>OX235271.1:131057343-132437380 GCA_944472155.2 Trichobilharzia szidati
GAGAATCTCATATATTTATAAATTAAACTTCTGGGGAATTGGAGATCTGTTACCAGATATGAGTACCTTATACTAACTAGTACAAGGGAAGTAAAATAAAATTATGAATTGAATGATTCATTGTTAAATTCCAAGCCAGTGAAATGGTCCAAAAATATTCTTTACCGGAAGTTTATTGTGCAAATTCTGATTTCACTCAATGTATTTCTTTTTTATTATAGCTTGAAACCACACAGTATTTTTGGTACAAGTATGGAATTTTCAGCATGTGATATCGGTAGCCCAAATTTTGCAGACCGACCATTGCTACCGGGTGTGCGCCGGCAGGGTACCGAACTACGGAGCATGTGCATGGTCGGCGAGAGTCCTAACCGCTGCGCCACCGACGCACAGACCAGGGAGTACTGGACAGTTGTTTCATCCTAGTTTAAGAATCATCGGCAGTACGCATCCAATGGGATTCAAACCCAGGACCTTCCAGTTACAAGGCGAGCTCGTATACTATTCAGCCACTGGGACCCATCTAAACAAACTTTCATAACTTGGAATTATAAGACCACTTTTCTTTTACAAACTTAAATTCATTCCATTTTTACACTGATAGAAATTCTTATCGTACCTGTTGTGTTCTTCTACTAGTGCCGACCTCATCACACTTTTCTAACTTAACGGGAACACTATAATTCAGCATATCAGGGGTGTGAGAACCTGGAAATATTTTGAAAGGAAAGCTTCTCATATTTGTGATGTCACTCAGACACAGTTATGTACAAGTTTCATACTGAAATGTATTAAATATCTTTAGTTCTTAGAACTCCATACTGAAGATCAAATGGCCAGTCAGAAAGAATAAGCAACAAGCAACTCAGCCAACAAACCAACCAAGAGCCGATTGCTCAACAAATATGTGGGAGAAAGTGGAGATGGATCGGGAATACGTTGAGGAGGCCGTCGAATGACATGGCGTGCAATGCAGGCCATTGCCTGAGTGGAATCCCAGTGGGAAATGACGAGTTGGGCGTCTGAGGGTGACACGGAGATCGTGCGAAGAAGAGATAAGAGATTGTGGGCGATCGTGGTCCAAGCTGAAGAGGGTGGCAGAAGACAGGACAAAGTGGAGATGTGCTCTTGAAGCCCATTGTTCCACTCGGAACCCAAGGGAATATTAATAATGATAATATAACAGTTCTTAAAACAAATATATATTCGGGCTCGCGATTGACCTCCTGTAGGACTGTATTGGATACTTTGGCTGGACACTAGTAACTAGTGTGATGTGCCTAGCCACGAGTCCGAATATCAGAAGGGACATGAGTCCCTTCAAGGTTGCAGATACGATTTACTGATGAGTGCCAGCTAGCACGAAACCTAGGTCCAAAGCTTCCTGTCGATTACCTCCAACCATATAATATCATCAGATCAATGTGCACCGTGATGGCAAGCTACCTAGAATGGTGGCCACATTGCAAACCTGACTGATAGAATTCAGTCTGCAACAAAGAAAGAACTAGACACATCAGACTAGTTACTAGTGTCCAGTCAAAGAATCTTGGAAGTATGCTATGCATTTGCTGCACTCCGTTTCATTTAAAAACAGGAATTGAAACGAAGACAGCTACAACAATCTCGATGAAACACCTGAGAAACCTAGTTTTAATACTTCTGAAAGCCAATTAACACAGCTCAAATTTTAGTATGAAACTTTTTAAACATTGATTTCTCGGTAAAATTTCTGCAGTCCGCAACACCATCTTATCAACACTTTATCACACAATTCGCTGAAAATTCCTGTCAATTATCGGCTACAAAGTTAAAACTTTTTTTAATCGTCGAAATGTCAACATCGGGTTATAAGTAACTAAGTATTAAATCATCGGTAAATGAATTTCGACTATAACAGAGATTTCAGCAACTTTTTATTTTGCTTACACGAATTCGACTAGTGAAAAGCACTAGTTTAATTTGACATAAATGTGAGCACTCTGTGTATGCGCATGTTGACACACGAAGACTGAGAGGCGGAAGTGCAAAGCTAGTGGGAACAAATGAAATGTGTAATAGAGAAAAACTTTAATTGAAATTACTTCCAAGATAGTCAACTATGGAGGTGGAATTGTCAAATTTACCAAACTTCTAATCATCCATTTAGATGCTTGAAAATCGTAGCACTTATATTACCGTGTGGCAAACTCTTCACCAGTTTAGGGAAATAGCTTCAGGATATCCCTTCTGGGAATAAGGAATTGACTGAGTGCAGTATACAGCAGAATTGAATAGGCTTTTATCACCACTGTTCCCAGCTTACAGATACATAACAATTAATTTTATGTTCGTATGGCATTTTACGATCACGTGTATACCACTATGGAACCCACTGAACTCCAAGCAACATATAGCATGAATTAACAACGCAGTATATGGGTAATTCCCATGCTGTCGATCCCCGTAATAGCATCTAACGTAAACCTAGTATCGGTATTTAAAAACGCTCCAAACACTGCGTTTTCGTATACCTGCATTTAAGCTTGACTCAACGACTGGACAGCCGAAAATGGGCAAATAGGTAAAATGGTAACTACGAAATTTGGTGGAGTAACATTTATTTAGTGTTGTAAAACCCATTTGAAAAAACACTCACACTTCGTTACATTCTTCACAACAGGAATCCATATCACAAGTCTCTATTAACGATCAGAAACCAAACATGAATCGACTTGATTATACTCAATGCTAGACAGATAAAGTATAATCTAACCATCCAAAACTATCTTTTTCGTGAAAACTAAGTACAAGTTTCTCTGAGTGTCAGATACAGACCTGAAACAACAGAAACCAGCCTTAAACTAACGTTGGAATATTGAGAGCACAGCTGGTACAGAACTTGCTAATACCCAACGAAGCGATGGCTACTGGACGAATAGAATCGCAGCTGAACCTAAAACCAATTCAATTGAAACACATCACAACATTCTAACAAGTTAATTATTATGACTATAAAATAACACTCGTCTTATTTAAGTATTGGTTTGTAGGGATTTGGTTGATTGGTTACAGCATTTCATCATGAGCTGACATTGGTTAGAGAACCATTGGAAAACCTGGGAGTACTGGACAGCTGTTTCGTTCTAGTTTGGGACTCTCCAGCAGTACGCATCCACCGGGGTTCGAACCCAGGACCTTCTAGTTACAAGGCGAGCTCGTATACCATCCAGCCACTGGGATTCCATCCAATGGCCCATGAATTCTAACTTCTGCCAATTCACGATATAGCGCAACCGCTATCCAATGTCTTCGGCGAGTATTTGTCCTCACACCCTACTGGTCACGACTTCCCACTGGAACCCCAGGTAACTACCTACCTGAATAGGGCCAGTCGTCTTATTTCCCATCTGATTGCAATTGATCAATAACGCGCATATTATAATTTCAGAATGCATATTATCCTATATTGATTTTTATTCCAACATCTAATCGATTCCACATATGTATATAAATGAAGAAAAAAAGTTGTGCGAGTAAATTGATATGATTATGACCAATGGTTTGTGCTCGAAACGTCATCGGTTAGTATTACTGTACAACACTGTATTATTATTATTATTATTGTTCCCTTGGGTTTCTAGTGGAACATAGGGCTTCAACTGCACGTCTCCACTTGCTTCTGTCTTCTGCTGTTCTTTTCACTTGCGTCCATGTTATTCCATACTGTTTCATCTCCTCCTCACACGATCTCTTCCATGTCACCCTTGGACGTCCCACTCGCCGCTTCCCTTTCGGGTTCCACTCGAGAGCTTGACGCGCGATGTCACTCAACGGCCTCCTCAGCGAGTGTCCAATCCATCTCCACTTTCTCCGGCATATTTGTTGGGCGATTGGTTCCTGTTTCGTTTGTTCCCATAGCTTCTTGTTTGTGATTCTTTCTGGCCATCTAATCTTCAGTATGGAGCGAAGACAGTTGTTGATAAAGGTCTGCAACCTTTTGAAAATATTCTTGGTGACCCGCCAAGTTTCTGATCCGTAAAGCAAAATTGACTTGACGTTTGTATTGAAAATCCGAATTTTGTTGTTGATGGTGAGTGACGAAGATTTCCAGATTGGTTTCAGGTTGATGAGTACAACACTGTGTGATTTATCAAAATAAAATCCTATCCATAATGGAGTTAAAAACAAAAAGGTTGCAAACCATCCCCATCATAGCAAGGCGATTTCCCCTTTCCTGTCAGAGACAGTAATACACGTTTGACATTATCACTTATTAATTTATTGTTAAAGCAGTTATGAAGGTACTGAAATTCGTCGGTTAGTTATTACTCTTATATCAAGACAATAACACTATTGGACAGATCACTCGACCACTGTTCACACGCGAAAGGTTGACCGAGAAGGTCAAAGATTTATTTCTACATGCTAAAGGCAAAATCACTAGAAAAATTAGGTTTATTTCTGTTCATCCAATTCTACGATTTCCAATACCGAATCCTTATGTTCGTCGACTGAGAAGTCAATATTCCTCTGCAGAATGTATTCATATGTAAATTTTATTGCCAAAATCATTATTATGAGAAGTTAAAAAGATCCTAGTACTTAACAGACCTGTGACCAATCAAATCCCTGTGACCCAACAATTGACAAATATTAATCTACTGACCAGACTGAAAATGTAACCTTGTACAAGTGACAAGATCACTCGAAATATATTTCAAAATAGGCTGCTTTGAACTATCAATGTCAATGAAGAACTAAGAAAACTGTTTACATGTACAAAATCTGTATTAGGAAAATAGGAAATCTGGGCGTACATGTATTACATCTCATACTCCAGTAGAACCATAACCACTTGAGCCACGTTGTGTTTCCTCTAGTGATTCACACTCCACTAATTCTGGACAGAAAATACGCTCGCAAATCAACTGAGCTATACGATCGCCCTTTTTAACCTAAAATTTGACAAATAAGTCATAAGGTTATGCAAAAGTAGGTGATACGAACAACATATACATTAAGATGAGTTACATATAGATTTTAGAAATATTTAAAAGACACAAATCAAAGTGAACACTGGGTAACTTGGGCTGATTTCTTCTGTCAGTTACTCGTGGTAGCCTAACACTGATGCCCATGTAGTCCTTAATCTTTTAAAGACAAATTCCTCGTCAGATATTTAGCAAGAATCCTTTTCGTCCTCCCTAGTGTACATGTAACTACATAATATAGCAATAAAGTTTAATGCACCCCATACGCGAATAACCTTTTCCAATCATGTTTCAAACCTCAGCAACAATTTTTAGTTTCGTAGCCAGCAAGCAATGAGATGCCTATAACCAATTAGTGATTATTCTGAGGACTTAATCACCAGCGAATGAACAAGTTATTTCAATCAAAGCTTTCAATTTTAATCCACTCTGAAATCAGCTTTGTCGAGTATCCACCGACCAGTAAAGCTTTTGGAATACTTTGCAATTCATCTCTTCATCTGATGATCATTTGATGGTCCTTAAGAGACTTCTTTTATAAGTGGACAAAATGCACTATGGGAAAAGCATTGTTTTATTTATACGAGGTTAAGTAAAACTAAGTGCAAAGAAGCTGTACTTTACTCCAGTAACAGTAAAACCCAAAAAGTTTATTCAGATATTTTACAAACATGATTCCAACTTTTAGAATTGATAAAATAGTCTACACGGTTTGAGCACAGATTCGTTTTTTATGTCACTGGCTTAGTATGAATTTTCCTGAATGGGCTAAAAATATTTCTGCTAATAATGGAATGATTGCAGCTTCTATGGTCAGATTTCTTTCCTGTTAAGTCCTAATAAATATAGCTAAAAATCGAGTGAGTCCGTGGTAAATCTCTAGTGTGACTAATATAAGTAGTGTATTATCGATTAAGATTTGAATAACCTAACTGGTGAGAAATTTATTTCCCACTCTTATAATGGTTACAAAAGATTTATGATAGAAACCGTGGGAAATGACAGCACTTCAGAGACTTGAAAGACCGCAATCAATGCAAACAAATATAACGCACCAAGTTATTGTAGTGGAGACATGCTTGAAAAAAGCTCATAGTTAACTAGTTTGTAGATAAAACCATTTAAGTGCAAACTTAAAACAGGAGTAGGAACACTCAAAGCATAGAATAAACATATGTACAGCTACACTTTTAAGCTAGGAATTCATAAAAGTCAAAGGATTGCCACAACATAATCAGCTTACCACGAAGTTTTCTTCTCCAAAGTTGAAAAGTACGACGCCAACATTACCGCGGTAGTCCTGATCAATAACACCAGCACCCACATCGATTCCATTTTTCAAGGCTAAACCACTTCTCGGAGCAACGCGGCCGTAACATCCATCAGGCAATTCAATCTATTAAATAAATGACAATCAGGAGAAATAAGTGGATTATAATACACACAACTGAGGATTACGAAAAGCTCATTGAGGGAAAACTTGCGGCAATCACTTCATCCTTTCATAAATCTTCCACGTGATAACACCGAATGACATAAATAAGGAATAAGTACTACAGCGATTGCCTATGAACAAAATTGTTAATCATTTCAAAAATAGTATAAAACTAGAAAGCAATGCAACTGAAAACCTTGAACTTTGTCATGTATCAACTTTCTGCATACAATGATGGCTGAACTAACGAAACAGTGTCTGATCCTGACACCAAACGAACACTATTAGGTATCAAAATGTTGTGAATATAAGTCGAAGGGGGTAATCACGTTGTGTACGTTAAGTGACTGCATTGCACTTATAAACATTACATAGTAGAGAAAAATCCCGAGCGATTTCTCAGGCGTTACACTATTTCCGGAACTACTAAAACAATAAAGACTGGAGATTTTGCAGTTAGACAATTGTTCTGTGTAATGAACTAAACACTCAAGTGTTAAAGTTTCCATTCCATAGACTTTTCCAGCAATCTATACTAATTTTAGCATGTTTATGTTGTTTCTGCATCACTGGCTGGAATTTCACTTCAGTATGGTGTTCATGAATCCATATCTGTACGATTATCTTTTAAAAACTGAGAGAACGAAATACATACAATGACACTTGGTAAGGGTCTTAATATGGCACCTTATCCTCAACAAAATATTTAGACAAGTACCCACAGAGTTCAAGGAATGTTAGTTGATTTAAAAAGCTTTTTTGTGCTAGCAAAACTTGGACTCCAAGCGATGAAAATATCTGGGACCTCCACAAGTCTGAATATCGTTCTGTGAAACGTTGCTAGCTTCAGGGTGACACCATGTATGCAATTCGGACGTCCAATTATCGAAATGTAGATCACTAGCGTCAGCAGCCGACTCCCATTCGTCGGTTCGGTTTTCACTCTACCTAATTCAACTTATGCGATATCACGCCTAGTACACAAAGTGCTTTTGCGTAACGAAACATGAGATTCTATTGACAACCTGATGTACTGATGAAGCGTAAAGGAATGACAACATTAATTCATTTCTGCTTACTTGTATGTCAGTTTTGACCAATCCTCTGCCTCCAACGGAAATAATAGCGTCATATGCAGCATAAAGGTCGTAACCAGCAGCAAATGCTGAACCACGAGTAGGAGTCGTTGCTTGGTCAGTTAATTTCTTGAAACGGAGTTTGACGGGGCTGGATGAGACGCCATTTTCAATTTTCGGGCGCTTATTTTCGGTCGGTAAAGATTCTGACGTGACTGACATTTTGATAGGCAGATAAGCACTAAATTTGCTAGTCCTGTCAAATGAATGTAAAGTAAATAGTTAACAAAAATCTCGATGCTGCAGGGATATAAATTAAATATTGAATTAAGTGTTGGTACCTACATGTTTTTCACACTAAGTTTATTCGACATAACTCAGTGATAGAGTGAATAACTGGATGACTTGACTAGTACAAATTATTGTTCACAATCACATCAGCGCATTTCTAACTCGCTTGTGTAACTTTCTTGTAGTTTCCTAACTATCCGGGGATGTATCACCTCGACTCCACGTGATAGTTAATTCGATAAGTAGGATTCAGTGACTGACCCCTCTACTCACCTAATTATGTCACTTTTAAAACCCTAGAGTGTCATAATGTGGAAGTAGTAAAATGTAATGTAATTAAGTGAAGACGAAGGTAAATCGCCGTCTTTGATCAATGAACCAATACCAAACACACGCAGTCGAAACGCTGCAAAACCCATCTTGGAAAGACGAGAAACTGCAATGAAAACAGGGAATGAAACAACACAGAGCAATTCAGGAAGTCATGCGAATGTACTGATGTAATTATGAACAATAAATTGTCCTCGCAAAGTCACCTAGTTATCAGCATCACCGAAATGCCCAAACTCCACTTACTATCCTTGTGTTTTGCAAAAGCGACTTGAAAACCCATCTGCAGCTTCAGGCTGGGACAACAATACTACATTACATTCATCCGTCCTACGGGAAATTATAATACCAAACCGTCCACTAAATATAGGTAACCCTAGCATCAGTATGTTAAGTGGTGGAAACACGAGCTCTACGTATAGTCACTTGCAATACAGAGACAGAAAACGAATGATGGCTAGACCAGTGGAGGATGCAGTTCTTGGGTAAAACCCTGACATTTGAGGGTTACCAGTTCACGCGAGTTCAGGTCACTTTATTCGTTTTCAGACCTAACTTGATGTAACTTGTCAGTAGAAGAAAGAGTATGCACTCTTTGTATGGTGAATTACTTTGAATTGGTCTCAAGATTGGTATCTCGGATACCTCAGATGGATGGCATCATCGAAGACCTGATTACCTACTTGCGTGCGCTGAACCGATATTATTCCAAATAAGCTGAAACCAGGCAATTATTGCAACCCAGTCCAGAAATAGGTCAATTTCATGTGCACGAAAACTGTCTAAAGAGTCATTTAGTGAAGGTGGGGAAACCTCGTACTTCTAATAGTCCAATGCGCAGTTCAGATACCATACGGTCTCCCAATAGTGTCTTTCTGAAAAAAAGACTACCCACATAATCAGGGTGCCAATAACCCGATCATCACTACCCAGAAGAGGAAAAGTATTCAAACCTTGACTCAGTTCACCACTACTTTCTTGAGATTTCCCGAAAGAAGAAAACAAATTTAAACTCACGATGTACTCACTTGAATACTTCTGGAAACCACCGATACATTAAAACAACATCTCTAGTAGATGCTTTGTCCAACATCATTGAGCCTAAATTTTGATTGTATTATGGAAGGAATTTATTTGTCTGTATGTCATTATACAGTGCTCTTCGTATAGTCGTCAGTTCCTTTTTATGATATCCAATATTTCTTTGATGAACCTTTAGAAAGATTTGCTTTTTTGATTATCGCTTCTTGGCATTTCACTACCGTTCTCATTCTTTTGGCGTACACCGGGATGGGAAACCTGTGCCCAGACTGCTTAGTTTCACCGAACCCAGTAGGAGAACGAGTGTTGATTTGTTTCGTAAGGAACTCATGTTTTGTACTAGGGTAGTAACACCTCAGAGACTTGCATGTACCATTTCCTTCCAAGATTCCTCAAGAGAGTCAAAAAAGCCTCAGAGAAGCATTATTATGTGGGCGGTAAGAGGAAAGAGTGGTGTTAGTAAAGGAATAAAAGATGAAGCTATGGTACCTACATATAAGTCAGCTGGTCTCAAATAGTTTGTTGACACAGCTTTTGGAATTGATCTGAACTTAATCTTTGTGGCGACTTCGCGCTTTACTATTTAGATGCTTTTTAGCAGAACGACGTCCTTTTCAGAAGTTTTTGTGCATTGACTCTATGGACTTGTGTGGTGTTTAGGCTGCCAAAGGTCAACAGAAGCGGTAGATACAAACAAAGATGCGTGATCTTAAATAGACAGAAATGGCACTATGTTCTACTAACACTTGCAGCATTCGCTGTTTTCCGCCAGAAATTCTGAGTTAAATACATACTGCAACATATTCTAGTACTGTGCTGGATTTGAATAACTTCAACATCGTCGTGATCAGGTAAGCAAGTATATCTGAGGTGTGCATCACTTTTCCCGTTGTTGTGTTTGCTTTCATTAGCTCCCCGCTTTTTGCTATTGTCTTGGAGCTACACTATGTGATTTTTTACAGCGACCATTCACAGAATTATCTGGGAATCATGTAGATGTGGTGTCCAACGATTTTTAGAGCTATAAGCGTAAGCTTTAGGAAGAGTTGCCATATACACTCTAATCGGAAATTTTGACTGACATAATCACACACTAATATAAACTTGCAATTCTTACTGTCTTAACTCGATAATTATTATATTAATAGCGACATTCATGTATGTATCATTTGAACCCTTGTGTTTTAGGTACTCGATAATTTTGGTGACCTCATTGGATTCGTTAGTGAAGAAAGTGGTTTCCAGTATCGGTAATTTTTCATTCTGTTTTAAATCCCTGATAACTCTATCCCCCACTCCTCAAATGGGTATTCTAGTTGACTGCAGCGAATGTTGTTAGGGAGATTAGAGTCATGTGCTATATTGACCAGCGGACTCAGAAAGGACGTTTGTCCTTCATTTGTATTGTCGTTAATATGCAGTTCATTCTTGTTCTCGTGATAAATTTGTAATTATTGCCAGTACCTATATGTTGGATGATGGTGTATGACGAAACATACTTTATGCAGTAACCAACAGTTAGAACAGTTCATTTGAATTGAAATGGGTGCCTACGTGGGGAGAAAATTGACATTTCGATGGTCGTAAAATCAGGCAAATGACAAAGTTATTTACATCGTTTACATGCGAACGGCTAAAGTTACATATTTAGAAGCAATAGTTACTTGTTGGTAGTTTAAGGGATGTTTTGAGTGAGAGGAACAGGGGTGCGACAGTACGACTGGATGTATGTATAAGCAGCATCAACTAACTAGTATACACATATTGTGAAGTAAAATACAATCGAGCAAAGTATTTCGAAGACAAAAGTAGAGAAGTTTCCTGAAACTACTAATTTGGTCGGTAACTAAAATTGTTTTTGACTTAAGGTGAAAGTAAACTCCTTGTTGGCAGGCTAGGTGATTATTATTGATATTATTCAATTATGCTAGAATAAGTGAATCCAAACACTAGTTCACTCACAATTCTGTCTTTTGAATAACTTAGCAACATGGCGTTTACTTTTAGTTTTGAATTACTAATTAAAAATGGGGGACGTCCCTAGAGGTTTCCTGATATGAGGATTAAATTGTCACCACAGCAAGTAAATATGTTCATATCTAGAAAATATTTTGATTCAGAGTTGTCTTCCCTGCTTCCACAGCACCAACTTACCCGCCAATTACAGTGACAAAGGAAAGCCAGGTCTACTGAAAACAGTGTGCTCCTGACTTCTTGATATCGTAGTATACCATGAAGGAAGAACTATATCCATAGGTTCATGGGGTTAGAGGCATGATATTAATTCGAAAATAGGTAGTTACGGTTCACAGTCAGAGAACACACCATTTTAAGATGTGTTCCTTCAACTGAGTCAACCATTGCGACGACAGTTAAGACAAGAGAAGGAACACAGATAACTTTAATAAAATACATTTAAGGTGTTCCTTTAAACTATGTTCGTTCCGTAATTATAGGCAAACTAGGAAACGCACCAAGTCTTTATACATGTACGAACAATAATTGAGAGTACAACGGAGTGTCGATTGAAGGAAACGCCTTCTTGATATGAACCCAAGTTCACGTGAAGTAACACATGTCGATACCTCTGTAGGTGCATCTGTGGAAGATGTCGCACTTCACCAGCTTTTCGGCTGCATGGCTCAACGGGACACTTCCATGTTTCATGTGTGCTTAGTTCACGACTTCTACTAGTATACCACGAAGAATAACCTGCCGAGATGCAGTGCTGTGTTACATCAGAACTCCTCATTTTACATGGAGATCATACTTTTACTGATATCAGTATTGCCACCTTTAGTTGAAAAAGTAATTCGACTCTGACCGGATGCTTTTGGCTAGATTCATCAATGCGTAGTATTGCGCCCTCGAAAGCTAATTGAAGAAACCCTGCAGGGAGACACTGCAGCTCCCCCGACGACCGAATAGAGGCATTTCACTTAGACGAGATGTGTGCAGTAACGAACACAATATTGACCCACTGGAGCGACTTTATTGCATATCCCCTCAATGACGTTTGTCTGTATGTTGCTATTGGTTTCAAGTGGCCTTGGTTTCGGGGCGAGATTTAACTGATGTAATATTGTGATTTCATAGAAATAACTCAGGCTTATGCGTGAATCAAGGTTATTATCCTGTAATAAGGACCAGTTGTTCAGAAGGTAAGGAGGACGTTATTTTTCATTTTATTTGTGTATATACTATTGTGCACCGAGTTGCATTGAGTTCTTAGTGCAACTGTATGTAACTGCATTTACATAAAATGAAACATTAGGAATGCTCCTGTTTCTAGAAGAAAAACATTATTATTATCATTAGGTTTAGTAATGAAGAATGGAATTTCTTCAACGTCAATGTTATTTAATTGAAGTTGTAATCTGTGTAGGCCCTCGGAGGAATAAATTCGGCATGGAAATCTCCTATGTAACCCGAAAGTGCTTTTAGTTTAGTGAATCTTACTGACTTCCTGTATAAATTTGATATTTGTCAAGTGTATATTTCAAATCTGCTGGAGTATTCAGTAAAGTAAAAGTTGTGGTGCATGATTCCAAGACTTGTTGTAGTCATTGGTATTGCCAGGATACCACTTACTCGTTTTATGCAGCCGAAATATACAAATCTCGCTTTATTGAGGAAACACTATAATGCCTGCAAAAGTATTGCGTCAGTTAATGAGTTTCATAAATTCTACAGAATGTTTTCTATTCAGTGATTATTGTTTGCGAATTATCCGAGAAAACACATTTCCAATTGGGATGTAACACAAGGCTGAATTCTTAAACTGTCATCCTTATATCATTTCAATCCAATCACACATATATCAGTAGGATAGTCTATAAATGACTTTAGAGACTTATCATCATCATCAACTTACAGTTTACTGATGATACTGTACACCTAGACTATGAGAAGTTACCCCTGATACTGGAAAATATGAAAAGAATACCGGTGTTTGATTATAGGTGTCTGTGTTCTATCTCATGATTAAAGCAGTATAATATGGCGATTGCTCTTGAGGTTACGCATAAAGTGTTAGGTGAGGAGGGTAAGTTAGTCTTCAAGGTTGGGAAGCTGAATAGGTTGAGACGGCTATAACACGTGATTGCATACCAAGCCATCGCCTTCCTCGAGGGATAATGTTAGCCAGCACATGTTAAGGTTCAAAATGTGTTTGGGTCGGTCGAATGAAAAACTGCTATTGGTTCATAAAATCGTTGACAGTCAGCTAGAAGAACTACTAGATATATGTCTGCAAGTCTTTGTTTATGGCATAGATGCATTCACTCTGTGTAATCTCACGTATCTATTCAACTTATGTTGTCACTATTTATTTTCCCTCAAATTTTCGCTCGTTAAACTTCCATTTAGTTTTATGTATCTACTTTTGTGTGGTGCATGGAATGTGGTAAACTGAACAGTTGGACTTCTTTGCAAAGTCATACTGAAAGTCAGGCAGAATGACACAGGCTAGGCATAACTAAATGCGAAACACTGCATAATGGTCTCCAGAATGTCAACAAATGATAATTGCAGTTCTTAATCTTGTTCTTTGCTAAATTACTCGGAACCGAAAATGGTGCGAACTACTCCACTAGATGTGATACCCTAGGACTAGAAACACTATGGCCAAGACGCCTGAGACTAAACTTAACACTTTACTATAAGCTTCTAAACCACTTAGTTTTTACCTCTACTAATGGCACTCGACTTTCAGTTGACAATGGCTGCAAACTAAGACACACTAAGGGTACAGTAGCTATCGAACAATGTAAAACAGCATCCAGGCAAAAGTTTTACTTGATTAGGTATGCACAGATATGAAATAAACTACCAATGGAAATGCGTCAAGCAAGTACATTGGCCTCCTTCGAAAAGGTGCTTAATGACAAATTACAAGAGTTTGCAAACGATAGTAGTTCTAGTTCCTATCTGAGAGCCTCCGAAATTATAGGACCATTTAATGTATAAGCTTAAATACTACACCTGTTGTTTTTTGCCTATACTTATAATTCTAGATAAAACATTAACGGTTAAGATACGTATCCTCAAACAGACAAGAAATCTCGTTTGTCAAACTACTACCCAACACAATAAGTGGAATAAAATGGACATAAACCGACAACATGAAAGAGGTATAACTCACCACAACATCACATGGACAGATGTGCGCTCGTTGGGCACCATATATCCTTCACCAACTGCAACCCACCTTTCCTTAGATAATTTAATATTCTCAACTGCTGTTGGAACAGGTGAAATTCATAAACCTTCCTCATGCTAAGAAAATACCCACAAGCAGTAGAAATCCATTAATTAATGCGTCTGAAGCTTGTTTATTTACTCCCAACAATGACATTGCAGATCAAATGAGATAAACATATCACTGATTTCAAAATAACACATCAATGAACTATAATTCAAGGATTCTGCACACAACAAAGTTATGTATGAAAATTGACTTCAAGCTTTATTTTTTTCCCAGGCACTTATAATCCATCCACCAAAGACCTGGTTTTTTTGTTAATGCGAAGACAATACTTCTGTATTTCCTGATGTGTTGCACTCACTGACAATCTAGCAGATTTTTCCAACTGTGCACAGAAATGATTGTATATAAGTGAAAAGGCTGTTTTATACTACTGGGATTAACATTTATCAAGTGTATGTAATATCTCCAGCGGACATATAAAGCATATCTTGTTGCAGCGTGTAAATTTTGATTGAATTATATGGCTCTATTTCTGTAACAATTTGATGATGCCTGTAAACTGGCGTCCCTCATGTACTGTACTATGAGAATAAATTTATTTATTTATTCATGTGCGTAAAGAGGGAATATATTATTGTAAGACGCATTTTATTGTTTTATGAGGGACTTGACTTCAGGCTTTATTTATTTTCCTAAGTATATGTAATCCATCCAACGCATACTTGGTTTTTTTTGTTAATGCGAAGTCAATATCTCTACATTTCTTGGTGTGTCCCATTGAATAACCAGTTATCCGATTTTTCCCACAAACCGAAGATAAAATGACAGCAACCATGTTATTTAACAGTATTCCATGTAATTTAAATATGTAACTTAAATAATACTTATCCATGGCTTTACAACTTGTGTGTCCTGCATTTGTAGGAATAATTATGTACCTTATTATATTATCATTAGTGACTATACTTACTATTCGTATGTGTAATTTATCGAATCGATGATGCCTGTAAATTGGTGTCCCTCATGTACAAAAATGAGAACATATTATTATTATTAAATGACAAATAAATACCTTTCAGTAACATCTTCATCCACCCGGGATTCGTCTCCTACTTTGCAAGTGTTTTTTGTGCTCTATCACTTTTGTGCTAAGCTTTAAGTTATTCAACATATGCCGTTATTGACTAAGGACCTAGATGATATTAGTTGAGTAAGGTTTCGGTTGTGCAAACACGAGTCCTGTGCAGGTGATTGGTTGCATTATCATTTCCCAAATGGTATACAGCATACTGTATATTAGGGTAAGTCTTCCGCCTTGCTTGCTGAAGGTTGTGTTCCTCAGGGTACTGTCATCTCTCCTTTTCTTTTTTCTCTCTCTTGTCTTACATGACTTTTCTCTTTCTAATGAGAGCAACTTCGTCAAATACGCTGGTGATCTGACCGTCTCACTTCCTATCATGTCACAATGTGTCACCAGGAGGACTTTATTTTTGGGCTTATTTGTATATATACTATTGCGCATCGAGTTGCACTGCGATTCCACATGTAGCAGAAGATTATGAATACCTTGCTCTTCTCTTTTGCATAAGAAAGTTACTTCACAAGAACCGCCATATTTAACTCAGTAAGGAAAAATATGAATTTCTCCACTTCAGTGTTGTGAGTTAATTTGTGAACTGTGTAGGCCCCTAAAGTAATGCACTCGGCGTGCATGCTGAATAGTGAAATCAGGAGTGTGCATGTTGTACTAAATCTTCTGCGCTTTCTGTATGGATTCCATGTTCATCAATTGACCACTTAACAACTGCTGAGTGTTGCATGTGATCCAGCTGAAATTATAACTGATAATTCCAAGAATTTCTGTCGTTTTCATCGGCAGCGGTTCACAGCCTATTGATTTTACACAAGTACAATAGCCATTGCTCACTTTAATGAGGAGACATTAACCATGATTCCAGAAAAGTAGTACGTCAGTATGTGAATTTCATGAATCTGTAGATTGCATTCCATTCACTTAATACTGAAACTAAACTATGAGGGAACTGATATTTCCAAGAATGATATAATACAAGGCTCATTTCTACAACTGCCGTCCTTATTTTACTTCACTCTCGTCATACATGTATTATCAAAATTGTGTGTCACTCACTTCAGGGACTTACCAGGGAAAAGTCTTGTCAACTTAGTGTATGCTAATGACATTGTCCACCTAGGTTGTGAGAAGTGACCATTGAAACTGGAAGATACGAAAAGACTACTGGTTTTTGATCGCAGTGTCTGTGCCCTTTCTTCTGTGTTAAGTAGTCTAAAATGGTGAGTAATATTGGGGTGAAGCTTAGTGTTAAGTAGAAATGTGACTTCAAACGTTGTTTATAACACAGATGCATTCACTCTGTGTAATCTTACATATCTGAGCAACCATTGTGTTCTTTCCATGTCACTGTTCGTTTTCCGTGACATTTATGCTCATTAGAGTTCCATTTGATTTCTTTTTTCTCTACCTTTGTGTGCTACATGGAATGTGATAACGTAAACAGGTGCACTTGTTTGCAAGCTTCTCTGTTGAAAGTCAGTCTGTCAGAATGATCTATAGTCCAGGTATAATGAAATGCTAAAACGTGGATAAAAATAAGCAAAATGTCAACAAATGATAATTGCATTTTTTTATTCGGTTCTCGTCTAACTGAAAAAGAGTTGTCTTACAATAATTTCTCCTCCTACTCGAGATAACTTTTACAGTCTATCCCGTTACATCTCAAAAGTTGCACTTCTCCAGCGAGTTCCATGTTAAAACTCAGTCAGTCGGCTTTGTCACTGCAGCTGCCTAGTGTCACAACTCGCTACAATGTTAATTGGCACAAACAATTATGAATGCCGTTTCTTAAGTACTCAATGCATTTCCCAATTCCTTAAATTGTCCAGATAAAGTGCACCGAAGAAAACATAAACCAAAAGTCAGTAACATGGACATAAGAATTAGTGCTAATAGAAGTGAATTAGATGAGTGATTTTTTTAAACCTTTAGTACGCATAACTGAAATACTCATGTATCATTCACAAGATGCCTGTATCACAGAGGGCACTGAAACATAAACTAAGTCTAACATGAAATACCTTGGAGATGTTATTACTTCATAAGATGAGATACAATAATGTACGAGATGCTGCGAATTCAACACTGAAACATTAATACTGTTTTCGAACGAAGCAAATTATTACTGTTGCACCTCGCTGCAGTGTTAATCTGCTTATACCCTTATTATTGCTGTATCCTAAGTATTGCACTCATTTTCTCATTTCCTTGCACTGTGTAAATAGGGTGCAACGAAGAAGTTACATTGAACTACAAGTAGGTAACGCTGACTCAAGAAATGGTAGCAGTCGAAAGAAATGAAATGAGTTGAAGACCTTGTAATAATACTAGTAATCTCCCTTATTCCAAAACAGTACTTGACTTATTTACCTATGCATTTTAACGGGTCTTCTAATTATCTTATTTTTGTCTTTGTAGACATTGCCTAAGGTGCCGTTGTACGGATCTTCTGGAAGCAGTCTTTAATTTCATCTACCTTCCACGAAGTTTGACGTACGAAAAGTCGAAATTTTACTGACTGGAAAACGCTACAATTGGTGTTACTCATGCGGCGATACGCCAGACTAGACACGTTATAGCAACGTATGCCTGTGATAACATTACCTACATTGTAAATACAATGCTAGTTACAAAAACTCGTCATTATCTTTTCATTGCGTACTTACAAGAAAAAAACGTTCACCTTACTTCTCATACTAAGTACTGGAGATTCCGCCTAGTACTCACTGTTACTTGCTCTCTAGCAAATGCCTTCTACTGTATTCGCAAATGACTATTAGACTTCTGTCACATGAAACGGTAAAACATAAGGCGTATGCAGTTTAGAAGTTAGGGTATATTTGCATTTATGGACACAAAATTTATGTACATCTTCCATTATTATACAAGAAAGTTCTCAAAGTAATTCAGAGTTGCTCGCAGTGCACTAATAGTATATTCATTACTATAATTATCCTGCATAACTGCGAAGCTTCTGTTCAATTGCCTGCGAAGTTGCAGTATCTCCATGCAGGGTTTCTTCACTGAACCTTCACACGGCACACGACTTGGTAGCAACGGATCCTGCCAAAACCATCTGCGACACAGGCGAATTACTTTGTCAACTAAAAATATTAATTTAAATATTACTAAGAGTTTGATTTACCTGTAAACTGAGGAATTTGAGTGTGACATAGCAGCATATGCCGGCAAGGTATTCTTTGTGCCCTAAATATTCTGCAGGTACAAGTAGAATTGGTATAATCCACTTGGTGCAGGTATATGCCGTCACCACCTCTCCATATTTCCGATATAACTGAACCTGTGATTCCAGGGCGAAGCAAATTCTGCTGGTTATCCCTGTATTCGAATCCACGTATTCAACCACTTGACCACTTTGCTTTATTATGCGCATAACATCTGATCTCAAAGGCATGGCTTCAAAAATAACTTTAAACTACTTCAATTACCTGGTCTCACATCCTTACGTAAATTATACACATCTGTGCTCGTCAAAACTTTATTAAAATTCTCTTCAGCATATTCCAAAACATCAGCAACCTCAGATGTAGTCTTCACAACTGGTGCAATATTCTCCTTTTCATCCCCGGACAGGCGTCTAAAATATGGATCACCTATCATAAGACTTTTTTCACATCTGTGATTGTGAACTGTTTTCGCGGAAGAAATGATAAACTCGTCCTCCTTGTAGCGTATACGAAAGCCAGATTGGCTTACGATTTGACGCGTAAACCTGAACCTCTAGTTTCTCGCTTCATGCCATATGTACAACGAAAGACTACTAATTTGTGCTTCAAATCCTCAGATTCATGGTCCCGTATGCACCTTTTGATTACATAATGTGTATGAGTTGCCTAGGAATACTCTGTCATACATATATACATATATTACTGATTCCAGCTGACTTAGAGCATCTTCTACTTGAACCCAACTGGTATACCGGTGACTAGACATAACTCCGTCAAAAAGGTTTTTGATATCCACTGATATAAGAAGGGCAGGTTGGTCGCCATTGTCTCCAAGTGCCAATGCGTCCATTCGGTACCACTGTAAATGAAAACAGAAGCTTGTCAATAAAAAATTCATGAATAGCCAACAGAGTACAGTAAGCAACTTAAAAGAGACATTGACTTGGAAACTATAGCGGAAAAAAATATAAATTCCTTACCACAGTTACCGTTTTGGAAAGTTCCTGATTATAGCCATAAACATTTACTGAAACCCTCGTGAACGACAAATATGGACACAAGTGATGAAACGAAGCTCTACAGAAATCATTGAGACGCCACAAACAGGAGGATTTTAGGTGCACCCTATAATTTTCACATGAAACACATTCTCAAGCATCCTCCTGCACCATAACTGCCTTCAGGCCTAGAGGCAGCTTTTGGCGACTATTCTTAACAAAATCAATGCAGTTCAAGCCAAACAGAAACCAGAATCACGTCAAATGCAGCTACCTGGATCTAACGGAACAAACCAGCCAAACTGAAATCAACTAGACCGCGCAAATGTCCTCAAGGTAAAGCTGGAGGCGCCACTTCAAACAGGGGATATGCCTTATCAACGCCCGACCCACTGCGCTCAGCTCTACATTACTTCATAAAATTTTCTTGTTTGGAAATGAAACAGGTAAACATACATTGTGTCAGTAACTGCAAATACACACTTTATCATCCAAATTCCATACGCCTTCCGTCTCACCACTTCATATGATAATAGCCTGATAGTTATTTGCGAATGCAGTAAAATTGTTCCATAGACCACGAGTAGCACTTGGTGCTAAGCAGAGTTACTGGCACTTAGTAAACGTATTTTCGATAACTAATATGGCGAGGTTAACTTTTCCCGAATATATATGCGCCTATCAATGCGATGAAAAGATAATGACGAGCTGTTATCACGAGCATTGTATTCAATAAGTGGGGGATGTTATTACAGGCAAACTTCACTGCAACATGCACGAGTTTTGCATGCCATTGCATCAGTCATAAGCATATTAGCTGTCCTACGGCCGAAATGAATAACCTCAGGGCTTCGCAACAATGACGTTGTGGTGGTAGATGTAATGAAAGGCTGCTTGTAGACACTATGTTTGACACGATATGGTTGGATGTGGACGAAGACGAACAACCCGCTGTGAGGAATACACGAATGAAACAGTTAGGAGACACGTGATTCACAAGATAAGTATTTCAAATGAGCATACTACAGGGCAAACAATCACTCATCCCGTTCAATTCTCTTCACACTATTTCTTAAGCCTGTGTTACTGACTTCTGGTTCACTGGTTTTCTTCGATGCACTTTATCTGTACGATTTAAGGGATGGGGGAAATGCACACAGTGCTTAGGAAACTGCAGTAATAATTGTTTAAACCTATTAACACCTACAATCAAACACCAGTCGTCTTTTCATATCTCCCAGTTTCACTGGTCACTTCTCACAACCTAGGGGGACACTATGGTCATCACACTCTAAGTTGACGAGACTGTTCCCTGGTAAGTCTCTAAAGTCGATGATAGACAATTCTACTAGTTTGTGCATGATTAAATTACAATAGATAAGAACGAAAGTTGTAGAATTCGTGAAATTCATAAAATGACGTTCTGGCTTTTCGAAAAACCCAGTTGATGTTCCCTCAGTTAAGTGAGAAATGGGCATTGTGTTTGTGTAAACTCAATATATTGTGAAATGCTGCCAATGGAAATGACAACAATTCTTGCAATTACCAGTTATAATTTTAGCTTGGTTGCAACACCCAGAAATTATTGAATGACCACCTAGCGAGCATAAAATTTATACAGGAAGTGCATAAGATTTAGTAAAACGTACACTTTTGATTTCAATACGAAGTCTCCTTGCCGAATGTACATTTCAAAAATTAACTGATAACACTGAAGTGAGAAAACTTCTATTTGTTCTTACTGAACTTAATATAGTGAGTCCTGTGAAGGAGTTCCTGTTTTATTAACTTTGTATGCAGAAGAGGGGGCAAGGCACTTTTAGTCTTTTGCTACATGTGGAATTGCATTGAAACTCGATGCGAAATAGTAATTATACGAACAAATTGAAAAATAAGGTGTTCCTTACCTTCTAAACAATTCATTCTTGTTCCCCTATTATGGATATGTGGATGAAATTTGGAGGACATTTTCACAGTGTCAAAAACAGAGCATATCTCTAGCTTCTTGACTTATATAAACTGACTAGTAGAGAGAATACAATTCACATTTGAATCGGAAAATGAACAAGGAGAATTAGCTACGTTAGATTGTAAAATTAAACGAATAGAAGAAGGAAAACTACACACTAGTTTTTATAAAAACCAACGCATTCTAATAGATATTTAGACTTTAATTTGTCTCATCCGTTAACTGTTAAGTCAAGCTCAGTTAAGTGTCTAACAGATAGAGCAATAGCACTAAGTAGCACAAAAAAGACCTAAAGGATGAAATGAAACAGATAGAAGAGGCATTGGTGTTAAGTAATTATCCTATAAAATTCATTAGTAATATCAAAAAAGGTCAAAAGCAAAATAAAAATATTAGTGAAACTAGTTGTAATAACACAAATAAGAAGGAATATAAGTCATCTACTGTCATACCATAAAGAGAGGGGACATCTGAGACCCTACTTAGTATCCTTAACAAAGCAGGAATTAGGGTGGCATTGAAACCTACAAACTCACTCAGAGACAAGCTCTGTGGGTTAAAAGACCCAGTGGACGCAATTCATATAATTTACAAAATACCATGCAATGACTGTGAGGTCAACTTTACAGGTCAAACTAGTAGATCGGGGGTAATCAGATTATCGGAACATAAAAAATTTAGTTTAGGTAAGAATGGTTGACCCCGAGAAGATAGGTAATTTAGAAAAAAGCTCAGCTATTGCACTTCACGCATTAACACAACCGCACAATAGGGAGGGAGATGGTTAAAATTCTAGAAAGTAATCTAGGTAGGTCGATAGAGAGGTTGATTACTGAATCCTTGTTCATCGAGTCTACACCCAACGCATGCCACAGAAATAACTCAATTCAAATACCAGAAATATGGAAGATATTATCACCACCGGTCAAATCAGGAGGGAATAATAAATAATCTTAAAATTCTATTTCAATTCAAACACATCACAACATTGTAACGAGTAAATTATTGTGACTATAAAATAACACTCGTCTTATTTCCCATCTGATTGCAATTGATCAATAACGCGCATATTATAATTTCTGAATGCATATTATCCTATATTGATTTTTATTCCAACATCTAATCGATTCCACACATGTATATAAATGAAGGAAAAAAGTTGTGTGAGTAAATTGATATGATTATGAGCAATAGTTTGTGCTCGAAACGTCATCAGTTAATATTACTGTACAACACTGTGTGATTTATCAAAATAAAATCTTATCCATAATGGAGTTAAAAACAAAAAGGTTGCAAACCATCCCCATCATAGCAAGGCGATTTCCCCTTTCCTGTCAGAGACAGTAATACACGTTTGACATTATCACTTATTAATTTATTGTTAAAGCAGTTATGAAGGTACTGAAATTCGTCGGTTAGTTATTACTCTTATATCAAGACAATAACGCTATTGGACAGATCACTCGACCACTGTTCACACGCGAAAGGTTGACCGAGAAGGTCAAAGATTTATTTCTACATGCTAAAGGCAAAATCACTAGAAAAATTAGGTTTATTTCTGTTCATCCAATTCTACGATTTCCAATACCGAATCCTTATGTTCGTCGACTGAGAAGTCAATATTCCTCTGCAGAATGTATTCATATGTAAATTTTATTGCCAAAATCATTATTATATTATAATATTATATTATCATATATTTAATATATATTATATTGTCATTATATCGTTCTTATTTCAACTAAGATAATAAGTTTCTTTCATGTATGAGCCTAAGTTATTTCTATGAAATCGGAATATTGCAGAAATTAAATCTTCGCTCAAACAAAGACCATTTTAAACAAAAGTTGACAACAACGCTACTTATTACGCTCATGGCGCTAGTGCTTTTGTCTTAAAATGAAAATCAGACTGCGATGAGTACATGAAAACTGAAATAATTTCTGGAATTGTGTTGTGAATACCAACAATTTTAGTTAATTACCAAACTGACTAGGACAATAACCTTTCATTAAGTAGACAGAATATACCAGTATGATTGCATGAAAACTCAAAAACGTACGTTTAAATCTTGAACTTTCCACCTTATTTAATTTATCACACTGCGCAGATTCCAGTATCAAGTGACACTTCCTGATACAAATTCAGAAAATATGACACAGTTCAAGTGTATTATACTGCTGCTATTATGCGCATCAGAAAAGTTCTAATACAAAATTTCATTTAGGAAGCATATAAAAGACAACTCTTCACTAAACCAACATAGCGACGGACCGCAACGCTAAAATTAGAGGGGATATGCAATAAAGCCACTCAAAATGACTGGGTCCCTAGCTTGGTCGGTATTGATCCGACGACAAAGTCCCCCCTTACTCCACACGCAAAATGGTCGTTAACCGGATATACATACGCCTGTTAACTGACACGTCTAGGTAGACGACATAGTCAGACTTTGTGGAGATGCGAAACTGCAGAACAACCCGACCACTTTCCTCTTGTTAATTGAAACACTATTTGTCTACGACCCCACTGCTTCTACTCCACTGGGTACGTTCAACGTTTGCGTTACATTTTTGCGTGATTCGTTAAATAAAATTTATTTTGTTGTAATCCCCACACAAGTACTATACTACTTCCATACCTATAACCATTAACTCTCATATCAAATAGTTGTAGTTAATCAAAGTAGAAAGCAAAGAACTCAACCCACTGTAAATCTGATGACTAATTTTACGTCTTTGATTGCTACATCAAGCAACACACTCCCTACAAACGGTTAAGATGAGCCACACAACTCACTTGTATGTCGTAAGTGTCGAGCTGGAATTGAGGATAAAAGTGTACTGATCGCTAGTATTAGCACTACTCCTAAAAATTCAGTACCCTCTTCTCATACACAAACCTTCCCTACACCTTATGTGCTTATCGAAAAACTCCAGCCATCAAGCTCTGTTTCAGTACTATCTTCAGAAATAGAACTTCCGAAGTTGTCTATAGGAGAACTTAAGGCCGAGTTAAGGGAAATAAAAACAATAAGTCAGTAAATCCTGGAATTTCTGAAACCAATACTAAAGTATGCAAATTATCAGATCAGATCAGTGATATCAGATCGCAGGTCTGTGAATTGAAACCTTTAACTATCCTCATGAAAACTGTAAGCCTTAACAAACTTCACACAGAATCAGTAACTAAGGTATATAACCTCATTAATTTTGTTACTACAGAAGTAACAAAACGACTCGACGCTAAACTAAATGCTATTGTCTACAACGTTCCGGACAATGAGGCACTAAAAGAGGTCCAGCGCATCTTACTTAGTGAGGCGAAAATGCCCGACTCCAAGACTAAGTGGTATAGCCTGAAGAAGAGTTAATATGAAAATTGTTGTCCTATTCGTCGTCACTTCGAAACACTGGCAGAGTCCAAAAAATTCATCCACTCCCAGTCGCAAGCCAGAAACTACAAACCAATAAAGGTTGCGGTAGAAAAGTCAGTCATAGTAAGGTGTTAATGAGGTGCGCATATAATTATCTCACTAAGCCTAATTGTGGAATAAATAATAGGACATTGCAAGCAGCCATTTTACCCAACTCTTTGAGAGATGCCGTTGAACCCACCGCACCACCCCTCTCAAACCACACAGAATTATCCCCTCAGAGTGCAACACCAACCGAAGGGCCAATAGATTGTTATCAAATAGCTAATAAAACCATACCACCTATCACCGTAGATATAGACATGTCACTAAATAACTTCAGAAAAAAGTCAAAGTCCCCCGCAAGTCGACTCTGTCCTCTCCTAGCCATAAGTCCATTGGTAAAAAAAGGAAAATGTGACCCCAAATCATGCCAACAACAACAATGGCAGTATAAATAAGCCCACACTTCCCAGGGCCAATAGCATTAGCACTCACAGCGTGCGAAATAGCACCGTGGCATACAATGATAACCAACGTCACAACAATGCCACCCTCAATAGTATAAGTGGCAATAGTCAGAACTCGATCACCAACAATTCAGGGTATTCACAGTATGGCACACAAATAAATTTGATCTGATATATGGTACAAGTCTGCTGGGAGCTAACCCACAAAGCAGTACACACGAAACCCATACGAGGACACAACTAGTATCAAACAATAGGTGGAATAATAAACCATGGTCATCACAAGGTCCCGATCACTTTTATCCCATGCGTCCCTGCCAGTGTTGTAAAAACAGCTGGTAGGGATGTTAACACTCCTAAACCGCTAGTGCTGGCTCCTCCTTTGCATGAATACAGGAATTGTCTAGTGCACCCGCATCCTTTAAGCACACTTGATACATGCACAAGTTTAGGTTAAATAAAGATCCCTACCCACACATCTAGCTTAACTAATAATAAAAATGCCTCAGCCTGTAGCAAATTAAGTACGCCAACGCCTAATTCTTCACCGAAAACAGCACACACCAACTCGATAGACAAAGGTGAGCATGATGTTGAAACTCCTCTTAACATAGGGTCGTCATGTCAAGCAGAACTACTGGGTGCTGAACCATATTTGGGGCTGATTAACGAACTTAATTACTTCAAATGCTATTTCAACTCTCATCTTTTCCTAATCCTCATAAATGCTAGATCTGTTATAAATAAACTACCGATGCTCAGAGCACCCCTACAATTGTCATCAATGAATCTTGGTGTAATTCGAACATACTGGATGAAGAGATAAGCTTAGATAACAACACACATTTTCAGTGTGACAGGGAAGGTGGTAAGGGAGGAGATTGTCTCATGTACTTTCTGAATGCATTTACTGTTTCACAGCTAGAAAGCGGTACACTTAACATGCCTGAGACTTTATGGGTTAACTTACACTTAAATAACGCAATAGTAGTAATTGGATGCACCTACGGAGCACCTGGTGCCCTTAGTAATTACGAGACCCAACTTATTAATACTCTGGAACAATTATCCACCCTACGCTACGATCATAAGATCCTATGTGGAGACTTTAACCTACCAGAAATCAACTGGGATATACCCACAGGCCCAACTAAATTTGATAAGTTCTTAGGCACACTGGATATACTTGGCTGGAAACAAACTGTCACTACCCCTAGAAGAGGTTATAACGTACTAGACTTAATCTTCTTCCACATTATAAGTCCGCTATCAACCCTGGTAGGTACTGAGTTTTCAGGGAGCGACCACAAAACAGTGCTGTGTGCACTGACACTTCCACCAAGTAGCAATGTAGCCCCTACCCCTACTTCACAACAAATAACTTACAGGAACTACATTAAGGCAGACTGGAATTTGGTGAAATCAATGTTAAGATCCTCAGAATGGAGAGAGTACTTCTATACTGAAAACCTCTCGAGAGCTCTGAGCATCTTCTACCATAACTTCAACACATGCTTAGATGCTGTCATCCCACTGCACACACTTAAGGTTTCCTCACATAGAAAGTCATTCATAAAACCGAAGGATCGTACAAAACTGAAGAGATTCTCAACAAGTTACTTCAAACACCACGATTTCGGTACACTAAGTTTAATACTTAACGCCCTTAGTTCCATCTCACAAGCTCGAGATTTCCGTATGAGAAACGAAGAACGCATCGCAGTAGCCAGTCCTGATAGAGTGTATGCTCTCACAGAAATCTTAAAGAAGCGAATGAGCCGCAAAATTCACAGCTTTATAATGATTTTATAATGATTCAGTCTGACCCAGCCCTCAAATTGTCCCAGCAAAAATTCTTAACATCCATTGTCTGGATATTCATGGTCTAATTAAAAATTGGACCAAGGTTGTCTGAACATTTTCACCATAGGGTCAAGGTAGTTTAACCGGAAAATACCTTTATTAGCTATCTACGCTCTCGCAACGCCATTGGCTATATATATTATACCTGGTTTGGAAATTGAATCATAAGTGTGAATGCATAAAATAATAGCAGTATGAAATGCAATTAAAGTGTTTGTGATTATAATGGTAGTTAAATGTCGAGTAGTAAAACAATCAATGTTATATGTAGAATAATTCATGTGATGAATAGAACTTGGAAGGGGTGTGGAATTATAGGACTAGTAGGCAAATCGAATAAAATAAAAACATTACGTAGCATTGTGTGAAATTTGATAATATGGAATTTAGCGTTGCAAAACAAAACTGATTCAGAGTGACAGGTGGAAAGAGCGACATTTCAAGGTGAGATTAGCAATAGTAATAATTGATGTCAAGAAAGAAGAATATACGAACTGAATAAACAAAACGAGCGACAACGTGCTTAGGGATTATTATACTTTAGCATAGAGGGATTAAGACCATGAAAGTTGGAGGGGTTGAACGAACTTTTTCTGTACACAGAGATCTGGCTTTTCGGTTTCGATAACCAAGGCTTCAGCAATAAAGATGAGTTGGGTACGTAGTGATTTCGGCAAATTACTTTTCACCTTGTAGATGATTTGAAAGGAGGAGGCTACAGAGATAAGATGATCATTATAGACCAGATATTCAACGATCGCGCTTCTCATTGCCCTACTTCCGTCTCTTCGTAACCATGCAGGATAGTGTTCTTGGACAGAACTCGAGTCGAACGGTCGATATATACCTAGCTCCACATGAGCAGGTGAATTGGTAAACGCACATAGATTTGCTCAACTGCGGGATCTTATCCTTCAGGTTATTGAACAGTAATGGTTGACTGGAAAAGGCTATTCTCAGATATGCATCAGGGAGTGTTCTTTTCAGGGACTATGAGATCCTTCTTTTAATGATATCGGAAGCTTAGTCACCTTTGAATTCCAAGCTTATGTACAGTATTTTCTTGGGTGCGGATGATAAGTCACACTTTATACGATTTGACTCTATATTCTTATCTATAAAACATGGTGAAAATCTATCTTCTATTAGGATTCTTCTCAAAAGATTTAAATCATCCTCCACAGTATCAGGGCTACATATGCGCCGAATGCGAGTGGCAAGTGACCGGATCAGGTTTCGTTTTCGACCAATAGATACTCAGCTATAGAAATTTGTCAGTTGCCCAATACATGACAGATTTCGATAAAACGATCTCTTCAGGGTTTCATCGGTCCTCCTCATTAAGTTCACATCGAGGAAATGAATACTAGACTCGTTGTCCATTTTCAGTGTGAATTTTTTCGCTGGGTAGCAACTATTAAATGCACTCATTATATAATAAGAAAACAAAAGGTTAGTGTGATGAGAAAGGGTAGGGGAATTTATATGTACAGTATACAGGGTCATAACTATAGGGCCGATATAATAAGACACTTGTGAATTTGAGAATTCCACAGCAGGCCTAAGCAGTAAGAGTGGTTGGACCTGTTTCTTTGGCACACAGAGAACCGGTTGTCACAGGCGAATCGCGATAGCCTCTACCGTTTGGGGTATGGGGTATTTGGATGATTTTAGCAAATTGTTTGATACCTGTTAGGTGATAATCGTATTTAATCATGAGCTGATATCAGTTAGAGAACCATCAAAAAACCTAGGAGTGTTGGACAGCTATTTCGCCCTAGTTTGAGACTCTTCATCAGTGCAAACCCACCACCAGGTTTCAAACCCAGGACTTTCCAGTTATAAGGCGAGCTCGTAGACCGTTAAGCCGCTGGAACCCGATCCACTTGCCCATGAATTCCTCCTTCTGCCAATTAACAATATGGCGCGACTACTAGAGAATACCATCCATGACGAGTATTTGTCTTCACACCCGACCTGCTGTACCCTACTGGTCACGACTTCCCACTGGAACTTCAGGTGACTTACTACCTGAATAGGGCCAGTCGCTGATGAGTTCCAGACTAGGACGAAACAGCTGCTAAGTACTGCCAGATGTTTTGATGATTATGTAGCGGTAAATGATTCCCCAAAATTATTGACCACAGCACTCATCACTGAACATCGGATGCTGACCCTCACTGTTTAAGTCGACTTGTTTAGTTGAAGGCTTCCGGTCAAGCATCCACGGCATTTGATACTCCATCGTGTCACGTTCGCGCACGATCTCTAGCTGGCTAAGCAATCCTCACGCACTCCAATTTGGTCCCGAAATCTTCCTCGTAATTTGGACGATCAGTAGTGGTGTTTTGCTTTGCCTTTGGCCTACGCGGAACGAATACTATAGGAGTTGTGGATATTAGGTCTTGCGTTAATACACTTTGTACTATCCGTGAATGCCAATACTGTCAGCCTCTAAAGTTCTTTAACTGATGTCAGCTGATGATGAAATGCTCCAACCAATCAAAGAAAAAAATCCTTACAAAACAACCAATACCTGAAAATTGTATTTAACTTGAAGTGATGCAGGAACCAATGAATTCAAGAAACTCTTGACGATCTATGTGAGCAGTCTATCTAATATTCACTGCCTTTGGAACTGTTAGGATGCAAACGCATTCGAACAATGTCGACGCTGTTCGTAAACTCTCACAAGCTCCCTACGCTAGATATTTCAAAGTCATCAGCAGGAAAGAAACATTTTTCGTCACTGACCGAGTAGGACGTGAGGATACAGTAAGCTTTGATCGACTCAGGGCAGCTTACACTGAGGCAGAATCAATACCCACTACGCCATCCAAACAGCGAAACTCCTTTGAAAAAGACTGCGAACCAGACTTAGTTACTAAAGACACTTAAAAATTTAGGTAATACATCTGATAACAATCGTAAAGTGCTTTTTACGCGAGCTGGTCGGCGTAAAACACTGGCATAGATGGTAGGCAGGCTGTAAGCTGGGTTGATTTGAACTTTCATATTACTTGTATTTCTTAAGCACCGTAGCCTTGCTTAAGAAGGAGTTCCATAAATTTGGATTTTATTCACATATAATCGTATAAGTAGTTGATAAACAAATAGATAGGAAAAAGTGTGTTGAAAATAGTCTCAAAAACAAAACATGGTCCTTTACACTTCCCTTGCTTTTGAAAAGTTTTTAGGTTTAGAATTTTCTCCTCCACGCTAACATTGTTTATTTTTCTCAATGAAAAGTAGAAACAGGACATCGGAAATGAGGTGAAATCGGTATCTGGCGACGCCTTATGAATCGTTCCGTAATTTCAACCATATCAGTTCTCCATTTTGTACATTCACTTGACAGAATCATTATCTGTCTTACACTCGCCCTCTAGGATTGAAGGTTGCCGATATCCCACCAACCTTGTGAGGAGAGGATACCCCGTAGTGCACCTTTCAATGTTTTAAGGTTTTGTTTTAACGTTTAGACATATGGACACCACTTTTACGCTGTCTTGTTGTGCTGCTAACAAGCACAGTCTCGGAGTTTGTAATCTAGCCATATTAGTTAGAAAAACCCTAAATACCTTTCCTTGAATAGTCTTGACTTTTTATTTAATTCAGACATACTGATCATTAGAGAATATCTCTGATTAACAGTCTTCTTGATTTGTGCTTTGTTATCAGTACTTACAAGTTGGGTGGAATGCTGATTTATTTAGTAATTAGGCAGACTACATTTAATAAGGGCTGGCATAGTGTAAGTGACTGATAGCACTGCCAGTACACCTGTTTGAATATGTCATCGACACTCCTTTAGAGTTATGTGGCATCAACAGATTTCCTGTTGACTCTATTATCTCTAATCCTTGTTGTGTGAGTGTGAACTTAAAAAAACATTCAGTTAAGGAATTCTCTCGTTATTTGCACACATCCCAACCTCCAAAAGGAAATCGAAGGAATGATTGTAGGTTTCATCCTGAGGACGCTGGACTTGACAAGATTTCGTATATTTTCTCACGAGAAAATCAGTGCTATCTGTCCTAAATATCATCCATGCAACTACTTGTTCTGTTTGATCAATGGACTCAGCTAGGTGACCTGGTTGCAGATATACTGGCTATTCAGTAAACGGGGAAATTAGACCCATTTCCTTTAGGTATGTTTTTAGACAGGAACACATCACTGTACATTAATACATTCATCAATCTACTATTCTTTCACATCTCATTCTATCGTAAAGTACGTACGCAACTTCAAGCGGTTTAATTATATGAAGTCGTCATTGTGAATGGGATCTTCAAAATTAATTCTATTCTCTGAATTTTTGTCTACCCTACACTTTACCTCTACTGCATCGTGCGGAAGCTGATTTCTTTTGGTGAGAAAATGTTTCACATACCGAAGGACTATTAGCCTGCCTCGGAAAACCCAAACTTAAAAATTCGGAAAATAATTCGGAAAATGGTCGAATTATGACACTATATTGAAAAGTGGCATTTATCTTTTAACAGCTTCCGGTTCATAAAAATAAGGAATGTCTACAATAGCCTGGTAATTTCAATACATCCAGGGAGTTTTAAACACCTGATTGTCATACCTGCCTCGACTTCAGTTGTTCCGTGAATTGTTGAATTAATTTCACAGGATAATTATCACAACCGTGACATGTTGAGACTGTATGACTATTGGAGATCATGGGCTGATATCAGTTAGAGAAACACTGGAAAACCTGAAGGTACTGGACAGCTTCTTCGTTGTAGTTTGGGACTCTTCAGAAGTGCGCACCCACAGGGAATGGAAACCAGGAAGAAACGGCCGTACATCACTCACAAGTTTTCCAGTGGTTCTCTAACTGATGGCAGCTCGTGATAGATCCTGTAACCAATCCAATCCATGCAAACCAACACTTGATGATGACTGTTACGTCCAGAATTGCATTTTTAAACACCAAAATTGTAATTTATATACCATTTTCGATTTTGTACCAATCTGACCGTTTGTGGTTCATCGGACTGCTGTACATCTCTGTTCGAATCCACGATCTTTTTTAACTGCGAGTCATTTTTGCGCCCATTTATTGATTTCTTGGCGTTAGAATGCTGGATAGCATCACATCTGAATAATTGTACCATGCTTATGTGCTACGATTCGTTTAGTGGAACAGTAATCTTGCAGCTGTCCAACACTGCTTTTAGTATAACTCTATTTGGAATCATATGGTTCTGTTTTTAGATTTCGTCGAGTTTATCGGGAACAGTTTGGTTTTATTTCTGTTTTGGTGGAGGACTGCGAGTCCATCACCTCAAAGGTTAGTCATGCAGCATTCAAAACAATGACTGTTGTTAACAAAATTATCCCTATTGGTTTGATAAATTCTACACTCCATTAAAATTCCTCTGTATGAAGTAGAGTAGAATCATTGGTGAGGACCTAAACGAAAACTAAGTATTTCTATGCTAAAAATTTTTATCTTCTAATTATGATGGAGAAGATTTGTAGCTCATGTGGATGATTTTGATGTGGTTGTGTAATCTCAGCTGGATAGTTAATTTGCGAAGCTTTCATCGCCCTACTAGGGGACATCTTCAGCGCATATTTCAATTTGAAGTGATAGAAATCCAAAAGCCCACTTCAAATTGAAATATGCGCTGAAGATGTCCCCTAGTAGGGCGATGAAAGCTTCGCAAATTAACTATCCAGCTGAGATAACACAACCATATCAAAATTTTTTCTTCTAGATAGCTAAATGCAGGTTTCATTGCACTGGAAAATCATTTGCACAAATTTCTCGTCCTACGTGACAATATGTTTCAACCTACCACCATTTTATGATACTCAAAATTATCACAGAAACGATTTAGGGTTTTCCATATCGTCACTAACTAATGATGGCAAAAACATACAGGTAATAGTCATGTTCCTTAACAAAGGTATTTCAATTAAAGTCACTCGAATCATTTTTCGGAGGGTTACCATATGGAAATTTGTGTCTACAAATAAGCGTCCTCAGCCGTTATATTGACCTACTTTTAAGCAATCAGTTTTTGTCCTGTTTTTTGGTATACATAAGTAAACCAGATCCTGTAAGAATAATGGAATTATATCAACTTATGTGAAGAAGTTCCTATTCCAAACGGAAGAGAAGTGAAATTCACAGTGCCTAAGAAAAGTGCAGATCTCTATCACTTGGTATACACCACTGTGGTACCAATGACAAAAACCTATAAAAATTTTCATATATTATGTTTCCCCCTTTAACTATGGGACATAAGGTGAGCAAGTAATTTCAGTGTTATCAAACATGAGGGCAACATATCATCGAAGAACATCAGGCAATTTAATTTGTAATGGAACAAAATTGGTATTGAACAATTGATACATCTTTAGTAGTTGAAATTATAAACGCCATATTTGAAGGCCTGAGTTCACAAGATACATTACATGTTTGAAATGTCACAATGAACATAGCACGGCATCTACGGATATCCATCTGATTAGTGGAACTTAGCACATGTGTAAAAGTAGTATTGTGTGTTTACAACAAAGAAGCACTAACCAATCTTGATTTGACCTAGTTGATTTTCGTGTACACAATGCTTAAAACCTACAGTCGTTAGTAAGGTTTCCACTGTCAGAGGCTACATCAATTGTTTCTGACAATGAATTCACCAGGGCTTCACATTATTACAGCTTACAATTGAAGATTATGACTAAGCAGTCTGTCACAACTGCTATTTAGCCCTCAATTTTTAAACTTAGTCTGCATACTTCCGTGTTAGCCACAGTAATATTGCCAGTAGAAATTCACTGGCAAGAAGTTTTCATAACTACGCTGTGGTGCAAAATAACTGAGATTTTGGATGGTGAAACATTAAGAAACACAAAACTTCCCCAGTTTTTAAATTGCAACCATCTCAATTACTAAGAGTTCTATAGCTCTCAGAATTGAAACTGTCAGACTGAAGTGTTTCACATATTACTTTAGGCATAACTCCTTACATATATATCTCATGGGGATATCCAGTGAGAGATGGACGCATGTTGTTTTCGAGGGTAGTTTCGGTTGTTCACAGTATGGTGTGAGAAATGTATTTTCAAGTGTGGACAATCCGACCGTTCTTTGTGTTAAAATGATTAATTTCCCTAAGAAATCCTAAATGGAACATTCAGTGACATTTTCCGGTGAGGATGAACAAAAATGTTTAAATTTCAACACCCAAATACTTACTTTCTCCCATATGAAAGCAATAATGTCCTGCAGGCAGATAATATATCGCCATAGACCTCAAGCGGATACAACGGTAGAACTCAGACCAAGTATATAAACTACGTAGGTTTGGGAACGTGAATTTAAATAGGACTGTATCATATTGATCTAGACTTTGGGAATATTATGGATTATTATAGCTGGATGATATAAGAATTGACACAATAATTAATGATTATGAGGTAGGTATGAAGTGGTCAGTATGTTCTTGACTGGTGATTTGTCATGTACAGACCACGTTCACCGATGGCTTAGTCTTAACGAACTCACCACCTTGACAATTACTCAATGAACTATTCAAATTTGGTAATATTTGAAGTAGAATACAAAGCAATCAGAAGGTTGATTAAGACTAGTACACCATAGTTTCATGTCAGTGATAATGTGGGAACTAATCATATTACGATGCATGATACATGACCCTATGCTTCCAGCTGGTGTTTGATCCATATAATTTGTCAGAGTATTTTTAATTCATTTAGCATGAATATTAAATACATTTTTCATTAAATTCTACCGCCTTCTAACATCTTATGTCTTTGAGTTGATGGCAGTATGCTGTTTGCCACAAGCTATGTACATAGTAGGTTTGCATTTATATTGGCTATCTACTAAGGGTTTGTAGTGTACATTGAACCTTTGGGCTTTTGTTTGAACTCACTCACCCGACCTTTGGAACTTCTTCCTCTTTCGATTCATGAATCTCCTGCACGGTTTTGGTTCGCTCTCTTGTTGTGCTTCCATCCGACGCACTCTCCGAGCCTACCACAGTCAGGACTGAACATAAGTGTATAAACTCCTATTTTTATCAAATTTCACATCTTTTTTGTCTAAATATAACTCTGTTCCAGTCACACTTGCCATCTCAAGTCTTTTTATCTTGATTCCGTTCGTTAGTACTTGCACATTATGCAGAGTACAACTAAGGTCATAAAGCGGTGAAGAAGTTCTGTAAGAGTGGTTATTTTAGGTCTAAGTTAAGCCAAGCCTAACTCTTACAGGTTCAATGCATAATCATAGGCATGGAATCCCAGGCTATAGTCAGTGACGGAAAGTTAGAGCGCACTACAGAATGTTTGCGATAAACTTCGAGAGCACTGCAGAGTGTTGGGGGCAGGCTTCGGGTCACTGTCCCACGTTCTGCAGTGCACCCGAAGAAAACACTAGCTGGAATGCCACATGAAACACAGAGGATCATAGATAGCTTTTCTTCGGCCCCAGGCTTGATATAACTCAAGGAAAATAGATGAAGTGAGCACTCTGCATTCTCTGTGATTCCTGAACCATCTTCACGATTAACAGTGACATTAGAAACATACGCAAGTCTCACTACTTGAATACTACTTGCCTTTTCCTCTCTTACCGGAAAATACCTATTTTGTGGATTATCCGCTTGGGAAACCTGATCTTCCTAGCCGGCAAATTAAATTCAACCATTACTTACATATAAAATCTCTGTGTAGTAAGTCCAGCTGTCTCGAACTACTACCAAGGCTTCAGATGCCACTATATGATAGGCCATGGGCTAACAGGCGAATGACGAGGGAATCACCGGAAATGATGCTTTCTATCTATATGGTCTTACACAATGTTCCGGAACTGGAAACTGGCACTGCTTGTGAAAAACACATGCATGACGTTCAGCAATGGAGATTGTTGTCATCTCAGATGGCCCTCTGCGCTTCTGGATCAATCTCGATTTTCCAGCTACCTCGTTTCGCTCATCTCACATTAGCTCCCCAAAGCTGCCTTAGAACTTCAATGGTGGAACGAGACCTAGGGTAAGTTGGGGAGGCACATCCGATGCTGCACCGAACCACGGGGAAGCAGCAAATCGGGGTCACAATATGCCTCCAGCCTCGGTGACACTTGAGCGATGCGGTGCTGACAATAACAGTCAGTGTCACCCAAGTGTCCTACCTGAATCCAATGAAGGATAAACAACAAGCCGGTTCCATCGGAATCGATCAACTAGTCCCAATATTAAGCCCCTACCAGCAGACAACGTAACGTCAAATACCCCACAACACGCTGAAGTTGTGAGACCCACTGTCATCTGCCTGCATAGCACTGTTAGAGGGCTGAGAGGGAAAGTATGTGGGCTCAGAAACCTCCAGTCACACCTACACCTTAAAATAAACATTCTCACTGAAACCTGGCTAACCCCACTGTCGCTGACAACGAAATCGGTGTATGTGATATGGCTTCGGTCAGGAAAAACAGGGATAACAAGGAAGGGGGAGTTACAATATACTTGGACGAGCAACTTAAATGTGTGTGTGCAATGGGCCCACTATTTCCTGAACTCCCAGACTCCATTCGGTAACATTTCACCGTAGGCCGTAACACTTACAGTGGGAAACTACGCAACCTTGTTTGTGCTATAACAAGGCGCATTATGGTGAAATGCGGAGGCCTTTGTCCCACGCAGAGTGGGCCATTGACTGGGCTGAGTAATCTGTGGAAAAGATCCATCCTCTCTCCGATTTTCAAGGGTGTGGGTAGGTAGAATGCCATAAGTTAAAGACCAGTAGCCCCACTCACACTGGTATCAAAAGTACTGGTAATTATTACTGATGATCATATCAGGGAACACTCCGATAGGAGTAATAGACTGCATAAAGCACAACATGGTTTCAGGAAAGATAGATCCTGTGTAACAAACCCACCATCAGCTTGGGACGATTGGACATTATGGTGGCATATGAATATTCCTATCCTTATGGTCTTCCTAGACTTTGAGAAGGCATTTGACACAGTTCACCATCACCTTCTCCCACACAAATAAGTTAAGCAGGTATAAGTGAGCCGCTTCTGTCATGGTTGAAAGATTATCTAGCTGGAAGGATATTCTGCATTAAAGTCAATCGAGTCAGATTATCCTGTTACAGCTCATCATTACGAGTGTAGCAGGGTTCTATCCTAAGGCCACTGATGTTTTTGATTTCTATCGGTGATCTACTAATCTGCCTAAGCTGCCCGACTCTTCCACACGCTGAAGACGTAAAGATATGGAGGGCGATAAAGTATCCGGAGGACTCAGATAGGCTGCAGGGAGATCTAAAGCTTCTGGAAGACTGGGCGATAGCCAGTGGCATGACTTTCAACCTGAAAAGTGCAAGGTAGTGAAATTAAGCACCTGTAGACTGCAGAATGAAAGTTACACCCTGTGCAGTGAAAGCTTGTCCTACACAACGTCGGAGCGCGACTAAGGTCTAGTTCTATCGGAGGAAATGGACACAAGCGTAAATGACTCGGGGATATAGCGAGGGCATTTGCGGTCATACACTTTACACACAGACAATTAGGTGCACTCACTCCTGATCTTTTTCTAAGGTTGTACAAAACCTACGTCCTACCGCACCTTGAAGTGCACAATATCACTGCACCCAGACTGATTAGAAGAGATGCAAACCTTTTGGAAGAGTCGAAAGACGAACGACTAAAGGAGTGATGGGTCTCCGAAACAAACCGTATTATGAAAGGCTAACAAAATTAGGCCTCTCCTTACTTAGCTACAATCGGCTTATGGGGACTTGATTACTGACTATAAGAAAACAAGTAACCAGAATCACCCAAACAAAGGTGTCCTGCCATTAAGTACGTGGGTTTCCTAGTGGAAATTCCAAAAAGGTAGCTCACCAGAGGGCAAATACTCGAATGCGCCTCCGTTTCTTTTCATTGCGGGCTTGCCATCCCTGGAAATCCTTACTGGCAGATGTAGCTACGGCACCGTCTGTGGACACCTTTAAATCCAGGGCTAGAAAATCATGCAGCCATATGATCACAAAGCCTGTATCCTGTATGTCTTACTCTAGCACATGTTTATCACCTCTCTTCTTACCTTCCATTTAACGCAACATTTTGTAATTCCCGCATAAATTTGACTGACTATAAGTATATTGTAGACTATAAATTAGACTTGAACCAATATATTGTAATCTATTCTAACAAAGTTTCTAGAGGTTTTTTTCCATTTTTTTCCAATTTTTAATGTCAAAAAGCAGTGTTCCATTTCAAATTGCACTCGTCGAATATGATCATGCCTGTACAAACGGTATGTTAATTATGTGAATGCTTAATTTATGTGAAATATATATATATATATATATGAGGACTGCGTCCAAATGGCCCATCCCCTTAGAATCCCTGCACCATTAATGGGTAGATATTCAAACTCATTTATTTACTTCTCTGCACTCTCTCCTGCCTTAATCTCCTGGCTACTCCAACTACCACACTCACACCTATTATTATTGATATTATAAATATATATGTACATATATCAACTTCAAATTTAATTAGCTGTCCGTTTTTACTTTTTCTTTATTTCTTTTTCTGTCTTTTAGTCTGAACAACCTACACTAATTATATCTCTTCTTCCAACGACGACACCCGATGACTAGCTGGCAAAAGGATCAACTTCATACACAGCAGCAAAGAAGCGTTAACATACTGCATACTACAAACAACATATAATAAATCCCAGCTCTACTCCCTTTGGAGTTAACCTAAGTCACGATATTGGAGTGGTGGGACGAACCACGCAAAAGTTTACCGAAGACCAAGGACCTTTACATCACAAACAAGAAGCGAGTAGAAAGAAATCAAATTGGCTTGCACTAGTTCGTAAAAACGACATCGGATATTAGGTGAACATTGGATATTGAAGTAACCACTTATGCACTATTTCAAAAGTGTCTTGGATAACCTTGAAGACCCGGTGAAATAATTGAGGTCGGGTCTACATATCACTTATGCTTTCTTGAGTGGATGGAACTCAATATTTGGTATAAATTGACGTTGTATTTTGTTTCGTTGATAGTTTTGATCGTGGCTAGGCAAAGTTTAACAATAGCGTCCTGGTAATAATAATAATTTGCTTTATTCCAAAACAGTACTTGTGATACAGAATGGAATTCTCAGCATTTTTACTACAGTATTGCATCCAGTTAGTACTTTATCAATAAATAGAATTCTACATAGATTAAGGAAATCCCAGTTCATCATGACAACAACATATTGGGATGTCGCGGTAGCAAAGCCAAAGCTGAACAGTGTTTGAAGGTGTTAGAAAAGTAGGTAGTAGTCGTCGAAACCGCGAAGTAATTCAACCGAGTGCTCTTGGGGAAGACTGCACAACAGGATAAGAAAGATAAATAATTCAAAAAAAACAACTCATCTGTATTCACCTCGGTGAATACATGTATGGGAATTAGTCTAACTTAGCAACTACTATTATTATTATCTCTTTTCTTTTGACGGCAATACCGGAGGACTAACTAGTGAATTGATCAGCTCCATTCACAGTAGTAACAGTCTTAAAGCACCTCCAAAGCCTCAGGATGGTCGGGGGTGGGTGCCTTGCGCTGCGGGTTGGCCACCCCTCCGCACACCTCTTGAAATGCTCCCATATGACCGGGTGTCTTACATAGCCTCTCCTGAGGAAGTCCTACTCACTGCCTTCACGTGGCGGAGGTGGTTTTCACCAAAGTGAGAGGGCGAAAGCTGATGTCCGGCGCTCTTCACCGGGTTGACTGTCCATTGGATGACAGTCTAGGGGAGATGGCTAAACCCTGATTCCAAACCTCCAACGACTGGCGTATGAAGCTCACTGGAGCTCACCGGCAGACGTATGGACAAAGGGCTTATTGGATGTCCTGGATGTCTGGCCCCATTCTAAAAGGCGTATGAACCGAACTCCGGTCACCGGCTGCCAATGGATATTGGACTCCCTACTCCACTCCTACTGCCTTGTAGGTCACACTTGGTTGTGTAAAGGCTAGAGCTGCACTCTCAAACAAAAGACCGAGCGATTCTGGGGACATCACTGGTACTAAATTCCCATGAAACTTCATGAACTCTATGTTCATGAAGCTGGCTCATCCTCCCGTAGGAGATAGCCGAAGTAAAGTAAGTAGTATACTACAAACCACATATAATTAATTCCAGCACTACTCCTTTAGGAGTCAATCAAAGCTACGGCAGTCGAGTGGCAGGATGGGCTACTCAGTAGTTTACCGAAGATCAGGAACCTATACCTCACAATCAAGAGGCGACCACAAAGAAATCATATTGGTTTATCCTAGCTCGCAAAAACAATATTGGATGTTGGATAATCCTTATTTTAACTGGGACGTATTTTTAAGTCATGTTAGAGAAAGATACACTGTTTGATGTATTTTCATGCATTTTATTGTAAATATACGTCATTTTTTGCAAAAATTCCTCATTTTTGTGGTTGGTCGGCTGAAGGTCACTCATGCGTTTCCATCCCTTTGGACGCTGCTGTTGGACAGGCAAAGTCGAACAATAGCGTCCCAGGAGTGCAAACGCACGAGTGGCCTTCAGCCGACCAATAATAAAAATGAGGAATTTTTGCAAAAAAGATGTATATTTACAATAAAATGCATGAAAGCACATTACAAAGGGTACCTTTTTGTGTAATGATCTAAAAATACGTCCCAGTTTTAATGAGAAGTCTCAGTTGCTAGTTGAACTAGTCTGACTGTGATACCAAGTGGACCCAGTTAAATCTGGCCGTTTTCACTGGTTGTCCAATTAGTGAATGCACTGATAAAACATGAATAGAGACAGTTATACGAGCGACTTTCTAATCCCGTAAATAATACTTTCATTGTGTGATGTATCCAGTAAACGAGTTATTATGAAATCAACATCATTTGTTTACATTTCCAACGATTTCAAAGGTAATCAATTTTCACTGCTATCTAGGAAGTGCTGATACGTATATCGACTACAAGTTAAGTTTCACAGCCTTACTGTATTCTTTGTATAAACTAATATCATTTAGCGTTGTCTTGCATCATAAAGAAAAACGCTAACAGTATTTAAATCCAAGTACCTGAGGATCGATTTTATGGTGATTTTTTTTATTTTATTTTCCGAAACCCCAGATTTCAAAGCAATCAATCTTTGCACCAAACGACTCAGTCATGAAAAATGACTATGACAGTAATCTGTCTTTGGCAACTGGGGGTTTCGATCACACGATAAAAATGTGGCAACCAAATACTGGAAAATGCATCCAAGGTTTCCAACATAACGAATCCCAAGTTAGTTATAAAATCGTACTTAAATGTGAAGATTTTAGGTAAACGCCTTAGCATTTTCTCGCGATGGGCATTATCTAGCTGCTGCTGGCTATGGGAGAGTTCGTGTTTATGATGTTGAGGGTCCTGGAACACCTTTCGTAACGGTTTCAGACTTTACGAAAAATGTAAACACTGTTGGATTTAATGACACAGGAAACTGGATGTTTGCAGGTGCAGAAGATCGTGTAGCAAAGATTATAGATTGGCGAGCCGGTGGGAATATATGGATATCTCGTATTTATCAGGTAATCATAAGCATTTCTTTGGATTTTAGTGTTTAGAGAAATATTATGTTGTAAAATGCAACCAGTGGATTACCTGCGCTCTATAACTCATGATCTACAGTAAGAGGCAACGTTATCATTTTTTGGATTAAACACGAAATTTTCTATTCAGTAAACTAACATAATTTCATATTAATTTGTTTATCAGACATATCACACACATTGAGACAGTATTATTTACTGGGTGACGTTCCAAACACAATTTATTGTTCGTAATCATATCAATTATAACCTTTCGTCTTATAGTTTCCTTTCTTCCTCCCTGTTCGTCTTAGGGGTAATATAATTTTCCAGATATCTGGGAGAGGTGTTGCATCATTCCTATTACATGTGTTTGCATTTGATTCAATAAATAAAGCTTCCGTTATCAATCTCCCCCCCCCAACCCTGTTAAATAAACTTAAGACTTGACAATTACCCTCATAAATCAATCAATGAGTATGTAGTAAAATGTAAAAATAAAATAATAACAACTATGGTAATAATAATAATAATAATAATGGCGATATACATGACCAACATGCACAGAATGATGATAAATCCGATAGTAAGGAATTTAAATCATCAGTTGTACTTCCGTGCAAAGAAGGAACCTCGAAAACCTTACGGAGAATTCCTAACAGTGCAGCAATAAAAGTGGTATTTAAACCCACAAATTTACTTAGAAAAAAGCTTTGTCGGTTAAAGGATCCTGTGGATCCAATTAGACAGACCAGTTTAGTTTATCTCATACCATGCAACGATTGTCAGTTCAAGTACATAGGTGAAAGTAGTAGAAGAGGGTTAGTCAGACTGGCAAAGCACAAAAATCTAGCAAAATCTAGATTAGTTGACCCAAATAAGATAAGGAATCTGGAGAATAGTCCAGCTATAGCACTACATGCAATTACACACGAGCATACAATAGGATGGGATAAGATGACAGTTTCAAAATCTAATAAAACATGGTGGAAGGATAAATTGATAATAGAAGCTTTATTCATCGAATCAACTGCAAATACGTGACATAGGAATGATTGAACACCTATCCAAGGCATCTGAAAAATTCTACTATCCCTACAGTGAATGGCAGGGAATAAAGCAAACTATAAAAATGAAGTTTCGAGGTTGTGTAGTTATAATTGATATGATTATGAACAAGAGATTGTGTTTGAAACGTCACCTAGTAAATAATACTGTCTCATTGTGCGATATATCTAACAAACAAATTAATATGGAATTACGTCCTACCACAGTACCCAAATTTTACACATAAAACTAGCTTAATAATTTTCGTGTATGCAGCTATTTGTTAAGTATAGTATGATAAATGTTTAGGTGAAGTAGCGTTTAAGTAGTGTGAGCGTTTGTAGCTTAAGATGCGGCTGTCAGTCTGGAGTCGTATTCTGAGTGAAATTTGTTTATCAAACAGTTTTTCCTGTGTAGCCTGTCCGCTAGGCATATATTTTTATCTAAACATAATGAAGTAAACACGAAAGCCTCGTTTATTTTTGTTTGCATAAATGAGCACCAGACAAACAAAGCAGACTGGTTTTTACTGCGAACACTCATTAAATATATATGTATATATAACTCTTAACCAGTAACTACCTCAATCTTAGTTGCAATAAAAAGAAATTGAGAGGAGTTGAGTAGTGTGAATAAAATATCATGCTAATGGAGAACTTTAAGCTCTGATGGTACAGAACTTCAAATTTCCTGATTGAGATCTGCAAGACTGTCGCACTCTTTTGTTTCTGACAAAGTTAACAAATAGGCCACATATTTTTAGTCTATTTCAAAAGAGTGAGTCGGTTCCGACTTTGTTTTTGTCCTGTCAGTGCTCATAACTCACTTAGTAACTAAATGAAGTGACGTAATTGCGAATGGAGATTACAGATATGGAAGTAAATTAGAATTATATATGTCCAAACCAAGTTCACTTTTAACAGTTTGAAAAAATTTGGGCATTGGGTATATGATATTCATAATAATGAAGGTTTTTGTATTTCCCAACGAATGAAAAACAAAACGATATTGTTTTTAATGACGTTTCGCTATTTGATGCTAATAGCTTTATCAAAGTATTATTAAACCGAAATTTACAAAATCTCAACATATACATAACAAAGAGTATAATAATACTTTGACAAAGCTATTAGCATTAAATAGCGAAACGTCAGTAAAAACAATATCTTTTTGTTTTTCATTCATTGGGAAATACAAAAACCTTCATTATAATGAAGTAAATCGGGAGTTCAAAAAAGGAAACATAAATAATAGTGATTTGACACGGTATGTCAACTGGTTGTATTAGCCATAGCAAAAGCGAAGGTCGGACATATTGTTTCTGGACACATCAGTAAGCTGAATTCTCGGGTTGCTGATACCTCCGCTATGCCCAGACACCTTGATTCCATTCCCTTTTAGATGTTTTATTAGACCTGGTATGCGTTTTTAAACGACTTCTCACAAAGTGGTCTGTTATCAAACTGAAAGCATAATTCTGCTCTACGTTTTCTAAAGATGCTGGACAGTTTTCAGGAGCTTGTTGTACAAGCAGAATACTTAGTATGGGAGATGTAATCAGCCCCACAAGTATGCATGAGAAGTGAGTCAAAAATCTGGTCCAAACATCTATGGACTAAAAATTTACTCTGCGTTAACTCTAACTAAAAGTTAGACTGACAGTTAGTCAGTTTTATCCTTTTTAACGCCTACTTCTAGGGTCAGAAGTGTGTACAAATTTTGCTGGAAGCAATAAATTAGAAACTATAGGAATGTACACGTTTACGTGGCCCAGTGCGTTAATTCATCTTTCACGTGCTGATCGAATAGTTTCTTTCAGGAGAATAATGCTCAAAACTTGGAATAGAGCATGTTTTACTTAAATATCTTGATAACCATTGTCGGGGAACGTCTGCTTCAAATTTATCACTGACAAAAATGTCAGTTATTTAAATTAAAAGGACTCTCAATAATTTTTGCATTTTTCATGTTCTTACTTAGACATCGTCGAGTATTAATGCCATGTTGCTTCATCGTAACCAGCATGAAATTATTATGGGTACAAACAAAGGGGAAGTTATAATATGGGATCTACGTAACAATGCTGCTAAATCTATATCTACTAATACCTGGAATGAACCTATTCATAGTCTTTCTATTGACCAAGATGTAACCTCCTTAGCCGCCGTTAATTCAGATGGCCAACTTATTGTGTGGTCTCTAACTGGTGATTCTGCTTGGAATCCTTTAGAAAAGGTTTGTCGTTTTATATATATCAGCATATGCACTCAGTTAAATCAATCTTTTGCTCACAGTCTCCGCATATGAACACGTCTATATGTTATCACTTTTGTCATCCATTCTACGTATAAGCTATTCCATATTGCTTCCACTCTAAATAGACCATTCACTCATTAGTTCAATTATTATTTTACGTGACTCAGATCGATCAAAGTCAGCGACTACCTTCCCTAGGTTAATGTTTCAAAAGGAGAGTTAAGATATAAATATCCTCCCGGTAGTGATTTTCACAACTTGATTAACATGAACTCATAATCTCACTAGGAGACATCATGAAAAGGTGTTAAACATGCCTATGCATAAATAATGATATTTGAATATCTTGTTCTCATATATGTATCCTCAATGGAATGACTACTGTAGCTTTACTCGGTGATTTTTATCTGTCTATTTCAAAAGTCTATCTAAAGTACAGTATGAAGTAAATGTCTATTTCTTAAAGTTTTATTTAGTTTATATGATTAACCAGTGGTTATTAGAAGGATGTGTAGTTGTGTCGGTATTTATGAAGGGTCATATCACTTTTATAATAAAAATATACACGACATTTTGTATTATTACATTCACAACATTAAGGCGACTCTTTCAAAAGAACAATGTTATCTCCTCACTAAGGCTAGTATCGATTACTGAAGGTTACCGTTTGCCCATACTTAGATCTTTGGAAATAATTCATAGACGTGAATGATGCTGATGAATTAGACCTATTTTTTCATATAGTAGTTAGAAGCATAACAGTACACTGGCTTCTCAAGATCTGGCATTTCTTCAGTGGATAGATGTATTATCAGTGCTAATACTTTGAAACTGTTTTCAAGCTCTGTTAACAAATAAGCTTTGTACGAGATTGTTACTATTCTCGTATTACTACATTAAAATTCAAGGAATATATTTTGCACCCGCTTTAGAATTTCTCAGCCCATTGTTGAGTGATAGCATTCTTATCTAACGTTCACTACTTTAAACATTTCGGTATTATGCATCACACCAGCGGAAGATAGTAATTGCTTGTTATTTCATGGGTTGAAGTCATTGAGATCTGTTATTTTCCACTATCGACTTTTTCTATCAAATTGGTTTCTTTGTGTGTGTGTGTTTTCAGCTCTGTACACAGACAGACTTCATTATGGCCTTTTAACGCGTCTTGATATTATTTTGGATTTCATTAATAACCACTGCTGAAAGAATATAAGGATTTCAGTGACAGACAATACTGAAACCTCCGAACAAGGAGTTAATCAAAACTTTCCAATTAATAAAAAGAAGAAACGCAAAAAGGGGAATCACAAGAATATGTTACAAGTGAATATTCCTTCTAGCCGGGAATTAAAAACGCCTGTTTCAATAGATAATAGTAGCTTGGAATTATTTTCATATTTGTAGTTAGCCATCTCACTAGTGTGTGCTTTGTGCTTGACAACTGACAATTTGTATGATAGTCCGAACATACATAACATCAAATAATCCATCTCAAGTGTTTATGCTAAGTTAGAATCTGTCTGCGTTTCGTACTTTTGACATGACACCAGTCAATGAAATCCACAGCAGTTAGTTTAAGCCACGTACGAAGGTGTAGACTTCCCGGTTGGGGTCCTCGGGACGGCAAGAACTAATGCAGGCTCTAGACAATTGGTGATATGGCTCAAAATCATTCTTAATGGCTGCCACAGATGCATCCACTCCTTGTGACTTACAAATATCCAATAGAACTATATTGTTCTTCGTTGTTACTATTCCTTTGTCTCACACCTCCGTTTACTGTCTCTAATATGCATTTCTCCTACTTTTTTCTCTTGCTTTGTGTGCTACATGGAGTGTGGCGACTTGAACTGCTGCACATCGGTGCAAAGTTCTATGTTGAAAAAAGACAGACAGACTTTTGACATGGTTGTATAGTGGATAAAAACAACGATTTTGTTTGATTATTTATTAATTTGCTAAATTTTGGCTTGATTCAGTGTAATCCATTGTACGCATAATAGCACATACTTTATAAACTATTTGAAATAGAAGTGTTTTGAATGGGATTTTTTAGAATTCATTCCTACACAAGATGAATATACATTTCGTTTTGGTCGACTAGACCTCGTATCATATTGGGCAAGTTGTGTTACTTGTTTCCAAACACATTATTAATTTTCTGTAATATACCAGTGGTTTAGATGTATCCTAAATTAGATGTATATTTGAACAAAAGCATATACTACTGACTAATTGATACTAGTAGTCGTATACCATCCATGTTAACTAGTAGTGCTTATTAACCAGATCTGGTTGATCTAAACACACCTGACAGCCGTTTTGCTCGTTCGGGGCCGACCTCATCATCGGTGTACCCCGTCCGACTCAGTTCAAACCTACCGATTTCTGCCTATTTATTCGGTGTAATCACCTAAAATGTTTATACTGGTTATTCGCATTAACGGAAACACAAAAACAAAACCATAATTTCTGTACGAATGTGACAATCCAGAATCCGTAAACTGTGCGATAAATTTAACCTATTAACGTTGAAGCATTTTAATGCTTATTTGTTATCCTTACAGCATCGGCAGAAAGTACATTCTTCATTTGCTGTGAAAGTTCAATTTTCGCCAGATAGTACCTTGATAGCTACTGGAGGTGGTGATGGAAAGTTTAATATCCTGAAAACAGCTGATTTCAGTGTGGTTACAAGCAGAAAAGGCAGTGAAACTGGTCATCATTGGGTATGGGATTGTGCATTTTCTGCTGATTCTCGTTTTTTAATTACTGCCACATCAGATGGAATTGCTCGTCTGTGGAATTTAGACACAAATGAAGTACCAGTCAAATACAAAGGACATCAAAGAGCAATTACTTGTATGGCCTTCCGTGACAATTCTTTGAAATCTGCGTGATTCGATTTTCGTTTTTAATATTCACTAATATTTTCTGTACATAAATGTAGAGATATTGATCAAGATCGAAGGCACTTTTCCTGTACCTGTATATATTGTTTTCATTTTAATAATTTTTGTTTATCTAGTAGAGAGGAGGATAATCGACAGTATCATTATATCGTTTTTGTTTTAAAATTATTTCACCTACTTCTTTTGTACTTTTCTTTGTTCTGTTAATCTAAAATTCCCTTCTTGGTAAGTATCATTTTTCAATCGCTATGTTATTTTGTTTACTACTTCATGAAATCAAGAATTTAGATACAAATTGAACTGAAACCCTTTCTTTATACACTATTCATGCTCAATCCGCTCACATTTAAAATGCATTGGTTCGCTTCTAAAACAGTCGTATCTTGCCAAGTGGATTTTAGTTTTGAAGAACAATTAACTGCAATTCAAATAAAAATTTGGACCCGGATTTTTATTCGAACTTTTGTAATCATCTTGTACTTCTCATTTTTGCACAAGAAATGTGATTGTCAGCTGTCAAACAAAACATGGAATTTGTTTATCAGACCAACATCTTAGAATGTATATTGTATGAAATGTAGTCATTTTTCCTACTTTTCAGCAGATCGCTTCTTACAATATAATGTTTTTGGCTTAGAAAGTAAGGTCTGCTTAAGAATTCTTAAGGTATTTCTTCTGTCGTAGAGGTATATCTCTTTATAACTTAGTACACTTTTGTTAAAGTATTCATTTCTATGATGGGAGAGCATTTGTATGGTGGAAGTCGTGAACTATTCTAATGACAAGGTGGGTGTCTTAAGACAAATAGGAGTAAATTAAGTCAATCAAGCATCACTCCGCATGAATTGAAGAGACAAGTGTGAGGGGCATTTTTCCTTACCAAAGTCTAAACCTAATTAGAGAAATAAGGATCGTCAAGCATTTACAAATTATGGACTTTGCAGATTGTGTCCGGAGCGTTATCCATCAGACTACAGGTAATAAGATGAAAAACATTAGGTATGCGCTGAAATGAATTCACTATCCTCAAATTTTCTTATACGTAAATAAAATCATAGATAGTGTTACTGGACTGTGAATACCATAGCAAATGGTGAATAACCAATGGCTTGTGTCAATTTTGGTCGAAATCTCATCTCTGGGATAATACCATCCGAAAAAGTAAAACCCAGCTAACAAAATGTTTGGGTGCACTTTGACATCTGGCGCGCATGTCCAGACTGAAAAACATCAGGAGTTCGTTTTTTTAAAATATTAATTCCTAAACTACTCAGGTTTATTAACTTGAACATAGGTCCTGATAATACAAATAAAGATTATAAAATGTAACAAATGAATTTGAGTATATGGAATCCAAATACTGGTAAATCAAGTCAGTTTTCTTAAGAAAACTTACTGTAGAGTGGTACCTTAACAAATCCAATTAGAGCCAAACACTAAGATCAAGTGTTTTTCTTAGTTATTTTATCACTACCAGCAATGTGCTCTAGAATTTGATCCCAAATATACATTTAGTATTATTATGCATGCGCTAATAAAGGTGGTACTTTGAATTCAATTTCCTAGGAATCTACATGCTATAAGAACACTAGTTGACGAACTGAAAGTATGCACACGATGTAGTCCTTTTAGATGATGACGGTAAATGTAGTCTTTTGAGTAAATATTTTGGATGAGCTTCATCCCTGGTAGGTGAAAAACGGTCCTAACAGACCGGTTCCGATCAACAGCAAGTTCAAAGAGAAAAGGAGGGGAGTGACTGATCGTATTGATTAATTCGATTATCAACTCTAATGGACCGATTGCTGACGAAATCTTAACATATTTAGGCTTGTACTGGACAATAATATTTTTGGTGCTCACTAAGTATCTGTGCTCAGGCATGGTCACCGAAAGAAACTTTCAGAAAGATTAAAATCTCCAAGCAAAAAGGACTTCATGCACGTGCTTGCATTAAGTAGAGCGATATGATGATGCTGGGGTTCGATGTGTTGTTGGTTGAAAAAAACAATCCGTCAATGAGATCGTGAGTCTTTATGGGCTTATAGTGCTTAGGCCTAGACACCACCTTTCTGATAAGCAGTATTGGCTGAAGTGGGACGAAGTTTGAAAAGATTCACGCGTAGGTATGTCAAACAAAGCACTAATTTTCCACACTGTGGATTATTAGAATGAGTAACGTGGATAGGTGTAGACTGACTTTTTAAAGTTTTCAGCATACCAAGTACTGAATGTTAGTAGTTAGGAACGCTTGATGGAGTGGGACAGATATATGCACTTCTTATCAAAATGTCTATGGATGTCTCCACTACTTTTTAAAAAAGCATACTTCACCTGTTGTAATACTACTGCGTTTTGTTTTCCTTTAGGAGTACTTTCTAGATGTGTAACAAATGGAACCGATGCACATCTTCGTAAGGTTCCATGCTGATTCGCTACAGTAATATGAGTTTATTTAAGCTCAGTTACTCGCGGTAGATTGTTCATTCACCAGGCTAAAAGCCACACTTATAGTGTGAGGGTTGACAATACTACCTAGTTGCGCAGAATGGAGTTGGACTCAAACTCATGACCCATAGACTGAAAATCATGTGTCAAAATCAATGCGAAACACTATTTGTCTAATACAGCGGAAGGTTATATTTTACCATACAGTAGCTCTATACAGATAGCGTTAGACTGCTTTTCCAATATTGAGAAGTCAACTAAAGTGTAAAGATTTTATTCTGTTAAAATAAGTTCATCTAAACTCCAGTCTTCAAAACTCCCATCAGGAAGATAACGTCGAATGACGATAGGGATTTTGTTAGCTCTTAACTCTTTTTCTGCAATTTTTAGGGGATCCCGTTCACCATCAAGTTCAACCATAACAGGAGCGGACATTGACAACTGAAGGGCACGCGCTCCCAAAACTCTAGCACGTTCATATTTTGTGAGATATGGAGTAGTAACTCGTTTGCTTTTTTCTACTGGACCAACAATAGCCTGACCTGATGGCAGTCGCGGTACTTCATCAGCAGTGATATAAGTAACGCCATCTAAAAATTAAGAAATAATTGCGTTAAACATCTTAAATTATCAACTACAGAAATGGATATTGCCATGTTGAGTTCCAACATAAATTGCATAACAGAGTGCACTTTATAAAAAGTAACGCAACGGTCTCATTGACACTTCGAATACACTTCTTACATCCAGCTTAACACACGGTTGGTCCGAAAATCACCTCACTTACGTATAGCCACGTAAATGAGATCAACTAGGTTGCATCTAGCCAGTTCAGACAACTCGAATAGTAGCGTAATCCTCCCAGTTCTCCTTAATTTCAATTGTCGCAATAAAATATTCGACAGTACACCTTCGTTTTTCGTCGATATCTGCTAGCAGTGGTGATACGGAATGAGATTTCCTTCGGGTCAACGTACTTGCCACAGCTGATATAGTAGATCAGTCTGAGGACTATATTCCTCAATAGCTACTTCTTTCATTGTCAAGACAGTAGTCTTGGAGAAATGTAACAAACGTAGTGTTACGAGGATTCTGTGCCGAAATATTGTAACCGGCTTCAATTTTAGTGAGTTCTTCACCAATCAATGCCAACCTTATTCATGAAATTTTTCACATCCTCCGAACGCCTTCAGATAACAAGGACAACTGGTAACAAACTACAAAAATCAACTAAACATTGCTACGAATTTCTTCAGAGATTCTAACCTCAATAAACCTAATTTGCGTCAGAGTAAATCCATGAATTTGTGTATTTCTTGTAAAATTATTGTTTAGAACGCTTAGTAATTCATGAGAGACTGTATTTCTGCGTGAAGTCAAGTTAAGTACCAACAAAGTTGTCGCAACACAAAGAGTGGCATATATTTGAGTTTTCTAAAAAATTCACTGCAACTACGGTTAAGTTTTTGAGTATCACAAGATCAAACTCCTCTGTTTTACCTAAGCTTTATATAAATACATACCAAGAAACATACAGTTTTAGGGATCCAATAACCGCCGCTCCAGGTGAATCGGGTAACACTGTCACTACACTCCTTATTAGGTAGTCAGTAATCGTAACTTAAAGTATCATATCTCCTCAAAGTATGAAGGAATAGCAATTATAAGACATATTGTGTCTTGCTATTTCTCGGGGCAGTGGGAACAGAATTACTCGCGTTTGAAGCACGCACCTGTTACGTAAGAAACAACAGACTGTGAAATGTGATAATTTTTTTACATTAAGACTAGGTAGATAAATTGAGGTTTTTTGAGATAATTCAAGTAGGCAAATCAAAGTCTTCATGTTGACAGTGAAATATAACGTCAAAGACTGACCTTACTATAACAAAACATGGTTCTCAGGAAAAAGCTGAATACTATCTATCTTTATATAGTGCATATCCAAATATGGTTGGAAAAAAACTAGGATAAACAACACTATTAGACCGTGCAACATAATTTGCCCTTATTAAAGATCACTGTTGTAACTTTAATAAATAGACACTATATTTTGCGCCCAACTAGACAGCAGTATGAGACCCACTAATAAAGTTTATTCCATCCTCAGGGTTCATTGAGCTTGTGATTCATCAACTGCTAGAACTATTAGACAAACTACTACATAAAAGTCATCAGACTGTTAATTTAGAAGAAGGAACACACAAAACTTACCGGGTTTCGTATCTAAATCTTCTTCTGGGACCTCATCTAGGGGTTCCTCATCTGATTCAAAATCATCAGCACCACCGTATTCATCACCCATTATATATTTTGGATTAAATACCTACTGTAAAATTGTGCATGCATATATAAAGTTAGTTATTGGACGAGTACGCGTTTCATACATCATATCCAAAGTGAAACACTAATAACTGATATATATATATATATATATATATATATATATATATATACGTAAGATGGTGAACTCGTACCCGTACCATCGGTAAAATTATGAAATATGGATAGGACTTATGTAGTTCGACGAGACAACTACGGTTTTTACTATATAACACTATAGCGCTGTTAAAATGAAGTTAGAAAACCCTATGTCTACACTTTTCTACTCAGCATATTGCAACAGACGGTTCCGCCCTGTTGTAGTGGAAATCGAGAAATTAATTTATGTAGACTATAGCCACTAAAAATTCACAAAATGTCTCCGTATTTTCAAATCAACTAACTTTTTGTTAACCGCCCTCATATCAATTACATATAAAGCGAGTGTTTCCTCTTTGTGATTAGAAACTCTGTTGATGTGTTTCATTTTATGAACAGATTATGCATGTGAACTAACTTCCGAATGGCAACTAGCACATATCCATTCATAACATATTTATTCATAGTGTGACAAAACACCGACATTGCCCTATTTTAACTTGATATATCTAATTATTTAACTGGCGAATTTAAAGTATCATAGACAATGTCTTTCAAAAGGACCTCCAAGAACCGATCAAACACAGGGAATGCTATGATATGCCATTCCAAACGAAATCATGCCTACTTTTGTACCTGGAGAGAAAAGATACAGTATTCTACTTATTTACTAGGTACTTTTTCTGCAAATCTATACTGTTAAGTAGGGTTATGGCTTTTAAGATAAAGGTTTTGGGTCTAGAGTTAAAGTTAGGGTTGGGAGTATGGTTAGAGTAGGGAGCAGATTGGATAGTAGTGTCAGAATTATCAATGGATCTCAAAGTACCATAACCAACAGTCACCTGGGTATATTGTGCACGGTACGATTTCCCTACTGACTCTGATTATTGACTGAGACTTACAACACATAAGCAACAACTATGGTGTAATATCAAGTTTGCAAATATTTAAGTGTGCAGCAATTATGAGTTTTTGTATCTGAAGTCTGATTGGTTGCTCAAGGTCACTACGCCTTTGGCTATGATAGTTTAACATAGGCAGCGATTACAATACAGATATCCAACGGATATTATTAACGGTATACCGATGTTATATACACCCTTCACTTTGTATCGTAATGAGACTTCTTCAGCATGAATACTTACTATTAACGAAGCCTTGTTTATATCATTGAGTGTGACTTCTACATACTTAAATTCTTACACATACATGTAAGAATACTAATGTATATATACATTAGTATTTATCGATGATAATGTTACTTTTTTGTATTTGAGACGCATTTTCACCCTAATTGTTAATAAACTGTGCACCAAGAACCAGGAGGTTTAAAATCGCAAAATAAGAACAAGAAGCTCTAACCTCAGAGAAGATGTGAAGCGGTGTGAAGTAACGCAAACAGTCAAAACTGCCGCAAAAAGATTTATTATGTAACAAATGTGTGCTAACCAACTGAAATTTATTGTATTTCACTCGATGTTTATTTATGGCTCTGTGTTGTTCACGGAACCGATTTCTGTGCCAATATTGAACACAGTAACTGCTTAAGTGGCAGTTTATTTTATATGAATACATAATCTGTGAGTGAACTTGTCCGTCATGTTCAAGGCCATTCATGGAGTAGGGCACCTGTAGGTCATGATCGTCCATGTTAATCATCCATGGTTGATTGCAATTGTCTAACGGTTCGTTCACATATTCATTTTTACGTTTATCCTGCAGTTATCCGCAACTTACATTGATGCTCATTGTTCATAAATGTTGCGTTTCACCTCAATTTTGTTTCCGTTGCTTTTAAAATTAGTTACTTCGTCGGTTTCGAAAGTTGTTCAGATTCAGGTTATAAGGATAGAAGGCCCTCATTGCCTATGTTAATCCTCGAGATATTTATCTCTGCAGAGATCCGGTTTCTCTTTGAAAGCGTTCACCGATGGAGCTGTTACTACTGAATCAGGTAATGAGTTCCAGTCGTTGACCACTCTGTGAGAGAATCTAAACTCCAAACGTATTTTATTCGACCTTGGTTTGAGCACCTTCTTCTGGTGACCCCGTAAATGTATCCTAGAGGGAGAGAAAAGGTTTGAAAGGTCAATCCCTAAATCACCCTTGAATATACGGTAAGCCAAAATTAAGTCGCCTCTCCTCCTTCGGTATGATAATGGTAAGAGATTTATATGCTCCATCCTCTTATCATAAGGAATGTGTGAGATACCACTAACTAATTTTGTTCCTACCCTCCGTACTCTTTCCAGGGTATGCGCCTCCTTTTTAAAGCATGGACTCGCCGCTTGTATGCAGTACTCTAGATGAGGCCTGACATATTTTGCATAGAGTACTTGGAACATACCCTCGTCTAATCGTTTGAAAGATCGTCGAAGTGCACATAGCATTCGAAAAGCCCTAGCTGCGGCTCGATTACAGTTCGCCGTTGCTTTAAGTCATGGCTAACAATAATTCCTAAGTACTTTTGTTCCCTAACATCTGGCAGTTCTGTGTCCCTCATGGAGTACGACGTGTAAGACTTCTGACCTAGGTGCATTACCGCGCTTTTCTTGGAATTAATTTCCAGACTCCAAAGGTTAGCCCATTCGGTTAATTTGTCTAGATCGTTTTGTAGTACCAACCTATCATCGTTACTATTTACGGTTTTCCATATCTTAATATCGTCCGCAAATAGTAAGGAAGATGAGGTAGGAATTTTTGGCACTTCATTTACGTATAATAAGAATAGCAGGGGGCCAAGTACCGTTCCCTGAGGTACTCCACTTAGTACTGCTTTCCACTCTGACAGTACACCACTGACCCTTACCTTCTGCCTCCTATCCATCAGGTAGTCACTAAACCACTCGCATAAGCGTTGGTTTAATCCAAAATGTTTAAGTTTACTAAGAAGACCTAGGTGGGATACCTTGTCGAATGCTTTACTAAGATCGATAAATACAACGTCCAGTAGATGGTTTTATCCCTGGCCTCGACCCAAGCTTCCCTAACTAACAGTAAGTTTGTCAAGCAGGATCGTCCTGGTCGGAATCCATGCTGTTCCACTACCAGTAAGCCATGTTTTTCCGTATGAGCTAAGAGCTGGTCCCTTATGAGTTTTTCTAACACCTTTGCTATAATGCAGGTCAGACTTACAGGCCGGTAGTTAGATACTAACTGCCTGTTCCCATCTTTGAAGATGGGGCTTATAAAAGCATCTTTCCAGTCTCTGGGTACCCTAGCCTGGGTCAGAGACATCTGAAAAATCTATGTAAGTGGAATGCATATTATATCCGCCAGGGAGATTAGCAATCTAGGGTGAAGTCCGTCTGGTTCAGGTGATTTACCTGGCTTCAACTTAGACAGTAGTTTCAGAAACATTGCATCATCTACCACAATTGGGGGCATTTTAGGGGCTACACCAGTTACCTCGCTACACCCCTGGGTGGTAAAATTAGACGAAAAAACATCACAGAAATATTCGGAGAGCTCCTCAGCTTTTGTTTCGTCTGATTCTGCAGCCTCTCCTGTGTTGCTAATGAGGGACGGTATGCCACTACTAGTTTTAGTCCTACGTTTGATGTACGAGAACAGTCTTTTTGGATAATGCACACAATCCAGTACTAACTGTCTCTCATACTCTATACGACTTTTGTCAATCTCATACTTGCAAAGGTTTCGAACTTTGCGGTATTCTACTCGAAACTCATCCCTCCAAGTCACAGCAAACCGGTCCCATAAGTTCTTTCGTTTTCTTAGTAACCTCCTTATTTCATTACTAATCCAAGGTGGTTTATGAGATAATTTTCGAGGCGTAGATCAAGGTACAAAGGGTGCAGTGACGCACTCTAGTGTATTCCTAAATCCCATCCAAGCCTCCTCGACAGTCTGGTGTGTGTTAACAGACCAGTCAGCTAGGGTTGCTGCATTTCGGATTGCAGGTGTATTCGCTTTCCAAACGTTTGGGCGAGCGGCAGTCGACCTATATATGACGGCCTGGATCCTAAACATAAAAGTAATAACTATGTGATCACTACTGCCTAGCGGCGCCAGGCACCTGATGTTACCAACATCCTCCTTCTGGTGTGTTAGCACCAAGTCTAGAGTGGACGGATCATGTTCAGGATGGTATCGTGTTGGTGCATACATATGCTGCACAAGTGCGCATTCAAGTAATGCCAGTATTAGTTCCCTATTGAAACAATTGTACAAAGTAGTTGATATTAATTCCTCCCAATTAATATGCGTGGCATTAAAATCACTTACTATTAGACACCTATTCTTTCTACTCCACGTCCTGAGGTGATTTATAACGAAATTGTCAGCTTGGCTGGTAGGACTTCTATAAATAACCCCTATCGTTACAGTGCCTTTGTTCAAGTTAATGACACAACCTGCGGCTTCACAGGTGCCACTGTCATGAGCTTCCGACAACGTCGACCTAATTCCTATGTCATCTCGAATGTATAGAGCGACCCCCCCACCTTTCCGGCTACTTACTCTGTCTGCTCTAATGCAGATGTATCCAGGTATGAGTGGAGTTAAGTCTATACCCATTAACAACCATGTTTCGGTGATAGCAATCACATCCGGCTGTAGTTCCTCAGTCAACACTCCTAGTTCAGGAAGCTTATTCCTAAGACTACAAGCGTTCGTGTAGCATACTGAGAGACCTATGTGTTCACTCGACTTATGAACAGAGGTCTGGGTCACATAGGTTTCATGTCAGTTACCATGTCATTTCATTCATTTCACTGTGACAGTTTCATACGTTGCTTTCATGAGTGGTTTTAGTGTTTTAGTTTTTTATCAGCTATTTATGGAATAGTACTGTGTAGAAGTTTTTGAGATTATGCACACGAACATGTTTGGCTGGCAGAAGCTGTTGCTTCCTGCTCATTTGTTGGTTGCAGTTATTGCTGCTGGCTGAAATGGTTACTTAATATGTAGAAATCTGTAAAAAACAATATCTTCCACATCCATGTTTACAGCAAGCAGCAATCTACGAGTCAGTCTGTTGAGGACAGTGTGATCCCAGCTGATATTAGCAAAGTTCTCGAAGAACATATTAAACCTGGAGAATTTAGAACCTGAGTTGAGGTGGAGAAAGCTCTGAAGCTTTTCGACAAGGTGAGTATATCATCAGTGTGTCTTTTATCAGTTAAGAAATCAGCTATATTGTGAGAGAATCTAAATGAAACAAGGTTGAGCCACATGAAAAGTCTGAATCTGTTGTGCTCGTATGTATTTTTGGGAACAAAATGAAGCTGGAATGCAATCAGAAACCTCTAAAAGGTAAGTGTTACATATGTTTATCAATGCCTAATGTGCTAGATCCAAATACACGAACTAGGACTGCCTGTAGTAAAGCCAATGTTAACAGCCATTCAATATGTTGCAAAACGATTTGATTAGCGGATAATATACAATGATCTGGTGAGTGTACGAACTATCCCAGTTTAAGGTAAGACTTTAATTTCCAAGAATAACGTTTCTGGTTGTGGTATACAATCAGTGGCTCTCTCGAAGTTACAACAAGCTGAGAACTTGAATCGAAATCCGTTCTGAAATGGTCTCACAGGACATATTAAGCATTGATTAGCCTTACTTCAGAACGAAAAGATTTACTTCAGTCCATAGTGCTAATTTTTTTCAGCTTAATCTATAAATTGATAGTAACAATAATAAAGCTGACTGGATTCAGTTCTCATAATCAACGCAATACATGTTTGTAATCACACTACATACTGAATTAACTCACTAAGTGAAACAGTAGGGAAATTAAAACGAGTAATTGCCTTCTCTACTGCACTGCACTTGCAACAATCAAGAGAACCGCCTACATTTGTTAGCCTAGCAGTCAATCAAGCAGGCAACGGCACAATATTAGTGAAGTAGAGATGTTTTACATTGAATCCACATAACCCATATTGTACTGCACCAATCGGTGCAAAAATATATTAAATCCACTTAGAGATAACCTTTAAACTTACGATAATTCCTGTCCAAGCACACATACGGTGAAAGACACATCTGCATGATAACTTCTTTTCCCTCAGGTGGTTCTGTTAGCATTTACAGGTGATTTCCATGTACTGATAGCATTCTTTTGTCAAAAAGGCCTATTCTTCACACGAAAATAGCTAGTGATATCCTGAGACATGAGGTCTCTATTGAATGATGCTATGCCGGAAGGTACATCTTCTACATAATGTAAACTATTTGTGTAGATGACACTACCTTACAACTATCCCATCTTGCTCATTATAGCGCTATTCTGACCCAGTCCGCCTGAATCACTAATCATTGCAACCAATATGCTAAAAGTGTGTATCGCAGTCAGACCACATAACGCGCACAGCAACATAACTAGTCAGGAAATGAGAATTCCCGCCAATCAAGATAACATATAACACAATTTCGTTAAAACTTATTGACAAAAATTTTTAAAAACGAAATTTCCACCCAACGTGACATATAAGTCCAGCCATAATCTGTACAAGTATGTGCGAGCAAATACACTGAGTGAACAGAAAGAGGTGCACACCTCTAACTTTCTGGACATGCAACAAAAATCCTTCATTTCAAGGGAACAGATGCTTTCAATAGTTCCATCGCTAGGCATATCCTTGATACGCGTCATCACGCGGACATTGCGAAATCCCTTAAATTGTTAATATAAAAATTAGATCACTACTTTTCTAGTTTCCTGGTGCAACCTCTTTCAGAAGCCTGAAACCCGATTTATATCTTCAGAAAGAAATTCTTATCAGTGTTTTATTACCCTGGCAACTGGATCTTTTCATTCTCTTCCATTTGATTACGTAATCTTTGGCTTTAACCTCTTGTCTTTATCGTGTAACTCCCCTCGCAGTGCATGCAAACGTTGATTATTTTGTTTAGACTGGAAGCCTGCCAACTGACACTATGTGGAAACTGCAAGTGTGTTAAGATTGTTACTCTCTCTCACTCTTGTTAAATACACTTCTGCATTTTGTTGAAGGGAACTTGCTAGTGAGTACCTCCAGCTGTGTATGTAATTCCAAATGTGTGCGCCAAGACAAATACATTTGAGAAATTAAAACATAAACTACATACTTCCAACATATTTCCGAGACTCGAAAGTAATCTGACTGATAGAATTCAGTTTGAACGGAAGAAAGGGCTAGACATATCACACTGGTTACCGATGTCCGATCAAACTATCCACTACAGTCATACAGGAGGACAATCGCGAGCCAGAACAGCTCAGTGGTAGGGTCTCTGACTGCAGCAGTGGGTGACGCGGGTTCGAATCTCAGAAGGGATATGACTTCCTTCAAGGCTACAGATAAGCCTTGCCTATTGACTCCAACCATCTAATATTATACTATAGGACTGTAATTTATCTAATTTATCCCTGACAATAGTTACTCAGGCCTAAGTAAAGTTGTGCATTCTTTCGTAACATCACCGTTTACTATTTTTCTTACCCATTTACTCTAACATTAAGAACGTCGACGATCACTTTTATTAAATCAATGGTTGGGGATCGAATACGAGGATAGCAGACACCTTGTTTCCAAAGGAACACAATGGTGGTGGTTGAACACTATATGGTGACCGATTTCCAGCTTAGATATATGCCAATCAGTTGTCTTATAGATGGGTAGACAGATAAATAATGAATAGCCCTTTCTCACTCCTGCATCACCGGCATACGCATACATTTCTCGTGAGTGTGTTCCCCATGTAAACCATTTCCCATTATAAATACGGTTTCTGCCCTAGCTCTTTGTGTGTCCTTGCCTAAGTAGAGGGCTTAGAAATCAGGTGGCTATTGTATATTGATATTCAAGAGCACCACATCTTTCCCCAGCTCAATGTCCCTATTCAACTCAACACCTGCAAAATATAAAAAAAGTGGTCACACAGGAGATCAAAAAGATCCTTGAATTCCATGGATCTGTTGCAACTTCACCTTCACTTTGTTTATTTATGTTGGTGGAAGCCAGAAACGAGACTAGGCATAAGTGGGTTCTAAAGAAAAAGGATAGTGTTTGCCACATCGTTCAGTGCTTACCACAGTCGCTGAGTAAATACATTATGGAAGATCTGTAAATGTTGTTTTGTAAGTGTTATTTTCTACACTTAATGGAGGTCTTCAGTTTTCTGTTATTCAGCAAAAAGTTCACCTCTAGCTCTGTAATTTGCCAGAATAATTTAGTAAAAAGATGCTTTTATATGCATATCATCTTGAGAGCTGGAAACAGAAGTTTTTTAATTTGTATTGGTTTTCACTTAATTTAGATGGAAATAACGAATCCTCAGGGGACAACCTTGTTACTCTATAAGGAGTAAGCCAGCTTCCTTAACCATCCAACAGGCACAGTTGCACTCAGCTTTTATGGATGGGGATTTCGCTCAAACATAATTAATGTGGAGTTATAATCACGCGCCAACATTCACATAGTAATTTTCAGATAGTCACATCACTAAAATATCATGAAATACTTTGCAGATGCTGAAGCAACCTTAATCGATAAAACTTAATAACCATGAAGGTAGACGGATATCTACAAAGGAAGCTATTTAGGAAGAAAACTTGAACAGTTCGGTACACCCATTTCCATAGCTTCATACCGATTAAATTCAAAAGAAACTGAGTTAGGTGACCTAGTCATACAATAAAAATTACGTGCTCAGGCGAATGCACTGGGGAAAAATGTGTAAACTGAAGCTTACAATACAAGAAGATGAATATCAAGAGAAATTCCAAGAAAAGCACATGTTGATACCTAGAGATAGGGTGACGATAGATACTGCAGATAAGAAACCTTCGTATCTTAAGCTAAGTTGCAAAAGGGAGATTGCAATTGACATTCTAAAATGTCGACTTCATGGAGCAGTAGAGTGAACATTTCCTGCAGCTAAATTGGTGCTCAGCTTCTAAAAAACCAGCACTCACACAACCAATCAATGATAAATTGCCAGAGATGGGTTCTTGAATGTGTATCTATGAATCCAACTGCTCATATGGAGCTAGTTATATAAGCCGTACTCAGAGGGCTTTATCCAGGGGGGCAAGTAAACATGTACCTGTGTGGTTCAGTAGACTGGTAACCAAATGCGTAAATATTGCAATCTCAGCACAATTGGTAGATACTGGACACTCAATAAAACCTGAACAGGCGTTCTCAGTTATTTACAGTTTTCCTGTTAATCCATCCAGGGGAGCTTGACTACGCCTCCTATCAGTAGCTGTAGCGGTTGCAATCAATACCAGAAAACCGACTCTTTGCATGCAGAAGGAGTATGTTCAATCACTACGTCTATCTCGGCCAATAATAAGGCCTTCAAATCCTTCGTAAACATTAGCACTTTAAATTTCAATCGCAATTTTCCTTTTCACCCTCTTTTTCTTTGTTTTATTCAGAAACTTTCATTTCTGACCCTTTACGAATTCCTAACCTTTCTCATGATTTCTGTTACCTTAGGTTTGAGCAGTGCCCTCCTAAATTGTTGTCATATCTACAAAATCATGTTCATTTGACTTCAATGAACTCATTATTATAATTTGACAATCGTTCACCAATAGTACTTTTAAGTTTTCACTACATCATTGTTATTATTTCACATTCATTATTATTGCCGTTATTTTCGGCCTTGAACCTCATTCGTTGGCTTATTTTCTGTAGTATTCGTATTGTCTCACACAGCGTTGATTACACTCACCCTCAAAACATGTACTTTTTCAGACTATGTTTACATATGTATGTATATATCATAAAATTATTTCGTCTCACTTCATCTTTTGTTCTCATTGACCACGAATATTTATAAAAACTAACTATTATAAGTTTCCAGACCGTAGCTGTTACGAATAACTTGGAACAGGAAAACCTCCTGATTTCACATAAGACTTCTCGTAGTCAGGTTAAACCAATTTCGGTACATGTATTCATCGAGGTAACTACAAATCCTCTTGTTTTTTGACTCAATTGGCACTCAAATACTCTTCCTCAGATGACCTTAGAAGTCTTAGACGGTATTTGTGTGGGTCCCAACGAGAGTATTAACGAAATCGTCCGAATTATTGACCACGTTATGAATACAGATCAGGAGTGACAGTTGGCTACGTGATTTCTCCCTTCCGATGAGCCCGTGGTCTATCCAGCACTTCAGTAATAGATCTAGATGAAGCTTGCTAAATTATTCGTGTAGGGTATCCATGATTCCGTTCACATACTACGAATTCATCTGCCTGGTCTCTCAAGGTCATCAATCAGTTGATTAAGTAATTTCGTTTCTGGTCGCTATATTTCAGTGTTATTCAGTCAACATCTTTAGGTCTAACTATTTCCACTCACATTTTTGACTGGTACTGGATGTTGCTTTTTGTTATAATAAATGAAATCGAAAATTCAACCTAGCAACAATTTACTCTAAAGTCCAAGGCGGACTGTTTGGCAGTTAGTTGGCTGACCTTGGATTTTCCAATTGTTCTTTTGAGTTACTTTAAGAATGAAAACATATCGTGGTCCTCGAACAGGAGAGGCTTTTTATGAATCTTTCGAAGGAGCCCCCTTACGAACGGCTGTACTGACTTACTTAAGCTTTCTAATCCTAAATATTTTGGGAAGACTTCAAGATTTTCTGCGATTCCTCCATATTTTGAAAAATCATTCAGTGACAGAGCCAGAGCGCACCAGATCTTTTGTGCCCCTCTACTCTTCCTATGAGGCCTTTTATACACGAAATTTATATAGAAGAGTTCAAGACTGTTGGAATAGACCTATTTGTTCAGCACCAGGCAGTGAAATGGTAGTGATGAATCGCATTTCACCAGACTGTGGATGGACTTTAAAGTGAGCGGCTACAATTTTGCAGTATTTTAGTTTTTCTATGTAAATATAGCGCTGATGATTTCAGGGACATTCATAAAAGAACCTTAGGATAAACGTCGCAGTGATATTATTAATGATTTATTTATGATTTTTAGCTTGACTAGCATTCAGGCAAACAACAGATTCATCATTCATGACACTGTTTTTCTTGTAATACCTCGAAATGAACATATATACTCTTTTTAAGCGCGAGCATCATCATTTCATTATATATATATATATATATATATATATATATAGGAATATTTATTTACTATAAAAAGGCATTATCGATGCATAGTTTGGAATAATCCTAAGCGTGGACAATAAATCTAAATGCTTCGTATTCAATCATATAATTGTAAATCACGTTAAAGATCCTTATCCTAATCAGTATAAACTCATAATAATGTGCCTTACACTAAAAGGTGTTTAGTGTGTCCAGTAATGAAATTCTTTATCAATCAATCAAAGTATATTATATTTTTAGGTGAATGATTGCTTCCGAATAAAAAATAATTAGATCATCTAATCTGTTAATTGTCTCACAGAGATGTGTGGTTTGGTTTATTACCTATATGCACTGGAAGCTCAGTATGTAAATCCATTATTAGTTTTTCTTCTTCATTTCAGTTTATTATTCCTGGAATTCCAGCACTGGAATTCACTTGAAAAAAAGCGGCACGATATAGATCAATATTGTTATGTTTTTATCTGATAAATTAACACTTCTATTCACTTTTAAAAGTAAACTGAGAAAGCTCCACCTGATGTTATAAAAGCCACCTGCTTTATAGTACTACGGTTTAAGCAGAATGATAGGCTTCTTGTTTCCTCTTTCATGTCACGGTAGGTGTTCTCCATAAATCCAAAAAGTGACTTTTATAGCCACATTCATGTGTGTTGAAGCAGTTTCGAGTTAAGACAGAGTGAAGAAACGAAATTAGACTGTGATTATGAGTTCTTATGGAATAATATGATTGAACATATCTTAAGAATACAAATCAACTACATTCCTAGGAGGGAAGTTTTAGGTGAAATTGCAATAGTTTTCAATAACTTAACCTTTGGTTAACAAACAACAGGAGGATGAAATTCTAATTGACAGTTTTTGTAGGACTGTAAGCTACTTAATCATATTAGTAAGCCCCTGACTACGTTTCTTTCAAGTATCGGTAAATTCTAATTAAAGCACATAATTCAGTGATTTATTCGTGGATTAAGGTATTTTTCGAACAGTTGAAACTTGATTTATTCCATCTCTTTAGTAAGCAACTTGTTTGTGTGCAGTTCTCAGCTACACATAAAACATACATTTTTTACTTACAAGTATTGGTTTATAGGGTTTTTTGTCTGATTGGTTGCAGGATTTCATCATGAGCTGACATCGGTTAGAGAACCATTGGAAAAACTGAGAGTACTGGATAGTTGTTTCATCCCAGTTTGAGACTCTTCGTCAGTGCGCACTCTCTGGGGTTTGAACTTAGAACCTCTCCGTTACAAGGAGAGCTTGAAGAGTCTCAATTTAGGACGACACAGGTGTCCAGTTCTCCCAGGTTTTCCAATGGTTCTCTAACCGATGTCAGTTCAAGATAAAATAATCCAACCAATTTTAATTTAATTTGTAAGAGTTCCGTGTTATTACTATAATGTGGATGAAGTCTGTGAATTTCAGTTTTCGCTTGAGAAATGTGTCCAAACCTGTTGAAAATTCTAATTCAGTGTATTCCATACGAGACTGTGTTGCATTTAATAACAATGAAAATAGCTTTTTCCACAAGGTTTTAATTCTTTCATTTCAGTTTTACTGGAACGAAATCAAAGGTTTTAAACTTAGGATCGTATAACTATCTGGGATTTGGTGATCCTACTGGACCATGCACTGAAGCTACAGAAAAAGTAACGCGAAAGTTTGGCGTTGGTATAGCAAGTCCTAGACAGGAGGCTGGAAGCTTAATATTACACAAAGAACTTGAGGATTTAGTTGCCGAATTTGTTGGTCAAGAAGCAGCTATTGTTTTCAGCATGGGATTCGCAACTAATTCCCTTAATCTACCTTGTCTTGTTGATAAAGTGAGTATCTTTGGTCTCCTTTGATGTTAAAAGTGAACATGTACACTAAACCTATGCCCTACTATAACACTACATAAGATTTGTTTCCGAGAAAATTAAGCGGAGCTAGAGAAAAGCAGACTGGATACATACATATCGGTCGCCGATATCTGCCATATTTCTCAGCTTGAAGGTAACATACCATTACTTTGATCAGAAGGTGCTGTGGTGATGTCCGGTTGTTAGCAGAGTGTGTAGAAAGTACATTTTATCAATTAAAGCACTTTACTTGAACTCACACAGCCATGTTTGAAATGAAGCAACAAACGGTTTTGGAAACTCACCGCGCGCTCGCAAAAATGATTTCAAGAAATAATGATACCTCAAGTAACTTATGTCCTTCCAACCTTACTTTTATTTTAATACTTAGATTCCTGTATTTTACCTTTGCTCACCTTGACTTCTTAACCTTCGACAGCCTTTCGCCTTTGTCTGGATTCCTAGCCTATCTGTGTCGCTTCGAGTTGTTAGTGAGTAACCCTCAAAATGGTTGTCCCCAATGTGACATCTAACACAGATATCCTGAAACCGCGTGCCGCGTTCAAGCTAGCCACCTACAATTTTCGGACGATGATGCAAATCGGACAACAGGCAGGGTTGGTATGAACATTGGAAAGCCTCGCTATCGATGTCTGATGCATTTCGGAGACTCGCATTCAAGATCCCAGTGAAGTGCTTCGATTATCTTCTCCATCTGGAAGTTCTAGTAGTATGTACCACCTGCGCTTGTCCGGGGACCCTCTTGCGTCGGCATCCGGCGTAGCTGGTGTCGGCGTCTCACTGAGCGCTAGAGCCGAAGCTGCACTGCTCGACTGGATTCCCATTAACAGTCGTTTATGTGCTGTGAGGCTGGAAGGTTATACGAAAGTAAGGAGTAGTAGGCCAGATAGGCGGTGTCTATTTGTTGTCTCTGCCTATGCACCAACGGATTGCAGCCCGGATGCAATGAAGGATGAGTTCTACCAACAACTTAGCGATCTCTTAAGACAGGTGGGTCAGAGGGACATCGTAGTGCTGGCTGGGGACTTGAATGCACAGGTCGTACGTCTGAGCTCAGAGGACAATCGTCTAGGTGGTCAATGGGGACTACATGGTCGCAGGTCAGATAATGGGGACCGTCTTCTGAAGCTTTGCGCGGATCACAATCTATTTCTAGCCAGTACCAACTTCCGGCACAACCATCGCCGTGGCGCTACCTGGTGTCCTCCCTCTGCAAACCAAGCTTGGACTCAGATCGATCATATTTCTGTCAGTTTCCGGTGGCGAGGATGCACACAAGACTGTCGCTCCTTCTGGAGCACATGCCTGGACTCCGATCATGCGTTAGTGTGTGCCAAGTTCGTCTTGCGATTTGGTGGGGTTCATAAAAGGCGTCGTCTAAACGTTGATGTAAGCAAACTAGTGGCACCTGCTACTTCTTTGAAATATCAGAATGAGTTACAATCAATGCTTGCCAGCAACCCCCCAAGTAGTATAGATGAACATTGGCTTCATCCGCAAGGTGCCATGCAAAGAGCGAGTGTAGCCGCTTGTGGCTTGAAAGAATGCTCCGCCAAAAACCACTGGTTTTCTGCGAGTTCCTTGCAACTCCTGGATGAACGCCGGTCTATTCCAGCTGGCAGCGAATACAGCAATAAGCGGAAGTCGCTGACGCGCAAGATAAGACACTGTTTACGTAAGGACCGCGAAGCCTGGTGGTCAGAACGTGCGGGTGAGGTGGAGTCAGCTGCTGCATCTGGCAACAGTCGGAAGCTGTTCCAACTCATCCGAGCCACCGGCAGCAGGAAACAAGGTGTCAACGAGACGGTCTGTGAGGCAGATGGCACGCCAATTACCAGCTTGAAAAGACGCCTGGAACGCTGGGCAGAGTACTTCGGGAAACAGTTTAGCTGGCCACCAGGTTCAATGTCTGCTGTCATTAGCCCCAGTGCTCCTTGGTCGGTTAATACCGACCCACCCACCGAAGCGGAGGTCCATAAGGAACTCCAAGTGTTAAAACGCCATAAGGCGCCCGGCCCAGACAATTTACCCCCGGCTCTTTTTAAGGATGGTGGCGAGACTCTCACAATGGCTCTAACTGGGTTGTTCAGGAAGGTATGGGAAACTGAGAGTGTACCATCAATGTGGAACGAAGCCATTATCGTCCCCATCTTTAAAAAGGGTCGACGTAATTCGTGTGACAATCATAGGGGTATCAGCCTGCTACCAGTCGCGTCTAAATTATTAGCTGCTGTCTTGCTTCGCAGGCTGTGGAAAATACGTGAAGGATTGATTCGCGAAGAGCAGGCTGGGTTTCGTTCAGGTCTTGGATGCATTGATCATGTGTTCACCCTTCGTCAGCTGTTGGAACACCGCCACACGTATTGCAGGCCAACGATCGTTGTTTCTTGATATTATGGCTGCCTTAGATTCGTTGGACAGAACTGTGCTCTGGAACTGTCTGTTAGAGAGAGGTGTACCTGAGAAATTTGTTAACATCTTGAAAGCCCTATACAGAAACACCTCAGGTAGAGTGTGGGCATACAACCAACTATCATCACTGTTCCCAACCAACAGTGGGGTTAGATAGGGTTGTCCAACCTCTCCATTTCTCTTTAACTTTGCCATCGATGACATTCTGGAGTCAGCTCTGAAGGATGTGCGTGGAGGTGGTGTAGATCTGCTACCTGGAGATAGACTTTTCGACCTCGAGTATGCAGACGATATCGTCTTACTGTGCGATAGCATGTAGGCTACCCAAATCGCACTTAATCAGTTGGCGATCAGTGTCTGTAAGTATGGTATGTGTTTTGCACCGTCTAAGTGCAAAGTACTGTTACAAGATTGGCAGGAGCCTGTACCTGCACTCACTCTTGCGGGTGAACCGTTTGAAGTTGTTGATAAGTTTGTATATCTGGGTAGTTGTGTGAGTGCTGGCGGAGGGGTGACGGATGAGATTTCCAACCGTATAATGAAGGCTAGGGTGGCATACATCAACTTGAGCCACCTCTGGCGCCGTCGCGACATTAGCCTGGCTGTCAAAGGTCGGGTATACAATGCTTCGGTGCGGGCTGTCTTGCTCTACGCTTGTGAAACCTGGCCTCTCCGAGCTGAGGATGTGCGGCGACTCTGCGTGTTCGATCATCGCTGTCTCCACAGGATTGCTTGCGTTCGATGGCATCATCGCGTGAGTAATTCTGAGGTTCGGCGGCGTGTGTTTGAACACAGTGGAGATCACCATTCATTGAGTGTCGTCATCTGGAAACACCAGCTCCGGTGGCTTGGACATGTGCTGCGAATGTCATCCCAGAGGCTTCCGTACAGGTCTCTGTTCGCTAGCCCTGGGACGGGATGGAAAAGGCGGAGGGGTGGTCAGTCCATGACGTGGCGTCGTGGGATGAAGGATATTTGTGCTAGATTAGCATCGGTTGGTGTGTCACGACTCCCTGGTTGGGGTCCGCGAGATAGCTCAAATCGATGGCTCGAAACGTTATCGGATATGGCCAAGAATCGTAATCAATGGCGAACGTGTTGCAATTTCCTTCTTTCTTCTCTTCCTGATGATAGTTAACGAATACTGTTTGAACTTGTTAAACATGACTGTTTTCCTTCCAGATGAAGTTCTTTATCCGTTTTCTACCTATATTTTTACTTTTAATCTATGTTGTTTTATTATTATTGTGTGGCGCATCTTTCTTGGTGCCATATTGTACCAAGTTTTTCTGCGTTTAAATAAATAAATAAATAAATACACAGCCATTGAAAAAGCTTATGGAGAGTTGTGATTTGAAGTGACAATGGTGTCTATCAGGAATGTCCACTGTCACTCTTCCTAATATCACCATAGATACATGAATGAACGTGACCTTGATCAACTTCGATGCCTTAGAGATTGACTTGTCACCAGGAGAAAATCCTATAGATCTATAGTATCTATATGATATTGTTATTTTGAGTGAAGTTGCACACAAATGCAGAATCTACTGAATACCATGATAGAAGATTTGAGTATATTTGGTGTGGGATTTGCCTCTTTTAAATGATCCTGGTTTAAAGATAATTAATGAAATGAATAAGTGCATTTATCACTTCACTTATGCGGTAAGTTGCATAGGTCCTAATGGTTGCTGACAAAATTCCAGCATGGGTACATATGGAAGTGTTTACTCTGAAGCCCTAGACCCAGTCTTGTTACACTACATGGTTGTTTAAGATTTGGAAATAGTGGTTGTTTTTGACTACAGCCATAATGAGGAGAGAAAGCCAGCTGATGTGGTTGTAAAGTCTCATAGTTTGAAATGGACAGTATATGTTTTACGCATCCCGAGGCAAAATGGAATTAGTCTGGAAAAGAGTTAGATAAAGTGAGATCAAAACATGATACCAACTCATGAAAACTACGACTGTTGATTTGAACCATATTGGGAGATGCAGATCTCATGGCGTGGATCATCGGTATGCTAAGAATCAATGGTCGAAGTGTTTTGATGACATATTTACAAATTGTTGTAAATGTTGAAGATCTACTTACTCCTAATCCCCATCCATTTTTTGAAATGCTTACTAGTCTTCAACTAATCATTATTTCTACCACACATTTTCGTCCACTTTAGTTTTATTGTATTTCTCTTCTTTGTCTCTATGTGTACTTGTTCTAAGTGGGACTGTTTGAACTGTTGAAATGTTGTAAACTGACACGTCAGTCAGGCGATCAACATAACATGTTTTTAGTACATGTACCTTTGAATGCATTACTGTTTTGTTTTCTACTCATAATTCATCTGCTTTAAGTCAAGCTTAATTAACTCATATTACACAAACACGGGAAAATGATAATTTGTTGTGAAATTTGAGTAAAATAATTATACTGTGTCAATACTTTGCGAAAACATAGCTAGTATTTAATTTGTATTAGGTTCCTTGATGTTTTGTTTTGTTTTTGCAGATAATGCACCTACTGTTGTCCTGTATATTTTAGTCAGCACCAAGCAATCAACTATTTAGATAACTTTTGAATAATATAATTTAAGTAAAAGGGTGAAAGTGACTAATAGATGTTAATTACGATTCAGAAGATCACAGAAATTATCGTCTCTGCAGTTATCATCATGTGACAAATAAATAAATAAAAATAGTGGGTATAGTAGGCTGAATGAGATACACAAACACTAACTAACCTTTTTAAATAAAAAAAATTATCTAAACAAAAGTCGCAAAGAAATAAACACGACGATTTCCACTTAGTGTCATAAAATATACCAATAATTTTAGAAAAGGATAGTTGTGGAAAAAATTTTAGTTTTGAATAAAGCGTATCTTGCCTAGAAGATGACTCTTCACCATGAAATACTAAGGATTTTTCCCAAATTAACCTATATCTAGTGAATGTTAAATCTTCTTTTAATTATTACCGTTAAATATTTCAACGACCATTTGCATTTTCATGCCGCTGACAATGAGCTGTCCCTGTGTACTTGTGGAGCCTAAACATACTATCTGGCTACCAAAATCTTCGTAAGCGAAGCAGATTTCAAACATGTGACTTATCGGTTGGAAGTTAGGCGTCTAAATCAATGCACTACAGCTTCACTTCTTTCATTACTTCCATTTATATATTGAATATGAACTTGTTTCTTTAGTGATGATAGTAAAGATTTATGTTGAGTCCTGTAAATATAATGAAGTTAATTAACTGTTTCTTCTACCCACTGAGTGACTATTAATTAGCCTTTAGGGGACTTTATAGCGAGCTCAGTAATAGAACAAGTATTTGAATAAAAATCCAAGTCAATGAAATATAAGTGTAACAGTATATTATAAAAAATACAGCAATGAATTATATAAACTAATCGGTTACTTGATCATACAGATTTTTTCTTCCTTCACGTTCCCCAGTGGAACATAGGGCTTCAAGCTAGTGGCTTGAAGTTTCTGTAGCAGTGTTTATTTTACAGGATGGGGTTGCTAGCCTCATGCCCAACGTTTCCTCTTCACCAGCATTATTTCTGGCTTAGCGAGGTTAAGGAGTGCGTCGGCCGGGGATCGAACCCCGGACCATGTGCATGATCGGCGAGTGTCCTAACTGCTATGCCACCGACGCCAGATTATACAGTTAAAGTCCACAAATTATTAATATAATCCACAATGGTGTTTACTCCTGGAGTCGTATCTACTAGTAGAAGCTGTGCGCCTGTTGTAGAATAGTCTTCGGATGAGGATAAGAGGTTCCTGCAAAATCCAAAGTATACAACAGGGTTATTAGTGAAACAAATAGACAGTATAAACTAGTGAGAAGGTGAAGCGGTGATCAGCATTCTGTATTTTTGATTGTACTCTGCAGTTACGTATATTTCAACATGAATCGTTTTAAACAAAAACTGTACAATCGTATTGTTCCAGACTCCACAAGCCTTTAATTTAGACAAAATCGTTGTCCAAATTTTCATTTAACTTTTACCATTATAACTGTGTGGGAAAATCAAACTTTTCATTTTGTCTAGTTCTGATGTATGCCTTTGTTTTTCATTTAAATCCAAAAAATTGGAATAGAAAAGCTACTGTTAATTGGATTTTTTTTTCAAATTTCTGAACAACTAGCTTTAAGCCGTACAACCTAAGTTTGACAATAATTCAAGTCTCTCGTATACTTTCATTTATCGCAATCATATTGATAAATCAATGTTTTCATACTGATGATATTGGTCAGTTTATACATATCACCCTTTTAAACTGTAAATTTATTACTATTGTGTCTACTGAGATAAAAAGTTGAAATGTGAAGCTTTCGTCAACTTTCAAGAAAATACCTTCAACGATTAATTCAAAATGAAGTGAGCTTTTACAATTCTTCACGAATGACATAGTCGTATTCCCTGTTGATCTTCTTGTCATCATCATATCCACATAAGTATATCAGTGGCAAGAGAATCTCTGAAGATGATCAATCGCAGCCAACATCAACAGGGAATTTGAGTTATACGGAATTCCGTAAGCTCATTTCATTTTGAAATAATTCCTAAAGGTATTGTCCACAAAGACAGCGAAAGCTTCACAATTCACCTATTCACAACTCACAGGACACATCCATCTTAGCTATTAAATTATCTTTCATTATTTTACATTATTTTATTCTGAATTCAGTACAAATAAAGTTAAGTTAAATTAGTGTTTGTTTGTTTTTTGTATAATCATTCTACAAGGCTTAAAGTTGATTACAAAAACAAAAGAAAGAATAGTTGTTATTGCAGAAAGTAGTTTCAGGTAGTAGGTTGGAACAAAAATAAATAAATGAATAAATAAATGTACACTTTAAAATTCTATATTGGAAGGAATGAAACTTTGTCGGCTAAATATTTTTTGTTGGTAAGTAACAAGAGAAATATCTTTGAGAGTATTTAGTGTATTGAACAAACAACAAATTAACAATTAATGGCTTACAAATAATTTGTCAACAAACAAATAAACAAAACAACGCATAAATAAATTATGAGAGAAGAAGAATAATCATCTCATTGAGTTCTTCTGTGTGGACACGTTCACTTTTGAGACTATAAGAAAATTTTTGATACTTTTTGTTAAAGTAATTCATATGAACTGTGATCAAGATTTGTTCAAATAGTTCCAAAATAATTGGGCGCCCAGTGAGAAGTAGACATATGTAAAAATTATATTTGTAAAATCTCAGTGAAATTGAAATGAGTAATTCCAACGTTTCCCTGGTACGGTAAACTCGTCCGAACTTCTTCAGGGAAATTAATCTGAATTAACATAACAGAGGAATAAAGGTTTTTGTATTTCCCAATGCATGAAAAACAAAACGATATTTTTTCATTCATTGGGAAATACAAAAACCTTTATTATAATGAATATCATATACCCAATGTCGAATATTTTTTTCAAACTGTTAAAAGTGAAATTGGTTTGGACATATATAACATAACAGAGGTTTATAAATAGAAAAGGACAAGTCTTGTTGTTAAAAACTAAGTCAAGTTATACTAGTCATGAAACAGACATCAAAATATAGTAAACAAAATTGCATGAACTGTGATCAATATTTGACCTCAGACTTACAAAGATTAGTCCACTTTTGTTCAACACTTTAAACAATGTGTACTTTTACACCAGAGTCTTAGTGATTACAGTCGACTAAAGTTCATGGTCGTAGATAACTGAATATCAAAAAATATATCTGTATATGCGGTATACAATGGTGTGTGTGTGTGTGTTTGTGCATGTGTGTATGCGGCAACAATAGTTAATCATTTGTTGGCCTCTCCATAAGAAGATATAGACAGACAATCGGAGAATTTTGATAAATTAGTGAAGCATCTCCATTTTCATTTATTAATCAGGACTTGCCATGCATCAGATAAAACCACACCTTCACATCTGTTCACACCGTTGGGATTCACTTATATATGTAGGGCTTCTGCAGTCAGTCATTCTTTATACGAAGCAAAACATTTCTGTAGAACCTTCGCCCTGCCAAAACCTATTTTGTATCCTGTTTCTATCGAGTGCAGTGCAATCGCCAATCTGTTTTTTAGCTTCATCAAATCTGTAGGGGGCTTTGGAACCACCTTTAGACATTGTTTATGCTCCTTCACTCTTATATTCACCTGCCTGAAAGTTTCTGCTATATTATTATTATTATACAACATCGCAATCCCCACAATTGATCTGGTACACACAATTCTGTTTGTCGTCTTCGTCTATTTTATCCTTAACCTTTACCAGTGATGAGCGTAAAGTGTTAGTTGCACTGTTAGATCATTAATGTTTATCTCATCCGACGTTTCTTTGCGATAAGAAATCACCGCTGTAGTGACCCAACTCTTTGCAGCAGGTTTCCATTTATCCTTATCTTCACTTTATGAGTATCTTTTTATAAAAGCTTTCGGCTAATTATTTGATTCAAGAGTAGACTGAATCAATTTTAGTTTCCTGTTGATCTCTTCCACCTCAGTAACTAGACTTTTGGTTCTGCTAATCAAATTCTTCGCTACAATTACTTTGGTAGTAAAAGGTTGTACTGAATAGTAGTCTAGGTATCTGTCTGTATATATTGGCTTTCTGAAAATGTTTATTTTAAGTTTACCATCTGGTTGTCTTTTTACTAAACAGTCCAGGAAAGCCAAACCATTGTTACCGGATTCAACCTCTTTGGAAAACTTAATGGTTTCCGACGTATTTTTTATTGAATAAAAAAGTTCATTCGACATACTGCGTCTGCTTATGACGAATGTATCATCCACGTATCTTAACCACATTTTTGGAGGGCTAGAGCATCTCAGGATTGCATTTGCTTCTAATGAGTGTATAAACAGATTGGATACTAGCAGAGACACTGGTGATCCCATAGCAGTCCCTTCTCTTTGACTGTAAAGAACCCCTCTAAATGTAAATAACGTGGAGCTTAAACACAGTTCCAATGCCTACTTAATTTCGGCTTGATTTAAAGGACAACGAGCACTGAGTTCGTCGTCAGAACAAAGTAAATTATAAATAATACTTAAAGAATCTTTGATGGGAATATTCGTGAGTAATGAATAAACATCGAAACTTGCCATTACTTCATCTTCTTCAGTATAAGTCGTGTTGATTTTTTTCTTCAATTCATACGAATTCTTCACTCCATGCTCCACTTTCATTTCACATGGACTTGGTATTGGATGAATGTATTTGAAGAGTTTGTAGCTTGGTGAATTGGTGAAATCCACAACTGTACGTATTGGAACGTCTGGTTTGTGTATTTTTGGTAATCCATAAAATCTGCAGAGGCTGCAGCTTTTTGGAGCCAGAGTAAACCAAAATGATACACCGAGTTCCTCTTTTATTGACTGTAACATTTTGCTTGTTTCAGCCTTCAGCGTATTCAATGTCACCCTCGGCTTTGTCATGTTGAATTTTTCATAAGGTCCGACATTAATATGATCAATAGCCTTCATTTTATAATCTGCAGAGTTCATAACAACCGTGATATTGCCTTTTACTGCTAGTTGCTCACTTTTACTTATATTCGGTGCGTTTGGCTTCTGATTTAGTAGTGCCATGGTAATTTTGTGTCTTATGACGTTTGCCTTTTCGTCTGTCACACACTTGAGCGACGGTTCAGTGGCTGGAACTGCTTTGAAGGTCGATAAAAGTCTTTTGCTTAAATTAAGTTCCTTTTTAAGGACTTTCCAACGAAACGTTGGAATTATTCATTTCAATTTGGCTGAGATTTTGCAAGTATAATTTTTACATATGTCTTTTGTAAAGTAGTTTAGAGAATGTTGTAATGGTTAGGAATAAGTGAAATCACACCCCTTGAGAAGTTGTAATCTCTTGATTTCATTTACTCAGTTTAAACGACTTGGAAATAAACTTTTATTTATTGGTGTCTTCTACACAGCTCTACTTTAGTCTGTATTGTTGGCTCCCACCCTTTGTCTTAACAAAGAATTCGTCTTTTGGAAATAGCGGCCCACCTGTCAAAGTGTATCCATAGTGAAAACTGGTTTTTGTTGAGTCATTTTACACTATGAGCATGTAATTAAAGTGAATCTGTTTCCAACTGTTAATATTATGAGTATGGTGGCTAACTATTTATTGTTTTTTAAAATTTCATTTTATTCCTTTAGGCGCCGAGTAGAGCATAGGGCTTCAAGCTAGAGCTTTGAAGTTTCAGTAGCACTGATTTTATTTTTACAGGGTGACGTTGCCTAGCCTCACGCCAAACCTTCCCTCTTTGCCACGGTTACCACTAACTAGGCGAGGCAAAGGAGTGCATCGACTGGGGACCGAACCAGGGACCACATACGTGGTTGGTAAGCATTCTACCACTGCACCATCGACGCACCATAATCTGGAGTAGCTAATTTCATTCACTATTCCTTCACATTCATTTTAAGTTCAATAGAATTATGTTGCTCTAGTTTACATGTTTCATGTTCTTCTGTGTGTAGAGTTATGTGTAATGTTATAGTTTAACGATTTTATTTTTTTAAGATGATTTATATGTGAAAGTGTTTAAATGGGACAGTTTTTGTTTTAATTCTTCAATGTTTGTAATTTGTAAAATTTTGTGTGATTAACGTCTTTGTCACTGATATAATAAGAAAATGAAATATTTTTAGCGAATAATTCTTCAATTTGTATAAATAATCTATTTGGTATCTTTTGTAACATAAATAAAGGCTTTCTGATTTAATTCAACATTGAATCGAACGATGATATGATATTAGTTTATGAAGTTACTAACTATGCAGTATGAAATACATACTAAACTACAGGATGCATTATATAATCAGATCGGTTTGTCGGATACTTCAAGAAAACGTGTTTATTGAATGTTGCATTTTTAAAAAATGCTTGATTCTGTATCCCTGCATACAAAATATTTTATTTTAACTATAGTTTGGTTTGTAAGGGTTAGTTATGTTGTTTTTGGTATACGAGCTTGCCTTGTAACCGGAAGGTATTGGGTTCGAATCCCAGTGGGTGCGTATTGCCGATTATTCCCAAACTACAATGAAACAGCTGTCCAGTACTCCAGTGCTGGTTTTCAATGGTTCTCTAACTGATCAACTCGTAAAAACATAATTTATTTTGATTTGTCCTATAGAATGTGACTCATATATATAACATTGGGATATAATCAAGATGTGATCACTTTCATTGGTTTAGATTGGTAACTGTCCTAATTGATACGTATCACCTTCACTGGGTGTCCGTGAAGCCAGTTTATTCAATTCTTTAGTACAGCTTCAAATAATCTCTTTACCATCTGTATAGTCTATACAATAGTCATCAACGTCTTAACTGTCTCATTTTAAAAAACAAAATTGTTTTACTATGATGTTAAATGTTATGAGATAATACTTTTTCTTTTACTAGAGAACTTAATGTCCTTGTATTTTCCAAATAAAATCTTTTCTACTATTTCATGGTTTATAATGTAACCAATACTGCAAGATGATGACTGAAAATATAATATCAAAGTTTCAGGCGTAGTCAGCTTTCGTCCTAGTTTGGGACTCATTGGCTCTACTGGGCCCACTGGGTCTCGAACCCAGGACCTCTCGGTTACAAGGCAAGCTCGTATACCATTCAGCCACTGGGACTCGACTCAATGGCCAGTCCATGAATTCGAACTTCTACAATCTCATCGGCGGGAACTCCATCCTGCCTCCCAACTGGGTGGATCCTACTAGTCATGACTTCTGACTAGGACTCCAGTCACTAGTGATGACATTGGTTAGTAATCCTGCTAAAATCACGGACTGGTAGAAGTTAGAATTCATGGACTGACCAGTGGTTGAATGGTATACGAGCTTGCCTTGTAACTGAAAGGTCATTGGTTCGAAACCCAGTGAGCACATACTGCAGATGATTTCCAAACTAGGGTGATGAAACAGCTGTCCAGTACTCCCTGCTGGTTTTCAATGGTCCTCTAACTGATATCAATCCTTGGTGTAACCTAAGACAAATAGAATCCCTAGAAACTAATTCTTGAAAATCAATCTGATGCTCGTTAATGAACTATGTAAAGTTCATAAGTTCATCAAGTCATAGAAAGAAATTAACAGAGCGAATAAAAGGAAACAATTGAATAAACAATATTCAAGGAAATATTAACCATGTTGTTGAGTGATTTATCTCCTTCGCCTAGTATTTTTCCCTTAATCATACACACACACACACGGACACTATTGTGAAAGCATCTATTGTCATGATCATTCAATTTTGTGCTGTCTTCCGCTTTTTCGTGACAATGACCAATAGCTGAATACAAGATGACTGTGTTGCACACAAGTGACATTTGTTTAGGAAACAAAATCACATAGATACAACAGTAGTCATTCACATTCTGCGGTTAGGACTCTCGTTGACCATGCACATGGTCCGGGGTTCGATGCCCCCACCGATGCATACCTGATTTCAAATGGTCGGCCTGCAAAATTTTGGCTACCGATATCACATGCTGATAATTCCATACTTGTACCAAAAATACTGTGTGTTTTCAAGCTATAATAAAAAAAAAGTAAAAATAAAAATAGTTGTTTATTGAAAATAAAGCAGGAATAACAATTTGAACACGATAAAATACTACCATTTTTTTTCGTTGTCTCTTATCAACCGTACATAATATGAAACAAATTTAAGTAAGTAAAGTGAGAACATAAGGTATTACTGTTACATAATTGAAAACCAAATCATTGAGTGAATGAATAAATAGAAATATAACTAGAAAGAATGTGAAGTCAGAGATTCAAACAAGACGCCAAATAAAGATGTTGAGTTCAGTGGAGTTGTAAAGGAAGGAATCACTCATTCCAACAATTTAAAGTTGAAATATTTCAACTTCACGTTACCTTTGACTGTATGTACCAATTTATGTGTAGGCGGTGTTTTAAATTATATTTGGCTTTAGAATCTTATCATATAACTTTATATTTGATTTGACTCTTGCCCCACCCACCCCATACTTTATTATATCTACTGACATTATTTTAATCAGTCTGAATTCTTTTATCTGTCTGATGATACATACTGGAATGGCTAATTTCATGCAAGCCGTGACCAGTAGGGTACAGCAGGTTGAAGATGAGGCAGTAACTCATTGAAAAAGACATTGCGAAATGGTCGCGCTATGTCGTGAATTGGCAGAAGTTAGAATTCAAGGACCATTGGATCGGGTCCCAGCGGCTTAGTGGTCTACGAGCTCGCCTTGTAACCAGAAGATCCTGGGTTCGAACCCCGGTGGGTGTGAACTGATGGAGAGTCCCAAACTAGGACGAAACAGCTGTCCAGTACTCCCAGGTTTTCCAGTGGTTGTCAGCTCATGATTAAATCCTCCATGCAATGATATAATAAAACTCTACATACTAACAAATTTCCAGTTAGAGTTACCATGTTTTTAATTTATTTAGACATCAATTCAATGTATTGTAATATAAAATTAAATGTGTTGTTATCACTGAACTATTAATTAGGCCTAGCTTAGAGATGCCTTATTGTTTTCTGTGATCAAAGTGAAATTAATCGTTTTAATGAACTGCATACTATGATTAGTCATCAAAAATGCCAGACAATGTTTACTACTGGCTGATTATGATTAGTAGTAAACCTGTTAATTTCATATCTAATGCATGCAACGGGATAGCTGCAGAGTTTCTTGTGTATTCCACCTTATGAAGAAGTATGCTGAGAATGACTGAGCTCAAAAATGGCTTCATCACTTCATACTACGCATATGCCAGCTGGTCACGGCATATAGAATGCAATTAGTTATTAGTTATTATTATTTGTAGCCTAGACAGCTCCACTTGAAAGTTCACCAAGGTTACTCTGTAGTAATCAATATATTCAGATCATAATATGTAACTTACTTGACCCCATGAAAGCCATTAAGAAAGCAAACACAAATGTAAGAGAGATACTCACATCAATAAGCAGTATGTATTTTTATTTATTTATTTTTGGATTTTCGCAAACAAGTTAAATATTGTTATCTAAATACTCTCATTTATTCAAAGTAAATCTAGTGAACCAATTGTTTTTAACAAATTTAATTCTTTTTCTTGAAATATATTTATGAGTAAATGCGTGTACTCATCAAAGATTAATTAGTGGATGGTGGCTAGCAGTGGAATCTACGATGCGCATTTCGTCCTATTTGTGACTCGTCATTTAGATGCACCTGCATTCCTCAGTGGGTTTGAGCCTCGGTGGGAACATCATCACTCACTGCGGAATGCAGGTACATCCAGCTGACGAGTCCCAAATAGGACGAAATGCGCATCCTGGATTCCACTGCTAGTCACCATCCACCAATTAACCTCTAATTACATGCCCAGACATCGTCGAAGCATCTGCACAAGAAGCCGACATGTCAACCTGAGACCGAGCACTTCGGTCCAATCAATCGACGCGAAAAGCTAAAATTCAATTAAATCATCAAAGATGCTTATAAGAGTATTAATATGAAGGTAATCCAAAGTTGCATTTTTATACATCAGAAAAATAAAATAAAAATAAATAAATAAAGGGAGTTATTTATTTATTTTTTTCGTCGTTATTTTGCTTTAAGTGTACTTTATAACCATTTAGCTCTTAAAGTCTAATAATGGTGACAAGAGTTTTTACTTTCTCTAATCTATTTTAATTATTGTAGATTATTCACAATTTAGTTTTATTCAGTATTCAACTAAAATCAATTGATTGTTTTAATTTAATTGGACAACAATCTATTCTATAAACAACAGTATTCACTCAAAGTAGTCATAAATCTAGGCCTTAAGAAACGATCGTTTCTGAAACTTAGAGTAGTTTACTGGTTCATTTAGTTGTCATTTTAATAATGTGATATATATATATATATATATGCATCGATGAGTATTAAGGTCACTGTTTCTTATTATTGTCTTTCATGAGTAACAGTCAGCTTTTTTATTTGAGTTCATTCAGCATATACATGTTTGGTGATACACACTATTGAACGATGAACAGTAGCTGCTGATTGGTTAATATTACGTATTATGCATAGTCTAACAATGTGTGGGTGTATGTGAAAATGAAACACCGGTTTTTCATTAAAGTGTACAAACTGTAAAAAGTATACATATATAAATAATAGACTGAATAACAGTTAAGCCGGTTATTCAGATAATGAGCAATAAGCAAATGTATATATATATATATATATATATATATTCAAATATAAAGCGTCAGATAATTTAGTTATGTTTTAATAATACTAATTTCTAATATTCTTAAAATTTTAGCGATGTAGGCAACTTTTTTCCAATGCAGTTAGTACATTTGCATATAGTGATGCCGGCGAAGTTCAACAATAGCGTCCAAGGAGTGTGAACGCTCCAATAACCTTGAACGTATACTAGTCGTTGGCTAACAGCATCTGTTATCATCAAAGCTGAAATATCAACGCTATTCACCAACTTAGGAGCAGATTTCACCCAGATCACGTTTTTAATTACTGTTTGGACAATGTGTTAATAGCTCGTTAGGGTTAGGATTAGGGTTATAATTAGCATTAGGGTTAGAACCACGGTTTGAATAAGGGTTATGATTAGGGTTAGGATTAAGGTTAGGTTTAGTGTTAGGGTCAAGATTAAGCTCATAGTTACGATTAAGGATAGATTTATAGTTGATGTCATTTATTTTAATGTTTTTTTTTATTATACACGTTTTCCTGGTAAGTAGTCGTCTATCCTCTTGCTGGTAACCATAATAATTCAGTCGAAGGCTTTTTTTTGAAGACTGCAAGCAGGATAAGAGAGATAAACGATTCACAAAAACGGTTTACCTGTAGTCATCTCGGTGAATACAAGTACAGAAACTAGTCTAACTTAGCAACTGATACTCCTCGTTACAACTAGGACGTATTTTTAAGCCATGTCAGAGAAAGATGCTTTTTCAAGCATTTTCTTGTCAACATACATCATTTTTTGAGCAAACATTCCTCATTCTTATGATTGGCCAGCTGAAGGTCACTCGGGCGTTCGCATTCCTGGGACTCTATTGCTGAACTCTGCTGTGATGCCTTGTTTTAGTTCTACTACTGCCTGACTTCCTTTAACAATCTAATCATTCCTTATTCATCAATGATGCGAGACTTGTTCAAAAGATGTATGTAAGCAAATCTCTTTTCTTTCAGTTCAGCTTTTAGCTTGCATTTGTCTTCAGTAATTATACATCTAACTTCCATGTTTCTGATATGAACCAATTATTTGAAAGTATATTTGATGCTGAAATTTCAATTATAGGCTATCTGTTATTGATTTCAATTTGAAGGAACATATTATTATTATTATTGTTCCCTTGGGTTCCTAGTGGAACATAGGGCTTCAACTGCACGTCTCCACTTGCTTCTGTCTTCTGCTGTATTTTTCACCCGCATCCATGTTAGTCCACACTGTTTCAGCTCTTCTTCACACGATCTCCTCCATGTCATCCTTGGACGTCCCACTCGCCGCTTCCCTTTCGGGTTCCACTCGAGCTATGGCCTGACGCGCGATGTCACTCAACGGCCTCCTCAGCGAGTGTCCAATCCATCTCCTCTTCCTCCTGCATATTTGTTGGGCGATTGGTTCCTGTTTCGTTTGTTCCCATAGCTTCTTGTTTGTGACTCTTTCCGGCCATCTAATCTTCAGTATACAGCGAAGACAGTTGTTGATAAAGGTCTGCAATAGGCTGTTGGAAATATTCTTTGTGACCCGCCAAGTTTCCGATCCGTATAGAAGAACTGACTGACTTGACGTTTGTATTGAAAATCCGAATTTTGTTGTTGAGTGTTGCTGAGTGACGAAGATTTCCAGATTGGTTTCAGGTTGATGAATGTGTTTCTCGCCTTCCCGATTCTCGATCGGACATCTTCGTCCGTTCCTCCTGTAGTTGAGACAATGCTCTCTAGATAAGTGAAGTGAATGAAGTAACCTCTTTCAAATCCCTCCCGTTGATGGTGATTGGCACTGGATGCTGCTGCTGTTGTTGGTTGGTTATTTTCATAACCTGCGTCTTGTCTATGTTCACCTGGAGTCCTGTCTTTGCTGCTTCTTCGACCAGTTTGTCGGTTTTCGCTTGTAAGTTTTCGATTTTGTGTGACATCAGACATAAGTCATCCGCAAAATCCAGGTCTTCTAGGTTCTTCATGTCGGTCCAGGATATCCCTGTCTTCTCGTTTCCCACTGTCTGACGCATAATCCAGTCCACCACAATTAGGAATATCATTGGTGATAATAAGCACCCTTGTCTGACTCCTGTGTTTACTCAAAACGCCTCGCTGAGTTTTCCGTTGTGGATCACTTGACATGTGCCGTTGTCGTACAGCTGTTGAATAAGGTTGATGAATATTTGGGTACCCCGTAGTACTTGAGTAGTTTCCAAATTACTTCGTGGTCAACGCTGTCGAAGGCCTTCTCAAAGTCTATAAAGTTGAGGTAGAGGTTTGATTGCCATTCCATGCTTTGTTCGATGATGATGCGTAGAGTTGCAGTTTGGTCAGAACATATGCTGGCTAAATAGTGACAAGGGTGTTCATATACATATATATTAATAAAACCATAGTTGCTGACTAGGGAAAGTTCATGTTCTACTGTATATGATGGATTACGGCGATCCTTTGTGTTGTCTGTAAATACTGAATTGAATTTGCAACACGGAACTTTGCATATAATTACACCAGTTCAACTTGTCACACCTTGGACACGTATGTCCTAGCCAATTCAAACGATGATGCTTCACAATTTCATGACAATTGAATTTGACTTCTTTCGTAGTATTCTACTGTTAACTCCCTTTTTTACTTATCATATAATACCATATAACACAAGGAAATGAACTCGGACAACTATAGTAAAAAAATGTTTTTTAATCTTTCACCTTTTTGAATATTAAGGGAATTTCTGATCTCACTAATATAATTATTCTCCGCTGTAACAACTGGAGGAATGACATCAAGATAGATTTTAATCTATAATGACTCATCTTTACTAAGGTAATGATAATCTAACAGCTGGAGACTATTGGTGATATGGCTCTGATGGCGTTGTTTTGTTCAGCCTTTGTAATTTCCTGTATTTATTATACTCTCATGTTTATCCATTTTACTGTTTCTGCTCATTATTACTCCTTTGAATTCCTTTCTCCTCTCTTTTCTGTACCTTTGTGTGCTGAATAGGGTATGATAACTTGAAACGCTGCACGTCTGCTCAAAGTCTCTGTTCTACTTGCAGGACAAGAGGTGAATAATAAATGATAATAACAATAATAACTCATGGCTATTTCAGATAGTCTCATTATTAATTCATATTTCCAAGAATTGATTTGCAGGGATTTGATTGGTATTTTCAAGCTTGGCCACGGATTCATATCAGACATAGAACCATTAAAAACTAGAGAATACTGGACAGCCGTTTCGTCCCAGTTTGGGACTCATCTACAGTACATTCCCACTGGGTTTCGAACCCAGGACCTCCTGGTTACGAGGCAAGCTCGTATACCATTCAGCCACTGGGACTCGACTCAATGGCCAGTTCATGAATTCTAACTTCTACCAATTCGTAGTTTTAGCGCGACTGGCTTCAACCAATGTCATCGGCGGGAACTCCATCCTCGCTACCGACTCAATGGACCCTACTGGTCACGACCTCTGACTAGAAGTCCTAGCAACTTCGTCCTGTAGTGAGTCACTAGCGAGCATCAGATTAATTTTCAAGTGTTGATTTGTAGGGATTTGATTAGTATTTTCAAATTTAACCCCGGACTAATATCAATTAGAGAACCACTGGAAACCAAGGAGTATTGGACAGCTGTTTTGCCCTAGTTTGGTGATCATCGAAACATTAGTCAATACTGTTTAAAACTATAAGGAAACATTTTATCATTTAGTTATATGACTCATATCTGATCATGTTTACAGTTGAATTAATCAAATCCTTTTGCCTGTATTAATCAGCAACAGACAACCAACAAGATTTAATATTGTATTATCTTCAATTTCTTAATAACTGTCGAAATCGATTATCAAGTCTACTGTATTATTATAATGTCGTTAGAATGAATCTCATCACTGTTATTTGACAACAAATAAGCTATGACCGAATGGTTATATGGGTTCACATTGAAGTGTAAAGCATGACACTGGTTATCATTTTCATTGGCATCAGGTGATCAGTAGTTGTTATAAACTGATCGCGTTATCTTAATCTTCTGTTTTAACTGTACATGATGAAAATATTTTCATAGTTGAAGTTCATTCATTCATTCACATGCATTTTATTGATTTGTTTACTGAGTTTAAAATTTGAAAAGAGGAATAAATTAATCAATCTGAAACATACTGCTGACCTTTTTTTTTATTGATTTATGCTTATTCGTGTATATATTCTTCATGTAGTATGCATTATTCTCATTTCAAGTAGGTATATATGTATATGTATAAATGAAAATGAAAGCATATGTTATCTTCACTTTAACCGTCTTTTAAAGAGGTATTATCTTTTTCTAAAAGTGTCCTTTACCATCAATTTTAAACTAACTAATCGTCTTCTATTTATTTAGATTTATCTTTATCTATTTGGTCAATCGCATCAATAGTTGTGTTAATTGTGTGTTGTTGTAAATTAAGTTCATTAATTTGAACTGATGCACCATAATCCCATCTACCGTACACTAACTAGTATGTAGCATAGTGTAATTATGCTTATTTTCTTAATTTTTATTTATTGTATCAAGCAGATCATATATATTGTGTTTTGAATATTTCGAATTTCCTATACTATAGGAAATCATGATGAATTTTCACCTTGAACTGTATAAGTTGCAAATAACGAATTTGACCCACCGGTTACTTATTTACTTGGTTACTTGGGGATAGTAACAGTTATTTTCAAGAGTTAATTTGTTTTTAGAGTTTGACCACGGATTGATATCAGTTAGAGAACCATTGGAAACCACCAGGGAGTACTGGACAGCTGTTTCATCCCAGTTTGGGACTCATCGACAGTATGCATCTACTGGGTTTCGAAACCAGGATCTTCCGGTTACAAGGCAAGCTCGTAGACCATTGAGCCGATGATGATATTGGTTGGTGGTCACGTTAAAAATCACGAATTGAGTGAAGTTACAATTCATGGACCATTGAGTTGGGTCCCAGTGGGCAAATACTGCCGATTAATCCCAATCTAGGATGAAACAGCTTTCCAGTACTGTCTGGTTTTCAACGTTTCTCTAAGTGATATCAATCCGTGGGCAAACTTGAGTAACAATAATACCAGTTGTCAAAGATGCACCAATGAGATATGTGGTAATCATGAAATCTCTAGTATTCAAATGTCTTGTTGAATATTATATAAGCTTATTTACTCATTCATAGTATTATGAAGTGTACGATTTATGCCCTAACACTAAAGACTGTGGAGCTATGATTCAGTGGTCTAGGCGCTTCAATCTAACCAGTGGGTCACGAGTTTGAACCGCGCTCCACTCACTGAGGTTTGGGCTAGTATAACCAGCCATTGTACATCAGGTGTGGCTCATTACCACTTTTCTGGAAATTACAAGTGATTGTTGAGTAACACAGAGATTGTTCTCTGTACACTAAAGATTGTATAAAACTGCCTTATAAATGAGAACTATTTCTTAGTGCATATTTTTTTCCTGTCAGTTATCAAATCACTCCCATAGGTTCCAACTCATAAATGGGTTAATTATAAGTAGGATTAAATGACATAGTCTGTTGTATTATGTAGTTGCTAGAGAAGCTATTTTCTGAAGTTGTTGGTTAGAAAGAACTCTAGGTTTCATGCAGGGCGTTACACGATGCTTGTATGCTATCTTCAACATGTTTGAATTAATTGGTTGGTTATCTTGTAACACCAGAAGACAAGGGCCAGGCAACAGATCGTTTATTAAAGAAAATCAACACATATTTATAGATTTTAATGTACATTATTGTAGATTATTGTTAGTAGAAAATACAGTCTTTTGATTGGTTGTTTCTCACAGAAAGTTAACCTTGCATCTCTTTGTGGCTGTGCCAGATCATCCATATGCTAACTGTATCCGCCTACGCAAAGCCTTTGTTCTCATTTTCTCACCACCAATATTATGGACATAAACATTGACGTCAATTACTGTTTACCAACTTTGGCTAGCAGCCAGCTCTCACCACAATCTTAGTTAGTTCAAATCAGATATATTCTCTTTTCATTCTCCTTAATAATCTCGAAAACTTTCTTACTGTACATGTATTGTGTCCAGCATTATTTGTATCTTTTCATTTCTTTTAATGTCTACTTTCTACAGAGGATGTCTAAATGAACCGGTAGACTCAGCCGGTTGTGCATTAGTGTGTGTTCACGGACCAAACAAATAAGCTAAGATTGTCAAATGTTAGAGACACTTGTTAAGCATAAATTTAAGATATACACAACTGTTTATATTATATTGTCCCTACACCTAGAATACTTTAATCATACAATATAACACAACAAGAATATACATGCTTTTATATCTATCAGAAAACTGACCACACCTATTGTATGATGGTTGGTCAAAAATCCTTATCAAGTAAGTAAAGGTGGTTTCTCACGTGTCAGTTGTTGTTTAAAATCAACTGTCTAAACATACATTAGATTTATATTTTGACCAAATCAGTCTGAGTTAAATAGGTGTAACATCCAGTTTTATTTACCGATAGTGATTTCGGTGCACTCTTGGGCAGATTGGTCAACATGATCGCTTTTCTCTTTGTATTCTAAGCCTGGTAATATAATAGTGTAAATCATCGCGTTACAAATTGTTTAACAATGGATTTCATAATCACTTCTGATATGTCGAAGTTAGTTGATAGCACAAGTGAATACATGGAAGTGTTAAGGCACACAACGTCTCTTTTCCAAAGTAAAAAAAACAAAACAAACTATTTCTCCGAATTGGTTTGTCGGTGGCACAGCGGTTAGAACGCTCGCCGACCATGCACATGGTCCGGAGTTCGATTCCCGGCTGACGCACTCCTTTACTTCGCTAAGCCAATAATAGGACTGGCAAAGAGGAGAGGTTGGGCATGAGGCTAGCAACCCCATCCTGTAAAAATAAACATTGCTACAGAAACTTCAAGCCTCCAACCTGAAGCCCTATTTTTTCACTGGGAACGTGAAGGAATAAAAAAAATATTTCTCCGAATTAGCTGGGTTGGCTGTTTTCTTTGTTCTAAGGTGACTGTAACAGGTTGAGTTTCATAATGTTGAATGCCTAAATCATTGACTTGTCTCAATATTACTGACAAGATCAAATCTTTGAATTAAATTGTCTTAAAATTACTTTTGAATGTTATTCTATATTTAGACAACATCTGTACACATTATACACATACGTCTATTATCCTAGTTGTGTACACTTTCTTATAGGAATGCTGTGTAATCAGCGATGAATTGAATCATACAAGTCTTGTCCTTGGCTGTCGGTTAACTGGAGCAACAGTGCGCCGTTTCAAGCACAATGATATGGAGGATTTAGAAAGGGTTCTACAAGATTCTGTTGTTTATGGTCGTCCGCGTACCCATCGTCCTTATAAAAAAATTCTGGTTGTAGTCGAAGGTATTTACAGGTGAGTGGTTTTATCAAAACCTATTCTGTTGTAATTTATTTATTAAATATTTCACACCATTTTTTTATGATCAATAATTCAACTTGTCTTTTTGTTTTGTTTTAAAAAAAATCAATTTTGCGTTTTATAGTGTTGTCCAACATTTTCTGGGTGTGTTAAACTGTTCAAAGACAAATTGAGTTTTTCAAATGAAGAGTTTAAAATACATTATGTGGACGTCTAAACTAATCTCAGATTTAATGGTTTAAATACACAGCTGATTGATTTATGTTGAAATTACTTCTAATACACTAAAGTGTTATCATTAATTGGGATTAGTGTGAAGGAAATAGTCAACCTATGATCAAGTGTATTTACTATTGAGTCAGTAATCTAGCTTTAGTAGTAGCTGAATTTGACCAAGTAAGTGAAAACAGATTTCTACACGAACTGGCATACATTAGCCCGACCGACAGATGCTACCGTGACATGGTGGCAATGATTACCCACTGTAATGATCCAATTAGTTTTGCTATTTGATACAAATGCTCCTACCAGAAAATTTGGTTGACTAGTTATGAGACTAAAAAAAGCAGTGTAAGCTGATTGCCCTATGGCGCGTAATCTAGGGATGAAGTTGTGTTACTAACAAATATTGGAATAGCATCAGTAGACTGTCTCAGTTCATCAAACGGCTAGCAACCCAGTAGTCCTGCTAATAACCCCTGGAGGATGGTTTAGAAAGTGTCAACACTAAAATTTTTTTATCTGGACTCACCGTATGACTCTGTGTAGCCGGTAGTATGGCTTTTGAACGGATATTACCACCGAACAGACTGTGAGTAGTCGGTCTAAGGTAACAATTCCGTCGGGCATTTCAACACATAAATTTAATCCTTCTTTTTTGAGTATTCTAGGTAGAAACTGACTACCATGGAGTAGACATCCAGGAAGTACCAGCTTCCCACACACTGCAGTCAACATAGAAAATTCTGGTTACAGGATTTCATCGTGAGTTGACATCGGTTAGAGAATCATTGGAAAACCTGGGAGTACTTGACAGCTGTTTCATCCTAGTTCGGGACTCTTCAAAGTACTCACCCTCCGGGACCTAGCCACTGCCTGTATTCAGTTAGATAGTTACCTCCGGTTCTAGTGGGAAGTCGTGACCAGTAGGGTACAGCAGGTCGGGCGTGAGGACAAATACTCACCTAAGACATTGGCTAGTGGTCGCACTGTGTCGTGAACTGGCAGAAGCTGGAATTTATGGGCTGGCCATTAGATCGGATCTCAGTGGCTTAATGGTCTACGAGCTCGCCTTGTAACCAGAAGGTCCTGGGTTCGAACCCTGGTAGTGGGTGTGTACTGTTGCAGAGTCTCAAACTAGGATGAAACGGTTGCCTGGTACTCCCAGGTTTTCCAATGGTTCTCTAACCGATGTCACCTCGTGATGAAATCCTGTAACCAATCAAACAAAAAACCTTATAAACCAATACTTGAATACTAAGTTCTTCTGTTCGTCACTTACCCTTTCATCTTTTGTGCTTCTCTTAACTTTACTGTTCCCCTCTGCTACTACTTACCATAAAAATTTCTTCATTTCTTCTTATCTTATGTAGCGTGCAACAATTGATCTTGTTTTTTCCTGAAATAATGATCTCACAGTGTTTTTTACAGATGAAAAGAAATTTTTCAAGAAATAAAATTATTTGTACACTTAACAAGCTAAAAACAGATTGTTATTGTCAACTACTTATGATATTCCAACTTATTACTCTGGAAGAAATAGTTTCTCTGCATTTCCTTGATATTACTTAAAAGAAAATATTTTCAAAAGAATGGTTATTGAACAAATAATATTCTTTTCGATAACTTCTTCATCGCGTTCTACAGTTATATATACATAATAAATAGTGAATGAATTAGTATTATTAAAAACATTAATTTTGTTTAAATAACGATGAATAAGTAATAATAATACCAGTGGATTACAGTTCGATAGCATCAACATAACACTGCACTACACTGAATGAATATCATAAAAATTAAGAAAGATAATAATACAAATTCAAGAATTTATGGTGCCCACTGAAGGCCGGCCGGGGCAGTGTGGTAGTGACTGAATTTGCGTCTTTTGCACAAAAAGCACTGTTTGTTTCAGGCGAATCGTAACAGCCTCTGCTGTTTGGAGTATGAAGTACCTGGATGTTTTTGGCAATTTATTTGGTACCCGGTAGGTGATAGAGAAGGATCCTTCAATGTTGGCTTTTTAGCCTGTTTGGACCAGGTGGTCTAATATCGTACTGTTGATTGTTTCTTACTACACCTTTATTTAGCCACACTGGTAGATGTTCCCGAGCACGAACTATCGAACTGTAATCCATTGATACTTTTATTATTATTATTATTGATTAGATGTTATTTAAACAAAATTAATGTTGTTAATAACACACTAATTCATTCACTATTTATTATGTATGTATAACTGAAGAAGTTATCGAAAAGAATATTGTTTGTTCAGTAACCATTCTTTTGAAAAAATTTTAATGGACATTTATAATCAGTCAAAAGAAAATATCTTCATTAATAATATTCAGCTGATCAAAATGTAGTCTGCAAAATCTTCACTCGATGCATATTAAAATTCTGTGAATATAACATATTTTCAGGTTTTAATAATGCAATTAGAACATTTTTTACAGGATTAAATTTCATAGGTTTTTTGATTTACTGCCTACAGCTTCAATAATAAAAAAACATAATTTAGACATACTTTAAATGAATAACCAGTTGAGTTTAAAAAAGTGAATGTACAAATTATACAGGAAATTAGATTAATCAGTTATGACCAGAATAAAGACATCATATACTGCAGAGAGAAGAATGTTTCAAAATTTAAGGTTGATTCATTTATAAATGGAGATGGTTGCGCAATCATGTGAAAAGCTATTCAAGCAAAAAGAAAGATCAAAGATCACAAAGGTATTAATGAAACTAGTATAGAAATAAATTAATGCAAAAATGAAGTTATTTCATAAAATGGAATGAAATCCCGATGAATTAAGGTGAATGTGTCAGTGCTTAACAAGGTTGTATTAAGTTAGCAAAAGTCTCTTGTTGACACACCTAATTCAGGCTTTACTCTTCGGATGTGAACCTCTTCTGTTATTTGAAGTAGTCATGGAGCGCTTTGCCTCTTCATTGTATTTGAAGATTCTGCTATGTTGGTCTGATGTCTTGTATCAGCTAGGTGTCGAGACATAGCACTGTTAAGCAAAACTGAAGCTTTAAGATGTAGACTCTTGGGTATGTGTTGAATAACCTTCGTAGACAACTGCCTCTCCGTTCTACCTACATACTTGCTACTTCACGTGTATATGAGTTCATAAAATCGGTTGGAATTAACGAGAAACGGAAATTAGTCTAGTGTGGACTAGGCAACTGAACAGGTTGTTTGATACAAGAGGACCAATTTGGCAGCTCGATAAGTCCTCGATATTGCGTCTTTTATTCTTCAATTCTTTCTGCAATTTGATACCCTTTTCGATAGCACTGTATTCCGCCTTCCTCCTGCCAGATTTATAGTACTTGTCTATGAATTCTTTCGGATATTCACTGTTACATTAGCATTCGTTGATGAGATTGATCTCGCTTCTTGAAGTTTTTTTGGAGGAAAGCTTTCCTGCGTCCCTACTAAACCTCTCTTTTAGCCTACAGGATACAGGCTGTTGAAGTACAGGTATTAACCAGTCTCAGTTGTTTGATATATATATATATATATCAGGAAAATGATATCTCTAGATTTATTCAATTTGTGCGTTGGTGACACAGCGGTTAGGACTCCCGCCGACCATGCACATGGTCTGGGGTTCGATCCCCTGCCGACGCACACCCGATATCAATGGTCGGTCTGAAAAATTGGGCTACCGATATCACATGCTGAAAATTCGATACTTGGACCAAAAATGCCTGTGTGGAATCAAGCTATAATCAAAAAAATAAGAAAATAATTTGTTTTGCGGTCCTCCTACTTCAAAGTCGAATTAAGAGAAAAGTCAATGTTTTAATATTCGCAGTGGAAGAAATCCATGTGTTCCAATCTTTACTGTTCAGAGATGTTGGGGCAAACATCTTAGGTTTAATTCATGGTAAAACAAATGAACATTAGTTAAATAGTCAATCGTCTATTGACTGTCTGGTAGAGATTTTGAATGGTACACAACATCATGCACAGAAATTGAATAAGATTTATTTCCACCAATAGTAACATTGAACTGATTAATTGGCACAGTTCAAGAAGGGCCGAAGTAATGAATTAATGGGTCATAACTTTTAAGACGTTATAGTGAACACCAGCAGTCAGTGTGCTGTATATCCGACTGGTTTTCTTCTAAAAAATGTCTTGTCAACTATTCAGTTAAGCGGCTCAGATGATGTATATCTGTGTATACAAAACACGCTTAATTTGAGGTTGCACACAAGTGTTGCTGATGAGTGCTGAAAAAGTACAGCTAGCTCGATCTATCAAATCTTATTTTATTGAAATTACTTTGGATTTCATGTGGTTTTATTTTACTACTGGGAAATGCTACGCCTTTGTTAAAATGCCGACTCCAGTCAGTCAGTCAGTCAGAAGAATGAGGGTGCATCCAGCTGATGAGTCCCATACAAGAAGTAAGGCTTATCTTTTACTCTACCTCTATCCACTATCGAGTAAATAGTAATTTCGGATCTACTAACAGAATAATTAGTCATAAACAGTGATACTTTACAATTGTTTTCCAATTAAAGTTTGACGTTTCCTAAGCTGTGCAATATAAAAGGGCTTTAAATATCCATCATCGAACTATATACTCCCACCATATACAGTACTATGCGATGTTGAACGTAAAAGGAAAGGATTTAGTCAACATTTAATAATTATGTTAGTTCTAGCTTATTAAACAGTGCGAAACATTATATTCTTATTGTCTCCTTTAGTTCCTAGAGGAACATAGGGCTTCAGCCACACATCTCCATTGTTTTCGATTCTCTGCCAAAGTTTTCACCTGGCTCCACATCTGCCCACGTGTTTTCATCTCCCCTTCAAATGATCTCCTCCATGTCACCCTTGCACTGACGACCGACTCACCACTTCCCATTCCAGTTCCACTCGAGAGACTGGCGTGTGTTGTCACTTGATGGTTTGTTTTCTCAGAGTATGGCCAATTCACCTCCATTTCTTCTTGCTTATTTGTTGCACAATTGCTTCCTGCTGAGTTGATTCACTTCCAGAGATCCCTGTTGATCTTTTCCGGCCGTCTGATCTTCAGTAGTGAGCGAAGACAGATGTTGATGAAGGTCCGTAGTTCGTTTGAAGTGCCCTTTGTGACGCGTCAATTTTCTGATCCGTTTAGTAGCACTGACTTCACATTGGAGTTGAAAATCCGAATCATGTTTTTCATACTGCATGCTGTTGATCTCTACACAGATTTGAGAGTAGTGAAGGCTTGTTTTGCTTCCACGATCCTCTCTTTGATATCCTGATCAGTTCCGTCCGCCTGTAGTTGAAATGATGCTTCCCAGGTAGGTAGGTAAAGGAGGTTGCTTCTCTCAGATTTCTCCCATTTATGCTGATTGTTGTCCATTTGTGTTGTTGCTGTTGGCCGGGAATCTTCATCACCTCTGTTTCCTCTATGTTCACCTGAAGTCCTATCTTTGATGCTACTTCTGCCAATTCGTTGCTCTCCACTTGCATATCTTCCAGTTTGTGGGATATCAGACAAATATTATCGGAGAAATCCAGATCCTCCAAGTTTTTTGTATGGGTTCATTTTATGCTTGTCTCCTCGTTGCCCGCCGCTGTCTGTCGCATTATCCAGTCTACCGCAACCAGGAAAATCACCAAAGATAGTGAAACATTGTTAATGTTTAATTCTGAAGAAAAAGCAACACCTGATGAAGAGTGATTTTCCTTCTTAACTAGCATACCGGTGAAATAAACAGCCTATCCAAGTAATATTAGCAGTCTACTTGCAGAAGAAGTTCTCTTTTGTTTTCTGTCAGCTCTTTGACTATTCTCCTTCAATTTTTTTCGTAATATTTTATTTTCTTGCACTTAGAATACCCATCAGTTGAATATTATCTCTTATTCGTTTTCTTCAGAGGTTCTGTTTTATACTACTAGTCTGCATCAATTTAAGTAGCACACAACATATAGTTGTGTATTTTGAAAGAATATTACTAAAATGTAGTAGTAGTAGTTACTTACTACGCATTTTTGTATGGTATCATTAATTTTTAAGTTCATTTTTCTTACTAATGACAATTTTTATAAATATCGAACTTATTGTAGTCATGTGTTTTTCTTTAAAATTTAAAACTTGGTTGTGACTTCTTTCATCGTTTCTTTTTCTTTCTTCTTTTTGGAAGAAAGAAAACTGTTTTAGACTATGTACTCATATTATTTTTACTCGTGAAATAAATAATTGGCATGACTATTTCGTAATAATTATTAAAGTAATAGTACCGCACTGTGTTATACGTTTTCACATCACATGATTTGACCGTATTGTTGATAATATATAATCAGTAAGATTATATTTTCTCCTATTTTTCTTTTCTCTTGAAAAGATAATTAAATATTTCTTTTTGAAATCTGTTTTTGTCTATTTATCTATTTTTTTTGGGGAATCAAATCTGAAATTTATTCAAATCATTCACAGATATCTAATTTATTCTGACTTATAACAAATAGATTATAAATGCATTCACACAGATATAATAGTATTTTCAAGTATTGATTTGTAGGGATAAGATTTTTTCAAGTATTGATTTGTAGGAATTTGATTAATTGGTGACAGGATTTCATCATTAGTTGACGTCGGTTAGAGAACCGTTGGAAAACCTGGAAATACTTGTCAGCCGTTTCATCCTAGTCTGGGGCCTTTTAGCAGTACTCACCCGCTGGGCTTTGAACCTAGGATTTTCCGGTTACAAGGCAAGCTTGTAAATCATTCAGCTACTGAGACCCGATTCAATGGCCCATAAATTCTAACTTCTACCAATTCATGATTTTAGCGCGACTGGCACCAACCAATGTCACTGGCGGGAACTCCATCCTCACTTCCGACTGGATGAACCTCACTGCTCACGACTTTTCTAACTGATGTCATTCCGTAGGCAAACTCGTAATAGTATTTATTGATTTACTTTCCAATCAAACTGTTACATGTAGTTGCAATAAGATGATGATTTTTTTGTTGTCTTTTTTATTCACAGTATGGAGGGAAGTATTCTCCACCTTCCAGAGGTGATTGCATTAAAGAAAAAGTATAAAGCATATCTGTATTTGGATGAAGCACACAGTATCGGTGCTTTAGGTCAAATGGGTCGTGGTGTAGCAGATTATTTTGGTGTTGATCCACGTGACATTGATATTGCTATGGGTACATTTACAAAGAGTTTTGGTTCATGCGGTGGTTATTTAGCTGGTAATCGAAAGTTAATTGATTATTTACGTTCAACATCGCATAGTGCTGTATACGGTGGGAGTATGCCAGCACCAGTAGCTCAACAGATTATATCAGCAATGAGAATAGTTATGGGAAAAGATGTTCCTGGTGAAGGTGAACGAAGGTAATCATTATACTTATTGTTGAAATGATTCCCGTCTTCTAAAATTAATTTATATTTGAGTAAATATTTTTGGAAAAATGTTAGACACTTTGAATAGTCCAATCCTTTTTTTTTGTAAAAGTAAGCATGCTTATTCACAAAAATTATCAGCAGTCGAAAGTAAAGTTGAATTTATATACAACCTATTTCTGTTACGTGGGTATCATAGTTTCACATAAATACCCTTTATGTTTATGTTACCTCCCATGGAAATTTAAACTCAGTATCTCCTGCTTTAACCACTAAAAGTTGATTCATCAAGTTGGGGGTTATACATATTTTCATTATTTTCAGTTTTATTTAAAGCTTGACAGTATGTGTGCTAGACCTTTGTCTAATTGACTTACACAGTTACTTTACAGACCTGTGTCGGTGGCATAGCGGTTAGGACGCTTGCCGACCATGTACATGGTCCGGGGTTCGAACCCCGGCCGACGCACTCCTCTACCTAGCTAAGCCAGAAATAATGCTGGTGAAGAGGAAAGGTTGGGCATGAGGTTAGCAACCCCATCCTGTAAAATAAACACTGCTACAGAAACTTCAAGCCACTAGCTTGAAGCCCTATGTTCCACTGGGGAACGTGAAGGATAAAAAAAAAGAGACACAAAGCTTGATTCATATTGGCATTTAGTCGCAACTATTATTGTTTAAATCTTCCAACTTTTCAATAAAACTAAAATTGAATTCATCTGCTTCACTGGGAAATTAATTTCAAATGGTTACACTTTGAGGTAAAAAAAGAAACCATCACCAGTTCCTAACATCATTTTCATGTTTACATCTTCATTAATGTGTGCATATTCCACTTCTTTGTTTCGCATTTTGATTTCTTGCATATTTTTGTTCACTGTCATCAATATTATAATAATGTGATAAAAATCTACCAGTATTTTCATATTACTCGACTACAAATAAGCCATTCGAGAAATTTCATATTGAGCATCGGTGTTCCTCAGTGTCAAATCGTATAATGAAAGAAGATAGAAGATGTATAGCATTTTCTCCATCTGAATTACCTATATATCATTTTCGGATTGCATCACAATAAAATTTTTTTTTTTGAATTGAAGATAAACAAACTTATCAATGATACTTTATACACCAACATGTTAAGAATAAGTTTTTTCTATTATTGTACATTATTTCCATAGGTAGAGTAGAAGTAGTTATCCACCCATTCAGTAGGAACGGATAAGTATAGTGATATTTTAGATTTCGTGAATTTTAGAATGTTTTGTAAGTGTATATGTGCATTTTTTGATTGCATTTACTAATTACAAACTAATTTAGATATCCTGTCTATCTATTCCCAAGCATAAGGATTAAATATCTACTTAAATATGTCAAAGAAATAAAACGGATATGGCAAATAATTAGATAGAATCCTGTAGAAAAGTGAATTCTTATCAAATTTACTGTACTACAGAAAAAAAAGGTAAATCACTGGAAATAGAAAGTTGTCCTAACAAAGATTAAGAAGAATGTCAATGAACTTAAGTAAACTTGTTATATTTATTGGTCTTAAATTCAATATTGAGGTCAGTAGCTTATGTCATTCTGAATAAATAATCTAACTTTTACCTGTCACTATTCACAGTTGAACAATTTAATCGTGACCTGAGCTTCACAGAACGCTAGAATACGCACTGGCTTAAAGTGTATAACAACAACTAACCTCATTTACTGAGATGGCTATGTTTTATTTCAACTATGATTACCTTGTCAGCCTGTATACTTCTGTTAAGCTGTCATATTGCCATCTTTTTAATAAGCGCTGCTTGTGTTTTAGAAAGCTTCGACTAGTGGATTTTATTTTCACCTATAATATCAGTGAACATCGATCCTGCAACAAAAGCAGAAGTCTTGAATGCCATAAAGTTACTGAAACGCCGCTGGGAAGGTAGCAGGATCGAATGGAATTCCTCCGGAAGCACTTAAGACGGAGCCGGATATCTCATCGGTTTTCCGAATGCCACTATTGAAGAAATTTTGGAAGGAAGGAAAGGTACCTGAAGATTGCAAGAAAGGCAAGCTTGTCAAACTCCCAGAGAAAGGCGCCATTAACCTTTGTAACAACTGGCTTGGAATAATGTTGCTGTCTACCTCACAAAAGATACTGAGTCACGTCATTCTGTAGAGACTAAAAGATGTTCTGGATGAAAAACTCCACCTGAGACACGTTGGATTTAGGAAAAGAAAAATAATTTTTAGATCAAATTACAATGCCACGCATCATAAGACACAGCATAGAATGGCAGTCAAATCTCTACTTCAACCTAATCGACTTTGATAATGCCTTCAACAGCATCGGCCACAATGTGATTTGGAAACTGCTTCGACGCTTCGAAGCGCCCCAACCGTCTGACGTCATTCAGTATCAATAATGCCAGATGTGAATTAATCCACAACGGAAAACTCAGTGGAGCCTTTGAAGTGAATACGGGAGTCAGAGGAGGTGGGCTACTATCACAGATGATATTCCTTATTGTGGTCAACTGGACTATGTGGCACACCGTACTTGGGTAGTGAGAAGACAGAAATACATTGGACCGATAAGAAGAATCTAGGAGATGTGAATTTCGCAGATGATTTGTGTTTGACGTCATACAAACTCGAAGATCTATAGGTGAAAACTAACAGGTTGTCAGAAGAGGCTGGCAACGAAGACAGGACTTCAAGTAAGTGTGAAGAAGATGAAAGTGATGAAGAGACCTAACCAATAACAACAATCTCTAGTCACCATAAGCTGGGGGAACTTGAAGCAGGTCACCACTTTCACTTATCTAGGCAGCATCGTTGCGACTATCGCGTCGGTGGTTCATCAGTAGAATACTCACTTACTACGGAATCGGTCCGAGTTTCGATTCCCGGTCAATGCACTCCTAAACCTTGCTTAGCCCGTAGTAAGCCCGGTAAAGAGGGAAGGTTCGGCGTCAGGCTAGCAACCCCACTCCATAGCCGAAACTTGGAGCCCTATGTTTCACACTCAGAAAGCAAAGGAATAAAATAAATAATAAATCATTGCGACTACATATGGCACGAATGAAGATATCAAAGACGGGATTGGAAAGGTGAGATAGACCTTCACTAATCTGAAATTAGTTTTGAAAACTACTGCACTCAACAAAGAGAACACGATTTGGATTTTCAACACTAATGTCTAGTTAGTTCTTCAATGTGGTTTCAAAACTTGACGCATCACCAAAAGAACTTCGAACAGGCTTCAGATTTTTATCAACATCTCCATGGTGAAGATTAGATGGCCAGAAAGAACCTCAAGTGGAACTTGACCGGGAAACGACGAGCTGAGCGTTAGAGATTGACATTGATGGGGTCATGTTAAGAGGAGATGAAAGCAGTCCTGGAGGCAGCTAAAGACGGTTGCAAAAAATAGGATGAAATGTGAATGTACTGTCGAAGTCCCATGTTCCACTCAGAACCAAAGGGAATAAAAAGAGTATGATGCATATTTGGAATTTCGTCTACTTTCGTATATAACACAATTCAATGGCGACCAGATATATTTTCTCATATCTTTTCACGATTCCACTGGCAAACAGTGCGTCGGTGGCACAGTGGTTAGGACTCTCACCTGTCACCCATAAGGTCCGGGATTCGATCCGCTGCCGACGCACACCCGATATCAATGGTTAGCCTGCGAAATTGGGCTACCGATATCGCATGCTGAAAATTCGATACTTGCACCAAAAATATTGTGTGGAATCAAGCTATAATAAAAAAAAATGAAAATGCGAATTCTCCAATGAATAGTGGGATAAATAATGCAATTCATCTGATCCACTCCCTAAATTCAATCTACTCATATGATTTTTTCGAAATAATAATCTGAATTGCGACAAAATATTCATGATTATAATAGCAGATAAATACGAAGTGACAAAATAGGCTGTGATTTAATAAACCTTAGGAACGAATGTAGAATTATAAGCTTAATAGGTAATTAAAACACTACATAACAAAGTGGGAATTTCGATAATATCGTTAAAATAAACAGATTGCGTTAAACAAATGCAGGGTGACAAGTAAGATATTACCGGAAAGTGAAAATAATAACACTAGTCAAAAGAATAATAAATAAAGCGAACGATAAACAGGGCCAAGACGGATTAGAAAGAGATAGCCAAAGCTTCAGCAATACAAATGAGTCGAACACTTTATGGTTTTGGCTGGCTATTTTTTCGCCTTATAGATAACTTGACAGGAAGAGGTTGTGATGAAGATAAGATGGCCTGTGTCAATCAGATGTCCAGTTGTAGCTCCCCTTTGATCACTTCATAACCGCGCAGCATAATGTTGTTGTACTCATTTAGATAAAACCTGCGTTTAACGACCAATATACCTAGTTGTACAGAGGCAGGTGAACTAGTAAACACACATAAAGCTGGTTAACTGCGGTATTTTGCCCCTCAGGTTGCTGAACAGTAATGGTCAACTGGATGTTGCAGAGAGCATAATTTGTAGGGACTGTTAGAATTTTCTCTTAAGGATGTTGGTAGCTAAGTCACCATTGAATTAAAGTTTCATATATGGTATTTTCTTGGATACAGATGTCAAAACTCCTTTCATAGGTTGTAACTGTGTAATTTTGTCCATAAAACATGAGGAACATCCATTCTCGACTAGAATTTTTCCTAGAAGATTTCACTTTTCCACCACACCATCAGGACCACATGTACGCCGAATGACAGTGGTAAATGATTGAATCAGATTTCGTTTTTGCGACCAAGAGTAGCCCAGCTGTGAGAATTTACCAGCTGACCATAATTCATGATGGCTTTTTATGTGAATTAGTTACCTCACGGTTCCATTAATCCTCCTTGATACCTCTTGATACTTCAAGAAAAACAAAAAAACAAATATTACACTTGTTTTCCATTTCAAGTTCGAATGTTATCACTGGATGGCAACTATTAAATGCATTTAAATGCATTATTCAAATCTCAAAGTCATCACAAATAATAACAGCACCATCCGCTGCATACATTTTATACAACTGGAAATTTTGAACTGTCGGCTTCAGTGTGTCGATCATTCTCTAGACTGGCCATAACTTTGCACTTCTTTTTTAGATTTATACATTCCATGAACCATTTATTTTTCTTGAGTCGCACACCCTATTTTATCACTTTCTTTTTAACTATGATTATAATTACAAGTATTTTGTTGCACTTCACATTATTATTATTATTACTTTCAAAAATAGATCATATATTACATTAGATTGTACAGTTTGATAAGAAGATTTGCTGAGAAGAGTCCTCTCTGCCAAATCAATTGCTTTTTCTATTCCCACATGTCCCAATAGGGGGGGGGGGGGAGATTTTCATGAGTAACCATGATGTAAATGAACAACAGAAGAAGAACGCATAACTTTGACTCAGACTCATTTCCAACTGGAAATTACCCTATAACCACCTACTAGCTCAGCTACATTGATTAAGATAACATAATTTGAACCGAAATTCTTTAAACAGTTATTAAGTATGTATATATATATGTATATTGTATGTTCTGTGTAACTAAGACAACTCTAATAATAGAATTAAAGAATGTTGATATCAACAATAATTTCAAAAAATAATATCTGTTAAGATGGTATATATTAAACTATGATGCTATGAAATTATTTTTTGTTTCTTTCTTCAGAAACCGGTATCTATGGTTTCATAATATTTATTAAGGTAAAACAAACAAACAGAAAATTCATTTAAATTAACTGAAGGCATACCTTCTTTAAGATTATCATTATATTGAATGTATAAAACAAGTACAGATATCTTATAAAATACAGTCTATAATAAATAAAGATAATTTTTTAGCATACATTGTTGTATAATATAAATTAATAACGATTGTATTGACTAACAATAACACCAGCAGCAGAGTTAATATGATACATGAAGTGGAAATTTGAGAAAAACTCTAACAAAAATATAATACAGTTATTTTGTCCTTATAATATTATCAACATACTGTTTTGAAACTTTATAAACAAGCATCTTGTGAATTGACTTTGATTCCTTTATTTCTACAAACCATCAAAGAAATAAATTACTATAAATAGTTTATTACATGTGTGAATTTAGTCATTTTGAGCTAATTAGTGTTTTAGGTAAAGAACTACAAGACTGATCACCAACTGACTTCATTTAGAGAACTACTGAAATCTAATTGGTGGATGGTGACTAGCAGTGGAATCCAGGATGCACATTTCGTCTTATTTGGGACTCGTCAGCTGGACTCCACTGCTAGTCACCATCCACCAATTAAATTCTAACTGCATGCCCAGACATCGTCGAAGCATCTGCACAAGAAGCCGACATGTCAACCTGAGACCGAGCACTTCGATCCAATCAATCGACGCGAAAAGCTAAAATTCAATTAAATAACCAATGAAATCAATCAAATCCATGCAAACTAACACTTGAAAATTAGTCTAGTGCTCATTAGTGACTGACCACAGTGTGAAGTATGCATATCGCGAATTGGTAGGAGTCAGGAATTGTGAGTAACTCAGTTCCTTGCTACTTCTTAAATTGTCTAGGATCTCACCATGTAACCTGAAAGCCCTGGGTTCGATCCCTGGTAGGGTCATGGATGTGTGATGTTAAAGAGTCCCAAATATGGACGAAATAACTGTTCAGTACTTACTGGTTTTCAGTAATTCTCTAACTGAAACCAGTTCATGATTGATTTTGAAATAAATCCGCGCAAAGCAACACTTGTAAACCAATAGTTTTGCCCAAAATAGGTCGTCTTTGAATGTGTTACTCTTCTCTAGTAACTTTGTGTCTATATTTTTAAATCTGGTTATTAGTTTCTCGAGCGATTTATAATAATAAGAAAACTTTATTTAGCGAATATGCGAATATATTTCACAAAAATTCTCAGAGTATTGATTTCCAAAATACTTTTTTCGTCATACAGGATTCACATGTTAAGTAATAATCTAAAGTATATCTTCATTTCGCTGAAGAATTGCACAATGGTTACTTGAAAGCAAATAAAATCAGTGCGCGCGTTGATGTAAAGGTCATTTGATTTAACTGGACGATTAAAACAATGATGAATCCAGATGAAAATAAGCATTTTGGTGGAAATCGATTTCGGTAGCCCAGAAATTCAAGCAGGCCGCCTAATTTACATACTTCGTTGCAGATACCCAATCTTTAAATATTTGTGTTAATAACTGCAAATTAGGAATTACAGAAATAACCACTCCTCAACTGTTAATAACTACCTTTGCAACATTATTTAGACCTTAGAAACTTTCTTAAAATCCACATATTCCCCATAAACCAACCTCCTAAATAATAATTCTTATTACTAAGATTATTATTGACACTAAAAAACACAGTAGCGACTTAATTCTTTAATTTATTCAATTTAATTTGCACAGAACAACTATCATAGAATCTGACAAACTGTTGAATAAATAAAAAAATGCATTACTGTGATTAAATATGGGCAACTACAATGGAAATTATATTCTTAACCTTTTATATCCTTATATATTATATAAATTTCAGTTACAGGTAGTCATAATACCTTAAGCAAAATCTTCACGTTTGTATCTGAAGACTATTTAAACGATGAGTTGATTAAGTTTAGTGTAAAATGAAACAGCCTGATAATAAGCTTAGCTGTTGAGGCGAGTTAATCGACTAATTTTCTAGTTCGTGTCACTCAAGGCACCTTATTTTAGAAACAGATAACTTCTAAAATTGAAAGTTTCATCTGTTAACTTGAGAGTACTTTCTGTCTAAAAACCCAATATGACTTTCTTTTTTGAATTTTTTTGTTAATTCTAGACACATTATTCTCCATACTAGATGGAACTACTACTACTACTAAATAGAGTTTGAAGGACATTTTACGCTATACAGTTAACGTTTAGGAGTGTTATTGCACATAAACTATTCTGAAAGTTGTATTTACATCGCATAAGTTCTATTTCAGGACTACTTGATAAGAAGTCACTACATCAAAGTTATTTATTTGTGCAAACACTGTGCACTGTGAAAATGTAAAGAAACATTTCTGTAAATCTTTTGAATAATAAATGATAATAATATATGCATAAATATCTTGTCCCTTTTTATCATTATGATTATTTTAGACTAAAGTGTTTAGCTCAGAATACGCGTTATTTTCGTGCACGACTACATGAAATGGGTTTAATTGTTTATGGAAATCGTGACAGTCCAGTAGTACCAGTTATAATCTATATGCCAGCTAAATTAGTCGCTTTTTCAAGAAGATGTTTAGAATTGGGACTTGGTACAGTAGTTGTTGGCTTCCCAGCTACAACTCTACTTTTGTCCAGAGTACGTTTTTGTATTTCATCATCGCATACACGAGAATTACTAGATAAAGTAAGTTTTTTTTAAAAAAACATCTTATTTATTCCCTTTGTGTGGTACTGATATTGTAACTTTATTTAATTTTAAATAGTGTTACCTTGATAAATCCTTAAAAGTTTAAATTATTTATATCAAGTACCTATTGTAAGTTAATATAAATCCAGTTTGGAGCACCAACTGTGTGTATATTCAAATATGATGTAAGAAAGAAAGTCATTTTTACTGCCAATACATTACGTGTAGAGGGGGGGGGAGGTGTGTAAAGTCACCATTATTATGCCACCTTTTGATTTTGACAGCTTAATGTTTTATTGAATAAAATTTTTCTCAATTATTCTGTACCGCTAAGTCTTAGGGCTTTCCAATGGATACTTGCCAACTTGCGTCAATTTTGCTGCAGGCGTCATTTTTCAGTTTTCTTCTACTTCTTTACATTCCCGGTGGAACATAGGTTTTCAAACTAGAGTTTTGAAGTTTCGATAGCAGTGTTTACCTTTATGGGGTGGGGTTACTAGCCTTATGCCCGACCAACCTTACCTCTTTACCTGCCTTATTATAAGCGTTGAGAGGTAAAGGAGTGCGTCGGCCGGGGATTGAAACCCGAACCACATGCGCGTGGTCGGCTAGCATTCTGCCGCTAAACCACCGCTGCATGCAGGCGTAATTTAGGGGTGTCTAATAACTGATGCGTTTACTGTGAAGCAGTTCGCTCTGTTCTGCTTTGAGGCCGTGAGATATGGCAGTTAAAAGCGGGAAATATGAAGATACCAGAAGCTTTTAACTACATATGCTTCCATTCAGTCTCTTCAGTTAGGTTATCAGCAATAATGAGGTTAGGTGGAGAGTGTTAGGTATGGAGGAAAAGTCAATCGATGAGGCTGTAACGCTTCATCTGTTGATATAGACAGAACACATGTTACGCATGATGGGCAACTGTCTGTCTCGATGAACAATTTTAGCTGAAATACGTCTAGGGTGGGAAAGAGCTATGGGTAGTTAGATCATAGCATGGCATCAATCCATGAAGGCTTAAACTATAGGTTTGACCCACATAAGGAGGTGTAGACTGTGTGGCTATGATCCTCGGTATGGTAAGAATCAATGGTTGATGACTGATGGTGACATGGGTCAAAGTCATTCTAAATGGTGTATTAACTCTTTTTTATCATCCTGATTCGGAAAATTCTCGCAAATTTCACTCTAAACATTCTTCCTCCTGCACATTTTCGTGGTTTATATTTTCGTTACACCCCGTTTTCTATACTTTTGTATCTACGGCAACTTGAATTGCTAAAACTTGTGAGGATTCTGTCTTGATAAGTCAGATAGTCAGTCATATTTTGTATCTAATTTGAACTATAATCATATTAGAATACCAACTTTATTGTGATTGCCTGAGGTGGATAACATTGGGACAGTTCTTTCATGTATCAGGCTACGAGATACATGTATTGTGTAGTGGCCGGTGACAATACCCAATTGCCCATGTTGAAGCAGAAGGAGCGGAATTCGAACCCCGTGACCCACTAGGTGAAAGCAGAGTCCTTAAGCGACATTTCTATAAAATTATTATTCAATTCAACTGCAAACCAGAAACTGAATTACTGCAGAAATCGGTCTATATATGTTTCAGGTTAGACCACGGGTTGATATCAGTTAGAAAATCATTGAAAACCAGCAGGGAGTACTGGACAGCTGTTTCATCGTAGTTTGGGAAACATCGGCAGTACGCATCCGCTGGGTTTCAAAACCATGAAATTTCAGTTACAAGGCGAGCTGGTATAGAATCTGTACAAACCAATTCTCGAAAATTAATCTGATACCTGCTAGTGGTTAGCTACAGAACGAAGTTGATTGGAGCTCTAGTCAGAAGTCGTGACCAGCATCCATATCATACATGTTTGAACAGTTAAGAGACTATGGTATTCCTACTGTATATTAGCTAACGTTGAAGAATGAGTAATAATTCCACAATACATAAGTTTGTCTAACACACAGCGTTACACTATTTATAACTGGATTACATTTCTACCACAGTGCCCAAATTTTAGACTTAAATAATTAATAATGTTCCGTCGTTTAACTCTGTATTTAACCAACGACTGCAGTCTTGATTAGTGAACCACCATTTTAATCTGGAAACATAAATAATAACATCTCTGAATCGAATGTAAGTCTTGTTAAGAATAGTAGTTTCTCCAATGTTTAAGGTTTGTATTACTAATGCATATAGATAAAATAGGCGGTCCGCTTAAATCACTGGGTTACTGAAATTGATTTCCACCGAAATGGTCAATTTCATCCGGATTTGTCACTGTTTTAATCGTCCAGTTAAATCAAATGACCTTTACATCAACGCACGCGCTGATTTTATTTGTTTTCAAGTAAACGCTGTGCAATTCTTACACGAAATGAAGATATCTTTCAGATTATTACTTAACATATGAATCCTGTATGACGAAAAAAGTATTTTGGAAGTCAATACGCTGAAAATATTTGTACCACATGTTCGTACATTCTCTGAAATAAAGCTTTATTATTACTACCAAGGAATACGAAGCTTTTATTAGAACCTGTCCCGCATTTACTTTGAATAATTCATGACTTACAATGAATAGTTATTTTCTCTTGCCAAATTAGATTTTTCTTTTGTTTCTGTTTTAACCAGTTTGTTTTACTTTCTTATTACTGGTTAATTTTAACAGGCTTTAAGTATAATTGATCAAGTGGCTGAAGAATTAGGTCTGCGTTACAGTAAACAACCAATCCCGCAATGGGCTAAAGATATTCTAGACGACAGTAAAAAACATCCACCTTACATGAATGGTGTATTGAAAACTATTGAACCAAAAAATGAAGAATTCAAACATTCATCTGTACTGGATGCTGTGAATACTAAAAACAAGGTGAAAAAACGTTGTTTAAAAAGAGATGCCAATGAAAAATGCGGAATTAATACACACTTTTAAATTTGTAAGCTTGATTTGATGTGTTGTTTTCAATAGGATTCTTTTTCATTGTATTTGTTCTGCTTGAATCTATTACTGAATTCACGTTCATAATCAAAGACATTTAAATTCCATTCTAAAAGAAATCTGAATGAATTTAATGGTATGTATTACCCTTAGTTAGGCAGTGAAAACTCAAGACCAGCTGATAAGTATTGTATTCTGGTAGTAATTAGTTTTCTGTTACTGATTTCAGCTCATAACAAAATCTGTTTTCGAACCGATCAAATCTCCACAAAGCCAGTCTGACTCTAAAATATAAATGCATAACATGGAATAATCATATGCTTTCACTGCTGACCCTACTTCGCCATCTTATATCCTCTCCAGCCTATTCCCATGGTTACTGCTTGTTGTGTTCTCCCTTTTTTTGTCGGCCATCTGGTGGTTTCATAGGTGTAAACAATATACGTAATTCCTCAGTTCTTTTCTTCTTTTTTTGAAGACTAATATTAATCGAAGTATTGCGAATTTTCGAGATCTTTTGTTAGATAACATTTTAATGTCAGGTCAAATATCACACTGAGTAAAGGGAGAACAACAGTTTATGCAGAATAAAATAGTAATATTGTTTATTTCGTTGGCTTCTCATCAACTGCTTGCAGCCTTAAGATATTATTGAGTTTATGTACAGAAACAATTTTAACATACTCAGTGTATGCATACAATAGTAATAACACTAATAATAATGATCATTTTATTCCAAACAACAACAATCATACAGAATGGAATTTTCAGCATTACGTAAGTAAGACATTCAGTTACCAGGGAAAGGAAGGACTGATAACTGCTTCTTTCTGAACACATAAATCGGCTTTCAAGCGTTTGACAGAGATTTCTTCGGCAAATTTGAGTAGAATTGATCTATTTTGTCTATTGATAATTTTAAATGATTTCGCGACCCGTATCAAGGAGAATTCTGGTAATGGCACTTCAAATGTGTAAACACACATGTCCTCAGTTATAAGTATTCTCAAAACCATAGCAATAATTGTCGCACATATAGTTATCTTTACTTATTACAATAAAAAGTTCAATGTAAAATAGTGACCCCGAGTTGTTGTTGTTTTTTTTCTCTCTTTTTAAATTTCATAAGATTATGCTGCAGTTTAACAAATATAAAATATCAATGTGAATTAATTCACTGGACGTGAAGACTTTTTATAGATGAAAATCAATGGGGGTGAGATTAATCGAAACAGGAAAAGATGGATGAATCAACTTATAATGTGTATATTATTTCTTATGATTGATTATTCTATCTATTTATAATTCATGTATACTGTTTTTGTTTTGCTAAATCACATTTATTAATATAATATTATTGTTTTCCCCTTCAAACTTTCAATCATGTTAATTTTTTGATTTCTTGCTTTTTGTATAAGTACTTATAATATAAATACTGTTACTAAACTGTTCATCGTGTGTGTAGTTTAGGCATCTTTTATTTTCCATTCATTCACTGTTGATAAACTTGATCAATGACCAATACATTAATTCGATCACTTCCTTTGTATAAATATGAATTATAATGCTTTCACTGTTGTTGACAGTACAGACTTGTATCCCTTTTTGTATAGCTACTATTACTCCAACAAGCACACTTGTGATATAAAAGATATAGATAGGATTATACATCTTTCCCTACAACACTATCACTTGCTTAAAGCTTGCTATTATTTCTATACTTCATCCATTCTGTTGTAGGCATTCCGTATCTACCTGGTTTTGATTGTCTAATTTTAATCCCTTTTCTTAGCATCATAATTTCTGTGATACTGTTTTTTACCTGTAGGTCACTGTTGTTTTTTTTATGTGAATTATCTCTATCCGTTGGCATATGCTGAAGTACACAGACGTTTTGTTGTTGTTGCTGTTATTGTTGATTTTTCTTCTCTCTCTCTCCAATGTGACTTGACTGTTCAGTGTTACTTAGTGATTTAGTTTTCATCAAAAAGTAAACATTCTACTGCTCAGTAGTAGTATATAAATATACATATCTTTGTTTATTTGTTTGTGATACAATATGATTTTCTTTTGCATTGCCTTACTATATTTCTAATGTTCCTTCCTTCCTTTTTGTCTAAAAGTTGTCATACATTGGTTTATACTCTTTACCTCAAAAATATAAGTATAATTGTTTAACTTATGTGTCAATCGTGCTTATCATTCTGCTGTGATAATGACGACAATTTCTTTTCCTTTTAAATAACTTTAATCAAAAACATATCTTTCCTATTAAACTGTAAAAATTTCATCCAATATACCAATGGTTGTTGGTGTTACATTTGCACAAGTTGTCTATTTTAACCTTATATTTTTATTTGTAGATAGTTTTGTTGTTTGAAACATCTTTTATTTCACCAGATAAAGTTTGACTACTAACTAATAGAAAGTAGATAACTGTATTTTTGATGAAAAAGTATGTGCGTGATTATCTGTGTGTGTTGAAATGAATATATTGAGAAACGTAAGTGGACCTTAATCAATATTACTAAAAACTAAGCTTAGAAGGCTGTTTTGCAATGTGGTGAATGCCAGTGGTTTTTGTGTTTCCAGTGTATTAATTTTATAAGCATAACTTTACATGTTCACTTAATATTTGATTAAATTTTACAGAAATATTGTTAAGTTGAGAAAGGGAGTATGTTGCAGTGTTATAATATTATTTTAAAATCAATTCATATATGTGCATAGAAAGGTATATATCAGGCTATTTTCATATGTTAATTAAAAATCTACATATTGTAGATTACAGGCGAAAAGCAACAAACTGGCTGAAGAAGCAGCCAGAGAAGACAGGACTCCAAGTGAACATAGAGAAGACGAACCTGATGAGGATTAAGCAACCGACACCAAGAGCAACCAGCATCAATCACCATCAACGGGAGAGATTCGAAAGAGGTTACTTCCCTCGCTTATCTAGGAAGCACGAGTTCAACGACAGGTAATCGGAAGGGATGAAGATGCCAAAGCCAGCCAGAATCAGAAAGGTAATATACGCCTTCATCAATCTGAAACCAGTTTGGAAATCTGCTGCTGCACTCCGCCTCAGCATAAAGAACAAGATATGGATTCCGTCCAACGCAAATGTGAAGTCAGTCAGTCATTTCTTCTTAATGAGTCAGGAATTTGCACTGAGTGTCACGAAAAGGATTTCCAACAGGCTCTTTCAGACTTTCATCAACAGTTGTCTTCACTGACTCCATATTGAAGATCATATGACTGGCCACAAAGAATTAGCAACAAAAAGCTCTAGCTGGGAAAAAACCAACCAATAGCGGATCGCTCAACAAATATGTAAGAGGAAATAGAGTTGGATAGGGCATACATTGAGGGAACGGTCTAATGAGATCGTACACAATGCAGCCCACTGCTTGTGTAGAATCCAAATAAGAAGCCATGAGAAGGTAATGGCTTCGTGTGTGATATGGAGGAGATCGTGCGAAGAATGGGGTAAGAGATTATAGGCAATCGTGGACCCAGTTGAAGAGGATGGCAGAAAATAGAACAAAGTGGAGATGTGTTGTTGATGCCCTATGTTCCACCAGGAACCCATGCTAATAATAATATAATAATACATTGTAGCAGGCAAATATACTGAGAATGTTTTGTACTTGCTTTAAATACAATTTTCTTTTGAAATACTTTTGAGTATGCGTTGTTATGTAATACAGTTAATATAATTTGTGATACATAAATCTTATTTAATGTATGTTTGCAAAGTCACTGCAATGAGGTATCTGCTTAAAACAGTTAGATAGGCAGGTAGATTTGAATAAAAGTAGGGAATAAATATTGAGGAGAAAAGGATATCAAATGGGCGATAGTTAATTGATGAAAGATAAGCGTAATGTTGATATAAGACAGAACAACTATGCTTGAAAGTATGTATCCTACTGTGATCGATTTTGTGTCCTGTTAGCTTTAACTTTTAGCTGTTTATATTTAATATTTTCTGAATATCAGGAAGATAGCCTATAATATTATACAGGTTACAGTCACGACACTCCGTGAATATGTAAGTCATTACCATTTCCTGATCCGAAGTTTTCTTTTCCAGATTAATGATATCTCAACTTATAAGGCGCATATTAGAAGATATAAGTTCATTCGATAGAATACGTCTTCGACTTGTCTCCATCTCTGATAAGGAGAATCATAGGTCTAATTTTATGACTACTGACTCCATGATTCCATGAGATGTTTACATCCACTATCAAGACCATATGATTTGAAGCTCTACTTCATTTCTGGACACTATAAAACGTGAGTGGAATGTTACACAGTACAGTCAGTAGTCATGGTTACTTACGTTGACAAATATTGGAAGAACATTTTGCATCTACACTGACCAAGCCATTAAAGATACTTTGGCTTACTGAATAGGTGAACTTATCAAATCATTAAATTTAAATAATTCTGAAGCATCCTCTTAAATTTAGTAAGCGCAAAATTTGCTACCTTGACCCTATTTATTTTTCGTCTTATTTACTTACTCTACAAATCGTGCCCTTGTTACTTATTATTATTATTGTAATATTCATTTTGAATAAGTTCCTGTATTGCCTCTATTTAATTCAATATAATTCTTTGTAATATCGTCTTTTAGAGGCTGACGGTATCGACGTTCGCGAATTGTATGGAGTATACTAACGCAAGATCTTATACCAACAACTTCTAAAGTATTCGTTTCTCGTGTACAGAAGATAAAGCAAAAGACCAGATTTAGTCGTCCAAAGTACGTGATATATTTCGGGACCAAATCGCGGGCTGAAGTGAATGCTTAACTGGCTAGTGATCGTGCACGCACGTGACACGAGAGAGCACCAAATGGCAAAGATGCTTGACCGGAAGCCTTCAGCTAATCAAGTCGACTTAAACAGTGAGGGTCAGCATCTAATGTTGAGTGATGATTGCTGTGGTCAATAATTTTGGGGAATTATTTACCGCTACAGTCTTATCATAATAATAATAATAATCTGCTTTATTCCAGAAACAGTAAAAGTGGTAGTTTGGAATTTTCAGCACATATCTACAATATTTGCATCTAATTTTATCAAACATTTAAAAGGAGCATTTCAAAAAAATAAATATAAAGACACCAACAGCAAAAAAAACAGGAAAAACACAAAATAATTTTAAAAAATGCAAAAAAAATATCAAGAAGCAGAAAGGAAAATAAGCATCATATAATAATAACTCAGTATTGGGTAGTGGAAGCAATGATATGATTATGCATGGTGACAGTAAAGCTATAGTCATACAAGAAGTTATGAAATGATATTTAAGAAAGTTTATCGCTAAGTTGATCAGTTAATTTGGTCGAAACAACTCTAAACAATCATAAAATAACATTTCAGGGTTGTTTTTTCTTAGCAGGTCTAATGCGGTGTTTGTAGTAGTAGTAGTAGTGTAAGTAATCCTGCATAATACAAAATTTTTTAAGGTGGTGACAATGGTGTTCACAACCAATGGTTGTCAGTTTAGTAGTGCCGAAAAAAATAAAAATAAGAAAAATACAACCAGAAAACTAATAATTACATGATGGTTAATGACAGGAAAATTTTGTACTACTCATAGTGCTAATATAGTCGGAACCAGTAGATACACAAAGAAGGAATACAGTAAAGTACAAAAAGTAAGCCAATGTTAATAATTTAGGTAGTTAAGTATGTTTAAGAAGGAGTTCACTATAGAATACAGAATAAGAGAGAAATAAAAGAGCCTAAATTTATGTTATTAACAACAAAGCAAGTCATAGGTTTCACGCTTAACATTGTCGCTTAGAACACGGGCCAAGTATGGTATCGTTGAGTTCCTTTACTTGGTTGTGCGAGCATATATTATTTTATACTGATTTCTGGTTTTACTTGATGAGATACAAGGCGAGAGTTGGGAATAGAGGGGGTGTTGGGGGTCGGAGAGTATGGTTTTAGACCATTTTTCGCATGTATTCAGATGCCTTTCAACTAATGTAGTGACGAGCTGACTGAGTTTTACACCGCTAGTCCTAGTAACTACCTTCTCACCTTGTCGCGTTGCCCACCAATCTTATTAATTCTTTACTCAACCCATATGTAGTTAGCGGGATTTTATAAATTTATTCTGTTCGTCAGGTCTTTGAAAAGTGAGACATAAAGTAATATGTGACGAGAATAAGAAGTGATTTCAAAAACTAATTTAGTGCTGCTGAAGTTAGGTGGTTCACAGAAAAAACTCAAAGTGACTTAGGATGATATTCATAGTTCTTCAGTTGTTTTGAAGAAAAATAATGGAGATAAATCAACCAACGTCCACATCTTTCATGTAAAATGTTATGATACTGTAGATTTCTCAGGAATAGGAAATCAAACAAATCACATTTTAAATATTTTAATTCACCATCTATATACAGCATCAGTACATGAAATCTTTTTTCTGAAACTGTTTGAATATGCATAAATACGTCCAGTGGTATATTTCTTTTGCAATTAGTTTTGTTCTCTGAGCTGGTTGGTTGAATCGCAGAGCTTTCGTCGTCCTTCTGGACAACATCTTCAGCGCAAGGTATAGCATAAAATGAACTGATTTAGATTCTCCATGAATGATAGAATTGTGTCTCCTGGCAACCATCTTCGTGACTGGTAGTCGATTTACATCTGTATTGATCATTTTTTATTGACTTGGAATTCGAAGTTTCTCGTCACTTGATTTACTTTTTATCAGTTGGTAAATTTTGTCTATATTAACATGTTTGTGAATCGCTGATTCGCTTGAGTGCTAGGCTTCTAGGAATTCTCTGGCACTTCTGGTGTTTCCTCAGTTTAAAATTTCGACTTTATCCGAATCAAATTAGTGTCCATAATTGTCTACATGCATTGATATAAAAGAATATATATGGTGTCTTTTCACAGCTAATTTATGTTCTTCGATTCTGATTCGAAGGGGATGCACACTTTGGCCGATGTAATGTCTGTTACAGTTCATACAATTTATTTTGTAAATGGTATTAATTTTATCTTCTTATTTTGTTGAGTCTTTCGGTTTGCACAATATCGAATGAAGTGTGCTATATCTATTTTAAAAGGTTTCAATATTCTAGCTGTTATTTCAGAGATATTTTTTTGATGATGGTTTCTTGTTGGTGTTATGACTTGAGTTTGAACACTTTTTGATGAAATTGTGAGGATATCCATTCTTTTCGAAGACGGTTAGTAGGTATTTTCGTCCATTCTCTTCAAGACTGAAGTGCTACAGTGTGTTTGAACTCTTTTAAACAATGTCTGCATACAATTTCTTTTCATATTTTGTTTAACCTTATATCTGTCAACTCCTTAATATATCAGTAATCAGACGTTTCGTTTTTCAAATTGCATGAAATGAAACAAATATGTGGAATTTATCGAAAATTATCTCCATGTACAGTGATGTTGGTAAACAGACAAACAACAACCAAAACAAAAACCATTTTGAGATATTACTTGAATCTAAATTAATACTGAATGTCTGAGTTTATTATGCCACTTTCATTACAAATTCTTCGAGCCCGAACATTAATCAAATAAACTAACTTTTTCTCCTAAAAATGGGGCACAAAAAGCCACGTAATGAAACATAGAAACTATTTATGCAAATAAAAACGAGTAGCAGCAAGTTAAATATTCTCTTCAGGAGAAAGTTCTTTGTCTACATTCAGTATCTTCAATATTAAAAGTTTGGTAACTTTGATCTAATTAAAAACTTCAGTAAAAGCAAGAATCGCATAAACTTTTCAAAAAAGATGTTAGGCAGAGGAGGATCCAATGAAATGACAAATTCCGAATTATTATTATTATTATGTACTGTGCTTCAAGTAGTGAGATAATAGGCGTGGAATAAACTAACTCTCCAATAAATCCACGGTTTTTATAAGGTAACACTAATTAATCTCACAAATAACAATCAAAATCATACTAGAAGAATCATGTACAGATTCATGTAACTATCAAATCGTTGGACGTAATCGGCTGGAAGCTCTGAACCTTGTTTTTCTTGGCAAATGGCACTCGTTAACAAGAAAGACCTGCAACATCGAAGGAAATGACATCCCCTAAGAGACATAATGATTCTGAATACAGCACTACGTGACCAAATTTCGAATTTCTGAACGCTTTCATTGTGCATATGAAATTTAGAAATGTTAATTGGCAAATAAATTTAAAGAATTTAGAATGACAGTGAATTTCCAAAATGATAAACAAAAAGACCGCGAATAAATATTTCATACTGGGTAAAGATTGAAGGACCTATAAAGAAAGGGTTTTAAATCTAGTGATATTTGCGACTAAAATGTTGATATTTAAAATAACAAATAACTCTTTGAGTAGCTAAGTTTGCATTCGAATGAAGGAATTGAACTCTTAATAGCCAGCAATAAATGATATGACAGTTGCAAGCAGTGACTAACAGAGACTGCGTGTGACATAATGCAGATTAATAAGAAGCGGTAGAAATTGAAATCAACATTTAAGGCAATAGCTGCAGGGATAAAAGTGTTTACTTCTCAAATCTGGATTTAGTTTGCGTTGTGGACATGAAATAACTTCGTTGGACAACTTGTTTAACCCTGGATCAATAGCCAAACAATCAGAATAATTTATTGTCCTCTAACTTAACCGAACTTTATTGCGGCTGAGAATGTAAACGATGAGTTTTTCCATAATAAAGGTCCGTTACCAAGTGTCTTTTATCTTCTCCTGGTTACATGCAGACTGACTTTCTTTAGTCGAATTCTCTACTCTTGTTTAAATACTCCTATTATGACATATGTAATGTAGTTGTTATGGTTGTGACCTTCAGAATAAGTAGTGTCACAAACAAAATGACAGACTAAAATCGCAGAGTATATCGATAGGTACACTGAAACTTCGTTAAAATGATCGCTAATGCAAGATATATGATGAAGAAGCCGGAAATGCAGAAATGCAAGGACTGAAGAGTGACAGGCAGGTCAAATCGTATGTGGCAAACTGGGGCGAGATAAAGTGGTATGCTGCATCTGGGGAGTTGGCGGACATCACAGCTATTTCGTCGAAGTGATTCTAGTAAACTGCTGTAAATGCATGTTCAGCTGATAACAAGTAAATTTTAGAAATAGCTGATGAACTACAGAAGCTGACATGATATCACAGACCGATGTAAAAGCGAATGATGTCAAAAACTGGTCTCCACTGATTCATGTTCCACTTTCTGTGCTAAAAGCGTACACGAAAGAACACAGCATATCGCGTTAAGAAGAGGTAGAAGACTCCTCTCTACGCTAACAATTATGTATAATAAAATCCTGCACTGAAAAAATGTATTTGTCAGTAATAAATACATATCTGGCTACTTCTGTAATTCAGAAGCATTTATATGTATGACACCCTCATTCTTTGTGATAAAGATTCGGATAGGAGTACAATGAAGTACATTCGGCTATGAAATTCACGTGCGAAGAGGAATCCCAAAACAGAACTACCTTCCTGGATGTCCTCCTTACAAGAAAACCAGATGGTAGCATAAAAAGAAATTTGCATAGAAAAAGTACTTGGACAGGACAATATACACATTAGCCCAGTTTCGTTCCTCTCAAGTACAAAAGAAATTTAGTAAAGACCCTCAGCCAAAGAGTTACAGCTATTTGCTTAGAAGAATTAACCGAAGATGAATAAGGCATTCTGTATGATACTTTGATCGAAAATAGCAAATTATTATTAATAGCAAATTATTATTATTATTAAATAGCTATCTCGACAAATTTATCAAGAAACATATGACAAAGAAAGCGGAAAAGGACTACTCACTGTCCGTAAACAAGAAGCCTTTATATATATACGACTACAATTCATGGGCGATATACCAAGCGAGATAATTACGAAGAAATTAAGAAAATCAGTTCAAAGAACTTTTAATGCTGGTGAACTACACGTATTATTCTCTACACGACCGATGATGCTACCTCAGCTGAAAGATGAAGTACCTAGACTAGCCACTTCAGATTGTATCTACCAATTCAGCTGAGCTTGTGGAGCGAGTTATATCGGCCGTTGCTCTAGGAACTTGATTTCTCGTGCTCGAGAACATCTCCCACTATGGCTAAGTAAAAGTGTAGTTAAAACTATTAACAGCTCGATATTAGACCATCTGGTGCAAACCGGTCACAAAGCCAGCGTAGAAGAATCCTTCTCTGTCATCCACCGGGTGCCTAATAAATTGCCAAAAACATCGAAGCACCGCATGCTCCAAAGAGCAGAGGCTATTGCAATTCGCCTCAAACAACCAGTGCTCTGTGTGCAGAAGAAACAAGTCCAGCCCCTACTACTGCTCTGGCCGGCATTCAGTAGAGACTATACATTCATGAATTTGTAATATTATCCTTCCCAATTTTTCTGACATTCAGCTTATTTTATGCTGATGCTACTTAACTGTAATCTATCAATATTACTGATTCGATTTTATTTAAACATTAATGTTGTTCGTAACACTAATTCATTCATCCACTATAATGTATATATAACTGTAGAGCCTGATGATGAAGTTATTGAAAAGAGTATTCTTTGTTCAGTGTTCATTCTTTTGAAAATTTTTATGGGCATTTTTATTCATTTATAATGATTCAGTGAAACCTGTATACAAGCAAACATTTGTGATGCCCGGCTAGATATTTCAAAGAACTTACCCAATTCAATGATTCTTAAATGTTTCGATGTATTTCCTATAGAATAGCTTAATACAAAGCTGCATTATGTAGAGGTTAAAATTAACTGAAGTTTTCCTTCTGAAAACTCAAATCTTTTATTTATTTTAAAATTCTGACCATCCAAAAATATATTCATCACTATTATAGCGAGTGGAATGAAAGAAGTAGTTAACCATACAGTTAGTATTTCGTTATGTAATCACTGTCTAACACAATTAAACAGAAAAACAGTGTCATTTAAGTAAGGAGAAAACAAGACCTCCTGCTGACTATTTTCATATGTAAAAATATACCTTAATACTGGTCCTGTTTATGTCAGTCTTTTTAACCCTATTTTAAAATAAATCTGGGTATAATTCGCTTCTTCAAGGTGTTAGACATAACCTCAATAACTCAACTTTTTCTGATGCTAGTAACGTTCAGTCTCTAGCCTAATAGGCGATATTCTTTCGACAATAGCATCTTATGTAATTCAACTGCACAGGTATTTACTTGTTTCGGCTTTTAAAGCAGATTATTTAAGGGGCTTCCTTATAGTTTGTTCATTTAGGTGCATTGGTAGCACAGCGGTTAGGACTTTCGCCGACCATACACATGGTCCGGGGTTCGATCCTCTGCTAACGCACACCTGATATCTATGGTCAACCTGCAAAATTTGGGCTACCGATATCACATGCTGAAAATTCTATACTTGTACCAAAAATACTGTGTGGTTTCAGGCTATAATCAAAAAATATCTGAGTAAACTGAACTTTTTTAATGTCTCTGAAATTGTTTTATTCGATAATTTATTGTCTGTTTGTCTAGTGTCAAATTATCTGATCACTTATTTGTAGTTGTGATAAAGGCGTCGTTCAAAATTCTATTAGATTTATATACCATAATGATTGTTATAATCACAGAGTTGCTCATACTTTAAAACGAAAACAAACATATTTAATTGATTTATATTTCACTTTACATAAATCTTCCTATGGCACCATTGTTTGTTAACCAATACTCATTTCGCTTATGAAAAAAGTTGGAGAAATTATGGAACATTTCACTCCACATCAGCTATTTTGATTATCATTAAGGGTCACAAAAATGAAATGAGACCACTTTCATCTTAAAACTGTTCTTATAAGTTTAAACAATAGTAATGCTGATTTTATGGCGGACCAAAGCCAGTTATAGATTACTGAAGACCAGATAACACCGGACAGCTGTTTCGGGCTAGTTTTGGACTATTCAGCTGTGATTATCCGCGACTCTACCAGGGATTTAACCTGGAACCTTTGGCAATATGAGGCCAAGCTCATTGACCATTCAGACGCCTGAACTGGAATTCAGCGACTCACAAATTCTAAATTCTGTCATTTCGTGATATAGCGCTACCCTCAATGACTTCGGTGAACATCCACTTTGTCTTGATGTGATGGACCCCATTTGCCATGACTTCTCAGTAAGGCTTCATGACATACATTCTGTAGCTATCAGTGAGCTGGAAACTGATATTCGGATCATGGATTTTTGTAGAGATTTGGAGTAATCTCAGTGTTGATAGCGATGTTGTGGATGTGCATTGCTGAAAAGTTTTAAACTGGGACGAAATAACTACTCTGCGCCCCCTGGATTTTAATAATCTCTAACTGGTGTTGGTTTGTGATGAAATCTATATTGAAATTAATCCGAATCCCCACAAAAATCGTTAATCTAGATCTAATAATTCATTCTGCAAAAACAGATTGCTGGAAAGAATTTATGTTACCATAACTACGTAAATTTCTACAGTAAAATGTATATTATATCATCCCAGGATGTAAAGATAAACGAAACAATATAAGCTGTAGCTTACTTAGCTACAGAACAAGGATTGAATTACAAACAAGTATGAGTTAAATAACTTTAAGGGTTTATTTGCTTAAGCCAAGTTATTTTTTGGTCAACAGATAATGATATCGTATAACGTACGATGAAAAATCACTATAAGTAGTAATTATGAGTATGCAAAATTTAAAGAGAGGTGAATGATTCCGAGTGAAAATACACGATTGGTATTCTAGATGAACATAGAGAAGACAGAGTTGATGAAGATTCCTGGGCGACACCACCAACAGCAACAACAACAACAACAGACAACCATCAGCATAAGTGGAAGGAACCTGAAAGAAACAACCTCTTTTACCCACCTGGGAAGCATCGTTTCAACTACAGGCGGAACTGACGAGGATATCAAAGCAAGGATCGGAAAAGCAAGATAAGCTTCCACTACTCTCAAGTCTGTGTGGAGATCAACACTACTCAGAAAGAAAAATAAGATCCGGCTTTTCAACTCCAATGTGAAGTCAGTGCTACTATACGGATCAGAGACTTGGCCAGCACGTCATAAAGAGCATCTCAATCAAACTACACACCGTCATTAACAGCCAGCTGTCTTCGCTCAATACTCAAGATCAGATGGCCGACCAGAAAAGATCAGCAACAGAGAGGGATCTCTGGCAATGAGCGAACCAACCCAACAGGAACCGATTGTGAAACAAATAGGCAGGAAGAAATGGAGATGGATTGGCTGGCCATACTCTGAGGAAACAAACCATCAAGTGACATCACTAGACAAGCCATTGCTCGAGTGGAACCCGGCCGAAAGGGAAGCGGCGAGTTGGTCGTCAGTGCAAGGGTGACTTGGAGGAGGTCATGTGAAGAGGAGATGAAAGCATGTGGGCAGACATGGAGCCAGGTGAAGACTCTAGCAGAGAACCGAATGCAATCGAGACGCACGGCTGAAGCCCTATATTCCTCTAGGAACTAAAGGAAACAATAATTATAATAATTCTAGATGACTAAAACATTAAACTATAGTTGTTGTTGTTATTACTATTATTAAGTAAACACATTTCTGTAGAGCAACGATTAGCATCACATGACGACTGTATACACAAATGCATTCTGATCAAGTTAATTTATGATGTAATATTTTTGAATGCAGGTTTTTCTAAAATTATGTCTATTTGTTACATGTATCACATGGGAGTATATGTGGTTCACATTTTCTACTGAGATTATGTCATTAAACAAGAAGTTTATCTTAACAACGACACTTATTGTTGTGTTCATGTAGTGACATGAGTAATATATACTTTTTAGATATTTGATCATTAACTCTGAATCTGAAAAGCTTTTCTGAGGTTTCTGTTTGGATAGCTTCAGATTTCATGCTAGTCTAAAGTTAGCAAATGCTCCTTGATAGTGATATCTAGACTGTAGATCTCACACCTAAATATATAGAATTGCCTTCCATGATTTTGTGCTACTATAAGCGGCCTATTGCATCGGACGTACTTGTAAGCTGGTAACGCTTGTTCAAAACGTGGATAATTAGGGAGGTATGGTATATCAGTACTCCTGTTAACCTCGTTCGTTTGTGTCTGCCAAGACATTTGGAATTTGTTCACTGTATAGAAAATGTAGATCAACAGCTGCTTTCTCCTTATGCTAAAGATCATTTGGCTATAAAGGTTAACCAACGAAGAACTCCGGAAACAAACCAACCAAGAACCTGTCGTCCAGGAAATATGTCGAAGGAAATGGAGATGGATCGGACACACTCTGAGAATGAAATCACGCGGCAGGTTGGCCCTCGGGTGCAATCCGAATGAGAAACAATTACTTGCGCATCCGTAGGTGCCATGAAAAAGATGGTGTGAGAAGATGAGAGTTTGTAGGCTATTGTGGACTGCATAAAACAAAGTGAAGTGGAAATGTGCTGCTGATTCTTGGTCGGTTCGTTTCCAAAGTTCTTTGTTGGTTAACCTTTCTGAACATATCGTCTTCAGTATGGAGAAAAGGCAGCTGTCGATAAAATTCCGACACCTGTTGGAAATACTCTTGTTAGCGTAAACACTAAGTCTCTGAACCATGTAGAATAAACTACACGCTCATACATATATGAATGAAGGAAAAGTTCTTAATAATGAGGAAAAAAAACCCTATCTGAATAACCTAGTTAGCAGATCTTATGAAATCACTCATAATCAACTAATTTATATTTCATGGGATGAAACATTTCGTTCCTTCGATATGAGATAACTTTGTTCCATATAAAACACAGTCATAGAGTATTTAAAACAGGAAGAAAATACTAACACAATTCATTACCCTTAATAGTATCAAGATATTCGGGGAGTTTGCAGATACTCTCCCAATAAACATAAAAATACGCTGCCTTAGTGGTGAAGTAAACTAATTTGATTGGTTGTATAGATTTAAATATCTGGTATGATGTCAGTTACTGTCCCATCAAATCGTCATATTCACAAAACAACACAAATTCAGCAGACAGTGTCTTAAATTGTAAACTGTAGTTCTACGATCGTATATATATATATATATATAGATGGTTTTCTAAGGAATTATATCCCGTGAGGAAATTGAAACAAAGGTATGAACAAAGGTCTGGATGTCTTGCTAAGTAGGCGAGAAGATGGATCACTCGGGGGAAGCGTGTAGAGAAAAAGCACATTCACAGGGCAATACACACACTTCCTTAGTTACGTGCCCATTAAATATAAAAGAAATGTTGTTAAAGGTCTTACGAGCAGAGCAAGAAAGATATGCACGGATGACCACTTACAAAAGGAATTTGAATATATTCACGATTCCTTGATGGAGATGGGCTATCCGAGTAGTTTCATAAAGAAACATATGAAAACATCAGAGAGAAAACCTGAGACTCTGACTGCACGTAAAATGCCTCTGTTTATTAAGTTGCAATCTAATGGTGACTTATCAAGTGAGATTTTATCCTAGAGACTTTCCAGGAGTATACGGAGAACATTTTAGGCAGCATACCTATGTTTGTCATTCTCTAGCCGACGAATGATTGGGACGCAAACGAAGGATAAGCTTGATAGTTTTGCCACATCTATGTGCATTTATCAATTCAACTGCACCTGCGGTGACAGTTATGTTGGGCATACTACTAGACAGCTTAGCCAACGTGTTAGTGAACATCTCCCATCGTGGTTTGGCAAAGGACAGACAAAAACAATTCGTAGCTCAATTTTGTCACACTTAATTGATAGTGGTCATGTAATGGAGAAAACGAAAGCTTTCAAAGTAATTCATCGTATCCCACCGAATCTTTCCAATAGACTTCGTATTCGCCTACTGCACACAGCTGAGGCGATAGGCATTCGAATTGTTAAACCTAAACTATGCATTCAAAAGAAGTTCGTACAGCCATTATCCCTCCCTTGGCCTATTAAGACATAACCAACTAATGACTTCTACACCACCCCTTGTTTCTATTTTCAACCCCTTTCTTATCATCCCTTAATCTTATCATATTTTCATTAAAAACGTGTCTCATTTACTTCCCTTACAATCTAGCTTTACTTAATCGGTTCATTTGTTTTTACTAGCCTTTACCGACTACTTCCACCTGAACATTTGTTTGTTTAATCATGCTGTTTTTTCATTATTTGTGTTATCACAGATTGTCTCACTTTTTCATCCTTATTATTGATAAAACCATTATTATTATTGTTATTAATATCATTACTACTATTATGACTAATTGCACAATTTATATTCACCATCTTATTATCCTATAGACAAAACACCATGATTGGTTTATATTTGAATTTTTATTTGTAAACTTATGTATATTAGAGTTAAGCCTGATGAGATCTAATTGAAAACAATATTGTTCGCTTAAATATGTTGTTCTAAAGGTGTGAATACGTAAAATTATAATATTACGAAATGAAACTAAAATATTTGTGATTATAATCACAGTTAAATACCAAATGGTGAAATGAACAATGATCAAGTATTGATTTGCAAGGTTTCCATTGGTTACAGGCTTGATCACGAGTTGACATCAGTTAGAGAGCCACTGAAAAACCTGAGAGTACTGGACAGGTGTTTCATCCTATTTTAGGACTTTTCATCGGTAAGCACCCGCTGTAATGTCATGTATAGAATAGTTCATAGGATGTATAGATGTTGGAAAGGAGGGGGGAGTAAATTCATAGGATTAGCAAGCAAATAAAAAGTTACGTTACATAGTTTAGAATTCTATAACGTAGAATTTAGCATTGCAAAAGAAATTTCTATTAAGGATGACAAGTGGGACAAGGGAAAAAAATACCGAAAACAGTTTGAAATGAGAACAATAATAGTAACTGTTGACATGATAAGGGAAGGATGTAAGAAATGAATAAACAAAACGAAAAATAAGTACAGCCAAAGTATGAATGGGGATTATCAAACCTTATGATAGACGGATTAAAGCCATGAGAGTTGGAGGGGTTGCAAAAAACTTCTCCTGCATACATAAATCTGGTTTTTTTATTTTGCTGGCCAAAGCCTCAACAGTACAAATGAGTCGGATACTTAGTGATTTAGGCAAGTTATTTTTCGCCTTGTCGATGACTTTAAAAGAAGAGGCTGTAGAGATAGGATGACCACTATTGATCAGACATTCAATGATTGCTCTTCTCATAGCCTTACTTTCAGCTCTTCGTAACCACGCATACATATTAGGAACTATTCTGTATTCGTTTTGCCACTTGGTATTTAACTGTGTCTCTAGTTGTAGCTGCTTTCTATGAATTCATTCCTGTTTGCTAGAAAGTAAATTTTACCAGCTATTTAATCTAATTTCTTTGGATAGTGTTTCTATTTGCAGAGAAATACAATTCTCATTTTCGTATAATTTGAATTGACTTATTTCGCTAAAATCATCTAAGTGTTTGAACACCAAAAACGGAACGTAAATGTTTTCGATTTCACGGATGTTAACTTGTGACTAAAAATCTTAACCTTTATTTTTTTATACTTTGAATGCATATCCATGTGAACAGAGATTTGCAATTTTTATTCATTAAATAAAATTGGAGAATTTCTATGAGTTATTTTACTATGAGAATTAAATAGTATATAGAGTTTTGTTAATCTACTTTGAACCATTTTTAGCCAAGTTAAACCAAGTAGAGATATTTAATATAAACACTTGTATGTAAGCATTGAAATGTTAATCGAATATTCTAAGACGTTTACTATGCTTGGTAGTTTGTTAAGTTCAGTTTTCTTCTAGAGATGTTATTTCACCACTAATTTCAGCGTAGACATCAGTCTCCCACATGAATTACACAGCCATTCTTCCGTTCTTACAAGTACAAATTGTAAAATTTGAATGAAGGAAAGTGAGTATAACAAATAACAAACACTGGTTATCATAGCAACAGATAGTAATAATAGCACGCCATTCAAATACCTAGCATTCGACCGCCAAACACATATTTGTCTAATACATTAAATATGTTCTTAAAATAATAAAAAGTATCAGTAATTTTCTTTTTGTCACCAGAGTGTCTATGACCTTGTACAGAGTTGTTATTGGAGTAGTTTGTTTCTCGATCTGGATGGTTTAGTTGCTAGGCTTTTATTGTCTTTATAGACATCTTCAGTGCACGGTGAAGTATGAAATGAGCTTTTAGAGCACCCCACAAGTTTATCAGCCACCCATCCTAGTAACCTTGAAAGCGACTGGTTGTTCACTTTTATCGGTACTGATTATTTTGTAGACCTTATAGTTGACCTTTGGTCGATATGACTTCCTTCTTAATTGATGGATAAATCTCATATATATATTTGTGTCATCTGAGTACCAAGCTTCTAGATATTCCCTGTCATTTTCAGTGTTTCTTTTGTCTAGGAATGGGTATTTTTCGATATGAACCAGTGTCCATAGTTGTCTGCATGTACTGATAGGAAGGAATGGATATCATGTCTTTTGACAGCCAGTTTCCGTTTCGTGAATGTGAAGATAAAGATGGTGTCCACTTTGACCAATATGATGCTTTTCACATCTGTTGGAGTTTACCTTTAAAATGACGTCGGTTTTACCTTCTTTGTCCATTGTGTCTTTCGGTTGACAAAGTACAGGCTGAAGTGATTCCGAAGATTTGTGCGTGGCATATAATTCGAAAGGTTTGAATAGTCTTGCACTGATTTCAAAGACAGTCTTCATATATGATAGGAGGATTTATTTTGTGCTTTTATTAGATAATTCTGAGTTGATTGGCTGCGTTGAGGGTAAGGATAATTTGATGAAATTTTGTGAATAGCCACTTTTGTTGAGGGCTATAAAAAGATATTTCTCTTCTATTGTCTTCAAGGCAAGGGTATTGAAGTGCTTCCTGGCTGTTTTGATTAATGCTTGTATGCAACTCCTTTTGTATACTGTTGTAATTGAGTAATAGATTTGTGTGAGTTGATTGTACGTACACTTGGGTTTCTAATTTTCCCGTGATTTTTCAGACAAGGATTAAGTCATTAATCGTCTAAATATAGAATAAACTATTAACCAGGAAGCAACACAGTAGGATGATGTATAATACTCCAAAGATTTCTTTGGAGTACTTGTTCACCTTGACATGATTTCTGCTTGTTACGTTTACTGGTCATTTCATTCACTTCCATACTTGCACTAAACTGCCTAGAAATCAAGAGATCCATGTAGTGTAGATTTCATCTCTGCTAGAAACAAAGTTGGCAAAACTTTTTCGGTGTATTACTCGTCAAGTAATATACGTTTGTATTCTACCAAGCTACTTCAACCTCTAGTCTAGAAAACGGTAAGTAAAAATAATTCGATAGTTTATGAGTTAGACAAATTATCAGAGTTATCTTATATCTTTTTATTTTCCAGATCTTATTCCTATCGTGACAAAACAACATGTCTACTGGCGATGATTTCTGCAGTTGATTATAAGTCTAACCAATAATTTTTGTTGAATCTCGTTCTCTAGGCATTCGACCCAACTCTGCTTTAAATGTGCAAATGTGAAAGCTTTCAAAATAAGGCAAAGCTACATTTCAGTGTTCCTTTATCCTTACCAGTTTTTAAAATAAAGTTGAAATCTACCACAAAATCATTCAAATATCTAATAACTATATTGTTTAATGTTATTCTTGTTGTAGAAGAATTTAAATATTCTAGTTAAGGTGTTGCCTAAATACTACTATTTGAATCATTGGAAGTGGAAGGCTAGTTAGGTCTGCCACCGATGTCAATGTACTGACACAGTTTTACACCAGGATCAAGAAGTTTTCTACAGTATGCTTAGATCTAAATGTAATAACAATGACAGAAACTTCTTTTACCATGATTCTATCATCTACTATAGATATGATATTTCATCAACTGCTAGTCAGTTATCTGTTCCAATTGTTGAGATTCACCCTCGTGATGTTAGACACTGTCAAACATATCCATGTAAGATGTACACACTTTGTCCGTGCTGAATGAGCAAATACTCAGCCTTAACTATTAATCTAACTTATCACATAGGTCTGAGAAGATTTTGACCTTAACTTCTGTATTGATTTGAAAACTATCCTATTTTCAGTCTCAGTTACTGAATTCCTATAGATAAAAGTCACATCTCTCTGACTGAAAACTAAATTAAACCCCAAAATAATTTGAAACTGCTCATTTTGGTTAGTTAATTGAAGTCTTTATATTCGTTTTCCTAATAAGAGGCTGATATTATGCGATAATAACATAAGTTATGGAATATGTTGGCAGTACAAACCAGCATACAACTTAATTCAAGAGTTAGAACTTTGAAATGGCATGATACAAAACTTCTCTTGTATCCGTTCATTTTCATAATATCAATTACGCACTTAATGTTTCATGCACAAACATTGGAACGATTTTTTTCAGAATCAAATGCAGATTAGATTTCATCATAGAATCTTTGAATACTTCTCTGATGCATTTTATTTTTAAGTGAGTGGGCGTAACTAAGTGTATCAGTCTAAGGGTGAGTGTGTGATTATCTAAATATGTACGTATGTTTAATTATGAACAAATTGATGTAAACTAATAGATCCTTAGAGGTTGTGTTAACACGTAAAACTTATAAAAGCACAGCTATACTACTTATTTGTTTTCAGTAGCTTAATGGAAAATTACAAAATCTAGTTCAGGCATAATGTGAAACTACTAAATCTCATTTGGCTTCTTTTAGTAACTTTAGAAGTGTAGTAGTTCTCGGTCGAACTCTCCATCTCACAAACAAACTGCCTGAATATTTTCACTCTGAAATGATTTTTTTTGTCTACAGGCAGTGGAAATTTATTTCGGATTATCCGTTTAACTATTCCTAAATAACAAAACAAACGCGCTGCTAGGACACTTGCTCAAGTTTCCCTAATATGGGTATCACGTTGAGAGATAACTGACCATCGTAAACTGTAAGCAATTCAATATATTTTTACACAATTTGTGAAAAATAACAAGAAAGTCAGATGAAGATGACTCCATGTATTATATAGAGTGAGTAACGCTTTCATCTAAAAGTGGAGTAGCAATCTTACAAAGGAGATTATGAGGCGTAAATTCTGTGCATATTTATTAAGACTGAAGAAGTTATCTGAAAGCAAAAAATTAGTTCATGGAACTTCATTATCGAAGCCGCGTTTTCTTCGTTACTGACTTCTAAAGACAATGGAGGCCTTGGCAGTTCATGACTTTAAATAGAAATAAGATTATACAGCTCTCGAAAAGAAATTTTTCTTTGCTGCTACATCTTCTGAAGGAAGTGTTCAATGAAAAAGAGTCCCCAAAGCGAGACTCACAATTCCTTTGATTCGAACATGACAGTTCATCAAAACTAGTAGACTCTATTAACAGAGTTCTAGGTCAGTATCTTGAAAATAGTAATTAATGCGATAGTATTATTATCTCCAGGACCAAACTTGAAATAGATTTTCTTTCTTTGAACTTGAATAACCACTATATGCAGTTTTCTCAAATCCACTTTTGTGTGAATAATTCATTACAAAAATCAAACGGAAACAGGTTGTTCAGACATCTTTGGCTAGGTCGTTATAGCGACTATTTTTGGAATTAGGTACATTTAATTACTTTGTCGGTTCAATATACTGAGATTGTTTAACATTTACTTATTTTATCTACAGACGAGTTGGTAATTTTGAATGCCGTTCACATATTTTAAAAAATATAGGAATTTTATGTAGTACCTTCAGTGTTATTTTACTGTTCTGTAATTCAGAAAGAATTATGAACTGATAATTCACACTTTTGTATATGTAATGTAATATCTCTCCCATCATGCTGTCATTGCTTAATTCACTTTTACTACAACTTATGACAGGTCGCTTAAAACTGGGGGATGGTAAAACATAGACCTTAAATCTGCACATCTGTCGGAAATATTGACAATCATCTACCATAACTAGTTTCACAGTTAGATTGTTTTCATTTCTATCCTTCCCCAGTGGAACATAGGGTTTCAAGCTTGAACTCTGAAATTTCTCTGTAGCCTTGGCGTTCTTTTTATCCGGGTGGAGTCGATAGTTTCATGCTTAATCTTTCCACTCTACAAGGACAACTATTGGCTGGTTGATGTTTAGGAGTGTATCTACCGGGAATGTAACCTGAACTACGTGTGTAGTTGGCGAGCATTCTACCATTGTAACATTAACGCAGTTAGATTGATCTGTTTTACTTAACCGTTTCCTCAGAGGATTTAGGTAAGACTAATAATTTATAGTGATTCAAAGGAAGTAATAGAATCTGTCTGAACATTCATAGAATCCATGCACAATACATGTAATACACATTCATGCATTACTATCTGAAAGGTAAGCTATACTGCGTATTTCAAGAATGATAACAACGGTTCGTCAGTAGCAGAGGGGGAACATAACTATAATAGGTAACGAGGGTAGACGGTATAACAGTCTGAGTCCCGAAAAGACTCGAACCAGTGGTCACTAAATCCCTGGCCCAAAGCTGTCGTAGACAGTTTCACGACCAAATGTAACTGCATTTAAATAAATCATAAAAATTCGAGAAAATAACTTCCACGCAAGTTGCCAATGTACACCAGTTTATTACTCGTGTTATAATTTTGTAAGAAGCTGATTGATTCTAAGGAAGTTTCTATGATGAATTAACATTAAACGGAAAGCTGTATCTTGTTTTAATTAGGCAATTCATCTATTCCAGATATAGCACATGTACAGACTCACAAATGAACAAGAATGAATGGTGTATCCCCTAACAGTTCATTTTTTCTTTTATCACTGTCTTCATATAACTTTAAAATTACTAGTAATGATATGAGCCATTTTGTATATAGGCACTTGTTAAACTGATCATCAGAACACCACAAATAGAAACCAGATCGAATGAATAACAAAAATAAAATCAACAAGAGTAAATATTGTTGCATGTGAATATTCTCTTATGTTAGTATCAACCTAATTACAATAACAAAACAAAAAAAATACAGCAATAAGCTCACGAACCGGGATAAGTTTTGACGAATCGATACAGGATTGTGTGGAAGAAAGAGAACATTTAAATTATGACTTCAAAATATCCTGTTCAACAGATCCATATAATTATATTGTGTGTATATAATATAGGAGTAAACATTTAGAGTTACTTCAATTTAGACTAGGTTTTGGCTTTTACGTCTTTTTCAATACTGATATTTAATGGTCCAGTGAATCCTGGATTTTCCATTTCCAATTTTCCTTCCTATAACCGAAACACAAGTGAAAGTGATACTTTTTGTACTATGTTTAGCATTAAATTGGTGCAATAATAATAACACTAAAAATTTTGTTAGCACTCTAGTTATTGTGTCAGCCTTGATTGGCAGACACATGTAATTTCGATTTGACCTTAATTATTAACTAGTGTAATGCGTCTAATCCTTTGTTTGGTACAGATCGAATTCTGTCAGTCAAGTTTGTAATGTGGCTCGTTATCACAGCGCACTTTGAATTGTTCATATTAGATGGTTCGAGGCAATCGGCAGGAAGCCTTAGACCTTGGGTTTCGTGCTGGTTGGCACTCGTCAAGAAGGCGTATCTGCAGCCTCCAATTCATTCTGCACCAGACAAAGGACCAGACGCATGACACTAGTTACTAACTACCTAGTGTCCAATCAAAGTACAGTCCTACAGGAGGTCAGTCGCAGGTCTGAATAGCTCCATGGCGACGTATCTGACTACAGCACTGATTGACATGGGTTCGGATCTCAGAAGGGACATGATTTTCCTCGAGGTTGCAGACGCGCCTTGCTGATGAGTTCCAACTATCACGAAACCTAGATCGAAGGCTTCTTGCCGATATCCTCCAACCATGCAACTGGAAGGAATTAAAACTTTGTATCACGAAGGATTTCACATCAAAGTCTCTGATGTTTCCTGTACAATCAAATTTGTCACATTTAACATCTCATCAGCAATCGTAGAACTTTCAGTTTTAGCCTGTTATTGTAGAAATAAGCTCTCTAATTTTGCATTACCTACAATCCATTCTTATTATCTGTTCACTGCTTGAGGTAAATAGTTGTAATACATATCAACAATACATCAATGGTTGATACTTTTTTACTATCCATGTCTACGACACATCAATAACGTTAATATATAATATATAAAATATATATAACTACATCCATGAGCAGTCTACCAAAAAGATGAATCACTGTGTTAAAGTACAACCCTTATTTTTAATGCATGTGGCATTATCTCGAAAATAAATGAAACTCGTTTCTGAAGCTCTCAAACGTATGATGTATCATATCAGTAATACACATTCCTACTGAACCAGTGGGCGGTTAAATTCAAGTGTTATGTGTGAGGCTGTTGTTCGCATATAGCTATGCATCACTAGTGATTACTAACAACAAGAAAGTTCCTTAAGTGACTCCCTTCAACAGATTACTTTAAGGCATCTACAAGCAAATACATGTTTTCCACCATTCCAAACTGAAAGAATCACCATGTCCTAAAGATTACTGTGTTACCTCAATCGGTAAAGTTTCTACCTTATTTCAAACAAAGATTAGGTAATACATTCTTACTTACCAGTTTTAGGTCAGGATACAGCATTTTAGGGGGACTATTGCCTCTTTCAAGAACGTCTGAAAATCTACAATTAAACAGGTAAAGGTAAAAATTAATTTTTTTTTAAAGTTTTGTATAATAATAAAAAATTCTCCAGTTCTGAGTTTCATTTTCAGTCAATAACTATCAGGTAGAAAAATTAAACTGGTTGGATCGAGGACTGACTAGACACTGAATAATGTAACACAGCATTCTAACCAGTTACTTCGGTACAATAATTCAAGTCATTTAACAGAATGAATTCTAAATATTTCTTTCAAATCTCGTCAGCCTATTTAAAGTAGTATATGGATGAAGTGTAAAATTTACAATCACAATTTAGTAAAAATTAGAATTCATGAGCCATTGAATCAGGTCCCAGTGGCTGAACGGTATACGAACTTTGCGTACCATGTTAATCAAACTAGGATGAAATAGCTGTCCAGTACTCCTTGGTTATGCACGATTGAAAAGTTGGCTTTAAAATACAACAGTTGTCATCCCTATCATGTTCTTCAGTTGCCATTTCAGAACAGAATGTGTAATTAAAAGGTATTTTTCAGAGACATTAACGCATACATTTTTAAGTGAGGAATCCGTTTGCAACAAATCTCCTAAAGCTCGAAATGAAGATATTACAACGAATACAAACATCTATACTGGATACATCACTGTGTTTGTCAGTTACTTTCAACCATCCACAATCAACTCAAAGTGTACTGTAAGAGGGAGTTTCCTAGTTTCATAACCACATGACATATTGGATGGATAGAATTCAGTTAGGAATGAGAACTAGGTGGAGTTGTATTGGTTGATTCTCAGTGCCAGATTAGTGGATGTATGCATTCAAAACGTCACGGTTGAATCTTGATCGAAAGAGTTGACTAATTCGTTACATTGAATTTCGAGATTTACATATATCTGATTTTTTATGTTCCATTTTCCAAATTATTGTCATACACAGTCAGAAGGTGTATACATTAAAAATGGAACGCTAACTCCTTGAATATCACAAGTAAACTAAGAAGTAATCCAAGAATTCGAATAATTATCAGAAATGCAAGCACTGTTTAGCAGATTTATTCTTGTCACATTTAATAGTTTCTAGAAATGAAGATTACGCTATAACTTACGTGTATTCAGGCCCTTATACATGGTATGTAATGGTTGGCTGATAATTAGATTAAAGAAGCAGTTTATTAATTAATTTATTAATGAATCCGTGGATGGCCATCGATATAGTTGTCAAGTCTATAGCACTGAACGAGGACCTCGAAAGAAAGGCCCAAGCATATTGCATTCACCAATGTTTAGTGTTAGATGTTCATTACTGAAGAAATTTATCCGTAATGTATTCCTGAGAACACTGACAAAACTTAGCTCCTCTTAGAAATGTGAACTTGCATTACTCTATAGAGAAGTTAGAAACATTAATGACTATCCTATACATGACTACCTGTTTAAGTGTAGAAACAGTTACGATTTAAATTAAATTTGTAATTTGCAAGTTACACAGTTGGAGGTCACGTTTCATCACAGTTTCATTTGGAAATCAAAATAATTCATATCACAATATGTGGTCTGTTTAAATAGCTAATTGCGGATTCGATTTAACGTATTACCAGTTCGCCAATGTAGCTAACCGGAATTCAGGTGGTCTGAACTCATATGACTCTCGGAGCTGAGTCAAACTGCGTAAACGGCTGCAAACAAGTGAAACAGTCGTCTACCATGTAAATCATTCTGATTTGGCTAGCAAACACTCTTGATTGATGTGAGAGGTGAGAACATAAATTCTGAAATTTCAAAAGTGTAAATAAATATGAGTGAGCAATAAAAGCAGCCATAATGCTGTGTTGTGTTGAAATGAGTGATCTTCGATGACTCAGTCCAGCGGAACCCGAAAGCACACTAAACTACAATCCTATTGAAAAGCTTACTCAAGAAGCTTACAGTCAACCCATGAGTTTAACTGGTGGATGGTGACTAACACTGGAATCCAGGATGCACATTTCGTCCTGCTTGGGGCTCGTCATCTGAACGTGCCTGCATTCCACAATGAGTGATGATCTTCCCACCGAGGATCGAACCCAGTGCCCATAGTTTCATGCACCAAAGCGTTATCCACTAGACCACTTGGGCAACGAGAGCCACCTCTTTTGCAACCGGTCATATTAATCATTTATTTGGGCCTCGGTGGGAACATCATTGCTCACTGGGGAATGCAGGTACATCCAGATGACGAGTCCCGAACAGGACGAAATGTGCATCCTGGATTCCACTGGTAGTCACCATCCACGAGTTAAATTCTAACTACATGCCCAGACATCGTCGAAGCATCTGCACAAGAAGCCGACATGTCAACCTGAGACCGAGTACTTCGGTCCAATCATTCGACGCGAAAAGCTAAAATTCAATTAAACAACCCATGAGTTGTTTGGATTACTCTACAGAAGGCATACAGCAACCACTAAACTGCAATAAAATCAGGATACCCTTCAAATCACATTTTTACACATAACTGGCAGAAAATTCAAGTGTTTACGCTGTATTATACTATTAAGTACTTCCTTCTTCTGGAATATATTAGAACTGTCTCTGTTAACAGTTATCCAGTGGTGAAAAATAAGAAATTTCAGGGCAGCATTCAGAAAAAATCCCCTATTAAAATAAAAATCAAAGTTATTGATTTCTTTAGCAAAACAAAATAGTCACATAACTGGTTTGGTTGACACTGGAAACGATTACTGTGGCATAAGAATTCAAGAATGCCAATACTTCTGAAAATGTAGGACTAGGCAACCGTTTCATTGGTTGGTTAAAGAAGTAAGCTAATTTACCACACTCATATTGGAGGAGGTAATTACTAATATATGTCAATTAATTTCTTCATATGCATATAAGTTTTCATACATACACGTATACAGAACACAGGGACAAACAAAAACGCTACACTTTTCGAAGCAATAACTTTTTTTAATTCACGAAACTAATTGTTGTTTCGAAAGAGGAATCAATAAACTCTTGAATATACAATGTTTTAATAACGCCTTTCTGTTCGAGTAATATTTTCCTGATATAAAATTTAAATATTTCTTAGACAGGTGAGTATTCCGCCTAGCTCACAACAGTCACGCTTTCTGACACAACTACACACAAATTTCTAGTGTTTTCCGAAGGATCCTTCTTACATGCTGAAGAAGAAAAGACGTCATACTCCTATTTTGAACCTTTAGCTAAATATATGTTGACTGAAATTCTTTTAATCATGCAGGCCTTGCTCTGAAACATACTTTGCAGTAAAGTAATACAACAAGATCGGAGATCTTACAAACCATGGGAATCGGTTAATAGTATGGTTAACTCAAAAGAATATTCAGTTGCCTTGACAATGTGATGTTGTTTAACTTTAAAAAGAAACCATCGAATTAGCATGTCATTTTCAGTTAGAAAATGTATTTTAGATATATTATTTGTTGTCTAGGTATCCAAAGATTCACAGCTCAATCTTCTGAAGTGTTAAGGATATGCCTCATTGAAGAGTATGTAACTGGGATAAAACATTTTATCAGTACCCCCTGATTTCAATGATTCTATACGAAACCAACGAACTGACAAATCTCCACAAATGCAATAACAGTTTCTATCTCGTAAATTTTAACCTTCTAGAGATTGAAGAATAGAAAATTAGATGGAAGACATTTATTTTTGGAACCAACATTTTTTTCTGGTAATCGCAGGAGTACACACTCTGGGCTTTATATATATATGACCTATTTTTAACGACCAGTGAATATTTGAATTGAATAACAAAAGAATCTTCCCTTTCGTCAGAATGTTTAAAGTTTCCATCTTATTATTTTTGGCATAGTTCAGTGTCTTCCCCTTCAAGGGATGGATGGAATTATTTCATGCTTTTTAGTGAAACGTGATAAATATGTTGCAAAAAATTCATATCTGTTAATAATACGCTACCAAAATAGAAAAGTGTGTTGAACATAACTCAAAGCAACATTTAGTAGGGTAAATCAATCCAGTGAAAGATCAGCAGAAATAACCTTACTTTGCATATCGAAACAATCGTTTCTTATACACTTTACCCTCTTTTAAAGTCACTTATGCATAGAAATAAACAAAATAAATTGAATTTTACACTTCAGATATAATGATTTTTGAGGGCATTGATTAGATCACAAAAGCCTTTTAAAAATTACTAATAATACCCAAACAAAATATTGATCATGGATATATACAAAGTGTTGACTCTGATAAGGATATATTATTTAAATATTTGAAAATGAGTGTTAGTTGATCTCATTTTGGGACTTCCAAGAACAAATTAATAAACAAAATAGACACGTGGAGTTTTACAGTGACAAAATTGTATAGTATAATAGAAAAATTCACTAAAAGGGTCGAAGCACCGGTAAAATTATCGTGTAATATAGCCAACCACTGCTACTGATTTCCAGTAGACTGCTCAAAAATAAACCGGCCTTTCTCTTTTTTGAGGGATCAAAATATTGAATTATCTAGATAATCAATAGCTATGTAGCTGCCTGATAGACTTGGTAACTTCCCTCAATGGCATTCTTCGTCTTATCATAGTAAATTATCCAAGAAGCCCCTTATTAAACTAGCTCCCATAGTTCGAATCAGTGCATAGTACACGTTGTGTCTAAAACGTTTAACTGAGTAAAGATGTCTATTAAAAATTTCAAAAGACTGATTACTGAATAAGAAAATATTCTTTTTCGATAACTTCGTCATAAGGTTCTGCAGTTATATGCCCATAATAACTGAAGAATTATTGTTAGTAAAGTTTTAAATAAACTCGAATCGATAATATCAATAGATTACAGTTCAAAAGCATCTGGTGGTGATAATAGGCATAAAAATGTAATACAAAACTGATTATCAGACAAAATAAGAAGAATGATAGAGAGTTCAGGAATTTATAGATTTCACAGTAGTCAAGGATAACAATAGTATCTGGACCTATTTCTTTGGCACACAGAGCTGTGGTTGTTTAAAGCCAATTGAAATGGTATTCAAGTGTTGACTTGCAGGCATTTGATTGGTTTCAGGATTACACCATTAAGCAATATCGGTTAGAGGACTATGAGAAAACGTGGAAGTGATGGACAGTTGTTTTGTCATAGTTTGGGACTCTTCGATGGCACGCACCCAATGAATTTCAAATCCAGGACCTTCTGGTGACAAGGCGAGCTAGCTCGTAGACCATTAAGTCACTGGCACCCAATGCAATCGTTCATGAATTCCAACTTCTGCCAATTCAGGATAAGGTATTCTAATATATTAATATTGATGGTTTTTACTACACCATTACTTAACCATACTGGTAGGTTTTCTTGAGCACAAAAAATTAAGTTTCTAGAGCAACAGCCAACAGCAAAAACACCTGTATTATCATCGATATTATTGTCCTGGTAAAAATGGCTGGTGTGAATATAAGGCTTCGGTGGCGAAGCCACTTTGCGCTCGGTTCTCAGCCATCGCTTTCAACTGGTTCCACGACTGCTCACTGGTTACCAGTTCCTGCACATACGATATTCTATATGTCACCCTCGTCCACCAAACTCATCTGTTTCTATTAGGGTCCCACTTGACGGCCTGGCTTCTGATGTTACTTGACGGCCTCCCCAATGTATATCCTACCTATCTTCACTTCCCTTAGCATATTTGTTGGTTAGTAGGTTCTTGGTTGGTCCGTTCCCGGAGTTCCTTCTTCCTTATCGTATACGGCCATCTGATCTTCATTACTGAACTACGGTGGATGTTGATGAAAGTCTGTTTCAGGCTGTTGGAAATGCTTTCAGTGACGCATCAAGTCTCTGAGCCACATAGAAGTAGTAACTTAAAAGACATACGTGTAGTGTTTCAGAAATTTTTTACTGTTCTAAATAGTTGACCACGGATGTTTCATAAAGTGCTAAGTGTCTTCTTCAGTCATATCTTTCCTGTTGTTTGTCTTCTGATAAGATATGAAGTAAGCGGCGTATTAGAATTTTCCATGTAATTTTGGTCAAAAGTTGTAAAAAAACTTAAATTATAAGAAGTATGAAGTGAATAAATTGGCCAACCCTTGCAGTACTTCCAGCACACCTTCATAAACTCTTTCTTGTTGTTCTCTAAGCTTAAGATCATTATATATATAAAGCCTATAAAGAATTAGTGATGATAATTTCCCTCAATGCATTAGTCAGTGATTCAGTTTTGTTTGGGTGTCAAGAGTGCACATGAGTCTCAAAGTGTAAATCTAATTTCAGGTCATTCCAGTTGATAATAAACGCCGCTATTAACCGAAACATTTTCTGCTTATATACTTTGACTGAACTAACAGAATGGCCCAACTGTTATATACATATATATATATATATATATATATATATATATTCATTTATTCCAGTGATTTTTAGTTATCGAACTCTATGAACTAAAACTTTACTAATTATCGACATTATTATTGTCCCACAAAATTCCCATCTGATCAATATTGCTTTATTTGAAAGGCTTCATTCAGTAGTAACAAGAGTGTTCTTTGTATACAGTCAATAAAATGCTAAACATTGTACTTTTAAATTTCAAGTGTGTTGGTTTCGCAGGAATTTGATTGATTTCAAGTTTCATTGTAAATTGAAAGCGGTTAGCCAATCATACAATGCATTGTCTTCACTCATTTCTGGAAATGTCAGTGAAATAAACTGAAAAGTGTGTGAAGAAATTTTTTTTTAAGTTCACCTAACTCTCAGAAATTTCACTACCTTGAAGTCAGCGGTAAGCAGGAGTCAGTAGCCAGTATCCTCTAGCATTCATCATACTAATCTTTATTATACATGGAAAATGGTACATTTTGAAACGTGCCAAGTACGTGAAATGTTTAAAGCAAGCAATAAAGGTTAATAAAGCAGGATTTAATGAATTTATCAAATTTCAGTAGGACTCGTCAGCTGAATACTCTGCATACAACTACATATCACTTTGCCGTTCAAAGGAGATGATATACAGGAAGTAGTCAAACGAAGACTCGACAAAGCCATCAAGAAAGCTTACTATGCTGCAAAACTTGTTTTCCTTAACACCACCAAGCGAGTGCTTCAACAATCTGGGAAAGACCAGTCGCCAATCCTCGACACTTCAAACTGCGTATATCAATTTGAGTGTGTTTGTGGAAGCAAATACATAGGTTGTACGGAAAGGCGACTGTCTACTCGCATGATGGAGCATTTGCCAAAATGGTTGAAAACAGCTGAGTGCAAAGTGCCAAAAATCCTCAATAACAAAACATCTCGTGGATTACGGACATGATATCGACGCGGTCAAGTCATTCACTATTGTCAGCAGACAAAGAAACAAGATGCTTCCAAATGCAGAGGCTTGCGCAATTCGATTTTATAAACCAGGTCTCTGTGTACAAAAGGAGATGGTCGTGGCTCTGAATCTACCATGGTAATACGCTTTACTTATTATTCTACCTCTTATTATTATCATTATTATAATTCTTGATTCATTTAAAACTATCCTTTATCAGTAGGATTATCTTAACTCACTTCAACACTATTATTATTATTGTTATTATAATTATTACTACTGATTTTACTCTGTTTGTTTGTTATATTCTCTAATGTCTAATTGTTTATCTAAGTAATGTAATTGAAGCGTAATGCAATTTATCTTAATTTTTATCTCTCATACTCTCTGTCCCCTTATCTATTTGAACATGACCTGGAAAACATTCGCACCTGTCTTTCTGCATGACTAATTCAATGTAGTTTGTTTACTTATCAGTCTTATATCTCCCAATGTAATTTCAAAAGTATATATATCCGTGTATGTAGAGTATTCAGCTGACGAGTTCTACCGAAATTTGATGAATTCATTAAATCCTGTTTTATTAACCTTTATTGCTTGTTTTAAATTCGTATCGGGAAATAAATGTTTTCAATTCTTGAAGAAACGTGAAATGTTGCCTAAAACAAGTTCTTTAACAAGTAGACTAGTAATCCATATTGTCAGGTTGTTGAAGGTAAGTAGGAAAAAACTGTTAACCTATGTTTCGTTTTGGTTGGTACACGAATCACATATCAGTTAGTAGACAAGTTTCTGACTGTAGTGTTGCAATTTAGGCTGCAAATCAGTCTCACTAGTGAGCACCAAGGAACTTCTGTCTAATTTAAGAAAAGTCACCTTTTCTGCTTGCTACGTCAAAGGTCGAAGATGAAACTCGATCACGATTTGGAATAAAACAAAAATAGAAATACTTAGTGTGAAGTGACCGATTAGATCAATTGACACTTTTTTTAAAACATGAATTAATAATTGTTTCCAGAATGCATTTGAATTACTTTGAATCAGCCAACATTTGTTGTTTTTGATGCGTAAAGTGATAACGTTGAGCAGATGTAGCCAGAACACGATCTCCAGGTAGACAGCCACTTCCATTACCAATAGGCTTTTCAAAATCCTCTGACTCTGGATCACTTTGTGTTGACCTTTATTATTTAAACAACAACAAAAAAAACAACCAAATAATTTTCAAATAAACTTTTTAGGCTGAATTTTCTATTTAAAGCGTTTATATCAGTTGAATACTACATCTTGATTTATTAGTTATCTTGCACAAGTGCTCGTCTCAATGGCATCACTGTATAGTTTACACGATGATATAGTAACCACCCCTCATTCAACGACAGCTCTGTAGGTTAAGGGACACTGTCGGTTGACCCAATTAGACAAAATAAAATAATTTACGCAGTACCTTGCAATGACTGTGAGTTAAGTCAACTACATAGGTCAAACTAGTAAATCGGAGGTAGTCAGATTGTCAGAACATAAGAATTTAGCTTAGGTTTGAATGATTGACCCTGCAAAGATATGTAATTTTAAAAAACAAACTCAGCAATTGCACTGCATGCATTAACACACAACCACACAATCGGGGGGGGGGGGGACAGAGTTAAAATTCTAAGAAGTAATACAGGTAGGTGGAAAGAGAGGTTAATTACTGAATCTCTGTTCATCGAATCTACACCCAACACATGTAACAGAAATGACTCATCACCAATTCCAGAGATATGGAAAATACTACTGTGGTGAGAGCTGGCTGCTAGCCAAATTGGTAGACAGTAATTGACGTCAATGTGTACGTTCCCAATATTGGTCATGAGAAAAATAAGAACAAAGACTGATTTAACAATCAATCTCAGCAGACTTTGCGTAGGCGGATGCGATTTGCAGATAGATAATCTGAACTTCAATAAACGGTCACAAAGAGATGAAAGATTAACATTCAGCGAGAAACTACCAATCAGAAGACTGTGTTTGTCTGCTTACAATAATCTATAATAATGTACATGAAAATCTGTTGATTTCCTAAATAAACGATCTGTTGCCTGGCCCTTGTCTTCTGTTGTAACAATACTACTTAGCACTTAACTGCTGATTTACATCAACCAGTACCATCTGAATAATTCTACTTTGTGAGATGAAAATGTTAGGGCATACGGGTGTGGTGGGTACTACTAACAAAATTTTGTAAGTAGTATATTGGGTGTGAAGCCTTTTGAATTACCGTGTTTTTCGCTGTTACACAGGTAGTGAGCTGGTTTCAATTTTTCAGACCACCTTAATTTATTCAGAGAAATATGAAAATCACTTAGAGTAGCAGCTAATTGCTTTTGGTGTTCAAGACTATTTTTTGTCTTACATTCAGTTCACTTCAAAGAGTAACACTTTTGCCTGATGACTAGATTTTACTGTAGGGTGAAGAAATTGTATAACAATACATGAATGGAACAAGAAAAGTTATAAAATGCCGTTTGTATAATCTTAAGAGGCTTTAAACTGAGATTTCAGTCTAGACGTCCAGTAAAATCTGACTGGTTTGACAGTGTGCCCCACAAGAATACTCTCTCTAACTAAAATCTTCTGTTATTTTTATATTTCGCCTTACATTTCTTCAAACTATTTCCTTCAATTTATTCCTTTTGTCTCTTTTCGTTGTTATTTGTAGACACTAACTTGCGATCTGCGTTTACCGTTATGGTTAGGATGCTTCTAAATAATCAGGTTAACAACATTTCTGCACATTTTTAAAAACATGTTTTCATAATCATTCCAAAATTAAGAAATATGTACACATAGCGTCGTTGCTTTAAAAGCCTAGCGATTACCATTTGACCTCTATCCCACTCACCCCAGCAGAAACCATTCACACAAAAGTCAGTCATCACGATGAGAAATAGTTAACACATTATCTCTAAGATTATATTTTTAGCTGGTAACACGGAATACACGTTAAAGAAACTCACCTAAGATTACACACTAGAACGAGTAGACAGCATATAATTATAATAAGAATAGCGATTGAAAGACCAAATCCTGTTTTACGGCATAGCACGCAGTCCAACCAAGTATACATGAAAAAAAATTGAAAAAGATGATATATTTATTATTTATGCTGGTGAAAGGAATCTGTGTAAAATTATACAACGAAAAGAAATGACTATAAGCTTGGTCGTTTCTTAAGTGAAAATTCAAACTTACTATTCTAGTAGAAACTGCATGCTTACGTCTAAAGAAATTTGAAAATATCTTACCTGGTAAAATATTTAGAAATGCTACTATTTGATGATTTCAGTTACAACAGATGACAAACTGGTTTTTGGTTTCTTTTAGTAAGCAGTCTGTGACTATTATCTGGAACACTGGTCAACCGGAGCTTAGATTTAAAGAGGATTCAGAGGCTGATGAAAATAATGACAATGAAATCTATCATTTGACTGTTTACTTTTATGATTAATATTATTATTATTATTGAATTTTGATGGCTAACATCACATAGTAGCAGCAAGAATCGGAAAAGCAAGACAAGCTTTCACTACTCTCAAGTCTGTGTGGAGATCAACACTACTCAGAAAGAAAAATAAGATCCGGATTTTCAACTCCAATGTGAAGTCAGTGCTACTATACGGATCAGAGACTTGCACTGCGCGTCATAAAGAGCATCTCAATCAAACTACACACCGTCATTAACAGCCAGCTGTCTTCGCTCAATACTCAAGATCAGATGGCCGGCCAGAAAAGATCAGCAACAGAGAGGGATCTCTGGCAATGAGCGAACCAACCCAACAGGAACCGATTGTGAAACAAATAGGCAGGAAGAAATGGAGATGGATTGGCTGGCCATACTCTGAGGAAACAAACCATCAAGTGACATCACTAGACAAGCCATTGCTCGAGTGGAACCCGGCCGAAAGGGAAGCGGCGAGTTGGTCGTCAGTGCAAGGGTGACTTGGAGGAGGTCATGTGAAGAGGAGATGAAAACGTGTGGGCAGACATGGAGCCAGGTGAAAACTCTAGCAGAGAACCGAAGGCAATGGAGACGCACGGCTGAAGCCCTATGTTCCTCTAGGAATTAAAGGAAACAATAATAATATAATAATAAGTTTACTGGCGCATCTGAGGCTCATTGATAGAATTTTCTTCAGCGACGCCAGTAGGTGAGGTTTCGATGCTTGACTCACGTACTGCTAAACCTCATTTGGTTCACTAACCAACAGTAAGCTCGTAATAAAAGTGAAGTTGGGCGTGTGGCTAGTAATCCCCCCCCCCGAATAAATTCATTATCATTACTGCTAAAGCTTCGTAGCTTAGGGACGTGAGTTTCTCTCGGAATGCAGTCCTACGGATGCTAACGGTGAGATGTAGTTACATCCCAGTGGTGTGAACTTGAAAACGCTAGACTAGCATAGAAGCAAGTGTTGCCTTCTTCTGCTACCATTCTAACATTTGTACAAATCGTGCTATTATCAATACCAATTTCGTTGCCTACTCAGTAGTTTGTAATTAAACGTTATCGTTTCATGTTTAAAACATCTGAGTAAATAATAGTTCCTTTTTTGGAGCAAATTATTTACTCACTTTCCTTACAACACCATAATCGATAAATACATTTCGAGGAATCAATAGTTGGTATTGCTTCTGTGGCAATTTTTTTACGAACTTGCTTAATTCATGTCGAAAAAGTTAGTTACTTAAGGTATTACATAGACATGTACACACACACACACACCAAATAATTCTTGTACACATAGATTACGTACTTACTATATGAGAAAATTAAGACTGGAACGATTTGGAGACATTTCAGAGCATTATAGTAAAATCTGAATTTTACAGCAGAGAATTAAAAAAAAAATGACACTATCAGATTTTACATAACTCTCCAGAACACAACCCTGTAGTTTGGTTGAGTGGCATTTGGAAAACATGATGTCTGCGGTTTGAAAACTGTGTTCAGTAAAAAGCATGAGAATTTCATACATTAATTCTTTTTTTCTATTGGATAGATCACAACTGTTATTTGATGGATGACATTTCGAACACAATTTATTGTTCATAAGTATATCAAGTAAAACTATACAACTTCGAAACTTCAGTTTTATATAGTTGTGTCTTCGAAACATTATCCAGTAGATTGTAACTCATTGACTGCTTTTTTTTTTGAAAGTGCCTCCTGAACGATGTAATTACAACATTGATACATGTTTGGATATTTCAACTAACTTTGTAATTATTTTCCTCTTTTATTCTAGGCTATATATCATTGTTCTGACGTCTGTATATCATCTGGTGGCCTATTATTTGTCTTTATTCCTGTTTAAACCAGACGGTAGCATAAAAAGAAATTTGCATAGAAAAAGCACTTGGATAGGACAATATACACACTTTCACAGCTTCGTTCTTATCAATTACAAAAGAAATTTAGTGAAGACCCTTAACCACAGAGTTAGAGCTATATGCCCAGAAGAAGTAGTTGAACATGAATTAAGCATTATATATGATACTTTGATCGAAAATGGTTATCCTGACAAATTTATCAAGAAACATATGACAAAGAAAGCGGAAAAGGACTACTCACTATCCGTAAACAAGAAGCCTCTTTATTTACGACTGCAATTCAAGGGCGATATACCAAGCGAGATAATTACGAAGAAATTAAGAAAATCAGTTCAAAGAACTTTTAATGCTGGCGAACTACACGTATTATTCTCTACACGACCGATGAGGCTACCTCGACTGAAAGATGAAGTACCTAGACTAGCCACTTCAAATTGTATTTATCAATTGTGGAGCGAGTTATGTTGGCCGTTGCTTAAGGAACTTGATTTTTCGTGCTCGAGAACATATCCTACTATGGCTAAGTAAAGGTGTAGTGAAAACTATTAACAGCTCGATATTAGACCATCTGGTGCAAACCGGTCACAAAGGTAGCGCAGAAGCATCCTTCTCTATAATATACCGGGTGCCTAACAAACTACCAAAATCGTTGAAGCACCGCTTGCTCCAAAAAGAAGAGGCTATTGCAATTCACCTCAAACAACCAGTGCTATGTGTTGAAAAGAAACAAGTCCAGCCCCTACTACTGCCCTGGCCCTCAGTAGAAACTATAAACTCATGAATTTGTACTATTATCTTTCATAATTCTCCTGACATTCAGCTTATTTTATGTTGATGCTGTTTAGCTGTAACCTATCAATATTATTGATTTGATGTTATTTAAACATTAATGTCGTTCATAAGACTAATTCATTCATTCATTATAATATATATATAATTGTAGAACCTGATAATGAATTTATCGAAAAGAGTACTCTTTGTTCCGTGTCCACTCTTTTGAAAATTTTAATGGGCATTTTTAATCAGTTTAATGTTTCTCTTTGTGATTGTCCGATGAGATACTGATAGTGCGTCTTTGCTGGAGGGAATCAGACCTTGGACTGTCTGCCAGTATTGTTCTTACTGACAGAGTTTCGATCCCACCTTGTTGGGAATATTCTACCTGATTCTCAGTTATTTGCTGCAGTTGATTTTTGGTTAACTTTGTTCTTCACTAGTTGTTTGTATAGTGAGACGCAAAGATCGGTTTTCCACGTTTGGACCTCAACAGGCGGGTTTCGGCCGTTTCATAGGTAGTACTATAACGGCTAAAGATCTTCGCGTTGTGTTACTTCTCGCCTTCCGTATTGTGTTTCTTTGTCTTTCTTTCACGTCTCCCATGTATCTCTGCAACACTGCATCATTTACTTTCTCTGGCATCAAATCTTTACCCCTGCTATTCGATGTTGTTATGCCTATGAAAGTCTGTTTATATACTACTGATAAATCTTATCAGTAGCACACACCACAATACCGTTTAACTGCGCGATATATCCAATAAATAAACTAATGTGGAATTACATGCTACTCGAGATTTTACACATATATTAAGAACTACGCCTGATATGTTGGTACACGAAATGAGATTCAAGGAAGTGCTTTGATCACTACATTTTGACTATATTAGCTACTGACCAATAAATGCTTGGTGAGGAAATCATGAAAACCACTTTTTTTTCCTTAAAATATTGCGTAGATACGAAATCTTTATTTATTTATTTTTTGGATAGTAATTTTAAGTTTAAAAAGGATAAATTGGTCAGAAATAATTTTGATTCTTGTAGAACGAAAAGTAATGTGTCAGCATCATTGGTCTTATTGATCATGAGAGAATAAAATGGAATATTGGATTTGTATTGATCGACTAACTTGAACCTCTTATTATTTCAAAAACAAAATCAATTATCGATTAACAATTCAGTCAATGAGTACAATTTTAAACTAATCATTATTTTTCGAACTAAGTGATTAGTTGTTTTCTTTTTACTCTTTGCTGTACCCTTGATTTATACAACTTGGAAAGCATTAGGTAATAGTCAATTTCCAACACAACTAGTAAATTATCTGTGCGACCTTAAGAGAACGCTAATCACTTTGTCATACAATCGATCATTGCCTAGTATATGTACACACGGTGAAACACTTCATACATGATTATTATTCAGGTATTTCTTTTACAGAATATCAAATGATTAGCCTAATGCATACTATCTAAATAAGTTATGTTCACTTCAGTAGTCTAGACAGATTTTATGCTATAACTATTATGAACTAAGGAGCCTTGAACAGCTATTATTTCCTAATTCATAGAGCAGTAGATTCCAACCCATCGGGTGGAGGGTTAAGCGTTTACCTAATACTTCTAAGCTATAGCGATAGGTCCCTGATTGTGTTGATGCATTCTCAACGCCAAGAATAATCTTTAACTAGGATGAAATAGCTGTACATTGTCTCTTGATTCTTGGTAATTTTTCAAATGATATTTGGCTGCGATTCAGTCTTTCTAGAAATCAGTTAATTTCTATTATTGTCACTTTTCTTGGCATGTATCTTAGGTTGCCTCAATCATTACTTTGACCAGCTATTTGTATCTCTACTTAATAATGTAAAAATATTCGACTGAAGAGTCCCACGAGATTTATACTTTCACTATTTCTTCCCTTTACACATCTATTGTATATCTAAGGAAAACCTTTTTCCTTATTAATCGTTAAACTTTGGGTTTTTGTTTTTCTCCCTACACGGAATAGAAACGTTAATTAATTAACCGAAGTAGGTTTCAGTTATTTGAGAGTTTTGTTGGAAAATTCTGAGAAAATATGAAGGAGAAGATTACCACTAACCATCTTCTTCACTCAAAAGTTTACCTTCAGTCCATTTTCCAACCCCCACCCCGTCTCCAAGTGAATCTCATATTACGTAATCCTTTATTTTCGGCACAAAAGTCAATTCATTAAAACATTTTTTTCAGAGAAAAGTGAATCAAAGACAGCAAACAAGAGAATATGTTATTTTTTTACAAAAAAGTATTTTACTACTTATTTAGACCTTAATTAATAACTTACCTATTGATATCCACATGATTCTCTGGTCGACTGACTTTTCACTGCTCGTAGAACTGTTGATATTTTGAGACAGCACGTAGTTAAAGTCTACAGACCAGAAAAACATAATAGAATGCTTCATTTAGTTTTTGTATTTTTTTAAAATTTTTTTTATTACAGCTTGATTCCACACCGTTTTTATTTGGTACAGGTATGGAATTTTCAGCATGTGATATCGGTAACCCAAATTTTGCAGGCCGACCATAGATATCAGGTGTGCGTCGGCAGAGGATCGAACCTCGGACCATGTGCATGGTCGGCGAGAGTCCTAACCACTGTGCCACCGACGTACTTGTACCAAATGCACTGTTCGGAATAAAGCTTTCATTATTATTATTAATTTTTTTTAAGTAGCCACTTTTTTAATTATTGCGAAGCATTAGTAATCAATAATCTGAAATCAATGTGAATATGCACTGCACTCAGCATAAAGATTAGATTCTGCTCTTCAGCACTGATGTAAAATCAGATCTTCTGTTTAGTTCAGAGACTTGGTGAGTCACGAAAACTGCTTCCAGTAGCCTACTACAGACTGTTATCGAAAGCTTCCTTCATTCCATACTGAAGATCGGATGATTCTTCGGAAATGATTATCAAGAAGAAAATCTGGCAACTAGCCAATAAATATGCTGAGAAAATTGGTGATAGATCGGACACACTGTGTAAAGTCTGGGTTGGATTCCCGACCGGCACACACTGATCAACCTTGCCTAACCGGTAGTGGTATCGGAAAAGAGGGGAAGCTGTACACCAGGCTAACAACCCTGTCTCATAAAACTAACACCATCGCTATTGAAACTTCAGAAAGCTTGTAGCCTTTTGTTCCAGTCTGCATGCAAAGAATGAAAAAAGAAGAAAAAACTTTAGACTAATCAGCTGACAGACTTTATTGTTCACTATGCTAAATTCTTAAGTTGAAAACAATGGAATGTATTGTATTTATGCATGATAACCTGAGAACATTTGTTCTTTTGCAGTTTACCGTTATTATCACCACATAATTGTTAAGTAGAACGCATCTATTGGGTAAAAGATTAAGTTATCATACTAATATATAGACAGTTGTTTTGCACCGCTTCCATCTTAGCGTTTGATGTCTTTACTTTAAGAACAGGAAGTATCTTGTTTAAACTTAAGAAAACAAAGTCACGATATGAAAATTTACAGGCGGATGTTCTAAAATTATTGTGAGTTCCAAAACTTCTCGTCTAAAACATCACCGTACATTCAATCTTTATTTCTTAATCGGAACTTTTCAACGGAACAATGTGTATAGAACAGTTCCCACTGCCTTATTTGAATGTTTCCATTATGAATGTCTTATTGTTTTGTAATAAGAAGGATAAAAGTCAGTTGCTAAATCTTTTTACAGCCAGCAGGTACTGGTCATTAAGAATATTTAATTTTTTTTAAAAATATTTTGTGTATCAATGAGAGTTTACCAATGTCAAGATCAGTTCTTGTTACAAACTGACATTAGATAAAAGAAACTTGGAAATGACGAAGCAATCAACAGCTGTTTTGTCTTCTTTTGCTGGTTTTTCATTATTTCATAAGCAATAATTTTCAAAAGATTAGGCTCAGTGGCTTAAAAGCAATGTGCTCATCATATGCCTCGCCAGTGTTCTTAGCGTACTACGCCGAACACCTCTAGAGTGTTTTCTGGTCTTCAATGTTTCTTCTCTAGCTGATGTCATTTAGCGAAGAAATTTCCACTGATGTTATTTTTTCCAGTACCTGTCAATGTGATAAAACCTCAATAAGCATTACGAAGTGACATTTCTACTTTTTTTTCTACGGTCATTTGACTGCTAAAAATGTTCTTTTCTGTAAGTAGCATGAAAGATTTCTTGATCACTAATTGAGTTTTACATTTTATCTCCAAGCCATCATTTGCACCCTCAAATGGTGATGATGTGCGACATTCAGTAACATTAATATGAAAAGGGTTTGGTAATAACTTCCTATTTTGACATTTTCCGGTAGACGGGGTAGATGGAATACATCACGTCCACTATTTGAAAAGAGAGTGGAAATCTCCACGTCCTTGGTAAAATTCTAGTTTCTTTTCATTATGGTAATTTGACTTCATACATATCGGTAACAACTTTCGCATTGTTCATTTCATACGCTTCATGTATATGTTTCTGTTACTGTGTTATTTTCATCAACCTTATTGTTTATTACTTTTAGAAAATTGTATCCAGTGTGGTCAGTGTAGTGAATGATACCACAAGATGTGTTCCGTCTAATATCATATAGGCGGTGATGCAAAGCAGCATCACATTGGATATGCAGAAAATGCTATTCAGCTAAGTCCAAACTAATTGAGGAGGCCTAAAATCCGCTCCCTAAACCCATGGAACTTTCTACCAACAATGTAATTCCTGCCTTCTGACTGTGAGACTACAAATGTCATTACGAAGATAACCCCTTTTTTGGTTCCAGGGAACTCAGATGCAACCATTTCCAGTCTTTCGTAAAACTTAAGAAAACTCAGTGAAGGAACATTAACCCGAAATGTTGGCAGTGTTCCGAGCACAGAGCCTCCTGCGGACTCAGTGAATGTTACTCACCTTTCAGTGGTGGTCATAGATGAGTTCAATTGTACAGTTACAGATGGTGGAAAATATGGGGAATGAACTGCAACCTGACAGAGGTTGGGTAACAGTGCACGACCTAAGACAACAAAGGAGCAAGGAGAGTTGCCTCGTATGGATTGAATTAGAAAACTGGACTGGATTCTGTAATTCCATATGCAATGCTATCGACTTATGATGCAGGTGGTGTGGGCAGGCATACTTGGTGATAAGGGTGAAAAAAGTTTTGTGTTAATAAATTCTACTTTTCTAGGATCCAAAATTTTACAAAAAAACAGCCATACTACTGCATATATAATATCAGACGATTGGGATGATCCATTACATTGCACTGGCATTTGGAGAAAAGCAAAGATGAAAGAAATATTCACTCAACTAGAAGCTAGACGTCAAGATTTGGATTCTGTTAGGAAATATTTGGCATTCAGGTAGTCAGGTCTCGAAAGCATACGTTTCCAAGACCTGCATGAATTAACCACATCTTAGATAAACTTAAGCCATATGCGCTAATATATGCAGTACTGGAAATAGACTGTATAAGCTAGGTGTAATATTAAATGAACTGAGACTGAGAGTAAGGGTTAACGGTGTCTTGTCATTACATAACTAGTTAAAAGTGGCCTTACTCAAGGTACAATTCTAGTACCTCTTCTCTTCCTACTATATATATGTAAATAAAGTACTGTTGATAAATAATTCATCCTGTCCAGACCTTGTCGTAAATATTATGCTCTGGAGGGCTTTAAACAATTACAGCATTCGACTTGTTTTGCAAGATTTATATTTTTGTTGTTTGAACGGTATAAGAAAGGGATCTTGTAAATTAATGTAATCAGGAGTTTGCTTATGCATGTCATTCACTCGACAAATTGTGTGACTCTGCCAACAGTTGTTGAGTTTAAGGATTCAGGAGTGGTTATAAGATAAAAGCTGGAAACCACGGTAGAACAATGGCTGCGAAACATTTTAGGACATTTCGGTCACTCCAAATAGTTTTTATTAATTTTGATGATGACGCATTTTGTATATTAAATTCTATCTATATCAGACCTAATTTGGAATAAGTGATATATGTACCCTTCAAGTACGTAGACATCAGAAAATATTCTAACCTTTGGTACTAAAAAGATTAATAGACTCTCAGACCTCTCATACAACGAGTGGTTTGATCGGAGGATGAAAGCTGACGTCTTATTACCACACTGTATCTTGCATAATGATTTGGATGCTAATTTATTCCGATTATTTCGATCACTTGAGAGGACATCAACTAGAAGTTCAGAACCTACTGTCAAATTTTCTACATCGGGAAGTGGGATTCTGTATCCAAGTGTATCGTTATAGCACCTTTTGTTGATTTATTCAAAGCATGACTGGACATCAATTATAATTTATGGCCTAAAGCTTACTATCCATAATAATCTAAAATATGAAATCCAGGAGTGGAATATACTTCGATAAATGAATGTCTTTTTCAAAGAATTTGACTAACTACAATTTAGACAACATTGTATTGTCTCTTTTTTGAATGACAATATCAAAAATTCAAAAGAAAATAAGCAATGATCTTATATTTCTCTTATTTTACCAAATATTGATTGCCCTCATGTAATCTACTGGCAAAATGTTCCGGAAATGTCTATAAATTAGTTAAAATAGTAGTCAGTTTACGTTGAACATTTTCAGTGTAATATGATAAGAATTACGGAAAGTAAAACGAAACTGCTAATTTTTTTTTATAATACAAATCATTTATTGTTGTAGTCTGAAATCTAATTGAAATTTTGTCGAAAACTCTACATTAAGTGGTGGTTTTGTGTGTTATTAGACAGGACATTGTTATGAGTAGAAACTTTCAGAAGTATGCTCTATTCTCATCTCCAATAAGTGATACAGTGAAACTATTTAGCAACTGTTCATATTTGTTAGCTAATTATCAGAGAGATATGTCAGCAACACACAAAGTCCATCGACACGATATTATCTCACATGGTTTTATCATAAATTACTCAAGACATTCAGTAATTACAATCTTTAAAGACTTTACTAAATGGTGGGTGATGAATGTGCTTTGGGTCACTTAAAATACGTCAAGTTTTCACGATCAACTTACGATCCATCTCTGGTGTTTGTGTTAAAAAAGAAACGATTTAGCTCATTCCAAATGCATAATACCACATGATGATAATCTGTTATATCTAAGATCAGACACACTATAACTTAAGTTAACAAAACCTTAAAAACTTCAAAGCTTTTTTAACAGGAGAAGTCAAGACACGGAAGCCAAGGTATATTTTATAACCTATACAGTTTTATATTCTTTAACCAATTACTGACAGTGTGATTTTGGTTTATATTAAACGACATGAAATAAAATCTGTCTGTCTGTCTGTTTTCGACATAGAACTTTGCACATATGTGCGGCAGTTCAAGTCGCCACACTCCATGTAGCGCACAAAGCAAGAGAAGAAAGTAGGAGAAATGCATAATATAGACAGTAAACAGAGGTGTGAGACAAAGGAATAGTAATAACGGAGAACGAAACAGTTTCATTGGAAATCATGAGTCACAAGGAATGGATGCATCTGCGCCATCACTGAGAACGATTTTGAGCTATGTCACCAATTGTTTCCAACCATTGGTTTTTACCGTCCCGAGCACCCCAACCAGGAAGTCTACACCTTCCCACGTGGCTTAGACTGACTGTTGTAGATTTCATTGACTGGCCTAAGCCCCTTCCTAGTGGTTAGCAGGCATTGTAACATTGGACCATTGATGCTTAATTAAGACACTAATCATTCAGAAATCCAGTGTTTTGACAAGGGGAATACATAATCAGTATCCTACTTCTTTGAAAACAGAGACAACTAAGTGTATTTTAAGCAACTTGATATGCTGAGAAATACTTCATTTGAGTGTATAACCCGTGTGAAGATATTATACTTTAAAACTACCTATGTGTGACAGTGAAATAAACGCTTTCTTGATGATGCAAACATTCAGAAAAGAATTCTTTTTACGTTCCCTCTGTAACATACGGGCTCCAAGCTAGAGCTTTGAGGTTACGGTAGGAGTGGTATTTATTGTACGGGATGGGGTTGGTAGTCTCAAGACCAACCTAACCGCTTTACTAGTCCAATTTTCGGCTAAGCGAGGTAAAGGAGTGAGTTGGTCAGGGATCGAACCCTGAACCACCTGGGTGTTTGGCGAGCATTCTGCCGCTGTGCCACCGACGCGTAATGCTAACATCATTGTTCTTAAATGAGTACAGAGATTTTCAAAAAAATAAATAAATTACTCCATTTCCCTAGTTTATTGATAATTATTGTCAAGAGGATTGTTTCACCTGAAATTTGTCCTTCCCAGTTTGGTAAGAAAAATTTTCAAATCTGTCGAAATTCAGAATGACAACTGATAGTTTGATTTATAGTCTGAAGAAGTGACATATTTCACTTGCTTTTCTTTTGTAAAGTTACACAGAAACAAAACAAAAAATGCTCACTACATTTTTTGAAAATATTTAACAACCTAATGTGCCTGTTTATTGCTAGTTAAGGTATTCAGTAATTCTGTGTTATAAATAACTTCAGATTTGTTTCGCGACAAACTGGCATCATATGGAAGAAGTGTCAGAAGGCATAGAAGGCAGTTTTCAACAGAGGGAGTCGGTGAATTTACGAGATATTAGTCTCAGAACTGTCAGATTATCATATGTACACATTGCTCATTCACGGTTATGAAGAGTGATAAGTAAGTACCGTTTACCCGAACATTTAGGTAACTTTTTATTGTAAAACCTCGGAAGGTAATAATGAAACCTGAATAATACAATAACTTATTATAAAAGCTATTGACAGTGTCATTCTTAACAAACAATTCCACTTTACTGGTCTAATAAAAACAAAGGCACAATTCTGAGTGGATGAATAATAAACGTGATCCCTTCTTAACTTGAATGTTCTCAGATCGTTTCTTATGAACTGCTAAAAATTTCAAATTAGGACAGGACAGCTGTCAAGTACTTTTGAGTTTATCTGTTTCTTTAACTGATGTTGCCTCTTGATTATATCTACTTTTAAACCAACTAAATTCTCACAAACTCAGCATTCGAATTGAATAGGCAGTGGATGGGCTGTGGTTTTAAGCGGATTCGTGACGTTTTTGAGGTCTGTTAACTTTGGTTTAAGTACGAGAATACACTGGTGATTTTGGTGGCTGGTAATGGTACACCACGAATTAATAACAGTTAAAATCCATAGGCTGTTAGATTCCGTCCCACAAACAGAAAGTCCTGAGTTCGATTCCTGGTGGGATTATCAGTGCGTACTACTGAAGAATTCCAAACTGAGATGAAACAGCTCTCCAGTACCAGCTAGATTTCAGTTGTTCTGTTAACCGGTAGCTGGTTCAAAATCTGCTACACTGCAAGTATTCACTTCTATACTTCATTTACCGTTGTGCTGAACATCAGCTCAACTTAAAAAGTTTACCATAGCATGAAAATAGAAACTTACACAAGAAAAAAAAACACGAAAGACTTACTGTAAGCTATGCAGATTACAAATATATGGAATGAAAATAATAAATTCCATTTCAGTGGATATAATGAAGACATTTTATTTGCAAATATAATGAGTAATGTTCAGATTTATTTAATTGATTATTCTAAGTAGAGACATATTCACATCATTTGCATTTAATAATATGAGTGATTTGTAATCGAAACAGATGTTGAAGTGCGCTCACAAAATAACAAAGTGATTACTATTTCAATAATCCAGAACACAAAACAATTCAGTCAAATTGAAATCAGATAGCTGATTCTATTGGTATAGGCACATAAGTGGAGTTTAATTTTCCTTGAGGAAAATAATATTTAAGTTTTTTTTCTTCTTATCAAATAAGAATACAGACATACAACTGTATAGACATGCTCGCATTGGATTGGTGAAATAATTACACATATTTTGAAGTCCTAGATTATAATTATAATTCCCAAATAGTAGAATAATTAATCAAGAAGTCTTGCACTGAACCAATCATCCACTGACACTTCTGTATATGACGTAATTGATTAATAGGCACACACACACACACGCATACATACACGCCCCAGCAAAACAAACTTGATAGTTTAGAATTAATGTAGGTATGGGAAATTTTGTGGTTTAATTAAAGAATAACTGTCAAAAGATTATTAATTGCTTATGGCGATCAGAATATTAGTTATGATATGTTAGTTAAAATTTCAATTTTATTGCCATGACAAATGTAAATAACGCTAAGTATAAATTTTATGACTTTAGGTGCATTTTATGCCTAGAAATATTTTTACATACTGATTTTTGTCATTTAGTTTAAAGTATTTATTTCCTCTTGGAATTTGAACCTTCAGTCGATAATGAAGTAGGATAGAGACAGACCTAGAGACCCAGTCTTCTGCATCATTGCTGAATGTTTCTGATTTCTTAACTTATCAGAAGTTAAGAAATTAAGTTCTGTATAACATTGCGACCTGTTGTACTTCTAGTCATTGTACACTAACAATTATAAACAATAATATATTAATTTGTTGTAACTATCTGATCATTAAACGGCAATTAAGCAATCAGATTTCGTTGGTATATAAACTTTGCACTGACAGTTAATTGGCTTTCCTCTTACCTTTGCCTTCATTCAATATTAATGAGGGCTAGAATTTTAAAAGCGCCTTTTACTTCCCAAAAACTAAACAGCCTACATAAATCTCAGCTATAACTCTGACCCCTGTCGATTTCACTTAAACCTGCATCTCACATATACCATAGAGTTTGACAACATTTATTGACAGTTTACCTGCTTCATTGGTGAATAATATTTATAAAATTATCGCCACAGGAATGTTGATGGATTCGTTAGACTAAGTAATGTTATACAACGGTTAATAATCTAAGTCGCGTTTGACTTTTATGTTCTACATAACAAGTATTAAATTATTTTACTAATTAGAAGTGCTCTTAAAAACTGTTGGTTTTCTGTCGAATAAGCTTCAGTAAGTGTTAGTAATAACAGTATTTAAATAAGGCATCAGCCAATGAAGATGTCATATGCTACATATATCAAATATGTCAATTGGGTTGTATGTAAGGGCAGATAATCAGGAGACTTTAACGATCAACCACTTTTATTTCAGCATCACCTACACTACACCTGACTATACTTAGAAAAAAGAAAATAATTCCTAAACACAGGGACTATGAAGTCAGAGTATAGTGCATTAAAAAGCCTACTAAGTATGTAAAGAAACATCAGGTAATTGGTGCTTTGTTGAAAACCGAAATCCAATTAGTAATATTTATCAGGAGGTACATTTTCTAGTTATAATATGATGAATATCCTATTGTGATTACAATTCTTCCGTCGTCAATGCTTTTAAGCAGGCTGCATATTGTGATTCTTTTTTTTAAATTATAATAAAGGTTTTTGTATTTCCCAATGAATGAAAAACGAAACGATATTGTTTTTACTGAAGTTTCGCTATCTAATGCTAATAGCTTAATTAAAGCATTATTAAACCGGAATTTACAAAATCTCAGCATATATATATATATATAAGGGGTGAGAAAATAGACTTAGGTCAAGTTAAAAGGACATATTGAAAGTCAAAATAACAATGAAGATAACTAAACTAAATAACAAAAGTAATAGTACATCTGTTATGGTGTCAAAACAAAGTTTACTAACTTGATCATCGTTCGTCAGTCTGGGGTCAGTTCTCGTTGTCAAGTTGGTCAATTGGTAAAGATAACAAAACCAAGTGTACATTGTTGGATTTGATCAGTGTGTAAAATTATAAAAGCAGTGTGTGTTTACATAGTGAACTTGCATATCACATTCGTGTTGATTTCGTCACTTCATGGGGGAGGGAGGTGTTGCAACCAGGTCAGATTCTGTTCTAGTCCATCATTCCTATTCAGGCAATTTGGATTCCACTTGATATGAAGTGCTTCTGATATTAGACGTTCTTTATGATTTCTGAAGTTTTTCTGGATTATTTCAATATTTTTACGAGTTGATCACGGATTGATATCAGTTAGAGAAACACTGAAAACCAAGGAGTACGGGACAGCTGTTTCATCCTAGTTTGGGAATCGTCGGCAGGTCCTGGGTTCGAATCCCAGTGGGTGCGTACTGCCGATGATTCCCGAACTAGGATGAAACAGCTGTCCCGTACTCCTTGGTTTTCAATGGTTCTCTCAATTTTGTGGCCTGATTCTATAGCGTGTAGACCCTTAACTCTTTTTTATATATATGCTGAGGTTTTGTAAATTCCGGTTTAATAATACTTTGATAAATCTATTAGCATTAAATAGCGAAACTTCAGTAAAAACAAGATCGTTTCGTTTTTCATTCATTGGGAAATACAAAAACCTTTATTATAATGAATATCATATACCCAATACCCAAATTTTTTCAAACTGTTAAAAGTGAACTTGGTTTGGACATATATAACACAATAAAGAAATTATTATGGTCTTTCTGAAGTCGTCACTCGACGCACTATTTTTATCTATGTATTAGCAGGGCACACCACAGTATTAATATTATTAGTAGTAGTCGATTATTTTAAATACATTTTTTGTCTTCGGTAATAATTACCATTCAGTTGAGCGACTTCTACAAAGATGTGGATGGTCTGTTTTCAGTTATGAATTAAGAATGTATGGCTTAAGACAGTGAGTGCTCTATTGAACTAACTTATACGACAAAACCCAAATTCTTTTCAGTTATACCTTTCGACTAATAGACCAGTAATGTTGATAAAAATTATACCAGTTAAACTAGATTATAAGAAAAAAATTTTTTTTAATATTTCATTGCTGACAACTTGAGTTTAAACGAAGGCGGTGGTTTGTTTACATGACAACAGACAACTTTATTCGATGATATTATTATCATTATTTGTTTGCTTTGTTTTCCTATAAACTAGTCATCACACAAAAAAGCCAATCGATTTCCTTTTTAAATTGACATGTTCGTTATCGATTACCAAGAATGTTTAGTATTATTTACGACTGAGACAGAATATCCCAGTTAAATGGTTAACTAACATATACACAAACATATACACATACAAACATACATTTTAAAAATACGGTTCAGGTTGTATAGGACACATTGTAAGTAAATGTATTTTTAATCATTGATCCAAGTGTTTACCTTCTCTACGAATTATGTGGGATGAAGATTACGCCTTTTAACTGACAGAAGAAACAATGAGTAGTTGTTTTGGCGGAAAAGATCATTGATCTTTCTAAAAAATATAAATATTTTCGGCAGTGGGGCGTATAGTTAATTTAATAAATGCTGGTGGACATTTTAGTTGTACATGCATTATGATCCGATTGTGCATATTGAAATATTTTTATTCTTATGAGTCAGTTGTTACGGTTCCATTATGTTATACTGAGTATAAATCCTTTCCCTATTTACGGTTTATTTTATGCATCCAGTGACAAAGTAAACAAATATTTCAAAACAAATCTTGTATTTATTTATAAAACTTAAGATTTTCTTGCTTCCAACAGACATCTGAGGAGTTATGCAACTAGATTAAACTTCATCAAGCAATACATTGACAGAACCAGGATTCAATGATTCCAGCCCGAGTGGTTGAATGGTCAAATAGCTGGCCTCATAACTTGAAAATCATGGGTTTTATCCCTGATGGCGTCATGAGTGATCACTGGAGAAGAGTTTCAAACTATGACGAAACAGCTGTCCAGTCCTCTCTGGTTCTTAGTGATTTTCTAACTGACGTTGGTTAGCAAGGAAGTCTAAATTAAAAGTGTGTATTTTTATTGGAGAGAATGAGTATGAATGAACCAGACGTCCAAAGCTTCCAATGAGATGACTGTATTCTCTTAATGATAGATTATGCGTCATACCATGCACAAGGAGTGAGAAGAGAGGAATACTCTGCACCACTGATAAGAAGACTCTAGAAGATCTGGATTTCGCAGATTACGTATGTATAATGTCACACAAAATCGAAGACTTATAGGCGAAAACCAACAAACTCGCTGAAGAAGCAGCCAGAGAAGGCAAGACTCCAGGGGAACATAGAGAAGACGGAGGTGATGAAGATAACCAACGAACAGCAACGACAACAACAACAACCAGCACCAATCACCATCAAAGGGAGATATTTGACAGAGGTTACCTCCTTCACTTATCCACTCAGACAGCATCGTTTTAACCACAGGCAGGACGGATGAAGATGTGAAGGGCAGCCAGAATCGGAAAGGAAGGATACACCTTCATCAACCGGAAACCAGTTTGGAAATCGTCTGCACTCCGCCTCACCATAAAGAACAAGATTCGGATTCTGCTCAACACTAATGTTAATTGAGTCAGTTCTTCTATATAGATCAGAAACTTGCACTGCGTGTAACCAAAAGGATTCCCAACAGGCCGCTGCAGACTTTTATCAACAGCTGCCTTCTCTGACTCCATACTGAGGATCAAATGGCTAGCCAGAAAGAATAAGCGACAAGAAACTATGGGAACAAAATAACGAAGAGCCGATCACTCAACAATTATGTAGGAGAAAATGGAGATGGATCGGGCATACACCACTGAGGAGGCCGTCGAATGACATCGCGTGCAATGGAGGCGATTGCTCGAGTGGAATCTAAATGGGAAGAGACGAGTGGGTCGTCCTAGGGTGACATGAAGGAGATCTTGAGAGTAAGAGATGAGAGTTTGGGAAACCGTGGACTTAGTTGAAGAGAATGGCAGATAATAGAAGTGGAGATGTGTTGTTGAAGCCCTATGTTCCACTTGAAAACCAAGGGAACAATAATAATACACTGATGATATCTTATAAACAACAAATGTATCAATAAATCACTATTGATTATATGATATATTGATTTATTTACAAATTTTAAAACCTTTTGTTTGCTTTTTGATCCAGTGTAATCCAGAAATGTCTCAGAATTGTATACAACTTGACAGTTAGACACATGTTCATACATTTAAATTATATAATAAAAATGTTGTACAGTGTAACTCCTTTCCTCATCCAGGGTGTTAACTTTGTATTTCTCCACTTTTTCGACGAACTACAATGACTAACTACTACAAAACAAATTCAGATTAATTATCTTCGGTTTTTTTACATCACATAAACTAAAAAGGGAATAACTGAATACAATTTTCTCTGACAGTAAGTTGTTTAACGATTAAGAATAATGACAGCAATGGTCATATTAGGAAAAGACTTAACTTAGATGCAGGGAATGAGAAATTAGTAAGTCACACACATGTACTGGTAAATCAATGATGCTGATCTCTACTGCACTTGTATTTGAATATTGTTTGAAATAAAATTACATCAATAGGAAGGACGTGTTCAAAATCCTGTCTCCACAAATGAAAAGTAAAAATCACCATTCTTAGTATGTAAGAATAAGAAGTTTACAAGGCTACTGCATATTACTGTACTTGGAAGCACTGAAATATATATTCCTCTCATTTGTGCAAGTGATGATACCATTGTTCATTCCATTTCCTAGAGAAAAATCCTGTCTAGACTGTGAGAGATATCACTCGGAAAAAGAAGTTATCTGATACGGATGTCACACACATTTATTGGACACTTGAAGCAGAATAAAGAAGAATTCCTAGGGACATTAATCATTGGGTCAACTTCTGTCCATAGCTATTACCGAAAAAGTTACTAAAAAATTTAAACTGATCAAAGAGGTGTCTTTGTCTGTTGAAATATTTAGCCAGAATACAGATGGTTTCAACTCTTTGTCTCTCTAAGATAGATGGATGTACAGCTATACGAATGATTAGCCATGAACCACAGTGACAAAATTTTTGTACAATGTTTAGACCTACAGTGGTCAACTACTTATATTAGTAAGTAGTATATATTATGTAGCTCAGAAAGTGAATAAATTCTATTAACATGAAAGATTGAAATAAGTAGTGATGAGTTGTAGGGTGTTTATAGCTAACAATCTGTCGTAACTGTCTATTAAGATTGACGGCACACGCTACAGTACCTGCACAAACATTTGACAGACTGCATACGAACGTCGCTTAGATAATAATAATAATAATAAAGTAATACCATATCTGAGAATTATATAGTACTACCGTAAACTCTTAACAGCATTTATCGCGTAATGATCACCGGGAATAAAACATCATTAACTGAGGAATTGACTAAATCTAGATAACAACCAAATGCCAGACTTTTTCAAAAGAATGATTACTGAACAAAGAATATTCTTTTCGATAACTTCTTCATCGCGTTCTACAGTTAGATATACATAATAAATAGTGAATGAATTAGTGTTATTAAAAACATTAATTTTGTTTAAATAACATCGAATCATTAATAATAATGTCAATGGATTACAGTTCGATAGCATCAAAACAACAATACACTGAATGAATATCAGAAAAATTAGGAAAGATAATAATACAAATTCAAGAATTTATAGTCTCCACTGTAGGCCGGCCAGGATAGTGGTAGTGACTCCGAGTTTTATTTAATTATGGCAGAAATCCCCATCTAGACACTTAGAAAACAAAAGGATTGAGCAAGAAATATTCTTTTTTATGATTTACACATCAGATTATACAATTAGTTATATACACAAAATATTTAAGTAATAATTGTTAATTAACTGGATGACGCGGGTTCGAATCTCAGAAGGGACATCAGTTCCTTCAAGGTCGCAGATACGCCTTGCTGATGAGTGCCAACTAGCACGAAACCCAGGTCGAAGGCTTCCTGCCGATTGCCTCCAACCATCTAATATCATCACAAGCAATGTACCCCGTAATGGCGAGCTACCTAGAATGGTGGCCACATTACAACCTGACTGATAGAATTCAGTCTGCACCAAAGATAGGACTAGACACATTACACTAGTTACTGTCTTGTGTGCAATCAAAAATAATTGTTATTGTCAAAATTCATGTTTTAAAATAGTATAAAATTGTTAAGATTTGTAGATAGCAGGTCATAAACATAACGTGAGTAATAATACGCATTAACAGAAAACTGAATTGAATATCTGATAGAATTAAGAAGAACATCAATCCAACTTGCAAAAAGCATAAGGGGGAACTTTGTTTCGATTGGTTATTATTATTACTTTGCATTAGTATCAACCGTTTTATTGACCAGGTATCTAACTTTCTTGTCATGTGATTTATTCTACATTAGTTGATAATTTTGATCTATGTTAATATGTCTGAAGATTGCAAATCCATCTGAGTAAATCCAGGGTCATGACCATGTTAGAGTCAGATGTTAGGTTTACATATCACGTGAGAAACAATGACTCACACTATGAATCCTGTTGACCTGTCAGTGAGATAAACATACAGTAATTCTTTTCAATCTTCTGTATTCATTTATTAATTACTACCATAAGAAGTTAAAAAAAGAAACAATTGAATGCAAGTTAATTTGCCCTTTAATCATATTTCAGTGTTGAAAACATTTCCAAGCAAAATTAATGTCATACAGAACGTTGTCAACAGGGTGCTTTAGATTACTACATATATCAGTTTAATTTAGTACAACCCGCATTTGTATATCATTATACAGTGTTCAAGTGTATTAAATGGTTGGTGGCAATCTGCAGGAAGCCTTGGACGTAGGTTTCGTTCTAGATAGCACTCATCAGCAAGGCGAATCTGCCACTTTTAAGGAACTCATGTCTCTCCTGATATTCGAATCCGCGTCACCCAATGCTGCAGTCAGAGGCATTACCACTGAGCTATTCGGGCTACCGATTGACCTCCTGTAGGACTGTATTGGATACTTTTTGTTGAAAACTAGTCAGTAACTAGTGTAATGTATCTAGTTCTATCTTTGCCTCTGACTGACTGACTTGACTGATAGAATTCAGTCTTCACCAAAGATAGGACTAGACGTATTACACTACTATTACTACTACTACTACTACTACTACTACTACTACTACTACTACTACTACTACTACTACTACTACTACTACTACTACTACTACTACTACTACTACTACTACTACTACTACTACTACTACTACTACTACTACTACTACTACTACTACTACTACTACTACTACTACACTACTACTACTCTACTACTACTACTACTACTACTACTACTACTACTACTACTACTACTACTACTACTACTACTACTACTACTACTACTACTACTACACTACTTCTACTACTACTACTACTACTACTACTACTACTACTACTACTACTACTACTACTACTACTACTACTACTACTACTACTCTACTACTACTACTACTACTACTACTACTACTACTACTACTACTACTACTACTACTACTACTACTACTACTACTACTACTACTACTACTACTACTACTACTACTACTACTACTACTACTACTACTACTACTACTACTACTACTACTACTACTACTACTACTACTACTACTACTACTACTACTACTACTACTACTACTACTACTACTACTACTACTACTACTACTACTACTACTACTACTACTACTACTACTACTACTACTACTACTACTACTACTACTACTACTACTACTACTACTACTACTACTACTACTACTACTACTACTACTACTACTACTACTACTACTACTACTACTACTACTACTACTACTACTACTACTACTACTACTACTACTACTACTACTACTACTACTACTACTACTACTACTACTACTACTACTACTACTACTACTACTACTACTACTACTACTACTACTACTACTACTACTACTACTACTACTACTACTACTACTACTACTACTACTACTACTACTACTACTACTACTACTACTACTACTCCCAGCAACTTCGTTCTGTAGCCAGTCACTAGCTATGACATTGGTTAGTAATCCTGCTAGAATCATGATTTGGTAGAAGTTAGAATATGGACTGGCCACTGAGTCGGGTTCCAATGGTATACGAGCTAGGAGCTGGACTTCACTGATGATATATGTCTGATTTCCCACAAACTGGAAGATATGCAAGCGAAAAGCAACACGTTGGCAGAAGAAGCATCAAAGATGGGACTTCAGGTAAACATAGAGAAAACAAAAGTGATGAAGATTCCTGGGAAACACCACCAACAGCAGCAACAACAACAGACAACCATCAGCATAAATGGAAGGAACCTGAAAGAAACAACCTCTTTTACCCACCTGGGAAGCATCGTTTCAACTACAGGCGGAGCTGACGAGGACAACAAAGCAGCGAGGATCGGAAAAGCAAGACAAGCTTTCACTACTCTCAAGTCTGTGTGGAGATCAACACTACTCAGAAAGAAAAATAAGATCCGGATTTTCAACTACAATGTGAAGTCAGTGCTACTATACGGATCAGAGACTTGCACTGCGCGTCATAAAGAGCATCTCAAACAAACTACACACCGTCATTAACAGCCAGCTGTCTTCGCTCAATACTCAAGATCAGATGGCCGACCAGAAAAGATCAGCAACAGAGAGGGATCTCTGGCAATGAGCGAACCAACCCAACAGGAACCGACTGTGAAACAAATAGGCAGGAAGAAATGGAGATGGATTGGCTGGCCATACTCTGAGGAAACAAACCATCAAGTGACATCACTAGACAAGCCATTGCTCGAGTGGAACCCGGCCGAAAGGGAAGCGGCGAGTTGGTCGTCAGTGCAAGGGTGGGTTGACATGGAGGAGGTCATGTGAAGAGGAGATGAAAACGTGTGGGCAGACATGGAGCCAGGTGAAAACTCTAGCAGAGAACCGAAGGCAATGGAGACGCACGGCTGAATCCCTATGTTCCTCTAGGAATTAAAGGAAACAATAATAATAACTGTCGGCATCGATGGCCTCAGAGACATAACCTCTCTGATTGTAACATTGGGGGATACTGGTCTTAATCACCCGAGAAGATATTGGTTCCTGCCATTGAGTACGAAACTTAGGTTCAGGCCATTTTATCGATTGCCACCAACCACCTAACATCAATTTCAGTTGCACCAAAATGGTGAGTTATCCAGCTTGCTGACCACATTTCAAATTTAGATAGTAGAATTCATTCTACACATCTAAGGAACTAACCTGTGACACTTCTTATTCCCGAGTAACCAATCAGTGTAAAATTCCTTCTGTAATAATCATTGTATTTCATTAATTTTCCCCTATATGATGACTTTATAAGATACTGTACCACAATGATTCAACGTTCTCATCTTAGTGATTGTGAAGTATCCTAGAATTGTCTGCTGAAAAAATTTTTTTTAATTTATCATACACTGTTTTACTAATGTGCATGATCTGATTAAATATGCAACACAGTTATTGAAGTCACTGTCAGTATGCCGATAAGATAAGAAAACTAAAACGTCATCGTGAAAAAAAAACAAGTAGATAATTAAACTAATGTTAATAATTTAATTGAATTTTAGATTTTCCCGTCGATTGATTGGACCGAAGTGCTCGAGCTCAGGTTGACTTGTCGGCTTCTTGGCACTGGGTTCGAGTCTCGGTGGGAACATCGTCATTCACTGAGAAATGCAGGTACATCCAGCTGACGAGCCCCAAATAGAACGAAATGCGCATCGTAGATTCCACTGCTAGTCACCATCCACCAATTAAATAGTAATGTTAATAATGTTTCCTGATTTTTTTAAATAAAACAGACGGGCACTAACTGTTCATCGATTTAATAATGGTTACGTCTGTCTGTTAGGTCATACTAATCATATTACTGTCACATTTTGTCAATGCACCAAGATAAAACTACATGTTCAATTACAAATTGTTGACAGATAGTGTCTGACGCTATTCTTGTTATTCTGGTGTTTTGAGTGAAAACAATAGAACTGCGCCTAAACAACAGTTGTCGGTTGGAACACACAGTACTAACAGTAAGGAGACATTTTAACTGTACATTACTAATTGCAATAAGGCACAAAGTATGGTAGTTATCACGAGGTAAACTAATTTGTGCTAACCCTGTAAATTAAATGCATCGGTTAAGTCTATCATTCACTGTGAAAATCGTCTTTCTACCCTCGAGTTTTTAGATTCTTTAGTCTAGACAAGGCGAAAACAAAGACTGTAAATACAAATTAACCTTAAATTCAAAGTATCTTTTTTTTTTTTGATTTACAGCTTGATTTCCACACCGTATTTTCAGTACAAGTGTGGAACTTTCAGCATGGATATCGGTTGCCCAAATTCAGGCATACCATAGATATCGGGTGTGCGCCGGTAGGGGTTCGAACCCCGGACCATGTGCATGGTCGGCGAGAGTCCTAACCACTGTGCCACCGACGCCAATTTCAGATTGTTCGATTTTATTACCAGAACATAAATAAACAGCTGTTACCTTTTCATATTTTAGATATATTGTTAAACAAATGTCAGTAAGTCTCAAATAAGCTGTAGTCATAGTATGGGATATCACGTGGACTGTGTGAGAACAGATCACTTATTGAAGGATTTATTCAAAACTGTACATCATTTAGCACTAACTGACTGGTCACGTTTTTAAGGAAAATCAAAGTATGACGATAATAAGACATTTCAGATAAAGACATTTGTAAAGTCTCAGCGAAATTGAAATGTGTAATTCCAACGTTTCGTTCAACAAACTCGTCCGAACTTCTTCAGGGGAATTGATCAAAATTAAAGCAACAAAGGTTTATATGTAAAAAGTACATCTCTTTACCACCAACGTAACTATGGCCAAGAACCTGATTAACAGGGCCAAAAATCTAGTTACTGAGGTGGAAGAGATCAGCAGGCAACTAAAATTGGTTCAGTCTACTCTTGAATCAAATTATTAGCCGAAAGCTTTTATAAAAAGATATTTAAAAAGTGAAGATAAGGATAAATGGAAACCTGCTGCTAAGAATTGGGTCACTACAGCGGTGATTTCTCATCGCAAAGAAACGTCGGATGAGATAAAGTGATTCTTCAACATTAATGATCTAACAGTGCAACTAACACTTTACGCTCATCACTGGTAAAGGTTAAGGATAAAATAGACGAAGACGACAAACAGAATTGTGTGTGCCAGATCAATTGTGGGGATTGCGATGTTGTATAATAATAATAATATAGCAGAAACTTTCAGGCAGGTAAATATAAGAGTGAAGGAGCATAAACAATGTCTAAAGGTGGTTCCAAAGCCCCCTACAGATTTGATGAAGCTAAAAAACAGATTGGCGATTGCACTGCACTCGATAGAAACAGGATACAAAATAGGTTTTGGCAGGGCGAAGGTTCTACAAAAAGGTTTTGGTTTGTGTAAAGAATGACTGATTGCGGAAGCCCTACATATATAAGTGAATCCCAACGGTGTGAACAGATGTGAAGGTGTGGTTTTAGCTGATGCATGGCAAGTCCTGATTAATAAATGAAAATGGAGATGCTTCACTAATTTATCAAAATTCTCCGATTGTCTGTCTATATCTTCTTATGGAGAGGCCAACAAATGATTAACTATTGTTGCCACATACACACATGCACAAACACACACACCATTGTATACCGCATATACAGATATATTTTTTGATATTCAGTTATCTACGACCATGAACTTCAGTCGACTGTAATCACTAAGATTCTGGTGTAAAAGTACACATTGTTTAAAGTGTTGAACAAAAGTGGACTAATCTTTGTAAGTCTGAGGTCAAATATTGATCACAGTTCATGCAATTTTGTTTACTATATTTTGATGTCTGTTTCATGACTAGTATAACTTGACTTAGTTTTTAACAACAAGACGTCCTTTTCTATTTATAAACCTCTGTTATGTTATATATGTCCAAACCAATTTCACTTTTAACAGTTTGAAAAAAATATTCGACATTGGGTATATGATATTCATTATAATAAAGGTTTTTGTATTTCCCAATGAATGAAAAAATATCGTTTTGTTTTTCATGCATTGGGAAATACAAAAACCTTTATTCCTCTGTTATGTTAATTCGGATTAAATTTCCCTGAAGAAGTTCGGACGAGTTTACCGCACCAGGGAAACGTTGGAATTACTCATTTCAGTTTCGCTGAGATTTTACAAATATAATTTTTACATATGTCTACTTCTCACTGGGCGCCCAATTATTTTTGGAACTATTCGGACAAATGTTGATCACAGTTCATATGAATTTCAGATAAACCTTGTTAGTCAAAGTGATGACATGCTATGAGTCATCTTTTTCCATGTGACTTGAAAAACAGACATTTGCCGTTAACATAGGCTGTCAAGTCTAAAGGTTTTACTGGAATCTATCAACCAATCAAAACAGTCTTTATATCGTAAACTAGGTATTGACGACTGTAAGTAAACGGCATGAAGCTAAGTTATTAGCAAGATATAGAATTATGAGTTGAACTGGTATTCGAGTATATTTAATCTAATCTATTTGAATAGCCTAGGGAAGTGCTGCGTACTTTCAGTTGTAATTGACAAGTTATTCTAAAATGACCTTGCCTTTGGCAGTCAGTTGTCTATGTCTTCTCTGTAAGCGAACAGTAGTCTAAGAGACTAGTGGTATATTTTTAGTCAGTGTTGTAGAAGCAGTAATAACGAACCCATGAATACTAGTTACAACACCTTGACTACATTATAAGTATCCGAACCGTAGAGGTTACTAATTTCCTGGAATAATTTGAGCACTGAGTCAGACTGAATCATTGTAAATTATTTTTAACTAATCCCAGCGTGTTTAACGAAAAAAATCAAAGCATAATTTTCCCGAACGTTTCTCTGTGTAAGTCACAGTTTCTACAGCATACTTAGTTGGATTTTATCAACCATCAAAATATATAGTCAAAAAATTACTTAAATGGAAGTGAATTTACTTTGAGGATTCCTTGTCGGTAGACATTCGTACCCATAGAAAAATGTAAAGTCATCACATATTCGGAATGAATAAAGTCAAATTTTAAAGTATTGGTTTGTAGGGATTTTGTCTGATTGGTTAGAGGATTTTATCATGAACTGATATCGGTTAGAGAACCATTGGAAAATCCGTGAGTATTGGACAGATGTTTCGTCCTAGTTTGAGACTCTTCATTAGTACGTACCCTCAACTGGGGTTCGAACCCAGGACCTTCTGGTTACAAGGCGAGCTCGTAGATCATTAAGCAACTGGGACCCGATCCAATGGCTAGCCCATGAATTCTAACTTCTGCCAATTCATTACATGGCCCGACCACTAGCCGATGTCTTCTCCTATGAGTAACTGTCCTCACCTTCGAGCTGCTGTATCCTAGTGGGCACGGCTTCGCACAGCAGTTTGAAGGTGAGGACAGTTACTCATAGAAGAAGACATCGGCTAGTGGTCGCGCCATGTTATGAGATGGCAGAAGTTAGAATCCATGGAAAACAAGTCAAAACATGATAATGTTTTACAGAGGTCACCACATAGGATTGGATATTCTTTTGCATTTTCTCTCATCTAATTTGCTTCATTAAAGTTTGCCACGTGGATGATAAGTCCATCCCTTCTCCACTATTAATTGCATTCGACACGGTTAAAATATGCAAGGTTTCAGAGGTTACCCTTTCTTTTTGTGAATGAAAGCCTTTCCTAGAACTTCGAGATTGTCGAAATCGATCTTACGTATGCTGTCTATAGCTGATCTGTTTTCTAGACACCTTAATTCTACTTCATTTCTAAGCGAACGTTGGATTTTCTTTCCCATCCCCTCGCCCTATTTATTGATAATACTGTTTAGAAGTTTTTTGGATGACCATTTTCATTCACAATTTTCTTTACACTGGAGATCTCGTCCTCCATATCGTCATTATCTTTCATAACGTTTCTAGCTGTGTTAACAAGGTTTAAAGCTGCTGGAACTTTCATTCTTATCGAATGATCCGATCGGAAATTCAAATATTTGTTTCAATGTGTAGACTTCCTGTATATCTTGAACTTTAGTTTTCCGTCAGTTTGTCTATTTACAAGATAATCCAGAAAGTTTAGAGTTCTTTAATCCGACCAAACTTCATTAGTAAACTTTATATATTTTGAGACTGAGTTAATTTGTTTTAGGGAGTTTTCTTTTTCAGCTTTCTTAATGATGATAAATGTGTTATCTACATTCTAGCGTGACAAATAAAGCTGGTCAGTGCTTTTCTTTTTAGACCTTTCATATATAGATGTATTGCTTTTCAATTAGTTCCTCATCATCGGCTCTACACTAATGAATATATATTCCTACGTCACAGTTTTTTACCATTCAAGTGGTTATTTTAGTTAATCAGCTTCAGGTATATGGGAGATGAGATTAAGAGGTCAGAAGTTATCAAAACAATTAAGTAATAAATGTTAGTAACAAGATATCTAAGTTTTGATAGTGGGGTGAAAATTAGTTACGCAACTCAAGATAAGTTAATTCATAGGCGTTAGCAACAAGTAATGACATAATCACGTGATTTGTAAAATAATGATAACTAAGAAGAATAGTATGATTTAGAAGAATTACCTAAAATACTAACAACTTAATAGAATTAGCTGGAATTGGGTAAAATAACAAAGTCAAAAGATAGTTACAAGGGGAGGAGAAAAATCGTTTTTAAGACTTAATTCATATTATGTAGTTGGTCAAAGCGAAGAAAGGGGCTGTACAAACTTCTTTTGAGCACACAGATTCGACTTGTTCAGATGAGTTCCGATTGCCTCTGATGTATGTAAAAGTCGTACTTGTAGACCATGTGAGAGGATGGGTGATACACGATAAATAATTTTAAAAGCTTTCTTAGAGTCGACTTGATGTCCAGTATCGACGAAGTGAGCTAGTATTGAGCTGCGTGTAGCTTTATTCGGACCTTTGCCGAACCAAGATGGGAGGTGTTCAGAAATTCGACGATGAACCTGTCTGATCGTATGCCCAATGTAACTAGCTCCGCACGAGCAGTTAAACTGGTAAATATCCATAGAAGGGCACTTTGTCTTTATTTCTTGAACTGAATATTGGTTGGCTAGTGAATATACAACATAGCTTAGCTGCACTGAAAGTCCTTTTGAAGACCCTTGTCAGAGGTTGTCATAAGATCTCACTACTGACATCACCCGTGAATGGTAATCTTAAGAAGACTGATTTTTTTGGAACAGTCGACACTTTTGACTTCTCACTTTCTGAGTTCATGTGTTTGTTCAAGAATTTAGTCGAATATCCGTTTCTACTAACCTCGCCTAGTTAACCAGCTTGCTAGTTTTCTAGCCGCTGGTAAGGCCGGGTAAACAAGGAGGGTTGGGCGTGGGGCTAGCGAACCCACACCACTAAACCTATCAAACAGCTAGAGAAAATTCAACGCACAGAAAATGTATTAAAAATACAAAACATTCAAATACAAATTTTATTCTTTACTTGAATAGGAGAGGCGAAATCACAAAGCGAGCTAGTGAAAGCTTTCGTGAAGCCAGTCAGCCAACCGATGCGTCTTCTCTAGATGAAACCAAGAATAAGAATGGGGACATGGAACGTCCGTACAATGTACGAGACTCTGAAAGCTGCCCAGGTAGCCAGAGAAATGAGAAAATATAGCATAGAAGTGCTGGGTATCTGCGAAACCAGATGGAATGGTTACGGATTGTCAAAATTTTCAACTGGAGAGTCAGTAATCTACTCCAACCACCCAGACGACAACCACGAACACACTGTGACAGTGAGTGGCTAACATGATGTCAGCGACTTCAGCCAAAACCCTAATGCAGTTGGAACCAATTTCCTCTTGCAGGATCATGACAGCAAGATTCAACTCAAAAGGAGGGGAGGTCACAATTATCCAATCCTACGCACAGTGCTACAAACAATGCGGAACAAGAAAAGAAGGAGGATTTCTACAGACAACTACAAACAGTAATGGGTAACATCGCAAGTGGTGACATCACAATCTTCATGAGCGATATGAACGCCGAAGTGGGAGCACATAATGCAGGAAGAGAACTCATAATGTGTTGAGAGGCTCTCGCTCGCTCAGGGAAGTGAATGAGAACGGAGAATTACTCGCAGACTTCTGTCCTTTCACCGATTTGGTGATTGCAGGCAGCGTGTACAAGCACAAGGATACACACAAATCAACATGGATTTCGTCTGACGGACACACCACAAACAAGATAGCCTTCATCTCAAAGCTGCTCAAGGAAGTGGAGACGCTACTAGCCTGCTGGACACGAATTCGAGAAGGGGAACAGATGTGGGCTCAGATCATCATCTAGTTCAAGGAACCTTCAAGGTGAAACTGAAATCCATGAAAACAACTGGAAACAGACCATAATGCAAGTTCAATATTCAGAAACCGAAGGACAAAACTACAAGGGATGGCTTCACTGCAGATCAGCTCAGAGCAAGGTCAGACACACTACATGGCATCACTGAGAAAACCTGCGTGTAAGAACATTGGAACTAACTCTCTGAAATCGATATTCGAGGAAACGTGTGCAACTGTTCTAGGAAGAAGGAAGAGACAAGACAAGAAATGGCTGTCAACGGATACCTGGAAGCTAACCGAGGAGAGGAGAGGAGAGGAAGATGGTGAAAGAGAAGATGACTACTCAATGCAAATATGGACAACAGCAGGAGGAGCTGAGTTCAATGTACTTACTTTACTTTACTTTACTTCGGTTATCTCCTACGAGAGGATGAGCCGGCTTCATGAACATCTCGAATCATCGCTGCCCAGGCGCGGCAATATGATGCAAGGTTTTGCGACAGGGTTATCCAATTCTTGTCCCACAGACGGAGTCCGTAGACGGTTTGTAGCCCCAGGCACTCCATATCAGCCTTGACTGTACCAAGCCATGTTTTCAGCTGTCCACCCCTGCGACATCGCCAAGATGGTAATGGCAAGGGATTTAGAGCAGATCGTCATCTGGTCGGCGCAGAACATGGCCAAACCACCGAAGGCGACGTTGTTGGACCAGTACTGGAATTTGGTTGATGTTGTAGCAACGACGACGCGCTTCTTCGTTGGAGAGTTTGTCCTGCCAACGAACATGCAGAATGTACCTGAGGCACCAATGGTCTACTACCTCGAGTCTGCGTACATCTTCCGCGCGAAGAGGCCAGGTTTCACAGCCATATAGGAGAACGGATCGTATGGAGGCTTGGTAAACCCGAATTTTAGTCCTGACACTGATTTCCCTCTTACTCCATAGAACGCTCCTCAGCTGAAGAAATGCATTCCGGGCGTTGGAGACTCGCGCATTCACTTCGTTTTTCGCTTGACCGTTGGGAAGCATTATGGATCCCAGATATCTGAAGGATGGCACAATTTCAATAGGTGCTCCATTCAGGTATAAGATTTCATCATTGCTGGTGGATGTGTTCGAAAACATTTTGGTTTTGGAAGTGTTAATTTCCAAACCGATAGTAGACGCTAGGTGGTTTATCTGATCGAGCGCCTGTTGCATATCGGGGAAGTTTTCGGCTAATTACACGACGTCGTCGGCGAATTCGAGGTCGATTATGTGAATATTGGGCGAAAGTTGGACGCCGTGGTGCTCGGTTAGGGCGTGCCGCAAAATCCAATCAATTGTGAAATTGAACAGGATGGGGGATGCTGGACAACCTTGCCGGACACCGCTGGTTACCTCAAAAGTGCGAGACTCTTCACCGTTCACTCGGACTCGAGCTTTGGTGTTGGAGTAGTATGACCTGAGCAGGTTGATTAGCTTGGTCGGAACTCCGTCGAGCTCCATTAGATACCAGAGTGCTCCTCGATCAACTGAGTCGAATGCCGCTCGGAAGTCGATGAAACAAGCAACCGTCGGCTGTTGGAATTTGTCCCTGTGTTCCAAAATTCTTCGCAGTGTGAATAATTGATCAATACAGCCTCTTCCAGGTCGAAATCCGGCTTGATTTGGCCTTGTTCGCACGTGGCGTTCGGCAGCGAAGCGGTTCAGGAGAATGGAAACAAAAACCTTAGCAGCGATATCAATCAGACTTATGCCTCGGTAGTTCTCACATATTGACCTGTCTCCCTTTTTGTGGAACGGTAGCAAAACTGAGGTGCTCCAATCGGAAGGAATGGTTTCGGAATCCCAAATTGAGCAGAACAGCGAGTGCAGCGAATCGATTAGCGCTGGAGTGCAAGCCTTGTATATTTCTGGAGGTAAACCATCTTCGCCCGGAGCTTTTTTGTTTCTGAGTTTGTTAACTGTTTTAGCTATTTCGGTTGGAGTGGGTGGATCGCAGTCAACTACGTAGGGTGTTGGTAAGTGTCGTATCTGTCGATGAGACGGTTCACCAGCGTTGCGATTGAGTAGCTGCTTGAAATGTTCGGCCCATCGTTCCATCTTACCATTGGTGTCCGAAATAATTTCTCCTGATGCTGTGCGTAACACAGCATGGCTGTTAAGGCGTTTGCCAGATGATAGGCGTATGAGGCGATAAAGTTTTCCGAAATCGCCTACATTTGATGCTCCTTCCATGTTAGTCGCCACATTAGACCAATAGCTATTTCTGTCATTCCTAGCAGACTGTGTGGCTTTGCGCCTGAGGGAGCGATAAACTGGAGACTTTGCTAGGCGAGCGTCTCTGGCTTGCGAGGATAGATGCATAGTGTGCTCTGAAATCCAGTCTTTCTGTTTGTTGGATGTGGTACCCAAATGCGACATTGAAGCTTTAGAGACTACTTCTTTGAAATGATTCCATCGTGTCTCAGGTGTATTAGAAGATGTGGATGTTGGCTCATCTGCGGCGCTTAGTTCGGTCTGGATTTGTTTGGACAAGGCTTGTCGCTTTATCGAACATTGAAGCGGGGCAACATTGATACGCTTCGGAGGTCGCGCCTTCTGGCGTGTTGTTAAACGAAGTTTGAATTTCGCCCTAACTAGAGTATGGTCTGATCCCCCTTTATTTCCGGCCTCTGCGCCACGATAGGATCGGCAGTCCTCCACCGAGGAGATCCAGCGTGAGCGCACTAGGATGTAGTCAATCTGATGTGCAGTGCGACCGTCGTTCGAATACCAGGTGAGAAGATGTTTTCTAGGGTGTTGAAATAGAGTGTTGGTGATATATAATCGATTGTAATCAGAAAAAGCTAAAAGTCTATCACAATTACGGCAGTGCTGATCGAGACCGTGTTTGCCTAGTATATGTTTTGTCGCGTCGTCTGAAGGGCCAGTGCGGGCGTTCCAATCGCCGGCTACTATGAGAACGTCGCGCTTTGGGATTTTGTTGATTGCCTCTTGAAGATTGTCATAAAATTTATCTTTGATACTTTCATCAGAGTCGAGGGTTGGGGCATAGACCGCGAGAACAGAAATGTCGAGCGGGGAACCCTTGAACCTAGCGATTGCAACTCTGGAGTTGACCGGTTCGAACGATATTAGGGCATTATTGGCTTTGTTACTGAGAGCAAATGCTACCCCATGTTGTCCCGAATTATTCTGAGGTCCACTATGAAGCAACCAGAATGAAGAATCTGTTCCAGGTACGGCTATTCGGCGGGAGCCATGATCGGGTAACCTCACTTCAGATAGACACGCTATGTCCAACTTGTAGTCGTACAAAGAACGCATGGTGATAGACTGGCTACCAGGATCCAATAGCGTCCTAACATTCCAGCAGCCAACAAATAGTTGGTTTCTAAGTGTTAATTTCCCAGCTGGCTTACTTTTCACACTGGCCACCGGGTGAGCACAGGGCGCGTCGCCTACCGGGAACGCCGTAGCATGGTAAGAGTAGTTTGTAAGAGAGTTCATGAAGTTTCATGGGAATTTGGTACCAGTGATGTCCCCAGAATCGCTCGGCCTTTTGTTTGAGAGTGCAGCTCTAGCCTTTACACAACCAAGTGTGACCTACAAGGCAGTAGGAGTGGAGTGGAGAGTCCACTATCCATTGGCAGCCGGTGACCGGAGTTCGGTTCATACGCCTTTTGAATGGGGCCAGACATCCAGGACATCCAACAAACCCTTTGTCCATACGTCTGCCGGTGAGCTTCATACGCCAGTCGTTGGAGGTTTGGAATCAGGGTTTAGCCATCTCCCCTAGACTGTCATCCAATGGACAGTCAACCCGGTGAAGAGCGCCGGGCATCCGCTTTCGCCATCTCACTTTGGTGAGAAACACCTCCGCCACGTGAAGGCAGTGAGTAGGACTTCCTCAGGAGAGGCTATGTAAGACGCCCGGTCATATGGGAGCATTTCAAGAGGTGTGCGGAGGGGTGGCCAACCCGCAGCGCAAGGCACCCACGCCCGACCATCCTGAGGCTTTGGAGTTCAATGTACACTGCACTGAATAAAAAAGCGAAGAGGAGGGCTAGAAAAGACGAACAACAATTCTACGACACACTGTCCGGCGACTGAAGCAGAACAGGCCGCAGGCAAAAGAGATATCAGGACATTATATAAGATATCCAATGTCTCTATCCGGAAAACGATCAACCTAGATGATGAAACCAATAAAAGATGCTCAAGGGAACCTGGTCACCAAGGTGAAGAAACAAATCAGGAAATGGGCTGATCACTTTATAGGACTCTTGAATCGCCTACCACTGGCAACTCGCCCAGAAATGCCACCAACAGCCAGTGGGCATCAATCTTCCAACGAAAGCAGAAATACTAAATGCCATCAAGCTTTTGCAGTCCGGGAAGACAGCAGGCCCAGAGAGAATTTCCCCCAAAGCACTGAAAACGGACCCAAAGAAAGCCGCAGATGTGCTTACGCCATTATTGAATAAAGTTTGGGAAGAAGGAAAGGTACCTACCAATTGGATGAGAGGTTACGTCGTAAAGCTGCCAAAGTAGGGTGACTTATGGCTGTGCAAGAACTGGTGTGGAATAATGCTCTTGTCCACGCCAGGTAAAATACTATGTTGCGTCATATTGGAGAGAATAAAGAATGCACTGGATACAGAACTCCGCCCGGAACAAGCTGGATTCAGGAAAGGAGAATCATGTGCTGATCAGATTGCACAGAGAAAAGCATAGAATAGCGGTCAAACCTGTACTTCATCGACTTCGAAAAGGCCTTCGACAGACAGCCTTGACCGATAAGTAATTTGGAAACTACTTCAACACTACGGTGTGCAGTGCCCAAATCTTTATCAACCTCATTCAACACCTTTATGACAGTGCTCTTGTAATCTATATTCGCACCTCCTAACTCCCATCTCAAGTCGAAAATTATTATTTCAATTTTGTTTCCATGCTCATTTTTACACACTTGTTATCCGTTCTAAATTTGTTTCTAAGCCTCTCATAAACCATATCTAGTTGAAAATAATTGTCACCTTATATTCGCCGTCTTAATTATGTGGAATCAAACAAGAATTGTATCCATGTAGCATTATGTACTTAAATGTGATTGTACAGCTTTTGAAAATGAAATCGCCGAAAAGATATCTTTACTGAACTTCGTGTTCTCTTCTTTCTCATGTTCTAATGGGTGCTTCCAACTATCAGTTAGTCATATCGGTAGTTAGCATGTATTCCAGCTATACGGGGGGGGGGGGAGTACATTAAAACAATTTACTTAAGCATTAGCAAAAGCAGAAATTTTTGACTAAAAAGTATGAAAGTCTTCGGTAATGTAGGTGCTTAATAGTCGGTTAGTTAGTCAGTCAGTCAGTCACGAAGGTGACATTTTGATATCACTTAATGATAATTAAAAAGTACAAGTCAGCTTCAGCTTGTCACAATTTGACACTGGAACGGTACCTATTTAATGGGCAAAACTTGAACATCTGTGTTGAGAAGGGAACTGTTGAAGGTCTTTTTCCACCATTACAGTGGTGAAATAACCTTAATTAGTTATTTTATATTTAGTTTTGACAGTTATATTTCATATCTTTAATTCTAGTCTTTAACCAAACACTACTGACATGACTTTTACTCCGTTTACTTTGATCACTTAAACTCAACGAGGCCACATATCTCTTACATAACGGTTAATTTTACATCGCTAACTTCCATTCCTGACTCAGGAATATTCTTATGATTTTCCTGTATATGCCAACAAGATTATTAACACCTAATGTTCTTCCACTTCAACCCTTCGTATAGTATTAATAACCTGCCTCTTCAAGATAATTAATTCAAGCATGCGAACATTTTGGTATTTCGGCATAAAAGTTGTTTCAGATTGCAGACAGTTGACCAGGATCAACAAAATACAATGATATCATATTGTCCTATTCAATTTATTCTGCTTTCTTTTGTTTAAGTTTTTATAAACAGATTTCCTTTAATCTTTAACAATCAAGTTACACTATTACTTTGAATAGTCACTAGATAGTAACCAATGTCATGAATGTAGGGCCTTGATTGCTGGTCAGTGCAAACTGAATTCTATCAAGTCGAGTTTGCATTATTGGTCAGCAAGCCAGGTGGTAAGCTTGCGATCACTGCGTGCACTCTGGTCGGAGGCAACGCCTCGAGCTAAGCACTTTGTGCGTCGGTGGCACAGTGGTTAGGACTCTCGCCGACCATGCACATGGTCTGGGGTTCGATCCCCTGCCGACGCACACCCGATATCTATGGTCGGCCTGTGAAATTTGGGCTACCGATATCCATGCTGAAAATGCCATACTTGTACTGAAAATACGGTATGGCATCCAGCTGTAATCAAAAATAAATATCAGCAGGAAGCCGGCTCTAGACACTTAGGTGTCATGCTCATCACAGCAAGGCATATCTGAAGTCTTAAAGGGACTCTGAGATTCGAACCCGCGTCACATGTTACATTATATTATAGTCTCATCCACGTATAGGTATGAAAAACAAACAAACAACACTGCCACTTACTATACACCTTCATTATAACTAGTACAAAAACTTTGACTGTGCACAGGAAGTCAACCAAATAAAGGAAATTTTATTCATCTAATATTTATTAACCAATAAAAAAGTCAGTGATAATAATAATAAAAATCTCTCAGTCTTTATTGTACAATAGACAGAATGAGAATAAAAAAGTAATCCTAAAATTCAAATTGGAAAAAAAATAGACTCAAAAATTCTTTTCCGAAAAGAGAAAACGAAGTGCCACATGAAAAACGAACAAAAAAAGAACACATATGGCTCTCTCGCGCTTTCTCTCTCTACAACTACTACAACTATTAAATACTATTAGTAATGACAGCAGTGTAATGACCAGGGTGTATACATGCACACAGTATAATTTGCAATCAGAGGACTGTCAAATGCCTTCAAAAAATTTACAAATTAAAGATAGTGGTGGTTTTGATATTGTTGTAAAAAAATAACAAGAGTAAAAAAATCAGTATAAATCCAACAAAGTAATGAGCAAAATCGATTGTCTTCTCTTCTTCTTCTTCTTTGGTATCAAGTACGCTTAGAACGTTTTGACTGTTGTCTGAAAGGAAGGGAATGAGAGACAGTGTGTGTGATTAATAAATTTAAAAAAGAAACAGACTTCATTTTAAAGAAAGAAAAATAAAAGATTAAACGGAAGTGTAATCATACATAAATATTTGCTAATAAAAGTGAGAAACACAACCAACAATGACTTATTAGTGGATTAGTTCACGTCTACTGTGTCATCCCAATAGCTGAGATGTAGTCAAATTAACTCCATTTTGTCATATAGCGGAATCTTTTACTAGGATAAGAGTGAAAGTTCGTAATGTGCCAATGGCAACAGATTACTACTTGTCCTAAAGACTATTTAGCGACTTCCATTAGGGATTCAGTGTCTGAGTATTTCATTCTACAGGTTTCGTGAAATCATGTCAAAAGCTGAATACAAGACAACACTAAGTAAGTATTATGGACTGCAAACAAGAAATAGGCCGACTAACCCATCTTCATACGAAATATAGAGCATAAAAGCATCGAAAACAGACAGTCAGTGAGATCTAAAAGGGAACAGCTATCGTTGACATATACAATTTTATGCTGCTTCTACCAACAGATAACAAGTACAACTTATTGACCCAAACAGTTGAATTACAGTTACACAAACACACCGAATTTGAAACGGTATTACAGGTGGTAAAGTTCGGCTCTTCCAAACATACGCCACCATTGTTTCCTATTGTTAATGTACTGATAGTGACACTTAGACTTTTCGTCTAACGTCGTTGTGTGTTCTCCCTAAAGCAGTGCGGGCTGGGAAAACAGGTAACTATTGTCTACGATGATGGAGTAGACACAACTGACACTGAGTGTTCACAGTGTCTCTGTGTCCAGCTGGAAGTCTCTATTCCCTGTTCAACGCAACGTTTCTTTTGTAAAATACAAAACATTATAAAATGTAACTATTAAAGAAAAATATCCTCCAGTTAGAGTTTATAATTACATCTGGCGTACTAATGAAATAACTTCCGTGAAGGTATCTTCATCTGGACAACACGTAAAACTCATCTCAATGTCTTTATCAGATGTTTACGTCTATTGAGTAAAACTTCATGCACTTACTCACGGGAAGAAATAACAGTTAAGTGAAGAGTTCTATTATACCTCAAAAGTCTATCGACAATAGGAGACAAGAAAAATGAATTTTTTTATTTATTAAATAACTGCTTTTCTTCATCGAATAATAATTCTTGTAAACACCAGAGTGTCAATCAACAATATATTTGAAGAAGTAGCATTACACTGAGAGGTGATGGGATTCACACTAACGTTCGGTTAAATGAATGACTCATTGCATGTTGGAAATTTTATAATCACCTAAAACAAATACTTAGTAGAAATACGCAGAGACATGTATTAAGCTAATTAGCAGTAGTGATTTTCCAGAAGTGAAACTACGCACTTTATAACTGTTTAAACGGAACGATATCATCCAAATCACACGAAACGAAGGTAACAAATTACTGTGGTAGATCAGCAAGTCAATAGATTAAAAAGGAAGAGTAAATTATGAAGAACAACAACAGAGAAAGCAAACTACGACAAAGTATCAATCTATTTCTTTATAGAAAAAGCTAAAATAAAAATTTAAATTGCTTCACAACATGTTAGCGATGTTTGAGAAGCAAGTGTTACTACTTAACTGTAAGAGAAGTGAGTCACAGTAGCAGGATGTTATCCCACCATATAAATGATTATTTTTAAAAATTTTTTTTATTATAGCTTGATTCCATACAGTGTTTTGGTACAAGTATGAAATTTTCAGCATGTGATATCGGTAGCCCAAATTTAGCAGGCCGACCATAGATATCAGGTATGCGTCGACGGGGAATCGACCCTCGGACCATGTGCATAGTCGGCAAGAGTCCTAACCGCTGTGCCACCGACGCACAATGATCCAATATCATTATTAGTATTATCTACACTGAAGATCAGATATCCTGCGGGAAAGCATAAACAACGAACCAGACGACAACCTATCACCCAACAAATATACAGAAAGAAATGATGATAAATTGAACATCTTCAGGAGACCTTTAAGTGGCATCAAAAGTCAAGCCCTCAAGTAGAACTCGAATAGAAAACGATGGGTAGACAGTCGAAGGGTGACATTCAGAAAATCATGTGAAGAGAAATGATAGCTTGTAGGCGGTTGTGGAGCCACTTGGAAACGATAGTACAAAACCAAGTGCACTGGAAATGTGTTGCTGAAGCCGTATGTAACACTCGGAATGCATGGAACGAATATTAATAATTTATTACTACTCATCTAAAGATAGTCAATAGCATGACAACAAACACTTGGATTTGTTATCTTTGATTTCATTGTTAAGTGAATACATCCTCCTGTCTCTGCAACCACACCATTGAAAAGGTGAACATAATTTTCCGAGATCTGAAGTAACGTAAAACTTTTATTACATAATGGACGTTTAAAAGCTAAGTGTGACCAGTTTACATCAGTAGTTAGGTAACGACAGCAGAATGCTACAACAAACAAACAAACAAACCGTAATGAAGTGAAACGAAAAGAATTTAATAGGCGGCCTAGTTAGATCACTGGATTACCTAAGTCAGCATCCAACACAATGCGTCATATTTCCTCTTATTTTTATTGTTTTAACTAATCAATTATGTTTCTCAGTTGCAGAATGTACTCATGCATATTTTTGATTAGCTTTCAAACTACCGGTGCACATTTCTGAGAGATGAAGTGACAATGTCATATTGTGTAGACATTTAGTCCAGAATAAAGAAAGCTATTATTATAAGATAGTTGGATGCAATCGGCAGGAAGCCTTGGACCTAGGTTTCGTGCTAGTTGGCACTCACCAGTCAGCAAGGCGTATCTGCAACCTTGAAGGAATTCATGTCCCTTCTGAGATTCGAACCAGCGTCACCCAGTGCTGAAGTCAGAGACGTTATTATTAAAAAAAGTAATTGCTATTATGATAACATACATCTAAGTCAACCACAATACACAATACAAAGGATAAAAAAGGTACAATGATTAAATTTACTTATATCTGTTATGACTGCGTCGTAAGGGGTTAGCTATACTTGAAGATAGATCTTTTGTTTCTGTTATATCTGATGATACTTGACTAGTTGATTCAATTAACCTGGGAGAATAGATGATTGTTTTTTCAGGATTAGGATGTGATAAAAATTCTTTGGAATAATGAATTAATTCTGTTGAATTCTCTATAGATATTGACAAATTTCTGTCCAAATCACACGAGGATCGACGAACATCTGATGGAAGACGTGAATAAAAATAATTTAACACAGATTCTGGGTCAGATCTTCTTGTCTCCGACACCATAACATGCTGCCCATTTAACGATGATGCATCATGTTTAGCCCATATCTGATATGTGACAAGGGATAAATGTTTTGACTTTGCTGGCAGATTGGCGGCAGCAGATGTGGACAATTTGACTAGAATAATACGAACAGCAAATTCAACCTGTCTGTCTTCAGCTTCGCGTACAACATCCTGAAAATTGAATACAAAATAGTTGAGTATACTCATCAAAGCCTCCAAATAATTTGCTGAATAAAAAGACTATTCATCTTAGTAGTTAATAATACTAAAATAAAGATGCATTTTCAAAAATATCAAAATATCCAAAAGACTAACGACAATTTTGTAGTATTCCGATTGATTGACTGAGTTTTAATGTACAACTTTGCACAAAAGTGCATCTGGTCATATAACATAGAAATATAGAGGGAAAAAAAATTCATAGGAACTATGATGAATGGAAATTCACGAGAGAGAGAGAGAGAGAAAGGGGATAAATACATAGAGAATCATGAGCATCTAAAGCACCAGGGAGAATACAAAGGCGCGGGTGCAACTAGCCATTTAGAACTACTTTGAAGCATATCACCAACGTCCAGTGGTTTATCGCGTCTTGACAACCCTGATCAAAGATTTCGTGGATCGGTTACAGGGTTTCATCATGAGCTGACATTGGTTACAGAACCAATGGAAAACCTGGGGTACTAGACAGCTGTTTCGTCCTAGTTTGGGACTCTTCAACAGTACGCACCCGCCGGGGTTCGAACCCACGACCTTCTGGTTACAAGGCGAGCTCGTTGACCATTAAGCCACTGGGACCCGATCCACTCGCCCATGAATTCTGACTTTTGCCAATTCACGATATAGCGCAACCGCTAGCCAATGTCTTCGGCGAGTATTTGTCCTCACACCCGACCTGCTGCACCCTACTGGTCACGAATTCATGGATTAATGCCTTGTTTCTCATTCATTAATCTCTAACTCTCTCTTCCAATCTAAAATTCTGTGTCAGTTGAAAACGTATAACTCTCTACAATCACCTCTGCCCATCAAAAAGCCAACTAGTTATTGAAAAACTGTAAAAATCCATCAAGTGATAATTAGAGACAATTCGGGCTAGGAGGGTGAATATGAGGGGGCCACAAAAGGGATGAGAACTGTCAGACTTTCATTATGATAAAAAGTACTCTATAAATAAATAGTAAGTGGTTAACACAAGAAGGACAAACAAAAAGGAGGAAAAATGGTAAGGATTGTATGTAGTTTATAAAAATATTATTGTGTTGATTTCACATTCATACGTCTAATGTGTTCGTGATAAAATGAGCCATTTTTGGCTTGTCTATTTTGCCTTCTAATCGAGTACATACAGGTGCACGTAAGACGGTCTTATGCATCATTCTTATTCCATCAGTTGTTCCCATTCAGATGATAATGTCGATTGACTGCAAACGACATATCGCTCAAAATACAGGGTTATGAGCGAACTAGTATTTGGATGCATTTATTCTAATGTACTTGTGAATTAGCCTAGCAACATGTCGGTCAATTGCAATCGATAATATCTTATTGTATTTTCGTTAATGCTGCTTGGCTTGAGTTTACTTGATGAAAAAATAAACACTGCAAATATTGATGTCTGCCTGACTGCTTGTCTGAATTTCGGTTATTTTGATAATACGGAATTACTACCACTGCTACGACTATAGTCCTTCTTGTTCTTACGTGATCCTGCGTACAACAAGTTGTAGTTAGTATCTATTGCGGAAATTCCTTTTTAATTCAGTTACAAAACAGTACAAGTATGTGTCAAAGTAAGGACTGTGTCAGCATTTACATGATGTAGTGTGTCTATCAGGTATGCTAAAATAGAATTTCCAATCTATTTGGGTTGACAATGAGTCACTCACAAGAGACACAAGATTATGAATAGCTCAGCAATACGTTTTATGGAGTTAGCCATGAATTTGTCTTCACCATTGTTGAACAAAGCGGGTAGGAGTTTTACACTTTGAGCCTTACGTGACTTTATTTTCATACTACTGCAAAATAATGAACTTAACTGAAGAAAGCGTCAGTGGCACAGCGGTAGAGTGCTCGCCGACCACGCCTCATGTAGTCCGGCGTTCGGTACCCGGCCGACGAACTCCTTTACCTCGCTAAGCCAGTAATAAGACTGGTAAAGAGGGAAGGTTGGACATAGGCTAGCAACCCCATCCTGTAAAAAATAATGACCACTGCTACAGAAACTTCAAGCCTCTAGCTTGAAGCACTATGTTCCACTGGGAGCGTAAAGGAATAAAAAAACCCAGAGGAAGGTAGGGATAAATTCTAGGATCTTGTTTATTTCACTTCACTCAGTACAGCAATACAAATATGTACCCCCGTCTCTGATTTTCTGTTCTTTGAAATTATCAGAATATAACTAATGTAAAGTTACATACACTTTATATAAAGTTTTGTTACTTAAACTGGTGCAATAAGCGTAAAAAAGTTCTAAAAAAACCCACTACCTACATTAGAATGACTGCTTATTGCAGTAACGTTAAAAGAGACACATTAGAAAATGTAATGCCTACTCTCCTATATACTTACCAAATCAGGTTTAGTTAGTAATTCACACGGCCAACTAAGATTCCAAAATGTTTGAGCCATATGAAATGCTAGCTTAAGAACATTTTGTGTTAATACGAATGATTCCGATAGTGTAGTTGGATTTTGTATTCCAGAGGCACCAGTATACGAAGATGTTATATTGCTGGTGGAGTTTGATATGGAATCGGAAGCAGAATTACTAGAAATTGGTGTTATGTTAGTACTGACCATGTTAACATTACTAGAACTGTTAACACCACATTCACTGGATGAACGTTGACTAGATCCCAGACCAGAACGACGAGTATAATTACCTGCAGGATTTCGAAATGGACTGGTATACAATTCATGAAGCGTTTGAACAGTACGCGATTCCCAACCAAGTAATATATGCCATTTAGGATTGAATACTGAACAATCATACTGAAATGCAAATAATCATTATGAAATTTTTATTATTCTTCATACAATAATTTATTTAGAATATTTAATAATAAGGTAACATCAGGTATGTGCAGTGCAAAAATAGAATTCTAATGCAGTTGCGATGACTGGAATTATGTATGCCTGTATCATGAAGATGAATGCTCATTTACATTTATGTATTTTATTTTCGACAAGCATTTGCTTCATTCTGATGACCTATTTTTGCTCGAAAATGCAATATATTTATATTTATTTATTTTATTTTGGTTATGGCTTGAAACCACACAGTATTTTTGGTACGAGTATGGAATTTTCAGCATGGATATCGGTAGCCCAAATTTTGCAGGCCGACCATAGATATCGGGTGTGCGTCGGCAGGGGATCGACCCTCGAACCATGTGCATGGTCGGCGAGCACCCTAACCACTGTGCCACCGGCGTGAAAACTTTATATAGGAGGAAGTCAATATTATTATTATTAAGGCGTATGTTTCGTTCATTATGGTCACCAAGAGATGAGCCAGAAAAAATCTCACACTTAATACGACGGCTGGGATACTTTTCAGACGTCCAAATCTAAGCAAGAGGTTGTCTTAGGCGACCACTCTCCTTGACCCTTTGACTTGCATTCTTATCCACAAGACACTGGAGTAGTGTTATGGACTATGTCCCTAGGGTTGCCAGTGACCGGAAAAGGGTCATATGCCATTTGATCTCTACGTATTTTGAAGTCTATGTAAACCATAGGTTTGGAATCGGGGTTTTCCAGCTCCCCCAGAGGTAAACCAGCATATCCACCAGTCCGGTTGTAAGTAACGGACGTTCGCACATTCGTCCTTTCACACTTTTGTGAGGGACACAATGAAATTCATAGAGTAACTAACTGAACAACGAAAGCATAATTAACTGAGATGTTGTTGGTTAACTTAGAAAAATAAAATAATTCCCTCACATACACAAACATATAAACGTACATACATGTATAAACAAAATAAACTCACTAAATTGGAAGAAAAGTTAAAGGTATTCTTTCCAAATAGATTTATATAACACTGCATTAGCTTATCCATATCTAAACTTAACCCAATAGCACAAGGACATTTATCTGCAGTCAAGGCAGTAACATTTAAATTACACGAAGTAGAACTAGAACGAGATATTTTTCTTGGCAGTCTATTTAGACATGAAAAGAGAAAAAATAATTAGAAAATTTGTTTACAAATAAGAGATATACAAAGTCGCCATTATAGTTTAGCGAGAAGACACGTGCATAATACCACCACCACCACCACCACCAGAGTTTTACCACTGTGCTTTCAAATAATTGATATCTCGGGGTTCAAATCACGCTCAGCCAGCTTACTTCAGTCTAGACGACTGTCTAGTATCATTATCGCTCACATACTATAATTGGGGATTGCAGTCTGGTATATATCAAAAATCTTTTCCAGATAATCAAGTCCTAACAACAACAGTCAAACTCAAAAGTATGTTAGATCTTGACAAACCCACTTGAGCTAATATAATATACCATAGCAGTTTAAGTGTAACGATGTAGATTAACACATCAACGTAGAATGATTGAAACATAATTTATTCTAAAACTTTAAATACAGTGAACTATAATTGCATGGATCTTACTTTACAAATCGATATTATTTAAAAAAAAACACTAATATTGTTATTGACTACTAATCTAGAATATTCTATGTATATAAACACATACATATATATAATTGTAGAGCTAGAAGAGGAATTTATCGAAAAGGATATTCTTAGCCCAATTATTTTGTGTTTTATAAATAAATAAAAGTATAACATCTTTTTGCTAATCGCTTTTTATTTAAATCTACAACATATATGAGTTCAATGTTAATTTGTAAAACACTTGAAACATGCTCTGAAATAAACAACCAAAAAAAATATCTAATTGAATTTATAATATATAAACAAACTATAAATCTCAAACAATAGATATACAGTCTCTCTTGCTCACCAAACTCATTCGATCACATGTCGGAATAAGAATCACACAATTAATGAATGCAATGTAGATAGGAACTAATCGACAGATGAAATCAGGTTCATACGATTAAATAAAACATACAACAAACCTATTTATCATGAAAAATATTAAAAAATTTCCATTTACCTAATAGTAGTGAATTCTTTCGGGACACAGTGTTTAGCAATCAACTGACTATACTCGCCACCTTGACCCAAAACAGTTAATATTGGCTGTGAAGCATTCGACTTGGAGAGACTTGAGTTACAATTTACATTCGAAGTCATTTTGTTTAATGAATCGTCTGGATTTCGAGGAGGTGGTGGGAAACCAGATGAAGAATTGAGCAACGGTGGCTTAGAGGAATCAGACATTGCAGTTAACTGGAATACTAAACCATTATACATATGATGTGGTAGAACCAATCCAGGTGTAAATCGGAGCTTAAAAGTAAAAATACAACAACAATGAATGGTAATAATACACACAGAAAATAACATTTTGATCATCTACTTTGAAAGTGAGGTGGTTTGTGCCAGGATATAAAAATGATGTCATTTAGGAAAAACTGTGTCATACCACATAAGCTCTGTCGTGTTAAAAACATCTGATTTTCTCTAGAAACCTAAAGAGACTGATTTTCAGTCAAATATTCAAGGATGTAGGGTTAGTCGATATTCAATATAAGTACACTGTGAAGCACTGTGAAGTCAGTCAGTGCTACTATACGGATCAGAGACTTGCACTGCGCGTCATAAAGAGCATCTCAATCAAACTACACACCGTCATTAACAGCCAGCTGTCTTCGCTCAATACTCAAGATCAGATGGCCGACCAGAAAAGATCAGCAACAGAGAGGGATATCTGGCAATGAGTGAACCAACCCAACAGGAACCGATTGTGAAACAAACAGGCAGGAAGAAATGGAGATGGATTGGCTGGCCATACTCTGAGGAAACAAACCATCAAGTGACATCACTAGACAAGCCATTGCTCGAGTGGAACCCGGTCGAAAGGGAAGCGGCGAGTTGGTCGTCAGTGCAAGGGTGGGTTGACATGGAGGAGGTCATGTGAAGAGGAGATGAAAGCGTGTGGGCAGACATGGAGCCAGGTGAAGACTCTAGCAGAGAACCGAAGGCAATCGAGACGCACGGCTGAATCCCTATGTTCCTCTAGGAATTAAAGGAAACAATTATAATAATAATAAACAAAGTGGATATTTTTACCATACACAATAAACCAAATCCTAAACATATTCAACACGTACGTCTTTCTGTAATGAGTATGGAATCATTATCTAGTACTGAATAACTAAGTGCCTCAAACCATTAAGTGATTATTTTGAAACTATGTTATATCAGATAGGCTTAACACATTTAGACTTGATAAAAAGTGAATTGGTTTGCTTAGAAGTATCTACCGTATTATAACAAATAAAACAATCACAACATACATGAAATCTTCCTGACCAATCAAATTTCATATAAATATCTGTTATTTCCTCCAATAATTTCACTGCACTGTCTATTAATCTACTAACGACATGACACTGTTGAGCTGAATGCTGTATAAATGCTTCACGTATATGTCCAGCCTGAGCAGATTCTAAACGAATAATTTTCATAAAACGTTTCTGTGCATGTCCACGAGGTTTACTTGTCAGATACTCTGGTAATATAAGTGAACGTGTTGGTTCATTAAGTCTTGATGAAGAGTTTGAAGTTGACAATGCTGTAGTAGTACATGGAAAATTAGATGAAGCACGAGACAGTGTTGGAGAATACGGAGTAGCATAGTTCACTGATGAAAAGAAGAATGAATAAGTAGATAGATTAACAGGTCTTGGATCGGCATTTGCTTCAGATAAATGACGCCAAACTGTTGCACGTGATCCGGATTGAATTCCAGTCAATTTGAATAGTGCTTTTATCAAGTTGGTATGATTCACATAGAGAAAGAATGTCACATCCTTTGAAGAAATAGAAAACATGATAATTAATGTGAAATTAATGTTCACATATACACAAAGAAGGAAACCTTTCCTTGATCAAAACTGTCAAATCCCTAGATAGTCTTTAGAACAAGTCAAAAACAAAATAAGTTGAGTCACTGCCCAGATATGAATATTTGCTTATTCATTTATTACCATAACTGAGAAATACTGTAAATGCCTTCAAATAAAAAATGGATAAAAAGGTACGACACACTTTACACAATGGCATACTTGGTTACAAAAAGTAAATCTTTAAAGCAACAAGAGAAATCTGAGCGTGTCTTCCTTCAACCTTCGACAAACTCTAAGAAAGATAAACTTATCTGAGTTCAACAGCTGCCATATTTCTTCACCTGAGGACAGCTTTCGACTGATAGGTGTTGTGATAGTTTCGTCTTATTTCTTATGTTTACATTGTTTTAATCTATAGGAATATGACCTCTAATGATTTTGTTTACTCTCGCGAGTATTTAAAATGTTCACAGACTGTTGGTCCGCAAGTTTCTACTCAACTTGAGAAAAAGCATAATCTTGGGTGCCAACGTATCCCAGTACTTGAGATAACTGTTCCTGAGATTTCTAGTATAAAGTGTCACTTCCTAGGAAACAAAATTAATTACCTGCAGTCTTTAATCGTTCACTTATGTCATGCACTTTTTTAATCGACTTTCAATCAAATATCGTGCATTTCTCGAAGGAGACAAAGGCGAAATATAATAAGGGATTGGTTTGCACTACAGGTCAGGCAGCATTGCGTCACGCGACCTACTGTTTTACTTATAGATGCCGGACGAAAAGAAAATATCCAATAAGTTCTGCTGAAAATTTCTGTACATTTCATAAACACTGTTTGGAATTTTGCATCTGAAGTGATTATAATCAGTGATGTGTGCTAGGGATGTCCATAGACTCCAAAGCCTCAGGATGGTCGGGGGTGGGTGCCTTGCGCTGCGGGTTGGCCACCCCTCCGCACACCTCTTGAAATGCTCCCATATGACCGGGCGTCTTACATAGCCTCTCCTGAGGAAGTCCTACTCACTGTCTTCACGTGGCGGAGGTGTTTCTCACCAAAGTGAGAGGGCAAAAGCGGATGCCCGGCGCTCTTCACCGGGTTGACTGTCCATTGGATGACAGTCTAGGGGAGATGGCTAAACCCTGATTCCAAACCTCCAACGACTGGCGTATGAAGCTCACCGGCAGACGTATGGACAAAGGGCTTGTTGGATGTCCTGGATGTCTGGCCCCATTCAAAAAGGCGTATGAACCGAACTCCGGTCACCGGCTGCCAATGGATAGTGGACTCTCCACTCCACTCCTACTGCCTTGTAGGTCACACTTGGTTGTGTAAAGGCTAGAGCTGCACTCTCAAACAAAAGGCCGAGCGATTCTGGGGACATCACTGGTACCAAATTCCCATGAAACTTCATGAACTCTCTTACCTTGTCGCAAAACCTTGCAACAGATCGCCGCGCCTGGGCAGCGATGATTCGAGATGTTCATGAAGCCGGCTCATCCTTCCGTAGGAGATAGCCGAAGTAAAGTAAGTAAGTAAGATGTCCATATGGGTTTCCAATTTTGTCTAACCTCATCATAGATCTACTTAATAGTTGTAACACTGATCGACTTTATTGGCTTAGGGATTGACTTATTACCGGGGTATAGTGTTGTTAACTCATAATATGCAGACGATGCAGTTCTTCTAGGTGATGACGCTGACAAAATATAGTCTTTTGAACATCTTAAGCAGAAATCTTAGTATGTTTGACATGCAATTCGCTGCTGACAAATGTAAGATAATGCTGCAGGACTGGTCCGTGCCAACTTCCAGTTTGAAGACAGGGTGCAGAGTGGTTGAGTGTATTCACCACTTCACTTATCTGAGAATTTTCGGTAACCCTAGTAGACTGATTGCCAATGAAATCTGAGGAAAAATGTAGGAAGTTCGTGTAGCATATGCTAGAAAGCATCAAATCTTGCCCAGACGTGATGTCTGGCTATCAATCAAAGAACGTATATGCTGCAAAGCAGTTCTCTCCATCCTTCTCTATGGCTGTGAGACTTGGTCGTTGAAAGTAGGAGACTTGAAGAGGCTGGCTATCTTTGTGTTTGCATTCTGGTCTCTTAAATTAACTGATATAATAACGTGATTAGTGTTAAGGCTAGATGTTGAGTGTTAAGTAAGGAGGACAAATCAATCGAAACGTTTGTAGAACTGCATAGACTTAAACGGTTAGGAAGCGCGTCACGTATACCATGACAGCCTTCCTCATCAAGCAATGTTAGCCGACATACGATTAGGACGGGAAAGCATTAGGGTTAGTCAAATGTAAAAATGGCATCAGTCCATGACGTCTTTGGTATGGCTCGAAATTATTCTTAATGGGCAGATGTATTCACTCCTTGTAATATCCTAGATACATTAGATGTTCGCGATTCTCCGTATAATTATTCTTTCTCCCGTACGTTTCTATTCATTATAGTTCCTTTGTATTTTTTTCCCTATCTTTGTGTGCTGTATGGGGCGTGGCGATTTGAACTATTACTCTTCTGAGTAAAGTTATACACACTGAACTCATAGTCAGTCGAATCAACAGAAACCTAGGTGCTATTTCCTTATGGCAGTCATATGCAAGGTCAAGATGTGTACAGGTTAGATGAAGTGCTTCCTGTCTCTACCGACTCCTCGTTATTTCTAATATCAACGGACAATTCACGTGAAACAGCATCTTATCACTTAGATTACTGATGACAGTCTACATCTGGTTGACACTCTTCGACTTACTATACTGAAGAAACGTGCAATTAAATATACTACCATCTGATAATAATTTAAAACACATAGCCCAAATCTATAGGAGGTCAGAGTTGTGGCTTGGAATAGCCTAGTCTCAAAAGCCTGGTGTAACTTGTCACTAAGTGATGTGCATGTTGCAATCTCAAAAGCAACATGTGTTTCGTCAAGATTGTAACGCGAAAAATTAGACTTTACTCGTAAGGATCACAAAGACTAGTTTTCTAACCAATCGATTTGTCAAGAAAGTTCTTCTATACTGTACATCATAAAAACTTGATAACAATGCGATGAATATTAGAGTGAACATTTAAAATAACACCAGAAGCAGGGAGTTAAAACATTACAGAATGTATAACCAACCGCATACCTTTGACTGAAATAGTTTACTGGTTATTTCGCGTAGAATGATGAATAACTCCACAGCCCAAAATGTACTTATAAAAGAATATTAAAAAGAAATTACAAGGCATATAACAATAGATGTACAAAAAATACGACAGATTAAACAAAACAAAAATAGAAATGTGTGGAGAGACGATACATTCACTAAACTATCCAATCAATGAGTCATAGTATCAAATTCTACTACCACTACGATAAACGGAAGAGAGAAAACTAGGACTACAGAAATTAGATTTCAAAATTGTGAAGTTATATTTAACTATAGATATGAACAGTATTCTGAGTTCAAAAGGTCATCCAGTGAATAGTAGAGTTTCACTGTGAGATATATCTGATAGAAAAAAATGGTACAAAATTACTCATATGCTAGTCTTATACAGTGGCCATTTAACATCTCTCTTAGTATTACCCTGTATGTGATTTTATGAATCAACTTCTACGTCGTAAATATAGTCCCGTGTCAACTCATCATCCATCTCCCTCGACGACATTATGAAGATTCGCATCCCAGTTACAACTAAACCCCTATTTTTTTTCACTGCTGTATTCTCACACTCAGAAGACTAAATTCTTTTCCACACTTATGACAGAGAATGATGTATTGGGAACAAGTAGAGAATGAATTTTCCCTAAGAAAGCACTGTGATAACTGATAAGACCAAGAATTTATCGCAGATCTGAAGGATTAGCCGGAGAAAGCATGTTCCTGACAGCATGCATATTTAACGGATAAAGTTATTATTGAAGATAAAAATCAGATACTTCATTAAAATCCGTGTCTTCTTCGAAATGGTAACTAAAATAAAATATTGAATAGCATAGAATTAAGTCAAGTTCGGGTAGACTACAACTGTGAGTTGCTTGACAAACATCATGTCTACGATCTGCTGGAAGGCAGCACGAGTTAGCTTGAAAGCAAAAAGTTCACAAGTAGACCGTCAAAGTCCCCAATGGGTGTTACTTATTAGTATCGAATTTGTATAAGTAGTGGATAGGCAAGGTATATTCATCAAACCTAACAGCGGCGAGTGCTTTGCTAAAAATAGGTCTCAAATAGGGATCGAACGAAATTCTAGACAGTTACTAACAGTCAACACTCCGTGAAGTCTTTATCAGTAAACCAACAATTCTTAAAATATAATGTCTGTATGCTACATTATAATTCCATTCAAGGTGTATATACAAAAGTGAAATAAAAATACTATGACAAACATGATATCATCATTACTTGTTTTCTAAAGAGATTATATCAAAGGCTGCACGATTAACTTCTACTGGACACCCAAATAACATATGAGGTTGATCAGAGTTTGAAAGAGAAGAACTGTGATAAGTTCTTCCAAATTCATAACGTTTCAGTGGATCTGATTCACTTCGATTTTCTAATAAAACTGAACCTGATCTAGCTAGATAACGTGCAAATGCTATATGCAAGGAATCTGGTAAACGGACAGGCAATCCATTTTCATCTAATAAGACTGGAGCAGCTGACAATCTATCCCAATTTTCGACAAGATGATTATCATCCACACCAAATGCATCATTGTCACTATCCGGTTTCGGTTGACTGAACCATGAAGTTTGATCAGGTCTATGAACAACTGGAACAAGTGTAGGAGCTTCCATCAGAATACCACTATGCGCAATAAATGAAGTTTCGACCAGGTGTGTTATGAGTCTATATAAAACATAAGAAACATTGAAAAATTTAGAATGAATAACTTGTATTGAATGAATATATATTTAAAATTATGATAAACATTGGATTAAAGTGATAGAAAAATGTAGACGTATTAAAGTAATGGAATTATTAGAAATATCTTCAACAATTGAGTCTTTATAGCTCAAGGGAATGATAAATTATAGAAGTAGAGTGAAAAAGAAAAAAATAATTTCTATCTGAGGGAGTTAATTTAACTGTGTTATCTGTTGCCAGGCGGTTATAATGAACGCATCAGTTGTGTGCGTCGGTGGCACAGTGGTTAGGACTCTCGCCGACCATACACATGGTCCGGGGTTCGATCCCCTGCCAGCGCACACCCGATATCTATGGTCGGCCTGCAAAATTTGGGCTACCGATATCCATGCTGAAAATTCCATACTTGTACTGAAAATACGGTGTGGAATCAAGCTGTAATCAAAATAAAATAAAAATAAAAAAAGATACTGCTCACAAAGAAAGTTTATTTTATTCAGAAAATACACATATTTAGTTCTGATAAGTATATAACACAAAGTGAGAAATGCATACCAGTTAATAAAAAACCACAAGGGATATGATATTGGAAAAAGTAAATAATATTTTGGCAAGTGATAATAGCAGGTATTTTGATGTAGCTGTGTTCCCTGAGCTGGTTGGTTTACTTGTTAAGCTTTCATTGTCCTACAAAATTAGCATCTTCAGAACATGCTTCAATTTTTGTAATCAGCTTTTAAATTTCTCCCCGTGTGTATTAGTCATCTCTCCCGGTGACTCTGAACATGATTGATTGCTCTTGTCTGTCTTCATACTTTGTGGCCTATTTGTATTGCTATCGATTGTTTCCTTAACGTGAAGTTTGACTTTTTGTGTATAAGATTTTCCTCCTATGGATTAATAAATTTTATCTTTGTCAATGTGCATGTTAACTGCCGATACACTGGAACATCAGGCTTCCGAAAATTTTCTGGTTTTCTTAGTGTTTCCTCTTCCTAATATTTAAACGTTTTCCTAGTCGAATTGATGTTTATGTTTGTCTGTATGCAGTGATATAAGGGAGTGGATATCACGTCTTTTGACGGCTAGTTTGTGTTTACGGATATAAAGACGAAGAGGACATCCACTTTAGCAAATGTAATGATTTTCTCAGTGTTTTCCAACTGTGAAAACCAGAAAATTTTCGGAAGACTGATGTTCCAGTGTATCGGTAGTTAACATGCATTTGAACAAAGCAAGAACAACAATTGTACCAGGATAATGTGAGCTCATCTTTTATTATTTCGAGGATTCTTCTCAACTGGTTACAACCTGAACGATAAAAAAATATGAATTACATTAAAGATTTGAACATACTTTTCCACGATCACAAGGAGTAATTGGTAGAAAGTAAAAGTAACATTAGTCGGGAATGATTTAACTAATTAAGAGTTATAAACACTGACTATTTATAGAATAATTAGACAATTAGGCTTGGAAACAATAACAGAGTTGCGTATATATGTGTGAGTATAGAAACAAGGTTTAGCTAGAAAGAGCATAATAAAAAAGTAGATTACGCAACTAAAGAAAATGTTTTATCTAATAGCCAATAGAAAAAAAGCAGAGAAAGAACAAGGTAGAGTGAGTCATGTTTAGATGAGAGAGTAGAGTTTTCTAAACAAGAAAAAAGTGACTCATAAAATTTGTATATTTTTTGTTATCACCAGGGCAGTGCAAGATTCACCACTGTCTCTTTCTGCGTACATAGATTTGGTTTAAGTCGTTTGATAGCAACAGCTTCAGCAAAGCGTGGCAAGCTAGGTTTCTTTTGCTTGTTGATTATTTTGAACGACTTCAGGTTGTCCACAATATGACCAGTTTCTAATAGATGACTCGCAATCGCACTGTTTAATGCTTGTGGACCTTTCAGTCTCAGGTTCTTTGGTATGTGTTCAGAAATGCGGACAATAACCCTTCTCTCTGTTCTTCCGATATGTGCTTTGGCATGTACATGTAAATTGGTAGACACAGTTGGAGGTAACATGAGGTGGGTATTTGTTAACATGCACATTGACAAAGATAAAATTTATTAATCCATAGGAGGAAAATCTTATACACAAAAAGTCAAACTTCACGTTAAGGAAATAATCGATAGCAATACAAATAGGCCACAAAGTATGAAGACAGACAAGAGCAATCAATCATGTTCAGAGTCACCGGGAGAGATGACTAATACACACGGGGAGAAATTTAAAAGCTGATTACAAAAATTGAAGCATGTTCTGAAGATGCTAATTTTGTAGGACAATGAAAGCTTAACAAGTAAACCAACCAGCTCAGAGAACACAACTACATCAAGAGCATCCACCTGAGCTACAAATCTCCAATGGATCTATTTAGTATGTACGATATGAAAGGCAGTTCTGGTTTTTCACTAATTGTATTTGTGTACTACACGCTGACCAGTTAACGCGACTACATAAAAAGAAAAGCGTAAATTATGGCAGCCTGACTCAACTTTGAGCTAACAAAATACCCTCTTTCATCAAACATACGTTGTTTTGAATTACTTCTTCAGTTTTTTTTCTTTTAATTCATCAAAGGGATCAACAAATCCTATCAGTTTCACTCGCATAATTTTGAATAAAAAACATTTCAATCTATCACTTTTCATGCCCACAATAATAGATAACAATGAATAATGAAGTGTCCGGGCATAGTTCAAATGATTATCACTGAGGTGGTTAACATAAAGTGCAGATCTCACGGTTATGATTTTTTCTGAAGAGAAAATAGACCGAGAAGCTCAATGAAGATATCTCTTTTCGGCGATTTCATCCTGTAAAGCTGTACAATTGTATTGTTATATAAAATGACATACACACAGTTTACATATTTACAGTTATTATTTGATTCAGCATAGAAACCAAAATGAAACTAAAAGTGATAATATTTTTCAGTTTGATACTTAAGCCTGAAGGTGTGAGTGTTGATCACAAGGGGGCATAGAAGGGTAATTTTGTTACAATAGGAAAATGTCAAAAATTCCATATTGTGAAAAATCATTATTTAGAATAATGTGATTATTATTATTATTTACTTTGAAGAAAGAGCAATAGATCTATTTAAGCGTTGGTTTGCAGGGATTTGATTGGTTTCACGATTTCATCATGAATTGACATCAGTTAGAGGACCACTAGAAAACCTGGGAGTATTGGATAACTGTTTTGTCCTAGTTTGGGACCAGTGACCAGTGGAGTACAGCAGTTCACGTGTGAGGTAAAAACTTGCCGTTGATATTCGCCAGTGGTCGTTCCATATCGCGAATTGAAAAAAGTCGGAATTCATGGACAACCGGATCGAGTCAGAGTGGTTTAATGGTCTACGAATTCACCTTGTAACCAGAAGCTCATGAGTTCGGACCTTCGTGGGCACGTACTTCTGAAGAGTCCCAGACTAGGAAGGAACAGCTGTCAAGTACTCAAACGTTATCCAACGGTCCTGTAACCAATATCAGTTCAGGATGAAATCCTTAAGCTATAAGAGACTCGTCATCAAAACTATGAGTGATAATCACTTAGAGGTCTTAAAAACTAGAGATGTATTCCGCATCGCCGAAAATAGAGGAAAAGGGAGATCATTGTATGAAATATTTCTCTGAATTTAGGATATTTCTCACTTTGTTTGATAATATCTATTAATAGTAATAAGCTGAAAGAATAACTTTCATGCTGCTGCAGAAAAAAATAATCATTACAACTTCGCTTACATAATCATTTTAGTATACTTAATTAAGCTTAAATATGAATTTCTTGATCTCATTTATTTTAACGATTCTAGGAGATTTATGTGATAAAAACGAAGCACATAGTTCAGAGAAGAGTCTCTTTTCGGTGAATTCATTCATTTAGCTTTACAATCGCAATTATGTACAATCATTTTTTTTTGCATGTGTGTGTACATTAGGTCTATTAGACAAGAATGAAAATCAGTTAGGCTTGTTGTTTGCATCAGGAAAATATTTCAAAAGATGTGATGAATAAATAAAGATTGGTGGGAGGATAGTGGTGGTCAGTTGTTGAGATATACTTGTTAATGTTAGTCAGTGAATAAGAGAAGTTGAGTAAGTGCAGTGTAGTAACCCATCCCTACTGCCCTCTCCCGACCGAAAGCTGCTACCTTGACGTGGTGGTCGGGCTTGAACACCGCAATGACCCAACAACCTATACTGGCTGAGACTTATGTCGCTTGAGGTCCTACCATGCCAGAAAGGTTGTTTGGATAGCGGTTAGACAAAAGGCAGTTACCCAACCCAATGCTATGACTCAAAGTAAATCACAAAATATCATGCCGGATCAGTCGGGGCCCGGATTAACAACGACCGCGCTTCCTGCTGCCGTGTCACAGGGCAGAAGTGATAAATACGCTACTGAGACACACCAAGTGAAAAAGAACAAACAAAAACAGGCCGCGTGTGACCGGCCTCAAGCAGTTGTCCCCTGGGCTCTGCGGTCACGCAACCAACTTCCACGGTGTGGGCAGCCGGGAAGTAACAATCGCCCTAACATTCCGAAATGCACGCGAAACCTCTCTAATCCTCACTCATCTTTGTCTTCATCTTCATCTCTATTATCTTGCCTTCCTTCTACTAATGCAACTCCTCTACTTGATGGCTCTTCACTTCCTCTTCACTCTGTGTGCACTGAAAACGACGGAAGCCGAAAAACCACCACCGATAGTCCCCTAAAGCCACGCCACCAATTTCATATAGGAGCATTTAATGTTAGGACACTTTGCCAAATAGGACAACAAGCATCACTAGCCAAGACTCTGGCATCCCGAGCCATTGATGTATGTTGTGTTTCAGAAACACGCATACAAGACCCAAGTGTGGTTATTCACCTAACCCCACCTGGCCAACAGGATGAATCTGCAAAATTCACCTTGAGGGTGTCAGGAGATACCACAGCTAGCTTACGAGGATTAGCTGGTGTTGGGATAGCTTTGAGTACTAGGGCAGAAAAGACATTACTTGACTGGATCCCGGTAGATAGCCGAATGTGTGCTGTCCGTCTGAACGGATCAGTAAAAAGGAGAAAGGACTGCACTACTCGCCGATGCCTCTTCGTAATCTCCGCCTACGCCCCCACTGACTTCAGTTCGGATGAAACGAAGGATGAGTTCTACCAAAATCTGTCTAGTTTGCTGCGAAAGGCTAAACCCTCAGATATAGTCGTTTTAGCTGGTGACTTTAATGCTCAAGTAGGGAAATTGTGTCAATCTGAGAAGGATGTCGGTGGCACATATGGAGTTCCGTGCCAGCGAACCGACAACGGTGACCGTCTCCTACAGTTCTGTTCTCATAATCATTTGTTTCTTGTAAGCACTAACTTCAAACACAAGGAGAGACACTGTTTGACCTGGCGACCCCCATCATCAAACCAACGCTGGACACAAATAGACCACATAGCAATAAGCTATCGTTGGCGTGGGTCGGTAGGAGATTGTCGCTCCTTCTGGAACACGTGTGTAGATACCGATCACGCACTGGTCCGCGCTCGTGTGTGCTTACGACTGAACGGACGTAGGAAACAGCTAGCGGTAAACCCATCACGTCCCCAGCTCGATCAGGAAACTAAGTCCCTATTTGAGGAAGAACTAGCTAAACACATATCTGAGTTCGACAGCTACGCTCACCCTGAAGAAGCCTGGAAGAATATTCAGTCAGCCATAGATACAGCTGTAAAAGCTGTGAATAAGGTAAATCCAAAGGTGAGTAAAAACCATTGGATTTCGACTGCCTCATCCGAACTGATAGATGCTAGAAGACTTATTCCGGCGAGCTCCGAATTCAATGAGGAGCGAAAGCTGCACAAAAGGAAACTTACGAAAAGTCTCCGCAAGGACCGTGAACAGTGGTGGCTGACAAAGGCGAAAGAGATGGAAAAAGCATCGGCGATAGGCAACACTAGGCAACTCTTTAGACTCATCAGGGAAACGGGTGGGAGAAGGCAAATCATAAGTGAGACTATTTCTGAGAAAAATGGCTCCTTAATTAGCTCTCAGGATAGACGCCTTGAACGCTGGAAAGAACACTTTGAGGAACAATTTAACTTGCCTACAGCCACACTGAACCTCCCCGCCATCCAGCACACACCCGAATGGGATATAGACACTGGCCCGCCGTCTGTAAGTGAGGTCACAAAAGCTATCTGTAATTTGAAACGAGGCAAAGCGGCAGGACCCGACGGAATTATTCCGGAGGTGTTTAAATATGGGGGTGACATACTAGTATATAGTTTAACTAAGGTACTAGGTAACGTCTGGGAATCAGAGACGGTGCCATCAGACTGGGGTAAGTCACTTATTATACCAGTATTCAAGAAGGGAGATAAGTCCTCATGTGATAATCATAGAGGGATCAGCCTGACGAACAGTCTCTAAAATCCTAGGCTCAGTAATCATGCACAGACTAAGCCGAACTCGGGAGGAACAAACGAGGGAAAATCAAGCAGGCTTTAGGCCTGGCAGAGGGTGCATAGATCATATCTTCACTCTCCGACAGATCCTAGAACATAGACACACTTTTAGGCGTCCAACAATTGCCATATTTCTTGACTTGAACGCGGCATTCGACTCCGTGGATCCAAAGGTACTATGGCAATGTTTGACTGTGAAGGGAATGCCAAGAAAGTACATTGCACTAATCAAGGCACTCTACTCAAACTCACGTAGCCATGTAAGGGCTTATGGGGAATTGTCATCTGAATTGATAACAACCAGTGGTGTCCGTCAAGGATGTCCACTTTCCCCTTTTCTGTTTAACTTCATCATAGATATGCTAATGGAAGTATCCTTAACTGAACTTAACGACTTAGGAATCGACTTGTTACCAGGGAATAGTCTTATAGACTTAGAATATGCAGATGACATAGTCCTGTTAGGGGAGGATGCTGACAAAATGCAGAGTCTTCTGAACACCTTGAGCAGCAATCTTCGTATGTTTGGCATGCGATTCGTCCCTGTAAAATGTAAGATGCTGCTACAGGACTGGACTACGTCTACCCCTAGCTTAGTGATAGGGAGTGAAGTGATAGAACATGTTGACCACTTCACCTATTTGGGAAGTTGTATCAGCACCAACGGATTGATTGGTGACGAAATCTCAGCACGGATCCAAAAAGCTCGGGCTGCTTTCGCTAACTTACACCATCTCTGGCGTAGGCGTGACATCCGACTATCACCAAGGGACGTGTGTACTGCTCAGCACTTCGCTACGTCCTTCTCTATGGCTCTGAAACATGGCCAATACGAGTTGAAGACACGAAAAGGTTGACTGTTTTTGATCATAGATGTCTACGATCTCTTTCTCACGTTAGGTGGCATAATAAGGTAAGTAATGTTGACGTTAGGCGTAGTGTTGGGCAAAGAGGGAAAATCAATCGAAGAGGCTATAAAGTTACATAGATTGAGATGGCTAGGTCACGTGCTGCGCATGCCTAACCATCGCCTCCCCCGAGGGGCATTACCACCTGATATAGGTGCAGGTTGGAAGAGAGTAAGTGGTGGCCAAACAAAAACATGGCCTCATCAATCCATGAAATCCTTGACAGTTAAACTGAGTCAGGTAGGGAGATGCAGACTTCCGGGTTGGGGCCCTCGGGACTCTAAGAATCAATGGCTGGAGACAATAGGTGACATGGCTCAAAATCGTTGTCAATGGCGCAGATGTATTCAGTCTCTGTAATCTTTCATATTCCTTTCTACCATTACTCATTCTGTTTCACTCGTATACTTGTCAAAACTCTATTGATTCTCTTCACTCATTTTCTTGTCTACCTTTGTGTGCTATTTGGAACGTGGCAATTCGAACTGGTGCACTTCGGTGCCAAGTTCTATATTGAATCCAGACAGACAGACTGCCCTCTTACTAATCTTTGCCCACCCAGCCCCCAACAACCTAGTTACAATTTTATTTACTCATCTTATTTTTTGAAATATTTTGATGACATAAACAACAAGCCTAGCTAATTTTCATTCTTTTTTGACAAAACTAATGTAAACACATACAAAAAAAATTATTATATATAATTGCGATTGTTCAGCTAAGTGAATGAATTCACCGAAAAGAGACTCTTTTCTGAACTACGTGCTTTGTTTGCATTAATGCCTGGGTGGGAATTATTCAAGAACTAAGTGATAAACATTCAGAAAAAAATTTTTTTCACTTGCATCGAATTGACCAACACTATCGCAAGATAGAATATAATACAACTATTTTAAATTTAATCATATACGTGTTCACTTTTTAAAATGGAAAACGAGTAAGTTGGAAATAAATCCATGTAAGAATATCTGGCGACCAGCCAATCAAGAATATAAAGCCCAACAAAAATGCTGAAAGTAAAGGAGATTGACTGGATATACAGTCCGAAGAGCCTGTTGAGTGACATCCCACACCAGGCCATAGAGTGGAATCCGAATGGGAAACCACGAGTTAGGCATTCGAGGGTGATACGGAGGAGGAGGAGGAGAAGATGGAAGCTTATGTGTAATCGTAGAGTTACCTGATAAGAAAGATTGCATAGAACAGGATGAAATAGAGATATACTAGTGAGAAGTCCTACATTCCACTCGAAACCCAAGGGAATAATGACAGTAGTAATAATAATATCTGCAGTTTATGAATGAACAAAGTAAAACAGATCAACACATTGCATACCTGCGTATTTTTAAGTAATTATAAAGTAAACGATTAGGATGATCTTGTATGAAACAATTTTTCCATAGTAACTGGGATATGAAACTTTCATCAATCTGTCGGAAATTTCTGTGCAGTGAAGCTATTCCCGTATTACAATCATATAGTAAATCCTATAAATAGTAAATAAGTAAACATAATTGATTAGAGTGATTCAGTATGAAAAATAAATACATTAAAATAGAGCAATAAAACAACTGTTGTAACAGAGCAATCTGTTCAGGATAACGCAAATTAGTGAGGTTGTCTATGGAAATACCTGAGACAGTATGAAAAGTTATTATTGATACAATAAGTCAAGAAGTCCACCTAACCGTTTAATAGTGTATGGAGGCAGTTTTCTTTAAAAAAATTTAAAAACAATCGGTCCATTTTATAAATTTGGATGGCGTTATTAGACAACAGAGATTATCTGAAAATGATGTGATGTATTTGCTCAATACATTTCGAACAATCTGATCCCTCACACATTTACTTGTCAAGTCAATTTATATGAAAAATAAAGGCCAATTAAAGTACACAAAGTGACAAAAGGATTACCAAGGCAGGTTGAGAGCGATAACAAATTGTTTTCGTACACACAGTGGTAGGGGGGGGCTTGAGTTTACGAATGGCCAACACCTCAGCGCACTTCAACAAGCGCCCTTTACCGTTCTTAAAAGCTGTTTTGGCATCAGTCTTGTGGTTCATGTCGATTAGATGTTTATCTATAGACGAAGCTGGTAGTCTGCCATCTGCGTCTGTCAATTTTCCAAAGTTCATCTGTTCCTCTAACCTCTTGGGGATATGCTCTTCCACTTTCACAGAGACTAAATTCGGTCATTCATAGAATCTCGGCTTATAATTACTGAAAAACTAAATAAATAGAGGTCAACCTAAAGCTCAATAGACATGTGTGAAATAGATGATTAGAAAATAAATTACATTTGGAAATGTGAATTGAAATGTTGTCAAAATGGTAAACTAGATAAAATGTTAGAACATGATCACATAAAGTGAAATAAAATAAAACAAAAGTGGAACATGGAATTAAAGAAGGATAACAAAGCTTTTATATGAATTACATAGTAAAATCAAGACCATGGTAACGAAAGAGATCGTGCAAATTGTTTTTGTACACTAAGTTCAGGCTTGATGTTGTGTATTGCCAAAGCCTCTGCTATACAAAATAAATTCACATGTGCCCCTTTCGGCAAACTTTGTAGGCTATATTATTTATTTCACTTTATTTGATCATATTCTAACATTTTCTCTAGTCTACTATTTTGACAACATTTCATTCATCCTATGTTTCCACTATATTACATTCACATATTCACATCTCCGAATGTACTTTATTTTCTGATCAGATATTGAAAAAGCCAAAAGTATGCTCCACTGCAAACCTCAAAAGTGCACACTATATACCACTTTACGTGTGTGTAGACACACATACCACAGGGAGGAGTAATTGCGGTTTGCATGTGAGGGTGGAAGGGCATATCCCAACGTGGTTACAGAACACAGATAAACTTTAACTTTGGAAAATCGATAGACGCTTCGTATAAAGCTAAACATCAAATTGATATGCAACTTCATACATTTATTCACCTTTATGAATTTGCATAAAGCAAGAACAACAGTTTTTACTGAATATTATGATACCATCATTTATTTCGTTGACTTCTCATCATTTGTTTACAGCCTAAATTAATTATCAAGTTTATGTACAGAAAAGTTTTAACATACTTGCAAATTTTCATGGTGTCAGTTGACAGGAAGTTCGGGACTTGGTGAACAGTGCTCAGAGATTCATTGACAAATATGGAAGATGTTAAGGCTCTAATGCAAAACAAATCACTAGGAAAAAAGCCTGTCTTCATTCAACTCAGTTTTAAGGGTGAAAATATTGCAGCAATAGTCAACAGAAGATTCAGTACGTATATAGCCAGAGCCTATACTGCAGCCAAGTTGGTTCCCATCTATCGGGCGGTATGCTCTTTAGTGCAATTAAAGTCGACAGATACCCTTCTGGTGTTAACTCCAACTGTGTATAAAAATATATGGGTATCTGCAGGAGCAGTTACATTGGGAGAACAGAAAGAAGGGCACACATCCGATTCTCTGAACGTGTACCAAAAGGCCTATGTTTAAAGGGAACAAACGCATACAATAGTGTCACTGCCAGACATCTCCTTGACACGGGTCATAATGTGGAAATCGCGAAATCCTTTAAAATTATCAATTGACAAGAGAGCTTAAGTTTTCCGAAGCAATCTCCATCAATAGCCTGAAACCAGATTTAAGCGTTCAGAAAGAAGTAGTTATCAATCCGTCCTTGTCCTGGTGACTGGATGTCCTTATTTTCTCTTCCATTTGATTACTTAATCTTTGGCTTTAACCTCACCACTCCCTTTGATATAGTGTAATTTTGCTTGTCTCTTGTTTCTGTGATTTGAAGTGAACTCAGCACACTGTTCCCCCCCCGCCCAATTTATTAGTTACTCATTATCTTATGCATCTCTCGTCTCTATTATGTGACTCCTCTACCACTGTATGCATACATTTACTCTGTTTAAACTGGAACTGACTGTGTAAAAACTATATAAGCGTAATTTTCTGAGCACTGTTCACCAAGTCCCGAACTTCCTGTCAACTGACACCATGAAAATTTGCAAGTATGTTAAAACTTTTCTGTACATAAACTTGATAATTAATTTAGGCTGTAAACAAATGATGAGAAGTCAACGAAATAAATGATGGTATCATAATATTCAGTAAAAACTGTTGTTCTTGCTTTATTCAAATAATCGATATGAAACATAAGACTAGTGTCAAAACAGCTTTTAAGGCTGTTTTTTAAAACAGTAAATGGCGCTTGTTGAAATACGCTGAGGCATGTGTTTACGAAAACAATTTGTTATCGCTCTCAACCTGCCTTGGTAATCCTTTTGTCACTTTGTGTACTTTAATTGGCCTTTATTTTTCATATAAATTGACTTGACAAGTAAATGTGTGAGGGATCAGATTGTTCGAAATGTATTGAGCAAATACATCACATCATTTTCAGATAATCTCCGCTGTCTAATAACGCTATACAAAAAAGTCATTCATTCTTGTATTCGACTACTTACCTGTAGAACGTGTAATGCGATTATTCTCATATAAGCCACACACTAACGAAAATTAAGCAAATCTCTATGCTCCCTTTTTCATCTAACGATAGCACTTAAATTCTACCAGCATAACTGAACAACCATCTTAAAATCTGTGACACAACAATTCAGAACCCAGAATTTATACCCAAAATCAAGCTTTTCATCAAAAGCCACTTTCACAAGGGGATCCTGACACTCAGAGCCATTCAATGCCATTCCACAGATAAGTAAAGAGACTAATAAGTATTGCAATTTAAAAGCTATGCAAAAGTATGACTGAAACGGTTTATTTTCAACTAATAAATTTTGAGTACACATGTTGCGTCAAATTATTCAATTTCATCATACAGGTACTACAATTATTGCTTACACATTTGGTTTACCTCATAGCTCACTAGGCAGAAAAAGGACATACCAATTAACTAGGCCGGATCAATTATTTTCAGTCGAGTATTACATGTTCGCCGCAAAAACGAAGTAATTTCACAAACATTATGAAACCAACAGATGGTTACTCGAATTCTATGAATTGAAAGAATCTCAGTGGAGATAAAACATTCAAAATCCATGGGACAGGAGAACAGAATACTTTTGAATAGTCAAACTACACATTAACTATTGAGTCAGAGGTAGAATACTCGCCAACCATCAGCGACTGACGCATTCCTTAACCTCGCTTAAGCGGTAGTAAGCCCTGTATGGATATTAAGTTGGGCGTGAAGCTACCAACGCCACCCCGTGAAAAACAAACACCACTGTTACTTGAATTTCAAAGATAAGGCTTCAAGCCCTGTCTTCCACTTGGAACGCAAAATAATAAAAATTACATTTAGTAGTCGGCCGTAATGAGTAATCCATATCCCCGTTGGGTTTATGGGTGCGTGCTGACGAAGAGTTCGGAGATAGGAGGAAACAAATGTCCACTAAGTGCTGGTTAACAATGGTTCTCTAACTAAGCCCAGTTCGTGAACCTATCTAAAATCAGTCAAAACCCTGCAAAGCAACACTTGAAAATCAAGATTCTACACTCTGCTTTTAAATTAAAAGCAAAGTACACTAGAAAAAAGATTTTAAACACATCAAAAAGTATACGCCTATTTACCGATGCACCAGAACAGGCTTGAGAGAAAAGAGTGTGTGTAACAAAACGATATAAATTGCTATCAGGAGTTTTACAGATTTCAATAAGTTGTTTTCTAAATGCTGCTTCAGTTGACTTGAAAGGTGGTATACGCGGAGAAGTCAATAAATCCTGGATGTAAACAAAGAAAAAGAAGAGTAAACCAATAGTTAGATGAAGGCTTGAAAGTCAACAAATGTTATCCAATTAAAATCAATATTAAAATATCATGAATGAAATTATGATAGTATGCCTCTATTTTAACTATAACGGTTCAGTTAGAGGAAATTATCGAGAAGTTTCAAGGTTTAACCTTACTCGAAACAGTTGAAGTTCAGTCAAACTACGACTCTCACCAATATACTTAATTGAGGTAGAATAGTAAAAGTTTTTTTCCAGCTATTTTATCCAGTCTTGGTATTTAGAAAAGCCAGAATATTTATGTTTTTATTCACCTATTATACTTTCTCCACAAAATTCTACTTACTTTGCTTGAAGTGAAATGCACAATGCTTCATTTACCATTTCAAAAATATTCATATTAAAAGAAATGCATGAATTTATTCAATCAATATATAAAAACCTAACGCAAAGATAAATAACTAACATACAGAAGCACTTGGTCTTTTAGAAGGATCATGTTGAAGCATAGCGCGAATTAACCAAGTCTGATTGACAAGTTCTTCTTGGGACCAGTCTTTTGGGAAAATAACCTTTTCTTTTCTTAAATCTGTAAGGACAGAAACCCGCTCCATTGCAGTTGGCATAGCACGATAAAACATTTCAAACAGGATTACGCCTAGACTGTAAATATCAACACGCTAGTTTACAAAACGAAAATATACAAAAGACAAAATGACATGTAGGATTAAGATAAGTTTTTTTTTCTAAATAAGTTAAATAAGCATAAGTGTGAGATTAAAAAAGTAGTATTTCTACTTTAACAAAAAAAAATGTTTGGATTATGTGAAAATCAAGTACAATTTTTTAAAGTCTTTTGCTAAAGTAATGAAATAGAAATTGTCTACTTTCATATTATTCATCATAGAAACGCCGCGAAGGTTAGTGCGACACCCTCAGTGAAGGAGAAAATGGCACTTCCCTTGAATAAATGAAATATGGAAGAACATCTTGGTTACTTTTCCAGATGCAGATTACCCTTTATAACAACAGATGTTCAGCTGGAAGCATGATCTAAGGTGGCATTATTTTGGATAGAAATCTTAATAACACTCTAGTCATTCATTACTGGAGGTTGATTACTATATATTAAAAGACGACAACATACGGCGTAGTTTAAACATACACGGATGACATACTCTGCTCTTTATCCATGACTTCTACCGTTGGCGTAAGCGATGGATAACGCTTAAAACACACTACATTTACGTAGTATTCATTGTTTCATTGACACATTACTACTTTCATTTTTACCGGAACGTTCTAGCCAGATATTTACGACTAATAGTGACTACATTCGTCATTATTAGTATTTCTTTGTTATAATGAACACAATAATCTTTAACAGTTGCTCTGTCCAATAACAGACAGTTTGGATGATAAATAAACTGTTTCTTCGTAACTCAGTAAATCATCAATCACTTCAGCAGTTATTTACAACATGTACACTAAATACTCAAACACCAACTTCTCAAGCCCTTTAAGTATTTATTACTGGAAAGAAAATGTACTGAGATTCTCGATGACTTGAGGGGAGTTGTTTTAGTAGGTCTGACGAGTGCTATTCAACAACTACTTGCATTTCCAAAGAGCCACGCCAACTGTATGGGGGTCAGTGATACTGAGTAGGTAGACTAGACTTTGTTAGAGCAAGGTTCGAACCTGAGATATATTGGTCGTAAGTCGAGCACCTAGACCAGTGTCTCCTTAATACATTGATGTCAGTGGCTTTTCATTTGTTTGCAGTTGTTAACATGAGACATTGACGCTTCATTAGCCGTGGTGTTATTTTTTCTACAGTGTAGGATTGCCAACCTCACGCCCAACTTTCTCTATGTTCCAGACTTGCTACCGACTAGGTAGTGCGCATTGGGAGGGAATCACACCTCAGATCACGTGTGCGTGGTTAGCGAGCATCCTAACGTTGAACTGCTGACATACTCCAAATAATAACATGTGCAAATAATTAAAGTGTAAGGCGTAATTTTATTTAAAGTTAACTGTAAGCATAAATGAATAGCTTATGCAGTGCAGTAGAGTATAACTATTGTGTTAGTTTACTTGTTCAATATACTAATGCATATTTCAAATACAAATCACTCTTTATAATCACACTGGCCAAACTATAACTTTGGTAGAGACTGAGCTGTCGATCCAACAGAAGCTAAACCTCATTGCTTACAACAACTGTTTCCAAATTAGAATTTCAGCAATCACAGACCAACATTAATTGCATGTATACCTTGAGCAAATAAACGGTCATATTTTCTGATGACTTAGTGGATAATGAAATGATAATGTGGCACAGTGTATGGCTAATATATCAAACATGTGTAGTAAAACTAACAACAATAACATACCTCGTCATATACTCTATGTTTTTGACACCCCAAAAGTAAGACTTCAGGACTTATATACAAAAAAGTACCAACATTATGTGTCATGGATTGATCGTAGAAATTCACAGAGGTATGATGATGATGATGAGCATTCATAGGATTTAATAATTTATTATTTGTAGTTGTAGTCTCTTGAGTGGAATTTGTACACTCTGGATGCTTGTTAGATTTCTAAGTTGAAGAAAAGGAAAAATAGTCTATTGTTCATAAATTTTTATATTGAACAATCTTAATAAATGTTTCATACTGAAATGATTACTTTAAAATGTATAGAGGGATAATAATAGTTCAACACTTGAATGAATTCTAGTATAACACATACGATTCTCAATATTAAACCTTCAAACAAGTGAGTGTTCATCAATCGACTTATAGGTGAGCTGTATGTATTGTAAGAGGATTGATGACTTAAAACCTAATTAGGTAGTGCAGAGTTTGTATCCATGATCGGATAGTTAAAAAAGGATTATCTACATCAATGAATCACAATTTTCAAGCATTGGTTTGTAGGGATTTGGTTGATTGGTTACAGGATTTCATCATCAGCTGACATTGGTTACAGAACCAATGGAAAACCTTCGGGAGTACTGGACAGCTGTTTCGTCCTAGTTTGGGACTCTTCATCAGTACGTACCCACCGGGGTTCCCACTGGAACCCCAGGTAACTACCTACCCGAATAGGGCCAGTCACCAGTGAGCTATATATATATATATATATATATATATATATATATATATAAAGTTCTAAATATCCATTCATAATAAATACATTGAAATTCATATGCAAGGCTATAACAGTTATTTGTGTGCTTGATATTTTAAAAATTGCTTAAATCGTTTCTTAGTAGTAACCGATATGTGTGCGAAAACTTTGATTAGTAAAACAAATTAAAATATCCAAACACAATATATTCTGCACTGAACTCATTGAATAATCTCAAACTACACTAGTTACATGGAGAAAAGTATTGTAGAAGTCCTACGGCCGGTGCTCTAGGAACTTGATATTTAATGCTCGGAAACATTTACCAGGGTGTGGTTTAATAAAGGTGCAGTAGAAACTATCAACAGTTCGATATAGACCACCTGGTCCAAACAGGCTACAAAGCCAACATTGAAGGATGCTTCTCTATCATCTACCGGGTATCAAATAAATTGCCAAAAACATGCAGGTACCTTATACTCCAAACAGCAGAGGCGGTCACGATTCGCCTTTAAAAAACAACCGGTGCTCTGTGTACAGAAGAAGCAAGTTCAGCCAGCCCTACTACTGCTCTGGTCGGCCTTCAGTGGACTATAAATTCGTGAATTTGTATTATTATCTCTCCTAATTTTTCTGATATTCATTCAGTGTAGTGCAGTGTTATGTTGGTGCTATCGAACTGTGATATTATTATTGATTGGATGTTATTTAAACAGCATTAATGTTGTTAATAATACTAATTCAATCACTATTATGCATATATAATTGTAGAACGCGATAAAGAAGCTATCGAAAAGAATATTATTTGTTCAGTAACCATTCTTTTAAAAAAAAAACGATTTCAAACAAAAAAGTCAGAATAGTAAGAAATACTGTACTACACAAAAAAGAAGAAATGAATGTAAAGGATGGGTTGCTAGGCTACTCAAATACATTCAATATAAATTCAGGAAGGTATAATAAAAGAATTCAAAAGCAAAACAAATACTCACTTGGAATTCAGCAGCTTGACGAGCATTCATTATTTGCTCTTGAACAGTTCGTGTAGCTAAGCCAAAATCCACAATTTTGACATGATCGTTAGAATCTAACATAATATTGGCCGGTTTTAAATCTCTATGAATCACACCTTTGGAATGAATATATGCTAAGCCATCAGTCAATTCACGGAATAAACTCCAGGCTCTATCTGGACTGCATGATAAATTTTCAAAATCAATCACATGCCTTAATGACTTAGATGGACACAGCTCCATTTGGATTATAATATACTATTGTATAGTATGAAAAAGAAAGTTTATAAAAGAAAATTTAGACACTAAGTAGGGTATAACAGTCATTTTTAGCATATTAATTGATTCGAATGAGCGGAAGAAAGAACAAAACGAAAAGCAATTGATACACTTTTCTACGTTAACATACTAATCAACAAGACAGTAAGTAGACAAAATGCTCATTCCACTAAACTACTTCATATCCAACAAGCTAATTAGTATGAACTGTAACAAATCTTCTGCTAAATACTTTGCAATAATCATTATTTATTATTTACATCTCGATTTTATCTTGTAAGATATTGGCTGAAATTATATTAGATACGCTGTGATAATCTCAACCAACTTTTACACTTCATTTTGGAAACGGTATAATTGTAGACGCTTTAAAAAAGGTAAGTCTACATCGATTGAGATGACTTGGAGACGTGTTATGCATGCTAAATCATCGCCTTCTTAGACAAGTAACGTTAGCTGACATAGGATTAAGTTGAAAAAGAGTTAAGCATGGTCAAATAAAAGTCTGAAATCTTTGGCAGTTAGTATGAGTCATATAGAGATGTAGACTCACTTGGTTGAGAAACTCTAGGATGCTGAGAGTTCATGACTAGAGACTATTGGCAATATGTCTCAAAATATTTCCCAGTGGTGCACATGCATTCATTCTTTTTAATCTCCCAGATCCATTAGACCCTTATACTTTTCCATGTTACTATTCTTCCTCCCTCGCATCAGTCAATGAAATCCACAACAGTTAGTTGCAGCCAGTCAGCCACATAAGGAGGTGTAGACTTCCTGGTTGGGGTCCTCAGGACGGTAAACACTAATAGCTGGTGACAATTGATGATATGGCTCAAAATCGTCGTTGTCAATGGCGCAGATGCATCCACTCCTTGTGACTTATAATACCCAATAAAACTATATTGTTCTTTGATATTACCATTCTTCTTGTCTCATATCTCTGTTTACTGTCTCTCTTTTGCATTTCTTTTTACTTTCTTCTCTGGCTTTGTGTGCTGAGTTAAGTGTGGCGACTCGAACTGCTGCACAACGGTGCAAAGTTCTATGTTGAAACCGGTCAGTCAGTCATTGCATTTCTACTCATTATCATTTTTCTGGATCTCTTTTCTCTCTCTCTCTCTCTTTTGTATGCTACGTGGAATGTGGTAACTTGAACTACTGCAGTTTTGTAAAAAGTCATATGTTGAAACTCAGTGAGTCAGTTAGGTTAATGTTGAAATATTGCACCAAACACAGTAATGAATTTTAGTAGACTATTCTCAGTAACGCAAGTGATGCTCAATTTTCGGGTACACATTATAAATTTCAAAAGGAAATTATTGTAGCTTCTAAGTGTGTTGAAAATCAATTATGTAGTAAGATTATCTGGATAAATGTATATGAACCATTACAAGGCTTCGTATAATAGTCTAACGCAAAAAAAAGTAAAGCGGGATGAAAAATAACATTAGTACGGACCATATTACACATTCGAGTTGCTATTACAGATTCTTAGAATATCTTATCCAATTCGCATGCGTACACAACAAGCTACTAGATCTAGTGAAAGTAAATAAAGTGCACTCAACAATCAAGAAATACTAGATACAATACACCAAAACTTACTCGATATTCTCGTTTCGCCTTTTCATGGTTATTCTCATGAGTAGCTCTAAGAATGAGAAAATTCATGAGAATCATCATTACCGTGGTTAAATGAAATTAACAGTTGAGAACAACTAATATATACGCACAAGTGTCATCATCTGAGACGTGTTACAAGAATTTGTACTTTAACAGTGTGACGAAAGTCGCCTACGAAACCGATATGAGCACATAGTCGCCTTTGTAAACCATTGAGTTTTATACATTATATATGAATAAGTTACATTTCCGATAACGAAACAACCAAAGCAACAGTCAGATTTATTGCATGTCTTCACTGCAAATTCAAATTTGATACCTAACTGAATATCATTTGAAATATATGAAAATCAGTTGGAATCACCTTTCACTGACAACTTTTCAAGAAATATAATCTCCCAGATGTAAGCAGTGAGATGTCAGCCTAACGCATTTATTTCTTATCTTACAGAATAACTTCAGGAAGAACTACCACATATTCTTAAACACCATCTTAGAGTTAAGAAGGAGTGTTCAGCATGCATGCCACCAGCTATGACAAATGAGAAACAAGTCCGGGTTAAAAAAAATCTAATATCAAGAAAGTGACTCGTCCGAATCAATCAGTTCTTTTTTCGATGAGCAAGCGTATATACAGGTTACAACTTAACAATCTCACATGAATACGATTTCATCAAATACAAACAATGCTACAGGAGAAAATGAACCTCAAGATACTATTTCTATTCTCTGGAATAACGAAATCAAAAGTCAATTCGAAAGCTTTTTAAGGTCAAACTCCCAATTGAAATTTCACGTGAATACAAGAAATTTCAAAATAATGTGAAAAGCAAGCTTAACTAACTAACTAACTTACTCATCATCAGTATTGTGCTTATTTACCAATGTATCTCTTCTTTTTCTACGAGTAATTAAAGTGTCTGCGAACTGAGTAGATGAATCTGAGAAAACGGAGGTGGCAGATGACGAAGAGGATGATGATGATGTAGAAGATGGTGAATTGTTCTCTGCATCTTCTGTATCCTCACTACTTTCTCCAGGCACTCGAAAGAGATAATTCTGAATAGTATTCGTAGGTTTCTTAGCTGGAAAAAGAAGAAAAGAAAATAACACAATTATTATTGTCATTTAATTACAACTTACATCAATGTAATAAGTATAGAGTTTTGATGGTGACTGGAAACATGTATTTGTATCAACATTGCTATACGGCGGCCTGCTTAAATCTTGGGCTACCAAAATTTCCCATCATTTATATTGCATCTGATTACTTGGATTTATTTTGTCTTAATTATTTAAAATGTTTTCAACCGGCTCATTTATGAGTTCCTGATAAACTTAAGAAAAAGCATCATGGTGCGTGGCGACGAGCCTAGAAGCGTACTCTGATGAATTAGATGACTGTTCGTGTGTTTATGAGCATAAATTGCAGGTCATTACCAAACAAGATTAATTACTTGCATACTCTATTATCTTCAAATATTTATTGTAATATCTATGTTTGCTGATGAATTCACTCTTTTCGCTGCTGCATCTTTCAGTAACTCATTGACCATAGTGACAGGCGATTTTAGTCTTTGTGACCGCAGTTATCTTACAGTGCTAGGTTATGAAAATGTCGTTAGCTTTCCCACGCGACTGGATACTTCGCTTGATCTTGTATTTATAAATGACTCCAATGACTGTATTGTACTCGTTTTACCCAAAATTTATGGAAAGTTACACAAGAGAACCTTTTCACACCTGTCCAAGAAAATTGCACATGGATGTTACTCTATGGAGAATGTTCAGAATCTTAGGAGCATGCTCAGAGACACAAGGTGGGACTTGTTTAATGAAGACTCCCTTGATGACACTATTTCAAATATTACATTGTTATCTCAATTTTTACTTAACACCTGTTGTCCCAGAGAAACACTCTTCATCAGATTGGACCGTTTCTCCTCCCCTTAAATTAAAAAGCGTAGCAGGGGAAAAGGATATCATTGATATGAAAAGAATTAACATCCTAATCAAGTTTGAAATGCAAAGTGGTTGGGTAAGCAGAAAAACAGTATTCCTTATTCATTTGATGTGTGCACACTAAATAAGTCTTTCATACATTCTCCCATAAATGCCAAGCTCTGTAGTGCCACAAGTTTTAATGAAACCTGCTTCCCTGGTTTCAATACAAATGATGTTCTAAAATGTCTCCAGTCGATGAACTCTGTTTGTAGCCTAGGGTCAGATGGTTTGTCTAGCATTATTCTTAAAAGATGTGCAGATATCCTGTGTTATCCTCCCATTGACATATTTAATGAATCTTTTTCCAGAAATGTCGTGCCAGCCGTTTAGAAGGTCATTAAAATTGGGCCTATGCGTAAGTCATCTACTGAAACATGTATTAGATTTAGACCTATTGCTATTATCTCTCCTTTTGTAAGAACTATGAAAAAGTTGTTCTTACTTAATCTTGAATCTTTACTTAAAGCCTTTAACAATCCCAAACAATTCGCCTGTAAACATAGTAGAAGTACTTTAGATGCAGCCACAGTGTTGCATCATAACACTGTCTGCAGTTTAGACAAAGGGGCTAAATTTTTTTCGCAGAAAAGTGTCAATAAAATAATGAAACAGAAATTCAATAAACAATAATTTTCACTAACTAATCACAGATAACTAATGCTTTAATTACAGTCTATCATGAAAAGAAATTTACTTACAGTTACTTATTTCACACCATGACTCATCGGTACGATTAGACTGATCAACAAATATACAAGTGTTTATATCATTTCCAACAAGATCACTTAGTTCCAGTGTATTGTTTACTGGTGAACAAATCAGATGGGATTTATTATGACGATGTAGTAATTTTGTATTGGAATCATGACCAGTCGCGTCCTCCTCCTCCTCTTCCTCCTTGTCATCATCATCATCATCACTATAATCGTCTGAATAAAACGTATTGACTTTGGATGTAGGATACTTTGATTCACCGACTAATAACTGCTTTTTAATCCATTCAGCACACGGCATATTTTTATAAGGAAGTGGTTCAGTAAATGTATCTTGCCATGATGTGAAGTATCTGAATGTGATTGTATAAAAGAGACGGTAATAGAGGACAAGAATGTAAACGCTAGCCATTATAGTGTTCACTAGTGACTAACTACAGGATGAAGTTGCCTGAAGTTCCAGTGGGGTCCACCAAATTGGGCGTCACGAGAAATACTCACTGACGACACTGACTGGTTGTCACACTGTACATTACGAATTAGCAGAAGTTGCAACCGATGTGTCACTGGATTCAGTCTGTGTCTGAATGGTCTACGAACTCGCCTTGTAACCTGAAAGTCCTGGATTCGACCCCTGAGTGAGTCATGGGTGTACACCCCCGAAGAGTCCCGAACAGGGATGACACGGCAGTTCAATACACCCTGGTCTTCGATGGTTCTCTAACTACAGTCAGTCCGTGATGAATCTTTCATCTCGAACTAACAGAAGTTTAGTCATCAGATTCTAGTCAACTGAGTAAATGATAATGTTCTCATCTAGTAACATGATATTTTTTACTCTTAAACTGTTGAAGAGCCCTAAACAAGGAAACACCAACAGTGCATGACTCTGTTATTTTCTTTTGATTGATAATAGAATCTCTCTTGAAATTGTGCTGGTTATAAGCATTATTTCAGAATAGACCACGGATAGATATAAGTTAGGGTACTATTGAAAACCAGGGAGTGCTGGGAAGCTGTTTCGTCCTAGTTTGGGTCTCACCGGCAGTATGCACTAACCGGGTTTCGAACCCAGGACCATCCGGTTACAAGACGAGCTCGTATACCATTCAGCCGCCGACTCAGTGGTCATCCCATGCATTCTAAATTCTACCACTTTGTGATTTTGGCTCAACCACCTACTAATGTCATCAGCAGGAACTCTATCCTCACTCCCGACTGGATGGACCTCACTAGTCACGACTTTTCACTTCAGGCAAATTTTTCCTGCAGCTAGTCACTAGGGAGCATCAGATTAATTAGTTTGTAGGGATTCTATTTGTTTCAAGTTAAACCCTACGAAACCCGGTGACTGCGTACTATCGATGACTCCCAAACTACGACGAAATAGCTGTCCAGTACTCACTGTTTTCAATGGTTCTCTAATTTATATCAATCCGTAGCCTAAACTGAAACAAATAGAATCCCTACAAACTAATTCTTGAATATATAAAAGGCATTATAGTAAAAGCTAGTTAACATTTTATGCTGCAAAATTTAAAAGTGAATTGGCCTAGTTAAGTATCTACGATAGTGTCCAGTCTAAAATACGAAATATATTAACGTGTATTGCAGGATTACTAATTTCACATAACACACCATAATTATTACAGTGAAATCACACTGTTATAATTCGTTCCTATAATAAAGTTTTATAAAGGAACAAGACAATTTGGGATGCATTGAATTACAATGCAATTTCTTCGTGTGCACTTTTTCTCCCGCAAAGGCATGAAAATTGAAAATTTATGTACTTGAATTGTTATTGGTCAAATGCAAACAATTTCATTGGTAAAATCAATGACAAAGAAGTCTTATCACATCATTACAAAAATGTAAATGGGAACAAAACATGTTACTATTGCATGACCTGATTAATAATTCCATTAAAATGTTTTGATCAATGCAACCATCAATCACACTTGATCAGTATTATGTTGAATAACTATTTTGTTTTGTCTATACAGTATGGTTTGTCATCTTAATAAAAATTTGTACTTTTGTGTGTAGTGATTAGTCAAGTCGTTCGCTATATCATGTTTTGTATATATATATATATATATATATATATATATATATATATATATATAGTTTTGACTTAATCAATGAACTATGTTAAGTTATTTGCATCTGACAATGACAACTTGAACTATTAAAGTGCACATAAATTTTCAGCTTAGTGCGTATGTGAGAAAGAAAGAGAATTACACAAAATGCATTGAAATGAGGGTGCATTGCACAACGGGGCGACTCTATATCCTCCATGTGTTACGTAATAGTTGACCAGGGAATGACACATGTTTATCATGAAAAATTGACTGAGTTAAGTAATTCTCTAGAGGGAACGAATTATAAATACCTGACAATGTTTTCATGTTGTAATCCAGAAAGTGTTCGGATTTCACGAAATAGTGTATCAGTTTGACTTTTTGAAGCTTTTACACATTTGATGGCATAATCACGATCTTCAATAATATTTCGTGCCTTCAAGATGAAAACAAACAAAGTTGTATTATTATGATGAAAATTTGAAGAAATTATATCTAAGCTGGGGATGTGGTAGGACAAGTAATATGGAAGTAGAAAAGTACCCATACACAACAATTTAATAAAATATTTATATATTTTGAGTTAAATTAGGGTAAAAGTTTATAGAAGAGTCTTTAAACATAAATAAAATAAGTAGAAACTAACAGAATTTTCAAAGAGACATATTTATAGGCGTTAAAAATTGTCAGAAAGACGCTTAGATGTATAAGTTTTCACTAAATAAATTTACACCTACAACAACAACAACAGGAATATTTACGTTCACTTGTCTTACCTTTCTAACCACACTAACTGATAATACGGCAAGAAATACTATTTTACAACTTCATCGACTTTGAAAAGGTCTCCGACGACGTCGAGAGCGAAGTAATTCAGCAACTGCTTCAATACTACAGAATGTATTGCCACAAAAACTTAGAAACTTCAATCGACAACTATATATGGTGATACCGTATGCCAAGTAGTTCGTAAAGGAAAGCTTGCCAAAGCTTCTGATGTACGACAATTTAGTCTACTATCACTGATGATCTTCCCCAATTGTGGTGGACTAAGTTATGCGACAGAGCGTGGGGATTGAGACGGTGAGCATACTAGTGTACTCAGTATAGGAAACAAGATTCGAATTTTTAACACGTGGGAAGTCAGTGCTTCTGTATAGTTGAGAAAGTCGGTGTGTCACCAAAACCATTTCTGACAGGCTGCAGCATATTGAAGATCAGATGGGTGGTAGGAGAGAATAAGCAACAAGGAATTCTGGGAAGAAACCACCCAATAACCTATTTTTTAACGGATACGCAAAAGGAAATGAGAATGGATCGGACACACACTGAGAAGACATTCAATTGACATCACATGACAGGCCCTTGAGCGGAACATAAACGAGAAGCAACGGATTCAGAGCCTAAGGGTGACATGCATATTATGTGAAGAGAAATGAAAGCTTTGACATTCTACTTTGGTGGGATAATATACTAAAAACTGTTATTGAATAATCAAAAAAGTCTATTGAATCTTAATAATCAACCATTCATTCAGTGTGATTAATTCACTCATACAAGTTAAAGTTTGGTAGGTGAACAGATAAAATAGAAATATCACTACGTATCATAGTAAACTGCACAGATTTGAATTTCGAAGGAGTTATAATCTCCTTTGAATGTACCTACAAGTTCTCATCATACGAATATTTTAATGGTTATTTTCAAGCACCTATCTATTACCATATTCAATGTGCTATGATAAGTAAATCATAGTGAGATGACTTGACAGTGTCTTGTTGTTTAATATTAGCTACAATACTGGTGAAAAACCAATTAACGGAAAAATCAAAATAAATCAATTAAAAGTGAAATAGACAATGGATATACCTTTAACACACAACCAAAACCACCTTTTCCTATCAATGTGAAATCTGTAAAATCTTCAAACAGCCTAGGACACTTGGATGTAAACGTTCCATCAACAGTTTGTGCATCTATAAATAAACATTAAGGTAACATTTGAAAAGTAACTTTCATACACAATAAGTATAATAAAACATTTCCTAACCAAATATATACACCGAGATTAACTCATTCACTAAGACACTTCTGTTTCTTTGTGTGATGTATCTCTTGTTGTAAATGGCGTATGAAGTTGATGTTTCAGATAAACAATCAACAAATTAGACTTTCAGCTGTTGGATTCCAGGTTCGAGTCCTGTTCCACCTATCTCAAGCCTGAGAGACTAGATAGTATGATTAGCCTTCTCATAATAGATGCGGGTGATAATAATAATAATAGTAATAATAGCTTTATTCTGAACAGCTTTTACATAATGTACAGAATTTTCAGCCGAATTGATTGCATAACAGTCTCTCTTTGTCCAAGATCTTCAAGTAAAATTGTAATTCACAGTAGATCGCGTGACACAATGCTGTCTGACCAACTGCTTAAGACATTTCTTCCTTGTTACCCTCGAGAAATGCATGACGTTGGGTTGAAAGTCAATTAAGAAAGGCACAGGGGTACATCTTGAGACCCAAGGATACAATAATAACTGAAGACCGTAGATAGTAAGTTTTATTTCCTAAGGAATGACAGTTTGCACTAAAAATCTCAGGAACAGTTATCTCATGTACTGGGATACGTTTGCACTCACAATTTTGCTTTCGCTCAAGTATAGTAGAAACTTGCGAATATCAACCGATTGTAGACACTTGAAATACTCATGAGAGTTGAAAAACCCATTAGAGGCCATACTTTAATAGATTAAAACCAACTGAGTAACAGAAATTATATGCAATATAATGACAGAGGTTTTTTAGTAGCTCAATTTTCAAACAAGCTGTCGTCGTTGGCCCAACAAATAAGAAATCTTCACCAAGCAATCATATAATGTTTTTTTATATGAGATGTATGTACTCAATGTTAAAAAATAAGAGAATGATAATTCATATACGAAATGAATGATATCGAATAAGTGAGTGGAAAACATTGAATAGCACTCATAGTCAACTGATTGACACATTATAATAACACTACACTAAAGAAATAAAACCTACCTTGATTACTCAAAGTACGCCTTCGACCTGTAGTTTCATGTGCATCCGTATTGATCTTCATTTTATTAGAAATAAGTGTTGATAAACTATGAGGTACAGGATCGTGTAAAAATTGATGTGATGTTAAGTGATCAATGAGACCTGTTCGATTATTACTATTAGTCAATAAACATATTTGTAAGAAGTCTTTGAAAACTGGTTGAGTCACTTCTAAACTTTCCAAAAATTGAGATATAAATGATGTCATCTGATTGAAACTGGTAGTTGGTAGTGGTCCAATAAGGAGATGAACTATAACAAGACCCTGTAGAGAAAAATATAGATTAATGGGAAAAAAAATTAATTTTATAAGAAAATACTATTATACAAATGATGAATGCTTCCTGGAAAATCCTCTAAAAATTTTACCACTGAAATATAAAACACAACACAGGCAATTTTCAAAGTTAAAGTGATATTTGACGAAGCACCAATACTCAGGTGACTGGAAGTATTTGTGTTCGTCTAACCTAAAACTATGAGATGTTTTTGTATAGTATCATAATTTTTTTTAAAGTGAGTGATGGTCATAACCCCCCTCCCGCCCAGTCTTTTTCCATACGCTTGTCTGACCAACAGATAATGCTAGCATACACCGAGACCTACAATGAAAAGGAAGTACATAATATATACCACTCAACGCATAAAAGCTGCTGACTAACAATCTAAACAGTTGACAAACCCGCATATTTCATACTACTATAGATGACAAAATAAAGGCAAACATAAAGATGATAAATTACAGTTGAGTAGTAATATAGCACTATCTAGAAATCGGAAAAGTTAGCTTTCTGTCTGAGTTAAGATAACAGATAAATACAACTTTATCAGGGTAAGCCAGATGATAACTTATCGCCTAATTTACAAAACAAGGAATAAAAACAACCTTGTACAAAAAATATACGCGCATCAATTTGACTTGAATGATGAGATACCACCTATACTGACATAAAAAGGGTGTTTCAAAAGAACGTATGAAACCAAAACTATAGAGACACCAGCTATGTACGAGAATAGGAAACAATAGTATAAGTTAACAGGTAGAAGAAATTTGTACATAAGATAATCTCTGACTAGACATTTGTGGTGATGCGAATACAAATTACATGAATCATTCATATGAAACCAGCTATGACGGAAACCAGCTATATACATACATAGACAATATTTATCAAAGGTCATCTACAAAGAATAATACGAATCTTAATAACATTTATTTGCCCTCATTTATTCACGTGGCTCAAATAATGTGCTGTTTTCGAAAGTTCAAAAAAAAACAAAAAACACGTAAACTATTTAGATTTAAACATTATAAATAAATAAATAAATAAATAAATAAGAACACGGCTACTTTGAACCACTGGTCATTTTAATCCACACGAAAAGTGGTAAAACAACAAAAAACAATTCCATGTCAAACCAATGAAAAACACTTTTGATATAAGTTGCCACGACGAGAATAACTTATTTAACTTAATGATGGTATTCACGACCTAATCTTGCAGGTTCCCAAGAGTAATTACTTGTCTCGAAGTTAATTTTCGAAGTTTTCATATTTAAAAAAAAACATAGTTTTGTTAGTTTAAATTTTTAAAGAGTGCAACGCACATCTGCACTCAAAGTGATCAGTTCTTGATCCCACCTGACTGATAGAAACCCTGCCATTAAAGCAAGGTCTTAGTTGCTGACTCAATAGTTAAACATTACCTGTGTGAACTGCAAGAACATCACTATCTAAGACGGTTAAAAATCTGGGTTTAAGTGTTCTACTTTCAACGAATGAATCACAGGTTCGAACTCTGCTCTACAAGGTACTATCATCACTCTTCATGCAACAGATGAAATATGGAAATGTAGGCGATCACTGTGAATAACAATTTACTCACTTCAGTTTATTTACATGCTTGAATTGTCCTTGAATTTTTCAAAAACCTATATAAGGCTCCCTTCGCACACTATCAAAAGGCTAAATGAACTTGTTAACCTTAGGTGTTAAATTATCGTAGGACGTAACACATTGGAATTTTATAAATGATGTATTAAAAATCATTCCTTCCCAAGGCAATTTTACAAAACTTTGAAATTCAGTAAATTACAACCAAATATCTCTAATGTTGTCCGTTTTACAAAGTCACATATCGAAAATGTTAGACAAAAGTTACAAGGACTACTTGTTCTTCATACCGATGCGTCACTTATTTTATATGAATTATCAATAATATGCCACATGAAATTTCTTCAGTTTTGTAAAGATGTTACTCAGAAAACTAAGACGAATATACAAAATAGGTTGAAGAGTTCAATTGAAGGTCGAAACCGCGTAGATCTTTATCCGGTGAATCCTGATAAGTATGTTACAAATCTTTCTGATATTACTCTATCTACTCATCAGAAAGAAGCTTTATCCCTTGGAGTCAAATTGTGTGTTCCTCGCACGCAACTTACGGATTTAGCCATCCATGCTGAGTTTGAAAACTTATATGACCAACTCAAACCTCTTGCCGCAACATCCGATGAAGATCGGGGTTGGTTTAAGGCCAAGATGGTGGATATAGCTCACCAGTTTTTAAACAACAACCCAAAGGAGAAAAGTATTTTAAATTCCCAGCATTTCAAAGCCTTGAAAGAGCTACGGGAAAATTCTAATATAATTATTACGAAACCTGATAAAGGTTCTGGAGTCGTCATTATGAATAAAAGTGACTACAAATCTAAAATGATGTCCATTCTTGATGACAAAAGCAAATTTAGCCGTGATCCCTCCTCAGAAGATATTCAGTTGTTGCAAGGCACAGTGACAGCTAATCTAGTGAAGCTTCATGGCCTAAATGCTATAAGTAAAGATAAATTTGATTCTTTAAAACCATCAGATTGTAAATTCCCGCATATGTATGGTTTTCCAAAAATACATAAACCCAATAATCCTCTACGTCCTATATTGTCAATGTGCAAATCCCCAACGCATAAACTTGCTAAATGGTTAGTAGTATTATTGCTTCCAGTCAAAACACAATTCTGTAAGTATGTGTTAAAAGATACATTTGAACTGGTTAATTTTCTTGACGATATTAATATTTTGAATAAGAATATGTACTCTTTTGATGTAAACTCGTTATTCACTAATGTGCCTTTGCTCAAAACAGTTGACATTTTGTGTGATTACATTTCCACAAACAATTTTTTCATCCCGTTCCCTATATCTTATTTGAGGGATTTATTACTTCTATGTACTAACAATGTTAAGTTTACATTTGAAGGCTATTGTTTCCGCCAAGTTAATGGTGTTGCTATGGGAAGTCCGTTAGGGTCCCTTTTAGCAGATATTTATATGTCGTACATTGAGAAGTTATCGGAGGATTTAATCAAAAATGTTCTATTTTATAGAAGGTATGTAGATGATATTGTAATCATCAGTTATAAGTCTTGTTTTGCCACCTCAATTCTAAATAGAATGAATGAAGTTCAGAATAGCATATCACTTACATCTGTAAAAGAGGAAGATAATTGTTTATCTTTCCTAGACATATTGCTTAGTCGACGGTTTGATGGGTCGATAAAAAGATCTATTTATAGAAAGCCTACCTGGACAGGACAGTACCTTAATTACCACAGTTTCTGCCCTGTTCAGTACAAAAGAGCCTTAGTCGGCGAGGTGCCTCTTCAGTAGAATCCAACGAATATGCACTGAAGACACACTTAATGAAGAAGAAAAAAAGTTGACACAAACTCTGGTTGATAACAATTATCCAGACAAGTTTATCAAGAGATATAAAGCAGTCAGAACACCAAGACCCACTCTCCAACCCGCCCCTAAGAAAGACCTGTACATCAAGCTACCCTATATGAGGCATCAAAGCAGCTTGATAACTAGACAAAGACTGAACGCTGCTGTTAGAAAGACTTTTAATGCAGCTAATATCATTATAATTGAGAATGTAAAGCCAATATATCTATCTAAGCCCTTCGAACATACGGAAATTGACGTCACATCCCACTGTATTTACCAATTTGAATGTACGTGTGGACACACATACAAAAGGAGGACTCATCGATCTCTGCAAGTAAGGGCTTCAGACCATATTCCTAAATGGATCCAGAAACAAATGGAATCTTCAGAACCTATTAATGGTGAGAAAAGGAGACCTAGCTCTTCTATTGCAAAACATATTATAGAGACAGGACATAAAATTAACGTTAACAGATGTTTTAAACCTATCTATAAAACGTATTTGGGGCGTATCCTTAAGTTTTTGGAAGCCCTAGCAATTAGAAAGTTTAAACCACCTTTATGCGTTCAAAAACAATTCGTCATCCCATTAAACCTTCTTTGGTAAATTTTGTTTTGATACCATAACACATATACTATTACCTCTGCTATTTGGTTTAGTGGTCTTCATTGTTATTTTGACCTTGAATATGTCCTTTTAGCTTGACCTAAGTCTATTTTCTCACCTCTTACCTCTTTATTAATTTTATATATATTCCTATGACAAGTCCGTGTGTGATCAGATTGTTCGAAATGTGTTGCGCAAATACATTACACGATTCAGACGAATTACGTCTTCTTATTGCTTTATATAAACCTATATAATTGTTCGAACTTAATTTGAATGACTTCTTCTTCAACAAAGTAACCACACCTATTGTAAATCGTGTCAGAGTTAACAACTAAACGGTAAACTTGAAAACAACTTTTAGAGAATAAAAATCACTCACAAGTTGATATACATCCCTTTGCTGCACAGATCGACCAGGATAGTAAATATTATTTCGACATATTTCTTTTGGAACATGAGTACCCAATTCTTTAAGGTTTTCTGCAACTACTTGATCAAGTCTAAATATGGAAAAAAGCTCAAAGTGATGAACAACTTGGGAATCCATTAAAACATCTTATATAGTTAAATAATTAAGAATTAACTGGATAAGGTGGGGGAGGGAGAGTACTTCATTATAGTATTCATCAGTCAATAACTAAGGATTCAATAAACACCAAAGGATGCAATATCCAGTGAAACTAGTATAATACCGAAATCTGGAGTACACAATGAACGGAAAACAACTTAGAATGGTAAGACAGGATATGGTTTTAAATAGTGAGGTCACTTATTTTTAGTCTGATATACGTTAGTAACTATAAGTCGCACAGACAACGTTTAAAAAAATGTTACGGACTGATAGTAGAGGAGTAAAAGTACAATCTCCAAAATAATACCTATGAAGAATGTACAATTATTTTGCACATTTTACCACATTTGATAGTCAATTTACTTTACTACTTTTACGCATTTTGTTGATTTTGGATAGATGTGTTGTCAAAAGACTTGATCTATCAATTTGTTTACGCACCGAAGAAAGTATAGTATAGAACGCAAATACAGAAGCCATGATTACTCAGTGTACACGTTATGTTTATTATATTATAATGTACAACATGTTAAACTAAACTAACTTTAAAATAGGAAAATGAACACTAATTTGAAATTCTCAATGTTTGTTTCTACTACTTAGCCTATCGGTTACTTGAATTAGAGGTGGATATCGCCCACTGGTTTAAGGACTCGGTGGATCTCGGGTTTGAACTGAGACCCGCGTACATCACCTCGGGCAATTAGATAGTAACGTTAGCCCCACACAAAAGTGCGGCCCATAGTTTGGTAAGCGAGAAACGAATTTTAGCGGACACTTTGATTTCATCCTAACATTATTCAGTAAACGATGGATTCCACGACCAGTCATAATCTATCGGAGTAAAAATGAACACTTTACCTTTCAAGTGTGAGTTTGTAGTAATTTGATTTGTTTCAAGTCTGATCATAGATTGATATCAGTCGAACTGATATCATGTTACAATGTGAGTCAGTTGACTAATCTAATCTCAACCAATAAGACGGAATGTTATAATGGTCCATGAATTTTAACTTCGGTAGCACCAAAAAATAACTAATTGACAGAAGTGGCTCATTGGTCAACGGACTCGCCTGGTAAACTAAAAATTCTGGATTCGATATCGGTTGGTGTCATGGGTGCGCTCCGATGAAGATTCCCAAACTGGGACAAATCATTTTTCTAGTTCTACTTGGTTTTCAATAGTTCTTTGATTAATATCAAGTCTGTGATCCCACTTAAACTCTTCCCTGTTGTGAAGGATATTATTATTATTATTACTATCATCATCATCTCAGATGCACAAGTCATAACATTAGTATCAACTTATATTTTAATAACCAAAAGGTGAAGTTAATCGTCCACCAAAGTAATAAATGATTTACCTTGCAAAATATTCATATCTCCATAGTGTTACGTGACCTGACTTATCCACAAATATATTGGATGGCTGTAAATGAAAGAAAAAAACTTGAATTATTACACCTACTTGTGATAAATCCTTTAGCAAAGGATATTTTTAAAAGGAGTTTTTTCTCTAGTCTGCTTATTTCTGACATATCCATTTGATGATGACTAAATTTAGCAGAAAACTATAATGGTAACAGACTACGACAGTCGAGAGGATATGCCACGCTTAATTGCATATTAGTTGAACTTAGCAATACTAGTAACTCCTAGAAATCGAATGTTAAAGTCACTAATAGTTCCTTAGAATCATATGATATAAACCTTACTGACACATAAATTTCATCCCTTAACAGACTGCATAGGTTATGAATTTTCGTAAAACTATCATTAAAAAGAGAAAGTAAGAATGATTAATCCACTTTTGAAGTTTGAATCCTCGTATACGATTAACACTGAACACGATATCTTGAAAGTAGACACATAATACAGTCTAAGTTGCAGCATTAAAATGATAAGGTGGAAATTTAATAGCTTTCCTATTGTAAGTAAATTATTACTTATTATTGAAACACGAACTTGGTATATAGTATGGGCACCAACAGATGCACCAAACAAAAAGCAATGAACCACAATATATGAAAAAGAAGCAGACTAATTGTGGAACAGTATTATGGTAGACCAAAACTACACAAACCAAACATTTCCTTACGACCCATCGTTTCGCTTCCAGGAACACCAACATATAATCTATCTAAAGAACTTTTCAGGAAATTAAATTACCTAACAGAATCATGCGACCATTCTATCAATTCGTCAATCCAATTTTTAGAGAAAATCAAAAACATTCAAGTAGAAGACAATAAAATAATGGTGTCCTTTGATGTCACAGCATTATATACTTCAATTAGTCAAAAACTAGCAACAGAAACTATGCAACAATTACTCTGTAGTGATGAAAACATAAAAACGCAATGTTCAACTTGGATAGAACTCATAAAATTATGCCTTACAACATACTTCCAGTTCAATACTCGAATATATGAACAAATAAAAGGAACACCAATGGGATCGCCTATATCAGGATTAATAGCTGAAGCCGTCATGCAAAGATTATAATTAATAGCTCTACCTATAATTAAACCGGAAATCTGGATAAGTTACGTTGATGATACATTTGTAATAATGAAGAGAAGTGATTTAGAATATACTCATAAATTAATAAACAACATATTTGAAGACATCAAATTCACAAGAGAAGAATTAGATAGCAAAATCCCATTTTTAGATGTCTTAATCAGGAGAACCAACACAGGAGATTTAGAGACACAAGTATATAGAAAATCAATGCACACACACAGATCAAATACACAACTATACTAGCAATAATCCAGTTAGTCACAAAAGAAACTGTGTGTAGACATTGTTTAAAAGAGTTCAGACACATTGTAGCACTCCAGAATTGAAAAGAATGGAAGAAAAGTACCTACTAACGGTCTTCAAAAAGAATGGTTATCCACGAAATTTCATCAAAAAGTGTTTAAAGTCGAATCAAAACACCAACAAGAAACCATCATCAAAGACCACAAGAAAATTCATTCTACCATACATGAGGAATATCTATGAAATAACAGCTAGAATACTGAAACCGTTTGATATAGATATAGCACACAAACCAGTAAAATCGCTTAATTCGATATTATGCAAACCGAAAGATCCAACAGAAAAAGGGGATAAAATTAATACCATTTGCAAAATAAATTGTATGAACTGCAACAAGCATTACATCGGCCAAAGTGGGCGTCCCCTTTGAATCAGAATCCAAGAACACAAATCAGCCGTGAAAAGACACGATATGTATTCTTTAGTATCAATGCATATAGACAATTATGGTCATCAATTTGATTGGGATAATGTCAAAATCTTAGACAGAGGAAACACAAAAAGTGCCAGGGAATTCCTAGAAGCCTGGTACTCAAACGAAAATGCAATTAACAAGCACGTTAATATAGACGAAATATACCAACTAATAAAAAGTAAATCAGGTGACCAGAAAGTTTAAAATCCAAGTCAACAGAAAATGGTCAATACATATGTAAAGATAGTTACCAGGAGACGCAATTATATCACTCATGAAGAAATTTAAATCATTTCACTTTGTGCTAAATACGGCGCTGAAGATGTTGTCCAGAAGGACGACGAAAGCTTCGCAAATAAACCAACCAGCTCAGAGAACACTATTAATTGCAAAGCATTTGTTACTCTTAGAAACGAATAAAATTCAAGAAATACAGCCAACAATTATATCTTTGTATTTAACTATAACACTAAACTACAAGAAGATTCCAACTTCATTAAGTGGGAAATAATAATGTGCGCAAATGATCGAGAAAAGTATGAAATTGAAGGAAGGATGAAGTTAACTAAAGTATGGTAAAGCAGTCAGGAGAATTTGGCCCAGGACTTTTCAATATCTCACTTTCCTACCGATATTTGAAGCCTATACTATACAACTATACGACCTGCATATGTAGATCTGTACAGTTGCTAAACAAAGATTTAAAAGTAACTTCTACTTTAGTGCTAGCCCCGTGTTTTACCCGGAATGTAAAGGATGAAAACAAAAGAGAAGAATGGATATACATTGATCTAAGACTTTTATGTTAGGTAGTTGAAGACAATCAACAAGATGTCTTATGCGCAGGTTGCGTATCTACTGGGGTATCCATACCCTCCAGATAACCGATACCCCCACACCATTCATTATTGCAGTCAAAGACCTTACCACTGAGCACATAACCCTCTGAACGCAGCATTGGGTGACGTGGATTCCGATCTACGAGATGTCAGTCCCTTTGTCGTTGCAAAAATGCCTTGTTGACAGCTGCTAATATGCAGGAAACCTAGATGATGATGAAAATCCTGTAACCAATCAAATCCCTACAAACCAACACTTAGATATAAGTTTCCTTGTCAATTCCTTTCAACCCTTTGATATGAATTCAAAGTCCCCCGCAATGGTTAGTCGCCTAACCTGGTGACCGCACCACAAACTTGACCGATAGAATTCAGTCGCCCCTTATACTAAAAACTAGACACATGACGACTCAGTGTATTCTAAAACTTTATTTGATGTTACATAAATGTGAAATAGTACAACAATTTTTATTTTAACTTACATTCAGATCTCTATGTGCAAGTGAAAGACTATGAAGCCAAGACAATGCACTGACAATCTGTTTAACCACATAACGCAACCACATTAATTTTGTATCATCTATTTGAATAGGTTTTGAAAATGAAGTAGACAACAAGTTGGAACCAGACTTTTCACTAATGACTATAGGAAATGCCACACCTCCAATAGTATCCAAACTTGTTCCTTCTGGACGCTCTGTAATCAGACGTACAGCATTCCAGTTTTCCCATAGTTTCTCCATACTTTGGTGATATGTATTTAGGTCAATACCTAAAAAAAGTAAATAGCAGTATGATAAGCAGTAGACTACAATTACTTTGAAACACAACATAATTATTATTGCTATTGGAACAAGGAAATTGATTCTTGTCTAACTGTTTTCCTTTCCTTAATTAATAAGTTAATTGGCTTTCTCGATATTAACACTTTTGTTATCAACACTGTTAAACCACAGCTTATTACTACATCGAATGAAATAGAGGAAAAACATTAAGATTGAACTCAGAAAAAGTTAAATGTTGGGATGTTTTCAGTAGGTTATATCTAACAAAATCAACTTACTATTGTTCGTTTATGACAAGACATGAATTTTGATATGTTGTAAGTATTACCAGTAAAATACTGAATAATAAAGTTGACATATGCTGAGAAAATTGTGGATTACTTTTAAAACAACAGCAGATAAGTTTAACAACTGAGTGTAACTGTTGTTTTTCAGTCTGAATTCTGAAGACAACGCAGAGAAAAAGGGGAAGCACAGATTATGCCTCCTGCGCAAACACGAATAACCTTTTATCACTACCTTGGCTACCTTTGGAATCAAGAAATTCTCAAGCACCAAATTAAACATAAGGGCGTTTAATTTTAAACCTCAACAACTTATATACACATATAAGTATGTTCTTAGTCTGTATTATCTCAATTTGTTTTGTCAAATCCACTTAATTTTATACAATTTGCAATTTGTTCAGAACTATTCTTCTTTTTGTTATCTACGTTATTACGATTTGACCTACACACACACACACACACAATTCTGGTTTGTGTTTCTTATGTAATTCTACTTAGATTTTATCCTCATAAGATCTGTAATTTAACAGAATACAATTTTCACGATTTTTTTGTAGGGATTCTGTTCAAGCTAGATCATGGGTTGATATCAGTTAGAAAACTATTGAAAATCAGAGAGTATTGGACAGCTGTTTCGTCTTAGCTTGGAGCTCATAGGCAGTACACACCCACTAGGTTTTGAACCCAGGACCTTTCGGTTACAAGGCAAGTTTGTAGACAATCCAGCCACTGAAAACCGACTCAATGGACATCTCATGAATTCTAACTTCTACCAATTCGTGGTTTTAGCACAACCACCAGTCAGACAGGAAAACACTGGATCACCCATAAGAAAACTCTATCAGATATGGATTTCGTGCGAGGATGATTTAGGTTTAATAACACATAGCCTCAAACACTTACAGGCGAAAACTAACAAACTCGCTGAAGAAGCAGCCAGAGAAGGCAAGACTCCAGGTGAACATAGAGAAGACGGAGGTGATGAAGATAACCAACGAACAGCAACGACAACAACAACAACCAGCACCAATCACCATCAAAGGGAGATATTTGACAGAGGTTACCTCCTTCACTTATCTACCCAGACAGCATCGTTTTAACTACAGGCAGAACGGATGAAGATGTGAAGGGCAGCCAGAATCGGAAAGGCAGGATACACCTTCATCAACCGGAAACCAGTTTGGAAATCGTCTGCACTCCGCCTCACCATAAAGAACAAGATTCGGATTCTGCTCAACACTAATGTTAAGTGAGTCAGTTCTTCTATATAGATCAGAAACTTGCACTGCGTGTAACCAAAAGGATTCCCAACAGGCCGCTGCAGACTTTTATCAACAGCTGCCTTCTCTGACTACATACTGAAGATCAAACGGCCAGAAAGAATAAGCGACAAGAAACTATGGGAAGAAACTAACGAAGAGCCAATCACTCAGCAAATATGTAGGAGAAAATGGAGACGGATCGGGGATGCACCACTGAGGAGGCCGTCGAATGACATCGCGTGCAATGTAGGCCATTGCTTGAACGGAATCTGAATGGGAAGCGGTGAGTGTGACGGTGACATGGAGGGGATCGTGCGAAGAGGAGATGAGAGATTATGGGCAATCGTGGACCCAACTGAAGAGGAGGGCAGAAAATAAATCAAAGTGGAGATGTGTTGTTGAAACCCCATGTTCCATTCGGAACCCAAGGGAATGGAAATAACCAGCCAATGTCATCGGAGGTGGGTAATCGCTATCACTCCCGATCGGGTGGACCTCACTGGTCACAGGCAACTTTCCCCTGAAGCCAGTCACTAATGACCATCAGATTAATTTTTAAGAGTTTGCTTGTGGGGAATTGATTTGTTCTGAACAGAATTTGTTTATGAACTATAATCATAACCCACTCACAAACTTGTGATTTTATGTTGGTATATCTGACCTTATTGATCATTGCAGTCAGAAATACCAAAATATATGAGTAAATAAGTTTAAACCAAACGCGTCGGATAGGAAGGTGGCTTTTGAAGCTTAGTGGACACTGCTTTGACGTTTGCAGTGATGGGTACTGGGGGTTCAAATTTCAGTAGAAACCGTACTACCTAGCTGACGAGTCCCAAATAAAGCGGAAATCACATCCTGGATTCTACTAGTCGCAACGAGCAAACAAATGATTTCAAGCTGTTAGTCATAATCGTTCTTACTTGTCATAAATGCTTTATTACTACAATCATTTACTTCGGATAAATTCTGAAGTCATACACTTTGTTGGTATACTTTTACACCACATACGCTAACATACATTTCCTTAGAACTGAATTTCAACATTGTTTATCCCAAAAAAAAATGTTTGTTTGACAATTCGCTGCTACAGAAATATGACTGTTAAGGGAATTTTTAAACAAATTCTTAAACTCATATATTTCTACTCTACTAAAATACGTACCACATAGATTTTTTTGTAAGACTTTTTCTAGCAGTCTGTAAATTCCAAAACTACCGATGCAACAAAAGGATTAAATTATATTCAGAGCAGAATTAACCTGAATTAAGGATTTGTAATACTTAACTTACCACAGGCAGGTAAATTTCTGGTGCATTCAACACCTAAAATCCTACACAGATTTGGGTGTTTATTTTGCCGGGAAAAGTAGGCGAGTTGAGTTAGAAAACTATCCAAGAAATCACTGTTAGTTAACTGAGTATAATTTGTGTGGAAAACCCATTCGTGTAGTTGAATTGAAGAACCGGTTTGAACATCCAAGCCATTAAAATAGCAAACACATGGAAAGATATCTGAACTGAGATTCCTAGATCAGTAATTTTTTAAAGAAAATAATGAATTACAAAATACCATCCTACTTGAATAGATGAGATTGATTATGAGGTCCATCTGCACAACAGCCTCTTTGAATTTCAATGAGAATGGATTCAGGTGATTTGTGAAATGTTTCATACTCATTAAATGTAGTAAACTTCTTCAATTTCTTACAATTTTCCAAGTACAACATACTCAGGGAACAAACATTTGAATGTCTATTTAATGGACACCTTGAACTAATTATTGGTTGATAAGATTGGTTAGAACAGGGAGAGAAATGTAAGCTTGATCTCTGGGTATCGGATTCATTAACTTCTAGTTTGGAAAAAATTCTGACAAAAAATAAAATAAAACGAATAAGAAAGTTGGGATAAAAAGTACTTTCATTATACAGCGTAAATGATCAACTTTTCTAATAACTTTCAACTTGTATATTATCCTTAAGGTCTATGAAATATGCCAAAGATATCAAATTAAAATCTGAACAACCCTATGTGATTAGCGTTCATTATTGAGATGAATAGAACAAGAACAAAGATACCCTGAACTCCTCATTCAAGAGATATTTAGATATCGGCATGTAATACTTGTTGATCTGATCTTTTTAATGGGTACACACAGACCTACTACACATTTTTATTCCTGCATATGACTGACAATTATGCGATCTAGTACAAACTACTCAACGTAAATTTATTGTTTTGGAAGTGATTCTGGAATTTTTAAACCTGCGCAGAATTATCGAATCGTGTGTATAAAATTGTGTCCTAGTTAACCCAATATTAAAGTCATCAATTCCATCATCAATAAACATGCTTATTTCCTTACTTATTGAAACTTTCTGATATGTTAGCAACCTAGTTGGGAAACTAAACGAAGTATTTGGGTTTCTCATCACTGTTACACTGTGATCAGGCTCTGAACTATAGCATAAATATGTGTAGGTCAGATTATCAGTAGAAGAATGATAATGTACTTGCCTTGCAGTCTTTGACTCCTTTTTTTTGTAATGCTGTGGATACTGAACATTACTAAGTTAGGACAAGACTTTTATTTGGTGTTTGATAATTTTCAACGATTCTCTTAGTTGGCCTCAGATCGAGACCAAATTCAAGATTTATATATTTATTACGCGATTCTTCAACAGTATGTACTTACTTATTAGCTTGCACACACGTCTTATTGAAAAGGAAAAAAACTGAACAGAGCAAGCGACAACAAACCATTTGACTAAAAGTATAACATACTCGAAAAGTTGATCAGTCTCTGCTTGTTTCTTCTGAATTTCCGCCTGCCAAAGACAATAAAAGCACCGTAATGACTAGAAATGCAGTTATTTGGTTATATATATAGCATGCTAAAATTAATGTATTGATAATTGTGGAGCCTGAAGAATTTATTCAAACCAACTGTTTGCTCTAACTACTTTTGTTCTGAATAGGCAAATGAAGTGTATGTTATTAGTTCGGGTAAATAAATTCCCTCTGAATTCCAGGTTTAAACCAGGCATCATTTACTCCATGCAAATCTCGTCACATTATGAAAATGCTTAAGAGTTTTATGTACGAAATGTGAGAAAAGTGCAGCAGAACATTTATAAGAAAAGTGCAGCAGAACATCTATAAGAAACTTGTCGACAGTTTTCAAACGGAATTGGGTTGATCACTTTCTCTATTCCTATAGACAGTCTTTGCTTTAAAATAAAAAAGCTCTGATATGACATGTATAAGAAAGACTTATCACCAGAACCAACGTTTTGGTGCACACACTAAATAAATAACAATAAACATCAAACTGGGATTGCTTATTTGATAGTACTGCGGAAGAAGTGATGGTCAAACACAAAAAATCCCTAAGCATTTTCAACTTAAAGCATCAAGGGTCTTGCGTGTGTGTGCGTGCAGGGTAAAACTACTCACACAACAACTTAACATTTAGCGGATTTTCGATTTCTATAAGGATATTATGAATGAAACGTTTTCCAATAAGGTAAGTTGAGCGCGAGGACAGATACTTGCCAACGATATGGAATAGCGGTGGCCTTCTATGGAGAAATGACAGAAGTTAGAATTCGAAGGCTATTGGATTCTGACCTCTTCAATTCACAACCTTAAGGTCTAGAATATGTGCTGACGAGGTGCCTAAACCTAGGATGAAACAACTATCTAGTGCTCTCTGATTTTCGGTGGTCGTTTAACTGGTGTTAATTTGTGAGGAAATCTACCCAAAAATAAACGCAAGATATTGCAATTTACCTTTTTGACACTTTTTTTTTACTATGATTTCGCTTGCCCTGTCTTAAATTACACAACGATCCACATACACACATAGTATTCACAAATCAAAAGCTTATTAATTTAAAAAATAGGGAAAGGGAAATATCCTACTTTCTACTCAGTGAATATCACCTACCATACAATTGAGCTTTCTTTTCAGAAATTTCAGATACACAATAAAGAGTATTTACAAATTAGTGATAATCATTTAGGCAACTATAATATAGAACATTTAGACTGGATGCTAAACAGATTATAGATTTGTAGTTAGACTAACTAGTCTTAATAATACCTTAGAGGCCAGGGGGTTAGACAGTTATTCATATTGTTCCTTTGACCAATTACCTACATCCTTATTGTCCTTTTCTGGTGACTTTTTAAATAGCAATAGTCTGAATATGGAATCATATTAATTTAATAATAAAAAAGAATAAATTATCAAGTCTAGTCTTACTTCATTTAATGATAAACGCCACTGTATAGTCTCATCAATATGCTCCATCTGTGAAAAAAAAATCAATTTATGGACAATAACAGCTACACCTGTATTTAACAAAGTACGAATGGCAGAAACAAAAATCAAGACACTAATGTTACAAAGGTTATCAATTTTGTCCATTGTAACCGTGATTTGTTTACTTACTGATATTTAATTTCATGAAAGTGAATAAAACTTCTGATGAAGAATGTGACTTAAAGTCATATACAACTAAGCTATTTTTCCCTTTTTAAATTAAATTCATAATTTTTAATGCGGCAAAAAAAGATTTCATTTAACAATATAAAATAAGCAAATTAGTGGATGAGTATGACGTATTTATGCATAGTATTAAAATGAAAATAATTTAAAACAAGAGGATGGTCGGAAGTATCTGGGAGTTTATTTGCACTGTTTAACAAATTTTGAGTGACCCAACTTCAAATTTTCTGTAATAATACCGACTTCTTAATATTTTAAGAAGACTTTTGGTGTATAAGCGTCTTAGTTATGTTGATATGGAAGAAACTGTGATATCGTTTCTTTAACAGATAAAAGCAGATTAGGATTTCGGGAGTCTTTAGAAACCACGAACATGTAGTACTCTACTAAATTATACAAATAAAATTACAAAAAAGGATCTCTTCGCTGATTCATGTGTTCTTAATTACATGAAATGGGAGCTAAGCAAAGAAAAAACGCTTCAGTATCTAAAGTTTTCTTTAAACAAAACCTACCTCTGCTTTTATTGCCTTCTGCCTAGATATCTGCTGATTTTGAGCAAATCTATCATCCTTTCTTGTGTTTAAGACTTGTTCCTTTCTTTGTGCTTTACAAGTGGTGGTGGGAGCAGTTAATGATTTCAAATAATCTTGACTAGCCTCGATCAACTCTTTCATGCAAATCTAGTAATTTTTAAAATAAGACGAAAAATATTTATTGCTACAAAAACCATGGAACTTTATGTGTATAGCTTTCTATATCTGATAAACAGCGAAAAATAAAGTGTATTTGTCAAATGTTTAGAAATGAAAAATTTGCTATCACAGTGAAAATTCAAAGTTACAAAAATGGCGTTAAAAACGGAATTTTCGGTAGAAGAAGCGACTGATACTTTTTACATCTTCAAAATATTTGTGTTAAAATAGGTACCACGAAAGATGTCAGTATCTTTTCTTACAAAATCATAAAAGTAGAAGACAAACAGAAAAAAAGGTGAAGAGATACCTTGCCACCTGATTGGTCGTTTACAATAACGGAAGTGACAACTAAAGGTTAATGTAGATTCAGACAAATGAATACCTTCTGAGATTAGAAATTAACTCTGCCAATAAAGCTTGGCGGATGGTTTAGCGGTGTGAAATCACTGATAAATAGGCGTGGTAACCAAGACCTTCAGAGTAGCAGGCATGGAAATCAGACATTTCCGAAAATGGAAGGAAATTTAGCGAATTTTCAGAAGCGAAACAGTAGTTTCAGTTCCTAAAGCGGCTACCTATTATCACTTATTGGACATACTGGACTGACAAACACATTTTCTTTGCTGAAGGTACTTCGAAGACAATGATAATTAAAGCATCAGTCCCTAAGCTAAGTCACAAAATTCCCTGTTTTGTGAAATACTGAAAGACGACAGACACCTTAGTCTACAGTGACAACTTTGTGAGAATGTAAATAGGAAGTGATATTTGGTGTGACAAATACACTTCGCTCTCGAATGAAACCATATCAAAAATGAACTTTGTGGGTAAAATTTAATCTCAAGAATGCATTACTTTCTTAGTAGGTAAGATGGCCGCCCTTACTAAGAAACATTTCGAAAACTATGGGGAGCGAAAAGAAATGCTAACGCATATCTTTGAGTCCATAATAAAGAAAACAAATGAGATAATCACGTAGTAACAATAACTTACTTGGCCTTTCATAGTACTAGCCAATTCACCAAGTATACCACGAAGAGTATCAAGCTGCACTTTAGAAACCCTCTTGTTCCCATTGATTCGAAAGCTAATAATCCTGCAAAAATAACAGATAGGCATAATGTATTTGAACTAATGACTGAGTTTATTAGAACTTTAATCTGTTCAACAAACCAGAAAAAAGCATCAATAGTCTATTTCCAGCTACGATATACAGACACAGTGTGATAATAAAGTACGAGGAACAAAATGATAAATATAATTTCATATTTTTAAGCAATACAAACAACTAATTTAGCTAATCCACCACATATTTCTTATTAACATGATAACCGGTAAAAAGTTTGAAAAGAGGATTGCATCACCTAAATAAATACCACCTAGAAGTAACCGCCATCGGAAGGCTTTTGATAACAGTGATAAATGTTGGTTCGACAGAGTGATCAATGAAAGGTGTTACAAAGTGCAGCCACTTAGCACAAACTAACTCAATTAAACCAGGTTCTTTAATGTACGAAGTTCTGTATACACATACGGAAGACAGTTCGGTTATGAATAACATACAAATTTATGGTATGTCTTACTAAGTATTACGTCAGAGATTTTAAACAATTTCAATCAGCATTAAGCCAAAGTCTACATCATTTCGCCATTAAGTTTAGTTGCAATGTAAGGCACTTTCACTGCAAGTGTAACAAGCAAAAATACTAGGGCCTTTTGTGTTCGCCACTAGGCAACTAACGATCGCTTGCTTATTTCAGATCAAACAGCACTGCATTACGCGGATCGATTAAAATATGGTCAGTGTTGATGTGATTTATTGACACAGGTAAGTGTTCATTTCATGGTGCCAGGATATCAGCTAGTCACTTGTTTTTCCTGATCATCTGTAGCTAATAAACACTGGAATACTTAAAATTACTGACTTACATTTTAAACATGCTAGAAAAATGCAAAAGCAACATACCAGTCGCTGGGTATATGGCTAGTTCACTTTGGTACATGACTTTCAGTGGCTGAGTTCCGTTTCTAATCATGCTCACCTTACATTAGCTTAAGCGACTGTGCAGCATCATCAGATTTCGCATAATAAGTGTAAACGACAGCCTGGCACTCGAGAAACCTGTTCTACCTCACAGTCTCAACTAACTGCCATCCCCCTTGTGACAAGAATCACGTTAGTGCTTAGGAAAGCAATATTGATTAATTATACTAACCAACATTTCTAAGAGTTTATTTCATTGTAAACCATTACCTTAGTTGGCTAAATGAAAATGGTTGTATGATTACAGTAGCGTCAATAACAACTTAAAATGAGTGGCAAGTCAAAGCCTAAGGTACCGCAATATGATGACGGATAAAAAATTCAAATGGATCTACACAACATTAGGTATATTTTCCCAAAACTTTCTTCAACAACGGTTATGTCGACAAAAACCAATCAGAAATGCAAAGGAATTGAATTCGGATAGACAAATGTTGATAGTATTTACTAACTGCTATAATATATTCTACTACGCAGGAATATCTGTGCGCGTGAATAAGTTTTCTATCCATAAATCCTGTGTGCATTGTGAAATGAATGCGACTACCACAAATGTACCTAAAAACGACTGTATATACAAGGTGAGTCACACTTTCGCTAATATTTCAGACCCAATACAAACAATTACAAATATATGCACAAGAAATTCATTCGTTTACCTACTCCACTGACTTCCACTATATATTACTGAAAAACTGACTCATGTCAGACAAACATCAATAAATAAAACGATGCATATTAGACGGATACGATAACACGCTCAATTAATGCATTAATTTAAGTAGCACAACTAAAACGTAACTATTAAAAACGACTTAATTCTTACGCTTCAGGATACTCAGGATTACATAAAAACTGAAGGTTAATTGCCTTTTCCGGACCACCTGGACGATTAGACGAAGTTATCCTTAAACTGACTTGTACGGGGAAATTCGCCCTTTCTAAATCGCGTACCGAATCGAAAGGTAGCTGAGGAAAGTGAAAAAAATAAAAACCACACCTACGCATAGTTTTTTAAACCCAGATATAGATACTATCAGATCAGGAAATATGGAGCAGATAGCAAACAATTCTTCCCTCTGGACGGAATCACACATCACGCAAACTACGTACGGTAACGGAGCATTTTAACATGTCCGCCTTTCTAAGCCGATGTCCAACATCCTATATCCTATATCCTGATTACGAGCTAGTATAAACCAGTGATTTCTTTGAGCTTGCTTCTTGATTGTAAGGTAGAGGTTCCAGATCTTCAGTGAACTTATGCGTAGTAAGTCCCGCCACTCGACTGCTTTAGCTCTGGTAGACTCCAAGAGGAGTGGTGCGAGGATTGGTCAAGATGTGGTTTGTAGTGTGTAGTATGTTAGGACTGAGTTGCTGCCGTGAATGGAGTTTGACCTAACACCCGTTGGTCATTCGGTGTAGCCATAAAAGCAGAGTAGTAATAATAATAGGTTGTAGTGTAGATAATATAGGTTGAGATAAGTGAAATAATAAAGGTGAAATAATAAAGAGAGAAAGAAAAGATAGAGTAGTCGGTACAGTGGGAGAAGACAGGACGGGTCGTAGGGATTTAGCTTGTATGCTTATCCATTGACAATGTGGTTTCAAATTTTAAGAGGGTAAGCCATTGAGACACGAACCATGCATTTATGCATGATTGTCCAGCTTCCGCTTAAAAGTCTCCACAGATGGCGCTGTAGTCACGGCCGCCGGTAAAGCGTTCCAGAGACGGCAAACTCGAAGCGAAAAGAAATGTGAACGCACTCGAGTCTTTGGTCTCTGGTGTGCTATCCTTAGCGGGTTACCTCGTGGTAGCCAATAATCACTTAATGGCAGGATGCTTTCATTAGGGTGGGCCTGGTCATTTAGGATCTTATACACGGTGATGAGGTCTCCCCTGTGACTACGGTAACTAGGTGTGAAAAGACTTAATTTCTTCAGTCTTTTCTCAGATGATTTGTTGCGGGGGCCGATCACCCATTTTGTCGCTCGTCTCTGGACACTTTCTAGAATGTTAGCATCCCTTTTGAGTAGCGGAGGAGCAATGATATTATGCACCTCAAGGAGTGGCCTCACGTATGTCGTATACAACCTTAAGAATAGTTCGGGAGTAAGAGCTCCCAGCTGCCTATGCATAAAGTGTAAAGTTGCGCAAGTTTTGGCGACGTCCATCGTGTAATATACACTGGTGTCTAGCTTTTCTGTCAAAATAAGACCTAGGTCGCGTTCTGATGGCACACAACTCAAGTTCTGGCCACCAAGGGTGTAATTTACACTCTGTGACCTACCGGAATGAAGTTGCACTACTTTGCACTTCTTTAGGTTGAAAGGCATTCCGTCAGCCAGAGCTCAGTCTCCCAGAGTTTGCAGGTCAGCCTGCAATCTGTCGGAGTCTTCCGGTGAGTTTATTGCTCTCCAAATCTTTACGTCGTCAGCGTAAAGAAGCGCAGAGCAGCTCAGTTGACAGGGTAGGTCGTTGATAAAAATCAAAATCATCAACGGCCCTAAGATAGAACCCTGAGGAACCCCTGATGCCGAAGTGTGCCAGGATGATCGGATGCGGTTGACTTTGGTGCAGAATTCTCTCTCGCCTAAATAATCTTCCAGCCATGCGAGAAGTGCTCCAGAAACACCCGCTTTGCTTATTTTGTGAAGGAGCAGACCATGGTGAACTGTGTCGAATGCTTTCGCAAAGTCGAGAAAGATCACATAGGCTGGTACCTTTACATCCCAGGATAGTGTCCAATCGTTCCAAGCTAGTAGAAGATTCGTCACACAGGATCTTCCCCTCCTGAAACCGTGCTGTGCTTCATGGAGTAGGTTAGTCCCGTCGAAGTGTTTTCTCATGTGGTCGTCAATGAGACTTTCCAATATCTTCGATATCACTGGGAGTGGCGCAACTGGTCTATAACTGGTCGCGTTCTGTCGGTCACCACCCTTGAAGATAGGGGATAGGATGGCTCGTTTCCATTCATATGGAAGTTTCCCTACATCAAAGGAGTGTTGAAACAGATCACTTAGGGGTTGGCAGAGATTTCTGAACACTGCTTCAGGACGGATGGTCTTATGGCATCGCAACCTGCAGACTTTCCCGAAGCCAGCTTTCCCAATTTTACGAGTACCATAGCCGGGGTAATTTGAAATGTACCCAGCAGGTTTTCGCACGTTGGTCTTGCACTGTAATCTTGATGTTTTGTGGGGGTAAAATCCTCGTTACCGTTCAGTTGCCTGTGAAAGGCTAGACTGAATGTCTCTGCCATTTCAAGACTTGTAAGAGATTTCCCATCAGAACCCACTAGATTGCAAGCTCCCTGGTTGGTCGGTTTTCTTTCAGACATAAAAATGTGTAGGCTTTTGGGGTTCACGAGAAGCTTATTGGCGAGGTTTCTCTGAAATGTCCTTCTATCACTCCGGACTCGTATGTTACATCGATTCCTGAGTTCGAGGTACACTTCATGGTCGGGTTGACTCTTCGATACTCGCCACGCAAACCAGGCTTTTCGCTTCGCCTGTAGAAGGCGTTGTGTCCCCCTCTTTAACCATGAACGTTGCTTTCTAGCTTTTGGTGTGACTAAAGGAACAGTGTCTGAGATCGCCTGATGAATGATCTCCTTTACCACTCCCCAGTGTTCTTCTACTGTAAGCTCTGTCCAATTTTTTGGCCAATTTGCTTCAGACAAAAGTCTTCGCATTTCGGTGTGATTGGCTTTGTTATAACACAGATAGGGCTGTGTATTGTCCCACTGTAAACGCTTGCGAAGGACTATGTCGAATGTTATGACCGCGTGGTCACTACTACCTATGGGAGTCGTGATCTGAACGTTTTCCACTAGTAGCTGGTCACTAGTGAGCACATAATCCAGTCTAGAAGACTTCCCATCTGGGCCCCATCTAGTATCCATTCTGACATTTTCAGTGAATCCGGCCTCCCTGATGGTATGCAGCAGATTTCAATCAAATCTATCCTGGGCATATACCGTCATCAAGTTGAGAGATGGGGCGTTGAAGTCTCCAGCTATGACAATTTGATCATAACCCATGTCTTGTGTCGCTGAAATTGCATTTAGCAGTACCTGGTTGTGGTCTGCTCCACATGAAGGTGATCTATAAATGCTACCCACTAGATATTTGCAGTACCCAACGGTGTAAAAGGGCACCATATGGAGTCAGAAAGTTCAATGAGGGGAGGGTCCATTGCATGGACACATCTGAGCTGCTTGTCGACGTATATGGCGACTCCACCTCCTTCTTTCAGATCCCTATCTAGCCTGACTAGGACCATATCATTTATACTGACTTCGCTGTCTGCCACCGTAGGGGTTAGCCAGGTTTCCATCAGTACTATGATTTTGGGGTTCAGCTGTGGTTGCAGGTATCTAAGTTCAGCTATTTTGCCTCTTAGACCTCTCACATTACTGTACAGGCAACTGGTAATCAGTCTCACCACGTCCCCGTATTGGGGGGTGGTTGACGTGATGTGGGCTGTCGGTTGAGGAGTTATCCTACGAACTAGTTGTCCGATTCTCCGGGAATCCGCCTGTTGGCGTTTTTTCTTCTGATTCAATCGGAGCACTTGGATGACACTGGCTATCATCGTCCGTGCTGCACCGCTGTATTATGACAAGGGGTTGGGGATGTTCTATGACAACGTTTTGTTCTCTCCTTTGGGTACGAGGCCGGCTCTCGCAGCAGTGAATGTGTCTGCTGACCTTATCCTTGGTCTCGTACCATCTCTGGAGAGCAGTAGTCAAATGGTTTCGGGAGCTGAACTTAACAGCTGACAGACGTGGCGTGTTAATTGACATAAGGTGAGTGGGTCGAGGCAGTCTATAAATAGAGACAGCCCCTGAACTTCCCAGACCCATCTGGGATGCCAACCATCTCCATTGCTGTACATCGTGGCAGTGCTTCTCACAAGCGTTCCCAGTTACCAGTTCGGGAATGCCATGAACAACCATGGGGGCAGAAGGAATAAGCTCTGGCGACTCCCTCGCCGTCTGTCTTTCCTTCCATGGCCTATCTGGCCTAACAGGTATATTGCAGGTCCTCCCTATAGAAAGGACTTGGGAAGTCAATAAAACTTTTTCGGCATCCTCGGTAGAGCCCAGTGTTACTCTCAGTGGAGATGGTTTGCCTTGAGGAGCAGCAGTGCCCCTATACAATCTGCATAGCTTTACTGGTTGGATGTCCAGACCCAGTGTGCTACATAAGTTGGACCACTGTTCCTGATCAAACAGGGCCCTGTTTTCCAGCAGACTACTGCTACAGTCTGGTACATTAAAGAGGATAACGCAGTTTGATCTACTAACCGTGGATTTAGGTTCGGTCCTCGCACATTTGCTATCCCCCTTAAGACCGTTTTGTTTCGTCTGGTGCAACTGGGTATTATTGTGTGTCGCAGTGCTGTGGCCACTTTTACTGGTGGACGGTAAGGGTCTTTTCCCAGCGACAGATACCCTTGGTGCTTCAACCTCTGTGTCTGGGGCAGTTATGGCAGGAATTGCAAGTATAACCAGTGTGGATTTTGGTATCCCCGATTTACGTGCAATTGTGCTGTTTTCTGAGTTGGTGGGAGTAAAACGTTTCACGTTTTTTCCTGATACCTCTATGCCATCTTTAGCCTTCGAGGAACTACACGAGGCTGCATTAGGACGGCAACTTGGGCATATGTACCAGAACCATGGGCATGGGTTCTTACGCATAAAATCGTAATATGCCTTTGGTACCCCGGTGTCACATCTACAATGGACCCATTGCTTGCAAAAGTTGCATTCGAAAGCAGAGTCTACTTGTTCGACAACAGAATTGCAGACCTTGCAATCGTCTGCCTTCTTGGGGAACGTTTTCGTTGTCTTGCGACGTCGTGAACGTTTCTTATTGGCCTTCCTGTTTGTTTCAAGGCCTACTGTGGATATGGGTGTTATACTATTCTCACTTTGTGCAGATTTACCACTCGGCTCTATTAATCTAGTCGTGTTAACAGGGACGGAGCCACATCTGCTTGGTTGACTTTTCACAGCTTCACTGTAGGACTGCGGCGACATGGGCAATCTGTCCACACAGGGAATATTTACCCTGGTCTTCAAGACCGGTATGCGAGATTCCATCACCTTCACCTGTTTGCCTAATTTGGCTGAAGCCCTGGTGACTACGGTGTTGCGTGACCACATAACTCAGCTGACAAATGCTTGAGGCCGGCTACATGGCCTGTGTGAACTGGTTTCTTGAATTGATTCCGCATTAGTAAACTTACCACCGGTTACGGACCACCGCAGGATAAGTCTAGATGTACAACTCATGGGGTTGACCTTTTCTAACCCCCTCTCTCCAGCAAAGTGGAGAGACAGCATGCTGGGCGTCTGGGGGAAACCGATGTTGCATCCCTGTCCCTCAGCAGTAGGAATTCGTCCACAGACCCCCCAGCATAGTGTAGACAAAGAATCTCACATTACTCCCGCAATTGCTATAAGTCGAATCGCTATTCTAACAATCATCCTAGCATCTTAAGATACACAGGAGCATTAGTTCCACCCAGTGTAGCTTGTCAGGTCATTGCGATATGCAGGCCCGACCGCCACGTCAGGGGAGCAGCTAACGCACGCCGTGCTATCCCTTCTCATATAACTGACAGACGTTTGCCTATGCTGTTATACTGAATCTTTCTTCAACCACAGAGGGGAAAATATTTTTACTTCATTTGCTTCTCGAGTTGAAGATAGGACTTGAAGTTTGAACTCTGAAATGGTGCTTTGTACTGGCAACCTAACACCGAAATTCCACTCTATTCTGTGACTACTCAAGGTTCGTAGACTGGAGGAAATTTTCGAGTGTCTGTCAGGAATTGGACCAAAACCACTTGCATGGCTGGTGAGCATTCTACCACTTACATACTGTAATCAGTCAAACGCAATTCATCTCGCTGTTTAACTACCTATTGAAGCCCTTGAGTAATAACATGCATTCCATTATACTGCTAGACGAGCATTCAGAGGAATTTTCAATACAGTTGGAGTTAGAAAAAAGCGGCTGGTCAGAGGGCGATCAATCTGATCGCTGGTTGTGTTGAATCTGATTATTCTGATAAACTGAAGTGATCACCACTAGAGGGACCTTAGCAGCGACTATGAGCAACTTTTCGGAATTAAGGCACAATAAAACTCGTGCTGAGCAATGAAGTGAAGAGAAGTGCTAAGAAAGACAAAGGACAACTCCATGACACCATGGGAACTGGAGCAGAACTGGCTGCATGTAAGAGGAACCTCAAATCACTATATCAGATAATCAGGTGGAGGTGTCTGGGAAGAGATCAACCCAGATGACACCAATGAAAGATAGTGAAAGGGGACTAATTACCCGAGAGGAGAGGCGACAGAAACAAAGGATTCCTCAAACGAAAATCACCTGCAACATCTCCAGAAATACTACCAACAGTCGCAGAACTGGCGATGAACACCAATCCTCTGACAGAAGCATATGTCTCGAAAGCGGAGAAGGCAGTGCGACCAAGCAGAATTCATCTAAAAGTACTGTAAAGGGATCCAGAGATCGCAGCAGACATGCTCACACCACTACTACAGTAAGTTCGGAAGGAAGGAATGGTACCCACTGATTGGAAGAAAGGTCATCTTGACAAACTGCCAAAGAAGTGCGACTCAGGTCTTTGCAAAGAATGTCGTGGAATCATGCTCCTGCCCACCACATGTGGAATGTTAAATCGCATCATCCTGTAGAGACTCAAAGTTGGTCTGGACGCAGAACTCTGCCGGGAGCAAGCTGGTCTCAGTGAAGCGAACCATGTTTCTAGTGAGTTGTAAGGCTACACATCATTATCAATAACAGAATAGAGTGGCAGTCGAATCTCTACCTTAACGTAACTTGAAAATCTCATCCAACAGTTACGTGACGATGCCAAGTGACAAGTAATCCATGATGAAAGACACAGTGAACTCTTTAAAGTGAATGCGGGAGTAAGACAATGATGCTTCTATCATCAATGATATTTCAGATCGCTGTAGACTGGACAAGCGTGAGACCGTGGATGGTGAGAAGACATGAACACGTTAAACCGGTCGGAAGACTGTAGATGATGTGGACTTCGTGGACGATTTACTTCAATGTCGCACATACTTGCAGGTAAAAACCAACAAACTGGCTGAAGAAGGTGGCAGCGAAGATAGGAATTCGAACGAACATGGAGAAGACAGAAGTGATGAAGGTTACTTACCACCACCACCACCGACAACAACAACAACAACGACAAAAAACACCAGTCACTATTGACAGAAGGAGTTTGAAGGAAGTTACTTTTCCACTTATCTAGACAACATCGTTCCACTTAAAGGCTATATGGATGGGGATGTGAAACGCAGGGCGAGAAAAGAATGACAACACTCTGAAGTTAGTTTGAAAATCTTTTACATCCAGAACTGAAACCAAGATTCGGATTTCCAACAAAAATGTTAAGTCACTTCCTCTATATGATCCAGAGATTTGGCGTGTTATGGTAAGCATTTCTAACAGGCTGCAGATATTTATCAGCAGCTGCTTTCAATACATGCTGAAGATCATATTGCCCATCAAAAGAGCAAGCAGGCAACGAATTAACCAGGAACCCGTTCTCCAACAGATATGCTGAAGAAACTGGGAATGGGCCTGCCGCACGTTGAAGAGACCGTTTAGTGACACCTGGAGTGGAAGGCAAATGCGAAACGGCGACGTGGGTGTCGAAGCGCGACATGGAGGATATAGTGTGAGGAGGAAATAGTAGCTTATGAATAATCGGGGATTGCAGAGAACAGGATGAAATGGAGGTATGCTGTTTAGGCCCTATATTCCCATCTGAACCTAATGGAACCATAATAATAATAATCGTATTTGTAATCACATGCTTATTACAAGTGAAAGACCCGTTGTTTGATTTTTTCTTTAACTTATCATACGCTAGATTTATATCAGTAAGTGTCGTTGAATTTCCACCAGTATTATGTATCTGTTAACACTCGTGCCACATTTCTTGAGCCCTGGATAAGGATTATCACCAGCTGATAGACCGACAAATCAGGTGAGTTTGTTTGGTAGTTTTGTATCGTCTTCATAGCTTCCTTCAACCGAGATGCATTTCAGAAGTTTTCTGCCTAAAAACACGAAAGTGGAGATGGAAAGCCATCTCAGTTTTACATCTTATTTGAATAGAGTAAAGATGCTGGACCATATATAAGATATGGAGAAAGCCTGTATTGACCCATTTTATTACCCGTCATACTTTCACTATGTAATTGGACTTTGATTTGTTTATCACCAAATATGATAACAGATGTAAAATGGATTACGAGAATAGCACATGTACGAACACATCCTAGTCGAATTTATACGGAAAATACGTGCAAATAATGAAATCCTCGTACCATTGTTCAACTTTTTGTCGAGATAGAAGTTCGAAAAGAAACTCACATGGTATTTACTGCATAAATAAGTCAGAGTATTTGTTCAGAAGTGTGATAAAAAGCCATTTAAGGATGGTCATAACTCATTTCAAGCAGTTTATACTCAGTAAGTACTTTTATCTATATGAATACTAGTAACATTGTTCGTCTAAAACATGCGATATGGCACGCATTTTGAAGTATAATACCATACTATTATTGATTTTTGGCTGTTAATTGCTTTAACATACCTGAAAATTCTAGTGAAAACAGCCCTTTCAAGAAAAGTCAAACTCTTCATTTTTAGTGTGATTGTGTTCTCTGCATTGGGTAAATCTATCGAGAAGCTTTCATTGTCAATCTTGACATCATCATGTACTTCATTGGGAACTCGTTTCGTTTTATAGGGTTCTTCCCAGCTACATATAGTGCAAATAATAAAACACATTAGATGTCAGTCTGTCATAATTTCTGATATACTTTAAGTGAATAGCCAGGTCACTTTAGAGGGGAAGAACAGAAACATCAAAAATGCATTGCGGGAAGTTGGATAACAAAATGATTGAAGAAGCAAAATATGCTAATCAAACAAGATTTAATGAAATCAACATTTTCCTGTAGAACTCCTCAACAGGATTATAATTACTATGAGAAATACATAAAGAGATACATAACTGATAGCTGTGTTACAATGAATTAATCATAGCAAAAGTGCTAGGTAAAAGCATCTTACAAGTCAGCATCATATAGATATAAGGCGGATTGATTATGAGGGATTGAAAATTGAGGCGACACTGAATTACAGTGCAATTTCGTCACCATAATAAACAATTATTTATGAGAGAAAGAATACAAAGAAATAAGGAATTAAAACGCAGTTAACAATAATACTAATAATAGTAATAATGAGGACAGTGAAACGAGTTAAGGAAACAATACTGAAAAAAGTTGACTTCAAGCAAGATAAGAAGCATAGTAGACGAGATAAAGTAGCATTGACAGAATAATTTCTCTGACAAAACGCACAGAGATGCAGTGTCATTTATTTGCTGACGATGTTTAGACAGCAGTGTACTGCTAATAACAAATGCTTTGCTAGGATACATCTGCAACATATATGCTTGAGGAAAGGTATTACGAGTAAATGAAAAGTGACAGGCAAATAGAGATGATTTCATTCCGACAAATTACAACCTGCTTTCCTCTACTTTGAATTTTAATCAGTCTCTTTAGTGCCACCCCGAAGGTTGACATTTCAAAACTGCAAAGTTGTAAGTGGCCATATGCAGATATCCTTCGAGAAAATGCTCGAATCACATGGAACTGGCAAAATAATGATAAAAACTGTGCTGACTGCAGAAATTTCTGTACATTGGCTGTTCATTACAAACGTTTACGTGTGGTCTGTGTTTCCCGCCATCATAGTCCTGAACATTCGTAAAACTTCTGTGACATTCGGGTGCCCTTCCTGTTTTGCACGAACCAATCATTACGCATGAAGATTTTCTACATCAGTCAGTAATAGCCGGCCGCAACACACCGATTCTTTAAAAGTTAAATTGGTATAACTAACTTATCCAAGCCTATTCGTCTGTTGTGGGTGTACTTTTTATTGTTATTGCCTTGGGTTCCGAGTGGAACATAGGGCTTCAGCAACACATCTCCAGTTTGTTCTATTTTTTACCATCTTCTTCAGCTGAGCCCATGATTGTCCATAATCTCTCATCTTCTCTTTGCGTGATCTCCTCCATCTTATCCTCCGACGCCCAGCTCGTCATTTCCTTCTGGGGATACACTCGAACAATGGCCTGCATTGCACACGTTGTTATTCAACAGCCTCCTTAGTGGTGTATGCCCGATCCGTCTCCATTTTCTCCTACATATTTGTTGAGCAACAGGTTCTTGGTTGATTTGTTGCCAATCCTTTCTGGCCTGCCGTTTGATATTCAGTATGGAGCCAGCGAACGTAGCTGTTGATAAAAGTCTGCAGCAGCCTGTTGAGAATGCTTTTCGTGACACGCAATGCAAAATTCTGATCCGTATAGGAGAACTGACTGACTGACTTCACATTTGTGTTGAGAATCGGGATCTTGTTCTTTATGCTGGCTGATTGCAGAAGATTTCCAGGCTGGTTTGAGAGTAATGGTCTATCTCGCCTTCACAATTTTGGCCTCGACATCCTCATCAGTGTCACCTGTAGTTGAGACGATGCTGTCTGCCTAGATAAGTGATAGAAGTTATCGCTTTCAAACTTCTCCCATTGATGGGGATTGGTGCAGGTTGTTGCTGTTTGTTGGTTATCTACATCGCCTCCGTCTTCACCTGGAGTCTTGCCTTCTCTGGCTGATTCTTCAACCATTTTGTTGCTTTTCGCCTGCCTGCGAGTCTTCGAGTTTGTGTGACATTAGAAATATATCATCTTCGAAATTCAGAACTTCCAGAGTCTTATCATCAGTCCAGAATATTCCTGTCTTCTCACTCCTTGTGCACAGTATCACGCATAATCCAGTCAACCACGATTAGGAATATCATCGGTGGAAATAGGCAGTCTGTTTTGTCTTACTCCCTTATTCACTTCAAACAACTCGCTGAGTTTTCTGATGTGAGTCACCTGACACGTAAAATTGCCCTTTAGCCTGTTGTTGAATAAGTCTGATAAAGATTTGGGTGCTGCGCGCCGTAGTGTTGAAGTAGTCTCTAAATTACTTTTTGCTCAGCTCTGTCCAATTCATTTCTCGAATCAGCTGCTGGATCGTACTTGAGACCTCTGCTTTTGTTGGAGTATTCGTGACCATTGGTACATCGGCGTTTGTTGTTGTTGGTATTTTTGGAGGAGTTGAAGTGATGGTCTATTCAAGGCTCTAAAGCTACTTTGAAGTGATCAGTCGGATTTTCCTTGTTTCTTTTACGTGGTGATCAGGTTCCCTTGAAAATCTTTTATTGGTTTCATCATCTAGGTTGATCTCTTCCCAGATAGAGACTTGGTTATCTGATATAATGTCCTGATATCTCTTTTGCCTGCGGCCTGTTCTGCTTCAGTTGCCGGCCAGTGTGCCGTAGAATTGTCGTTTGTCTTTCCTAGCCCTCCTCTTCGCTTCTTTATTCAGTGCAGTGTGCATTGAACTCAGCTCCTCCTGCTGTTGTCCATCCTTGCATTGAGTAGTCACCTTTTCTTTCACCATCTTCCTCTCCTCTCCTCTCCTCTGTTAGCTTCCAGGTATCCGTTGACAGCCATTTCTTGTCTTGTCTCTTCCTTCTTCCTAGAACAGTTGCACACGTTTCCTCGAATATCGATTTCAGAGAGTTAGTTCCAATGTTCTTACACGCAGGTTTTCTCAGTGATGCCATGTAGTGTGTCTGACCTTGCTCTGAGCTGATCTGCAGTGAAGCCATCCCTTGTAGTTTTGTCCTTCGGTTTCTGAATATTGAACTTGCATTATGGTCTGTTTCCAGTTGTTTTCATGGATTTCAGTTTCACCTTGAAGGTTCCTTGAATCAGATGATGATCTGAGCCCACATCTGTTCCCCTTCTCGAATTCGTGTCCAGCAGGCTAGTAGCGTCTCCACTTCCTTGAGCAGCTTTGAGATGAAGGCTATCTTGTTTGTGGTGTGTCCGTCAGACGAAATCCATGTTGCTTTGTGTGTATCCTTGTGCTTGTACACGCTGCCTGCAATCACCAAATCGGTGAAAGAACAGAAGTCTGCGAGTAATTCTCCGTTCTCATTCACTTCCCTGAGCGAGCGAGAGCCTCTCAACACATGATGAGTTCTCTTCCTGCATTATGTGCTCCCACTTCGGCGTTCATATCGCTCATGAAGATTGTGATGTCACCACTTGCAATGTTACCAATTACTGTTTGTAGTTGTCTGTAGAAATCCTCCTTCTTTTCTTGTTCCGCGTTGTTTGTAGCACTGTGCGTAGGATTGGATAATTGTGACCTCCCCTCCTTTTGAGTTGAATCTTGCTGTCATGATCCTGCAAGAGGAAATTGGTTCCAACTGCATTAGGGTTTTGGCTGATGTCGCTGACATCATGTTAGCCACTCACTGTCTCAGTGTGTTTGTGGTTGTCGTCTGGGTGGCTGGAGTAGATTATTGACTCTCCCGTTGACAATTTTGACAATCCGTAACCATTCCATCTGCTCTCGCAGATACCCAGTACTTCTAAGCCATATCTTTGCATCTCTTTGGCTACCTGGACAGCCTTCTCAGTCTCGTACATTGTACGGACATTTCATGTACCCATTCTTACTCTTGCTTTCATCGAGAGAAGACACGTCGGTTGGCTGACTGGCTTCCCGGAGGCTTTCACCAAACTGTTTCGTGATTTCGCCTCTCCAATTCGACCAAAGAATGAGATTTTTTTCAAATTTTTGTATTTTTAATATAGTGTTTGTGAGAGGTTTGTAGGTGTAACTAATGAATATGACCTATGGGTAGCTGCAAGCTCGAATAATTTGTCAATGCAGGCTGAAACAACACTGCATCAACGTGACTATTTGTACTTTTAATGCGAACTTCAGCTGTTAGTGTTAACTGTTAGAGAGTAATAGCACTTGTCTTCTCACATCTGACGTAACATATAACACATTTTTTATGTTAGATAGACCTACGAACATTTGCAATATATATCTAGTTATGGATGAATACTTTCCGAATTTTACAGGAAATGCCTTTCTTATTTTTGTGCATCATGTATTATATTCTCGAAAAGATTTGAAATTCTGCCTCTGTGACTGTACCAGATATTGCGTGTTCGGATCAATTTCATATACTCCTGAGTACATGGAGGATTATGTCTTCCACTGATATTTCTGACAATCGAGTGTGAATTATCAGGATTTAATGCAGAACTTGGTGCACAACGCATGCACTTTGGACTGAGGAGACAAGAGTTACTAAAATCAGTATGCATTCATGCTTTTTCGTTTGTGGACCAGGTTGGTTGGATTCTACGTTTCTGACTGAATGTCCGCACATATATGACAAGTTTATATCGAAGAATATGGATTTTATTGTCTACTCAGCCAAATTTAACATCGTTATGTGTGTTCCAACTGACTGTTCTTCATTAGATGTCCTCCTCAGCTCAGCTATTTTCTGTATACAGATGATGTCTTTATCCATTTGTACAGGTCACTGGAAAGGAAGAACAAGGAGACAGTCTATCTCACCTAGATGTCCTCCTAACTTAGAAGATATACTGATACTTAGAGAGGAATATAAAGATTTTCGAACTGGAGAATAAATCCATTTCCATAGTCTCATACTGCTTGAAGACTGAAGATACCTAGTAGTGTCTTAGCGACAGAACAAGAAATACATTTTCCGACAACTGTATACATTAAGACATGTATAAACTGAAGTGCACATCACAGGTGTGTGCATGTCGAGACCCAGAAAGGGGATAATTGTGGACACTGTGTATCATGGAATATTGCATCATCACAGATTAACTTTCAGAGATGCTATTGTAGTTGATTTCCTTAAGTGCTAGCTGAACAGATCTGTTGAGATGACATTCACCACGTCTAAATTTGCACTCATCTGCTTAACCAAACCAGTGATCACACAGCAAGTCAAGGGTAAATCACCGATGATGGCCTTTTCAGTGCACATCTAATAGTTCAACTGCTCATGTAAGGCTTGTTACACAGAACGCACTCAGAGAGCGTTTTGGAAGCGCTCACATGAATACATACCAGTAACCAGTATAGTTGAATAAGTGGGAAGCTACGTGCAAAAATAGCACAGTTCTGTGTCACTTGCTGGACAGTGAATATCAGTGAAGACAACTCAGGTGATAAACTGTGCTTCCCCTAATCTATCAAGAAGAGTTCAACGAAATCTCTTATAGGTAGCGTAGCCAGAGAGTAAAAAAAGTAATACCGAGACATCTTATCTCTGTGTCCAGAACAAATATGTTCAGCTTACTCGTTTATCCTGTCGTACAACAAGATAAACACATTCCCTATGAACATACGTTGGAAATTAATATTCTAAGCTCCTTTCCCATGTCCTTCCTCTCTTTCTCCTGTATCACACAGAGACACTATTGTAACAGCAGAAGGCAAGACACGCAAGTAGAGGTGCATTTTCACTTGATGACGCCGCTACTTACATGCACAATTTATATTCTTTCAACCAATCACTCAGCCTGTTATTTTGTTTACAATATATATAAACTTCTACTCAATTTTCTCTTTCGGTTTCCGATATTATCGTTCATTCATATGAAGTTCATAACCAGTCTGAATAAAATCCAATCACGAGTATTTGAAGTACATAATTGTCTTTTTCTTATCAAAAAAGAAGTAGAAATTCTTCGGTGAAAAATATTTTTCTCACATAAATTGGAGAAGGTCGGTGTTGATGAGAATTCAATACTCTTAATTAAATATTCTCTATGCATCGGTCGAATTTTACTATTTTAATTACCAATAATATCAAAGAAGATGTGTAAGGAAATTATTTGCACAGAAAAAGTAAACATCCATAAGATGTGTTTGGTCACTTGAAGGAGCACGAAACAAAGGAAACTTGTGTTTTCTCAGCATTCGAGTACAATTACGATCCCCATCGCAGTCTCCGTCCGTTGCATCCATCATTCCACCATCTGGCTACTTGTGGAATCCAATACGGTCCAAACAAGGGAGAAGTATGTGCTAGTAAACACATAGCGCACTGTGGTTGAGAATCCCAGTCGTGGATAATACCATGACCATGCCAAGCGAAGTATTCATTGTAGGCGGTATCGTTTTTGTCCAAGTAATTCAAGTATTCTGCAAGTTTTGCTGGTGATTCAAACTGATCTACGTGAATAAACGAGTATGGCGGAGCAACCCTTTCGTATTCCTCAATTGAAGCTCCCATCACAATGGGAAGTATATCGTTGCTGGAAAAGATGTAGAAATGTAAAATGTCAGTCGGAATCGTTTGGTGTAGAATATTTGAAAGTGTTTTCACTATATGAATCTGTCTATCACTGTGAAACTCCTAAGAATAATAACCCTCCAAAAATACATCCATAAGAGCACCAATAACTGTAACAACAGGATAAATACGTTTACCGAAGAAACTGTCGATGATTCTGTTGATTTCTGCGTTTCTACTGGATACTTATTCATATAGTGTAGTGTCTCAGTAGCCTTTATGCATTTGTTTGACTGAGGATGGTGCTGAAGTTCTAGATGGTTAAATTTAGGATGCGTTAGAGGAAACTTGATGGCATTCAGAATTTCAGCTTACTGTGGCAGTATGCTAGTTTCTCAGCAAGATACAGCTTCGAATCTTTAGCTTTGGTTACTTACTGAATAAGTCCTTCTCTTATCTCTCATTTTTTAAGACGACAGTGCTTGAGTACTAATAGGATGAAAATGTAATAACACTGAAACCTGACAGACGACCAGGTCCAGCAGTAACCATGAATAAGCGCCACTACTCAACTCAGATGGGATGACTCAAGAGAATTTCATAAATTAAATATCGGTGAAGATGCAACCGAGACGAAAGATCACAGAACTATCACTGATTACTGTTTTCAGGCACACGTACACTCAGACGGTATCGTTTATTATGAATGATGCATTTACTTTCGTAAAAGTCGTCAAAAACCTCAGTGTCAATCGAAAACAAACGACTTCACTGGATATAACATCCCTGCTTAGTAACGTTCCACTTCTTTAATTGATTAGTCTCATAGGAGATAGCTGATAGAACGGAAGGTGGAAATAAGAATTCCCCACAAAACGGTCAAGGGATCACTGTCAGAATGCACAATTAATGTTTTGTAAAATGTTCTATAAAAACAGGTTTCATAAACAAGTTGACGGAGTTGACATGATTTCACTACACGTGTGTTTGAAAACACCGTTGATAAGCTTGACTGTTGTCAGTGGCACAGCGGTTAGGAATCTCGCCGACCATGCAAATGGTCTGGAATTCCGTGTGAATTCAAAACAACGCTTGGCATGATCACGAGCAGTAATATTACCAAAACACAAAAACTTATCACTGTGTGTTAACTACGGAAATATAATTATAATTTATATGTGTATAGCATTCAAACACTAACATCAACAAATACAATGTCTGTATCACACCACCACACTATTATTTCAGATAATTATAATTTCGTGACGTTTCAAATTCAGTTTATTATTATAAGACAGATCAGTGAACAAAGAACTTCCACATCAGGTTCTACAATTGTATACTCATAATGGTTAGAGAATAATTATTTTTCACAGCATTAATGTTTTTAAACAAAAATGATTGATTAACATCCGAATTCCCAGAGGTATATGTGAATAGACTGTTCTGCATATGTAAACAAAGAGTCACTTTAACATGCGATCGCAGATTAAAAGTGACAAACCAAGTGAAGCGATAATCAACAAGCTAAGGAAATCAGTTCCAAGAAGCCTTAGTCTCGGTGAATTGTAACTCATATTATCTACACGTCCGGTTGTGATTCCGAAATTAGGAGATGAAGTGCTTAGGCTAACAATCACATCTTCCTGTATCTATCAATTCAACTGTTCCTGTAAAGCAAAAGATGTTGACCGGTGCTCTTGGAACTTCGATTTTCATGCCCAACAATGCCTACCAGTGTGGGCGAAAACGGTGCAATGGAAAACATTGGCAATTTAATATTAACGCACGTGGTCCGAACAAACAGTTTAAGAGAATCGTTTTCTGTCTTCTCTCGCGTAATAAATAAACCGCCAACAGGTACCGAATATGCCAAATAGCAAAAAGCATAGCAATTCACTCAAAACAGCCGGGAATTTGTGTACTAAAGAAATAAGTCCAGCCACTAGTGCTTCCCTAGCCTGCTGTGGAATCTATAAATTCATAAATAATGTATTACATCGTAACTTTTAGGTATGACCTTCCGTCCCATGTGTATAAATTCTCTCTGTCCCTTGTTTGTGATTGCACTTGTACAAACTAATCTTTGATTTTCCAAATGTAGTCTTAGATAATCATTTCCATTCTTATATATAATAATAATAATAATAATAATAATAATAATAATAATAATAATAGTATATTCTCATTTTGTACATGAGGGACGCCAGTTTACAGGCATCATCAATATGATAAATTACATATACGATTAGTAAACATATTTAATAATAGTAATTTAATAAAATACATTTTTTCCTACCTGTGTAGGACACACCAATTGTACAGGCATGGATAAGTATTATTTAAATTACATAAATTTGGTTCATGGTAAAATTATAAGGTTGCAGTCATTTTGTCTATGGGAACAATATGATAACTAGTCATTCAATGGAGATATAGAAATATTGTCTTCGCATTAACAAAAAAAATCCAACTATGTTTTGGATGGATTACAAATACTTGGGAAAAAAATAAAGCTTGAAGTAATTCTTCCATATAACTTTGGTGTGTACGGCATCGAGTCTTATTCTTGATTTATATCCAAATTTGATAATAATTTAAAATAAGTAATACACTTGTATACTTTTGTCAGCATTTTCATCGTAACATCACAAGTGAATTGTACTCAGTGTAGACTAATAATAATGACAGTTTAAATTTTCTTATAAACGGGTGTTTTCAAGAAATGCAAGCTAATTTTGCAGACATGATCAGTTACGTTGTAAGTTACAATCGTGAAGTATTATAAATCAATACTTCTTTATTGGTATAAAAGTATATTTCACAACTGTAATCCAGGGTGCGTCGTTGGTGAAGGCAATGCGCAATTCACGAGGGAATTGTAAGATATGGGACCAGTAATGTTTGCAGATCATTTGTCATTGTAAATGGGCATATATATATATACAAACATCTACCTAGTTTTCTCTTTCGGTTTCCGATATTATCGTTCATTCATGTGAATTTTATAATCAGTCTGAATAAAATCCAATCACGAGTATATATAACCATATTTTTTATATTTTATTTTATTATTCCCTTGCATTCCAAGTGGAACATAAGGCTTCAACAACACATCTCCATCTTGTTCCAGGCGGAGTTCTGTATCCAGTGCATCTTTTATTCTCCCCAGGATGGTGCGAATTAGTATTTTACCTGTCGTGGACAAGAGCATTATTCCACGCCAGTTCTTGCACAGCCATAAGTCGCCCTTCTTTGGCAGTTCGACGGTGTAGCCCTTCTTCCAATCAGTAGGCACCTTTCCTCCTTTTCAAACTTTTGCAGTAATGGAGAGAGAATATCTGCCGTAATCTTTGGGACTGTGATAGGATCCCACACACTTGTTATTGTTCAATTATCTTAACGACTGTTAATCTCGTATAAGTTGTATATTATCATTTCTCACGCATATTGTTATTGTTCAGTTATCTTAACGACTGTTAATCTCGTATAAGTTGTATATCATCAATTCTCACACACTTTGTTATTGTCAATTATCTTAATGACTGTTAATCTCGCATATGTGTTATATTATCATTTCCCAGGCACTTTGTTATTGTTCAGTTATCTTAATGACTGTTAATCTCGCATATGTGGTATATCATCATTCCCACGCATTTTGTTATTGACTATTACGACCAATTATTTCAAATACTGTTAGCTGTCTCTATTGTTTGTAAAATTGTATAAATACCATTTCCTAAATAAGTTTAGTCGTCGTTGTTGTAGTCGTCGTCGTTGTTGTCGTAGTCGTAGTGTTGTACTACAATACACAGTCACAGACCAGACTTTGTCTTTTGATATTGCGTGGTTCGCTGAGTCGGAAGGTACCAGAAGCAGATAGGCATATTAGTCAGGCGCAGACAGAACAAGGCAACAACGTACCTCATTTTAATTCCCGCTACAGTTACAACAAATTGGCGACGCGGTTTACTTCAATTCATTACAGTTATAACAATTGGCAACGGGGTTTTACTTTCATTCATTGCAGTTATAACAAGCAAGCGACGACGTGTTTTATTCTGTTCAGCGCATCTATAGAACATTTTTGACTGTGTTAATTACAACCCAATTACAATGTCTATCTCTCTGGACGATCTCAAATCCATCTTGCAGCAGCAGCAACTTCAGAATGAAGCAGCTCAACTTAAATTAATCGAAGCTCTCACTCAGAAGCTGTCAATTCAAGTCCCATCAACATCTCATTCAGACAAATACGAAAGCATCTCAAATTCCATCAGTGAATTCAACTACGACCCAATATCTGGTCTCGTATTTGATGCATGGTTCAATCGTTATGAAGACGTTTTTCGTATTGAATGCCACATGTTTGATGATGCTGCCAAAGTCCGATTGTTACTACGAAAACTTGGTACTGTTGAGCACAACAGATATGTTAACTTCATTCTGCCTAAGAACCCACGTGAATTATCATTCGATGAGACAGTCACCGTTTTATCACAAATCTTTGGTGAACAGTCATCCATGTTTAATATTCGGTATCAATGTTTTCAGTTGACAAAAATGCCTTCCGATGATTATGTTACTTACGCTGGCAAAGTGAACAAAGAATGCGAAAGGTTCAAACCACATGAAATGACATCAGATCAGTTCAAGTGTTTGATTTTTATTTGTGGGTTGAAGAACCCAGAAGATACTGACATAAGAAGTCGACTTCTGTCACTCGTGGAAAAAGACCCAAAAATGACTTTACAAATGGTGACAGCAGAATGCCAACGCCTAATCAACTTGAAGCATGATAGTGCTATGTTGGAGTGCAAACGACAGTCGTCTGAATTTGATTCAGTTAACACAGTGAAAAGTCCTCCGATCACCGTTAAGCACACAGCACGTCAGTCTCAGAATTCAGCTAAACCTCCTTCAGTGTGCTGGCACTGTGGTTCGTGGCATTTTGTCAAGTTCTGTCCTTTCAAGAAACATAAATGCCGTAATTGTCACCGTTTTGGACATAAAGAGGGTTACTGTACACCACAGAAAAATTCTTCGGTGAAGAACAGAAGTAGTCGTTTCAAGCCGAAACAATCTCCTCGAGTACAGACCATTTTCACAACTTCCAAAGTCGATTTCGCCAGCAAACGTAAGTATATTACACTACGTATTAACAGCAAATCTATTCGTCTTCAGCTGGATACCGCATCAGATATCACTTTAATTTCCCGAACTACGTGGCGCAAACTTGGTTGCCCACAGATTCTGCCGACCGAGCATGTCGCTAAGAATGCCTCTGGAGATATACTGAAACTCGTGGGTGAGATAAATTGCCAGGTTCAGTTTGGTGAGCGACAGTTCAATGGTGTATGTTACGTCACAAACTACCATGATCTGAATTTGCTTGGTCTTGACTGGTTAGACAAGCTTCATATCTTCAATGTGCCATTAAATTCAGTATGCTCTAATGTTTCGTCCTCACCAAATAATGTTGTTCCCGGACATGTATCTGATCAGTCTCTCGCACAACGCCTGCGTCAAAAGCACGCTCCTGTTTTCCAGGACAAACTTGGTTGCTGCAAATTCGTCAAAACCCTTAAGCGTGCTTATGCAAAAACGAAGGGGGAGGGAACAGCAGAAGAAATTTTGGATAGATCCTTGCTACATTATCATCGTACGACGCCAAATCCTTCCACAGCCGAAAGCCCAGGACGCAGATCACAATCTATCCAGTACGCGAAAGTCAACTCGACAAAGAAGAGCTCCAAAACCTTTTCAAATAGGTCCAAAAAGCAAGTCCTACACTTTTAACGGGGGGAGGTGATAGGATCCCACACACTTGTTATTGTTCAATTATCTTAACGACTGTTAATCTCGTATAAGTTGTATATTATCATTTCTCACGCATATTGTTATTGTTCAGTTATCTTAACGACTGTTAATCTCGTATAAGTTGTATATCATCAATTCTCACACACTTTGTTATTGTCAATTATCTTAATGACTGTTAATCTCGCATATGTGTTATATTATCATTTCCCAGGCACTTTGTTATTGTTCAGTTATCTTAATGACTGTTAATCTCGCATATGTGGTATATCATCATTCCCACGCATTTTGTTATTGACTATTACGACCAATTATTTCAAATACTGTTAGCTGTCTCTATTGTTTGTAAAATTGTATAAATACCATTTCCTAAATAAGTTTAGTCGTCGTTGTTGTAGTCGTCGTCGTTGTTGTCGTAGTCGTAGTGTTGTACTACAATACACAGTCACAGACCAGACTTTGTCTTTTGATATTGCGTGGTTCGCTGAGTCGGAAGGTACCAGAAGCAGATAGGCATATTAGTCAGGCGCAGACAGAACAAGGCAACAACGTACCTCATTTTAATTCCCGCTACAGTTACAACAAATTGGCGACGCGGTTTACTTTAATTCATTGCAGTTATAACAGACTGTCTCCAGTTCTTCGGGAGAGGTGCCTTCTGGTCGTGCTGCCTTCCTGGACTTCGGTGGCTTGATCGCATTCAAGATTTCTTCTTCCGTTGGAGACGTGGTGTCCACTGGTATTACCGTGCGTGTTGGTGGTGGTATTTCTGGACGAGTTGACAGTAGTGGTCGATTCAACAGTTATTTAAAGTGACAAGCCCATTGTTTGATTTGTTTCTCCTACGTGGTGATCAGGTTCCCTTGAAAATCTTTTATTGGTTTCATCATCTAGGTTGATCTCTTCCCAGATAGAGACTTGGTTATCTGATATAATGTCCTGATATCTCTTTTGCCTGCGGCCTGTTCTGCTTCAGTTGCCGGCCAGTGTGCCGTAGAATTGTCGTTTGTCTTTCCTAGCCCTCCTCTTCGCTTCTTTATTCAGTGCAGTGTGCATTGAACTCAGCTCCTCCTGCTGTTGTCCATCCTTGCATTGAGTAGTCACCTTTTCTTTCACCATCTTCCTCTCCTCTCCTCTCCTCTGTTAGCTTCCAGGTATCCGTTGACAGCCATTTCTTGTCTTGTCTCTTCCTTCTTCCTAGAACAGTTGCACACGTTTCCTCGAATATCGATTTCAGAGAGTTAGTTCCAATGTTCTTACACGCAGGTTTTCTCAGTGATGCCATGTAGTGTGTCTGACCTTGCTCTGAGCTGATCTGCAGTGAAGCCATCCCTTGTAGTTTTGTCCTTCGGTTTCTGAATATTGAACTTGCATTATGGTCTGTTTCCAGTTGTTTTCATGGATTTCAGTTTCACCTTGAAGGTTCCTTGAATCAGATGATGATCTGAGCCCACATCTGTTCCCCTTCTCGAATTCGTGTCCAGCAGGCTAGTAGCGTCTCCACTTCCTTGAGCAGCTTTGAGATGAAGGCTATCTTGTTTGTGGTGTGTCCGTCAGACGAAATCCATGTTGCTTTGTGTGTATCCTTGTGCTTGTACACGCTGCCTGCAATCACCAAATCGGTGAAAGAACAGAAGTCTGCGAGTAATTCTCCGTTCTCATTCACTTCCCTGAGCGAGCGAGAGCCTCTCAACACATGATGAGTTCTCTTCCTGCATTATGTGCTCCCACTTCGGCGTTCATATCGCTCATGAAGATTGTGATGTCACCACTTGCAATGTTACCAATTACTGTTTGTAGTTGTCTGTAGAAATCCTCCTTCTTTTCTTGTTCCGCGTTGTTTGTAGCACTGTGCGTAGGATTGGATAATTGTGACCTCCCCTCCTTTTGAGTTGAATCTTGCTGTCATGATCCTGCAAGAGGAAATTGGTTCCAACTGCATTAGGGTTTTGGCTGATGTCGCTGACATCATGTTAGCCACTCACTGTCTCAGTGTGTTTGTGGTTGTCGTCTGGGTGGCTGGAGTAGATTATTGACTCTCCCGTTGACAATTTTGACAATCCGTAACCATTCCATCTGCTCTCGCAGATACCCAGTACTTCTAAGCCATATCTTTGCATCTCTTTGGCTACCTGGACAGCCTTCTCAGTCTCGTACATTGTACGGACATTTCATGTACCCATTCTTACTCTTGCTTTCATCGAGAGAAGACACGTCGGTTGGCTGACTGGCTTCCCGGAGGCTTTCACCAAACTGTTTCGTGATTTCGCCTCTCCAATTCGACCAAAGAATGAGATTTTTTTCAAATTTTTGTATTTTTAATATAGTGTTTGTGAGAGGTTTGTAGGTGTAACTAATGAATATGACCTATGGGTAGCTGCAAGCTCGAATAATTTGTCAATGCAGGCTGAAACAACACTGCATCAACGTGACTATTTGTACTTTTAATGCGAACTTCAGCTGTTAGTGTTAACTGTTAGAGAGTAATAGCACTTGTCTTCTCACATCTGACGTAACATATAACACATTTTTTATGTTAGATAGACCTACGAACATTTGCAATATATATCTAGTTATGGATGAATACTTTCCGAATTTTACAGGAAATGCCTTTCTTATTTTTGTGCATCATGTATTATATTCTCGAAAAGATTTGAAATTCTGCCTCTGTGACTGTACCAGATATTGCGTGTTCGGATCAATTTCATATACTCCTGAGTACATGGAGGATTATGTCTTCCACTGATATTTCTGACAATCGAGTGTGAATTATCAGGATTTAATGCAGAACTTGGTGCACAACGCATGCACTTTGGACTGAGGAGACAAGAGTTACTAAAATCAGTATGCATTCATGCTTTTTCGTTTGTGGACCAGGTTGGTTGGATTCTACGTTTCTGACTGAATGTCCGCACATATATGACAAGTTTATATCGAAGAATATGGATTTTATTGTCTACTCAGCCAAATTTAACATCGTTATGTGTGTTCCAACTGACTATTCAGGAAGGGAAGATATGATCTTAGAAACAGAATTAATAGTCGCTTCTTGAACTTTTGGAAAGCTTCTTCGAATGCATACTCAGTGTCAAATCAGATACAGAAAATCCGGTTGAATTCATCTTTCCTTTATTCACCTATTAACAGGAATGACAGCTATAGTGGTGCTAATAGTTAGCATAAAATAAGGACTTGCCTCAATATTAAGCCGAAAATTAAAGCTATCAGTCAGCATAGGAATAAGTAACCTATAAATGCGTAGCCTTCACACAAGCGATGAATGGCTTTTATTGAATGCTTATCGCTAGGTTTGTTTTGAAGATAGGTTGGAGCATGCTTCACATATTTTATCGAATTATATTATGTAGGTTATTATTATTATTATGATTATTATTAAAAGATTCTGTACAAAAGTAGATAAAACACTGAAAACTTTGAATCGTAGGTGAACGCACCTTTCAAAGCAAAACTGTCATAATTATTAGTATTATCAAATCCAACGGAATGTTAAATTCAGCCGCGCTTATATGCAGGACGACTTAAGCCATTTAATAACATACGGTACCGCTTACTGCAGTTATCAGACTGTATACCTTGTCCTACAAGGAATAAACAATCAGGCTTGTCGCCATTGTGAGGTGAACGAACCGTAATGAATGTGTAAATTATTGAAAACATATATGCCAAGAGACTTATACAAATGAACAGTACATGAATTCTAACAATAAAATGCTTTTGTGGTAGTGAACATGTGTACACAAATTCATGAAGAACTTTGAAAACTCGGCTCAAGTAGCACTCGTTTAAAATGTATGGATTTGATGTAACAACATTCTGACAAATACGCTGATTCTCTGTTTGAAGACCGGATCACACGAATCGTATATATATATATTTGAAAGCTTGATGAATTGATTTCTAGACGAGTGAGCATTAATTCTTGGAATTCTAGTTTCTTCTTGTCATCGTCACACACCTATACAGAGTTCATTTGTGCTTATTTACTACTATATTCGACAAACTAAAAACTCTTGTCCACTTGCAATGGCATTAAATACTTAGTTTCAAAATCAGTATCAAATAAAACTATTGAAATAAAACAGACTTCGAAAAAGCATGACTTGATAAGACCTCAACTAGCTGAACCACTTCTCTCCCTATCTTCAATCTAGCAGTTGGTACACACCAATCCTCTGACGTCGTCTTGCATTCGACACGAGGTAATCGCATGCCATACATATCAAGATTTATGCTCAAAGTGTTCAGAAGGCCGTGTTCTGTCAGCATCATCGCCTAGAAGAACTACATAGTCTGCGTAATCTAAGTCGACAAGTGTGTCGTGTTAACAAGCAAGTCTATAGGCCACTAAATTCGATCAGGGGCACATCTGTTCATACATTTATAATAAGACTGAACAAAAGTGAGGACAACGGATATTCCTGATGGACAGTAGTGGTTATCATCACTTCAGACGAAAACTGCCTCTCCGTAAGCTGTTATACGGATGTGTGGGTTCGAGTAAAGTGTTTTGATTAGTGCGATGCACTTATCCTGGCAACTGCTTAACGGCCAGACATTGCTGTAGCACCTCTCAGTGAATCAAGTCAACAGCTGTCTTCAGTTGATGAAATATGGCAAGTGTTGGAGGCCGGTAAGTACACCTGTACTCCAGTATCTATCCAAGGGTGAGTGTACCATCCATACACCCTGATATAGGCTTAAAGACCACCGGAATCCGTGTACTTGTGTCTATCAAATGACATGAATCATCGAGAATCCACCAGCATTTCATAGTGTGAGAAGTGATAGTTAGAATTTCACAGTGTTCAGTGGAGTGGGGAAACTACGAAAATTCAATACGCAACGAATTCAATTGTTATAATGTGTAGTTAAAAATGACTGACACTAGTCGCCCTCAATAAAACACTGGGGGTGTATTTCTACTTGATAAATATTTCCACTTTCCCATTATTGTGCCAAACATAAGTTTATGCATATTGCATATAACAAAATAGCAATAGCAATGATAAAGACACCCATTCAGAGTATTAAATTGACTGACACAGTCGGGAAAAATCTTCTTCATAGCATTCGTGACTCATGATTGATTTCTCCTAAAAATTATATCGCTAACGAATATAATTCAGAAGAGTCTACACGCAACATATACAGGACAGAGTTTAGCAAATGAATTAATATTAGACAAATTCACTAAAAAATGTGTCTCCTAGAACAAGGGAACTTCACTGTTGCTTAGAACGTTCTTACAGCGTCACTTACTAAGCTGGTGCTTGTACGGATATATCAAGAGACGACACAGATTTGAGAGAAATCCTGACTTGTCATACACTTTTAACTAACACTGATGGAAGGAATCCGAATAGATAAACACAACTAAAGTACATTGTAGTTACTCAGAATATAATTCAGAGAAGTAATTTATTTAGATTTGTTAACCTCAGTCAAACGACAGGGCACATGATTCCCGATCTAGTAAGATCAGTTTGAATCGGAAACAGATGACTGATTGTCCAGTTAGTTATTAGGTTGTATGAAGTTATTTAGGCTGACAGATGAATCATAGAAGTTCACACTTGATTAGGACTAGTAGAAATTCATATTCATATTCATAAAGAATGCTGTCGAATAATTTTGCTTGTGAATTAGAGAACATTTTCATAGGGATCAGCGACAATTGTACTCTGACAGTTGGGCGGGAAACAGCCATGTACATCTACTACTCTCTGGTCTGTTCACATACAATAATTCTGAAATAATGTCATTCTATAGACATCAGGCACTATACATATAGCAGCTAACATATAGAGGGCACTATCCCTACTTCTTGTCACTCCACCAATGGTTCGAGATACCTAAATAATGACCTTCATGTCCTATACAATTCTCATTCAAATTACTCCGAGCAAACAATGACACAGAAATAAAATACAGATCTTATGATGAACCACTTCAACTTAGCCGAATTATACAATATTGATGAACATGAATTGAGAGAGATATATGTGTATATTTCTGGACAAGAGAGGTGAAAAATTTGTGAACAACACAATAACTTAGATCCCGGCCAAAACGGAGTTGATCCCCTGTCCTCTGAATTTATCTCACAATATACTCCTCACATTACGCTTATAATCCGTGAAATGCTATTAAAATGACTACGTAGGCGTAAAATACCAAACATATTAGGAAGAAATTATTTCTTGCCAAATAGTTTTCATTTACATTCTTACCTTTACATTCTAACATTGCTAACAGTTGTGGGCATTGTACAATGATAATTCCTGAAAATGATGCAGTCTAGTGTTAATATAGAGTGTAATAAAAACCACTGAAGTACATAATTGTCTTTTTCTTATCAAAAAAGAAGTAGAAATTCTTCGGTGAAAAATATTTTTCTCACATAAATTGGAGAAGGTCGGTGTTGATGAGAATTCAATACTCTTAATTAAATATTCTCTATGCATCGGTCGAATTTTACTATTTTAATTACCAATAATATCAAAGAAGATGTGTAAGGAAATTATTTGCACAGAAAAAGTAAACATCCATAAGATGTGTTTGGTCACTTGAAGGAGCACGAAACAAAGGAAACTTGTGTTTTCTCAGCATTCGAGTACAATTACGATCCCCATCGCAGTCTCCGTCCGTTGCATCCATCATTCCACCATCTGGCTACTTGTGGAATCCAATACGGTCCAAACAAGGGAGAAGTATGTGCTAGTAAACACATAGCGCACTGTGGTTGAGAATCCCAGTCGTGGATAATACCATGACCATGCCAAGCGAAGTATTCATTGTAGGCGGTATCGTTTTTGTCCAAGTAATTCAAGTATTCTGCAAGTTTTGCTGGTGATTCAAACTGATCTACGTGAATAAACGAGTATGGCGGAGCAACCCTTTCGTATTCCTCAATTGAAGCTCCCATCACAATGGGAAGTATATCGTTGCTGGAAAAGATGTAGAAATGTAAAATGTCAGTCGGAATCGTTTGGTGTAGAATATTTGAAAGTGTTTTCACTATATGAATCTGTCTATCACTGTGAAACTCCTAAGAATAATAACCCTCCAAAAATACATCCATAAGAGCACCAATAACTGTAACAACAGGATAAATACGTTTACCGAAGAAACTGTCGATGATTCTGTTGATTTCTGCGTTTCTACTGGATACTTATTCATATAGTGTAGTGTCTCAGTAGCCTTTATGCATTTGTTTGACTGAGGATGGTGCTGAAGTTCTAGATGGTTAAATTTAGGATGCGTTAGAGGAAACTTGATGGCATTCAGAATTTCAGCTTACTGTGGCAGTATGCTAGTTTCTCAGCAAGATACAGCTTCGAATCTTTAGCTTTGGTTACTTACTGAATAAGTTCTTCTCTTATCTCTCATTTTTTAAGACGACAGTGCTTGAGTACTAATAGGATGAAAATGTAATAACACTGAAACCTGACAGACGACCAGGTCCAGCAGTAACCATGAATAAGCGCCACTACTCAACTCAGATGGGATGACTCAAGAGAATTTCATAAATTAAATATCGGTGAAGATGCAACCGAGACGAAAGATCACAGAACTATCACTGATTACTGTTTTCAGGCACACGTACACTCAGACGGTATCGTTTATTATGAATGATGCATTTACTTTCGTAAAAGTCGTCAAAAACCTCAGTGTCAATCGAAAACAAACGACTTCACTGGATATAACATCCCTGCTTAGTAACGTTCCACTTCTTTAATTGATTAGTCTCATAGGAGATAGCTGATAGAACGGAAGGTGGAAATAAGAATTCCCCACAAAACGGTCAAGGGATCACTGTCAGAATGCACAATTAATGTTTTGTAAAATGTTCTATAAAAACAGGTTTCATAAACAAGTTGACGGAGTTGACATGATTTCACTACACGTGTGTTTGAAAACACCGTTGATAAGCTTGACTGTTGTCAGTGGCACAGCGGTTAGGAATCTCGCCGACCATGCAAATGGTCTGGAATTCCGTGTGAATTCAAAACAACGCTTGGCATGATCACGAGCAGTAATATTACCAAAACACAAAAACTTATCACTGTGTGTTAACTACGGAAATATAATTATAATTTATATGTGTATAGCATTCAAACACTAACATCAACAAATACAATGTCTGTATCACACCACCACACTATTATTTCAGATAATTATAATTTCGTGACGTTTCAAATTCAGTTTATTATTATAAGACAGATCAGTGAACAAAGAACTTCCACATCAGGTTCTACAATTGTATACTCATAATGGTTAGAGAATAATTATTTTTCACAGCATTAATGTTTTTAAACAAAAATGATTGATTAACATCCGAATTCCCAGAGGTATATGTGAATAGACTGTTCTGCATATGTAAACAAAGAGTCACTTTAACATGCGATCGCAGATTAAAAGTGACAAACCAAGTGAAGCGATAATCAACAAGCTAAGGAAATCAGTTCCAAGAAGCCTTAGTCTCGGTGAATTGTAACTCATATTATCTACACGTCCGGTTGTGATTCCGAAATTAGGAGATGAAGTGCTTAGGCTAACAATCACATCTTCCTGTATCTATCAATTCAACTGTTCCTGTAAAGCAAAAGATGTTGACCGGTGCTCTTGGAACTTCGATTTTCATGCCCAACAATGCCTACCAGTGTGGGCGAAAACGGTGCAATGGAAAACATTGGCAATTTAATATTAACGCACGTGGTCCGAACAAACAGTTTAAGAGAATCGTTTTCTGTCTTCTCTCGCGTAATAAATAAACCGCCAACAGGTACCGAATATACCAAATAGCAAAAAGCATAGCAATTCACTCAAAACAGCCGGGAATTTGTGTACTAAAGAAATAAGTCCAGCCACTAGTGCTTCCCTAGCCTGCTGTGGAATCTATAAATTCATAAATAATGTATTACATCGTAACTTTTAGGTATGACCTTCCGTCCCATGTGTATAAATTCTCTCTGTCCCTTGTTTGTGATTGCACTTGTACAAACTAATCTTTGATTTTCCAAATGTAGTCTTAGATAATCATTTCCATTCTTATATATAATAATAATAATAATAATAATAATAATAATAGTATATTCTCATTTTGTACATGAGGGACGCCAGTTTACAGGCATCATCAATATGATAAATTACATATACGATTAGTAAACATATTTAATAATAGTAATTTAATAAAATACATTTTTTCCTACCTGTGTAGGACACACCAATTGTACAGGCATGGATAAGTATTATTTAAATTACATAAATTTGGTTCATGGTAAAATTATAAGGTTGCAGTCATTTTGTCTATGGGAACAATATGATAACTAGTCATTCAATGGAGATATAGAAATATTGTCTTCGCATTAACAAAAAAAATCCAACTATGTTTTGGATGGATTACAAATACTTGGGAAAAAAATAAAGCTTGAAGTAATTCTTCCATATAACTTTGGTGTGTACGGCATCGAGTCTTATTCTTGATTTATATCCAAATTTGATAATAATTTAAAATAAGTAATACACTTGTATACTTTTGTCAGCATTTTCATCGTAACATCACAAGTGAATTGTACTCAGTGTAGACTAATAATAATGACAGTTTAAATTTTCTTATAAACGGGTGTTTTCAAGAAATGCAAGCTAATTTTGCAGACATGATCAGTTACGTTGTAAGTTACAATCGTGAAGTATTATAAATCAATACTTCTTTATTGGTATAAAAGTATATTTCACAACTGTAATCCAGGGTGCGTCGTTGGTGAAGGCAATGCGCAATTCACGAGGGAATTGTAAGATATGGGACCAGTAATGTTTGCAGATCATTTGTCATTGTAAATGGGCATATATATATATACAAACATCTACCTAGTTTTCTCTTTCGGTTTCCGATATTATCGTTCATTCATGTGAATTTTATAATCAGTCTGAATAAAATCCAATCACGAGTATATATAACCATATTTTTTATATTTTATTTTATTATTCCCTTGCATTCCAAGTGGAACATAAGGCTTCAACAACACATCTCCATCTTGTTCCAGGCGGAGTTCTGTATCCAGTGCATCTTTTATTCTCCCCAGGATGGTGCGAATTAGTATTTTACCTGTCGTGGACAAGAGCATTATTCCACGCCAGTTCTTGCACAGCCATAAGTCGCCCTTCTTTGGCAGTTCGACGGTGTAGCCCTTCTTCCAATCAGTAGGCACCTTTCCTCCTTTTCAAACTTTTGCAGTAATGGAGAGAGAATATCTGCCGTAATCTCTGGGACTGTCTCCAGTTCTTCGGGAGAGGTGCCTTCTGGTCGTGCTGCCTTCCTGGACTTCGGTGGCTTGATCGCATTCAAGATTTCTTCTTCCGTTGGAGACGTGGTGTCCACTGGTATTACCGTGCGTGTTGGTGGTGGTATTTCTGGACGAGTTGACAGTAGTGGTCGATTCAACAGTTATTTAAAGTGATCAGGCCATTGTTTGATTTGTTTCTCCTACGTGGTGATCAGGTTCCCTTGAAAATCTTTTATTGGTTTCATCATCTAGGTTGATCTCTTCCCAGATAGAGACTTGGTTATCTGATATAATGTCCTGATATCTCTTTTGCCTGCGGCCTGTTCTGCTTCAGTTGCCGGCCAGTGTGCCGTAGAATTGTCGTTTGTCTTTCCTAGCCCTCCTCTTCGCTTCTTTATTCAGTGCAGTGTGCATTGAACTCAGCTCCTCCTGCTGTTGTCCATCCTTGCATTGAGTAGTCACCTTTTCTTTCACCATCTTCCTCTCCTCTCCTCTCCTCTGTTAGCTTCCAGGTATCCGTTGACAGCCATTTCTTGTCTTGTCTCTTCCTTCTTCCTAGAACAGTTGCACACGTTTCCTCGAATATCGATTTCAGAGAGTTAGTTCCAATGTTCTTACACGCAGGTTTTCTCAGTGATGCCATGTAGTGTGTCTGACCTTGCTCTGAGCTGATCTGCAGTGAAGCCATCCCTTGTAGTTTTGTCCTTCGGTTTCTGAATATTGAACTTGCATTATGGTCTGTTTCCAGTTGTTTTCATGGATTTCAGTTTCACCTTGAAGGTTCCTTGAATCAGATGATGATCTGAGCCCACATCTGTTCCACTTCTCGAATTCGTGTCCAGCAGGCTAGTAGCGTCTCCACTTCCTTGAGCAGCTTTGAGATGAAGGCTATCTTGTTTGTGGTGTGTCCGTCAGACGAAATCCATGTTGCTTTGTGTGTATCCTTGTGCTTGTACACGCTGCCTGCAATCACCAAATCGGTGAAAGAACAGAAGTCTGCGAGTAATTCTCCGTTCTCATTCACTTCCCTGAGCGAGCGAGAGCCTCTCAACACATGATGAGTTCTCTTCCTGCATTATGTGCTCCCACTTCGGCGTTCATATCGCTCATGAAGATTGTGATGTCACCACTTGCGATGTTACCCATTACTGTTTGTAGTTGTCTGTAGAAATCCTCCTTCTTTTCTTGTTCCGCGTTGTTTGTAGCACTGTGCGTAGGATTGGATAATTGTGACCTCCCCTCCTTTTGAGTTGAATCTTGCTGTCATGATCCTGCAAGAGGAAATTGGTTCCAACTGCATTAGGGTTTTGGCTGATGTCGCTGACATCATGTTAGCCACTCACTGTCTCAGTGTGTTTGTGGTTGTCGTCTGGGTGGCTGGAGTAGATTATTGACTCTCCCGTTGACAATTTTGACAATCCGTAACCATTCCATCTGCTCTCGCAGATACCCAGTACTTCTAAGCCATATCTTTGCATCTCTTTGGCTACCTGGACAGCCTTCTCAGTCTCGTACATTGTACGGACATTTCATGTACCCATTCTTACTCTTGCTTTCATCGAGAGAAGACACGTCGGTTGGCTGACTGGCTTCCCGGAGGCTTTCACCAAACTGTTTCGTGATTTCGCCTCTCCAATTCGACCAAAGAATGAGATTTTTTTCAAATTTTTGTATTTTTAATATAGTGTTTGTGAGAGGTTTGTAGGTGTAACTAATGAATATGACCTATGGGTAGCTGCAAGCTCGAATAATTTGTCAATGCAGGCTGAAACAACACTGCATCAACGTGACTATTTGTACTTTTAATGCGAACTTCAGCTGTTAGTGTTAACTGTTAGAGAGTAATAGCACTTGTCTTCTCACATCTGACGTAACATATAACACATTTTTTATGTTAGATAGACCTACGAACATTTGCAATATATATCTAGTTATGGATGAATACTTTCCGAATTTTACAGGAAATGCCTTTCTTATTTTTGTGCATCATGTATTATATTCTCGAAAAGATTTGAAATTCTGCCTCTGTGACTGTACCAGATATTGCGTGTTCGGATCAATTTCATATACTCCTGAGTACATGGAGGATTATGTCTTCCACTGATATTTCTGACAATCGAGTGTGAATTATCAGGATTTAATGCAGAACTTGGTGCACAACGCATGCACTTTGGACTGAGGAGACAAGAGTTACTAAAATCAGTATGCATTCATGCTTTTTCGTTTGTGGACGAGGTTGGTTGGATTCTACGTTTCTGACTGAATGTCCGCACATATATGACAAGTTTATATCGAAGAATATGGATTTTATTGTCTACTCAGCCAAATTTAACATCGTTATGTGTGTTCCAACTGACTGTTCTTCATTAGATGTCCTCCTCAGCTCAGCTATTTTCTGTATACAGATGATGTCTTTATCCATTTGTACAGGTCACTGGAAAGGAAGAACAAGGAGACAGTCTATCTCACCTAGATGTCCTCCTAACTTAGAAGATATACTGATACTTAGAGAGGAATATAAAGATTTTCGAACTGGAGAATAAATCCATTTCCATAGTCTCATACTGCTTGAAGACTGAAGATACCTAGTAGTGTCTTAGCGACAGAACAAGAAATACATTTTCCGACAACTGTATACATTAAGACATGTATAAACTGAAGTGCACATCACAGGTGTGTGCATGTCGAGACCCAGAAAGGGGATAATTGTGGACACTGTGTATCATGGAATATTGCATCATCACAGATTAACTTTCAGAGATGCTATTGTAGTTGATTTCCTTAAGTGCTAGCTGAACAGATCTGTTGAGATGACATTCACCACGTCTAAATTTGCACTCATCTGCTTAACCAAACCAGTGATCACACAGCAAGTCAAGGGTAAATCACCGATGATGGCCTTTTCAGTGCACATCTAATAGTTCAACTGCTCATGTAAGGCTTGTTACACAGAACGCACTCAGAAGCGCTCACATGAATACATACCAGTAACCAGTATAGTTGAATAAGTGGGAAGCTACGTGCAAAAATAGCACAGTTCTGTGTCACTTGCTGGACAGTGAATATCAGTGAAGACAACTCAGGTGATAAACTGTGCTTCCCCTAATCTATCAAGAAGAGTTCAACGAAATCTCTTATAGGTAGCGTAGCCAGAGAGTAAAAAAAGTAATACCGAGACATCTTATCTCTGTGTCCAGAACAAATATGTTCAGCTTACTCGTTTATCCTGTCGTACAACAAGATAAACACATTCCCTATGAACATACGTTGGAAATTAATATTCTAAGCTCCTTTCCCATGTCCTTCCTCTCTTTCTCCTGTATCACACAGAGACACTATTGTAACAGCAGAAGGCAAGACACGCAAGTAGAGGTGCATTTTCACTTGATGACGCCGCTACTTACATGCACAATTTATATTCTTTCAACCAATCACTCAGCCTGTTATTTTGTTTACAATATATATAAACTTCTACTCAATTTTCTCTTTCGGTTTCCGATATTATCGTTCATTCATATGAAGTTCATAACCAGTCTGAATAAAATCCAATCACGAGTATTTATTACCTACTATATATCCGTCGTTATTCATGATCATTTACTTTGAAAATCTGATGTTCACTTCAGTGTTACATTTATGAGTATCTTCATACACGCATATTTTGAACTATTCACATCTTCTCTCACCCCTGATTACAACCCACATCTCATGACCTCCACGCCTGTTGATCATTAATATAGAAACAGTCGTTCTGTTGTGGTTAGTTTTCATCTCATGCTTTTGTTGACCGTGCACTGAGCGTGCATTTCAACGGTAATTAGAATTAACTGACTATTATTCATTCTTCCACTCCTACTACAATACAGTTTCTCCCAATCAGTAGGCACCTTTCCATTCAAACTTTGTGCAATAGTGACGTGAGCACATCCGTTGGTGTCTCTGGGTCCGTTCTCAGTGATGATTGGAAGAAAGACTACCTTGTCAAACTACCAAAGAAGGGTGACTTGTTTAGGCCTCTGCAAGAACTGTCACGTAACCATGATCTTGTCCACGCCAAGTAAAATACCAAGTCACGTCATCCTAGCGAGAATAAAACATGCACTGGATACACATCTCCACCAGTCGGAACAAGCTAGATTCAGGAAAGGTAAATCATGTGTGGATCAAATCCCAGCTCCACACATCATCATCGAACATGGCATTGAAAGGCAATCAAACCTGTACCTCAATTTCATCGAGTTCGAAGGGCCTACGACAGCGTTGACTGAGAAGTAATTTGGAGACTACTTCAACACTATGGTGTGCAGCATCCAAATCTTTATCAACCTCATCCAATAGCTGGTTAAGTGAAAATTCTACTTGTCAGCTGACTAAGAACGGAAACCTCAGCAAGGTGTTTGAAGTGAATACAGGAGTAAGACAAAGCAGACTGCCTATTTTCACTGATGATAAACCTAAGTGTGGTGGACTGGATTATACACCAGACTGTGCACAGCGAGTGAGAAAACAGGAATTTTGTTTATATTCACCTCTAACTTCAGACTGTAACATTATGGGTAATTTTCATGGAACCATAGATTTGACCACTATGTGATCATTTTAAGAACCACCAAAATAGCGTTGTTCTGGAAAAATATGTTGTATTACAAACGTTTGCAGAAGAAGTATGGCTTGCAGCTTTGTGAAAGCGGATCTATATTGAGCATTAGAGTCTCTGTGTACTCTGAGGTTATCCATAATCTTTTCCAAATGAAATGTTTACATTGTTAAGTGTCATAGGCACATATCACAACAGTGATATGTATATTGGAATGCAAATTAAGCGCTGTATTGTACCCTTCAAATTATCCAATGAAATTCAGACCTATAATGATGACGACTATATTTGTGGATATATGTTTCAGTGGTATTTCAGGAATTTACATTTGATGGCAGGTAGAATGACTTATCGGTTCTATCTCTCGCGTGACAGGTAAGTTGATTGCCGCAGTAATTATACCGTTGCTAATCATCATCAATGGGAAGACTAACTTAATCAAAGATCAACTAGATAGCAAGCCGAATCTAAACAATCACAAATTAAGGAGATGAGGAAAACGTTCAAAAACATACAATAAACAACTATAAAGCTCTTGATTTGAATTTTCAGTCTAAAATATCACATCAAATTTTATCATCGGGTGTGGTCAAAATGACTTGGAATCTAAGGCTTTCTCGTAAGTATATGGATGTGAAGGCCAAGACATCTTGGAAATTTGATGCCAATACAACCCTGCTTAGATATAAGTTGTGACATCGTTATCATAACTTTGATTAACCGATCCTGTTATACTGGCACGCATGCGAACATACTAAAATAGGTGTAGACTGTTTCAACTACAAAGAAAGTTACTTAGTGGGAAAATTCTTTCAGAAAGACAATTAAAATGAATTCATTTAAGAATCGAGACAATTTAGATTCATCCGTTCAAAAACAGAAGTAAACATTTAAAAGTGACTTACTTGAGGGCATTTCTGTAGAGTTTCTCAGTTATGTACTCCGAACACAAACTGTTCTCAAAGCTCAAATAAAATTTGTAGTTTTCACGAATCGTACTTAAACATTCAGGCGTTGAAGCAAATGTTGCTTTATTCTTCGGACACGATTTCGTGCCACATCCACCGTATATGTCAACCTATGAGTCGAATAAAACCCAACCATAAAATATTTATTAGAAGAAAGTAACCGGTAAGAGAACAATGTAATGACTCAGTGAAGAAACAAGTTCACTACTACTGCGTACTGTCCATTTTCGGAGCAGATAGTTTTGCACATCATCGTTTCAAACAAGCAGGTTTCATGTGGCACATCAATAAACAAAACACGAAAACTCAGTCGGTCCTATAAGAAATGTTAATAGAAGTGACATCTAAATACTTCCATCACCCACTAATGAACAGATAAATCTACCGAGTTTATTGTATAAAATTGCATGTATGATGATATATCAGAGTGGAATTCCTATACCTGTTACACATAAACAGTTATTACTGCACTGTTTTAGTTGGACATAACTTTAAAAAACTAGTCAGATGTCAATGTATAGGGAGATACATGTTCATTTTCTACTTAGTGAACCACTTTGCACATGTTTCTAATGCTTTCTTTCATAGCTGTCTAGTCGCTACTTATATGGTCAGTCAGTATGAAGCCATTAAAGGCACCAAAGACGATTATTCGACAACAGAAATTTACCATACGAAAGCAAAAACATGGTTCAGATTGTGAAAGTTATGAGCGGACGTGTAAAATGAAGCAGGATGATGATGATGATTATGACACGAAAATATAGACAAAAATGGGCAATCACTCACGGATATATGTCGAGATAATTCTTTGGCATATACCATTCTAGGGCTCTTCGGTATACAGTTACTTACAAACCACGCCACCTTTTTAGATCTCCCAGCCGCAATGTTACGAGAAGGTAGTGGATATCTCGTCTCTGGTCCGTGAGTTTTGATATGTGGCTCATAATAACCATACGAAGAATAAACTGTTGAGTCGAAACGATAAGATATGGTAAAGTTCACCTACAAACACAACGTAGAGAATGAAAAGAAAACCCAGTGTGAATGTGAATAAATATGTTGAAGTAGGTAACACGAGTAGGTGACTCTAGCTGTAGTTCACAGTACTACTGACATGCTGTAAACAGTCAGCCTTGAGCTGTTAAGTAAACTAACGCAAGTGGAATGTGGGGTTTGTAGAGCAGTCATTAGAAAGCAGACACGTCTGACGGAGAACCTTAGCAGACTGAAGTGTAAACAATCCGGGAATTACTACTGTCCGTCATCTTGGAAATACATGCAAGTAAACAATTTCAGGTATCCGATAGGCCGAAATTTTCACATGTAAAACTACCAGTTAGGCCAATTTTAAATGTTGGTATCATTCACAGTCGTGAAAATATAAGCCAGTGAATGATAGGAAAAGTAAACCAACCAATGGCCATCGTAGGCAGTTTCACCGACACTGAAATGCCAGATTCATCTATCTCTACGGTCTTATCCTTGGTGTAATTGGTAAGACAGAATATTATCTCTGTAGACTAAACTTGAAAAGTACACAATGTGAGCTACTCCAATAGATTCGTGATGAACTTGAATCATGATTCTCGAAAGACTGTGCTGTTGAAAAATATCTGACTGGGTATCTTAAAAAACACTACAGCTCAATTTGTTCAAACATAATGTTGTCAGTACTGAAGGTGTCAATGAGCTTTGCAGTTAACATATTGAGGATCAAATACGAAATCTAGGAGAACTTCAAACAATCCAAACATGCCTGTTACACTTGAATTTATTCCAGACTAGAAGAATACCTACAATACAATTTGAACTTGGCTCAAAAAGGTGACACTGGCAAATTATTTAAATTCCACTGTTAATCGCGTTAGATAGATAGACTATATGATAGACAGCTGATCAATATGATGTGACCTCCTTGTCGCGATTATTGGTTAATTTAATGTAACTCACACCACGTGATGTGACCTTGAGCGTTCTTTGTTGTCTGTCTCTTTATTTGTGTGTACATGTAATTAATTAACTGTTCATTTTGTCCGTTCCCTCAATACTGTTCGGTACGTTTTTGTCCTTTTTTGAATGACAGTGGATTTGTATATTTTTCTTGGTGTAATTGTATGATTTATTTTATGTTTTAGAAACAGATAAAGTTTAAGTCAAGTCATTCTGTTTTTAACTATAGTTAAGCCCAGACTCTGTGTCGTCAGTATTGAGGAAGGACTAAATCTGTAGGCCAAAATAATCCTACATCCACTACCCAAAGAAGAGTATGGACTTAGTGCATTTAAGTTATCTACAGAAATAGAAAATCGCCTATGAACTAACCACTGAAAATAAAAGAACGAGTTGTGTGTGTTGTCAGTTATAAATTTACATTAAAATGTGTCTGAAAATATCATGGTGTCTGTTATTCAACAAACACTGTGAATTTAATCAGCAACAGGAGTGCATTCAGACACTGCATTTATTCGGGTTTAAAATGTGTTTCCCCATGACTCGAGAAACACTTTAGAAGAAAGTGTTGACTGAAAACACATCTTCCTGGATGTGTAATACAAGCAACAAGGTGAGGGAATTAAATTTCGGCTATGTTCAAGTCAGACATGCTCTACAACTTTCTGCGCTCGGTCACAGTTTCTCATCTCTCTATATTCAGCAGTTTATTTCACAGTAAATATTGAAATAATAATAATAATCGCAGAGATTACTATTTCTAACCTCATTCTTCAGAGAGTTTGCGATTGCGATATGCACAGGAGATTCATGTATAAGTGTAAACCATAATTGTCCTGGTGGACGTACGCCATCTGGCAGTTTATCTTCTGTAAGTATTAATCCATCAGCTTCTCGCCATCTTTCCATTTCATTAATGACATCACACTCCTTCGCATGACAGTAGGAAAAATTCATAGGTGTAAAAATTGTTCTCTTCCCATAATTGAGAAACTTCTTCACCTATAACATGAAAAGAAGTAAACAAAGATATCCCGATCAAGATCTTCATGAATAATCACTGATCTGTTTAATCATGCATTATTCGGAGAGAATATCACCGATAGCATGAATGATACACATAGCAATGAGAAAGAAGACTTAAAATGACGTTGAAAGCACTGTCTAAACACTTTACAAACACCTCTGACTAGATGTAACGCTTCGATAATCAACATAACAACAATTCTCACAAAGAAACACCAGCATGATAACATCACCTGCTACCTAGACTATGGTGTTCAATGTCAGTCAGTGAGTGTCCTTTCTATGTTATTTCCGATTACACTGACATGCTTCAGTAAGGAGATGAAATAAAGTCTTCTTACTGAAGCATGTATACTACGGAGAATGGAGATTGAAGTGATTGAATAATACTTGATTTGACTTGTAGCAGTCTGTGAAGACTAATGCTATACACTCAGAGTACTTCCAAGTGCAGCAGTGTATAATGGACACTCAAAAAGTATTCCCGAACAGGGAAATAAACAAGAACTTGCAAGTTTAATGTATACAAACTGCATTCTAAACAATTATCAGCATTTGAATACGGTAATTAGAAGACAAATTTCTCGAGATGATATTATTTTGTAGTTTCTCTATAGTCGCCTCACAAATAGCGTCGTTCACAATAATAAAATGAAATGCCTGACACTTATTCAGTTACATTAAACAAAAGTACATACTAAGGACTAATCATATTTAAATGGGTCAAGTAGTCCATGGTAGGTGGAGGTTGAAGTCTATTGTTTTTTTTCGGACTATGCGTACATAGTTCAGGATGTATGTGATTAAACCAAAGTGCTTCGATCACCTTTAATAAACTTGAATTAGAGTTGACTGAAATAGTTGTTAAGCTGTCATCAATATTGATTTTGTGAGCTGACATTAATAAGCAACAGCCTACCAATGAATATTCTTGGACGAATACGTTTAGTTCACAGACCACAGTTTCTCCAAACTTAATAAAGTAATTAAGCATTGTCGTAAATTTAACATTATGTTTTAGATTGCTAAAACCCGAGTACAAGTCGAGAAGTGTATGATATAGTATCTTGTCAATATCGTTGTCATGGCCACATTTATGTTGACTCCAGGTCGCCTCCAGGTCGTTCTATCAATGGCACGTCACTGTTCTCAGAGAATAACCCTCTGGACCGAATTGATAAGGCCTCGGCCTCTGTAAGATTATCGTTAGCTATAAATGTTGTATCCTCATCATAAAGAGGAGAGAGGATAGCATTACTTTTTACAGTTCTTGTCTGAAATCCGAGAAAATCTTATCGAAAATGCCTAGTGAGTTCTGTGATTCGTATACTATCCTTGACTGACGAATCAAAGCCTTGCTCCAGTGTCTGGTTCTACGATATTTAGCTATAAATTCTGTCACCTAATGGAGGTGAGGGAGTTATACAAACCCTTCTGCGCAGGAGAAGTGGCATAGGTCACTAGTTTACCTATAGGTCACATCTAGACGTCTTACTAGGAATATTGCAATACTGGTTCCAGCAGCGTTTTGAGGATTTTGCACTATTTGGAGCTGTGGGCGTTTTCCCATCGCAAACAGTTTTCATTTTGTCAATCCATGTACATTTCATAGAAGCATTTCCGAATAAGACCACTAACCAATTCAAATGTCTTTTCACCAGTACTGGAATCACCTGTTTCTCTCAATGCCTCACATTTCAGTCTGTAGCCGTGAATAATTCCCGAAAATTACTAGTCCACAGCATTCTTCACTAGACATTGTGTGCTGGTCCTCACTAATTAGGTCGGCTTGATAAGCTGAAGGCTCGCGGTTGAGCACCTAAGTTATCTGGAAATCAGTTGTCTTCAGCCCGTCCGTTTGTGCACGATCCCTAGCTGCTCAGGCAATCATCACAGTATGGTTCTGATCGCTAAATATATAAGTGCCAAACATTTAAACAGACATTCGACCACTGCTTTATTGTAGGCACCTCGAAGGCCCAGCATTCTCTGCAATCAGGGCTCCTGAAAATACCTGCGGGTTGGGAAAGTTCATGATGACACTTGAGAGCTCACCATCAGAACTCCAGTCTGCACGACATTTTCGAACCTTAAAATAATCAGAAATTTCCGTTGTTTTGCATGGGCCTTGTTAATTAAGGCGAGATAAACCTGCATAAAATCGTTGGGCTGCAAAGCAACCCGAGGAGGGATGTGTAGGTGGTTTTGTCCCTTTAAAATTGTATAGTTGTTTGTTTGCAGGTCGGTTGCATAGCGTTCGTGTACTAGTGTCCTGAGACAATGGGAGAGGCGACCATGTGGAGGAAGCGTCTTAACTAACTCCTCTGAAAATCGGTTGAAATAATAGGCTCTGACTGCAAATGACGGTCTTTGCTAACTGATTTGTAGGCAGATAAGCAGTGGATTGTCCATCATCGATGACAGGGGGATCAAGATCAGTCTGGGAATATACCAGTCAGAATCAGCCTATGTGAAATATTGTCGACTATTTTACTGATCATGATAGTTGACTAATCGATACATTGGTTACCAATAGTTGAATACTTGAATTGGTCATACATTATCTTGTGAAATATTCTGTGGCTGGTACTGAAATATACTTTCCGCCTCACCCAGTTGTATGCTCTCACCTAAGTAGAGTGAGCCGGCGAACATATAGGTGTCGTCTGATGCTGATGGCGTTGTCCAGCGGTATTTGTGATCGGCGTTTGTGCATCCAACTCGGTGTCCCCATTTCAGTCTCAGCGTATCTCGAAGAGCGACAACAACACGAAACAATTGCATCAACACTTCGCCAACACGCGCCGTGCTATCCCTTCTCAGATTATCACCAGACGTTTGGCTTTACTGTTCTACCGAATCTTCCGTCAAGCTTAACAGGGCAACTAGTTTTATTTCATTTGCTCTCTGAATGGAAGACGGAACTTCGAGTTTGAACCATGAAATGGTGTTTTGTACAGCCGACCTTACGCTCGACTTCCACTGTCTTCTATGCCTACTGTAGATTCAAATTCTGAGAGGGATTTATGAATGCCTCTGTCAGGAATCAAACTCAGACCATTTGCATAGTGGTGAGCATTCTTCCGCTGACACACTGTGATCGGTCAAATGCACCCCATCTCGCTGTTTAACTATCTATTGAAGCTCTTGAGTAATGTTATGCACTCAAGCGTATTTGGTATTACTTCCATTATAGTGCTAGGCAAGCATTCAGAGGAATTTTCAATAGAGTTGGAGTTAGAAAATAGCGGCTGGTCAGAGGGCGATCAATCTGATCGCTGGTTGTGTTGAATCTGATTATTCTGATAAACTGAAGTGATCACCACTAGAGGGACCTTAGCAGCGACTATGAGCAACTTTTCGGAATTAAGGCACAATAAAACTCGCGCTGAGCAAAGAAGTGAAGAGAAGTGCTAAGAAAGACAAAGGACAACTCCATGACACCATGGGAACTGGAGCAGAACTGGCTGCATGTAAGAGGAACCTCAAATCACTATATCAGATAATCAGGTGGAGGTGTCTGGGAAGAGATCAACTTAGATGACACCAATGAAAGATAGTGAAAGGGGACTAATTACCCGACAGGAGAGGCGACAGAAACAAAGGATTCCTCAAACGAAAATCACCTGCAACATCTCCAGAAATACTACCAACAGTCGCAGAACTGGCGATGAACACCAATCCTCTGACAGAAGCATATGTCTCGAAAGCGGAGAAGGCAGTGCGACCAAGCAGAATTCATCTAAAAGTACTGTAAAGGGATCCAGAGATCGCAGCAGACATGCTCACACCACTACTACAGTAAGTTCGGAAGGAAGGAATGGTACCCACTGACTGGAAGAAAGGTCATCTTGACAAACTGCCAAAGAAGTGCGACTCAGGTCTTTGCAAAGAATGTCGTGGAATCATGCTCCTGCCCACCACATGTGGAATGTTAAATCGCATCATCCTGTAGAGACTCAAAGTTGGTCTGGACGCAGAACTCTGCCGGAAGCAAGCTGGTCTCAGTGAAGCGAACCATGTTTCTAGCGAGTTGTAAGGCTACACACCATTATCAAGAACAGAATGGAGTAGCAGTCGAATCTCTACCTTAACGTAACTTGAAAACCTCATCCAGCAGCTACGTGACGATGCCATGTTGCAAGTAATCCATAACGAAATATCATAGCGAAGCTTTTAAAGAGAATGCAGAAGTAAGACAAAGTTGCTTACTTTATCACCAATGATATTTCAGACTGTTGTAGATTGGACATGTGGGAGACCTTGGGGGACGAGAAGACACAATTACGTTGGAGCGATGAGATGACTCTAGATAATGTGGACTTCGTGGACGATTTATGTTCAATGTCACACAGACTCGTTGACTTGCAGGCGAAAACCAACAAAATGTCTGAAGAGGCTGGCAGAGAAGAAATGAATTCGAGTGAATATAGAGAAGGCAGAAGTGATGAATGTAACTTACCACCACCACCACCAACAGCAACAACAAGAAACACCAGTCACTACGGGCGGAAGGAGTTTGAAGGAAGTCACTTTTCCACTTATCTAGACAGCATCATTCCACTTACTGGTGGTATGGGTGGGGACGTGAAAGGCAGGGTGGGAAAAGCGTGTCAACACTCTGAAGTCAGTTTGGGAATCTTCTGCACTCAGAACCAAAACCAAGATTCAGATTTTCAACACAAATATTAAGTCAGTTCCTCTATATGAATCAGAGACTTGGAGTTTCATGGAAAGCACTCCAAGCAGGCTGAAGACATTTATCAACGACTGCTTGTCATCTAGTTTTTGCTTCCCTTGTGGATTAGAAGTCTTCGAATCAGTAGTTTGTTAATTCATGGGGACATTCAAAATCATTTCTTTTAGTTATTACAAATTTATCATCAGTGTAACATACTCAGAATTTTGGTTCAATTATGGGTTGGGAGGGCTATTAATTATAATCTTTGCATGACGGCTTCAGCTATTAATCCTGATATGGGCGATCCCATTGGTGTTCCTTTTATCTGTTTGTTTATTTGAGTATTGAATTGAAAGTAAGTTGTAAGACATAATTCTATGAGTTCTATCCAAGTTGAACATTGCGTTTTTATGTTTTCATCACTAGATAGTAATTGTTGCAAGGTTTTTGTTGCTAGTTTTTGACTTATTGAAGTATATAATGTTGGGATATCAAAGGACACCATTATTTCATTATCATCCACTCGAAAGTCTTTGATTTTCTCTGAAAATTGGATTGACGAATTGATAGGTTGGTGGCATGATTCTGAAAGTTGTTATAATTTCCTGAAAAGTTTTCTAGACAGATTATATGTTGTTGTGTTGTGAGTGCTACTTATAATCCGATATAAGTAGTATATCAGGAACGAAGTAACAACATGTTTGGCACACCGAAAAGAGCAGTCAAAGAAGAGAACCATGAGAAGAATGTTGCCATATGATGCAAAATCCAAGAAGCCATCGAATGAGACGATATTCGACCAATTCGTTTAGGATGTGGTAAAGATGTGCAAATGGCCGGCTTAGAATATGGTATTCCAAATTTAGCTATGTACCATACGTTTCTGTCTCCTCAGTCTTGTCTTCTTTACAGTTGTTCCTGGAAATATCTAGTCGAATTTATACGGACAGTACGTGCAAATAATGAAATCCTCGTACCACTGTTTAAATTTCCGTCGGAACAGAAGTTCGAAAAGAAACTTACATGGTATTCATTGCATAAATAAGTCGAAGTATTCGTTCGGAAGTGTGATAAAAAGCCGTTTAAGGATGGTTATAACTCATTTCAAGCAGTTTATACTCAGGAAGTACTTTTATCTATATGAATACTAGTGTTACGACAGAAGGCAAGAGTCAGGCAACAGATCATTTATTAAGGAAATCAACGCATATTTATATATTTTCATGTACATTACTATGGTAATTTAAGTAAACAAACACAGTCTTCAATTGGTTGTTTCTCACGTAAAGTTAATCTTTCATCTATTTGTGACTGTTTCTTGAATGTCAAATCCTCTATATGTTAACTGCATCCGCCTAAGCAAAGTATGTTGTGGTCGGTTTTGAATCAATCTTTGTTCACATTTTCTCACGACAAATCTTCGGAACCTAAATATTGACGTAAATTACTGTCTACCAATTTGGCTAGTAGATAGCTCTCACCAAACTAGTAACATTGTTCGTCTAAAGCATGCGATATGGCCCGCATTTTGAAGTATAGTACCATACTATTATTGATTTTTGGCTGTTAATTGCTTTAACATACCTGAAAATTCTAGTGAAAACAGCCCTTTCAAGAAAAGTCAAACTCTTCATTTTTAGTGTGATTGTGTTCTCTGCATTGGGTAAATTTATCGAGAAGCTTTCATTGTCAATCTTGACATCATCATGTACTTCATTGGGAACTCATTTCGTTTCATAGGGTTCTTCCCAGCTACATATAGTGCAAATAATAAAACACATTAGATGTCAGTCTGTCATAATTTCTGATATACTTTAAGTGAATAGCCAGGTCACTTTAGAGGGGAAGAACAGAAACATCAAAAATGCATTGCGGGAAGTTGGATAACAAAATGATTGAAGAAGCAAAATATGCTAATCAAACAAGATTTAATGAAATCAACATTTTCCTGTAGAACTCCTCAACAGGATTATAATTACTATGAGATATACATAAAGAGATACACAACTGATAGCTGTGTTACAATGAATTAATCATAGCAAAAGTGCTAGGTAAAAGCATCTTACAAGTCAGCTTCAGATAGGTATAGAGTGAAAGGAGTATTAGGGACTGGATTAAAGTCAAATGCTTTGCTAGGATACATCTGCGACATATATCCTTGAGGAAAGGTATTACGAGTAAATGAAAAGTGACAGGCAAATAGAGATGATTTCATTCCGACAAATTACAACCTGCTTTCCTCTACTTTGAGTTTTAATCAGTCTCTTTAGTGTCACCACGAAGGTTGACATTTCAAAACTGCAAAGTTGTAAGTGTCCATATGCAGACATCCTTCGATAAAATGCTCGAATCACATGGAACTGGCAAAATAATGATAAAAACTGTGCTGACTGCAGAAATTTCTGTACATTGGCTGTTCATTACAAACGTTTACGTGTGGTCTGTGTTTCCCGCCATCATAGTCCTGAACATTCGTAAAACTTCTGTGACATTCGGGTGCCCTTCCTGTTTTGCACGAACCAATCATTACGCATGAAGATTTTCTACATCAGTCAGTAATAGCCGGCTGCGACACACTGATTCTTTAAAAGTTAAATTGGTATGCCTAACTTATCCAGGCTTATTCGTGTGTAGGCGTAACTAATGAATATGACCTATGGGTAGCTGCAAGCTCGAATAATTTGTCAATGCAGGCTGAAACAGCACTGTATCAACGTGACTATTTGTACTTTTAATGCGAACTTCAGCTGTTAGTGTTAACCGTTAGAGAGTAATAGCACTTGTATTCTCACATCTGACGTAACATATAACACATTTTTTATGTCAGATAGACCTACGAACATTTGCAATATATATCTAGTTATGGATGAATACTTTCCGAATTTTACAGGAAATTCCTTTCTTATTTTTGTGCATCATGTATTGTATTCTCGAAAAGATTTGAAATTCTGCCTCTGTGACTGTACCAGATATTGCGTGTTCGGATCAATTTCATATACTCCTGAGTACATGGAGGATTATATGTTCCACTGATATTTCTGACAATCGAGTGTGAATTATCAGGATTTAATGCAGAACTTGGTGCACAACGCATGCACTTTGAACTGAGGAGACAAGAGTTACTAAAATCAGTATGCATTCATGCTTTTTCGTTTGTGGACCAGGTTGGTTGGATTCTACGTTTCTGACTGAATGTCCGCACATATATGACAAGTTTATATCGAAGAATATGGATTTTATTGTCTACTCAGCCAAATTTAACATCGTTATGTGTGTTCCAACTGACTATTCAGGAAGGCAAGAGATGATCTTAGAAACACAATAATAGTCGCTTCTTGAACATTCGGAAAGCTTCTTCGAATGCATACTCAGTGTCAAATCAGATGCAGAAAATCCGGTTGAATTCATCTACCCTTTATTCACCCATTAACAGGAATGACAGCTAAAGTGGTCCTACTAGTGAGGAAACAATACGGACTCGTCTCAATATTAAGGCAAGATTAAAACTGTCAGTCAGCATACGTATAAGTAATCTATCTATCAGTGCGTAGTCCTGACACCAGTGGTGAACGGCTTTTATTGAATGCTTATCGCTAGGTGTGGAGTACGAAACAATATGATTTTACACTCTTTTGTTAAATGCTGAAATTAGAGACATTGGACACGACTTTTATTTAGAAATAATCATGTCAGAACATAGGTAATCTCCTAGTACAATCCAAAATACTGTCTACTTGCTTCACTCATAAATGTGTTGGATACTTTTGCATCGAAAAGCCAGATGATTACACGTTTTCTGCATTACTGCAACGTTTCCCTAAAATTCTAAAGCCATCTCACAATTTGAAAATGCCCCTCATTCCTTCACGCATAAAATCGTCACAACTGGTCAGCCCGTCAAAGCATGTCCTCGGGAAATACCACCGGAAAAGTTAGCAGCAGCCAAAGCTTAATTCGAACACATGGTGTGATTGTGCATCATTCGACAGTACAGTAGTCCTTGGTCCTCCATTTTACATATGGTACCAAAGGCGGAGCATAACTGGCGACCGTGTGGGGATTACTGACACTCTAACAACGCTACTGTCCAAGATCTTTATCCCATTCCCCACTTGCATGATTTCTCTCGGACACTGCAGGGTAAGACTACCTTCTCCAAAATGGATTTAGTCAGAGCTTATCACCAGATAACAGTCGTATCCGAGGACATCGAAAAGACAGCCATTATAACGCCTTTTGTCTTGTTTGAATTCCTATGAATGCCATTCGGTCTGAAAAACGCTGCACAGTCCTTTCAGCGCTTCATGGTCCAAGTCACTCAGGGGCTTGATTTTGTGTTCGTTAATATATCGATGATGTACCAATTGCTAGCATGTCAGCAGAGAAACCTAAGGATCACCTCAGCACTTTGTTTCAGCGTTTCGAACAATATGGTGTCGCTATAAACCCCAAGAAGTGCATATTCGGTTCCTCTTCTATTCAATTTCCGGAACATTACATACCTGCAGATGGCATCAGGCCTACTGAGGAAAAGATGGAAACAATCAAAAACTTCCCTCAACCGGACTCACTGAAGAAAGTCCGACAATTTTTGGAGGTTTAATTTCTATCGACGTTTTATTCCTTCTGTGCCTCCATCGTACAACCTTTAACTGATCTCCTTAAAAATGATCCTACAAAGTTCCAATGGTCAGCACAAGCACATGAATCTCTGTGTAACGCTAAAGATGCTTTGTTCAAAGTCGCCATGCTGTCTCACATCAACCCCAAGGCATCCCTTACCTTGTGCACAGATGCCTCCCAAGTAGCTGTGGGCGCGGTGTTACAGCAGAAGATTAATGGTGAAATCACTTTACTTGCTTTCTTTTCTAAGAAGTTAGAACCGGCTCAGACACGTTACAGCACTTTGGGGAGAGAATTGTTGGCTATCTATCTGGCGGTCAAGCATTTTAGTTACTTACTACAGGGTAGGCATTTCACTATTTTCACCGACCACAAGCCCCTTTGCTATGCTTTCACTACGTCACTGGAAAAACACTCTCCCAGAGAAGCTAGACAGTTGGACTATATTTCCCAATTTTCAACTGACATACAGTACATCAGAGGTGACGCAAATGTAGTAGCTGATTCTCTTTCAAGAGGTGACACAAACCAGGTTCAAACTTCAGTAGACATCAGCCTCAACCGTATGGCACAGTTCAAAAGAAACGACGGCGGAAACTCTTCCTCACAGTTCAAGGACGTGCCTATTCCTTCATTAGACGCAACTATAGTTTGCGATGTATCTGCCGGCACTAATTGTCCGTTTGAACCGCTCAGATACCTAAAAGCTTTGTTTGAACACTTACATTCGCTTTCTCATCCTGGAGTACGTGCTACAGTCAGAATTATCAGCGAACGTTTTGTGTGCCCTAGAATGAACTATGACATTTGTAAATGGGCACGGGAATGTGTCCACTGCCAATGCTCAAAAGTACATGGCCACACTGTTACAGCTCCGAACACATTTGATTTACTAAATGAAAGATTTCAACATGTTCATATTGGGATTGTGGGATCATTACCAAAATCAGGAGGATATACAAATATTCTTACAGCCATCAACAGATTCACTCGATGGGCTATCACATTCCTGCTAAAAGATATACACGGAGAGAATGTTGCTTTGGCCGTTTTTGGCAGTTGTGTATCAAATTACGATTACATCAGATGAAGGCGCTCAATTCCAATCAACTCTGAGTAGTGGGTATAATTCAAAAGAATGCGTCAGTCAGGTGGTCGCTGAACAGTTATAGCCTAGCTCCTTTGTTGCACATAACTTTGACTTCTTCTTCTGTTGAGACGGTTGGTAATTATAAAGTGTTTCGACCCGAGTCTGTGTTTTACTTTTCACGTCTTATATCAGTGTGCTTGGTATGTACATATATATATATATATACATTACTGTCTGTGCTGTTCTACTAAATCTGTTTCGAGAGCTAAAGAGACTTCTTGTAGTGAAACATATCTTGACGACATCTTATCATCCGACAGTGAATGGTCTTGTGAAAATCTTCCACAGACAGCTGGAAAGCTCCCTGATGGCACAGAACGATACGTCTAAGTAGAGTGAATACTTACCTTTGATTTTACTCGGTATCCGATCTACTATCAAAGAAGACTTAGGATGTACAGCAGCTCAACTCGTTGATGGTACTGACCCAACCTAGCCTGGACAGCTAGTTCCATCAGCTGATTTGACAGATGTGAATATTGCCGAATTCACCAACCGACTAACCAGACAAATGCTACAACTTCAACCAACAGCACCTCGACAATCTCTCCGACGAGGTCAGGTCAACTAACGCCTGGAAACTTGCAAATTTGTCTTTTTTCGAGTCGACGCCATCAGAAAATGACTACAACCTCCATTCGAAGGTCATTAAACATTCAGACAAACACTTTACAGTGAAAAAAATGGAAAACGGGAGAATATTTCCATTGGTCGAATCAAACTAGCCTACACAAACAGCGAGTTTGAAGCTACATCAACATATGCACAACCAAATAATCAGACAGTTGATTCACCTCCAACGGCACCGATTCTTATCCATCCTCCATATCAAACTCGTAGTGATCGGCAAATCAGTAAACCTGCCCGTTACGTTCATTATGTAGACTGATGAAAAAAAGTTGCATTTCCTTCGTTTAGACATTACTATCATGACAATTACCATTTTTCGTACACTTTAGTGTCACTGTTATTATAAATGATTATTATCACCATTTATTTATTTGTACCTCAGCTACAAAACAGGTATCTGTGTTTTTCAGTAACGACCTAATTTTTAATCCATTCTTTCCACCCTCACTAATGACTGTATACATAGATATCTTTACACTAAAAATCTTTGTTCAAAGATTTTGGCAAAGAGAAAGCAACCTCATTTAATTGACATGAACATTTATTTCACTTTTTGTTCTTGAACTATTTGTAAATGCGTCCAAACTTTAAACGACCCAAACTCCTTTTCACTTACATGCATGTTATTATGTATTCTTATTATTATCATCATCATAAAAATGGTTATTGCTATTATTATTTACTTCACTAACAGTGACAGTCTCCGGTAGTCTTTCCGGACCTCCAAGGGGGAGCCGTGTGGAGTACGTAACAATATGATTGTACACTTTTTGTTGGATGTTGAAATTAGAGACATTGTACATGAAGTTTTTTAAAAACTATTCATGTTGGAATATAGATAACTTCCGAGTACAGTCTAAAATACCGTCTACTTGCTTCACCCATAACCGTGTTGTATACTCTGGACTTTTGCAGGAACCTCATATTCTCATCCGAAGACAGTTCTACAACCGGTACACAGTTCTACCAGTACACATGATTCCAGCAGCGAACGCTTCTGTGGATTATATAAATAATTTGTAGGCGTGGACTTTAACTGTACATCCAAGTAACCGATTAATCAGTATAACCCATTACTGTATTTTTTATAATATATTGTTATGCTATCATCTCATTAACTTGGATTTTGCTTCGCAAACTTGTTCTGTTAGTGAGATCACTAGAAAGGCCCCTACACAAGTTTGTTTTGAAGACAGGTTGCAACATTCTTCACACATTTCATCGAATGATTTAATGTAGACTATTATTTTACTGAAAACAAAACACGTAGATCAGCGAAGAGTCTCTTTTCGGCGAATTCATCTTCTTAGCTGTACAATCGCAAATATATATGCATTGTTTTGTATGTATGTGTACATTAAGTTTGTCAAACAAAGTTACAATCGGTTAAGGTTAATTTTAATTAAACAAGTGAAGTTATTTTACTGAAGATTCTGTACAAGGAGTAGATAAAACACTGAAAACTTTGAATCGTAGGTAAAAGTACCGTTCAAGTCAAGGCGAAGTTCAACAATAGCGTCCCAAGGGATGCGAACTCATGAGTGACCTTGAGCCGACCAATCATAAATTGAGGAATTTTTGCACAAAAGCTGACGTATATTTACAAGAAAATGCATGAGAACACATCTAACAGGGTATCTTTCTCTGACATGACTAAAAAATACGTCCTAGTTATAGTGAGGAGTATCAGTTGCAAAGTTAGACTAGTTTCTGTAAATGAATTCACCGAGGTGACTGGAGATGAGCTGTTTTTGCCAATCGTTTATCTCTCTGATACTGTTTTCCAGTCTTCCCCATAAGCCCTCGGTTGAATTACTATGGTTTTCAGTAAGAGGATCGACGGCTACTTACCAGGAAAATGTGGACAATAACGATCTATTAGAAAATTATTCAAACAGTAATTAAAAAGGTGATCTGTGTGAAGTTTGCATCTTAGTTGATGACTAAAGTTGATATTTTAGTTATGATAATGACAGGTGCCGTTAGACAAAGATTAGCATGAGTTCAAGGTCATTTGAGTGTTCGCACTCCTGGGAAGTGATTGTTAAACTACGCGTAAATCAAAACTGCCAAAATTCTCAGCATTATCAAATCCATCGAAATGTTGAATTCACCGCCGCTTATATGCAGGCCAACTTAAGCCGTTTCACAACATACCGTAACGCTTACTGCAATTACCAGACTGTTACCTTGTCCTACAAGGAATAAACAATCAGGCTTGTCGCCATTGTGAGGTGAACGAACCGTAATGAATGTGTAAATTATTGAAAACATATATGCCAAGAGACTTATACAAATGAACAGTACATGAATTCTAACAATAACATGCTTTCGTGGTAGTGAACACATGTACACAAATTCATGAAGAATTTTGAAAACTCGGCTCAAGTAGTACTCGTTTAAAATGTATGGATTTGATGTAACAACATTCTGACAAATACACTGATTCTCTGTTTGAAGACCGGATCACACGAATCGTATATATATATTTGAAAGCTTGATTAACTGATTTCTAGACGAGTGAGCATTAATTCTTGGAATTCTAGTTTCTTCGTGTCATCGTCACACACCTATACAGAGTTCATTTGTGCTTATTTACTACTATATTCGACAATAGCTTTAAATACTTAGTTTCAAAATGAGTATCAAATAAAACTATTGAAATAAAACAGACTTCGAAAAAGCATGACTTGATAAGACCTTAACTAGCTGAACCACTTCTCTCCCTATCTTCAATCTAGCAGTTGGTACACACCAATCCTGTGACGCCGTCTTGCATTCGACACGAGGTAATCGCATGCCATACATATCAAGATTTATGCTCAAAGTGTTCAGAAGGCCGTGTTCTGTCAGCATCATCGCCTAGAAGAACTATATTGTTTGCATATTCTAAATCGACAAGTGTGTCGTGTTAACAAGCAAGTCTATAGGTCACTAAATTCGATCAGGGGCACATCTGTTCATACATTTATAATAAGACTGAACAAAAGTGAGGACAACGGATATTCCTGATGGACAGTAGTGGTTATCATCACTTCAGACGAAAACTGCCTCTCCGTAAGCTGTTATACGGATGTGTGGGTTCGTGTAAAGTGTTTTGATTAGTGCGATGCACTTATCCTGGCAACTGCTTAACGGCCAGACATTGCTGTAGCACCTCTCAGTGAATCAAGTCAACAGCTGTCTTCAGTTGATGAAATATGGCAAGTGTTGGAGGCCGGTAAGTACACCTGTACTCCAGTATCTATCCAAGGGTGAGTGTACCATCCATACACCCTGATATAGGCTTAAAGACCACCGGAATCCGTGTACTTGTGTCTATCAAATGACATGAATCATCGAGAATCCACCAGCATTTCATAGTGTGAGAAGTGATAGTTAGAATTTCACAGTGTTCAGTGGAGTGGGGAAACTACGAAAATTCAATACGCAACGAATTCAATTGTTATAATGTGTAGTTAAAAATGACTGACACTAGTCGCCCTCAATAAAACACTGGGGGTGTATTTCTACTTGATAAATATTTCCACTTTCCCATTATTGTGCCAAACATAAGTTTATGCATATTGCATATAACAAAATAACAAGAGCAATGATAAAGACACCCATTCAGAGTATTAAATTGACTGACACAGTCGGGAAAAATCTTCTTCATAGCATTCGTGACTCATGATTGATTTCTCCTAAAAATTATATCGCTAACGAATATAATTCAGAAGAGTCTACACGCAACATATACAGGACAGAGTTTAGCAAATGAATTAATATTAGACAAATTCACTAAAAAATGTGTCTCCTAGAACAAGGGAACTTCACTGTTGCTTAGAAGGTTCTTACAGCGTCACTTACTAAGCTGGTGCTTGTACGGATATATAAAGAGACGACACAGATTTGAGAGAAATCCTGACTTGTCATACACTTTTAACTAACACTGATGGAAGGAATCCGAATAGACAAACACAACTAAAGTACATTGTAGTTACTCAGAATATAATTCAGAGAAGTAATTTATTTAGATTTGTTAACCTCAGTCAAACGACAGGGCACATGATTCCCGATCTAGTAAGATCAGTTTGAATCGGAAACAGATGACTGATTGTCCAGTTAGTTATTAGGTTGTATGAAGTTATTTAGGCTGACAGATGAATCATAGAAGTTCACACTTGATTAGGACTAGTAGAAATTCATATTCATATTCATAAAGAATGCTGTCGAATAATTTTGCTTGTGAATTAGAGAACATTTTCATAGGGATCAGCGACAATTGTACTCTGACAGTTGGGCGGGAAACAGCCATGTACATCTACTACTCTCTGGTCTGTTCACATACAATAATTCTGAAATAATGTCATTCTATAGACATCAGACACTATACATATAGCAGCTAACATATAGAGGGCACTATCCCTACTTCTTGTCACTCCACCAATGGTTCGAGATACCTAAATAATGACCTTCATGTCCTATACAATTCTCATTCAAATTACTCCGAGCAAACAATGACACAGAAATAAAATACAGATCTTATGATGAACCACTTCAACTTAGCCGAATTATACAATATTGATGAACATGAATTGAGAGAGATATATGTGTATATTTCTGGATAAGAGAGGTGAAAAATTTGTGAACAACACAATAACTTAGATCCCGGCCAAAACGGAGTTGATCCCCTGTCCTCTGAATTTATCTCACAATATACTCCTCACATTACGCTTATAATCCGTGAAATGCTATTAAAATGACTACGTAGGCGTAAAATACCAAACATATTAGGAAGAAATTATTTCTTGCCAAATAGTTTTCATTTACATTCTTACCTTTACATTCTAACATTGCTAACAGTTGTGGGCATTGTACAATGATAATTCCTGAAAATGATGCAGTCTAGTGTTAATATAGAGTGTAATAAAAACCACTGAAGTACATAATTGTCTTTTTCTTATCAAAAAAGAAGTAGAAATTCTTCGGTGAAAAATATTTTTCTCACATAAATTGGAGAAGGTCGGTGTTGATGAGAATTCAATACTCTTAATTAAATATTCTCTATGCATCGGTCGAATTTTACTATTTTAATTACCAATAATATCAAAGAAGATGTGTAAGGAAATTATTTGCACAGAAAAAGTAAACATCCATAAGATGTGTTTGGTCACTTGAAGGAGCACGAAACAAAGGAAACCTGTGTTTTCTCAGCATTCGAGTACAATTACGATCCCCATCGCAGTCTCCGTCCGTTGCATCCATCATTCCACCATCTGGCTACTTGTGGAATCCAATACGGTCCAAACAAGGGAGAAGTATGTGCTAGTAAACACATAGCGCACTGTGGTTGAGAATCCCAGTCGTGGATAATACCATGACCATGCCAAGCGAAGTATTCATTGTAGGCGGTATCGTTTTTGTCCAAGTAATTCAAGTATTCTGCAAGTTTTGCTGGTGATTCAAACTGATCTACGTGAATAAACGAGTATGGCGGAGCAACCCTTTCGTATTCCTCAACTGAAGCTCCCATCACAATGGGAAGTATATCGTTGCTGGAAAAGATGTAGAAATGTAAAATGTCAGTCGGAATCGTTTGGTGTAGAATATTTGAAAGTGTTTTCACTATATGAATCTGTCTATCACTGTGAAACTCCTAAGAATAATAACCCTCCAAAAATACATCCATAAGAGCACCAATAACTGTAACAACAGGATAAATACGTTTACCGAAGAAACTGTCGATGATTCTGTTGATTTCTGCGTTTCTACTGGATACTTATTCATATAGTGTAGTGTCTCAGTAGCCTTTATGCATTTGTTTGACTGAGGATGGTGCTGAAGTTCTAGATGGTTAAATTTAGGATGCGTTAGAGGAAACTTGATGGCATTCAGAATTTCAGCTTACTGTGGCAGTATGCTAGTTTCTCAGCAAGATACAGCTTCGAATCTTTAGCTTTGGTTACTTACTGAATAAGTCCTTCTCTTATCTCTCATTTTTTAAGACGACAGTGCTTGAGTACTAATAGGATGAAAATGTAATAACACTGAAACCTGACAGACGACCAGGTCCAGCAGTAACCATGAATAAGCGCCACTACTCAACTCAGATGGGATGACTCAAGAGAATTTCATAAATTAAATATCGGTGAAGATGCAACCGAGACGAAAGATCACAGAACTATCACTGATTACTGTTTTCAGGCACACGTACACTCAGACGGTATCGTTTATTATGAATGATGCATTTACTTTCGTAAAAGTCGTCAAAAACCTCAGTGTCAATCGAAAACAAACGACTTCACTGGATATAACATCCCTGCTTAGTAACGTTCCACTTCTTTAATTGATTAGTCTCATAGGAGATAGCTGATAGAACGGAAGGTGGAAATAAGAGTTCCCCATAAAACGGTTAAGGGATGACTGTCAGAATGCACAATTAATATTTTGTAAAATGTTCTATAAAAACAGGTTTCATAAACAAGTTGATGGAGTTGACATGATTTCACTACACGTGTGTTTGAAAACACCGTTGATAAGCTTGACTGTTGTCAGTGGCACAGCGGTTAGGAATCTCGCCGACCATGCAAATGGTCTGGAATTCCGTGTGAATTCAAAACAACGCTTGGCGTGATCACGAGCAGTAATATTACCAAAACACAAAAACTTATCACTGTGTGTAAACTACGGAAATATAATTATAATTTATATGTGTATAGCATTCAAACACTAACATCAACAAATACAATGTCTGTATCACACCACCACACTATTATTTCAGATAATTATAATTTCGTGACGTTTCAAATTCAGTTTATTATTATAAGACAGATCAGTGAACAAAGAACACTCTTTTCGATAACTTCCACATCAGGTTCTACAATTGTATACTCATAATGGTTAGAGAATAATTATTTTTCACAGCATTAATGTTTTTAAACAAAAATGATTGATTAACATCCGAATTCCCAGAGGTATATGTGAATAGACTGTTCTGCATATGTAAACAAAGAGTCACTTTAACATGCGATCGCAGATTAAAAGTGACAAACCAAGTGAAGCAGTAATCAACAAGCTAAGGAAATCAGTTCCAAGAAGCCTTAGTCTCGGTGAATTGTAACTCATATTTTCTACAAGTCCGGTTGTGATTCCGAAATTAGGAGATGAAGTGCTTAGGCTAACAATCACATCTTCCTGTATCTATCAATTCAACTGTTCCTGTAAAGCAAAAGATGTTGACCGGTGCTCCTGGAACTTCGATTTTTATGCCCGACAATGCCTACCAGTGTGGGCGAAAATGGTGCAATGGAAAACATTGGCAATTTAATATTAACGCACGTGGTCCGAACAAACAGTTCAAGAGAATCGTTTTCTGTCTTCTCTCGCGTAATAAATAAACTACCAACAGGTACCGAATATGCCAAATAGCAAAAAGCATAGCAATTCACTCAAAACAGCCGGGAATTTGTGTACTAAAGAAATAAGTCCAGCCACTAGTGCTTCCCTAGCCTGCTGTGGAATCTATAAATTCATAAATAATGTATTACATCGTAACTTTTAGGTATGACCTTCCGTCCCATGTGTATAAATTCTCTCTGTCCCTTGTTTGTGATTGCACTTGTACAAACTAATCTTTGATTTTCCAAATGTAGTCTTAGATAATCATTTCCATACTTATATATATATATATACATATGGATATATATATATATATATATATATATATATATATACAAACATCTACCTAGTTTTCTCTTTCGGTTTCCGATATTATCGTTCATTCATATGAATTTTATAATCAGTCTGAATAAAATCCAATCACGAGTATATATAACCATATTTTTTATATTTTATTTTATTATTCCCTTGCATTCCAAGTGGAACATAAGGCTTCAACAACACATCTCCATCTTGTTCCAGGCGGAGTTCTGTATCCAGTGCATCTTTTATTCTCCCCAGGATGGTGCGAATTAGTATTTTACCTGTCGTGGACAAGAGCATTATTCCACGCCAGTTCTTGCACAGCCATAAGTCGCCCTTCTTTGGCAGTTCGACGATGTAGCCCTTCTTCCAATCAGTAGGCACCTTTCCTCCTTTTCAAACTTTTGCAGTAATGGAGAGAGAATATCTGCCGTAATCTCTGGGACTGTCTCCAGTTCTTCGGGAGAGGTGCCTTCTGGTCCTGCTGCATTCCTGGACTTCAGTGGCTTGATCGCATTCAGGATTTCTTCTTCCGTTGGAGACGTGGTGTCCACTGGTATTACCGTGCGTGTTGGTGGTGGTATTTCTGGACGAGTTGACAGTAGTGGTCGATTCAACAGTTATTTAAAGTGATCAGGCCATTGTTTGATTTGTTTCTCCTACGTGGTGATCAGGTTCCCTTGAAAATCTTTTATTGGTTTCATCATCTAGGTTGATCTCTTCCCAGATAGAGACTTGGTTATCTGATATAATGTCCTGATATCTCTTTTGCCTGCGGCCTGTTCTGCTTCAGTTGCCGGCCAGTGTGCCGTAGAATTGTCGTTTGTCTTTCCTAGCCCTCCTCTTCGCTTCTTTATTCAGTGCAGTGTGCATTGAACTCAGCTCCTCCTGCTGTTGTCCATCCTTGCATTGAGTAGTCACCTTTTCTTTCACCATCTTCCTCTCCTCTCCTCTCCTCTGTTAGCTTCCAGGTATCCGTTGACAGCCATTCCTCGTCTTGTCTCTACCCTCTTCCTAGAACAGTTGCACACGTTTCCTCGAATATCGATTTCAGGGAGTTAGTTCCAATGTTCTTACACGCAGGTTTTCTCAGTGATGCCATGTAGTGTGTCTGACCTTGCTCTGAGCTGATCTGCAGTGAAGCCATCCCTTGTAGTTTTGTCCTTCGGTTTCTGAATATTGAACTTGCATTATGGTCTGTTTCCAGTTGTTTTCATGGATTTCAGTTTCACCTTGAAGGTTCCTTGAATCAGATGATGATCTGAGCCCACATCTGTTCCCCTTCTCGAATTCGTGTCCAGCAGGCTAGTAGCGTCTCCACTTCCTTGAGCAGCTTTGAGATGAAGGCTATCTTGTTTGTGGTGTGTCCGTCAGACGAAATCCATGTTGCTTTGTGTGTATCCTTGTGCTTGTACACGCTGCCTGCAATCACCAAATCGGTGAAAGAACAGAAGTCTGCGAGTAATTCTCCGTTCTCATTCACTTCCCTGAGCGAGCGAGAGCCTCTCAACACATGATGAGTTCTCTTCCTGCATTATGTGCTCCCACTTCGGCGTTCATATCGCTCATGAAGATTGTGATGTCGCCACTTGCGATGTTACCCATTACTGTTTGTAGTTGTCTGTAGAAATCCTCCTTCTTTTCTTGTTCCGCGTTGTTTGTAGCACTGTGCGTAGGATTGGATAATTGTGACCTCCCCTTCTTTTGAGTTGAATCTTGCTGTCATGATCCTGCAAGAGGAAATTGGTTCCAACTGCATTAGGGTTTTGGCTGATGTCGCTGACATCATGTTAGCCACTCACTGTCTCAGTGTGTTTGTGGTTGTCGTCTGGGTGGCTGGAGTAGATTATTGACTCTCCCGTTGACAATTTTGACAATCCGTAACCATTCCATCTGCTCTCGCAGATACCCAGTACTTCTAAGCCATATCTTTGTATCTCTTTGGCTACCTGGACAGCCTTCTCAGTCTCGTACATTGTACGGACATTCCATGTACCCATTCTTACTCTTGCTTTCATCGAGAGAAGACACGTCGGTTGGCTGACTGGCTTCCCGGAGGCTTTTACCAAACTGTTTCGTGATTTCGCCTCTCCAATTCGACCAAAGAATGAGATTTTTCTCGAATTTTTGTATTTTTAATATAGTGTTTGTGCGAGGTTTGTAGGTGTAACTAATGAATATGACCTATGGGTAGCTGCAAGCTCGAATAATTTGTCAATGCAGGCTGAAACAACACTGCATCAACGTGACTATTTGTACTTTTAATCCGAACTTTAGCTGTTAGTGTTAACTGTTAGAGAGTAATAGCACTTGTATTCTCACATCTGACGTAACATATAACACATTTTTTATGTTAGATAGACCTACGAACATTTGCAATATATATCTAGTTATGGATGAATACTTTCCGAATTTTACAGGAAATTCCTTTCTTATTTTTGTGCATCATGTATTGTATTCTCGAAAAGATTTGAAATTCTGCCTCTGTGACTGTACCAGATATTTCGTGTTCGGATCAATTTCATATACTCCTGAGTACATGGAGGATTATGTCTTCCACTGATATTTCTGATAATCAAGTGTGAATTATCAGGATTTAATGCCGAACTTGGTGCACAACGCATGCACTTTGAACTGAGGAGACAAGAGTTACTAAAATCAGTATGCATTCATGCTTTTTCATTTGTGGACCAGGTTGGTTGGATTCTACGTTTCTGACTGAATGTCCGCACATATATGACAAGTTTATATCGAAGAATATGGATTTTATTGTCTACTCAGCCAAATTTAACATCGTTATGTGTGTTCCAACTGACTGTTCCTCATTCGATGTCCTCCTCAGCTCAGCTATTTTCCGTATACACATGATGTCTTTATCCATTTGTACAGGTCACTGGAAAGGAAGAACAAGGAATCAGTCTATCTCACCTAGATGTCCTCCTAACTTAGAAGATATACTGATACTTAGAGAGGAATATAAAGATTTTCGAACTGGAGAATAAATCCATTTCCATAGTCTCATACTGCTTGAAGACTTAAGATACCTAGTAGTGTCTTAGCGACAGAACAAGAAATACATTTTCCGACAACTGTATACATTAAGACATGTATAAACTGAAGTGCACATCACAGGCGTGTGCATGTCGAGACCCAGAAAGGGGATAATTGTGGACACTGTATATCATGGAATATTGCATCATCACAGATTAACTTTCAGAGATGCTATTGTATTTGATTTCCTTAAGTGCTAGCTGAACAGATCTGTTGAGATGACATTCACCACGTCTAAATTTGCACTCATCTGCTTAACCAAACCAGTGATCACACAGCAAGTCAAGGGTAAATCACCGATGATGGCCTTTTCAGTGCACATCTAATAGTTCAACTGCTCATGTAAGGCTTGTTACACAGAACGCACTCAGAGAGCGTTTTGGAAGCGCTCACATGAATACATACCAGTAACCAGTATAGTTGAATAAGTGGGAAGCTACGTGCAAAAATAGCACAGTTCTGTGTCACTTGCTGGACAGTGAATATCAGTGAAGACAACTCAGGTGATAAACTGTGCTTCCCCTAATCTATCAAGAAGAGTTCAACGAAATCTCTTATAGGTAGCGTAGCCAGAGAGTAAGAAAATAATACCGAGACATCTTATCTCTGTGTCCAGAACAAATATGTTCAGCTTACTCGTTTATCCTTCGTACAACAAGATAAACACATTCCCTATGAACATACGTTGGAAATTAATATTCTAAGCTCCTTTCCCATGTCCTTCCTCTCTTTCTCCTGTATCACACAGAGACACTATTGTAACAACAGAAGGCAAGACACGCAAGTAGAGGTGCATTTTCACTTGATGACGCCGCTACTTACATACACAATTTATATTCTTTCAACCAATCACTCAGCGTGTTATTTTGTTTACAATATATATAAACTTCTACTCAATTTTCTCTTTCGGTTTCCGATATTATCGTTCATTCATATGAAGTTCATAATCAGTCTGAATAAAATCCAATCACGAGTATTTATTACCTACCATACACTCAGTTCTATGTAAGCCAAAGGACTCAACGGCAAACAAGACAAAACTAACGTCATCTACAAGATAAATTGCAACGACTGCGACAAACATTACATTGGTCAAAGTGGACGCCCTCTTCGTCTTCGCATTCACGAACACAAACTAGCTGTCAAAAGACACGACATACACTCCCTCATATCACTACATGCAGACAACCACGGGCACCAATTCGACTGGGACAATGTTCAAATCTTAGACAAAGGGAACTGCAAAAATGCCAGAGAATTCTTAGAGGCCTGGTATTCAAATGAATCAGCAATCAATAGACACATAGAGATTGACAAAATATACCAATCCATACGAAGAAATTCACACAAAAACAAAGTCAAACTTCAGGTCAAGAAAACAGTCAACACCAAAACAAGTGAACTAGAAAGTGAGAAGTCACACAAAAACAACCAATCACGTTCAAGGTTAGCAGAAGGAATGACTAACGACATTCAGACCAAAGAAGCAGCCAGCACCGAGACAAGCAAACTAGGGGATGAAATGTCACACGAAAACAACCAATCAAGTTCAAGGTTACTAGAAGAGATGACTAATAAACTCATAGAGAATTCTAAAAGCTCACATCACATCGAAGTATGCGCTGAAGATGTTGCTCAGTAGAGCAATGAAAGCTTCGCAACCAAACCATCCAACTCAGTGAACACAACCACACCAAAATCATATATCCGTCGTTATTCATGATCATTTACTTTGAAAATCTGATGTTCACTTCAGTGTTACATTTATGAGTATCTTCATACACACATATTTTGAACTATTCACATCTTCTCTCACCCCTGATTACAACCCACATCTCATGACCTCCACGCCTGTTGATCATTAATATAGAAACAGTCGTTCTGTTGTGGTTAGTTTTCATCTCATGCTTTTGTTGACCGTGCACTGAGCGTGCATTTCAACGGTAATTAGAATTAACTGACTATTATTCATTCTTCCACTCCTACTACAATACAGTTTCTCCCAATCAGTAGGCACCTTTCCATTCAAACTTTGTGCAATAGTGACGTGAGCACATCCGTTGGGATCTCTGGGTCCGTTCTCAGTGATGATTGGAAGAAAGACTACCTTGTCAAACTACCAAAGAAGGGTGACTTGTTTAGGCCTCTGCAAGAACTGTCACGTAACCATGATCTTGTCCACGCCAAGTAAAATACCAAGTCACGTCATCCTAGCGAGAATAAAACATGCACTGGATACACATCTCCACCAGTCGGAACAAGCTAGATTCAGGAAAGGTAAATCATATGTGGATCAAATCCCAGCTCCACACATCATCATCGAACATGGCATTGAAAGGCAATCAAACCTGTACCTCAATTTCATCGAGTTTGAAAGGCCTACGACAGCGTTGACTGAGAAGTAATTTGGAGACTACTTCAACACTATGGTGTGCAGCATCCAAATCTTTATCAACCTCATCCAATAGCTGGTTAAGTGAAAATTCCACTTGTCAGGTGACTAAGAACGGAAACCTCAGCAAGGTGTTTGAAGTGAATACAGGAGTAAGACAAAGCAGACTACCTATTTTCACTGATGATAAACCTAAGTGTGGTGGACTGGATTATACACCAGACTGTGCACAGCGAGTGAGAAAACAGGAATTTTGTTTATATTCACCTCTAACTTCAGACTGTAACATTATGGGTAATTTTCATGGAACCATACATTTGACCACTATGTCATCATTTTAAGTACCACCAAAATAGCGTTGTTCTGGAAAAATATGTTGTATTACAAACGTTTGCAGAAGAAGTATGGCTTGCAGCTTTGTGAAAGCGGATCTATATTGAGCATTAGAGTCTCTGTGTACTCTGAGGTTATCCATAATCTTTTCCAAATGAAATGTTTACACTGTTAAGTGTCATAGGCACATATCACAACAGTGATATGTATATTGGAATGCAAATTAAGCGCTGTATTGTACCCTTCAAATTATCCAATGAAATTCAGACCTATAATGATGACGACTATATTTGTGGATATATGTTTCAGTGGTATTTCAGGAATTTACATTTGATGGCAGGTAGAATGACTTATCGGTTCTATCTCTCGCGTGACAGGTAAGTTGATTGCCGCAGTAATTATACCGTTGCTAATCATCATCAATGGGAAGACTAACTTAATCAAAGATCAACTAGATAGCAAGCCGAATCTAAACAATCACAAATTAAGGAGATGAGGAAAACGTTCAAAAACATACAATAAACAACTATAAAGCTCTTGATTTGAATTTTCAGTCTAAAATATCACATCAAATTTTATCATCGGGTGTGGTCAAAATGACTTGGAATCTAAGGCTTTCTCGTAAGTATATGGATGTGAAGGCCAAGACATCTTGGAAATTTGATGCCAATACAACCCTGCTTAGATATAAGTTGTGACATCGTTATCATAACTTTGATTAACCGATCCTGTTATACTGGCACGCATGCGAACATACTAAAATAGGTGTAGACTGTTTCAACTACAAAGAAAGTTACTTAGTGGGAAAATTCTTTCAGAAAGACAATTAAAATGAATTCATTTAAGAATCGAGACAATTTAGATTCATCCGTTCAAAAACAGAAGTAAACATTTAAAAGTGACTTACTTGAGGGCATTTCTGTAGAGTTTCTCAGTTATGTACTCCGAACACAAACTGTTCTCAAAGCTCAAATAAAATTTGTAGTTTTCACGAATCGTACTTAAACATTCAGGCGTTGAAGCAAATGTTGCTTTATTCTTCGGACACGATTTCGTGCCACATCCACCGTATATGTCAACCTATGAGTCGAATAAAACCCAACCATAAAATATTTATTAGAAGAAAGTAACCGGTAAGAGAACAATGTAATGACTCAGTGAAGAAACAAGTTCACTACTACTGCGTACTGTCCATTTTCGGAGCAGATAGTTTTGCACATCATCGTTTCAAACAAGCAGGTTTCATGTGGCACATCAATAAACAAAACACGAAAACTCAGTCGGTCCTATAAGAAATGTTAATAGAAGTGACATCTAAATACTTCCATCACCCACTAATGAACAGATAAATCTACCGAGTTTATTGTATAAAATTGCATGTATGATGATATATCAGAGTGGAATTCCTATACCTGTTACACATAAACAGTTATTACTGCACTGTTTTAGTTGGACATAACTTTAAAAAACTAGTCAGATGTCAATGTATAGGGAGATACATGTTCATTTTCTACTTAGTGAACCACTTTGCACATGTTTCTAATGCTTTCTTTCATAGCTGTCTAGTCGCTACTTATATGGTCAGTCAGTATGAAGCCATTAAAGGCACCAAAGACGATTATTCGACAACAGAAATTTACCATACGAAAGCAAAAACATGGTTCAGATTGTGAAAGTTATGAGCGGACGTGTAAAATGAAGCAGGATGATGATGATGATTATGACACGAAAATATAGACAAAAATGGGCAATCACTCACGGATATATGTCGAGATAATTCTTTGGCATATACCATTCTAGGGCTCTTCGGTATACAGTTACTTACAAACCACGCCACCTTTTTAGATCTCCCAGCCGCAATGTTACGAGAAGGTAGTGGATATCTCGTCTCTGGTCCGTGAGTTTTGATATGTGGCTCATAATAACCATACGAAGAATAAACTGTTGAGTCGAAACGATAAGATATGGTAAAGTTCACCTACAAACACAACGTAGAGAATGAAAAGAAAACCCAGTGTGAATGTGAATAAATATGTTGAAGTAGGTAACACGAGTAGGTGACTCTAGCTGTAGTTCACAGTACTACTGACATGCTGTAAACAGTCAGCCTTGAGCTGTTAAGTAAACTAACGCAAGTGGAATGTGGGGTTTGTAGAGCAGTCATTAGAAAGCAGACACGTCTGACGGAGAACCTTAGCAGACTGAAGTGTAAACAATCCGGGAATTACTACTGTCCGTCATCTTGGAAATACATGCAAGTAAACAATTTCAGGTATCCGATAGGCCGAAATTTTCACATGTAAAACTACCAGTTAGGCCAATTTTAAATGTTGGTATCATTCACAGTCGTGAAAATATAAGCCAGTGAATGATAGGAAAAGTAAACCAACCAATGGCCATCGTAGGCAGTTTCACCGACACTGAAATGCCAGATTCATCTATCTCTACGGTCTTATCCTTGGTGTAATTGGTAAGACAGAATATTATCTCTGTAGACTAAACTTGAAAAGTACACAATGTGAGCTACTCCAATAGATTCGTGATGAACTTGAATCATGATTCTCGAAAGACTGTGCTGTTGAAAAATATCTGACTGGGTATCTTAAAAAACACTACAGCTCAATTTGTTCAAACATAATGTTGTCAGTACTGAAGGTGTCAATGAGCTTTGCAGTTAACATATTGAGGATCAAATACGAAATCTAGGAGAACTTCAAACAATCCAAACATGCCTGTTACACTTGAATTTATTCCAGACTAGAAGAATACCTACAATACAATTTGAACTTGGCTCAAAAAGGTGACACTGGCAAATTATTTAAATTCCACTGTTAATCGCGTTAGATAGATAGACTATATGATAGACAGCTGATCAATATGATGTGACCTCCTTGTCGCGATTATTGGTTAATTTAATGTAACTCACACCACGTGATGTGACCTTGAGCGTTCTTTGTTGTCTGTCTCTTTATTTGTGTGTACATGTAATTAATTAACTGTTCATTTTGTCCGTTCCCTCAATACTGTTCGGTACGTTTTTGTCCTTTTTTGAATGACAGTGGATTTGTATATTTTTCTTGGTGTAATTGTATGATTTATTTTATGTTTTAGAAACAGATAAAGTTTAAGTCAAGTCATTCTGTTTTTAACTATAGTTAAGCCCAGACTCTGTGTCGTCAGTATTGAGGAAGGACTAAATCTGTAGGCCAAAATAATCCTACAAAGTTTCGAACAGTATGGCAGACAAAAATTATGAAACGATTCCAACGTTATGTCTACAGTTAGAAAAGAGTAATGAAGCTGATTTCACTGGAAGCAATGAGAATAAATCACACTATATGGTAGAATTGGAGCTAGCGAAATCGCGCATAGTTCAAAAAGAGAAAGAAATGGAATTAGAAAGATTACGACAAGGTAGTCGCTAATGTTCTTGTCACAATAAATCACCTTACAAACCTTCTACTTCTCACAAAGTCTCTGTATCTCTTAACGATGAGTTCGCCAGAGGCATATCTAAGTTTCTGGACATGCTTAAAAGCTATCAATATTTTAAGAGAGATGCCGATGAACTTGAGTATTGAAAAACTGCAAACATATGCAAATGAGGATTTTAAAGAGCTCAATAATCTTCAGCCGAAAAAACAGAAACATCAAGCGTTCGAGTTCGAAGTAGCAGTTCATGGTGAAACACTGTCAGCTCTAGATTGTGCGGGAGAAGAAATGATCGGTCAGGGGCACTACGCAACAGACATTATCAAAAACCGTCTTGATGAACTGCATGCCCTGTGGGAAAGGCTTATGGGTATTTTCAGGGAAAAATCACGTCTTATTAACCTAACGCTTAAATTTGTCCAGTTTTTACGCCAAGTCGACGATATACTTTTCTGGATACGTGAAAAAGAAACTTACGTAAAATCAGAGGATTTCGGTCAAGACTTGGAACATGCTGAGACACTTCAAAAAATGTTTGATGAGTTTACAAAGGATCTCGAGTATCAAGAAAGCCGTGTCGAAGATATCTATCGGAAGGCAGATGAACTTCTAAAAGAGGAATTTCCTGAGGATGCCTTAGTCATAGAAAAGTCCAGAGAGGTCCGCGAAGCTCTAGAACGTCTGAAGGGTCTGACTAGAAAACGACAAGAAAAGCTTTTGGAGGCCTATGAGATACAGCGCTTCTTTAGAGACACATATAAAGCTATATCGTGGGTGAATGAAAGGTCCATTCCTTTATCCATTGAGGACTGTGGTCATGATCTTGCCTCAGTCCAAGCCTTACAAAGGAAGCACGAAGCATTAGAAAGGTATTTGACTGCCCCAGATGAAAAGATTGTTCAACTTGGAGATGATGCTACGGAGTTTGCACAGAAGCATCCTGATTTGCAAGACACTATACAAGGCAAGTATGACGTCTTAATTACTGCATGGGATAAGCTTAAAAGTCAGGCTGTAGATAGGAGAGGTAAACTGGAAGAGTCATTCAAGATGCATCGCTTTTTGGCTGACTGGAGAGACTTGAGTATCTGGATGAATGACATGAAGACGTCAATATTGGCGGATGATTTGGCAAAGGATGTAGTTGGTCCTGAAGCCCAAGTAGAGCGACATAAGCAATACACCGCCGGGATAAATTCTCGAGCTGACAGTTTCGATACATGCATGCAAGAAGGTCAGGCATTACTAAGTGTTGGCCATCCTTGTAGTGGAGACATAGCTGCTAAACTTTCCACCCTTGAAAGAGAGAGCCTCCCTGATGCAGTTGTGTGAGGAAAGACGTGAACAGCTAGAACAGTGTATGGGCCTTCAGTATTTTTACCGCGAGTCTGAACAGTCGGAATCGTGGATTAGTAAGCAAGAGGCCCTCTTAGAAATAAAAGATGTGGGAGACTCACTCGATTCTGTGGAAGCACTCATAAGGAAACATGAAGACTTCGAAAAGTCACTTTTAGAACAAGAAGAAAAGATGCGACAACTCGATAAATTCGCTGCCAAACTAATCGAATCAAACCACTATGCGGGTGCACATATTCATGAGATTCAGGAAGGTCTTCAAAATAGACGAAATGCATTAAAGGAGAAAGCTCAGAACCACCGTCAGCATCTTCAAGATTCCCACCGTTACCAAATGTTCGATAGAGGTGCAGATGAAATGCAGTCATGGATATCAGGAAAACTTGAAAATGCACTTGATGAAAGTTACAAAGACTCCACGAATTTGCAAACAAAGGTGCAGAAGCATCAGAATTTCGAGGCAGAAATACAAGAGAACCAATCCCGCGTTGAAGATATTAAAAAGACAGGTCAGGATTTGTTAAATGAAAACCACTACAACTCACCAGAAATAAAAGTAAAGGTTGAACAGTTGGATGAAACTTGATCTCATCTCGTAAATGCCATGGGAGACAAGAAGAAAAATTTAGATCAAGCAAGTAGGCAACAACAGTTCGCTCGCAACGTAGAAGATGTCGAGTTATGGTCGAATGATGTTGAAGCTCAGATAGCCTCAGAGGATGTCGGTCGTGATCTAAACGGTGTGATGAACGCACACAAGCGGCACAACTTGCTTCAATCTGATGTAGCTACTCATCGTGAACGTATCGATGCATTCAAAGTCCAGGGTGACACGTTTGCCGCAGAAAGTCATTTCGACGCTCCTATTACCCAAGAAAAACAAAGACAGTTAGCCCAACGTTACCATGACCTGCAAATCCCTCTATGTCAACGTCGTGAGAAGTTAAGAGATGCACTTCCCTCGGACACATCTTTGCAGCCTGAATATGGTGACTATAGTGAGCTGATGAAGTTACTAGTCGATTGTTGTAAAGATTTTAAAGCACATTCGCTTAACCAAATCGAATCAGAAATGTGGCATCAGTTTGCTGAAAGCTTCACTACTGGCTCAGTAGCCACTCACAAAGATGCCTTCAGGTTATGGGTTAAAGATAAGAACCCCGTTGTTGAAAACTACATTGGTTTTATACAGTCATACCGTGACCCCTTTGGCGTTCGTGCAAGGTTTGAATCATTTGTCTCTGTTGTAAATAGATCAGTGTCTAAAAAATTCCAACGACTTGTAAATAATGCTGAAAGGTTGTTAACAAGTTTACCCTGGTATTCTACGTTTGAAAAAGTTAATTTCTTACAGCCAGACTTTACTAGTTTGGGTGTAGTGACGTTTGCAATTGCTGGAATTCCTGTTGGAACTAATATTTCTAACTATGATGATGTACAACAAGTTGATGGATTTAAAGATGTTTCTTTGGATAATGCACTTAGCGTTCGTTTCAAGGATCCTAAATCAGAGTTTCTAAGTACTGAAGACAAACAAATGTACGTGGAACATGCTGAAAGTTCTTTTGAATTACAAGTTGGACTTCATGAACTGATGGGATATGATTCTGGTAAACTGTTTCGGCGTGATTGTTATGGAAAACGAAATTTCCACACGAAAACTACTGAATATGTCATAAATGGAGGTCCTGTAAAAGGCTGGTGTGAACCAGGAGAAACGTATGACAGCAAGTTTTCAAACCTTTCATCTGCAATAGATAAGTGTCGAGCTGAGTGCGTTGGAATTTATTTATCTGATTTACCTCTGGTTCTGGAGCAGTTCGGTTTAAATACCGACTGTGTTCAAGGCGATGTCCCAGATGTAGTCTATATTAATTGGTTGTCAATGATTCCTTCAGTTGTAACTTCCATGGAGTTTTATTCTCCAGCAGAAAATGCTGATGACATTGGATCATGGTGTCAAGCACATTATTGTGCTTGTTTTGCGATTCTGCGAGTTTTTATTGAAGCTGACGATTCTATGGTACGTACAGATGAAGTAGTCGGTGAGAACGATGCATCTGATTTGTGTATTTCCTTGGATCCAAAAAGGCCTTTAACTGTGGCTCATCCAGTAAATGGTGAATTCTTAAGAAAATTACAATATTGCGAAAGTACAGCGAATGCTAAAGATGAATGTGCTTTCTTCCAACACCATAGTAAACTACTTTCAAAATATTTGACTGATTTGTTCTGGCATAGATGGCTACGTGGATATCTTCTGATGCTGCAAGCAAGATCTAAATGGTTAGATATAAAGCGTAACCTACAACCTGGTGATCTCGTCCTAGTTAACAGTGCTGACACACAGAGAGGTCTCTGGCCAAAGGCTATAGTTGAGCAGATGTACTATGACCAAGATGGCCGCGTCAAGACGGTGCGGGTGAAAACTGCAGCTCAAGAAGTTGAACGAGATATGAGAAGCTTATGTTTGTTGGAAAAAGCAGACAACTTTAAGGTTCCAGGTACGAAAAGTCAACGTGGTGGTCGTTCGCGGGGAGTGTTAATCGCGATAGATAGATAGACTATATGATAGACAGCTGATCAATATGATGTGACCTCCTTGTCGCGATTATTGGTTAATTTAATGTAACTCACACCACGTGATGTGACCTTGAGCGTTCTTTGTTGTCTGTCTCTTTATTTGTGTGTACATGTAATTAATTAACTGTTCATTTTGTCCGTTCCCTCAATACTGTTCGGTACGTTTTTGTCCTTTTTTGAATGACAGTGGATTTGTATATTTTTCTTGGTGTAATTGTATGATTTATTTTATGTTTTAGAAACAGATAAAGTTTAAGTCAAGTCATTCTGTTTTTAACTATAGTTAAGCCCAGACTCTGTGTCGTCAGTATTGAGGAAGGACTAAATCTGTAGGCCAAAATAATCCTACATCCACTACCCAAAGAAGAGTATGGACTTAGTGCATTTAAGTTATCTCCCGGTGGGCGCGTACTGATGAAGAGTCCCAAACTAGGACGAAACAGCTGTCCAGTACTCCCAGCTGGTTTTCCAGTGGTTCTCTAACTGATGTCGGCTCATGATGAAACCCTCCATGTTATCTACAGAAATAGAAAATCGCCTATGAACTAACCACTGAAAATAAAAGAACGAGTTGTGTGTGTTGTCAGTTATAAATTTACATTAAAATGTGTCTGAAAATATCATGGTGTCTGTTATTCAACAAACACTGTGAATTTAATCAGCAACAGGAGTGCATTCAGACACTGCATTTATTCGGGTTTAAAATGTGTTTCCCCATGACTCGAGAAACACTTTAGAAGAAAGTGTTGACTGAAAACACATCTTCCTGGATGTGTAATACAAGCAACAAGGTGAGGGAATTAAATTTCGGCTATGTTCAAGTCAGACATGCTCTACAACTTTCTGCGCTCGGTCACAGTTTCTCATCTCTCTATATTCAGCAGTTTATTTCACAGTAAATATTGAAATAATAATAATAATCGCAGAGATTACTATTTCTAACCTCATTCTTCAGAGAGTTTGCGATTGCGATATGCACAGGAGATTCATGTATAAGTGTAAACCATAATTGTCCTGGTGGACGTACGCCATCTGGCAGTTTATCTTCTGTAAGTATTAATCCATCAGCTTCTCGCCATCTTTCCATTTCATTAATGACATCACACTCCTTCGCATGACAGTAGGAAAAATTCATAGGTGTAAAAATTGTTCTCTTCCCATAATTGAGAAACTTCTTCACCTATAACATGAAAAGAAGTAAACAAAGATATCCCGATCAAGATCTTCATGAATAATCACTGATCTGTTTAATCATGCATTATTCGGAGAGAATATCACCGATAGCATGAATGATACACATAGCAATGAGAAAGAAGACTTAAAATGACGTTGAAAGCACTGTCTAAACACTTTACAAACACCTCTGACTAGATGTAACGCTTCGATAATCAACATAACAACAATTCTCACAAAGAAACACCAGCATGATAACATCACCTGCTACCTAGACTATGGTGTTCAATGTCAGTCAGTGAGTGTCCTTTCTATGTTATTTCCGATTACACTGACATGCTTCAGTAAGGAGATGAAATAAAGTCTTCTTACTGAAGCATGTATACTACGGAGAATGGAGATTGAAGTGATTGAATAATACTTGATTTGACTTGTAGCAGTCTGTGAAGACTAATGCTATACACTCAGAGTACTTCCAAGTGCAGCAGTGTATAATGGACACTCAAAAAGTATTCCCGAACAGGGAAATAAACAAGAACTTGCAAGTTTAATGTATACAAACTGCATTCTAAACAATTATCAGCATTTGAATACGGTAATTAGAAGACAAATTTCTCGAGATGATATTATTTTGTAGTTTCTCTATAGTCGCCTCACAAATAGCGTCGTTCACAATAATAAAATGAAATGCCTGACACTTATTCAGTTACATTAAACAAAAGTACATACTAAGGACTAATCATATTTAAATGGGTCAAGTAGTCCATGGTAGGTGGAGGTTGAAGTCTATTGTTTTTTTTCGGACTATGCGTACATAGTTCAGGATGTATGTGATTAAACCAAAGTGCTTCGATCACCTTTAATAAACTTGAATTAGAGTTGACTGAAATAGTTGTTAAGCTGTCATCAATATTGATTTTGTGAGCTGACATTAATAAGCAACAGCCTACCAATGAATATTCTTGGACGAATACGTTTAGTTCACAGACCACAGTTTCTCCAAACTTAATAAAGTAATTAAGCATTGTCGTAAATTTAACATTATGTTTTAGATTGCTAAAACCTGAGTACAAGTCGAGAAGTGTATGATATAGTATCTTGTCAATATCGTTGTCATGGCCACATTTATGTTGACTTTATAATGTTTTGGTGTTTGATGCAGAATATGAGATTAACATTGCTAAGATAGAAGAGTTAACTCACTTTCTTTTCTTCTTTTATTGTGTCATACAGCTTTTTCAACCTTTCTTCTTCTAAACTAAAATACAGGGGATATTTCTGAACAGCTAATCTAGTCTGAGTAGAATATGTTTTGTGTAGGATAGCAGCTAAGTCAGACCGATTAGCATATGAACCATATTCGTTCGGAAGTATTGACTCATTTATTCCTGACGATATGAATCTGTTTCCTGGTTTCGAATCCAAGAAATATGAACTAGGTGCAAGAATTATCAGCCAGATAATCAGGAGTACAATTAACACAAGAGTAATTGATTTGCACTCTTGAGAAGCTTTGATCAACATCAGTATTAGTTTTAACAATTGCAACGAAAAAATCAGAATCTAGCACATTTCAACGTTACCGAAGAGAAAGTAGTGAGGCCATCATCTGCAAAATGAACAAGAATAAGCAGACGATTTATCTGTAATTGAAGACAAAAAGTTATCAAAGTACGCTCGGTAGAGAATACAGAGTATAAATGTGGGAAGATTTCTCGGAAGGCATATTTGATTATGTCTCACAAATATTGCTCATATCTGTTCTCTGAACATACCTTAATTAAGGACCAAAACAGACATTTTAAGTCAACTCTAGTGATTGGTAGTATCCATTATTTCAAGACACTAAGTTGCTGGTTTATGAAAGTTCAGACTTTGTGAATATTCATGAAATTTGAATATTACCACAGTCTTTATTAGGTCATTACTATACCAAAAATCAACCGGCACTCAAAAGTACTAGAAGAGATAAACCTATCAGGAACTAACTATAACTATTCATCTCGGTTTAAATTAATGGCTTTAATCTCTTGACTGTCAAATTTTCATGAGTTTATTGACCTTCGTAACACTCATTTTCATTACTGTATGTAATACTTGATATCGACCTGTTCATTCACATATTGTCATTTTCAACGACCATATCTAAACAATAATTCATCAGGTTTATTATGAGCACAGCTAGTTTCTTCTAGCTTCTCTGATAATTAGAGCACATCAATGATCCAGGTTAGCACAATGCTTACAATAGATTTTTTTTTTATTTTTGATTTACAGCTTGATTCTGTATAGTGATGGCTTAACATAACATTCCACTACGAACCTCTACACCTAAGGCTATCAACTATTACGAATGAATCGAATATTTTCAATAATCGATTAAATAATCAATAAAATTTCGGATTATTAATAAGTATTTCCAATCAGATAGTTGAAGACGAAATAGTTTATGAAGTGACTGAATAATTGATCGAAAAGTTGCAATATTCTTTCTGATTTATATATATATATATATACATATACATTGAGACTACTTTGATTTTGAAATAATTCTGTTGCTAACCGAAGTTAATTGAAGAAGCACCAAAAATCATGAAGCATTGAAGAATTGTTTCTCTCTCGCTGAACACTATTCAGCAGTGAGCACTCATATCCCTACGAGTAATCTAACCTAGAACCTCTCAACTAATCAGTTGGAATCCACTGGCCCATTGACTCCTAGAGTACTAATAAGGATCTGTGACTTGTTTGAGTCATTGAGTCACCTGAGAACTCATGTACTCAGAGATGACACTGAGTTCAACTAGAGCTGCGTCACAAGCTGACAGAAGAAGGAATTCATATGACATGGAATAGATAAGCGTACTACTTTCTTAACCTGAATGTTATGAGATCACCCGCTTGTACGCTCATACTGAGTATTCTCCAGTCAGAGAGTAACATCTGTTCAGTGATCCATAATTTTCAATAGTTTTTCAACTTATTTGCGCTCATGATGAAATTCCCCATGCTTTGAGCCCTCATAGTTCCATTTCAAAAATTTCGTATTAGTAGCTTTCTTCTACAACCCAGCAAATGTCACAATTAACATAGACTCTAATGAACAACATTCGTTGCTACAAAACATTTATGCTGACCAACAGGACTACTGTAGGTACCCAGTAGGCTTTTCACAAATCTGGATTCGTATTTTGCTACAGGATATCATTTTCAACCACTGCGTTTTAATCTCCAGTTATCCTTTACAGAGCCCTAACTCTTATTTCAAGTGACTGATTCTAAACAGAAAACCATGTATGTCTATTTGTGAATACTTCTGATATATGAGGAGTGTTTGCCAATAATATATAGTCCGGTATCACATTTAATTGTCTCTTCAAGTGAGCGATTTAAGTACATCTTAACTAAAGTATTCTCTTAAGCCAACTGAATTTATCCAAGCACAAAGCTGTTTCATCATTCAATTCCAAACATATGACACCAATATGAATGTCAAATTATGCGGATTAGCGTCGGTGATTCTTGGAGGATAACATTTGTCAGCACTATGTGGATAACTTGTATAGATATAAGTGTCAGAGAAAAGTTGCACAATTTGATCACCATCAGAATAAAACATTAGGAAACGAACCAGAGCACTTATCAGAGTAACACACACACACACACACAAACTATGCCATGATGACTTCTCAGTAGTTTCATTCTTGTTACCACATAGGACAGCAGCCCCTTACTATTTGAAGAAACTATCAGTCCGACCATTTTAAATCCATCACATCAAAATGATTTTATCTAGGTATGTAAATTAATGAGCGCATTATATATATATGTATATATATATATATATAAAATTTTCAGTAAATCCATTGGCTTCTATTTGCTCGTTAGTATTCTTACAGTGTATGATAAAATGAGGTCAGATATTGTCAACAAAATTTGCACAGAAAAACTTGTCGTCCTTAAAAGTAACTTCAAAATTAGTCCCTTATGCAAACTCTTCGAAAAAAAGACGAGGTAATATTCCTTACATTCTTGACAATAATGTTGCTGTCAGGGATGATGCAGGCATAGCTGAACTCTTTAACAAGCACTTTTCTGATTCATACATGCACGATAACTCTACATGTACCAACTTCGACGCTGTGACAGACAAAACGCTATCAAATGTACACCTAACGGTTAATTCTGTAAAAAGTCCAATCGATTCATTGAAATTCTCTAATAATCCAGCATCTTACTCAATTCCCGATCTCCTTCTCCTTTTGCTTAGAATAATTTCAACGTCACTTATGAAGAGAATTCATTCTTCTCAATGGAAGCAGACATATATCATTGTCAGATTTAAATCAGCGTCAAAATGTGATATGCTACAGTGTGTTTGAGTTCTTTCTAACAATGTCCGCGCACAGTTTGTTTTGTGAGTAACTGCGTTATTCCTATTATTTTTGAGCATTTGTTCTGTGTGCGTTGATTTTCTGTAAATTTGCATTTTTAAATTTCCTGGTTTAGTTCGCTTAATTAAGACATCTAAGAATGGAATTTCTTTGTTTAATTCTTCTTTTCTGTGAATTTAATTTCTTCAAATACGTTATTTATTAATTTTTGGGTGTATTCCGATTCATTTCTCCAACTAATAATCCTGATGTTGGCGTCCGGTTCGTGTCCGAATTGAAGAACAAAAATTAGCTGTAACAAGGCACGATATGTATTCTTTCACATCGATGCATGTAGATAGTTACTGACACTAATTTATTGGGAGGATGCAGAAATCTTAAATAGAGGAAACACGAAAAATGTCAGGGAATTTATAGAAGACTAGTACTCAAACGAACCAGCGATTGGCCAAATTTATCAACGAATAAAACGTAAATCACGTGACAAGAAAGTTCAAATTCCAAGTCAATAAAAATGACCAATAGAAAGGTAAATTAACAACCAGTTACGACAATGGGTATCGAGACATACAAATAAATATCATCCATGGAAAATCTAAATAAGTTCCTTTCATGCTAAAACCTGAGTTGAAGATGTTGTCTAGATGGAAAACGAAAGCTTTGCAATTAAGTCAATCAGCTCAGAGAACTCAACTAAGTCAGAATCATCCACCTGAGCTTCAAATGTTCTCCATTGTTTCAGTGGTGTTTCAACATGTTTACTGACATTAACTTCAACATTTTTAAAGTTTGTATTTTGACCACATTTATTGTTTCTTTTAATTTATGATCCAACTTTTTTGTGCATTATCGTCACTTACAGATCTACATTAGGGTTATAATATATTGCAACTGTAGAAAGGAATTTTATTTTGGTCATTGATGCTAAACCTACCGTGTTAATTGCCTGGTGGTTAAATTCTCGTAAAATTGATTACCTGTTATCATAGCTGTAAATAAGAGAGAAAAATAAAAGAACCTAAAATTATGACTATTAACAACAAAGCAAGTCATAGTTTTCGCGCTTAACATTGTCTCTGTCACTTAGAAAGAACACGGGCCAAGTCTGAAAAGCAAAACATTCTAATATGGTACAGATATGTAAAAGACGACACATTCTTAATTATTAAGAATTCTGAAAAGCAAAACATTCTAGCTTAGGTCAACTTAATCTCAAATTATTATATAGATTTTACTAATGAAGTAGAAGCGAACGAGGAAACTCTAAACTTCCTGGATTGTCTTGTGCAAAGACAAACTGACGAGGAACCAAAGTTCACAATATACAGGAAACTGACACATTCAAACAAGTATTTCAATTTCCGATCAGATCATCCAGTGAGAATGAAAGTTTCAGTATCTTTAAATGTCGTTGACAGAACTAGAAACATTGTAACAGATAATGATGATATGGAGAACGTGATCTCCATCGATCTTCGTCTCGGTTGAAATTAATAGCTTTGATGTCTTCACAGTCTGATTGTCAGTAGTAGTTCATTGAGCTTTTTAATTCTCATTTTCACTCGTGTATTTAATGCTTCGAATATGATTTAAAGAGATACAAACTGAATGATATAGCATCTGTTTTGTCAAGCATATTTGCGAAGACAATCACTACTAAAATCACTGACTTCTGATTCACTGAAAATCTCATAACACCCTCTCAGTACGGTTTTATGAGGTTGAGGTCATGTCTGACATGCCACATGGAACTATTTGACTTTATCACTGGAATTACATATGAAAAACGCGTTTTACTTATTATGTAAGCTGATCCTAAGAAGGCATTCCATAAGGCATGTCATAGTTTTCTCCCGAAATAACGAGAATCTTACGCCATATCCGGCAATCTCTTACAATGTTGCGACTCATTTGTGTGTGGTCGATCCCAGCCTGTTAAGATTAACGACACATTTTCTAGTAACAATCCAGTATCAAGTGACGTAACTCAAGGTAGTGTACTAAGGCCTCTGTTTTACCTTATGTATCTAAATGACGTATGTGATGCTATAAAAACATGGCAGACATTTCTCACATGCCGATGACTTAAAGTCTGTTTACCTCAATACCACCTAAGAAGTGATAATCTGTTTTATAAAAGGTAATCGGATATTGACAACACTCAAAAGTGGTGTGAGAGATGGACAGTGCAGATTAACGTGGAAAATTGTGGTCTCTTATGCTCAACTTGCCTTTGTATCGTGCCACACAACAATTTGCGGCAAGCCAATCACCATTTCTTCTTCTGCACTTGACCTCGGGCTCGGTTACTCTGCTGATTTCAAATCCTCTTCCTTAAGCCAGCAGATTACTTGGATTTAAATTTCATAACTGTCGAACCCAAGACTCTAAAATGCTTATGTATAAAACACTCATACTGTTCATTTATCTTAGATAGCACTTCTATCAGGGACATACTGAAGATTGAAAGTGTCGAAAGGAGATTTACAAACAGAATTTTCGGAAAAAGTCTAAAAGTTCTCTGCAATTACCGTTAAACAACTCTTAAGATGGAACCCCTTTGGTTCAGGCGTCAACGACTTAATCCCATTCTCCCATGTAAAGTTGTCAAAGGAATGGTATACTTCCCTAATACCAACCTTTCATTTACTTCCTCGACATATGAATTACGTAGCAACGGGTCTTCTCTAAATCACGTTCTTTGTCGAACGAAGTCTCGTTCCAGTTTATTTACAGTTGAGTACAGGGCAATATGAAACTTCTTGCCAGCACCACAATACAAAGATTCACCTATCCGATAAATAAATACTTCCCCGAAAGTGGTCATGAAACACACTGAAGATTAGTGATATTGTTTCTTTCCCTATTGACTTAAGTACTTAAACAGCTCTGTTCACTCAGCGCATTAACAGAAACAGCCAGAATTATCATACTTATTTAACATAATCAACGTTGCGCTAGTGGTGTTCTAGGTTACTTTTTCAGTTGATTAAATTACTTGCCTACCTCAAAATACGCATAATCCTCTCATACAAAGATGGGTTGCAATACACAGCCTAACACACTCACCATGGTAATTGCACCAAATCTAGATAAACTATATATATATATATATATATATATATATATATATATATATATATATGTACTGCTTAACTGATATAACCGATTACAAATTGTACTTTAATAGCGTTTTTCGCATTCAGAGGATCACATTCTCCGTTCATCGTTCAGTAAATGTAATCGTTAGCATACAAGAAAATTAAAAGTGTAGTAGTCTAACTTGACTATATGAGATGACAATCATATTGGTTTAGCCGTTTTTCCTTTGAATAAGAGTATGATTAATACTTAAGACAGGATCTTTTGATGTACACCTCAGTATCCTTAAGAACTATGTTTGTGTACATTAGTATTCTGTATCCATTTGACAGATGATATCTGTTATGGTGTTTCATCAAGCCTTAATGACATTATTCAAGCACAAAATTACTAAACAGACGGTGTCAACTTATTTAGCTAGTTATGATAACAAAACTGAATACAACAAACTTTTGGTCACTTTGAAATTGGGAGGCACACATAAAATATTCTGCTACTGTATCCTTTTTCCTATTTGAATCTTACTGATAGTTTCAACAAATGCTTCTGATTGAAAGAAGAGTAACCGGTTGGCGTATATGAAATAAAACAACTCCATTATAGATAAGATTTTATTTTGATAAATCACACAGTGTTGTACAGCAATATTAACTGATTAACTGGTGATGATGATGATGATGATGATTAACTGTGTGATTTATCAAAATAGAATATCTTGCTTACAACGGAGTTATACTCACTCTCCCACAGTGCCCAAGTTTTATACTTATATAAATAAAACAACAGTTGAATGTCCAAAGGCAAAGTGGTCATGTGATGAAACCGAAAGTTGCACATCCCTGATTTCTGCAGACCAAAGCTTGTAAAATCTAACGAAATCCATTGAACAATATTGTTCACGAATAAACAAACAAGAGTGGATGTTTACGTCAACTATAAAAAGCAGACACGACACTCATGGTTCAGCCAAATGACTCTGACGAATCATTCGAAATTGTCGTATGAGAAACCGACATTTATTGAACCGAAAAGTTTATTTAACTACACATCTATATAGTAAAAATGACTTACAAAGTATATGAGTCTGTTATGAGCTGCAAAAGTGTGCCCTAGTTTCTCGTAGGTATTGTTAACGTCATATCAAACCAGTCATTACATATGAATTTATTGTGAAAGATCAACCATCTCATTGGTTGTGTAAGGTCAATCCGTTGAAACTAAAGCGTGATATCCACTCTGTATAGTTGCTAAGTTTATTATATAATACAGCATAACAAACAGTTCAGATTAAATATGGACGATTTGTTTTATTGGGTGCAATAATCTGACACCAAACATGATCATCGGTGAGAATACAGAGAACATTCAACAGAATATCAGTTATCACACATTGATTATTCTCACCTTACTAACAAATTCAGGATTTGTTTTCTTTTCAAAGGAAAATTTGAAATGGCAATTAATACGAAGTTATATGCTTCCAGGCCGTAGGTGGTACGAACTTCCTGGAATAATTTGAGCGCCGAGTCAGATTGATTAATTATCAATTATTTTAATTAATGCCAGCGTGTTAAGAAAATCAAAACAAGATTTTTCTGAACGTTTCGCTGTGTAAGCCACAGCTTCTTCAGCAGATTTATTTGGATTTTTAAAAATCCAAAATTTAAATAAGTTATAATAATACGAAGTTAATTAATGCAAAATTAAACACTTCAGAAATATGCAAAAATATTACTTACAATACAATACGTAACCGTACAGTGAAGAAAGAAATCATGAATGCAGGTAGGTTAATTTATTTCAACTTGATAAACAAGTGGATAGAATGTGAATAAGTGAAATGTACAGAACATTCTTCTATCAACCAATGAAAAATGTAGAATTGAAATGATCATTCTAATTGATTGGAAACAGTAGTTGATAACAGCCAATGACTTGGTTTTCACATAGATTATTTCAACATAATATAGACGTGAAGAACCAATCAACATTCTAGGCATGATGAATAAAGCTTTCCTGGTCTATGTAATAGTCGCCCAGTCAGTATAGATATGATAAGAATAAAGATAATTAAAATGATGCACTAAGCGGTTAGAGTTGAAGTGGATGAATTATAATTTTAGAATCTTAACACCAATTCACTTATTTAATAATCTTAAGGAGCTTTGTAATTCATCCACTTCAACTCTACCCCCTTAGTACATCATTTTAAATATCTTCATTCTTATCAGATGTATATTTAATAATCTTAGGCGTGAGCTGAAGGGTATCAAGAGAAATTATTATCACGCCTACAACACGTTTGTAGTTTAGAATTTTCTTAAAGGTCATTGAGTGTTACGTTTAACTTCACCGAACACCCCAATGTACTCAAATTAGTCTTCGAGTGCTAACAAGCTGTTCAAAATAATCATCGCATTACAATCCTTAATTAACTCCTTGCAAGTCGTAATCGTTTGAGCTGCAACTATCAACTCTCGCAAGGATTTCGAACAAAATACAGCTTAATACAGCTTAACTAGGTTAAAGTAAGGGGTGCATGATTGGGTATTTTACCACCACTATCAATACTTTATCAATTGGTGAATAGGTATCACAGTCCTTGAACTAGAAATTACGCTGAGACAATTCGCTGCAAACTCAAGTTTCAGAGTTCTGACAGGAAACTTCCACTGTTTAGATCACTTCTAGTCTTTGGCGAATCCAACATATTAGGTAAACACAAATGAGAGAGAGAAGCCGAAGAATGCTCCTGTGGCGGTAAATAATTCCCCAAAATTATTAACCACAGCAATCATCACTCAACATTGGATGCTGACCACCACTGTTTAAGTCGACTTGTTTAGCTGAAGGCTTACGGTCAAGCATCCCCGCCATTTGGTTCTCCGTCGTGTCACGTGCGTGCACGATTACTAGCTAGCTAAGCATTCATCTCTACCCGCAATTTTGTCCCGAAATATACTACGTACTATGGACGACAAAATCTGGTCTTTGCTTTATCTTTGGTACTCGAAGAACGAACACTATAGAAGTTGTTGGTGTAAGATCTTGCGTTAGTATAATCCGTACAACTCGCGAACGTCGGTGCCCGCAGTCTCTAAGCTCCTATCACATTTTCAAACTTCCTGTAGGCGTCTCGAATGAATAAAGTCGTCAATAATTAACAGAAATCCTTCCTGTTGTAGCGCCCCTATATCAGGCCTAACTGAACGCTTACAAAACTAATTCATGTACGCATATTATACACTTACAGAAACTAATTTTACATATACTTGTCAAATATTTTCCTTTGTATTATTGAGCACTGCTTTTCACTTGTTATATATATATCTCACTACTGATTATTTTGACCATTCTAATTAATTCCTGTTCAATGGAAATCATCGGTGACATTCCTCTCAGAAAACTGCCTTCAGTAGCCTAATTGATATGCTGTATGTAGCTTTAATTACTTTGAGCAGAACAATGGTTCAGTGATTGCAATGCTTTCTTAAAAATCGTAATACTGTGCTCCTCAAGACAAATTCTGTAATCCTTCACATACTTTTAAGTCTATTGGCGCACATGCTATTAGAAATTAGGAGCAAGTGAGAAAACAAGACCTTAACGTTCAACTTCGAGTAACGGATTTCTGTCAAAGTCACAGTCAGAGCAGTGAAAATAGTTACGGTCTGACTGTAATGTAGGTTAAGACCTATGAAATGTAACACATGGAGTCTTTCTTATCACTTATATGCATTTATTAAGTGGTTTGAGCAAGTGAATGAAAACAGCAAACACTATGCATGCTGCGCCTGTAGAATGGCATCTGAATCAATGTGTTCCATCCACAGGCTTTGAAACTTTGCTACTTATGCATGATGGTTTTTATAAGATTTCAAGCTTACTATACGAGTTTAGATTGGGACATGAAATATGGAGCAGACAAAATAACCAGCTACAACATCGTCACGCCACGTCTTCAGTAGCCAAGATACATTTGCAGCTGCCACTGAAAACTTCCAATATACCTCCAGTGGGTCAAGAACCAAACCAGAAGAGGGAGCCAGAGGTCGAGATTGGGATTTCACCTATGAGACAAACATTTGCGAACGGTCTTAGACAGTTCGTTTACAAACTGAATCGGAGAAGTAGAGGTACAGATTTGTTGTACACATTTTTGAGAGACAGGTGAATAGAAATGGCTGAAACCGGGTAAGACAGGCCAAACCCAGCGTAAACCAGTGTGGACAGATCACACCGTCGGGCCCAGACAGAATATTATAATGCAATTGGATATCCTAGAACCTGAAACTTACACAACTTTCGGACACTGGTATTGTGTGTATATATACGTTTATTTTTGTACAATAAAGACAAACTGTTCTCACTGACTAGGACTAGTCTTTCTTCTATCTTTATTTACGTGGACTCTGTGGAGTGTGGAGTGATTGGAAATAGGTACTGGTATTTGGTCTTCAAACTAGTAACTTACTGCCTTCCTGTATCGAACCCTAGTCGGAACATTATTATTTAGTGCCGTGACGTTATGGAACCTAAAGAGACGTCATTCTCATCGTTCACATCATAAAGTTACTCACAGTGATGTTTATTTACACTCAAAAAAGTGCTAGTACGAGGAAACATGTGATAAGTTTCGAATACATGAAATGTAATAAGGCCTATGGTTATAACCTCTTGAAACCGATAGATTTAGGATCATGCCGAAAACCACCTTCTGTTTTATGAGCATAAATATGATTACTGTGTCGAAAACTGGGAGAATTTAAAGGTTAATAGCTAATCAATTAATACTGAATATTACATATTTTAGAATCAACATCTGTCCATTCTTCTTCTCCAAGACCACTCAGAGGGTCAGCTTGTGTTGAGGGCTGGCTACAAGCCAAAACTGTAGACAGCAATTTGCGTCTATGTTACGTCCCGAATCATTGTCATGAGAAAAAAAATAACAAAGCTCAACCTTGAGGAACACACCAACCAACCACAGCAGACTTAACATGTGCAAATAGGCTTCGCAGATATATGGCTTATCCTTCTGAGAAACGGTCACAAGCAGTATGGAATAACCTTCAGCAAGGAAATCCAATCAGAAGACGTTGCTTCTCCGCTGACAATAATGTACATGAAAATCTTCAAATACCTTTTCATTTTCTGAACAAATGATCTGTTGCCTGGCTCTTGTCTTCTGTCGTTACAAACTGAGTTATTAAATGAATATTCCTCATCCCTCTCTGTGTTGTTGGTAGATTTCCTGTAATTCAGTCATTGCGAAATACTACTATTATAAATAGTAATTTTAACATTTTGGCGTCGTTATGGAATTAAATAATCTTGGAAAGTTCCCTGTGAATGGTTCACCGCTGGAAATCACCGATTATCTTGAGTGCTTTGACGCATGGTGCATGTCGAAGAATGTTCGTAATGACAACATTTCACCTCATTTTATTACTGCGATTGGGCTAGATGCGTACAGTCTAGTGAAGACTCTCTCATTTCTATATAAACCAGTTTCTCTGAGATGATAAGCTCCGTGGACTTCTAACAGATCACTTCCACATAACAACTTTCTAAACACGAAAGAGGACTCCATTCAACAAACTTGTTCGTGCTCCCAACCAGAAGATTAGAGACTTTATTCTTCAGCTTCAGATACAAGCTTCAAAGTGCAGCTTTGAAGATCAGCTGCATACTCAACTACGTGATTGTCTAATCTCTGGGATCGATATTCTGAAGCTCGAGAAAGAGCCAATTCAGATTCCTTCCTGCACATTTCAAACTGCTTACGTATTGCATATTAAGATGTCAACAGTGAATAACCAGCTCCCATTACGTCGGTGTCCGACGTCATGTTGTCCAAAGTTGATAATGCAGGTGTTCATAAAACGAAATTCAAACATTCATCCCCACCTGATAGATTGCAGACAGAGGGAGAAAAGACCAAACCGTGTTTTTCCTGTGGAAAGATTCATCTACGCAGTACTTGCCGTTTTCGGGGTGCTAAGTGCCATAAATGTGGTAAAATTGGGCACATAAAGTCTGTTTGCCGGAGTTCAAATAATCATGCTACTCAGAATTCTCATGATTCTTTGAATTTGTTTGGTCAAATGCAGTCAACGTCCCTTTCAACTTTTCACAGCACTGAATCTCATCTGATGATAACCTTCACTACAAGTTCAGGCAAGTTTCACTATTTTATAATTGATACTGGGAGTAGTGAGTCTATAATTTCTAAGAAAGACTTACTACCGCTTTCTAAGCATGCCCAGACAGACCATATTACTAGTTCAATTACAGGCATAACTAGTCATGAATTGCCTCTTACTGGTGCTACTAACATTGGTTTGAAATTCGACAGTGGTAGTTTTGTGAATATCCCCTTTCCTGTTAGTGAATGCGGTCCATCTTTATTGGGATTGAAAGCCCTTAAATTGTTGAATGTCGAAATCTCACTTTGCACTGAGTTGTTTGATGGATCTTTGTTCAGAGAACTAGTTCTTCAATGTTCACAGTGTGTAGGTGGCATGAAGATTCAGCCCATCCATCTTGAAATAGAGGGTGATCCTATCTTTCTGAAGCACCGATTAATCGCATACGGCATTCGAGATGCAGTTAAGAAAGAATTAGACAAGTTGCTTGGGCAGGGCATACTTATGCCAGTTGAATCTTCGAATTGGGCGACTCCAATTGTGCCGCCACTAACGGCTGATGAGAAAGCACCGAGAATTTGTGGTCACTACTGCCTTACACTCAATAGTCGCTTACTGCAGCAGAGCTGCATTACACCAGAAACTGAAGACATTCCCTACAAGCTACATGGCTCAAAATACTTTTCCAAAGTAGATCTCGAATACGCTTATGTGCAGATTCCTCTTAACAAAGCTCCTAGTGCATTAACAACCATTATTACTCCATTTGGATAGTTCAAGTATAAGTTCTTGTATTTTGGTTCAAATGTTTCACCTGCAATATTTCAATAAGTGATAAATCAGATGATAGATGGATTAGATGGTGATGAGTCTTACCATGACGACATTATAGTTCATGAACCGAATATCGAATTGCATAGTGAACGTCTGTTGAAACTGTTCAGGCGTTTCTGTGAAAAAATATCCTAGTTAATTCGCCTAAGTGTCATTTGACTTTGTCATCCGTATCATGCTTAGGATACACAGTAGACTCCGACGGTTTCAGACCCGATGCTAGTCGTTTGGCACCTCTCATTCAAGAACCTTCACCTAATAATGCGTCGTCGCTGAGATGATGGATTGATACTCTTCAGTTTTACTCCAGATTCATTCCCAACTTCACTGAACTGTTATCCCCGCTTTTTGATATTGTCTCCGGTGGTACAGTGGTTAGGACTATCGCCTACCATGCACATGGTCCGGGGTTCGATCCCTTGCCGACGCACACCTGATATCTTTGGTCGGCCTGTAAAATTTGGGCTACTGATATCAAATGCTGAAAATTCCATACCTGTACCAAATAAAAACGGTGTGGAATCAAGCCGTAATCAAAAATCAAAAAGATAATTTAAGTGGGAACAACAACACGAGGATATCTTGCGAAGAACTTTGGAGTTTCTTAATAGACAAGCTTTCTTAAGACATTTCTCATCGAATGATAAGTCTGTTCTCACTACATATGCTTCTCCTGTGTGCACAGCTGCAGTACTTGAACACAATGGACAACCTGCTATTTGTATTTCAAGACAACTACGTGAGAGTGAACAAGAGTACTCGCAAACCCAGAAAGTGGCTCTAGCAGTTGTATGGGCAATAAGATACCTGCACAAGTATCTCTTTGGTACTAAGTTTCACTCAGCTACTGATCATCAGGCTTTGAAATTCATTTACAATCCAGAAAACTCTCTGAATAGATCATCTGCTACTTTGGTTCAAAGATGGAATTTACAACTAAGTGCATATGATCACACCATTGAACACAGATCGACTAAGCATATACCTCATGCAGACTTCTTATCTCGTTATTCATTATTTGAAAATTCTGCTAGTGACACTGGTTGTTTGTTAGTCCAGCCGTTACCTGTGGATAGAGTTCCACTTATAAATGATACTCGGAAATATTACGGATGCATTATAAATGCAACAAAAGAGGTTGGAATATTTAGTGTAGGCGAAGATTTCCGGACTTTTATAGGCGAAGGGATGAGAATTCAGTCCATCCTGAAGGAATTCTATGTTTGAATGACAGAATTATTATTCTTCCGACATTAAGATCTGAGATTTTAGATGATCTTCATTCTGCTCATCTGGGAGCTGATAAGATGAAATCATTAGCACGTCTAACGTGCTGGTGGCCGGAAATTGATGCTGACATTAGCAAACGATCAAAGAGCTGTTCCAGTTTTCTGCATAAAATGTCCTAGGGAAAGTCAACGTGGAGACCATGGCCTGCGTCTTGTGAGGTTTGGCGGCGTTTTCCTGTGGATTACTGTTGCCCATTCTTAGATTCATACTATGCCTTAATTATTTTGGATTCTTATTCTAGATGGCCAGAAGTCATAATTACAGATATTTCTAACGCGAAATTCACTCACAGAGCTTTGAGGAAGATTTTTAGTCGAGAAGGAATTCCAAATGTCTTAGTTACTGATAATGGTACTCAGTGATTGGCTTAAACATATAGGTTGTCGTCAACTGTACACAACACCACATCATCCTCAGTCCAACGGGTTGGCATAAAAGTTTTGTACGAACATTGAAGAGTGCCATAGCATCAATGAGTCCTAAGAGTTTTGACGAGCTAGAGAGATGTGTAGATAACTTACTACTTCAATGTCACAATGCGGAGCATACGAGTACTCGTGAAATTCCTGCTAAACTATTCAGACCTGGAATTCTCCGAACGCACCGATTACAAATTGTACTTTATTAGCATTTTAGGCATTTAGAGCATCGGATTATTAAAGAATAACGCCGTTCATCTTTCAGTAAATGTAATCGTTAGCATACAAGAAAATTAAAAGTGTAGTAGTCTAACTTGACTATATGAGATGACAATCATATTGGTTTAGCCGTTTTTCCTTTGAATAAGAGTATGATTAATACTTAAGACAGGATCTTTTGATGTACACCTCAGTATCCTTAAGAACTATGTTTGTGTACATTAGTATTCTGTATCCATTTGACAGATGATATCTGTTATGGTGTTTCATCAAGCCTTAATGACATTATTCAAGCACAAAATTACTAAACAGACGGTGTCAACTTATTTAGCTAGTTATGATAACAAAACTGAATACAACAAACTTTTGGTCACTTTGAAATTGGGAGGCACACATAAAATATTCTGCTACTGTATCCTTTTTCCTATTTGAATCTTACTGATAGTTTCAACAAATGCTTCTGATTGAAAGAAGAGTAACCGGTTGGCGTATATGAAATAAAACAACTCCATTATAGATAAGATTTTATTTTGATAAATCACACAGTGTTGTACAGCAATATTAACTGATTAACTGGTGATGATGATGATGATGATGATTAACTGTGTGATTTATCAAAATAGAATATCTTGCTTACAACGGAGTTATACTCACTCTCCCACAGTGCCCAAGTTTTATACTTATATAAATAAAACAACAGTTGAATGTCCAAAGGCAAAGTGGTCATGTGATGAAACCGAAAGTTGCACATCCCTGATTTCTGCAGACCAAAGCTTGTAAAATCTAACGAAATCCATTGAACAATATTGTTCACGAATAAACAAACAAGAGTGGATGTTTACGTCAACTATAAAAAGCAGACACGACACTCATGGTTCAGCCAAATGACTCTGACGAATCATTCGAAATTGTCGTATGAGAAACCGACATTTATTGAACCGAAAAGTTTATTTAACTACACATCTATATAGTAAAAATGACTTACAAAGTATATGAGTCTGTTATGAGCTGCAAAAGTGTGCCCTAGTTTCTCGTAGGTATTGTTAACGTCATATCAAACCAGTCATTACATATGAATTTATTGTGAAAGATCAACCATCTCATTGGTTGTGTAAGGTCAATCCGTTGAAACTAAAGCGTGATATCCACTCTGTATAGTTGCTAAGTTTATTATATAATACAGCATAACAAACAGTTCAGATTAAATATGGACGATTTGTTTTATTGGGTGCAATAATCTGACACCAAACATGATCATCGGTGAGAATACAGAGAACATTCAACAGAATATCAGTTATCACACATTGATTATTCTCACCTTACTAACAAATTCAGGATTTGTTTTCTTTTCAAAGGAAAATTTGAAATGGCAATTAATACGAAGTTATATGCTTCCAGGCCGTAGGTGGTACGAACTTCCTGGAATAATTTGAGCGCCGAGTCAGATTGATTAATTATCAATTATTTTAATTAATGCCAGCGTGTTAAGAAAATCAAAACAAGATTTTTCTGAACGTTTCGCTGTGTAAGCCACAGCTTCTTCAGCAGATTTATTTGGATTTTTAAAAATCCAAAATTTAAATAAGTTATAATAATACGAAGTTAATTAATGCAAAATTAAACACTTCAGAAATATGCAAAAATATTACTTACAATACAATACGTAACCGTACAGTGAAGAAAGAAATCATGAATGCAGGTAGGTTAATTTATTTCAACTTGATAAACAAGTGGATAGAATGTGAATAAGTGAAATGTACAGAACATTCTTCTATCAACCAATGAAAAATGTAGAATTGAAATGATCATTCTAATTGATTGGAAACAGTAGTTGATAACAGCCAATGACTTGGGTTTCACATAGATTATTTCAACATAATATAGACGTGAAGAACCAATCAACATTCTAGGCATGATGAATAAAGCTTTCCTGGTCTATGTAATAGTCGCCCAGTCAGTATAGATATGATAAGAATAAAGATAATTAAAATGATGCACTAAGCGGTTAGAGTTGAAGTGGATGAATTATAATTTTAGAATCTTAACACCAATTCACTTATTTAATAATCTTAAGGAGCTTTGTAATTCATCCACTTCAACTCTACCCCCTTAGTACATCATTTTAAATATCTTCATTCTTATCAGATGTATTTTTAATAATCTTAGGCGTGGGCTGAAGGGTATCAAGAGAAATTATTATCACGCCTACAACACGTTTGTAGTTTAGAATTTTCTTAAAGGTCATTGAGTGTTACGTTTAACTTCACCGAACACCCCAATGTACTCAAATTAGTCTTCGAGTGCTAACAAGCTGTTCAAAATAATCATCGCATTACAATCCTTAATTAACTCCTTGCAAGTCGTAATCGTTTGAGCTGCAACTATCAACTCTCGCAAGGATTTCGAACAAAATACAGCTTAATACAGCTTAACTAGGTTAAAGTAAGGGGTGCATGATTGGGTATTTTACCACCACTATCAATACTTTATCAATTGGTGAATAGGTATCACAGTCCTTGAACTAGAAATTACGCTGAGACAATTCGCTGCAAACTCAAGTTTCAGAGTTCTGACAGGAAACTTCCACTGTTTAGATCACTTCTAGTCTTTGGCGAATCCAACATATTAGGTAAACACAAATGAGAGAGAGAAGCCGAAGAATGCTCCTGTGGCGGTAAATAATTCCCCAAAATTATTAACCACAGCAATCATCACTCAACATTGGATGCTGACCACCACTGTTTAAGTCGACTTGTTTAGCTGAAGGCTTACGGTCAAGCATCCCCGCCATTTGGTTCTCCGTCGTGTCACGTGCGTGCACGATTACTAGCTAGCTAAGCATTCATCTCTACCCGCAATTTTGTCCCGAAATATACTACGTACTATGGACGACAAAATCTGGTCTTTGCTTTATCTTTGGTACTCGAAGAACGAACACTATAGAAGTTGTTGGTGTAAGATCTTGCGTTAGTATAATCCGTACAACTCGCGAACCTCGATACCTGCAAACACTAAACTGGTGAGCCCAACCACGAACTACATCTTCAATTCACGCGCAGATAAACCCGGTGAGTTCGTTCCTTTTTGTGTTTGTTCCTGTACTCTTTTTTAATCGGCATTTTCGTCATGAGTGATCCTAGCCCCAAGGTTATTCGAATTCGCTCAACCGCCAAAACAATCCAGCTAGTACCATATTGGCCAGATAATGCTGAAACGTGGTTTCAGATTGCTGAGTCTGATTTTTGTGAACATGGCATAACTGATCAACGTTCACAGTTCCTTGCAGTTATTCACGCCCTACCGCGGGAATTCAGCAGGTGCGTAACTCTGCAGATGTCGGTAAGTAACTCGTACGAGTTGCTCAAAGCATCCCTCCTCAAGAGAAACGTTCTCACGGATCGACAGCGTCTGGATGAGTTATTTCGTAACATCGAGTTAGGAGATCAGTCAGCCGTGAGAATGCTGGCAAGAATGAAAGAGATCATTGGCCAAAGTCAGTTCGATGAAGGACTGTTTAGAGAACTATTTTTATCCAAACTGCCACAGTCAGTTCAGACTGTACTTGTGACACTTCAGGGTGTTCTCATGGATGATTTAGCTGTCTCTGCAGATAGAATCCTAGAGATAACGAAACGGCCAGGTACCGAAGTATACTCTGTTACCGAACAGACTTCGAGGAAGGATTCTGCAATGATAGAGTTATGCAACTCCGTTCAGCAGATGCTTAGGTCAAACAAGCCTAGCAATTCCTCATATCGTCGTTCTAAATCCCTTCAACGGCTAAACGCACGTGGACGATGTAAGTCCAACACACGTTCTCTCAAAAATCCTAACTGGTGTTGGAATCACAACACCTATGGCAAGGAAGCGAAATGTTGTCGAAAACCTTGTGATTTCGGCAAAGCTTCCAAGTCTGTGGGAAACTATCCCGCCGGCACGCGTTAGCGGCAACCGTCGCCGGTGGCACTAGCCGCCTACTTTACATCCATGATGTAATTAGCCAGACTAGATATCTAGTCGACACAGGCGCCGAAGTCAGCGTCCTTCCTGCTACAGCAGCAGATCGACAGAAGGATCCTAACTTCAACCTACAGGCTGCAAATGGAAAACCAATTGCAACCTATGGTCGGAAATACGTCTATCTGAACGTAGGTTTACGCAAACCTATTCAGTGGATTTTCCTAATCGCTGACGTCACAATGCCCATCATTGGCACGGACCTACTTAATCATCATGATTTGCTCGTAGACGTCCTCCATAAACGATTAATTGACAACACTACTAGTTTGTCTATCAAAGGCATAACTTACGTAGGCCCCAGCTTGTCAATCGTTAAGATGAAAGCAATCCTCGATCCAACTTTTCAACCGATTGTTGACAAATATCCGGAACTGAATTGCCCATCTAACGACCTCCCGTGTATAACCAGCAATGTTATGCACCACATCATAACCTCAGGACAGCCCGTGACATCTAAAGCACGACGACTGGCCCCTGACAAACTGAGAATTGCCAGAAACGAATTCGATCATATGCTCACCCTTGGCATCATTCGGCCATCGAATAGTCCATGGGCATCCCCGTTGCATATGGTACCGAAATAGGATAACAACGATTGGCGACCCACTGGTGATTACCGGCGAGTCAACGCCAAAACAACCCCTGATTGCTACCCTTTGCCTCACATACACGACTTGACGGCAACGCTATCTGGAGCATCTATATTCTCCAAAATCGACTTGGTTAAAGCGTATAACCAAATCCCGATGGCAACGGAAGATATTCCGAAAACGGCTATCATCACGCCTTTCGGACTTTTCGAATTCCTACGTATGCCATTTGGCCTCCGGAATGCGGCCCAAACATTCCAACGCTTCATCGATGAAGTATTTCGCAGTCTCGACTTTGTATACGCATACTTAGACGACTGCCTCATTGCCAGTCCAGATAAGGAAACTCACCTTAGACACTTGGACTTGGCATTTGAAAAGTTACGCCAACATGGTGTTACCATCAATATACAGAAGTGTCAAATAGGTGTTGACTCACTCGATTTTCTGGGTCACACTATTGACTGTCAGGGCATTCGCCCACTGGCTACTTCGGTCGATCACTCTAAGAAAACGCGTTCTGGACGTCACGTTAGATTCCCAGAATACCTTCACACATATTTCACATAAATGAGTGGAACGTTCCACCCAACTCATTATTTCACTTCAGACACATCAATTTTTTTATGTAGCATCACTTAACACAAGTAAGCGATTTTTTTTCATATAACCGTACATTAAACATGCACTTGAAAAAAATTAAATTAAATGTATATATTTTCCCCGATATTTTGAACTTTACATTATTTTACTGTATAGTAGATGCACGTCATTTTTTTGGTAAAAAAACGCTTATTTGGTACATTTTTCATGACAAGGTTCTCAGCATTCTTGTTTTCTTTTCCAGGTGCAACGGGCACTGGACAGGAAACAAACGAACAACATCGAGGAAGCTATGTACAGACACCCTATTAGCATAGGCAGACAGACCAGCAGGCTCTCCATCAAGCCGCTCGGAAGATTTTTTTTCAACCATCAGGGAACCATCCAGATTATTTTACTTCCGGCTGGTAATGTCTTAGGGTCCTCACAAACCCACTAGGGGGGGAGTGAGCTGTAGCGGTAAATAATTCCCCAAAATTATTAACCACAGCAATCATCACTCAACATTGGATGCTGACCACCACTGTTTAAGTCGACTTGTTTAGCTGAAGGCTTACGGTCAAGCATCCCCGCCATTTGGTTCTCCGTCGTGTCACGTGCGTGCACGATTACTAGCTAGCTAAGCATTCATCTCTACCCGCAATTTTGTCCCGAAATATACTACGTACTATGGACGACAAAATCTGGTCTTTGCTTTATCTTTGGTACTCGAAGAACGAACACTATAGAAGTTGTTGGTGTAAGATCTTGCGTTAGTATAATCCGTACAACTCGCGAACGTCGGTGCCCGCAGTCTCTAAGCTCCTATCACATTTTCAAACTTCCTGTAGGCGTCTCGAATGAATAAAGTCGTCAATAATTAACAGAAATCCTTCCTGTTGTAGCGCCCCTATATCAGGCCTAACTGAACGCTTACAAAACTAATTCATGTACGCATATTATACACTTACAGAAACTAATTTTACATATACTTGTCAAATATTTTCCTTTGTATTATTGAGCACTGCTTTTCACTTGTTATATATATATCTCACTACTGATTATTTTGACCATTCTAATTAATTCCTGTTCAATGGAAATCATCGGTGACATTCCTCTCAGAAAACTGCCTTCAGTAGCCTAATTGATATGCTGTATGTAGCTTTAATTACTTTGAGCAGAACAATGGTTCAGTGATTGCAATGCTTTCTTAAAAATCGTAATACTGTGCTCCTCAAGACAAATTCTGTAATCCTTCACATACTTTTAAGTCTATTGGCGCACATGCTATTAGAAATTAGGAGCAAGTGAGAAAACAAGACCTTAACGTTCAACTTCGAGTAACGGATTTCTGTCAAAGTCACAGTCAGAGCAGTGAAAATAGTTACGGTCTGACTGTAATGTAGGTTAAGACCTATGAAATGTAACACATGGAGTCTTTCTTATCACTTATATGCATTTATTAAGTGGTTTGAGCAAGTGAATGAAAACAGCAAACACTATGCATGCTGCGCCTGTAGAATGGCATCTGAATCAATGTGTTCCATCCACAGGCTTTGAAACTTTGCTACTTATGCATGATGGTTTTTATAAGATTTCAAGCTTACTATACGAGTTTAGATTGGGACATGAAATATGGAGCAGACAAAATAACCAGCTACAACATCGTCACGCCACGTCTTCAGTAGCCAAGATACATTTGCAGCTGCCACTGAAAACTTCCAATATACCTCCAGTGGGTCAAGAACCAAACCAGAAGAGGGAGCCAGAGGTCGAGATTGGGATTTCACCTATGAGACAAACATTTGCGAACGGTCTTAGACAGTTCGTTTACAAACTGAATCGGAGAAGTAGAGGTACAGATTTGTTGTACACATTTTTGAGAGACAGGTGAATAGAAATGGCTGAAACCGGGTAAGACAGGCCAAACCCAGCGTAAACCAGTGTGGACAGATCACACCGTCGGGCCCAGACAGAATATTATAATGCAATTGGATATCCTAGAACCTGAAACTTACACAACTTTCGGACACTGGTATTGTGTGTATATATACGTTTATTTTTGTACAATAAAGACAAACTGTTCTCACTGACTAGGACTAGTCTTTCTTCTATCTTTATTTACGTGGACTCTGTGGAGTGTGGAGTGATTGGAAATAGGTACTGGTATTTGGTCTTCAAACTAGTAACTTACTGCCTTCCTGTATCGAACCCTAGTCGGAACATTATTATTTAGTGCCGTGACGTTATGGAACCTAAAGAGACGTCATTCTCATCGTTCACATCATAAAGTTACTCACAGTGATGTTTATTTACACTCAAAAAAGTGCTAGTACGAGGAAACATGTGATAAGTTTCGAATACATGAAATGTAATAAGGCCTATGGTTATAACCTCTTGAAACCGATAGATTTAGGATCATGCCGAAAACCACCTTCTGTTTTATGAGCATAAATATGATTACTGTGTCGAAAACTGGGAGAATTTAAAGGTTAATAGCTAATCAATTAATACTGAATATTACATATTTTAGAATCAACATCTGTCCATTCTTCTTCTCCAAGACCACTCAGAGGGTCAGCTTGTGTTGAGGGCTGGCTACAAGCCAAAACTGTAGACAGCAATTTGCGTCTATGTTACGTCCCGAATCATTGTCATGAGAAAAAAAATAACAAAGCTCAACCTTGAGGAACACACCAACCAACCACAGCAGACTTAACATGTGCAAATAGGCTTCGCAGATATATGGCTTATCCTACTGAGAAACGGTCACAAGCAGTATGGAATAACCTTCAGCAAGGAAATCCAATCAGAAGACGTTGCTTCTCCGCTGACAATAATGTACATGAAAATCTTCAAATACCTTTTCATTTTCTGAACAAATGATCTGTTGCCTGGCTCTTGTCTTCTGTCGTTACAAACTGAGTTATTAAATGAATATTCCTCATCCCTCTCTGTGTTGTTGGTAGATTTCCTGTAATTCAGTCATTGCGAAATACTACTATTATAAATAGTAATTTTAACATTTTGGCGTCGTTATGGAATTAAATAATCTTGGAAAGTTCCCTGTGAATGGTTCACCGCTGGAAATCACCGATTATCTTGAGTGCTTTGACGCATGGTGCATGTCGAAGAATGTTCGTAATGACAACATTTCACCTCATTTTATTACTGCGATTGGGCTAGATGCGTACAGTCTAGTGAAGACTCTCTCATTTCTATATAAACCAGTTTCTCTGAGATGATAAGCTCCGTGGACTTCTAACAGATCACTTCCACATAACAACTTTCTAAACACGAAAGAGGACTCCATTCAACAAACTTGTTCGTGCTCCCAACCAGAAGATTAGAGACTTTATTCTTCAGCTTCAGATACAAGCTTCAAAGTGCAGCTTTGAAGATCAGCTGCATACTCAACTACGTGATTGTCTAATCTCTGGGATCGATATTCTGAAGCTCGAGAAAGAGCCAATTCAGATTCCTTCCTGCACATTTCAAACTGCTTACGTATTGCATATTAAGATGTCAACAGTGAATAACCAGCTCCCATTACGTCGGTGTCCGACGTCATGTTGTCCAAAGTTGATAATGCAGGTGTTCATAAAACGAAATTCAAACATTCATCCCCACCTGATAGATTGCAGACAGAGGGAGAAAAGACCAAACCGTGTTTTTCCTGTGGAAAGATTCATCTACGCAGTACTTGCCGTTTTCGGGGTGCTAAGTGCCATAAATGTGGTAAAATTGGGCACATAAAGTCTGTTTGCCGGAGTTCAAATAATCATGCTACTCAGAATTCTCATGATTCTTTGAATTTGTTTGGTCAAATGCAGTCAACGTCCCTTTCAACTTTTCACAGCACTGAATCTCATCTGATGATAACCTTCACTACAAGTTCAGGCAAGTTTCACTATTTTATAATTGATACTGGGAGTAGTGAGTCTATAATTTCTAAGAAAGACTTACTACCGCTTTCTAAGCATGCCCAGACAGACCATATTACTAGTTCAATTACAGGCATAACTAGTCATGAATTGCCTCTTACTGGTGCTACTAACATTGGTTTGAAATTCGACAGTGGTAGTTTTGTGAATATCCCCTTTCCTGTTAGTGAATGCGGTCCATCTTTATTGGGATTGAAAGCCCTTAAATTGTTGAATGTCGAAATCTCACTTTGCACTGAGTTGTTTGATGGATCTTTGTTCAGAGAACTAGTTCTTCAATGTTCACAGTGTGTAGGTGGCATGAAGATTCAGCCCATCCATCTTGAAATAGAGGGTGATCCTATCTTTCTGAAGCACCGATTAATCGCATACGGCATTCGAGATGCAGTTAAGAAAGAATTAGACAAGTTGCTTGGGCAGGGCATACTTATGCCAGTTGAATCTTCGAATTGGGCGACTCCAATTGTGCCGCCACTAACGGCTGATGAGAAAGCACCGAGAATTTGTGGTCACTACTGCCTTACACTCAATAGTCGCTTACTGCAGCAGAGCTGCATTACACCAGAAACTGAAGACATTCCCTACAAGCTACATGGCTCAAAATACTTTTCCAAAGTAGGTCTCGAATACGCTTATGTGCAGATTCCTCTTAACAAAGCTCCTAGTGCATTAACAACCATTATTACTCCATTTGGATAGTTCAAGTATAAGTTCTTGTATTTTGGTTCAAATGTTTCACCTGCAATATTTCAATAAGTGATAAATCAGATGATAGATGGATTAGATGGTGATGAGTCTTACCATGACGACATTATAGTTCATGAACCGAATATCGAATTGCATAGTGAACGTCTGTTGAAACTGTTCAGGCGTTTCTGTGAAAAAATATCCTAGTTAATTCGCCTAAGTGTCATTTGACTTTGTCATCCGTATCATGCTTAGGATACACAGTAGACTCCGACGGTTTCAGACCCGATGCTAGTCGTTTGGCACCTCTCATTCAAGAACCTTCACCTAATAATGCGTCGTCGCTGAGATGATGGATTGATACTCTTCAGTTTTACTCCAGATTCATTCCCAACTTCACTGAACTGTTATCCCCGCTTTTTGATATTGTCTCCGGTGGTACAGTGGTTAGGACTATCGCCTACCATGCACATGGTCCGGGGTTCGATCCCTTGCCGACGCACACCTGATATCTTTGGTCGGCCTGTAAAATTTGGGCTACTGATATCAAATGCTGAAAATTCCATACCTGTACCAAATAAAAACGGTGTGGAATCAAGCCGTAATCAAAAATCAAAAAGATAATTTAAGTGGGAACAACAACACGAGGATATCTTGCGAAGAACTTTGGAGTTTCTTAATAGACAAGCTTTCTTAAGACATTTCTCATCGAATGATAAGTCTGTTCTCACTACATATGCTTCTCCTGTGTGCACAGCTGCAGTACTTGAACACAATGGACAACCTGCTATTTGTATTTCAAGACAACTACGTGAGAGTGAACAAGAGTACTCGCAAACCCAGAAAGTGGCTCTAGCAGTTGTATGGGCAATAAGATACCTGCACAAGTATCTCTTTGGTACTAAGTTTCACTCAGCTACTGATCATCAGGCTTTGAAATTCATTTACAATCCAGAAAACTCTCTGAATAGATCATCTGCTACTTTGGTTCAAAGATGGAATTTACAACTAAGTGCATATGATCACACCATTGAACACAGATCGACTAAGCATATACCTCATGCAGACTTCTTATCTCGTTATTCATTATTTGAAAATTCTGCTAGTGACACTGGTTGTTTGTTAGTCCAGCCGTTACCTGTGGATAGAGTTCCACTTATAAATGATACTCGGAAATATTACGGATGCATTATAAATGCAACAAAAGAGGTTGGAATATTTAGTGTAGGCGAAGATTTCCGGACTTTTATAGGCGAAGGGATGAGAATTCAGTCCATCCTGAAGGAATTCTATGTTTGAATGACAGAATTATTATTCTTCCGACATTAAGATCTGAGATTTTAGATGATCTTCATTCTGCTCATCTGGGAGCTGATAAGATGAAATCATTAGCACGTCTAACGTGCTGGTGGCCGGAAATTGATGCTGACATTAGCAAACGATCAAAGAGCTGTTCCAGTTTTCTGCATAAAATGTCCTAGGGAAAGTCAACGTGGAGACCATGGCCTGCGTCTTGTGAGGTTTGGCGGCGTTTTCCTGTGGATTACTGTTGCCCATTCTTAGATTCATACTATGCCTTAATTATTTTGGATTCTTATTCTAGATGGCCAGAAGTCATAACTACAGATATTTCTAACGCGAAATTCACTCACAGAGCTTTGAGGAAGATTTTTAGTCGAGAAGGAATTCCAAATGTCTTAGTTACTGATAATGGTACTCAGTGATTGGCTTAAACATATAGGTTGTCGTCAACTGTACACAACACCACATCATCCTCAGTCCAACGGGTTGGCATAAAAGTTTTGTACGAACATTAAAGAGTGCCATAGCATCAATGAGTCCTAAGAGTTTTGACGAGCTAGAGAGATGTGTAGATAACTTACTACTTCAATGTCACAATGCGGAGCATACGAGTACTCGTGAAATTCCTGCTAAACTATTCAGATCTGGAATTCTCCGAACGCATCAGATGTTCACGACTTCTGATGCACATTATTATAGAGGGAATGACTATAGACCTTCCGTTGGAATCATACTACAAAAAATGGGAAATCGAATGGTGAAGATATTAGACGGCGAAGATCATTCAGTTCATAACAGACACGTGAATCAACTGAAAATAAATGAAGTAGGTTGTTCTGATTATAATTTTAATGATTCCGCTACTGATCCTAATTTTTTAGATAATTCAGAAATAAGTCCAGATGACACTGGTTCAGTAATAGCTCAGAATCTGTTTGAAGATTGAAGAGACTTGCAAGCGGACGGAGACTTCATTATGAACATACGAGGTGATATCCTAGATGTAGCGGATGTGGTGATTGACAATTTCTATTATTGTATTTTCAAATGCTCACTTTTTTGTCAATATTTATTAGAAAAATTACAATCAATGTTGCCAAATGCAAAATTCTGCCCTCTCTGTTTTGTTGTTTATTTTATTGAGATTCGGCCATTGTGAAGTACAATTACATTATCTATTAAACGCACCTTCCAGTGTTGTGTTTTATTTATTGTGAAAGACAATCACCTTAACTCAGCTTACATTTATTTTTGACCTGATTCACCCTTGTTCATTTGTGTTCGTTAGCAGACATTGACGACTTATTTTGAATCATAATATTTCCAATATTATGTGTCAGAAAGCTCTTAAAACGCTTAGATTATGCACACTACAGCACTGTGTGCGTCTGTGTAAGCAGGATATGTAGAAGTCTTTTGAGAAATGAAAAAAGGTAACGGAAAATAGTACAGTGCAATATTAAATATTCAACACCACTAAAAGAATAAAGTGATGTATTTTTACGGAGTAATTGCTTTCTATAACCTACCCTAGTTTACTAGCTAGGTAAAGAGAGAGGATTGGTTGTAGTGGTAGAAACACTGCCCCCAGGAAACCAGTCAAACTGCTACAGAAACTTCAATGCACAACCAACCAAGAGTCAATGGGGTTGCTAGTCTTACGTCCAAACATCCTTCTTTGCTGGGAACATAACCGGCTAAGTAAGGTGTTGCAGTGTGTTGGTCGGGAGTAGAAACCCTAACCGCATAGGTTATAAGCGAACTATCTACCACTGAACTATCGGCGCACAAGTGTTTTTCACTAGACCAATTGGGCTGCTTACGACTGCAATGGTATCCTGAAACATTATTTGTTTCAACTTTTTCAAAATATGCTCTTTACAAGTTTGTTTGTGATTTATTTTTCAGTCGAATGTTCGTTATTAGCAGTATGAAGTGAGAAATTCTACTGTCACTATTTTTTGCCTGTTGAACAACCTCAAACTAGGGAAGGGCAACAGTCTGTTGCCTCTTGGCTCTCAGTAAATTTCCAGCTGATGTCGGTTCGTGGAGGTATCTACAGTGAATTTACTGGGAAACCCCGACAAAGGCTGGAATTTGATTATATATTTGTTCTATATGAAAACCCTTAAAACTTTAATATTTGGTGGGTATATTCACGAGTACAGTTTATTACATTTCGTGAATTATGTATTTGATTTTGTATATTTTCACAGATTCACAGTTTTGACTTTGATATCACCACTGGTTGCGAGCAGTCTTACCACAATATTTGGTACCCATGTTTCTAGAGCAGTCCAACCATAAGATTTCTCAGTGGAGCTAATGAGAGGTAGAATACGGAGATGTTTACGAAGCCGAGTTGATTTATAGTAATGTGAACATTCCATTTATAATCTACATGGCTGAAACGGTTACGGAAAGCCAGTATTTGCTTGAAAATGCGAGGATTTCATTGCAAATTGACAAAGTTTACTACTGGCTTCATTTTTTATAGTGTCGAAGAAGTCATTTACTCAAAGTGGTTATCCTAAAGGAATAAACCGATGAAGAACAACTGGAATAAACGAATGCATGACAGACTGTCAATTAAAAAGCCTCTTGGTATTTTGATTCATATATCAATAACCACTTGAGTGTGGTTTGTGTGGATAGCTACCACAATCTTATAAAAGTGAGAATACCCCCTTCAAGTCATTGATCTCACTTACTTTGGATACATCGATCCTTCAGTTCTACTGCTGAGGAATAGCATTGTGACTTCACAAACATTTAGAAAAGTAACTTTCCCCAAGGGTAATGCTGAGTCAGTCTACAAGAATTGTTTCCCAAGTATTTATCTACAAATACATTTCCTTACGGAATCAGCGACAGTATTGTACAAAGTGAGCAAGAGAGACAAGTGGTAATTGACTTAGCTGCGATAATTTCTACAGAAAAATTGTTATTGTGAATACTGTCAATTTGTGTCTTGAAGCAGCATTAGGTAATTGCCCACACTTCAGAAATATCTGATATCTACTGCTTAAAGGCTTTGAGAGATAAGGTGTGCAGAGTGTAGAAAGATAAAAATAATAATAACTGCAATATACTGATTAGATATCTTTATATAAATGAGAGAAACTTATTCGTTTTTGAGTATTATGATGATTTCCAATAAATTAAGTAAATGTTTAATGACACCTTTTACGCTTTTCAGAATACATAATCTCTCTTTAAATAAAAATTTTCAATAAACTAGTAACAGTTCCGAATGAATTACCTCCTAATTACCGAATGAACTGGCAGAAAGCAATGACGCCTCGAATCTAAGGTGTCATTAAACACTTTTGTTCAATTTAACCTACTTATTCTCCCGGTACCTTGAACATTCCCTTTGTCTGCATTCTAACACTGTTTGGTGTTTAGGTTATCGTAAATTTGATCATTTAAATTACGCTTGGTGCATACACATAAAAAAGGATAAAATACACAGAGTCCAACATCGACAGTATAAATTACTTCAATTTTAACGAAGTCTACAGCGGTAAATAACTCTCTAATTCTCTAAAATCAGTACCCTACAGTTTCATCAGCATTCACCATTGGTTGATGGCCTACACTGTTTAAGTCAATTTATTTAATCGAAGGCTCCCATTCAAGCATCCACTCAATGTGGCAACCTGTCGTGACACGCTCGTTCGTTCGAATACGATCTCTAGCTAGTTATAAAGTCATCCTTACTTGCTACGAATTTGGTCCCGAAATATATTCTCCGTTAATTGAACGATCGATTTATTGTTTTGCTTAGAATTTAGTCTACGCGGAAAAAACATCATAGGAGTTATGGATACAAGATCTAGTGTTAGTATACATAGTGCTATCCGTAAACGTCAACAACCCCAGCCTCTAAATTATTGAGCCCTATCGCGAAATTTATCTTTTTTAAACAGGCAGACGAATCTGGTGAGTTCGTTAGATCTTTAATTTGTTCTTGTACTCTTTTTGAAATACATATTTCTCCATCAGAAACTATATGCCTGAGCTCATCCGTATCTGACAAACTAGCAATATTATTCCGCGCATGTAGTATACTCATGATAATGTAGGAGCATATTATTATAAATATTTGTAATAGTAAAATTTCGCGATGACTGAATTACAGGATATCAACAAAAAGCACAGGAGAAAATCAATTTAGGAATTTAAATTTCGCGGAATTATTTGCAATTCATCCAATATTTACAAACAAAAAAAGTGAGCATTTGAAAATACAATAATAGAAATTGTCAATCACCACATCCGCTACATCTAGGATATCACCTCATATGTTCATAATGAAGTCTCCGTCCGCTTGCAAGTCTCTTCAGTCTTCAAACAGATTCTGAGCTATTACTGAACCAGTGTCATCTGGACTTATTTCTGAATTATCTAAAAAATTAGGATCAGTAGCGGAATCATTAAAATTATAATCAGAACAACCTACTTCATTTATTTTCAGTTGATTCACGTGTCTGTTATGAACTGAATGATCTTCGCCGTCTAATATCTTCACCATTCGATTTCCCAATTTTTGTAGTATGATTCCAACGGAAGGTCTATAGTCATTCCCTCTATAATAATGTGCATCAGAAGTCGTGAACATCTGATGCGTTCGGAGAATTCCAGATCTGAATAGTTTAGCAGGAATTTCACGAGTACTCGTATGCTCCGCATTGTGACATTGAAGTAGTAAGTTATCTACACATCTCTCTAGCTCGTCAAAACTCTTAGGACTCATTGATGCTATGGCACTCTTTAATGTTCGTACAAAACTTTTATGCCAACCCGTTGGACTGAGGATGATGTGGTGTTGTGTACAGTTGACGACAACCTATATGTTTAAGCCAATCACTGAGTACCATTATCAGTAACTAAGACATTTGGAATTCCTTCTCGACTAAAAATCTTCCTCAAAGCTCTGTGAGTGAATTTCGCGTTAGAAATATCTGTAGTTATGACTTCTGGCCATCTAGAATAAGAATCCAAAATAATTAAGGCATAGTATGAATCTAAGAATGGGCAACAGTAATCCACAGGAAAACGCTGCCAAACCTCACAAGACGCAGGCCATGGTCTCCACGTTGACTTTCCCTAGGACATTTTATGCAGAAAACTGGAACAGCTCTTTGATCGTTTGCTAATGTCAGCATCAATTTCCGGCCACCAGCACGTTAGACGTGCTAATGATTTCATCTTATCAGCTCCCAGATGAGCAGAATGAAGATCATCTAAAATCTCAGATCTTAATGTCGGAAGAATAATAATTCTGTCATTCAAACATAGAATTCCTTCAGGATGGACTGAATTCTCATCCCTTTGCCTATAAAAGTCCGGAAATCTTCGCCTACACTAAATATTCCAACCTCTTTTGTTGCATTTATAATGCATCCGTAATATTTCCGAGTATCATTTATAAGTGGAACTCTATCCACAGGTAACGGCTGGACTAACAAACAACCAGTGTCACTAGCAGAATTTTCAAATAATGAATAGTGAGATAAGAAGTCTGCATGAGGTATATGCTTAGTCGATCTGTGTTCAATGGTGTGATCATATGCACTTAGTTGTAAATTCCATCTTTGAACCAAAGTAGCAGATGATCTATTCAGAGAGTTTTCTGGATTGTAAATGAATTTCAAAGCCTGATGATCAGTAGCTGAGTGAAACTTAGTACCAAAGAGATACTTGTGCAGGTATCTTATTGCCCATACAACTGCTAGAGCCACTTTCTGGGTTTGCGAGTACTCTTGTTCACTCTCACGTAGTTGTCTTGAAATACAAATAGCAGGTTGTCCATTGTGTTCAAGTACTGCAGCTGTGCACACAGGAGAAGCATATGTAGTGAGAACAGACTTATCATTCGATGAGAAATGTCTTAAGAAAGCTTGTCTATTAAGAAACTCCAAAGTTCTTCGCAAGATATCCTCGTGTTGTTGTTCCCACTTAAATTATCTTTTTGATTTTTGATTACGGCTTGATTCCACACCGTTTTTATTTGGTACAGGTATGGAATTTTCAGCATTTGATATCAGTAGCCCAAATTTTACAGGCCGACCAAAGATATCAGGTGTGCGTCGGCAAGGGATCGAACCCCGGACCATGTGCATGGTAGGCGATAGTCCTAACCACTGTACCACCGGAGACAATATCAAAAAGCGGGGATAACAGTTCAGTGAAGTTGGGAATGAATCTGAAGTAAAACTGAAGAGTATCAATCCATCATCTCAGCGACGACGCATTATTAGGTGAAGGTTCTTGAATGAGAGGTGCCAAACGACTAGCATCGGGTCTGAAACCGTCGGAGTCTACTGTGTATCCTAAGCATGATACGGATGACAAAGTCAAATGACACTTAGGCGAATTAACTAGGATATTTTTTCACAGAAACGCCTGAACAGTTTCAACAGACGTTCACTATGCAATTCGATATTCGGTTCATGAACTATAATGTCGTCATGGTAAGACTCATCACCATCTAATCCATCTATCATCTGATTTATCACTTATTGAAACATTTGAACCAAAATACAAGAACTTATACTTGAACTATCCAAATGGAGTAATAATGGTTGTTAATGCACTAGGAGCTTTGTTAAGAGGAATCTGCACATAAGCGTATTCGAGACCTACTTTGGAAAAGTATTTTGAGCCATGTAGCTTGTAGGGAATGTCTTCAGTTTCTGGTGTAATGCAGCTCTGCTGCAGTAAGCGACTATTGAGTGCAAGGCAGTAGTGACCACAAATTCTCGGTGCTTTCTCATCAGCCGTTAGTGGCGGCACAATTGGAGTCGCCCAATTCGAAGATTCAACTGGCATAAGTATGCCCTGCCCAAGCAACTTGTCTAATTCTTTCTTAACTGCATCTCGAATGCCGTATGCGATTAATCGGTGCTTCAGAAAGATAGGATCACCCTCTATTTCAAGATGGATGGGCTGAATCTTCATGCCACCTACACACTGTGAACATTGAAGAACTAGTTCTCTGAACAAAGATCCATCAAACAACTCAGTGCAAAGTGAGATTTCGACATTCAACAATTTAAGGGCTTTCAATCCCAATAAAGATGGACCGCATTCACTAACAGGAAAGGGGATATTCACAAAACTACCACTGTCGAATTTCAAACCAATGTTAGTAGCACCAGTAAGAGGCAATTCATGACTAGTTATGCCTGTAATTGAACTAGTAATATGGTCTGTCTGGGCATGCTTAGAAAGCGGTAGTAAGTCTTTCTTAGAAATTATAGACTCACTACTCCCAGTATCAATTATAAAATAGTGAAACTTGCCTGAACTTGTAGTGAAGGTTATCATCAGATGAGATTCAGTGCTGTGAAAAGTTGAAAGGGACGTTGACTGCATTTGACCAAACAAATTCAAAGAATCATGAGAATTCTGAGTAGCATGATTATTTGAACTCCGGCAAACAGACTTTCTGTGCCCAATTTTACCACATTTATGGCACTTAGCACCCCGAAAACGGCAAGTACTGCGTAGATGAATCTTTCCACAGGAAAAACACGGTTTGGTCTTTTCTCCCTCTGTCTGCAATCTATCAGGTGGGGATGAATGTTTGAATTTCGTTTTATGAACACCTGCATTATCAACTTTGGACAACATGACGTCGGACACCGACGTAATGGGAGCTGGTTATTCACTGTTGACATCTTAATATGTAATACGTAAGCAGTTTGAAATGTGCAGGAAGGAATCTGAATTGGCTCTTTCTCGAGCTTCAGAATATCGATCCCAGAGATTAGACAATCACGTAGTTGAGTATGCAGCTGATCTTCAAAGCTGCACTTTGAAGCTTGTATCTGAAGCTGAAGAATAAAGTCTCTAATCTTCTGGTTGGGAGCACGAACAAGTTTGTTGAATGGAGTCCTCTTTCGTGTTTAGAAAGTTGTTATGTGGAAGTGATCTGTTAGAAGTCCACGGAGCTTATCATCTCAGAGAAACTGGTTTATATAGAAATGAGAGAGTCTTCACTAGACTGTACGCATCTAGCCCAATCGCAGTAATAAAATGAGGTGAAATGTTGTCATTACGAACATTCTTCGACATGCACCATGCGTCAAAGCATTCAAGATAATCGGTGATTTCCAGCGGTGAACCATTCACAGGGAACTTTCCAAGATTATTTAATTCCATAACGACGCCAAAATGTTAAAATTACTATTTATAATAGTAGTATTTCGCAATGACTGAATTACAGGAAATCTACCAACAACACAGAGAGGGATGAGGAATATTCATTTAATAACTCAGTTTGTAACGACAGAAGACAAGAGCCAGGCAACAGATCATTTGTTGAGAAAATGAAAAGGTATTTGAAGATTTTCATGTACATTATTGTCAGCGGAGAAGCAACGTCTTCTGATTGGATTTCCTTGCTGAAGGTTATTCCGTACTGCTTGTGACCGTTTCTCAGAAGGATAAGCCATATATCTGCGAAGCCTATTTGCACATGTTAAGTCTGCTGTGGTTGGTTGGTGTGTTCCTCAAGGTTGAGCTTTGTTATTTTTTTTCTCATGACAATGATTCGGGACGTAACATAGACGCAAATTGCTGTCTACAGTTTTGGCTTGTAGCCAGCCCTCAACACAAGCTGACCCTCTGAGTGGTCTTGGAGAAGAAGAATGGACAGATGTTGATTCTAAAATATGTAATATTCAGTATTAATTGATTAGCTATTAACCTTTAAATTCTCCCAGTTTTCGACACAGTAATCATATTTATGCTCATAAAACAGAAGGTGGTTTTCGGCATGATCCTAAATCTATCGGTTTCAAGAGGTTATAACCATAGGCCTTATTACATTTCATGTATTCGAAACTTATCACATGTTTCCTCGTACTATCACTTTTTTGAGTGTAAATAAACATCACTGTGAGTAACTTTATGATGTGAACGATGAGAATGACGTCTCTTTAGGTTCCATAACGTCACGGCACTAAATAATAATGTTCCGACTAGGGTTCGATACAGGAAGGCAGTAAGTTACTAGTTTGAAGACCAAATTATTATTATTATTATTGTTCCCTTGGGTTCCTAGTGGAACATAGGGCTTCAACTGCACATCTCCACTTGCTTCTGTCTTGTGCTGTTCTTTTCACTTGCGTCCATGTTATTCCATACTGTTTCATCTCCTTCTCACACGATCTCCTCCATGTCACCCTTGGACGTCCCACTCGCCGCTTCCCTTTTGGGTTCCACTCGAGGGCTTGACGAGCGATGTCACTCAACGGCCTCCTCAGCGAGTGTCCAATCCATCTCCACTTCCTCCTGCATATTTGTTGGGCGATTGGTTCCTGTTTCGTTTGCTCCCATAGCTTCTTGTTTGTGATTCTTTCTGGCCATCTAATCTTCAGTATGGAGCGAAGACAGTTGTTGATAAAGGTCTGCAACCTGTTGAAAATATTCTTGGTGACCCGCCAAGTTTCTGATCCGTAAAGCAAAATTGACTTGACGTTTGTATTGAAAATCCGAATTTTGTTGTTGATGGTGAGTGACGAAGATTTCCAGATTGGTTTCAGGTTGATGAATGTGTTTCTCGCCTTCTCGATTCTCGATTTGACATCCTCGTCCGTTCCTCCTGTAGGTGAGACAATGCTCCATAGATAAGTGAAAGAAGTAACCTCTTTGAAATCCCTCCCGTTGATGGTGATTGGCGCTGGATGTTGCTGCTGTTGTTGTTGTTGTTGGTTGGTTATTTTCATAACCTCCGTCTTGTCTATGTTCACCTGGAGTCCTGTCTTTGCTGCTTCTTCGACCAGTTTGTCGGTTTTTGCTTGTAAGTCTTCGATTTTGTGTGCCATCAAACATAAATCATCCGCAAAATCCAGGTCTTCTAGGTTCTTCACGTCGGTCCAGGATATCCCTGTCTTCTCGTTTCCCACTGTCTGACGCATAATCCAGTCCACCACAATTAGGAATATCATTGGTGATAATAAGCACCCTTGTCTGACTCCTGTGTTTACTCAAAACGCCTCGCTGAGTTTTCCGTTGTGGATCACTTGACATGTGCCGTTGTCGTACAGCTGTTGAATAAGGTTGATGAATATTTGCGGTACGCCGTAGTACTCGAGTAGTTTCCAAATTACTTCGCGGTCAACGCTGTCGAAGGCCTTCTCAAAGTCTATGAAGTTGAGGTAGAGCATGATTCCTCGCCAGTTCTTGCAGAGTCCCAGGTCGCCCTTCTTTGGTAGTTTCACCAGGTAACCTTTCCTCCAGTCAGTAGGCACCTTTCCCTCTTTCCAGATCTTTTGCAATAATGGAGTCAGCATATCTGCCGTCGTTTCTGGGTCCGCTTTCAGTGCTTCCGGGGGTATTCCATCTGGTCCAGCTGCTTTTCCAGCTTTCAGAAGCTTGATTGCATTCATGACTTCAGTTTTCGTTGGAGGATTGGTGTCAACTTGCAGTTGTGTACGTGCTGTTGTTGGTATTACTGGACGGGTTGCAGGTGGTGGTCGGTTCAAGAGTCCTTTGAAGTGGTCCACCCATTGTTTAATCTGTCTTTCTTCTTTGGTAATTGGGTTCCCTTGGCTGTCTTTTATAGGTTTCACTTGTGTTGATCTCTTCCCAGATAGAGACTTGGTTATCTGATATAGTGTCCTCAGGTCCCTTTTGCCTGCTGCCTTCTCAGCTTCAGTGGCCAGGTTGTCGTAGAATTGTCTTTTGTCCTTCCTGGCACTCTTCTTCACTTCTTTGTCCAGTGCTGTGTAAGTTGAGTTCAGCGTCTCAAACTCTTGTCCATCTTTGCATTGAATCATTTTCTCTTTCACCTTTCTCCTCTCCTCTATTAGTTTCCAAGTGTCTGTTGAGAGCCATTCCTTGTCTTGTTTCTTCTTTCTTCCTAAAACCGTTGAGCACGTTTCGTTGAAAATTACCTTCAGAGAGTTCCAATGGTCTTCCACGGATGATTCCTCAGTGGTGCTACGTAGTGTTTCCTGCTTTGCTCTGACAGTTGCAGTGAAAATGTCCTGTGTGATTGTGTCCTTCAGTTTGTGAGTGTTGAACTTGCATTGTGGCCTATCCCCAGGTATCCTCGAGGCTTCCAACTTCACCTTGAAAGTGCCTTGTACCAGATAGTGGTCTGAACCCACATCTGCTCCTCTTCTCGATCTCGTGTCCAGTAGGCTCCGTCTCCACTTCCTTGAGATTGAAATGAAGTCTATCTGGTTTTTGGTGTGTCCATCTGGTGAAATCCATGTTGCCTTGTGTATATCCCTGTGTTTGAACACACTGCCACCAATCACCAAATCATTGAAGGCGCAGAAGTCTGAGAAGAGTTCACCATTTTCGTTCATTTCACCGAGGGCCTCACGACCCATGGTGAGTTCTCTTCCTGTATTGTCTCCTCCCAGTTTCGCATTCATGTCGCCCATCAGGATTTTGATATCGCTCTTTGGGACGTTGTCCATTACTGTTTGTAGTTGACTGTAGAAATCCTCCTTCTTCTCATGTTCTGAGGCGTTTGTAGGCGCGTAGCACTGAATGATTGTAACCTTTTTTCCTTTTGAGTTGAACCTGGCTGTCATTATCCTGGAGGAGATTGGTTCCCACTGCATGAGAGCTTTAGCCGCTGTTGGTGACATCATGATGGCTACTCCCTCGGTGTGCTCGTGATTGTCCTCTGGGTGACCGGAGTAGATTATTGTCTCTCCAGTTGATAGTTGGCTCCTTCCACATCCGTTCCATCTGCTCTCGCAGATTCCCAACACTTCTATTCTATATCTCCTCATTTCTGCGGCTACCTGAGCAGCCTTCCCAGCTTCGTACATTGTACGAACATTCCACGTCCCCATCCTTATTTTCGCTTTCATCGAAAGAAGGCACATCGGCTGACTGGCTTCCCGAAGGCTTTCACCAGCCCGCGTCATTTCACTTCCCCGATTCCAGCGAGAAATAAGGTCACTATTTGTAATTTTAGAATTTTGAATATATTTGTGCGTTGAAGTTTTAGTAGCAATTTGGTTAAGTTTTGGGGGTGGAGTTGCTAGCACCACGCCCCAACCCTCCCTCTTTATCCGGGCTTGGGACCGGCTAGAATACTAGTGACCTAGTAATCTAGGCGAGGTTTTGAAGACCAAATACCAGTACCTATTTCCAATCACTCCACACTCCACAGAGTCCACGTAAATAAAGATAGAAGAAAGACTAGTCCTAGTCAGTGAGAACAGTTTGTCTTTATTATACAAAAATAAACGTATATATACACACAATACCAGTGTCCGAAAGTTGTGTAAGTTTCAGGTTCTAGGATATCCAATTGCATTATAATATTCTGTCTGGGCCCGACGGTGTGATCTGTCCACACTGGTTTACGCTGGGTTTGGCCTGTCTTACCCGGTTTCAGCCATTTCTATTCACCTGTCTCTCAAAAATGTGTACAACAAATCTGTACCTCTACTTCTCCGATTCAGTTTGTAAACGAACTGTCTAAGACCGTTCGCAAATGTTTGTCTCATAGGTGAAATCCCAATCTCGACCTGTGGCTCCCTCTTCTGGTTTGGTTCTTGACCCACTGGAGGTATATTGGAAGTTTTCAGTGGCAGCTGTAAATGTATCTTGGCTACTGAAGACGTGGCGTGACGATGTTGTAGCTGGTTATTTTGTCTGCTCCATATTTCATGTCCCAATCTAAACTCGTATAGTAAGCTTGAAATCTTATAAAAACCATCATGCATAAGTAGCAAAGTTTCAAAGCCTGTGGATGGAACACATTGATTCAGATGCCATTCTACAGGCGCAGCATGCATAGTGTTTGCTGTTTTCATTCATTTGCTCAAAGCATTTAATAAATTTTCAAAAGAATAGACCATCTGGTGCAAACCGGTCACAAAACCAGCGTAGACGAATCCTTCTCCATAATATACCGGGTGCCCAACAAACTACCAAAATCCTCGAAGCACCGCTTACTCCAAACAGCAGAGGCTATTGCAATTCGCCTCAAACAACCAGCATTCTGTGTCCAAAAGAAACAAGTCCAGCCCCTACTACTGCCCTGGCCCTCAGTAGAGACTATAAACTCATGAATTTGTACCATTACCTTTCCTAATTCTTCTGACATTCAGTTTAATTGATGTTGATGCTGTTCAGCTGTAATTTATCAATATTATTGATTTGATGTTATTTAAACATTAATGTCGTTCATAAGACTAATTCATTCATTCATTATAATGTATATATAATTGTAGAACCTGATGATGAATTTATCGAAAAGAGTTCTCTTTGTTCAGTGTCTATTCTTTTGAAAATTTTAATGGGCATTTTTAATCATTTAATAAATGCATATAAGTGATAAGAAAGACTCCATGTGTTACATTTCATAGGTCTTAACCTACATTACAGTCAGACGGTAACTATTTTCACTGCTATGACTGTGACTTTGACAGAAATCCGTTACTCGAAGTTGAACGTTTAGGTCTTGTTTTCTCACTTGCTCCTAATTTCTAATAGCATGTGCGCCAATAGACTTAAAGGTATGTGAAGGACTACAGAATTTGTCTTGAGGAGCACAGTATTACGATTTTTAAGAAAGCATTGCAATCACTGAACCATTGTTCTGCTCAAAGTAATTAAAGCTACATACAGCATATCAATTAGGCTACTGAAGGCAGTTTTCTGAGAGGAATGTCACCGATGATTTCCATTGAACAGGAATTAATTAGAATGGTCAAAATAATCAGTAGTGAGATATATATATAACAAGTGAAAAGCAGTGCTCAATAATACAAAGGAAAATATTTGACAAGTATATGTAAAATTAGTTTCTGTAAGTGTATAATATGCGTACATGAATAAGTTTTGTAAGCGTTCAGTTAGGCCTGATATAGAGGCGCTAAAACAGGAAGGATTTCTGTAAATTATTGACGCCTTTATTCATTCGAGACGCCAACAGGAAGTTTGAAAATGTGATAGGAGCATTCTTCGGCTTCTCTCTCTCATTTGTGTTTACCTAATATGTTGGATTCGCCAAAGACCAGAAGTAATCTAAACAGTGGAAGTTTCCTGTCAGAACTCTGAAACTTGAGTTTGCAGCGAATTGTCTCAGCGTAATTTCTACTTCAAGGACTGTGATACCTATTCACCAATTGATAAAGTATTGATAGTGGTGGTAAAATACCCAATCATGCACCCCCTTACTTTAACCTAGTTAAGCTGTATTAAGCTGTATTTTGTTCGAAATCCCTGCGAGAGTTGATAGTTGCAGCTCAAACGATTACGACTTGCAAGGAGTTAATTAAGGATTGTAATGCGATGGTTATTTTGAACAGCTTGTTAGCACTCGAAGACTAATTTGAGTACATTGGGGTGTTCGGTGAAGTTAAACGTAACACTCAATGACCTTTAAGAAAATTCTAAACTACAAACGTGTTGTAGGCGTGATAATAATTTCTCTTGATACTCTTCAGCTCACGCCTAAGATTATTAAATATACATCTGATAAGAATGAAGATATTTAAAATGATGTACTATGTGAAACCCAACTCACTGGCTGTTATCAACTACTGTTTCCAATCAATTAGAATGATCATTTCAATTCTACATTTTTCATTGGTTGATAGAAGAATGTTCTGTACATTTCACTTATTCACATTCTATCCACTTGTTTATCAAGTTGAAATAAATTAACCTACCTGCATTCATGATTTCTTTCTTCACTGTACGGTTACGTATTGTATTGTAAGTAATATTTTTGCATATTTCTGAAGTGTTTAATTTTGCATTAATTAACTTCGTATTATTATAACTTATTTAAATTTTGGATTTTTAAAAATCCAAATAAATCTGCTGAAGAAGCTGTGGCTTACACAGCGAAACGTTCAGAAAAATCTTGTTTTGATTTTCTTAACACGCTGGCATTAATCAAAATAATTGATAATTAATCAATCTGACTCGGCGCTCAAATTATTCCAGGAAGTTCGTACCACCTACGGCCTGGAAGCATATAACTTCGTATTATTTGCCATTTCAAATTTTCCCTTGAAAAGAAAACAAATCCTGAATTTGTTAGTAAGGTGAGAATAATCAATGTGTGATAACTGATATTCTGTTGAATGTTCTCTGTATTCTCACCGATGATCATGTTTGGTGTCAGATTATTGCACCCAATAAAACAAATCGTCCATATTTAATCTGAACTGTTTGTTATGCTGTATTATATAATAAACTTAGCAACTATACAGAGTGGATATCACGCTTTAGTTTCAACGGATTGACCTTACACAACCAATGAGATGGTTGATCTTTCACAATAAATTCATATGTAATGACTGGTTTGATATGACGTTAACAATACCTACGAGAAACTAGGGCACACTTTTGCAGCTCATAACAGACTCATATACTTTGTAAGTCATTTTTACTATATAGATGTGTAGTTAAATAAACTTTTCGGTTCAATAAATGTCGGTTTCTCATACGACAATTTCGAATGATTCGTCAGAGTCATTTGGCTGAACCATGAGTGTCGTGTCTGCTTTTTATAGTTGACGTAAACATCCACTCTTGTTTGTTTATTCGTGAACAATATTGTTCAATGGATTTCGTCAGATTTTACAAGCTTTGGTCTGCAGAAATCAGGGATGTGCAACTTTCGGTTTCATCACATGACCACTTTGCCTTTGGACATTCAACTGTTGTTTTATTTATATAAGTATAAAACTTGGGCACTGTGGGAGAGTGAGTATAACTCCGTTGTAAGCAAGATATTCTATTTTGATAAATCACACAGTTAATCATCATCATCATCCTCATCATCATCACCAGTTAATCAGTTAATATTGCTGTACAACACTGTGTGATTTATCAAAATAAAATCTTATCTATAATGGAGTTGTTTTATTTCATATACGCCAACCGGTTACTCTTCTTTCAATCAGAAGCATTTGTTGAAACTATCAGTAAGATTCAAATAGGAAAAAGGATACAGTAGCAGAATATTTTATGTGTGCCTCCCAATTTCAAAGTGACCAAAAGTTTGTTGTATTCAGTTTTGTTATCATAACTAGCTAAATAAGTTGACACCGTCTGTTTAGTAATTTTGTGCTTGAATAATGTCATTAAGGCTTGATGAAACACCATAACAGATATCATCTGTCAAATGGATACAGAATACTAATGTACACAAACATAGTTCTTAAGGATACTGAGGTGTACATCAAAAGATCCTGTCTTAAGTATTAATCATACTCTTATTCAAAGGAAAAACGGCTAAACCAATATGATTGTCATCTCATATAGTCAAGTTAGACTACTACACTTTTAATTTTCTTGTATGCTAACGATTACATTTACTGAAAGATGAACGGCGTTATTCTTTAATAATCCGATCCTCTAAATGCCTAAAATGCTAATAAAGTACAATTTGTAATCGGTTATATCAGTTAAGCAGTACATATATATATAGTTTATCTAGATTTGGTGCAATTACCATGGTGAGTGTGTTAGGCTGTGTATTCCAACCCATCTTTGTATGAGAGGATTATGCGTATTTTGAGGTAGGCAAGTAATTTAATCAACTGAAAAAGTAACCTAGAACACCACTAGCGCAACGTTGATTATGTTAAATAAGTATGATAATTCTGGCTGTTTCTGTTAATGCGCTGAGTGAACAGAGCTGTTTAAGTACTTAAGTCAATAGGGAAAGAAACAATATCACTAATCTTCAGTGTGTTTCATGACCATTTTCGGGGAAGTATTTATTTATCGGATAGGTGAATCTTTGTATTGTGGTGCTGGCAAGAAGTTTCATATTGCCCTGTACTCAACTGTAAAGAAACTGGAACGAGACTTCGTTCGACAAAGAACGTGATTTAGAGAAGACCCGTTGCTACGTAATTCATATGTCGAGGAAGTAAATGAAAGGTTGGTATTAGGGAAGTATACCATTCCTTTGACAACTTTACATAGGAGAATGGGATTAAGTCGTTGACGCCTGAACCAAAGGGGTTCCATCTTAAGAGTTGTTTAACGGTAATTGCAGAGAACTTTTAGACTTTTTCCGAAAATTCTGTTTGTAAATCTCCTTTCGACACTTTCAATCTTCACTATGTCCCTGATAGAAGTGCTATCTAAGATAAATGAACAGTATCAGTGTTTTATACATAAGCATTTTAGAGTCTTGGGTTCGACAGTTATGAAATTTAAATCCAAGTAATCTGCTGGCTTAAGGAAGAGGATTTGAAATCAGCAGAGTAACCGAGCCCGAGGTCAAGTGCAGAAGAAGAAATGGTGATTGGCTTGCCGCAAATTGTTGTGTGGCACGATACAAAGGCAAGTTGAGCATAAGAGACCACAATTTTCCACGTTAATCTGCATTGTCCATCACTCACACCACTTTTGAGTGTTGTCAATATCCGATTACCTTTTATAAAACAGATTATCACTTCTTAGGTGGTATTGAGGTAAACAGACTTTAAGTCATCGGCATGTGAGAAATGTCTGCCATGTTTTTATAGCATCACATACGTCATTTAGATACATAAGGTAAAACAGAGGCCTTAGTACACTACCTTGAGTTACGTCACTTGATACTGGATTGTTACTAGAAAATGTGTCGTTAATCTTAACAGGCTGGGATCGACCACACACAAATGAGTCGCAACATTGTAAGAGATTGCCGGATATGGCGTAAGACTCTCGTTATTTCGGGAGAAAACTATGACATGCCTTATGGAATGCCTTCTTAGGATCAGCTTACATAATAAGTAAAACGCGTTTTTCATATGTAATTCCAGTGATAAAGTCAAATAGTTCCATGTGGCATGTCAGACATGACCTCAACCTCATAAAACCGTACTGAGAGGGTGTTATGAGATTTTCAGTGAATCAGAAGTCAGTGATTTTAGTAGTGATTGTCTTCGCAAATATGCTTGACAAAACAGATGCTATATCATTCAGTTTGTATTTCTTTAAATCATATTCGAAGCATTAAATACACGAGTGAAAATGAGAATTAAAAAGCTCAATGAACTACTACTGACAATCAGACTGTGAAGACATCAAAGCTATTAATTTCAACCGAGACGAAGATCGATGGAGATCACGTTCTCCATATCATCATTATCTGTTACAATGTTTCTAGTTCTGTCAACGACATTTAAAGATACTGAAACTTTCATTCTCACTGGATGATCTGATCGGAAATTGAAATACTTGTTTGAATGTGTCAGTTTCCTGTATATTGTGAACTTTGGTTCCTCGTCAGTTTGTCTTTGCACAAGACAATCCAGGAAGTTTAGAGTTTCCTCGTTCGCTTCTACTTCATTAGTAAAATCTATATAATAATTTGAGATTAAGTTGACCAAGGCTAGAATGTTTTGCTTTTCAGAATTCTTAATAATTAAGAATGTGTCGTCTTTTACATATCTGTACCATATTAGAATGTTTTGCTTTTCAGACTTGGCCCGTGTTCTTTCTAAGTGACAGAGACAATGTTAAGCGCGAAACCTATGACTTGCTTTGTTGTTAATAGTCATAATTTTAGGTTCTTTTATTTTTCTCTCTTATTTTGTATTCTATTGTGAACTCCTTCTTAAACATACCTAGCTACCTAAATTATTTACATTGGCCTACTGTTTTGTACTTTACTGTATTCCTTCTTTTGTGTATCTACTGGTTCATACTATATTAGCACTATGAGTAGTACAAAGTTGTCCTGTTAGTAACCATCATATAATATTAGTCTTGTGGCTGTTTTTTGTTCGGCAATATTAACTGACAATCGTTGGTTGTGAACGCCATTATCACCATCTTAAAATTTTGTATTATGCAGGATTACTCACACTACCACTACAAACACCGCATTAGATCGGACAATAAACAAACAAAACAACAACCCTGAAATGTTATTTTATGATTGTTTAGTGTTGTTTCAACCAAATTAACTGATCTTCTTGGCGAAAAACATTCTTAAATATCATTTCATAACTTCTTATATGACTAAAGCTTTACTGTCACCATGCATAATCATATCATAGCTTCCAAATACCCAATACTGAGATATTATTATATGCTGTTTATTATTAATTATTATTAATTAAGAATGTGTCCTTTACATTTCTGCACCATATTAGAATGTTTTGCTTTTCAGCTTTCTTAATAATTAAGAATGTGTCCTTTACATATCTGTACCATATGAGAAAGCTTTTTTTTCAGATTTCTTAATAATTAAGAATGTGTCCTTTACATATCTGTACCATATGAGAAAGCTTTTTTTCAGATTTCTTAATAATTAAGAATGTGTCCTTTACATATCTGTACCATATTAGAAAGTTTCCTTTTTAACCGTTTTCAGCTTTTATGGCTCTACGAATATGTGCTTTCTAATATGGTATAGATATGTAAAGGACACATTCTTAATTATTAAGAAATCTGAAAAAAAAGCTTTCTCATATGGTACAGATATGTAAAGGACACATTCTTAATTATTAAGAAAGCTGAAAAGCAAAACATTCTAATATGGTGCAGAAATGTAAAGGACACATTCTTAATTAATAATAATTAATAATAAACAGCATATAATAATATCTCAGTATTGGGTATTTGGAAGCTATGATATGATTATGCATGGTGACAGTAAAGCTTTAGTCATATAAGAAGTTATGAAATGATATTTAAGAATGTTTTTCGCCAAGAAGATCAGTTAATTTGGTTGAAACAACACTAAACAATCATAAAATAACATTTCAGGGTTGTTGTTTTGTTTGTTTATTGTCCGATCTAATGCGGTGTTTGTAGTGGTAGTGTGAGTAATCCTGCATAATACAAAATTTTAAGATGGTGATAATGGCGTTCACAACCAACGATTGTCAGTTAATATTGCCGAACAAAAAACAGCCACAAGACTAATATTACATGATGGTTACTAACAGGACAACTTTGTACTACTCATAGTGCTAATATAGTATGAACCAGTAGATACACAAAAGAAGGAATACAGTAAAGTACAAAACAGTAGGCCAATGTAAATAATTTAGGTAGCTAGGTATGTTTAAGAAGGAGTTCACAATAGAATACAAAATAAGAGAGAAAAATAAAAGAACCTAAAATTATGACTATTAACAACAAAGCAAGTCATAGGTTTCGCGCTTAACATTGTCTCTGTCACTTAGAAAGAACACGGGCCAAGTCTGAAAAGCAAAACATTCTAATATGGTACAGATATGTAAAAGACGACACATTCTTAATTATTAAGAATTCTGAAAAGCAAAACATTCTAGCCTTGGTCAACTTAATCTCAAATTATTATATAGATTTTACTAATGAAGTAGAAGCGAACGAGGAAACTCTAAACTTCCTGGATTGTCTTGTGCAAAGACAAACTGACGAGGAACCAAAGTTCACAATATACAGGAAACTGACACATTCAAACAAGTATTTCAATTTCCGATCAGATCATCCAGTGAGAATGAAAGTTTCAGTATCTTTAAATGTCGTTGACAGAACTAGAAACATTGTAACAGATAATGATGATATGGAAAACGAGATCTCCGAAATAAAAGAAATATTGATTGGAAATGGTAACCTGGAAAAGCTTCTAGATAATATTGTCTATCGAAAGGATCAGAATGGAAAACAGAAAACTGAATAACTACTCTATGTGTAAAACTTTGGCACTGTGGTTGTAAGTAACTTCATATTAGTTGGTTTATTAGATGTATCACACAGCGAACGGGTATTATTTACTGGATGACATTTCGAACAAAAATCTAATGTCACAGAAGCTTTGTTTATCGAATCAACTGCAAATACGTGTAATAGGAATGATTCATCACCTGTCCCCGATATCTGGAAAATTCTACTACCCATACGACAAATAGGAGAAAACAAAGGAAACTATAAAACTCAAGTTTCGATGTCGTGTGATTCTAATTGATGTGATTATGAACAATAAATTTTGTTCGAAACATCATCCAGTAAATACTAATACTGTTTCACTGTGTGATACATCGAATAAACAAACTAATATAGGAAATTGAAAATTCTTGCCTATCGATGATAGCCATTGCATATGGAATGGAAACAGCTGAACAACTTCAAAGAATATTTGCTGCATATAATATTAAAGTCTATTTCAGGCCCTCTAATTCTCTAGAGGAAGTTTTGTTAAATGTCATAGATATGGTTCCCAAAATGTCACAAAACAACTGTGTCTGTATGATAAAATGTTCAGAATGTGAAGCTTGCTATATTATGGAGAGCAGTAGACAGCATAATGTCAGAGTGTACGAACGTAAACTATGTACGGAACATCCAACTAGAAATGAAGTAGAATTAAAAAGTCTAGAAAAACGATCAGCTGTAGCAAAGCATGTTATAGACAGTGGACATAAGATCGACTTCGACATTATCAGAATTCTAGGAATAGTCTTTCATTCACATAAAGAAAGGTTGACCTCTGAAGCCTTGCATATTTTGACTACATGGAATGCAGCAAATAGGAGAAATGGGATGGACTTATCAATTATATGGCAGACTCTAAGGAAGCAAAACAGATGAGGGAGAAAAACAAAAGAATCAATTCTATATCATCACCATATTATGAAATATTATCATGTTTTGACGTGTTTTTCACATAACAAACAACACACACACTCATACAGACAAATACGCAAACATGACAATTCGACACTTGTCATTACAAATATGTGATGACTGTTCACACTTTCCGATTGGTACATATGCATACCGACAAATAACCTTCAAAGGAAGTGACTTCAGTTTATGTAATATTTGATCGTATATTCTGATGCCAAGTAAAAATCTGAATAATTCTTATGGAGAAGCTGTGGCTTACACAGCGAAACGTTCAGAGAAATCCTGTTTTGATTTCTTCTTAAATACGCTGGGATTATTTCAAATAATTCTAATTATTCAATCTGACTCGGCACTCGAATTATTCCAAGAAATTCGCAAAATGTATGGTCTGAAAGCTTGTATTCAGTAAGAGACTGGCCTGCATGTTAGTCAAGCAGCTCTTCTAAAAAGCTAGGTTTTAGTTACTCAGATAGTAACTAATTCCAAAGGTGCGTTTAACCACTGATCCAGCGGAGTGCGAAAGTTGGTTAGCTAACTCATTGTTAGGATAGGGTTTGACTTACGCCATACCGTTCAGACTGTTTTCATCTTCATGGTTTTGCAGTGCTCACTGTATTCAAAACCCCATTCTGACACCAGTGTTCTTAAAGTGAATTGGTGCTACACTCAGCAGAAGTCAAATTGAAATAAGTGGAAGGTTTTCTAAAATTGCGTTAAGGCATACTATGTAAAGTGAAACGTCTGTTTCACAATAAAAATTGCCAGCAATCCACTCTAGAAGCCCCCGTGTTTCAAATATATTCTTACGTCTAGTGTTGCACCTTCAAACACTAAAGTTGTGCTTTATACACCAATTTACATTTTGTGTTGATTAGACCTTTTGTCGTTCATCGGACTGTCGTATATCCTTTGTTCAAACGCACGCCTTTGTTAGCTGTGAGCCACTTTTGTGTTCAGCCACTGTGACATTGGTGCTTGGATGCTGGATAACCTCATGTTTGAGGGTTTGTATCATCTGATAGGTTTCGCTTAACAGAACAATAAATCTTGCAGTTTTTTCAGCTGTTTTGGCTTCAGTATAGGTCTGTAACGACAGAAGGCAAGAGTCAGGCAACAGATCATTTATTAAGGAAATTAACGCATATTTATATATTTCATCTACATTACTATGGATATTTAAACAAACAAAGACAGTCTTCCGATTGGTTGTTTCTCACGTAAAGTTAATCTTTCATCTATTTGTGACTGTTTGTTGAATGTCAAATCCTCTATATGTTAACTGCATCCGCCTACGCAAAGTCTGCTGTGGTCGATTTTGAATCAATCGTTGTTCACATTTTCTCACGACAAATCTTGGGAACGTAAATATTGACGTAAATTACTGTCTACCAATTTGGCTAGTAGACACCTCGCACCACAGGTCTACTATAGGTGGTTCGATGGCGCTACGCCGTATAACCCCACTTTTCACCATCATAAAGCTAGGAAATACAGATTCGGCTACGTTTGTTCGTCGTATAAATAACTTCTCCCATTAAGGTGATGGGTCGCGAGTACCCAAGTATCACAAATTCCCAAACAGAGTACTTTGTTATGTTATGCATAATACCCCTGAGATATCTTATCACTATTGTAGCATAGACATCCAGGAGATGGTGTATGCTTCTAGACATCACCTACTGATGTATTCCCTTGCTTTTGGCATGAGCTAGGTAATGTGCTTATTTCCCACAGCCTTGTTAAGAACAGAGTGCTAATCATCATAATAAGACTTACGCCACCTGAAAATATTTTTATAGGGTGACTGGTACGTTTCCGTTATGTCTCAGACCTACGTTTTGATAATGATTACATTTTTATAAAGATTTTATCTTAGCGACACTACAGTCTGAGTCAGTTTTCACCTGTATTGGTGGGAGTACCAGTGGTGCAGTCGTTTAGCTTCAACATTGCCAGTGTTTTCAAACCAGAAGGGGTGACTGGGCCGTTCTCTGCTTTTAAAAGGCATTTCGCCTCGACATATAGTAATTGACTTTTAGGTGCAGTACAACATAGTGTGTTCTTGATGTATGACAGGCTAATTAGCATCATACGAGTTACCCAGCCTTAAGATTGTTGGACAACTAGAATGAGAATGCATGCGTTTGTAGCTACAGTGAATACTTACCATGGCATGGAATCTCAAAGCCTTGATTTCACTGCCAACTTACTGACAGTATGTGTGGTGCATCATAGGCTACTGCTTGTTGGAATGGCATTATACGGCATTACTTAGCTTTGGTTTTCACTTGAACATCCACAATAAAAGTGTTTTACTCTGAACATTCTGATTATCTGAACACAAACACGGCAGTGACCTAAGGTGCCTGCTTACTGGAAGTATGAGAAGACGGTTGCTAATGAACAAGTAAATTTCCAAGGTGTGATAATTGAAGCCCCTCGTAACTGAGATTTGTATTTCTTTTGAATCAAAGATTTAAATATTTGGTGTAGTTGAGATTATAAGAACAACAAAGTTCAGCGAAGTCTCTTTCCGGCGAATTCATTCACTTAGCTGTACAATCTCATTTATATATGTTTATTAGGTCTGTCGAACAAAAATAAAATAAAAATTAGTTAGGGTTACTGTTTAAGTCACAACACCAGGATACAAAGAATACGTCCACACCATCATATCCGCTGAATAGCCATCACTACCCTTCCACCTTTTAATATGCAAGGTCTAGGAAAAATTCTTCATTTTTATTATTATGTACTACACAGACTGTTTTTACATTCGTTTGTTAACTCTCATTGAAATTGATGGTATGGAAGACAACTTTCTGGAGATCATCTTGGATGTCTCAACTGCTACAGCATTTTTTAAAAAGAATCTCAGAAGGGTCATGAGTTCCTTCAAGGTTGCAGATACGCCTAGCTGACGAGTGCCAACTAGCCCGAAACCTAGGTCCAAGGCTTCCTGCCGATTGCCTCCAAAATCAGTGTGCACCATGACGGCGAGCTACCTAGAATGGTGGTCACATTGCAAACCTGACTGATAGTATTCAGTCTGCACCAAAGAAAGAACTAGACACGTCACACTAGTTACTAGTGTCCAATCAAATCAGACACTATATTAATCAGTCCGTGACTCTTTACATCATATTTTGAACCGGATTTAAATCGGGGGATAATACATGATTGCTTCCATTTAGAAGGATGAATTCCCTTCATAAGTAACGCTGGAAATATTTTAAGCGAAAGGATTTAATGGAGTCAGGGAACTGAGTCATATCCTACATTATTGGAGAATTTCAATGAACTTACTGCAATTTTTATAACATCAACCGTCGGGCATATATCTGATGGTGTTTTCTCTGTTACAGAGTCGAAGCTGATGCAAGCGGAATGATCGTGCGTGCATGAATCAGAAAAATGCTTGTTAAGGAATTCAGCTATGCCTGCCTCATCCGTGACAGCAACATCATTATGGAGAATGTATGGAATGTTACATCGTTTCAGCCGCAGTCATTTTTGAAAGAGTTTGCATAGGGAACTAATTTTGCAATTTTTAATTTTAAAGCCAACAAGTTTTTCTTTGTAAATTCCGTTGACAATATCTGATCTGATTTTATCATGAACTGTTAAGATGCTAACGAGCAAATAGAAGCCAATGGATTTACTGAAAATTTTATATATATATATATATATATATATGTCACCAGACGGGCGAACCAAAAACCAAATTGACTTTATCACAATATCGAGGAAGTGGAGACGCAGCCTACTGGACACAAGAGCAAGAAGAGGAGCAGACGTTGGCTCAGACCACTACCTCGTACAAGGGACAATCCAAATCAAATTAAAAGCTTTCAGGGAAACAGGAGCTGCAAATAGACCACAAGCCAAGTTCAACACTCAAAAGCTGAAGGACCAGGCTACAAAGGACATCTTCATTGCAAACATAAGGGAAAAAGCCGAGACACAAATCAACACCAACGAAAAGGTCAGCGTCGAAAAGCACTGGAACAAATTGAAAACGGTGTGGAGTCAAACCTGCATGGAAGTCCTAGGCAGAAAAAAGAGACAGGACAAACAGTGGCTCTCTACGGACACTTGGAAACTAATAGAAGAGAGAAGGGTGGCGAAACAAAAGATTATCCAGTGCACCGACGAGCAACAGAAACAGGAGTTGAGTGCAAGCTACAATGCACTGAACAAAAGAGTGAAGAAAAGTGCCAGGGAAGACAAAAGAAAATATTGTGAAACCATGGCAAACGAAGCAGAACAAGCTGCAGGCAAAGGAGACCTCGCTACACTATACCAAACAACTAGGCACCTTTCGGGCAAAAGTTCGACACAGATTAAGCCAATAAAGGACGACAATGGAAAGTCAATCACCAAAGAGGTGGAACAGAGGAAGCACTGGGCTGAACACTTCAAAAGACTTCTAAATCGTCCGCCACCTACAACGCGTCCAACAATACCAACAACGGAAGCAGAACTACCAATGAACATCGACCCTCCGACGAAATCCGAAGTCCTGAATGCCATCAAGATGCTAAAAGCTGGGAAAGCGCCAGGACCAGATGGAATCCCAGCAGAAGCTTTGAAAATAGACCCAGAGACAACAGCGGACTTGATGACGCCACTACTAGAGAAGGTGTGGAAAGAGGGCAAAGTACCCGAGGATTGGAAGAACGGATACTTATTCAAACTGCCAAAGAAAGGAGATTTGAGTCAATGTAAAAGCTGGCGTGGAATTATGCTTCTGTCCATTCCAAGCAAGATACTATGTCGCATCATCCTGGAGAGAATTAAACAAGCCCTAGATGAAAAACTTCGTCCGGAACAGGCCGGTTTCAGGAGGAACAAGTCATGCATTGACCAAATCGCCACCCTACGGATTATCATTGAACAAAGTTTGGAATGGCAGTCACCTCTCTATCTCAACTTCATCGATTTTGAGAAAGCCTTCGACAGCGTCGATCGAGAGGTGATATGGCAACTACTTCGCTACTACGGGGTGCCGCCGACAATTATACATCTCATCCAACAGCTGTATGACAACGCTGCATGCCAAGTAATCCACAACGGGAGGCTCACGGAATCCTTCGAAGTGAGGACGGGAGTGAGACAAGGCTGTCTACTGTCACCAATGATCTTCCTGATTGCAGTTGATTGGATAATGCGGCAGACAACGGCAACCAACGAGGGAACAGGCATAAAATGGACCGACACAAAAGCCTTGGAGGATTTGGATTTCGCCGATGATATATGTCTGATTTCCCACAAACTGGAAGATATGCAAGTGAAAAGCAACAAATTGGCAGAAGAAGCAGCAAAGATAGGACTTCAAGTGAACATAGACAAAACAGAGGTAATGAAGATTCCTGGCCAACATCAACAGCAACAACCGACAACAATCAGCATAAATGGGAGGAACCTGAAGGAAACAACTTCTTTCACCTACCTGGGAAGCATCGTCTCAACTACAGGAGGAACTGACGAGGATATCAAAGCCAGAATCGGAAAAGCAAGACAAGTTTTCATTTCTCTCAAGTCTATGTGGAGGTCAACAGCATTCAGCGTTAAAAATAAGATCCGTATTTTCAACTCCAATGTGAAGTCAGTACTACTATACGGATCAGAGACTTGGCGTGTCACAAAGAGCAGCTCAAACAAGCTACAGACCTTCATTAACAAATGCCTTCGCTCAATACTCAAGATCAAATGGCCAGAGAGGATCAGCAACAAAGATCTCTGGGAGCGAACCAACCAGGAACCGATCGTGAAACAAATAGGCAGGAAGAAATGGAGATGGATTGGACACACTCTGAGGAAACCAGCAAGTGACATCACTAGACAAGCTCTCGAGTGGAACCCGAAAGGGAAGCGACGAGTTGGTCGTCCAAGGGTAACCTGGAGGAGATCATGTGAAGAGGAATTGAAAGCGTGTGGGCAGACTTGGAGCCAGGTGAAAACTACAGCAGAGAACCGAACGCAATGGAGAGGCATGGCTGAAGCCCTATGTTCCTCTAGGAATTAAAGGAAATAATAATAATATATATATATAATGCGCTCATTAATTTACATACCTAGATAAAATCATTTTGATGTGATGGATTTAAAATGGTCGGACTGATAGTTTCTTCAAATAGTAAGGGGCTGCTGTCCTATGTGGTAACAAGAATGAAACTACTGAGAAGTCATCATGGCATAGTTTGTGTGTGTGTGTGTTACTCTGATAAGTGCTCTTGTTCGTTTCCTAATGTTTTATTCTGATGGTGATCAAATTGTGCAAATTTTCTCTGACACTTATATCTATACAAGTTATCCACATAGTGCTGACAAATGTTATCCTCCAAGAATCACCGACGCTAATCCGCATAATTTGACATTCATATTGGTGTCATATGTTTGGAATTGAATGATGAAACAGCTTTGTGCTTGGATAAATTCAGTTGGCTTAAGAGAATACTTTAGTTAAGATGTACTTAAATCGCTCACTTGAAGAGACAATTAAATGTGATACCGGACTATATATTATTGGCAAACACTCCTCATATATCAGAAGTATTCACAAATAGACATACATGGTTTTCTGTTTAGAATCAGTCACTTGAAATAAGAGTTAGGGCTCTGTAAAGGATAACTGGAGATTAAAACGCAGAGGTTGAAAATGATATCCTGTAGCAAAATACGAATCCAGATTTGTGAAAAGCCTACTGGGTACCTACAGTAGTCCTGTTGGTCAGCATAAATGTTTTGTAGCAACGAATGTTGTTCATTAGAGTCTATGTTAATTGTGACATTTGCTGGGTTGTAGAAGAAAGCTACAAATACGAAATTTTTGAAATGGAACTATGAGGGCTCAAAGCATGGGGAATTTCATCATGAGCGCAAATAAGTTGAAAAACTATTGAAAATTATGGATCACTGAACACATGTTACTCTCTGACTGGAGAATACTCAGTATGAGCGTACAAGTGGGTGATCTCATAACATTCAGGTTAAGAAAGTAGTACGCTTATCTATTCCATGTCATATGAATTCCTTCTTCTGTCAGCTTGTGACGCAGCTCTAGTTGAACTCAGTGTCATCTCTGAGTACATGAGTTCTCAGGTGACTCAATGACTCAAACAAGTCACAGATCCTTATTAGTACTCTAGGAGTCAATGGGCCCGTGGATTCCAACTGATTAGTTGAGAGGTTCTAGGTTAGATTACTCGTAGGGATATGAGTGCTCACTGCTGAATAGTGTTCAGCGAGAGAGAAACAATTCTTCAATGCTTCATGATTTTTGGTGCTTCTTCAATTAACTTCGGTTAGCAACAGAATTATTTCAAAATCAAAGTAGTCTCAATGAATATGTATATATATATATATATATAAATCAGAAAGAATATTGCAACTTTTCGATCAATTATTCAGTCACTTCATAAACTATTTCGTCTTCAACTATCTGATTGGAAATACTTATTAATAATCCGAAATTTTATTGATTATTTAATCGATTATTGAAAATATTCGATTCGTTCGTAATAGTTGATATGCCTTAGGTGTAGAGGTTCGTAGTGGAATGTTATGTTAAGCCATCACTATACAGAACAAGCTTCATCTATTGTAAGCATTGGACTTCTTCAGATCATTGATGTGGCCTAACTATCAAAAAACTAGAAGAAACTAGCTGTGTTTACATTAAATCTGATGAATCATTGTTTAAATATAGCCGTTTAAAATGACAGATTACGAATTAACAGATTGATATCAAGTATTACATGCAGTAATGAAAATGAGTGTTACGAAGGTCAATAAACTCATGAAAATTCGACAGTCAAGAAACTAAAGCTATTAATTTAAACCGAGACGTATATCAATAGTTAGTTCGTGGTAGGTTTATCTACTCTAGTACTTTTCTGTGCCAGTTGAAGACAGCAGTATTGTTCAAATCTCATGAAAATCCATTGAATTTTCCTAAGATCATAAACTGTGAGTTTTCACAAATCAGTAACTTGATGTCACGAAATAATGAACACTGCCTATTACTAAAGTTGACTTAAAATGTCTGTTTTGGTCCTTAATTAAGGTATGTTCAGAGAACAGATATGAGCAATATTTGTGAGACATTATCAAATATGCCTTCCGAGAAATCTTCCCACATTTATACTCTGTATTCTCTACCGAGCGTACTTTGATAACCTTTTGTCTTCAATTACAGATAAATCGTGTGCTTATTCTTGTTCATTTTGCAGATGATGGCCTCACTACTTTCTCTTCGGTAACGTTGAAATGTGCTAAATTCTGATTTTTTCGTTGCAATTGTTAAAACTAATACTGATGTTGATCAAAGCTTCTCAAGAGTGCAAATCAATTACTCTTGTGTTAATTGTACTCCTGATTATCTGGCTGATAATTCTTGCACCTAGTTCATATTTCTTGGATTCAAAACCAGGAAACAGATTCATATCGTCAGGAATAAATGAGTCAATACTTCCGAACGAATATGGTTCATATGCTAATCGGTCTGACTTAGCTGCTATCCTACACAAAACATATTCTACTCAGACTAGATTAGCTGTTCAGAAATATCCCCTGTATTTTAGTTTAGAAGAAGAAAGGTTGAAACAGCTGTATGACACAATAAAAGAAGAAAAGAAAGTGAGTTAACTCTTCTATCTTAGCAATGTTAATCTCAAATTCTGCATCAAACACCAAAACATTATAAAGTCAACATAAATGTGGCCATGACAACGATATTGACAAGATACTATATCATACACTTCTCAACTTGTACTCAGGTTTTAGCAATCTAAAACATAATGTTAAATTTACGACAATGCTTAATTACTTTATTAAGTTTGGAGAAACTGTGGTCTGTGAACTAAACGTATTCGTCCAAGAATATTCATTGGTAGGCTGTTGCTTATTAATGTCAGCTCACAAAATCAATATTGATGACAGCTTAACAACTATTTCAGTCAACTCTAATTCAAGTTTATTAAAGGTGATCGGAACACTTTGGTTTAATCACATACATCCTGAACTATGTACGCATAGTCCGAAAAAAAACAATAGACTTCAACCTCCACCTACCATGGACTACTTGACCCATTTAAATATGATTAGTCCTTAGTATGTACTTTTGTTTAATATAACTGAATAAGTGTCAGGCATTTCATTTTATTATTGTGAACGACGCTATTTGTGAGGCGACTATAGAGAAACTACAAAATAATATCATCTCGAGAAATTTGTCTTCTAATTACCGTATTCAAATGCTGATAATTGTTTAGAATGCAGTTTGTATACATTAAACTTGCAAGTTCTTGTTTATTTCCCTGTTCGGGAATACTTTTTAGTGTCCATTATACACTGCTGCACTTGGAAGTACTCTGAGTGTATAGCATTAGTCTTCACAGACTGCCACTAGTCAAATCAAGTATTATTCAATCACTTCAATCTCCATTCTCCGTAGCATGCATGCTTCAGTAAGAAGACTTTATTTCATCTCCTTACTGAAGCCTGTCAGTGTAATCGGAAATAACATAGAAAGGACACTCACTGACTGACATTGAACACCATAGTCTAGGTAGCAGGTGATGTTATCATGCTGGTGTTTCTTTGTGAGAATTGTTGTTATGTTGATTATCGAAGCGTTACATCTAGTCAGAGGTGTTTGTAAAGTGTTTAGACAGTGCTTTCAACGTCATTTTAAGTCTTCTTTCTCATTGCTATGTGTATCATTCATGCTATCGGTGATATTCTCTCCGAATAATGCATGACTAAACAGATCAGTGATTATTCATGAAGATCTTGATCGGGATATCTTTGTTTACTTCTTTTCATGTTATAGGTGAAGAAGTTTCTTAGATTTTAAGGAAGAAGAATTTTTACACCTATGAATTTTTCCCACTGTCATGCGAAGGAGTGTGATGTCATTAATGAAGTGGAAAGATGGCGAGAGGCTGATGCATTAATAATTACAACATCGGGACTGCCAGATGGCGTACGTCCACCAGGACAATTATGGTTTGCGCTAATACATGAATCTCCTTTACATGTCCCATTGGCAAACTCTCTGAAGAATGAGGTTAGAAATAGTAATCTCTGCGATTATTATTATTTCAATATTTACTGTGAAATAAACTGCTGAATATAGAGAGATGAGAAACTGTGACCGAGCGCAGAAAGTTGTAGAGCATGTCTGACTTGAACATAGCCGAAATTTAATTCCCTCACCTTGTTGATTGTATTACACATCCAGGAAGATGTGTTTTCAGTCAACACTTTCTTCTAAAGTGTTTCTCAAGTCATGGGGAAACACATTTTAAACCCTAATAAATGTAGTGTCTGAATGCACTCCTGTTGCTGATTAAATTCACAGTGTTTGTTGAATAACAGACACCATGATATTTTCAGACACATTTTAATGTGAATTTATAACTGACAACACACACAACTCGTTGTTTTATTTTCAGAGGTTAGTTCATAGGCGATTTTCTATTTCTGTAGATAACTTAAATGCACTAAGTCCATACTCTTCTTTGGGTAGTGGAATTTAAATAATTTGCCAGTGTCACCTTTTTGGGCCAAGTTCAAATTGTATTGTAGGTATTCTTCTAGTCTGGAATAAATTCAAGTGTAACAGGCATGTTTGGATTGTTTGAAGTTCTCCTAGATTTCGTATTTGATCCTCAATATGTTAACTGCAAAGCTCATTGACACCTTCAGTACTGACAACATTATGTTTGAACAAATTGAGCTGTAGTGTTTTTTAAGATACCTAGTCAGATATTTTTCAACAGCACAGTCTTTCGAGAATCATGATTCAAGTTCATCACGAATCTATTGGAGTAGCTCACATTGTGTACTTTTCAAGTTTAGTCTACAGAGATAATATTCTGTCTTACCAATTACACCAAGGATAAGACCGTAGAGATAGATGAATCTGGCATTTCAGTGTCGGTGAAACTGCCTACGATGGCCATTGGTTGGTTTACTTTTCCTATCATTCACTGGCTTGTATTTTCACGACTGTGAATGATACCAACATTTAAAATTGGCCTAACTGGTAGTTTTACATGTGAAAATTTCGGCCTATCGGATACCTGAAATTGTTTACTTGCATGTATTTCCAAGATGACGGACAATAGTAATTCCCGGATTGTTTACACTTCAGTCTGCTAAGGTTCTCCGTCAGACGTGTCTGCTTTCTAATGACTGCTCTACAAACCCCACATTCCACTTGCGTTAGTTTACTTAACAGCTCAAGGCTGACTGTTTACAGCATGTCAGTGGTACTGTGAACTACAGCTAGAGTCACCTACTCGTGTTACCTACTTCAACATATTTATTCACATTCACACTGGGTTTTCTTTTCATTCTCTACGTTGTGTTTGTAGGTGAACTTTACCATATCTTATCGTTTCGACTCAACAGTTTATTCTTCGTATGGTTATTATGAGCCACATATCAAAACTCACGGACCAGAGACGAGATATCCACTACCTTCTCGTAACATTGCGGCTGGGAGATCTAAAAAAGTGGCGTGGTTTGTAAGTAACTGTATACCGAAGAGCCCTAGAATGACATATGCCAAGGAATTATCTCGACATATATCCGTGAGTGATTGCCCATTTTTGTCTATATTTTCGTGTCATAATCATCATCATCCTGCTTCATTTTACACGTCCGCTCATAACTTTCACAATCTGAACCATGTTTTTGCTTTCGTATGGTAAATTTCTGTTGTCGAATAATCGTCTTTGGTGCCTTTAATGGCTTCATACTGACTGACCATATAAGTAGCGACTAGACAGCTATGAAAGAAAGCATTAGAAACATGTGCAAAGTGGTTCACTAAGTAGAAAATGAACATGTATCTCCCTATACATTGACATCTGACTAGTTTTTTAAAGTTATGTCCAACTAAAACAGTGCAGTAATAACTGTTTATGTGTAACAGGTATAGGAATTCCACTTTGATATATCATCATACATGCAATTTTATACAACAAGTTCGGTAGATTTATCTGTTCATTAGTGGGTGATGGAAGTATTTAGATGTCACTTCTATTAACATTTCTTATAGGACCGACTGAGTTTTCGTGTTTTGTTTATTGATGTGCCACATGAAACCTGCTTGTTTGAAACGATAATGTGCAAAACTATCTGCTCCGAAAATGGACAGTACGCAGTAGTAGTGAACTTGTTTCTTCACTGAGTCATTACATTGTTCTCTTACCGGTTACTTTCTTCTAATAAATATTTTATGGTTGGGTTTTATTCGACTCATAGGTTGACATATACGGTGGATGTGGCACGAAATCGTGTCCGAAGAATAAAGCAACATTTGCTTCAACGCCTGAATGTTTAAGTACGATTCGTGAAAACTACAAATTTTATTTGAGCTTTGAGAACAGTTTGTGTTCGGAGTACATAACTGAGAAACTCTACAGAAATGCCCTCAAGTAAGTCACTTTTAAATGTTTACTTCTGTTTTTGAACGGATGAATCTAAATTGTCTCGATTCTTAAATGAATTCATTTTAATTGTCTTTCTGAAAGAATTTTCCCACTAAGTAACTTTCTTTGTAGTTGAAACAGTCTACACCTATTTTAGTATGTTCGCATGCGTGCCAGTATAACAGGATCGGTTAATCAAAGTTATGATAACGATGTCACAACTTATATCTAAGCAGGGTTGTATTGGCATCAAATTTCCAAGATGTCTTGGCCTTCACATCCATATACTTACGAGAAAGCCTTAGATTCCAAGTCATTTTGACCACACCCGATGATAAAATTTGATGTGATATTTTAGACTGAAAATTCAAATCAAGAGCTTTATAGTTGTTTATTGTATGTTTTTGAACGTTTTCCTCATCTCCTTAATTTGTGATTGTTTAAATTCGGCTTGCTATCTAGTTGATCTTTGATTAAGTTAGTCTTCCCATTGATGATGATTAGCAACGGTATAATTACTGCGGGAATCAACTTATCTGTCACGCGAGAGATAGAACCGATAAGTCATTCTACTTGCCATCAAATGTAAATTCCTGAAATACCCCTGAAACATATATCCACAAATATAGTCGTCATCATTATAGGTCTGAATTTCATTGGATAATTTGAAGGGTACAATACAGCGCCTAATTTGCATTCCAATATACATATCACTGTTGTGATATGTGCCTATGACACTTAACAATGTAAACATTTCATTTGGAAAAGATTATGGATAACCTCAGAGTACACAGAGGCTCTAATGCTCAATATAGATCCGCTTTCACAAAGCTGCAAGCCATACTTCTTCTGCAAACGTTTGTAATACAACATATTTTTCCAGAACAACGCTATTTTGGTGGTACTTAAAATGATGACATAGTGGTCAAATCTATGGTTCCATGAAAATTACCCATAATGTTACAGTCTGAAGTTAGAGGTGAATATGAACAAAATTCCTGTTTTCTCACTCGCTGTGCACAGTCTGGTGTATAATCCAGTCCACCACACTTAGGTTTATCATCAGTGAAAATAGGTAGTCTGCTTTGTCTTACTCCTGTATTCACTTCAAACACCTTGCTGAGGTTTCCGTTCTTAGTCACCTGACAAGTGGAATTTTCACTTAACCAGCTATTGGATGAGGTTGATAAAGATTTGGATGCTGCACACCATAGTGTTGAAGTAGTCTCCAAATTACTTCTCAGTCAACGCTGTCGTAGGCCTTTCAAACTCGATGAAATTGAGGTACAGGTTTGATTGCCTTTCAATGCCATGTTCGATGATGATGCGTAGAGCTGGGATTTGATCCACACATGATTTACCTTTCCTGAATCTAGCTTGTTCCGACTGGTGGAGATGTGTATCCAGTGCATGTTTTATTCTCGCTAGGATGACGTGACTTAGTATTTTACTTGGCGTGGACAAGATCATGGTTACGTGACAGTTCTTGCAGAGGCCTAAACAAGTCACCCTTCTTTGATAGTTTGACAAGGTAGTCTTTCTTCCAATCATCACTGAGAACGGACCCAGAGATCCCAACGGATGTGCTCACGTCACTATTGCACAAAGTTTGAATGGAAAGGTGCCTACTGATTGGGAGAAACTGTATTGTAGTAGGAGTGGAAGAATGAATAATAGTCAGTTAATTCTAATTACCGTTGAAATGCACGCTCAGTGCACGGTCAACAAAAGCATGAGATGAAAACTAACCACAACAGAATGACTGTTTCTATATTAATGATCAACAGGCGTGGAGGTCATGAGATGTGGGTTGTAATCAGGGGTGAGAGAAGACGTGAATAGTTCAAAATATGTGTGTATGAAGATACTCATAAATGTAACACTGAAGTGAACATCAGATTTTCAAAGTAAATGATCATGAATAACGACGGATATATGGTAGGTAATAAATACTCGTGATTGGATTTTATTCAGACTGATTATGAACTTCATATGAATGAACGATAATATCGGAAACCGAAAGAGAAAATTGAGTAGAAGTTTATATATATTGTAAACAAAACAACAGGCTGAGTGATTGGTTGAAAGAATATAAATTGTGTATGTAAGTAGCGGCGTCATCAAGTGAAAATGCACCTCTACTTGCGTGTCTTGCCTTTTGCTGTTACAATAGTGTCTCTGTGTGATACAGGAGAAAGAGAGGAAGAACATGGGAAAGGAGCTTAGAATATTAATTTCTAACGTATGTTCATAGGGAATGTGTTTATCTTGTTGTACGACAGGATAAACGAGTAAGCTGAACATATTTGTTCTGGACACAGAGATAAGATGTCTCGGTATTATTTTCTTACTCTCTGGCTACGCTACCTATAAGAGATTTCGTTGAACTCTTCTTGATAGATTAGGGGAAGCACAGTTTATCACCTGAGTTGTCTTCACTGATATTCACTGTCCAGCAAGTGACACAGAACTGTGCTATTTTTGCACGTAGCTTCCCACTTATTCAACTATACTGGTTACTGGTATGTATTCATGTGAGCGCTTCCAAAACGCTCTCTGAGTGCGTTCTGTGTAACAAGCCTTACATGAGCAGTTGAACTATTAGATGTGCACTGAAAAGGCCATCATCGGTGATTTACCCTTGACTTGCTGTGTGATCACTGGTTTGGTTAAGCAGATGAGTGCAAATTTAGACGTGGTGAATGTCATCTCAACAGATCTGTTCAGCTAGCACTTAAGGAAATCAACTACAATAGCATCTCTGAAAGTTAATCTGTGATGATGCAATATTCCATGATACACAGTGTCCACAATTATCCCCTTTCTGGGTCTCGACATGCACACGCCTGTGATGTGCACTTCAGTTTATACATGTCTTAATGTATACAGTTGTCGGAAAATGTATTTCTTGTTCTGTCGCTAAGACACTACTAGGTATCTTCAGTCTTCAAGCAGTATGAGACTATGGAAATGGATTTATTCTCCAGTTCGAAAATCTTTATATTCCTCTCTAAGTATCAGTATATCTTCTAAGTTAGGAGGACATCTAGGTTAGATAGACTGTTTCCTTGTTCTTCCTTTCCAGTGAGCTGTCCGAATGGATAAAGACATCATCTGTATACGGAAAATAGCTGAGCTGAGGAGGACATCTAATGAAGAACAGTCAGTTGGAACACACATAACGATGTTAAATTTCGCTGAGTAGACAATAAAATCCATATTCTTCGATATAAACTTGTCATATATGTGCGGACATTCAGTCAGAAACGTAGAATCCAACCAACCTGGTCCACAAATGAAAAAGCATGAATGCATACTGATTTTAGTAACTCTTGTCTCCTCAGTTCAAAGTGCATGCGTTGTGCACCAAGTTCTGCATTAAATCCTGATAATTCACACTCGATTGTCAGTAATATCAGTGGAACATATAATCACCCATGTACTCAGGAGTATATGAAATTGATCCGAACACGCAATATCTGGTACAGTCACAGAGGCAGAATTTCAAATCTTTTCGAGAATACAATACATGATGCACAAAAATAAGAAAGGCATTTCCTGTAAAATTCGGAAAGTATTCATCCATAACTAGATATATATTGCAAATGTTCAAAGGTCTATCTGACATAAAAAATGTGTTATATGTTACATCAGATGTGAGAATACAAGTGCTATTACTCTCCAACAGTTAACACTAACAGCTATAGTTCGCATTAAAAGTACAAATAGTCACGTTGATGCAGTGTTGTTTCAGCCTGCATTGACAAATTATTCGAGCTTGCAGCTACCCATAGGTCATATTCATTAGTTACACCTACAAACCTCGCACAAACACTATATTAAAAATACAAAAATTCGAATAAATCTCATTCTTTGGTCGAATTGGAGAGGCGAAATCACGAAACAGTTTGGTGAAAGCCTCCGGGAAGCCAGTCAGCCAACCGACGTGTCTTCTCTCGATGAAAGCAAGAGTAAGAATGGGTACATGAAATGTCCGTACAATGTACGAGACTGAGAAGGCTGTCCAGGTAGCCAAAGAGATGCAAAGATATGGCTTAGAAGTACTGGGTATCTGCGAGAGCAGATGGAATGGTTACGGATTGTCAAAATTGTCAACGGGAGAGTCAATAATCTACTCCAGCCACCCAGACGACAACCACAAACACACTGAGACAGTGAGTGGCTAACATGATGTCAGCGACATCAGCCAAAACCCTAATGCAGTTGGAACCAATTTCCTCTTGCAGGATCATGACAGCAAGATTCAACTCAAAAGGAGGGGAGGTCACAATTATCCAATCCTACGCACAGTGCTACAAACAACGCGGAACAAGAAAAGAAGGAGGATTTCTACAGACAACTACAAACAGTAATGGGTAACATTGCAAGTGGTGACTTCACAATCTTCATGAGCGATATGAACGCCGAAGTGGGAGCACATAATGCAGGAAGAGAACTCATCATGTGTTGAGAGGCTCTCGCTCGCTCAAGGAAGTGAATGAGAACGGAGAATTACTCGCAGACTTCTGTTCTTTCACCGATTTGGTGATTGCAGGCAGCGTGTACAAGCACAAGGATACACACAAATCAACATGGATTTCGTCTGACGGACACACCACAAACAAGATAGCCTTCATCTCAAAGCTGCTCAAGGAAGTGGAGACGCTACTAGCCTGCTGGACACGAATTCGAGAAGTGGAACAGATGTGGGCTCAGATCATCATCTAGTTCAAGGAACCTTCAAGGTGAAACTGAAATCCATGAAAACAACTGGAAACAGACCATAATGCAAGTTCAATATTCAGAAACCGAAGGACAAAACTACAAGGGATGGCTTCACTGCAGATCAGCTCAGAGCAAGGTCAGACACACTACATGGCATCACTGAGAAAACCTGCGTGTAAGAACATTGAAAGTAACTCCCTGAAATCGATATTCGAGGAAACGTGTGCAACAGTTCTAGGAAGAAGGAGGAGACAAGGCAAGGAATGGCTGTCAACGGATACCTGGAAGCTAACAGAGGAGAGGAGAGGAGAGGAGAGGAAGATGGTGAAAGAAAAGGTGACTACTCAATGCAATGATGGACAACAGCAGGAGGAGCTGAGTTCAATGCACACTGCACTGAATAAAGAAGCGAAGAGGAGGGCTAGGAAAGACAAACGACAATTCTACGGCACACTGGCCGGCAACTGAAGCAGAACAGGCCGCGGGCAAAAGAGATATCAGGACATTATATCAGATAACCAAGTCTCTATCTGGGAAGAGATCAACCTAGATGATGAAACCAATAAAAGATTTTCAAGGGAACCTGATCACCACGTAGGAGAAACAAATCAATCAATGGGCTTGTCACTTTAAATAACTGTTGAATCGACCACTACTGTCAACTCGTCCAGAAATACCACTACCAACACGCACGGTAATGCCAGTGGACACCACTTAGCCAACGGAAGAAGAAATCCTAAATGCGATCAAGCCACTGAAGTCCAGGAAGGCAGCACGACCAGAAGGCACCTCTCCCGAAGAACTGGAGGCAGTCCCAGAGATTACGGCAGATATTCTCTCTCCATTACTGCAAAAGTTTGAAAAGGAGGAAAGGTGCCTACTGATTGGAAGAAGGGCTACACCGTCGAACTGCCAAAGAAGGGCGACTTATGGCTGTGCAAGAACTGGCGTGGAATAATGCTCTTGTCCACGACAGGTAAAATACTAATTCGCACCATCCTGGGGAGAATAAAAGATACACTGGATACAGAACTCCGCCTGGAACAAGATGGAGATGTGTTGTTGAAGCCTTATGTTCCATTTGGAATGCAAGGGAATAATAAAATAAAATATAAAAATATGGTTATATATACTCGTGATTGGATTTTATTCAGACTGATTATAAAATTCATATGAATGAACGATAATATCGGAAACCGAAAGAGAAAACTAGGTAGATGTTTGTATATATATATATATATACATATATATATATATATATATTTAAGTATGGAAATGATTATCTAAGACTACATTTGGAAAATCAAAGATTAGTTTGTACAAGTGCAATCACAAACAAGGGACAGAGAGAATTTATACACATGGGACGGAAGGTCATACCTAAAAGTTACGATGTAATACATTATTTATGAATTTATAGATTGCACAGCAGGCTAGGGAAGCACTAGTGGCTGGACTTATTTCTTTAGTACACAAATTCCCGGCTGTTTTGAGTGAATTGCTATGCTTTTTGCTATTTGGCATATTCGGTACCTGTTGGTAGTTTATTTATTACGCGAGAGAAGACAGAAAACGATTCTCTTGAACTGTTTGTTCGGACCACGTGCGTTAATATTAAATTGCCAATGTTTTCCATTGCACCATTTTCGCCCACACTGGTAGGCATTGTCGGGCATGAAAATCGAAGTTCCAAGAGCACCGGTCAACATCTTTTGCTTTACAGGAACAGTTGAATTGATAAATACAGGAAGATGTGATTGTTAGCCTAAGCACTTCATCTCCTAATTTCGGAATCACAACCGGACGTGTAGAAAATATGAGTTACAATTCACCGAGACTAAGGCTTCTTGGAACTGATTTCCTTAGCTTATTGATTACTGCTTCACTTGGTTTGTCACTTTTAATCTGCGATCGCATGTTAAAGTGACTCTTTGTTTACATATGCAGAACAGTCTATTCACATATACCTCTGGGAATTCGGATGTTAATGATTCATTTTTGTTTAAAAACATTAGTGCTGTGAAAAATAATTATGAGTATACAATTGTAGAACCTGATGTGGAAGTTATCGAAAAGAGTGTTCTTTGTTCACTGATCTGTCTTATAATAATAAACTGAATTTGAAACGTCACGAAATTATAATTATCTGAAATAATAGTGTGGTGGTGTGATACAGACATTGTATTTGTTGATGTTAGTGTTTGAATGCTATACACATATAAATTATAATTATATTTCCGTAGTTTACACACAGTGATAAGTTTTTGTGTTTTGGTAATATTACTGCTCGTGATCACGCCAAGCGTTGTTTTGAATTCACACGGAATTCCAGACCATTTGCATGGTCGGCGAGATTCCTAACCGCTGTGCCACTGACAACAGTCAAGCTTATCAACGGTGTTTTCAAACACACGTGTAGTGAAATCATGTCAACTCCGTCAACTTGTTTATGAAACCTGTTTTTATAGAACATTTTACAAAACATTAATTGTGCATTCTGACAGTGATCCCTTGACCGTTTTGTGGGGAATTCTTATTTCCACCTTCCGTTCTATCAGCTATCTCCTATGAGACTAATCAATTAAAGAAGTGGAACGTTACTAAGCAGGGATGTTATATCCAGTGAAGTCGTTTGTTTTCGATTGACACTGAGGTTTTTGACGACTTTTACGAAAGTAAATGCATCATTCATAATAAACGATACCGTCTGAGTGTACGTGTGCCTGAAAACAGTAATCAGTGATAGTTCTGTGATCTTTCGTCTCGGTTGCATCTTCACCGATATTTAATTTATGAAATTCTCTTGAGTCATCCCATCTGAGTTGAGTAGTGGCGCTTATTCATGGTTACTGCTGGACCTGGTCGTCTGTCAGGTTTCAGTGTTATTACATTTTCATCCTATTAGTACTCAAGCACTGTCGTCTTAAAAAATGAGAGATAAGAGAAGGACTTATTCAGTAAGTAACCAAAGCTAAAGATTCGAAGCTGTATCTTGCTGAGAAACTAGCATACTGCCACAGTAAGCTGAAATTCTGAATACCATCAAGTTTCCTCTAACGCATCCTAAATTTAACCATCTAGAACTTCAGCACCATCCTCAGTCAAACAAATGCATAAAGGCTACTGAGACACTACACTATATGAATAAGTATCCAGTAGAAACGCAGAAATCAACAGAATCATCGACAGTTTCTTCGGTAAACGTATTTATCCTGTTGTTACAGTTATTGGTGCTCTTATGGATGTGTTTTTGGAGGGTTATTATTCTTAGGGTGCGTCGGTGGCATAGCGGTTAGGACGCTCGCCGACCATGCACATGGTCCGGGGTTCGATCCCCGGCCGACGCACTCCTTTACCTCACTAAGCCAGAAATAAGGCTGGTGAAGAGGGAAGGTTGGGCATTAGGCTAGCAACCTCATCCTGTAAAAATAAACACTGCTACAGAAACTTCAAGCCTCTAGCTTGAAGCCCTATGTTCCACTGAGGAACGTGAAGGAAATAATAAAAATAATAATAATTATTCTTAGGGGTTTCGCAGTTAGTGGATAGTGAAAACACTTTCAAATATTCTACACCAAACGATTCCGACTGACATTTTACATTTCTACATCTTTTCCAGCAACGATATACTTCCCATTGTGATGGGAGCTTCAATTGAGGAATACGAAAGGGTTGCTCCGCCATACTCGTTTATTCACGTAGATCAGTTTGAATCACCAGCAAAACTTGCAGAATACTTGAATTACTTGGACAAAAACGATACCGCCTACAATGAATACTTCGCTTGGCATGGTCATGGTATTATCCACGACTGGGGTTCTCAACCACAGTTCGCTATGTGTTTACTAGCACATACTTCTCCCTTGTTTGGACCGTATTGGGTTCCACAAGCAGGTAGATGGTGGAATGATGGATGCAACGGACGGAGACTGCGATGGGGATCGTAATTGTACTCGAATGCTGAGAAAACACAAGTTTCCTTTGTTTCGTGCTCCTTCAAGTGACCAAACACATCTTATGGATGTTTACTTTTTCTGTGCAAATAATTTCCTTACACATCTTCTTTGATATTATTGGTAATTAAAATAGTAAAATTCGACCGATGCATACAGAATATTTAATTAAGAGTATTGAATTCTCATCAACACTGACCTTCTCCAATCTATGTGAGAAAAATATTTTTCACCGAAGAATTTCTACTTCTTTTTTGATAAGAAAAAGACAATTATGTACTTCAGTGGTTTTTATTACACTCTATATTAACACTAGACTGCATCATTTTCAGGAATTATCATTGTGCAATGCCCACAACTGTTAGCAATGTTAGAATGTAAAGGTAAGAATGTAAATGAAAACTATTTGGCAAGAAATAATTTCTTCCAAATATGTTTGGTATTTTACGCCTACGTAGTTATTTTAATAGCATTTCACGGATTATAAGCGTAATGTGAGGAGGATATTGTGAGATAAATTCAGAGGACAGGGGATCAACTCCGTTTTGGCCGGGATCTAAGTTATTGTGTTGTTCACAAATTTTTCACCTCTCTTATCCAGAAATATACACATATATCTCTCTCAATTCATGTTCATCATAGTGTATAATTCGGCTAAGTTGAAGTGGTTCATCATAAGATCTGTATTTTATTTCTGTGTCATTGTTTGCTCGGAGTAATTTGAATGAGAATTGTATAGGACATGAAGGTCATTATTTAGGTATCTCGAACCATTGGTGGAGTGACAAGAAGTAGGGATAGTGCCCTCTATATGTTAGCTGCTATATGTATAGTGTCTGATGTCTATAGAATGACGTTATTTCAGAATTATTGTATGTGAACAGACCAGAGAGTAGTAGATGTACATGGCTGTTTCCCGCCCAACTGTCAGAGTACAATTGTCGCTGATCGCTATGAAAATGTTCTCTAATTCACAAGCAAAATTATTCGACAGCATTCTTTATGAATATGAATATGAATTTCTACTAGTCCTAATCAAGTGTGAACTTCTATGATTCATCTGTCAGCCTAACTGGACAATCAGTCATCTGTTTCCGATTCAAACTGATCTTACTAGATCGGGAATCATGTGCCCTGTCGTTTGACTGAGGTTAACAAATCTAAATAAATTACTTCTCTGAATTATATTCTGAGTAACTACAATGTACTTTAGTTGTGTTTGTCTATTCGGATTCCTTCCATCAGTGTTAGTTAAAAGTGTATGACAAGTCAGGATTTCTCTCAAATCTGTGTCGTCTCTTTATATATCCGTACAAGCACCAGCTTAGTAAGTGACGCTGTAAGAACGTTCTAAGCAACAGTGAAGTTCCCTTGTTCTAGGAGAAACATTCTGTAGTGACTTTTGTTTAATTTTAATTCACTTGCTAAACTCTGTCCTGTATATGTTGCGTGTAGACTCTTCTGAATTATATTCGTTAGCGATATAATTTTTAGGAGAAATCAATCATGAGTCACGAATGCTATGAAGAAGATTTTTCCCGACTGTGTCAGTCAATTTAATACTCTGAATGGGTGTCTTTATCATTGCTATTGTTATTTTGTCATATGCAATATGCATAAACTTATGTTTGGCACAATAATGGGAAAGTGGATATATTTATCAAGTAGAAATACACCCCCAGTGTTTTATTGAGGGCGACTAGTGTCAGTCATTTTTAACTACACATTATAACAATTGAATTCGTTGCGTATTGAATTTTCGTAGTTTCCCCACTCCACTGAACACTGTGAAATTCTAACTATCACTTCTCACACTATGAAATGCTGGTGGATTCTCGATGATTCATGTCATTTGATAGACACAAGTACACGGATTCCGGTGGTCTTTAAGCCTATATCAGGGTGTATGGATGGTACACTCACCCTTGGGTAGATACTGGAGTACAGGCGTACTTACCGGCCTCCAACACTTGCCATATTTCATCAACTGAAGACAGCTGTTGACTTGATTCACTGAGAGGTGCTACAGCAATGTCTGGCCGTTAAGCAGTTGCCAGGATAAGTGCATCGCACTAATCAAAACACTTTACTCGAACCCACACATCCGTATAACAGCTTACGGAGAGGCAGTTTTCGTCTGAAGTGATGATAACCACTACTGTCCATCAGGAATATCCGTTGTCCTCACTTTTGTTCAGTCTTATTATAAATGTATGAACAGATGTGCCCCTGATCGAATTTAGTGACCTATAGATTTGCTTGTTAACACGACACACTTGTCGACTTAGATTACGCAGACTATGTAGTTCTTCTAGGCGATGATGCTGACAGAACACGGCCTTCTGAACACTTTGAGCATAAATCTTGATATGTATGGCATGCGATTACCTCGTGTCGAATGCAAGACGGCGTCACAGGATTGGTGTGTACCAACTGCTAGATTGAAGATAGGGAGAGAAGTGGTTCAGCTAGTTGAGGTCTTATCAAGTCATGCTTTTTCGAAGTCTGTTTTATTTCAATAGTTTTATTTGATACTCATTTTGAAACTAAGTATTTAATGCCATTGCAAGTGGACAAGAGTTTTTAGTTTGTCGAATATAGTAGTAAATAAGCACAAATGAACTCTGTATAGGTGTGTGACGATGACAAGAAGAAACTAGAATTCCAAGAATTAATGCTCACTCGTCTAGAAATTAATTCATCAAGCTTTCAAATATATATATACGATTCGTGTGATCCGGTCTTCAAACAGAGAATCAGCGTATTTGTCAGAATGTTGTTACATCAAATCCATACATTTTAAACGAGTGCTACTTGAGCCGAGTTTTCAAAGTTCTTCATGAATTTTTGTACACATGTTCACTACCCCAAAAGCATTTTATTGTTAGAATTCATGTACTGTTCATTTGTATAAGTCTCTTGGCATATATGTTTTCAATAATTTACACATTCATTACGGTTCGTTCACCTCACAATGGCGACAAGCCTGATTGTTTATTCCTTGTAGGACAAGGTAACAGTCTGGTAATTGCAGTAAGCGTTACAGTATGTTGTGAAACGGCTTAAGTTGGCCTGCATATAAGCGGCGGTGAATTCAACATTTCGATGGATTTGATAATGCTGAGAATTTTGGCAGTTTTGATTTACGCGTAGTTTAACAATCGCTTCCCAGGAGTGCGAACACTCAAATGACCTTGAACTCATGCTAATCTTTGTCTAACGGCACCTGTCATTATCATAACTAAAATATCAACTTTAGTCATCAACTAAGATGCAAATTTCACACAGATCACCTTTTTAATTACTGTTTGAATAATTTTCTAATAGATCGTTATTGTCCACATTTTCCTGGTAAGTAGCCGTCGATCCTCTTACTGAAAACCATAGTAATTCAACCGAGGGCTTATGGGGAAGACTGGAAAACAGTATGAGAGAGATAAACGATTGGCAAAAACAGCTCATCTCCAGTCACCTCGGTGAATTCATTTACAGAAACTAGTCTAACTTTGCAACTGATACTCCTCACTATAACTAGGACGTATTTTTAAGTCATGTCAGAGAAAGATACCCTGTTAGATGTGTTCTCATGCATTTTCTTGTAAATATACGTCAGCTTTTGTGCAAAAATTCCTCAATTTATGATTGGTCGGCTCAAGGTCACTCATGAGTTCGCATCCCTTGGGACGCTATTGTTGAACTTCGCCTTGACTTGAACGGTACTTTTACCTACGATTCAAAATTTTCAGTGTTTTATCTACTCCTTGTACAGAATCTTCAGTAAAATAACTTCACTTGTTTAATTAAAATTAACCTTAACCGACTGTAACTTTGTTTGACAAACTTAATGTACACATACATACAAAACAATGCATATATATTTGCGATTGTACAGCTAAGAAGATGAATTCGCCGAAAAGAGACTCTTCGCTGATCTACGTGTTTTGTTTTCAGTAAAATAATAGTCTACATTAAATCATTCGATGAAATGTGTGAAGAATGTTGCAACCTGTCTTCAAAACAAACTTGTGTAGGGGCCTTTCTAGTGATCTCACTAACAGAACAAGTTTGCGAAGCAAAATCCAAGTTAATGAGATGATAGCATAACAATATATTATAAAAAATACAGTAATGAGTTATACTGATTAATCGGTTACTTGGATGTGCAGTTAAAGTCCACGCCTACAAATTATTTATATAATCCACAGAAGCGTTCGCTGCTGGAATCATATGTACTGGTAGAACTGTGTATCGGTTGTAGAACTGTCTTCGGATGAGAATATGAGGTTCCTGCAAAAGTCCAGAGTATACAACATGGTTATGGGTGAAGCAAGTAGACGGTATTTTAGACTGTACTCGGAAGTTATCTATATTCCAACATGAATAGTTTTTAAAAAAACTTCATGTACAATGTCTCTAATTTCAACATCCAACAAAAAGTGTACAATCATATTGTTACGTACTCCACACGGCTCCCCCTTGGAGGTCCGGAAAGACTACCGGAGACTGTCACTGTTAGTGAAGTAAATAATAATAGCAATAACCATTTTATGATGATGATAATAATAAGAATACATAATAACATGCATGTAAGTGAAAAGGAATTTGGGTCGTTTAAAGTTTGGACGCATTTACAAATAGTTCAAGAACAAAAAGTGAAATAAATGTTCATGTCAATTAAATGAGGTTGCTTTCTCTTTGCCAAAATCTTTGAACAAAGATTTTTAGTGTAAAGATATCTATGTATACAGTCATTAGTGAGGGTGGAAAGAATGGATTAAAAATTAGGTCGTTACTGAAAAACACAGATACCTGTTTTGTAGCTGAGGTACAAATAAATAAATGGTGATAATAATCATTTATAATAACAGTGACACTAAAGTGTACGAAAAATGGTAATTGTCATGATAGTAATGTCTAAACGAAGGAAATGCAACTTTTTTTTCATCAGTCTACATAATGAACGTAGCGGGCAGGTTTACTGATTTGCCGATCACTACGAGTTTGATATGGAGGATGGATAAGAATCGGTGCCGTTGGAGGTGAATCAACTGTCTGATTATTTGGTTGTGCATATGTTGATGTAGCTTCAAACTCGCTGTTTGTGTAGGCTAGTTTGATTCGACCAATGGAAATATTCTCCCGTTTTCCATTTTTTTCACTGTAAAGTGTTTGTCTGAATGTTTAATGACCTTCGAATGGAGGTTGTAGTCATTTTCTGATGGCGTCGACTCGGAAAAAGAAAAATTTGCAAGTTTCCAGGCGTTAGTTGACCTGATCTCGTCGGAGAGATTGTCGAGGTGCTGTTGGTTGAAGTTGTAGCATTTGTCTGGTTAGTCGGTTGGGGAAGTCGGCAATATTCACATCTGTCAAATCAGCTGATGGAACTAGCTGTCCAGGCTAGGTTGGATCAGTACCATCAACGAGTTGAGCTGCTGTACATCCTAAGTCTTCTTTGATAGTAGATCGGATACCGAGTAAAATCAAAGGTAAGTATTCACTCTACTTAGACGTATCGTTCTGTGCCATCAGGGAGCTTTCCAGCTGTCTGTGGAAGATTTCCACAAGACCATTCACTGTCGGATGATAAGATGTCGTCAAGATATGTTTCACTACAAGAAGTCTCTTTAGCTCTCGAAACAGATTTAATAGAACAGCCCAGAAAATAATGTATGTATATATGTATATATCAAGTTCACTGGGATAAGACGTGAAAAGTAAAACACAGACTCGGGTCGAAACACTTTATAATTACCAACCGTCTCAACAGAAGAAGAAGTCAAAGTTATGTGCAACAAAGGAGCTAGGCTATAACTGTTCAGCGACCACCTGACTGACGCATTCTTTTGAATTATACCCACTACTCAAAGTTGATTGGAATTGAGCGCCTTCATCTGATGTAATCGTAATTTGATACACAACTGCCAAAAACGGCCAAAGCAACATTCTCTCCGTGTATATCTTTTAGCAGGAATGTGATAGCCCATCGAGTGAATCTGTTGATGGCTGTAAGAATATTTGTATATCCTCCTGATTTTGGTAATGATCCCACAATCCCAATATGAACATGTTGAAATCTTTCATTTAGTAAATCAAATGTGTTCGGAGCTGTAACAGTGTGGCCATGTACTTTTGAGCATTGGCAGTGGACACATTCCCGTGCCCATTTACAAATGTCATAGTTCATTCTAGGGCACACAAAAAGTTCGCTGATAATTCTGACTGTAGCACGTACTCCAGGATGAGAAAGCGAATGTAAGTGTTCAAACAAAGCTTTTACGTATCTGAGCGGTTCAAACGGACAATTAGTGCCGGCAGATACATCGCAAACTATAGTTGCGTCTAATGAAGGAATAGGCACGTCCTTGAACTGTGAGGAAGAGTTTCCGCCGTCGTTTCTTTTGAACTGTGCCATACGGTTGAGGCTGATGTCTACTGAAGTTTGAACCTGGTTTGTGTCACCTCTTGAAAGAGAATCAGCTACTACATTTGCGTCACCTCTGATGTACTGTATGTCAGTTGAAAATTGGGAAATATAGTCCAACTGTCTAGCTTCTCTGGGAGAGTGTTTTTCCAGTGACGTAGTGAAAGCATAGCAAAGGGGCTTGTGGTCGGTGAAAATAGTGAAATGCCTACCCTGTAGTAAGTAACTAAAATGCTTGACCGCCAGATAGATAGCCAACAATTCTCTCCCCAAAGTGCTGTAACGTGTCTGAGCCGGTTCTAACTTCTTAGAAAAGAAAGCAAGTAAAGTGATTTCACCATTAATCTTCTGCTGTAACACCGCTCCCACAGCTACTTGGGAGGCATCTGTGCACAAGGTAAGGGATGCCTTGGGGTTGATGTGAGACAGCATGGCGACTTTGAACAAAGCATCGTTAGCGTTACACAGAGATTCATGTGCTTGTGCTGACCATTGGAACTTTGTAGGATCATTTTTAAGGAGATCAGTTAAAGGTTGTACGATGGAGGCACACGAAGGAATAAAACGTCGATAGAAATTAAACCTCCAAAAATTGTCGGACTTTCTTCAGTGAGTCCGGTTGAGGCAAGTTTTTGATTGTTTCCATCTTTTCCTCAGTAAGCCTGATGCCATCTGCAGGTATGTAATGTTCCGGAAATTGAATAGAAGAGGAACCGAATATGCACTTCTTGGGGTTTGTAGCGACACCATATTGTTCGAAACGCTGAAACAAAGTGCTGAGGTCATCCTTAGGTTTCTCTGCTGACATGCTAGCAATTGGTACATCATCGATATATTAACGAACACAAAATCAAGCCCCTGAGTGACTTGGTCCATGAAGCGCTGAAAGGACTGTGCAGCGTTTTTCAGACCGAATGGAATTCATAGGAATTCAAACAAGACAAAAGGCGTTATAATGGCTGTCTTTTCGATGTCCTCGGATACGACTGTTATCTGGTGATAAGCTCTGACTAAATCCATTTTGGAGAAGGTAGTCTTACCCTGCAGTGTCCGAGAGAAATCATGCAAGTGGGGAATGGGATAAAGATCTTGGACAGTAGCGTTGTTAGAGTGTCGGTAATCCCCACACGGTCGCCAGTTATGCTCCGCCTTTGGTACCATATGTAAAATGGAGGACCAAGGACTACTGTACTGTCGAATGATGCACAATCACACCATGTGTTCGAATTAAGCTTTGGCTGCTGCTAACTTTTCCGGTGGTATTTCCCGAGGACATGCTTTGACGGGCTGACCAGTTGTGACGATTTTATGCGTGAAGGAATGAGGGACATCTTCAAATTGTGAGATGGCTTTAGAATTTTAGGGAAACGTTGCAGTAATGCAGAAAACGTGTAATCATCTGGCTTTTCGATGCAAAAGTATCCAACACATTTATGAGTAAAGCAAGTAGACAGTATTTTGGATTGTACCAGGAGATTACCTATGTTCTGACATGATTATTTCTAAATAAAAGTCGTGTCCAATGTCTCTAATTTCAGCATTTAACAAAAGAGTGTAAAATCATATTGTTTCGTACTCCACACCTAGCGATAAGCATTCAATAAAAGCCGTTCACCACTGGTGTCAGGACTACGCACTGATAGATAGATTACTTATACGTATGCTGACTGACAGCTTTAATCTTGCCTTAATATTGAGACGAGTCCGTATTGTATGCTCACTATTAGGACCACTATAGCTGTCACTGCTGTTGATTGGTGAATTAACGGTAGTTGTATTCAACCGGATTTTCATGTGTATGTGATTTAACACTGAGTATGCATTCGAAGAAGCTTTCTGAATGTTCAAGAAGCGACTATTATTGTGTTTCTAAGATCATCTCTTGCCTTCCTGAATAGTCAGTTGGAACACACATAACGATGTTAAATTTCGCTGAGTAGACAATAAAATCCATATTCTTCGATATAAACTTGTCATATATGTGCGGACATTCAGTCAAAAACGTAGAATCCAACCAACCTGGTCCACAAATGAAAAAGCATGAATGCATACTGATTTTAGTAACTCTTGTCTCCTCAGTTCAAAGTGCATGCGTTGTGTACCAAGTTCTGCATTAAATCCTGATAATTCACACTCGATTGTCAGTAATATCAGTGGAACATATAATCACCCATGTACTCAGGAGTATATGAAATTGATCCGAACACGCAATATCTGGTACAGTCACAGAGGCAGAATTTCAAATCTTTTCGAGAATACAATACATGATGCACAAAAATAAGAAAGGCATTTCCTGTAAAATTCGGAAAGTATTCATCCATAACTAGATATATATTGCAAATGTTCAAAGGTCTATCTAACATAAAAAATGTGTTATATGTTACGTCAGATGTGAGAAGACAAATGCTATTACTCTCTAACAGTTAACACTAACAGCTAAAGTTCGCATTAAAAGTACAAATAGTCACGTTGATGCAGTGTTGTTTCAGCCTGCATTGACAAATTATTCGAGCTTGCAGCTACCCATAGGTCATATTCATTAGTTACGCCTACACACGAATAAGCCTGGATAAGTTAGGCATACCAATTTAACTTTTAAAGAATCGGTGTGTCGCAGCCGGCTATTACTGACTGATGTAGAAAATCTTCATGCGTAATGATTGGTTCGTGCAAAACAGGAAGGGCACCCGAATGTCACAGAAGTTTTACGAATGTTCAGGACTATGATGGCGGGAAACACAGACCACACGTAAACGTTTGTAATGAACAGCCAATGTACAGAAATTTCTGCAGTCAGCACAGTTTTTATCATTATTTTGCCAGTTCCATGTGATTCGAGCATTTTATCGAAGGATATCTGCGTATGGACACTTACAACTTTGCAGTTTTGAAATGTCAACCTTCGTGGTGACACTAAAGAGACTGATTAAAACTCAAAGTAGAGGAAAGCAGGTTGTAATTTGTCGGAATGAAATCATCTCTATTTGCCTGTCACTTTTCATTTACTCGTAATACCTTTCCTCAAGGATATATGTCGCAGATGTATCCTAGCAAAGCATTTGACTTTAATCCAGTCCCTAATACTCCTTTCACTCTATACCTATCTGAAGCTGACTTGTAAGATGCTTTTACCTAGCACTTTTGCTATGATTAATTCATTGTAACACAGCTATCAGTTATGTATCTCTTTATGTATATCTCATAGTAATTATAATCCTGTTGAGGAGTTCTACAGGAAAATGTTGATTTCATTAAATCTTGTTTGATTAGCATATTTTGCTTCTTCAATCATTTTGTTATCCAACTTCCCGCAATGCATTTTTGATGTTTCTGTTCTTCCCCTCTAAAGTGACCTGGCTATTCACTTAAAGTATATCAGAAATTATGTCAGACTGGCACCTAACGTGTTTTATTATTTGCACTATATGTAGCTGGGAAGAACCCTATGAAACGAAATGAGTTCCCACTGAAGTACATGATGATGTCAAGATTGACAATGAAAACTTGTCGATAGATTTACCCAATGCAGAGAACACAATCACACTAAAAATGAAGAGTTTGACTTTTCTTGAAAGGGCTGTTTTCACTAGAATTTTCAGGTATGTTAAAGCAATTAACAGCCAAAAATCAATAATAGTATGGTATTATACTTCAAAATGCGTGCCATATCGCATGTTTTAGACGAACAATGTTACTAGTATTCATATAGATAAAAGTACTTACTGAGTATAAACTGCTTGAAATGAGTTATGACCATCCTTAAATGGTTTTTTATCACACTTCTGAACAAATACTCTGACTTATTTATGCAGTAAATACCATGTGAGTTTCTTTTCGAACTTCTATCTCGACAAAAAGTTGAACAATGGTACGAGGATTTCATTATTTGCACGTACTGTCCGTATAAATTCGACTAGATATTTCCAGGAACAACAACATATAATCTGTCTAGAAAACTTTTCAGGAAATTATAACAACTTTCAGAATTATGCCACCAACCTATCAATTCTTCAATCCAATTTTCAGAGAAAATCAAAGACTTTCGAGTGGATGATAATGAAATAATGGTGTCCTTTGATATCCCAACATTATATACTTCAATAAGTCAAAAACTAGCAACAAAAACCTTGCAACAATTACTATCTAGTGATGAAAACATAAAAACGCAATGTTCAACTTGGATAGAACTCATAGAATTATGTCTTACAACTTACTTTCAATTCAATACTCAAATAAACAAACAGATAAAAGGAACACCAATGGGATCGCCCATATCAGGATTAATAGCTGAAGCCGTCATGCAAAGATTATAATTAATAGCCCTCCCAACCCATAATTGAACCAAAATTCTGAGTATGTTACACTGATGATAAATTTGTAATAACTAAAAGAAATGATTTTGAATGTCCCCATGAATTAACAAACTACTGATTCGAAGACTTCTAATCCACAAGGGAAGCAAAAACTAGATGACAAGCAGTCGTTGATAAATGTCTTCAGCCTGCTTGGAGTGCTTTCCATGAAACTCCAAGTCTCTGATTCATATAGAGGAACTGACTTAATATTTGTGTTGAAAATCTGAATCTTGGTTTTGGTTCTGAGTGCAGAAGATTCCCAAACTGACTTCAGAGTGTTGACACGCTTTTCCCACCCTGCCTTTCACGTCCCCACCCATACCACCAGTAAGTGGAATGATGCTGTCTAGATAAGTGGAAAAGTGACTTCCTTCAAACTCCTTCCGTCCGTAGTGACTGGTGTTTCTTGTTGTTGCTGTTGGTGGTGGTGGTGGTAAGTTATATTCATCACTTCTGCCTTCTCTATATTCACTCGAATTCATTTCTTCTCTGCCAGCCTCTTCAGACATTTTGTTGGTTTTCGCCTGCAAGTCAACGAGTCTGTGTGACATTGAACATAAATCGTCCACGAAGTCCACATTATCTAGAGTCATCTCATCGCTCCAACGTAATTGTGTCTTCTCGTCCCCCAAGGTCTCCCACATGTCCAATCTACAACAGTCTGAAATATCATTGGTGATAAGGTAAGCAACTTTGTCTTACTTCTGCATTCTCTTTAAAAGCTTCGCTATGATATTTCGTTATGGATTACTTGCAACATGGCATCGTCACGTAGCTGCTAGATGAGGTTTTCAAGTTACGTTAAGGTAGAGATTCGACTGCTACTCCATTCTGTTCTTGATAATGGTGTGTAGCCTTACAACTCGCTAGAAACATGGTTCGCTTCACTGAGACCAGCTTGCTCCCGGCAGAGTTCTGCGTCCAGACCAACTTTGAGTCTCTACAGGATGATGCGATTTAACATTCCACATGTGGTGGGCAGGAGCATGATTCCACGACATTCTTTGCAAAGACCTGAGTCGCGCTTCTTTGGCAGTTTGTCAAGATGACCTTTCTTCCAATCAGTGGGTACCATTCCTTCCTTCCGAACTTACTGTAGTAGTGGTGTGAGCATGTCTGCTGCGATCTCTGGATCCCTTTACAGTACTTTTAGATGAATTCTGCTTGGTCGCACTGCCTTCTCCGCTTTCGAGACATATGCTTCTGTCAGAGGATTGGTGTTCATCGCCAGTTCTGCGACTGTTGGTAGTATTTCTGGAGACGTTGCAGGTGATTGTCGTTTGAGGAATCCTTTGTTTCTGTCGCCTCTCCTCTCGGGTAATTAGTCCCCTTTCACTATCTTTCATTGGTGTCATCTAAGTTGATCTCTTCCCAGACACCTCCACCTGATTATCTGATATAGTGATTTGAGGTTCCTCTTACATGCAGCCAGTTCTGCTCCAGTTCCCATGGTGTCATGGAGTTGTCCTTTGTCTTTCTTAGCACTTCTCTTCACTTCTTTGCTCAGCGCGAGTTTTATTGTGCCTTAATTCCGAAAAGTTGCTCATAGTCGCTGCTAAGGTCCCTCTAGTGGTGATCACTTCAGTTTATCAGAATAATCAGATTCAACACAACCAGCGATCAGATTGATCGCCCTCTGACCAGCCTCTTTTTTCTAACTCCAACTGTATTGAAAATTCCTCTGAATGCTTGCCTAGCACTATAATGGAAGTAATACCAAATACGCTTGAGTGCATAACATTACTCAAGGGCTTCAATAGATAGTTAAACAGCGAGATGGGGTGCATTTGACCGATCACAGTGTGTCAGCGGAAGAATGCTGACCACTATGCAAATGGTCTGAGTTTGATTCCTGACAGAGGCATTCATAAATCCCTCTCAGAATTTGAATCTACAGTAGGCATAGAAGACAGTGGAAGTCGAGCGTAAGGTCGGCTGTACAAAACACCATTTCATGGTTCAAACTCGAAGTTCCGTCTTCCATTCAGAGAGCAAATGAAATAAAACTAGTTGCCCTGTTAAGCTTGACGGAAGATTCGGTAGAACAATAAAGCCAAACGTCTGGTGATAATCTGAGAAGGGATAGCACGGCGCGTGTTGGCGAAGTGTTGATGCAATTGTTTCGTGTTGTTGTCGCTCTTCGAGATACGCTGAGACTGAAATGGGGACACCGAGTTGGATGCACAAACGGCGATCACAAATACCGCTGGACAACGCCATCAGCATCAGACGACACCTATATGTTCGCCGGCTCACTCTACTTAGGTGAGAGCATACAATTGGGTGAGGCGGAAAGTATATTTCAGTACCAGCCACAGAATATTTCACAAGATAATGTATGACCAATTCAAGTATTCAAGTATTGGTAACCAATGTATCGATTAGTCAACTATCATGATCAGTAAAATAGTCGACAATATTTCACATAGGCTGATTCTGACTGGTATATTCCCAGACTGATCTTGATCCCCCTGTCATCGATGATGGACAATCCACTGCTTATCTGCCTACAAATCAGTTAGCAAAGACCGTCATTTGCAGTCAGAGCCTATTATTTCAACCGATTTTCAGAGGAGTTAGTTAAGACGCTTCCTCCACATGGTCGCCTCTCCCATTGTCTCAGGATACTAGTACACGAACGCTATGCAACCGACCTGCAAACAAACAACTATACAATTTTAAAGGGACAAAACCACCTACACATTCCTCCTCGGGTTGCTTTGCAGCCCAACGATTTTATGCAGGTTTATCTCGCCTTAATTAACAAGGCCCATGCAAAACAACGGAAATTTCTGATTATTTTAAGGTTCGAAAATGTCGTGCAGACTGGAGTTCTGATGGTGAGCTCTCAAGTGTCATCATGAACTTTCCCAACCCGCAGGTATTTTCAGGAGCCCTGATTGCAGAGAATGCTGGGCCTTCGAGGTGCCTACAATAAAGCAGTGGTCGAATGTCTGTTTAAATGCTTGGCACTTATATATTTAGCGATCAGAACCATACTGTGATGATTGCCTGAGCAGCTAGGGATCGTGCACAAACGGACGGGCTGAAGACAACTGATTTCCAAATAACTTAGGTGCTCAACCACGAGCCTTCAGCTTATCAAGCCGACCTAATTAGTGAGGACCAGCACACAATGTCTAGTGAAGAATGCTGTGGACTAGTAATTTTCGGGAATTATTCACGGCTACAGACTGAAATGTGAGGCATTGAGAGAAACAGGTGATTCCAGTACTGGTGAAAAGACATTTGAATTGGTTAGTGGTCTTATTCGGAAATGCTTCTATGAAATGTACAAGGATTGACAAAATGAAAACTGTTTGCGATGGGAAAACGCCCACAGCTCCAAATAGTGCAAAATCCTCAAAACGCTGCTGGAACCAGTATTGCAATATTCCTAGTAAGACGTCTAGATGTGACCTATAGGTAAAATAGTGACCTATGCCACTTCTCCTGCGCAGAAGGGTTTGTATAACTCCCTCACCTCCATTAGGTGACAGAATTTATAGCTAAATATCGTAGAACCAGACACTGGAGCAAGGCTTTGATTCGTCAGTCAAGGATAGTATACGAATCACAGAACTCACTAGGCATTTTCGATAAGATTTTCTCGGATTTCAGACAAGAACTGTAAAAAGTAATGCTATCCTCTCTCCTCTTTATGATGAGGATACAACATTTATAGCTAACGATAATCTTACAGAGGCCGAAGCCTTATCAATTCGGTCCAGAGGGTTATTCTCTGAGAACAGTGACGTGCCGTTGATAGAACGACCTGGAGGCGGCTTAGCAGTGAATTATCCATATTTCAAAAAAGGAACTACCCCAAAATTGCCTCGAAAGCCAAGCCCTGGTAGACACTATGTTACTAATGAATTCCTAAAACGTAAAACAGCAGCATGACCTTAAATTATAACGCAGCAGCTGACCAAATTATTGAGCCAGTCTAAATCTCTCAGAATTTGAAAAAAAGCCGTCATGAATCCGGCCGTTGAAACTGGACATGTACCATTGTTGAACTACTTGAGAGAAAACCTCAGTGTGCCATTATTCGGTATATTTGCAGCCACAAACATTTTATCGAGAAACACGGTATTTCTGAGGACTGTTCATTTCTGCCTCATCAACAAACTTGAGGCATAGGACAGTTTCAATTAGGTTGGTCAAATTTAGCGAGTCTTCCGATAAAGCTTCTCACTGAAATACAGGAATGTTAGGTAGACCTGGAATCATTGAACTCTCAAGAAAATCCACGCACGAAATCCTGTTAACGAATTTGAATGAAGCAGTAGCAACTTATGTAGTATGGTGGACTGAATCCATTAACGCTGACTTGATAATGACCGACAGGTTGTGCTCAAGACATTATCCGATTAGGAATGCTGCGTCGCTGTCATAAAATCAAATGGACTAATCCAAAATATGATGTGTGTCCATTTGTGCAATGTTGTTTCATAAATGCAGGTCGTTACTTAATCTTTAACAGATTGATGAAATAACAGGAACTAACTCTTCGTCCTAGTAACTCGTTTACCGAAACGGCATCATATACGAATTCATAACAGACATGGTACGAAAATCCGGTGTCTTGAATAGTGTGCCGTGAAAAAACAGTGAGTTAGGAGAGTAAGGACAAACCAATAGAGTGCCTGTGTTACCACCAAGAAACAAACCCGGGAATTTTAGCGTATGAGATAAACCAAGTGGCCAAATGACGATGAACCGAGTTACATTTGCACCAAGACACTGAAGATTTCGCGGAATTCTCCTTCAAGTGATACTTCAAGTAATTTGATTACAAACGCTTAGTCCTGCGGTCATCTTGAGTACAAACACGAGGCAGAGTGTGGATACAAGCTATAGCGAAACGAGTTCGCGGAGCTTCGTCTCAGCATTCTTGAATTAACAGAACAGTGATAGTCAAATACAATTTGAATTTACTTAGGAAATTAGTTTGATGTGATCTCATGTTACGTGCTCAGGGGAATGCTGTAATCATTTCAGATGTTGCTTTTTAAAGGTGTATTATCAACGTTTTGGGACGGCTGGTATATCTGTTGTGGTGTTTGCCATCCTAGGCACCAAAAACACTTTGTGGTAGTTTTTATCCTCAGTTCGTGAAGCACGTAGTGGTAGAGCAAAATTATAAGCAGGTAGTGAAAACATAGACTAACGCACAAACCAGAACTCAGTGCTGGTTTTCAGTTTGACTGGCACTAATTCGGCATCCTGTGCTTTTTCTAGGCATTTTCATATGTAGCTCAGATCCTACTGTGATCGATAATCAGCGTTGTTTCAGCCGTCTCAGTCCATATTCAGCACTGACTGACATTACTTTAGAACCAAAAGACTACTGCTGGTTATCATTATCTGTATATGCCGACGCAATTCATTTGGTTTGCAAAAGGAAATCAGTTTCATTTGGAGAATTTTATAGTTTAATATTATAGTACAATGTCACTTGGAATCTGTCAAGTGAGGTCCACTGGCAGCATCCTGCGAATTAGCAAAGTATAAGGTTAGTTGAGGAATTTACATTGAGAAAGGTGTACTTACATAACTGCCACTGTTTCCTCCTCTGGTTTCTCTTTCATTCGCCTAGAAGTAAACATCAATTTTGTGATTACTGTATGTTGACTTAACCATGGCAATATTACGTGTCGCCCTTTCTCCAGCTTACGCCCTTGGAAATGATCTTTCAAATTATGAGAGTAGAATTTCGTGGCTTTGTCCATAATGTCCCCAACCGCTCTCGATGACGTCAGTTAGTCAGAGAACTCCGCCATAATTACAGCTACAGAAATGATGACTTAATTAATGGACATTACACCTCATGATTTCATAGAAGGCGTAGGGCACAATTATCGACTTTGTCATAGTCCCCTGAAATGTAAGCTGCAGGCCCGTGACAGGTTTGAGAATAGCGTGCATCATGACTTTAATTGATAGGTTCGGATCATTCTGAAAGCAACCAACATTTTTGCTGTCTACACACATGAGAATCGAATGTGTGAAATCACAAATATCTCCTCGTATTTTCATCTCTTAAAGATGCTTCCAGAGTCTCTAAATCATCTTTATTCTCGATTTCAAATTCCAGCATGTAGTCATCGTTGACTGAAAGCTGAGTTTGCCATCGAGATTCGCTTATGACACTGTCACCGTTTGAGATTTGCTTTCGAGTAATTTCTTAAACTTCATTGGCTCCAAAGGGAAGGATTTGACCATGTCAAGCGGAAAGTCCTCAAGACAAGTTCTGCTTCGATGCTGACTTGCTTGAACCTTACCACGGGATGCATGGTCATTTCTCAGGGTATGGTTCCCATTAGGAGATGCCATCCTCGCCTCCAAACGACGGCCAGCGACTTCACACTTATCACAACATGTTTTTCCATTGTAACCTACAGTTTGTGTGACATTTGGACAAGCAGGTGTGTCACATATAAACGCTAGAACACTGACAGCCACACCCCTACCCAACTTGTCAACATATGGACCGTTTTTATAAACATCAACCAATTCAATTAACAGGTCCCCATTAACCCCACTGAAGTCATTCAGTTCGCTCAGTCCACCATCTGGGCCAACTGATAAAGCGTCATTGATATACGGCATCATGATACGACCCAGGATTGGCAGCGATGAACTGCTCGACAGTGATAAGCTGTTATAGTTAATTTGTACGCCAACATGTTCAAAAGTACCGTAGTCAAACAACTATCCAGATAACGCTGCAGATTTTCCTTCAGTCCAATATGACAGCGAATGCCTTGTCCAAGAAATCTAGGTACACACACTCCTCCGTTGTTTATTAAACCTCTTATGGTTGTTGGCACATGTCAATTGAATTTACGGATACAGTCCAATATTTCTTGCTCACTATGTCCTGTGATATTTTATGACAGTAACAATTCCATAATGGACTTTCCGGCCAGCTCCTTGTATGTCATCTTTTCTGGAACAACCTGAGGTTCTATTAAAACTACATATAACACAATAATGAATTTTACAGTTTTCCTCAGTTTGGGAAGCAGTGACGGCTTCACTAGTGCTGACCATACCCACTGTTTGCTCTACAGTTTGACTTGAAGGCAAAATTACTGTATTATCCCTTGGCACCTCTTCTCTAGATGCGCATTGACATTTCCAGAAATCCCAGTCACGAAAAGCTGCATCTGGTAACTGCTTTTGATGGCAGTAAACTGTGGAGTAGCAGTAACCAAGGCATTTTCGCAGCTTGCCATTATCTGAGTTGCTTTCCTGATGATAAAAGTGGACAAATACTCTACACTGAAAATCTCACTTACCTACATGATTAATAAGTCCTGTAGGAATGGTCTTTAAGCTTAGGGAGCGACGCTTATATACCTCTAGCCAAACATCTGTTTTTTAATATTAAAAGAAATGACAGATAACCGTCATCAGCGAAATAGAATCTAAGTTCCTTACGTTTTTTGGAGACTGACGGTATCGACGTTCACGAATTGTACGGAGTATACTGACGCAAGATCTTATACCAACAACTTCTATAGTATTCGTTTCTCGTTTACCGAAGATAAAACAAAAGGCAAGATTGATCAATCAAAGTACGTGAGATATTTCGAGACCAAATAGTAAACCGTTTTGAGTGCTTGGCTAGCTAGTGATCGTGCAAGCACGTGACACGACGGAGTACCAAATGGCAAGGATGCTTGACCGGAAGTCTTCAGCCAAACAAGTCGACTTAAACAGTGAGGGTCAGCATCCTACGTTCAGTGTGTGGTCATAATTTTGGGGAATTATTTACCGCTACAATTTCAATCATGACTAGTATATGTTTTCAACGGTAGCATTGCCCTCATTTTGTGTTCTAATACATTTCGGTTTTCAATAGTGGGCTCATCATAACTGCACCGTAAGTACATCGAGACAACAATATTCTACCGATTGTTGATAGTGAATTAAAGATGCCCTCAAGATGTTTTTCGTTTATAATTTGTGACCTCATTTTAACTCAGCTGCTGTCGAATTTCGTTGCGCTTCGATAACGACATATTTCATTCATCGCTGGTAGAGTGGCCATTGAAAAAGCACTCTATGGTTAATAAAACTTTTATGCAGTGCTCCGATTCAGTAATTTTGAAACGAGAAGCAAACAAAAAAACATCAACACACATGCAGCTGTAGATGACGAAAGAAAACAATCTGAAATCATATATACATGAAAAAAGGCAGGCTTCAGTAACAGCTAGCAAGATAATCCGGCGTATTGCAGAGATGGTGGCAGCTGTCTACAGCCTGCACTAAGATTCCGCAGTGCAAATGAAAAATTACCAAAGTAAATGGAGTCAGATGAAAGCCTGTACAATCAGCGTATTTTCATTATTTCATAATTGATCAGATTCGTTAGTGATGTACGGGTAGTTGTTGGCATGTTTTATTCGCATAAAGTAATATTGCACAACTGTCATCCAGGATGCGTTGCAGCGGAAAGTTATGGGTGATTTGTGGTGTAGTTGTAGGATTTGGGGCCGGCAATTTTTGCAAATTTTCCGTTATTGTAAGTCACCAAATACGTGCATTCTTTATCATCGGCCAAGTTAAACTTTAGACACCAATAACTACCAATCAGCGATGACGTCGAAATATCCAATGAGATTCACGAACGTGGTTCAATGTTGTATAGCGCTTGATTCATTTCAGTGCGTGCCCTTACAAGGTTACGTTCGCAATTTGAGGAGGATAGTGTCTTTCAGTATTGCCTGAACTTAGGCTTGCTTCTAAAGGAGAGAAGTTGTTCGTGTGGTGATATAATGACTCTAAAAAGCTATACTAGGTCAACTGATGGTTTTTTACATCGTTGTGGAATATGCTGGAAGCGAGTTAGTATTGGAGGGTAATATTTCGTAGGAACTTTTTTGCTAGGTTGCATCTCTCCCTAACCCAGATTTTGTACATTTGCAATTACTGGGTACAGCTCGTGAGAGCCGCTGCTGCCGAGATGGAGAGCAGGGGAAAGGCTATGATTCATTGTCATCCCTGGGATACATTCATCACAGTGTGAACCACTCCAGTGATTCCGTGGATCCTGTTACTGGGACTCATACGAATTCAATTGAAGGTTCTTGGGGGAGATTGAAAAATAGGATCCAGGCTATAAATGGATCGCAAAAGGATGTCATTTTTAGTCATTTGGACGAATATATGTACAGAATGTGGTGCGATTTTTCTTTTGAGAGTCCCATGTTGAATTTGGAGGTGTTTTTGTCCCATGTTCGAGAAAGATACTCCATGTAACGGCTTTAAACTTTTTTCTATGCATTTTTGTACAAATATACGCTTCCACTTATCATAAACGCATCTTTAATGTGATTGGTCCGTTCAAGGTCGTTTGCTGATTGGTTGTTATTGGTGTCGAAAGTTTAACTTTGCCATCCAAACTATAGTTTTAACCACACGTAGAGTGACGCGTTAAGTTCGAAATACAGGATATTCTGCAATACGGTACTTTATTACATAAAAATAGTTATATAATATACAAACCTCAAAATGTGAGGTGTCTGTGGCTAAATGCCGTCAAATGCATAACCACTGTGCAGTCAATAAGTAAGAACAGCAATGCTGTGTCAAGGTCGATCAACGTGTCGGTTCAAACGGCCTGCGAGTGCCAAGCAAAGAATAAACAAATATGAACAAACAACTCTCAATAGTAAAGATTACACTATAGGGTAAGGTCAGCAAATAATGTTTAAGGAGAAGAAAAACAAGAACTATGCATTAATAGAATGATAATAGAACAAGTAATTTGACTGCAGTTGTGAGCTAATGTCATTGTTATAAATTCACATATAAAAATCATACTACTTACTAATGGCAAGTAGTATAATGTTGAACAAAGGAAAGATTGAGAATGAACAGGTAGGAAAGGAATTAACAGCGTGTGTGAGAGAAAAGAAAACAAACGACAGCGGCACAGAAGAAAGCGACTAAGGTCCTCAAGGATTGATTTATAAATATGTATATATATATACTCTGTGTTGAAACTGTGATTATGTTGATACACTAACTAACCAGTTCTGTTATGCTGAATATGCGTCCGGAATCAATGCTAGCTGGGATCCGCTTTCCACTACCAAGAAGTTATTGTCATGGAATTTTATGATGTCTCACATTAACGGTCTGTTCAAGTGTTTGTTGATTAGTAAAGAAACAGAGATGATTGTCGCCTCCTATATATCATTGTTATTATTAACGATGATAATGTATTCTCGGTTTTTATACATGAGGGACGCCAGTTGACAGGCATCATCGATATGACAAGTAACATATACAAGGAGTAGGAATATTTGCAATTATTCACTCACACAAGATTTATACGAGAAAAGGTAATGTGGTAATGCCGATAAGGTCACTTCACATGGGCGGAAGCAATGTACACAGTATAATACTAAGGACCGCCATTGAAGAAATCTAACCAAAATGCGTGTGATATTTCGTGGTTGCTAACCTAGGAATAGGTGTGTCATTGTATATTATTTGCTAGATAAAATATTCAACATTGTTTTCCTTTCTCTTTTTCAGCAACACATCCAAGAGTCTATCGCGTGTCGCAAGTGGCACAGTTTGTTTCAGGACTCAATATCAATGGTGGCTGTTGAATTTTAATTGTAAGGGTTTTACCTGCCCTCTCTGATTTCTGTCATTGGGCCAAATGCACACTCTTGCCGAGCTCTCGTTTGTCTCCTCCTCCTGGCGTGACTGTTGCTCATTGTGTTACAAAAATGGTATCCAGGGTGACTAACTGTTCCAATATCATTGAACCCCCAAGCTTTCCCTGGGGGAATACGGACCTACTATTCCCAGTGTGTCTGCTGTTCGTTAACCTCAAATTTTGAACTCAACTGTGTCTTCTCAGTGTGGAAGAACCCCATGTAGACTTTCCTCAATGTAGCCCCACTGGGACACCATTATATCCACATCCTCAATTCTCTCTCAGGTGATGCCAACACACGAGCCGACGGTGCTGGATTTTGTAGGACGAATCCCGCTAGCAAAACTTCAGCATAATGGACGCCTCTTTTCACTTACATTTGGGCCCCGGCCACGCGATGCTGAAACTTCTCAGCCGACTTCATTTGCCAACAGACAGTCCTATAGAATACTTTCAGGTTTCGCGCACTATGGTGGCTCACAGTGACATCCATGGGGATGCAGCAAACAAAGAAAGAATGGCACGTACATGGTTCATCGAAGGTTTGCTTCCCAGTGGTGCGCGATCCTCTTCTGCGACTACACGCAACCAGCACGTAGACCTGAATCGGACAATCCCTCGATCCATGGAGGCCGAACGAGCTTATGCAGACACAACCAGCACCTCCTGTTGTCCAGTCACCACAGAATCAACAGCAGCTTCCATTGGGCGATTTCGCCATAATGCCTTGGTGCGTAACTGGCAAATGCGTGAAGATAACAACGTCTCCACCTGTTACTATTGTAGAAGGTTTGGTAAGAAGGCGCGCAAGTTTGGTTATAACTGCCAACTTCATCGAAGTAAGTCCCCGTTTTACAGTTTATCTACGATATCATGTAATGGGTAACCACTAATGCTCTGGGGATGCATTATTGGAGTGTCCTCTAGAATACTTTTGGATACTGGTGCGTCGGTATCACTCGTAACGACCTCATTCCTCCAACCCTTGCTTCAATACTCACCGCCAGTAGCCACTCACAACGTCTTGACAGGTGAACCTCGGAGATCCAAATGTCCATCAGTTCTTCGTCTGCGCTCATATTGCATGGGCCCTGGTCCCCGGTGAAGACCTTGTGACGTCACACTCTAACTTGCGGACGTCGCCTATTCCCAGGTTACCATTAACTCAGTCTTTGTGCCCCTCTATCGTTCTCAGCAATCGGCCTGCTCTGATTCAAAAGTATCCGTACCCTCAATCCTTAATCAAATTTTGGCTTACCCATTGGTTCCTGTTCTCGTTCTGGGACGAACGCTGAAGTTAATTGAGGAATATCCCGATGCGTTTGATGGAGGGGCTAGTCAGGGACACATCAATGTTGTTCAACACCGTATTGAAACGGGCAGTCACCCACCCGTGCAATAGCCACCCAGCCAGATTCTCTTTCACATTATATTCTTGGGCGCTCCTTTTGAGTACGCACTGACCACAGTGCATTGCAATGGCTCTAGACATTCAGGGAATCAAAAGGCCAGGTGGCTCGTTGGTAAGAACGTTCACACAAATTCAATTTCACCTGTGGGTATCGTTCAGGATCTCGACAAACTAACGCTGATGACGTCTGTCGATTGCCAGTAAGAGCTGTACTTAATACAGGGATGGATGTTGACTTGGCCTCATTACAAACAACCGATGCTGACATACAGCCTATTCACTCCCGCCAACTGTATGGAAATGATTAACCGTCGAACAAGGAACTACGGGATTTATCCGACACAACACGGTGTAGCTATTCTAAATGGGGTGTGCCACAACTGACAGATGACGTCTTTTGTGTAGTGGAGTCATCTTCATCGCGTCGTATTCTAGTCCCACGTGTGAAGGCTCAAGGGGTAACCCACCTTGTACACAATCGACTGGGTCACGTTGATCAATGAAAAACTGAACACGCCGTCCGTCAACGATTTCGGTGGCCACTACTTCATCACGACGTCACTGAGTTCTGCAGCAGCTGTGCTACGTGTGCCCAAATCAAGCATACTCCTCAAACATCATGGGCATAGATATCATGGGACCACTAACGGCTTCGAGACGAGGCAACCGATACATCCTGATCATGGTGGATTACTTCACCAAATGGTGCAAAGCTGTACCATTGCGGCAGCAAGATGCAATGACGATTGGTCGTGCATCCACTGAGACATGGTTATATCGTTTTGGGGCCCCACTCTATTTGCACTCAGATCAAGGTGATGCTTTTGAGAGCCGCCTTATTTCCCACATGCGTAACATCTTCAGCATTCGGAATACTCGCATTACGTCATACCATCCTCAAAGAAACGGTCTAGTGGAACGGACAAACAGATCAATTAAAAGCATACTTGTGGAGTACCTAACAACATAATTGTACGCTTTTTTGTTAGATGTTGAAATTATAGGCATCGTGCATGACTTTTGTTTAAAATGATTCACGTCGGGATATAGATAACCTCTGGGAACAATCTGAAATATAGTGTACTACTGGTCAATTTATCCTGTCACTACTCTATACTGCCTACTTGCTTCACTCATAACCATGTTTTATACTTTAGATTTTTGCAGGAACCCCTTATCCTAATTCGAAGACAATTCTACAACCGCTACGCACTGCTACTTGTAGACACGACTCCGGCAATGAACGCTTGTGGATTATATTATTAAATTTTAGCCGTGGACTTTAACTGTATTTTCAAGTAACGGATTAATCAATATAACTCGTTACTGTGTGACTCTAAACTATAGCAGCATAAAACGAAGCAACCTCTACCAACCAATCACATTCGTAAGAAGGAGAAGTGCGCGATTTGAAATAAACTTCTATATACAAGTAATGCAGTGTTAAGAAATGGTTACATGGGATAACATTCATATGTATATTCCAAAAAACCTCCTAGTTTCTCACAGAAGTCCTTATAGTCAGGTTAAACCAATTTTTGTATATATATTTGTTAAGGTCATCAATTCGTTCATTAGGTAGTTTCGTTTTGGGCTGCTATAGTTTAGAGTCACCCTATGTGCGTCGGTGGCACAGTGGTTAGGACTCTCACTGACCATGCACATGGTCCGGGGTTCGATCCCCTGCCGGCGCACACCCGATATCTTTGGTCGGCCTGAATTTGGGCTACCGATATCCATGCTGAAAATTTCACGCTTGTACTGAAAATACGGTGTGGAATCAAGCTGTAAATCAAAAGAAGGTAATTTGCGAATAACTGCAGGATAAACGTGAAAGCCAATGTGTAAGCGAACGGTTAAGGTACGTCAATCCAACACGGCCGACTGAAATGGACAGAAGTGACCTTCAGGTAACTAATTCTATCAATGAGCTTGAGCATGCGGGATAATTTCAGCCATTGTAAGCCCTTCGCTAAGGTCACCATCAAGGCCGAGCGCCAACCCAAACTCAGACCCGTTTCTTGCTGGTAGCTATGGTCAACCAGTGAACAACGTTTTTTGGGGTAAGTTCTATGCCATCACGTGACTGAAAGCTATTTCAGGGAGAGAAGAAGGTCCTGGGAAACTGCAAAATGGTACAAAATAAAATTATGGATAATGCATCATTGGGAGTACATCTACAAGATAAATACAAGGAGGAGCTATAGCGTACTTGAAATGGTATACACGTTTGCAATGTATGATGCTAACCATATTGGTCTCACCATGGAAAACTATGACGTTTTCGATGGAAATACAGTTATTCTCAAACATGGGTGTTGTTGTTATGTTTTTTTGGTGAAGTTCAACAAAAGCGTCTCAGGAGCGTGAACGCTCCAATGACCTTGAACACATGTTAGTCGTTCGCTAACGGCATGTGTCACTATCATAGCTGAAATATCAACGCTATTCACCAAATTAGGAGCAAATTTCTCCCAGATCACAATTTTAAGTAATGTTCGGACAATGTATTAATAGCTCGTTAGGGTTAGGATTAGGGTTAAGGTAAGTATAGTTGTTAGGGTTAGGATCAGGGTTATAATTAGCATTAGGGTTAGAATTACGGTTTGTGTAAGGGTTATGATTAGGGTTAAGATTAGGGTTAGGTTTAATGTTAGGGCCAGGATTAGGCTTATGGTTACGATTAGGGATAGATTTATAGTTGATCTCATTTATTTTAATTTTTTATTATCTACGTTTTCCTGGTAAGTAGTCGTCTATCCTCTTGCTGAAAACCATAATAATTAAACCGAGGGCTTTTTTGGAAGATTGCAAGCAGGGAGAGAGAGATAAACGATTCAAAACCAGTTTTTCTGTAGTCATCTCGGTGAATACATGTACAGAAGCTAGTCTAACTTAGCAACTGATACTCCTTATTAAAACTAGGACGCATTTTTAAGCTATGTTAGAGAAAGATGACCTGTTTAATGCGTTTTCAAGCATTTTCTTGTCAATATACATCATTTTATGAGCAGACACACCTCATTTTTATGATTCGTCAGCTGAAGGTCACTCGTGCGTTCGCACTCCTGCCACGTTATTGTTGAACTTTGCCTTTCTTATCTTCAGAGCAACCATACTTCAAGCGAGCGAAGAATGTGAATGAAAACGGTAAATTTTAGCTTCAATCAAGGCCTAGGGAGTTGAGATAAGATAGAGAATAATAGTAATTAGGTAAAAGGACTGTCGTGAAGCATATAAGTAACATTTCAGAGACTAGAACCTGTAGGATATACTGACCTGTAAGATGTCTGGTGAATTTGTGTATGGCCCATAGGGGTAGCATATTGACAATAAGCTGAGCAGATGTTTTTCTTTTGTTTTGATTACAGCTGGATGCCACACCGTATTTTCAGCACAAGTATGGAATTTTCAGCATGGATATCGGTAGCCAAAATTTTGCAGGCTGACCATAGATATGGGATGTGCATGGCCGGTGAGAGTCCTAACCACTGTAGTTACGGACTGTACTCGACTTATGAACAGAGGTCTGGGCAACATAGGTTTCCGAGACCTCACTACCCGAAAACCCAACAGTTCGAGGTCTTTTTCACCTTTTTCTATTCGGGCCTTTAATTCAGCCACGGCTTCACTTCTCCTAGTTCTATCTTCCAGAGGCCAGTTTGGCTTAATTTTCATCTTTTTATTCTTGATCTCGTTCCCCAGTACTATCTTCAGTAGTCGTGGGGAACTTTCCGTTGCATCGGCGATTCGTTTACCGATTCTGATGACTTTCCTTTTGTGAACTCCATTTGTTCTTTTCGGAAGTACTTCACGCATGATGGAACTAACTATCTCGATATCATCAGCATGTCGAGCAGCTGGATCTACCTTCTTCGATTCCTCCAAGTTCCAAATTACTATACTGTAATTTGAGTCTGAAGGTTTAACAATCTTATCAGTTTTTACGGCCGTTGAGACCTTATCACTAAGCACAGTACTTTCCTCTTTCCTACATTTCTTGAGCTTCCTATTCTTCGGCACTAGCCAGGTGGAATCAGTTGGTTCCACTTTACTCTAGCCGCAGTTGGAAGCCGTGCGTTCACTAGACACGCAACTCTCCGTCGCTGGGGTATCACCCAGCGGTCTTACAATGTTGGCACTGTCCGCCCTCCTAGATTTTCGGGGCTTTTTGTGTGCTGCTGCAGACTTCTGGGCACACTTTACCTCTGTTGCGTCTTTCGAGGCTAGGGGATGTGGTTCTGTCCCAGTCTTATGACTCAGGTCAGAATCCTCTACTATGACATCAGTACCAGATGCTGCCCTTTTCCCCTCATCAGAGGTTTTTGTTAATTTTTTGGACATGAGAAGTCCTACGGCATCTTGGATGAGGTCGTCCAACGGGTAAGTACAAAATTTGCACACTCACGGAGATGATGGCTTGCTTCATCTTCTGTTGGCTGATGGTGATAAGCCAGTGGAAACTTTATGTAACCAAAGGTTTCGGTTATCACACTGCATCCCATCATCCACCGGCAAGTGGCAGTCGGGTCGTTCATAGCTATTTGTGAGACTCATGTCAGTATAAGCTGTTTAAGTTACAGACAAATATGTATATATGTAGCTAAATACAGAGATATGAATACCACACAAAATAACACCTAATTAAACCAGTTAAAGTAAACCAAAAAGCTTCTGATGGGATAAACACAGAACAAGCAGAAATTACTTCAAAAGGTTAAGATACCGCTCTCATTTTCGAAGCGCGCGCGTCAGGACGTTTTTGATGAAAATTTAGTTATTCTCAAACATGGGTGTTGTTGTTTTTTCACCAGAGCGACCAGACTTCAAGCGAGCGAAGAATGTGAATGAAAACGGTAAATTTTAGCTTCAATCAAGGCCTAGGGAGTTGAGATAAGATAGAGAATAATAGTAATTAGGTAAAAGGACTGTCGTGAAGCATATAAGTAACATTTCAGAGACTAGAACCTGTAGGATATACTGACCTGTAAGATGTCTGGTGAATTTGTGTATGGCCCATAGGGGTAGCATATTGACAAGAAGGTGAGCAGATGTAGATGTTGGGAGCAAAAGCATGTTTTTAATAATTTAGATCTGTGCAGTCATTAATGTTTTGTAAGTTAATTTTTTTATTCCGAAGATTTAAACTCATGTTTAATTCTCGAGCTGTCAGAAAGTGCATGTTGCTGTCCTACAGATCAGAGCGATTCACATTTGTGACCACTACCATATGTGCTGATCAGCATGCGCCACCCTTCCTCTTTTTTGATATTAAGCTCTGAGACCTTCTGCAATGACTGTAGTTGTAATATTGCATTTGTTTGACCCCGTCCCAATCATACAATATGCTGCAGATTAATAGCTTTCATGGCAAGTGCTTCCCATTAGGTAACCGGACACATGAATACTTGAGGATATTCTTAGCAGTATTATCATGAGACATATAATAATAATAATACATTTTCATTTTGTACATGAGGGACGCCAGTTTACAGGCATCATCAATATGATAAATTACATATACGATTAGTAAGCATATTTAATAATAGTAATTTAATAAAATACATTTTTTCCTATCTGTATGGGACACACCATTTGTACAGGCATGAATAAGTATTATTTAAATTACATAAATTTGGTTCATGGTAAAATTATAAGGTTGCAGTCATTTTGTCTATGGGAACAATATGATAACTAGTCATTCAATGGAGCACATCAAGAAATATAGAAATATTGTCTTCGCATTAACAAAAAAACGAAGTATGTTTTGGATGGATTACAAATACTTGGGAAAAAGAATAAAGCTTGAAATCATCCCCTCATATAACTTTGGTGTGTACGGCATCGAGTCTTGTTCTTGATTTATATCCAAATTTGGTAATAATTTAAAATAAGTGATACACTTTTCTAGTTTTGTCATCATTTTCATCGTAATATCACAATTGAATTGTACTCAATGTGGACTAATAATAATGACAGTTTATATTCTCAAGAAATGCAAGGTATTTTTGCAGACACGGTCAGTTATGTTGTAAGTTACAATCGTGAAGTATTATAAATCAATAATTTTTATTGGTATAAAGGTATATTTCACAACTGTAATCCAGGTCGCGTCGTGGGTAAAGGTAATGCGTAATTCACGAGGGAATTGTAAGATATGGGACCAATAATGTTTGCAGATCATTTGTCATTGTAAATGGTTAAATATCCACATTCTTCATTCTCATTCAAAAAGTCAAATGGAAGCTAAAATTGTGAGAAAAAAGAAGACAAACAACAGTAACGCAAAAGAAAGCAAGTGGAGTCCTCAAGGAGTGATTAATATACACATATACATTTATATTCTGTTTAGTAACTATGGTTATTTTGGTGCACTAACTAACTAGTCCAGTGATGCTAACTTTTATATTGTGTGAACCAATATTATTGTCCTGTGTAAAAATGTCTATCATGTACTTCCAATAATATAAAAATTTATAATTGTAGTTTGTTGTAACTACATGTTTAATGAACTTAAAATATCTATGTAGTGTGAAAAAGAGAGTGGAAGAGTCAGATGCAGAAGTGAATTGTCATCATTCAGCAGTCTGGTGACTGAGGAGATGAACACTGAGAGTGTGTTTGCATCGCGCACATTAGCTGGTAGTCTGTTCCAAATGACTGAAAACTTATTTAAGAAGAAGTTGTACCGCATGTAAGTCTGACAATGCTCTATAGCAGCTAGGTTGTGATGATTTCCAAGATTGTAACTGATGACAGCTGTAGGTTTAATTATTGGCTCGGAGGAGTGCACGAGCAGATTAGTTAGCTTGTAGTAAAAAATAAGGTTTAGCTTAAGACTTCTTTTCCAGAGTGGTTCTAAACTTAGTCTGTGGCAACATTCATAGTATTCGAGACCACTTTCTAAACCAAGAGTTCTTAAGGTGAATTGCCGTTGCACTCCCTCTAATTTAAGCTTGTCATTTTATCGCAGTCCGCTAAGAAAAAAACGGGCAGTATTCTAAAATAGGTCGGACACATACTTTGTATAATAAAACCCTAGTTTCACAACAAAAGGAATTGCGAGTTATGCATCCTAGGAGCCTTCGTGTTTTACGTCTGGCATAATCAGTTTGTTCAGAGAACGTTAAGTTACTAGAGTATCTGATACCGAGATCTACGACTGAGTTGAGCTCGTCTAGTTTTCGCCCATTTACTTCAAGATTTAGATCAAGGTTACTGTTGCCGATACAAATACAACCGCATTTGTCAATGTTAAACTTAAGACAGGATTCAGCACACCATGTTGCGAGACCACTTAGTTCAAGATGTATTTTATTTACCATAACGCTTAATTCATGAGTGTAGCAGAAGTAAACGACTTTGAGGTCGTCAGCATATAGGAATGATTTACCTGAGGTGAATCAGTTGCGAATGCTGTTAATGTATACTGTAAATAAAAGTGGACCTAGGACACTACCTTGCACAACCCTACTTGTGATCTGCCTAGAATGGGACAATACAGATCCGATTTTGGTTATTTGTACCCTGTTGCTTAGAAACGATTTTAACCAGTTCAGTAATGGATTGCGAATTCCACAATAGTACAGCTTCTCAAAGAGAATACTGTGAGATACCATGTCAAATGCCATAGATATATCGAAGTAGAGAACAAAGACTAGCTTACGTGCTTCGCGACTAGTAGTGATGCAGTTGAAAACGTCGAAGTGGCATGTAACGCAGGACCTATTTCTGAGAAATCCGTGTTGAAACCTTGTAACAAGATCTTCCCTAAGTAGATAGTCTGACAATTGATCTTTGACAACTTTCTCCATGATTCGCGAGACAACTGGGGTTATATTTATAGGTCTGTAATTGCGGACGTTTGCCTTATCTCTGGATTTATAGTGTGGAATTATGAAGCTAGTTTTCCACTCATTAGGGTAAGTGCCAGTGTCCATAGCTATTGAGAAGAATGTAAGAAGTAATAGGGGTATATCACACCCACTGTTTTTGAAAATTATTGAAGCAAGTCCATCCGGTCCCGTGTTAGCAGAAGGTCTGAGGCTTTTAACTGCTTGTTCTATTAATTGGTTGGTGAACACTATGCTTCCGAGGAAAAAGCTAGTAAGGGGGCGGTTTCACCAGAAATGCGCGTTTCTAAACTGAAGTTTGCAAACCACTCACTGAATATTTCACAGATGGCGGCAGGCACATTGTAGATAACTTTGGCGTGAAGTAAATAGGGGATGTCCCTCGTCTACTGCATTCGTTTTTTAAGAAGTGTTGTTAGGTTATAAACTTTGGAGGTGCTTTCAAGTGCCCTTAATTCTTCGTCGAGGTCCTTTTGAGAGCGTTGGCGCTTGATAGATTCAAGAGATTCGTGGATTGAGTGCAGTAGTGATATATCCTTAGTGGAATAGTACTATTTCTTCAACTTCCTTAACTTATTGCTGTATGCCCTCGGAATGTATTCAGCTTGGTGTCTACTTAATTTCACTAACTTCTTAGGAGCAACAGTATCTAGACAAAGGATAACATTCCTGTAAAATAGGGACACTACAGCCTCCAGGGAGTCAGTGGTAAAATATTCATCCTAGTGACAGAGTCGAATGAGTTCTTGGACTAATCCCTAGTTTGTATGTTTGTAACTACGACATATCATGCTCCCTGAATCCTGTTTGTTTCCTGTATTTAGTGGTGAGAAAGGCAGAGAGAAGAGTACCATTTTATGGTCTCTACTGGAAAATCTGTTACCAACATAGGTGGAGACTGGAATTGTATCATGACATTCTTAGCAGTATTATGATGAGACATATGTACAAGTGAGTTATTACAAAAGACTGCAAAATTGAGTTTCCCTTAAGAATTATGAAGTATAGGAATACCTAGTATTACAGTAACTAAGTTATATTCCGTTTAGTAGGGTGATATTAGTAGTGGAAGTGACCGCAGTAGTATTGGGTACATTCAATATTAACACCAGCATGAGTTCAACGATAAGCGCTAACAAAGTATATCTCAGGGGTTACAGACGCTCAGTGGAATGTCTTGAAATCATACCTACGCACTCTAGACTGGGAGCCATGCATGCAGCTTGGCCATGGAGATAAACAACTTACTGTATGATAACTTAGGATTTGCATATGACTTCATCGCTCCAGCGGCAATTCGAAGGCTTTGTCACTTTTTCGCGGGTGATGATAAACGTTATCGTGATATATTATCGCGCACTGTATGGGTTATCGTGTTCACGCCTATAGAGGCGTTATAAGCGTTTATTTTTGTGAAAGTAGATTATATATGACTGGTTTCAGGCTTCTATAGCCGAAAAAGCAACACTTTCCAGTACTGTGTTCGTATTAATGGATAAAACTGTCATGATATCCCAGAGGATGTATTGCTTCAAGAACTCATCGTATATAAGAAATTTAGCATAGGAAGACTATTATTTGCGTTTTAGAGCCGTAATGGTTTGTTGTTTGCTAGTTTTTTGAGGATATTAAGGTTGAAAATTAACTATAGGCAATGGTTGTTTTCATAGCAGTTATTCTATGATAACGAGACATTTGAGGGAGAACTAGCCCATAGACACAAGTTAAATATACGTTTTGAGGATGCCAAACACTTTTTTATCATCATCCGTGATGACTGAAATATTCCATAACACATCGAAGAGAGCATGCGATGAATGAGACAATCTGCTGAATTTCCTAATGATCATATCCATTTCGATGAAGTTTCTATTTAAAATCGCTCAGGTGATTGCAATTTATAACCTAACTTATTGTGCCTGTAGAGATGTCATGCATTCCTTGTAAACACCCGTTTAAACCGAGAAGAGTATAAGAGGATATCTCGTTCTTCATATCATCATTATCTATTATTATGTATCTAGTTCTGCTTACTAGATTTAAAGCTACTGAAACTTTCATTCTCATTGGATGATCTGACTGGAAACTGAAATACTTGTTTGAATGTGTCGGTTTCCTGTATATCGTGAACTTTGGTTTCTCATCAGTTTGCCTTTTTACAAGATATTCCAGGAAGTTTAGAGTTCCATCGCTCGATTCTACTTCATCAGTAGACTCTGCATAATTTGACATTGAGTTCAATCTGTGTGAGAAATTTTTGCTTTTCGGCTTTCTTAATAATAGAAAATGTGTCATCTACACAATTGTGTCCATAGGATAAAGTGTTCAGAATGTGAAGGTTGCTATATAGGGGAGAGCATTAGGCAGGTGAAGGTCAGATTGAATGAACATAGACTATGCATGAAATGTCCACCTCGAAATGACGTAAAATTAGAAAGTCGGGAAAGAAGATCAGCTGTAGCAAAGCATGCTATAGACAGTGAATGTACGATTGATTTTTGTAATATCGAAATAGAATTTCTAGGATGAGGTTTTCATTCACATAAGGAAACGTTGATCTCTGAAGTCGTGCTTATTTAAGCAACACCGAATGCAGTAAATAGGAGAGAGGGGATAGACTTATCGCCTATATGAAGCAAAAGAGATGGGGGAGAAAAAATGCTATCCTGTACTATGATAATACTATGAAATATTATCACATTTTGAATACTCATACATGACAATTCGACGCTAGTCATTACAAATATGTGATGACTGCTTACACTTTTCTATTGGCACAAATGCCTACCGACAAGTGACCTTCAAACGTGTATCATTATTCCCCTGCGTTCCGAGTGAAGCATAGGGTCTCAACACATCTCCACTTTGTTCTGTTTTCTGCCGTCCTCTTCAGCTAGGTCCACGATTGACCAAACCCTCTCATATCTTCCTCACACGATCTGCCCCATGTCACCCTCGCACCGACGATCCATTCATCGCTTCCCATTTGAATTCCACTCAAGGGCCTGGCGTGCGATTTCATTCAGGTGGCCTCAACATATGCCCGATCCATCTCCATTTTCTCCCACATATTTGTTGAGCGATCGGCTCTTGGTTGGTTTGTCTCCAGCTAGTTTCTTGTTACTAATTCTTTATGGCATGATTTTTGATCTTCAGTATGGAGCGAAGACAGCTGTTGATGAAAGTCTGCTGTTGGAAATCCTTTTCGTGACACGCAATTCAAGTTTCTAACCCATATAGAAGGACCGACTTCACATTGGTGTTGAAAAGAATCCGAATCTTGTTCCCTATGCTGAGTGCGGAAGATTTCCAAACTGGTTTCAGGTTGATGAAGGCGTATCTTACCTTTCCGATTCTGACTTTAACATCTTCTTCCGTTCCGCCTGTAGTTGTAGCGATGCTTCCCAGATAAGGGGAGTAGGCAACCTCTGCTAAATCTCTCCCGTTGATGGTGACTGGCGCTGGTTGTTTTTGCTATTGCTGTTGATTGGTTTTCTTCATCGCCTTCGTCTTCTTCGAGTCCTCGAGTTTGATAGACATTAGGCATATATCATCTGTGAAATCCAGATCTTCTAGGGTCTTCTTACCGGTAGTCCAGCCTATTCCTGACTCCTCACCCCCAACAGTCTGATGCACAATTCAGTTCACCAAAATAAGGAATATCATCATGGGTGATAATAGTCAACCTTGTCTTACTCCTGTATGCACTTCGAACGTCTCACTGAGTTTTCCGTTGTGGATCACCTGACATGTGGCACTGTCATATAGCCAGCTGTTGAATGAAGTTGACGAAGACTTGAGGTACGCCGTAGTATTGAAGTAGTTGTCAAATTTTTCTCAGTCAACACTGTCGAAGGCTTTTTCAAAGCCGATGAAGTTGAGGTAGGGGTTTGACTGCCATTCTATGCTTTGTTCTCTGATGACAATTCGTAGATTTGCAATCTGGTCAGCAAACGACCATCCTTTTCTGAATCAAGCTTGTTTCAGGCGGAGTTCTGTATCCAGCGCATCCCTTATTTTCTTCATGATGACGCAGCCTAGTATTTTACTTGGCGTGGAAAAGAGCATTACTCCACGCAAGTTCTTGCACAGGCTTAAGTAACCCTTCTTTCGCAGTTTGACGAGGTAGCCTTTCTTCCCATCAGCAGGCACCTTTCCTTCTTTCCAAACGTTTTGCAGTAATGGAGTGAGGACATCTGACGTAATCCCTGCGACCGTCTTCAGTGCTTCGGGACGAATGGGCCTTTCCTTGTGTGCTGTATGTGGTGGTGTATTACTGGGCGAGTAGCTGTTATGGGTCTATTCAAGAGTCTTTAGAGGCTGACGGTATGGACGTTCGCGGACTGTACGGAGTTTGTTGACGCAAGATATAATGCCCACAACTTCTATAGTATTCGTTCCGCGTAGACCAAAGGCAAAGAAAAACATGATAGTCGATCGTCCAAATTACGAGATATATTTCAAGACCGAATCGGAGTGCGAGAGGATTGCTTAGCTGGCTAGGGATCGTGCACGAATCAACGAACGAACGAAGGTGACACAACTGCGTACCAAATGGCTTGGATGCTTGACCGGAAGCCTTCAGCTACACAAGTCGACTTAAACAGTGAGGGTCAGCATCCAGTGTTCAGTGATGATTGCTGTGGTCAATAATTTTGGAAAATTATTTACCCTTACAAGTGCTTTAAAGGGATCAGCCCATTGTTTGATTTGTTGCTCCTCCTTGGTAATCAGGTTCCCTTGAGCATCCTTTATTGATTTCATCATCTGGGTTAATCTATTCCCGGATACAGACTTGGTTATCTGAGATAGTGTCCTGATGTCTCTTTCGCCTGTGGCCTGCCTCTTCTGCTCCAGTTGCCAGTATGTCGAAGAATTGTCTTTTCTAACACTCTTCTTTACATATCTCTTTACTCAGCGCAGTGTACACTGAAATTATCTTCTCCTTCTGTTGCCCATCTTTGCATTGAGTCATCTTCCCTTTCATCATCCTCCTCTCCTCGATTAGCTTCTAGGTATCCATTGACAGCCATTCCTTGTCGCGTCCCTTTTTTTCCTAGAACAGTTGCAGACGTTTCCTTGAATATCACTTTAAGACAGTTCAAATGTTCTTCCACACAGGTTTCCTCAGTGATGCCATGCAGTGTCTCCGACTTCGCTCTGGTCGGATCTGTAGCGAACGCATCCCTTGTTGTTTTTTCCTTCAGTTTCTGAATGTTGAACTTGAATTGTGACTTGTCTCCATTTGTTTTCCTGGGATTCAGCTTCACCTTGAAGGTTCCTTGAACTAGATGATGATCTGAGCCCACATCTGCTCCCCTTTTGGAATTCGTGTCCAGCAGGCTAGCTGCGTCTCCACTTTCTTGAGCAACACTGAGATGAAGTCTTTGTGGTTTATGGTGTGTCCGTCAGGTGAAATCCATGTTGCTTTGTGTGTATCCTTGTACCTGTACAGGCTGCCCCCAAGTACCAAATCATTGAAAGCACAGAAGTCTGCGAATAATTCTCCGCTGTCATGCATTTAGCAGAGTGAGATTCTCTCAACCCATGATGAATTCTCTTCCTGTGTTGTCTGCTCCGACTTTGGCGTTCATATCGCCCATGAGGATTTTGATGTCACCACTTGAGACGTTGTCTATTACTGTTTGTACCTGTCTGTAAAAATCTTCCTTCTTTTGTTCCGCGTTGTTTGTAACACTGTGCGTAGCATTGGACAATTGTGACTTCCCTTCCTCTTGAGTTGAATCTTGCTGTCATTACCCTGCAGGAGGTGACTGGTTCCCACTGCATTAGAGCCTTTGGCTGTCACTATTGACATCATGATAGTTACTCAATGCCTCAGTGCGCTCGTGGTTGTCGTCTGGGTGGCCGGAGTAGACTAGTGACTTTCCAGTTGACAGTTTTGATAATCCACATCCATTCCATCTGCTTTCGCAGATACCCAGCACTTCTATGCCATATCTTCGTTGGCTACTTGGGCAGCCTTCCCAGTCTCGTGCACTTTACGAAAATTCCACATCCGCATTCTTATTCTTGCTTTCTCTGAGAGAAGACATATTGGCTAGTTGGCTTCCCGGAAGCTTTCACTGGCCCGCGTCATTTAGCCTTTCCGATTCCAGTGAAGAATAGGATCGTTCTTTGAATTTTCTGTATTTTTAATATATTTTTTGTATGTTAAAGTTTCTCTAGTAGTAGTAGTTTGATAGCATTTGTTGTGTAAGTTTGCTAGCCCTACGCCCAACCGTCCCCTTTTACCCAGGCTTGGGACCGGCCAGAAAACTAGCAAGCTAGTTAACTAGTCGAGGTTTGGTAGAAGAATACAGAATAGTAAACGGTTTAATTCTAGAACATACCACCACTTCTCGTCAAGCAGAATCAAGAAAGATTTTCATTTAGAGTCATTTATAAAATAAGACCAAGTCAATAAGAAACAGTTACCTTTCACCTTGTAATTCAGCCAAAGAACTCACTATCCATAGGGAAATACCTAAACTTAGTTTAAAGAAATCTTCTATGCAATCTCTTTTATTATTATAATCTAAGCGGTTATTCCTTTTCTACATTTGTTCAATAATAAATTATGCACAATTTTCTGTCGCATTTTCAATTCTGTGCCTTCTGGATTCCTCTCAAATACTACCAAATGAATAACTATTAAATTAATTGACAATTTATTTCTACTCTTTCTCGATTACATGAAGATTTTCAGATGCTTCTTCACAATATTACTTCTCCTGTACTTCGATTTATCCTTGTTAGACATCTTGAAATCAATTAAGGTGCATAACAAATAGGATAAATCAATCTGAGGATCACTTAAACACCCCTGCTGAAATCACCTGAAAAACTACTTCATACACCGACAGGAAGTCAGTATCAGTTCAACCTAAAACTGCTGCTCAATAGCAATGGAAACAAAATAACATCCTTAACTAGGTGACACTCTTTGCTTTGATCTCATCGGAAATATGTAATTACAAGAAATTAGATCATTCCTACCGTTTGCAAATGAAAGAATGTGCAAAACATTAATACTTCATTTTCAGTTTAGACGCTCAGGGTGGTGATGTTCACGGTTATTACGAAGTATACTAAAACAAAATCTTACATCCAAAACTCCTATGGTGTTTGTTCCGAGTAGAACAAAGGCAAAGCACAACACCACATTAATCGGTGAAATTACGAAGTATACATCTAGACCGTAATTGTAGTGCGAGTATTATTAACTAACTAGCTAGGGATCGTGCATGAATGAACAAACGTAACACGACAGCGTGCCGAATAGTGTGGACGCTTGACCGTCAGCCTTCAATCAAACAAATCGACTTAAACAGTGAGGGTTAGCATCTGATGTTCAATGGTGAATACTGTGGCCAATAATTCTGGGGAATTACCTAACGCTACATCAGTAAGGGTAACATCATTAGTATACTTACACTCTCGGGTCTCAAATGTTAAATTGGAAAGTAGTTTTTCTGTGTTCCACTCGGAACCCAAGGGAATAATATATATAATAAATTTTCTGTGTTCACACTTTTATATCACAAAACAGTAGATCATTTAATGACATTTATGTATGACTTCTTTTGAGCATCTCAATTTGTCGTACATTTTCAACTAAAAAAAAAAAATACATATTCACTCTAAAGAAACTATTATTGATATGGTTTAGTTCAAATATTGAATAATAAGAGACAAAACCAATTGAAATCTAAACGATGTTTCTGCGTGAATTTTCATTGTCTGAGTTGATAAGTAGTTGAAGGTTTTCAAAGAATTCCGCCTTTAAATTGACGTGTGCGTTGATAAAGAGTAACATTACATTGGACAATCTCAATTACTGTCATCTCGTTCATATTATCAGCCCATACACATTAGTACTTACACGAATTTCCATTTGTTGTAATCTGTGTGAGTGCAGTCGAGATCCTCTCCTTGCAGATGTTTAGCAGTTTATCACACTTACAACTTCCTAAAGACTAGTTTCCACATTTACCTATGTCACTTTCATACTTCAGGCATCAAGTATGACTTAAGAATGTCTACTCATTGGCTGATTCGCCGTTTTCAAGCATTAGGAACACTTCGGTAATACGACCATATGAAATTCCAAAAATCTATTTTGGTCATTACGATCCTGATTTACAATGGATTTCATTGATGAGAGGTTAGTTTTCTACCTATTTGCTTTGCTTTATGTGTAGGGGCGAAATGATAAACTTATTGCTGTCGTCGGCTTTACACTCATTATTATTCAACAAGTTCGTTAATGAAATAATTCACTGATCGTTGGTGTGGAATATGTAAAATATCAGAACTTGTACCTCTTCACAGAAGATAATTTTGACATTAGATTCAGTAAATATACCACTGAGTTAAACTAGTATTCTGTATCTCAACTACAATAGTGAAGACCACCATCTCCATAACAACACTACAGAGAAGGTATCACGTAGCTGAACTTGACACTGTGTTTATATTTTGCTGAAAATCCAACAGGATGACTTTCGCTAATTTCCTGTGTGAGTTGAACTGTTTGTCAAAAGTGATATCAAAGAGTTGGCTTAAAGGCCTACCCTGACAGCTTACAGTACACTTTGTAGCGGACCAAGCAACTAAGTATGTCTATACACACAATTAAAAGGACAGAACAAGTACTAACAAATACGTATATATATAAGATATTCAGTTCACTTAAGTTAATATACACAAAAAGAACTGAAGTTATTAGAAGAAAAACTATAATAGTCACAAAATACTCAAATTATAGACGTACTAAATTATAGGAATGAAATTGTCCTTTTCTTGATTATACAAATCCTCCACTACACCTTAGAGCTGTCAACCGTCGGAGGTCTCCCGCGTAGAGAAAAGCAGATAGGAGCAAAACTCTGAATGTGGATGTGTCAATCAGTGCGAGACAGAGTTGGTCGGCAGATGTGCTGAGCGAGCCGCCGGAGAGAGAGCAACCGATTCGTTCCTTGCGCGCGGTCCAAGGTTGAGTTCTTTTCAATCTCACCTAACAACCACGATTTTCATTGGATTCCTTATTTTTCGGTGAACATATAATTTGATATGTTTTTAGGCCGCCACACGGCTCCCCCTCTTAGAAGTCCGGAGGGACTGCTACCGACGATTTGCAGTACAGTTGTGAGAAGGAAAATAATTATAGTGCTACATAACACTATGGGAATACGGAGAAAAAAATGGAAAAGATTTTTTATACGCTTTTGTGAATAGTTCGACATCAACTTCTGAATTGGAAGTGGGTGGGAGTACAATGGATACATATTACGGAGAGTGAACACGCACACAAACCAAAAAAAATATTCTATTAATAAACACAGGTGAGTATATGTCAGCTCTATTTATATGACAAATGAATGAACAAAATTGCGAAAGAGATCAATGTTAATTGGAACGATGGCGTCAAACTGAATGGCACTAATAATAATAATAATAATAATAATAATAGTAAAGATAACGTCCGTTAAAACGCTAACCAATATAGTAGTAATTATGGGAGAATAGTTGTGAATACATATATACACATATACAGTACTGAGGTAGTAAAAAAATAGCAATACTTCGGAAAAAAATGATATCGTACCTGACACAAATAAACTATGTAAGTCAATAATTAACAACAATAATCAATAATGTATACGTAAAAATAATTGTTACAACCTTAAAGGTATTAAACAGTAAAGTGTACAAAACGGGCAGGTTTATTAACCTGCCTGCCACTACGAGTAATGCAAGGGGGAGGTAGCATTATTGGCACCTCTGGAGCTTTGACGGTTTCTTGTTTGTCTGCTGAAGTCGCTGTTGGGATGTCGTCGCCATCTGTGTAAGCAGGTTTGAGTCTATCCACGTAGATCGTCATCTTTTTACCTTCTTTGCTCACTGTGAAATATTTTTCCGCGCGATGCAGTACTGGGAATGGGCCTTCATATGGAGGTTGTAGCCCTTTCCTGACGTTATCGATGCGTATAAAGACAAATTTACAGGTTTGTAGATGTCTACTTACGTTTTCTCTGCGGGGAGATTGTCTCGGAGCTACTGGTTGAAGTTGTAGCATTCGTCTGGTCAGTTGATCAGAAATATTCACATTTTGAGAGTCATGAGAGGCTACTAGCTGTCCTGGCAGTGTTAAAGTAGTGCCGTAAACTAGTTGTGCGGGTGTACAACCAAGGTCCTCTTTAACAGTTGATCGGATGCTAAGTAAAATCAGAGGTAAGTATTCACTGCATTTAGATGTATCATTCTGTGCCATCAGGGAGCTTTTCAGTTGTCTGTGAAATCTTTCCACAAGACCATTCGCTGCCGGATGGTAGGCTGTTGTGGAGATATGTTTTACTCCCAGGAGTCTCGTCAGTTCACGGAACAGTGCCGATTGGAATTGAGCACCTCGATCAGATGTAATAGTAGTTGGTACACCGTAATTTGACACCCAGCGGTCGAGGAAGACCAAAGCAACATTTTCGGCAGATATATCGTTCAGGGGGCATGCAATAGCCTAACGAGTAAATCTATCAATGGCTGTCAGGATATGTGTATATCCTCTTGACGTTGGCAACGGTCCTACAATATCTATATGAATGTGCTGAAATCTCCTGTCCGGTAAATCAAACGTTTTCGGCGTTGTGATAGTGTGGCGGTGTACTTTGGAGCATTGGCATTGGAGACATTCTCGTGCCCATCTCCGAATGTCAGAGTTCATTTTAGGCCACACGAAACGTCCGCTGATGAGTCTGACCGTGGCACGTACTCCAGGGTGAGAGAGCGAATGTAAGTGGTCGAATAAAGCTCTTCGGCATCGGAGAGGAACAAACGGACGATTAGTGCCGGTGGATACATCGCAAACTATAGTGGCATCTGATAAGGGAATAGGTACGTCCCTGAGCTGTAAGGAAGTTTCCGCGACAATTTCGAAGTTCTGCGTCGTCTCTTTGTAACTGAGCCATACGGTCAAGACTGACGTCTACTGAAGTTTCAAGCTGGTGTATATCACCTCTTGAAAGAGAATCAGCCACCACGTTTGCGTCCCCTTTGATGTGCTGTATGTCAGTTGAAAATTGGGAGATATAGTCTAACCGTCTGGCTTCTCTTGGGGAGTGTTTATCCAGCGAAGTGGTGAAAGCATAGTACAGAGGTTTGTGGTCAGTAAAAATAGTGAAATGCCGACCCTGTAGTAAGTAACTGAAGTGCTCGACTGCTAGGTACATAGCCAACAATTCTCTCCCAAAAGTACTGTAACGTGTCTGAGCCGGTTCTAACTTCTTCGAAAAGAAAGCAAGTGGGGTAACGTCACCATTAATCTTCTGCTGTAACACCGCGTCCACAGCTACTTGGGAGGCATCTGTGCACAAGGTAAGGGATGCTTCGGGGTTGATGTGGGACAGCATAACAACCTTGGATAAAGCTTCTTTAGCGTTAACAAATGCTTCTTTCGCTTGTTTCGACAGTTGAAACTTTTTTGGATCACCTTTGAGAAGATCAGTTAGAGGTTGTACAATGGAGGCACATGAAGGTATAAAACGTCGATAGAAGTTAAACATCCCCAAAAAACGTCTGACCTTCTTGAGTGAATCTGGTTCGGGGAAATTTTTGATGGTCTCTATCTTTTCCTCCATAGGCCTAATACCATTTTCAGTTATGTGGTGCCCTAGAAACTGTATAGAGGAGACACCGAATATGCACTTTTTGGGGTTAATGGCGACGCCATATTGCTCGAATCGCTGAAATAAGATGGTGAGGTGATCTGTATGTTCTTCAACCGAAGAGCTAGCAATTAAGACGTCATCGATGTATACAAATACAAAATCTAAACCTTGTGTGACCTGATCCATGAAACGTTGGAAGGATTGTGTGGCGTTCTTTAGACCAAACGGCATGCGCAGAAATTCGAACAAACCAAAAGGTGTGATGATGGCTGTTTTTTCGATATCTTCTGGGGCAACTGGTATTTGATGATAGGCTCTGACCAAGTCTACTTTAGAAAAAATTGTTTTTCCATGTAATGTCAGAGAGAAATCATGTAGGTGGGGAATCGGATAACGGTCTGGAACTGTGGCGTTGTTTAAATGGCGATAATCCCCACATGGCCTCCAGTCATGTTCAGCTTTAGGCACCATGTGTAAGGGTGAAGACCAAGGGCTATTGGAAGGTCTGATGATGCCGAGCTGCATCATGTGTTCGAATTCTGCCTTGGCTGCTGCTAATTTGTCGGGAGGTAATCTACGGGGACGAGCTCGAACCGGTTGACCCGTGGTAACAATTTTGTGAGTGACTGTATGGGGTACGTCCTCGATGTTATACGACGGTTTAAGTATTCTAGGGAAACGATGAAGTAGGGAGGAAAAAGTACAATCCGTTGGTCTCTCGATGCAGATATTGTAGACGGAGTAATTGGAGATGATTCCATGAATTTTTAGTTGGGTGTTGTTATCAATCAGTTTTTTACTTTTGACATCAACTAACAGATTGAAATTACTTAAAAAATCAGCCCCGAGTATGGCATGATCCACGTCGGCTACTATGAAAATCCATGTAAAACGCCGACGTAAGCCTAGATCCACTATAAGAGATTGTTCACCATACGTCTGTATGTTTGTGTGGTTGGCTGCACGGAGAGACAGTTTTCCTGGTGTCCGAGTAGATCGCCTGGATAGTGAAGGGGGAATCACGCTAACTTCTGCTCCTGTGTCTACCAGGAATAGGGTGCCTGAAGTTTTGTCCTTCACATAGAAAAGGCGACTTGTTTGCTTGCCAGTAACAGCTGTCGCCATCACTGTCTGGCTGAGACGTTTCCCTGAGCCTGATTATCTTCACTAAAGATGCACGGTTTGACACATTTCAGGGCATGACGTCCGAACTTCCTATGATACCAACATATATTACTGTCCCTAGAAGACATGCGGGAACGCTGTCGGGAGAGAGATCGTCTATGTAATTGTGACCTTGCTTGTGAACTCCGCCTCTGGACTCGTCGATCAGATCTATTTGTTTCCAACTTGTCAATCCTTGCCGCTAAGTCTGCAATGGCGGCGAGTATTGGTGTGTCTGTCGTGGGTGTGGACTGAAATGGTGTTGCACTGTCAGATGCAATATGACCTATGGTGTTATCTGATAAAACATCCACAATACTATCTGCCATGTCGCTTAGTGGGTCTAAGTCATACGACTTTCCTGAGATGATTAAAATTTGTTGAACGTTTCTGGGTAAACGTTGCAACCACATTTGTCTCAGCACAACCTCGTCAACTTTATGGTTTCCAATTAACTGGCGCATATGTCTAAGGAGCTGGGATGGTTTACGCGTTCCTAGCTCGCAGCCCGTGAGTAATTGTTGGATTCTTTTCTCGTCTGACAAACTGGTGCGTTGTATAAGAAGGGCTTTAAGTTTTTCATATTGGTTTTCCGTCGGGGGGTTTTCGATGAAATCACTGATTTCTGTTAACACTGACGGAGGAAGTTCTGCCAGCACGACGCCATATTTGGCTATCTGAGATTTAATGCCCCGTGCTTCCAACAACGGCTCGATAACTCCAAACCAAATCCGTGGCTCTGCAAAGCCGTATTGTGGTAAACGAAAATCAGTTATGGCGTTTATTGTGGCCTGTGCCTCGCTGCCAGTTCTCTGTTCAGTTGATGTACCGGGCTGAGTAGGTGACGACATTATAGGTGTGAGAATATTGGTACAAAGGGGGATACAAATATGAGACCACCAACAAAAAATTGCAATGAAAGTACAAAATAGCAAAAATAAGTATATAGATACGTGAAAATAATCCGTGTTCAAAACGGGCTCACCAATTAAGTGTAGTGGACCTAGCAACTAAGTATGTCTATACACACAATTAAAAGGACAGAACAAGTACTAACAAATACGTATATATATAAGATATTCAGTTCACTTAAGTTAATATACACAAAAAGAACTGAAGTTATTAGAAGAAAAACTATAATAGTCACAAAATACTCAAATTATAGACGTACGAAATTATAGGAATGAAATTGTCCTTTTCTTGATTATACAAATCCTCCACTACACCTTAGAGCTGTCAACCGTCGGAGGTCTCCCGCGTAGAGAAAAGCAGATAGGAGCAAAACTCTTAATGTGGATGTGTCAATCAGTGCGAGACAGAGTTGGTCGGCAGATGTGCTGAGCGAGCCGCCGGAGAGAGAGCAACCGATTCGTTCCTTGCGCGCGGTCCAAGGTTGAGTTCTTTTCAATCTCACCTAACAACCACGATTTTCATTGGATTCCTTATTTTTCGGTGAACATATAATTTGATATGTTTTTAGGCTGCCACACCTTCACAACATAACAGCCTCTTTTAAGTAGCTCAAGGAGAATTAAAAGGGGGTAGTAAACAAGTATAGGAGATAAGTAAGAGTTAACAGATTGTAAATGTAGAAGCTGAGTGATGACAGATTGTTTTAACCTCTTTACATAGAAGGTTGGGCCAAATATTTTTCTACAAGTCAACACGATGTGGGACAACCATGAAAGATAAGAGGAAACATTCAATCGAGGGTATTCAACACGAGTTCGTTCCAACTTCTGTCCCTTCCATGTTACAAGAATCATGGGAACGAAACAGTTCATCTAAATCTCGTTTCTCTGAAAGTGGAAGTAACACAGCAAAACCTAGAAGGAGGCTGTTTGACAAGAACCATTGTCTAATTTCTTATAGGAAGATACTCATTTTGGGATGAACAGTCACAGAAGCGATCAGATAATCAGCGTGACTGTCAAAATCAATTTCATCAGAATTAGGCAAGTTATAACACATAAGATGGAAGAAAAGCACAGTAACTCGTAGCACACAGTGCAAGACTTTCCTTTATCTGCAGTACGCAACCAGCTATCAGTCCAGGACACAGTCTGTGTTACAGAAAACCTATTCAACAAAACAGGCCTAAGTATGGAGTGAAAAGGGGTTGTATAACTCAGAAAAGCACGCCAAATATATTTGAAACCGTTGTCCAAAATGGAAACAATTTTGTGACGTAAGACAGTGAGTGTCATAATCTAAATGAAGTACATTGCCATATTTGTAAGCAAATTGTTCTGAATCACTAAAAGCCTTCAGCAAAAGTTCAAGATTTAGCAAGTCTTTTTCTATTGTTTTCTAAAAGCGTGCGGTAACGGCAACCGTTCTAGCAGATCCAGTACTGAGACAATATTAATGTCCTTCCAAGCTGTAGGCACTGCGAAAATCAGTAAGCTGATGTCATAGAGATGCTTCGCTGAAAAAAGAAGAGGTAATTTAAGACGGAAACTATCTGTGAACTTTTTATAAATGTACTATTTGATTCACTGATGGAACCTATATAAAAATCGGATGAACCCGGTTAACAGTAGTATCAAGTTAGTTGTCGAATTTTTTCGCTACTTTACTACCTGCAATTGTAGCTTATCTGTCTTCTGAATTATTCGTGGAAAATTCCCATTGACATATAGAAAGTCAAAACAAGTGATTCAGTGAAGAGACTCTTTTCAACGAATTTATTATCAATGTGTATAATCGTACCTATATGGTTTTTAAGAAGTTATATCCGGTGAGGCAATAGAAACACAGGTGTAAATACACAAAATAATAATAGTATGAAATGCAATTAACATGTTTGTGGATTATAATCATAGTTAAATATCAAATAGTAAAACAATGTCATATATAGAACAATTCATAGGATGTATAGAAGTTGGAAGGGATGTGAAATTATATGATTAGTAGGGAAAAAGAATAAAAATAAAAACGTTACATAACATTGTGTGAAACATAGAATCTAATGTTGCAAAACAAAATTGATTTAGAATGACAAGTGGAACAAGTGAAATAATACCGGTAACAGTTCAAAGTGAGAATAGTAATAGTGAGAATTCATGTATTAAAGGAAGAGTATACAAAGTGAATAAACTTTGGCCATCGAAATAGGAAACCAGATCTCTCCGTATACCGAAAAAGTTCGTTTAATCCCTCCAACTTCCATATTCTTTTTCCCTATATTCTAAAGTATGATAGTTCCCATTCATATATTTGGCTCTCCTTATTTTCGTTTTATTTATTCACTTTGTATACTCTTCCTTTAATACATGAATTCTCACTATTACTATTCTCACTTTGAACTGTTACCGGTATTATTTCACTTGTTCCACTTGTCATTCTAAATCAATTTTGTTTTGCAACATTAGATTCTATGTTTCACACAATGTTATGTAACGTTTTTATTTTTATTCTTTTTCCCTACTAATCATATAATTTCACATCCCTTCCAACTTCTATACATCCTATGAATTGTTCTATATATGACATTGTTTTACTATTTGATATTTAACTATGATTATAATCCACAAACATGTTAATTGCATTTCATACTATTATTATTTTGTGTATTTACACCTGTGTGTCTATTGCCTCACCGGATATAACTTCTTAAAAACCATATAGGTACGATTATACACATTGATAATAAATTCGTTGAAAAGAGTCTCTTCACTGAATCACTTGTTTTGACTTTCTATATGTCAATGGGAATTTTCCACGAATAATTCAGAAGACAGATAAGCTACAATTGCAGGTAGTAAAGTAGCGAAAAAATTCGACAACTAACTTGATACTACTGTTAACCGGGTTCATCCGATTTTTATATAGGTTCCATCAGTGAATCAAATAGTACATTTATAAAAAGTTCACAGATAGTTTCCGTCTTAAATTACCTCTTCTTTTTTCAGCGAAGCATCTCTATGACATCAGCTTACTGATTTTCGCAGTGCCTACAGCTTGGAAGGACATTAATATTGTCTCAGTACTGGATCTGCTAGAACGGTTGCCGTTACCGCACGCTTTTAGAAAACAATAGAAAAAGACTTGCTAAATCTTGAACTTTTGCTGAAGGCTTTTAGTGATTCAGAACAATTTGCTTACAAATATGGCAATGTACTTCATTTAGATTATGACACTCACTGTCTTACGTCACAAAATTGTTTCCATTTTGGACAACGGTTTCAAATATATTTGGCGTGCTTTTCTGAGTTATACAACCCCTTTTCACTCCATACTTAGGCCTGTTTTGTTGAATAGGTTTTCTGTAACACAGACTGTGTCCTGGACTGATAGCTGGTTGCGTACTGCAGATAAAGGAAAGTCTTGCACTGTGTGCTACGAGTTACTGTGCTTTTCTTCCATCTTATGTGTTATAACTTGCCTAATTCTGATGAAATTGATTTTGACAGTCACGCTGATTATCTGATCGCTTCTGTGACTGTTCATCCCAAAATGAGTATCTTCCTATAAGAAATTAGACAATGGTTCTTGTCAAACAGCCTCCTTCTAGGTTTTGCTGTGTTACTTCCACTTTCAGAGAAACGAGATTTAGATGAACTGTTTCGTTCCCATGATTCTTGTAACATGGAAGGGACAGAAGTTGGAACGAACTCGTGTTGAATACCCTCGATTGAATGTTTCCTCTTATCTTTCATGGTTGTCCCACATCGTGTTGACTTGTAGAAAAATATTTGGCCCAACCTTCTATGTAAAGAGGTTAAAACAATCTGTCATCACTCAGCTTCTACATTTACAATCTGTTAACTCTTACTTATCTCCTATACTTGTTTACTACCCCCTTTTAATTCTCCTTGAGCTACTTAAAAGAGGCTGTTATGTTGTGAAGGTGCAAAAAATTTTCAAAAAGACAAAAGTTGTAAAAACTGAGAAGTCGGCCATCTTTTCTTTGGCCGTAGGGGTTAAAAAGATTTCATTTATTATTTTTACTTTTTTCTTCTAATAACTTCAGTCTTTTGTGTATATTAACTTAAGTGACTGAATATCTTATATATAACGTATTTGTTAGTACTTGTTCTGTCTTTAATTGTTGTATAGACATACTTGTTGCTTGGTCGCTACAAGTGTACTGTAAGCTGTCAGGGTAGGCCTTTAAGCCAACTCTTTGATATCACTTTTGACAAACAGTTCAACTCACACAGGAAATTAGCGAAAGTCATCCTGTTGGATTTTCAGCAAAATATAAACACAGTGTCAAGTTCAGCTACGTGATACCTTCTCTGTAGTGTTGTTATGGAGATGGTGGTCTTCACTATTGTAGTTGAGATACAGAATACTAGTTTAACTCAGTGGTATATTTACTGAATCTAATGTCAAAATTATCTTCTGTGAAGAGGTACAAGTTCTGATATTTTACATATTCCACACCAACGATCAGTGAATTATTTCATTAACGAACTTGTTGAATAATAATGAGTGTAAAGCCGACGACAGCAATAAGTTTATCATTTCGCCCCTACACATAAAGCAAAGCAAATAGGTAGAAAACTAACCTCTCATCAATGAAATCCATTGTAAATCAGGATCGTAATGACCAAAATAGATTTTTGGAATTTCATATGGTCGTATTACCGAAGTGTTCCTAATGCTTGAAAACGGCGAATCAGCCAATGAGTAGACATTCTTAAGTCATACTTGATGCCTGAAGTATGAAAGTGACATAGGTAAATGTGGAAACTAGTCTTTAGGAAGTTGTAAGTGTGATAAACTGCTAAACATCTGCAAGGAGAGGATCTCGACTGCACTCACACAGATTACAACAAATGGAAATTCGTGTAAGTACTAATGTGTATGGGCTGATAATATGAACGAGATGACAGTAATTGAGATTGTCCAATGTAATGTTACTCTTTATCAACGCACACGTCAATTTAAAGGCGGAATTCTTTGAAAACCTTCAACTACTTATCAACTCAGACAATGAAAATTCACGCAGAAACATCGTTTAGATTTCAATTGGTTTTGTCTCTTATTATTCAATATTTGAACTAAACCATATCAATAATAGTTTCTTTAGAGTGAATATGTATTTTTTTTTTTTAGTTGAAAATGTACGACAAATTGAGATGCTCAAAAGAAGTCATACATAAATGTCATTAAATGATCTACTGTTTTGTGATATAAAAGTGTGAACACAGAAAATTTATTATATATATTATTCCCTTGGGTTCCGAGTGGAACACAGAAAAACTACTTTCCAATTTAACATTTGAGACCCGAGATGTAAGTATACTAATGATGTTACCCTTACTGATGTAGCGTTAGGTAATTCCCCAGAATTATTGGCCACAGTATTCACCATTGAACATCAGATGCTAACCCTCACTGTTTAAGTCGATTTGTTTGATTGAAGGCTGACGGTCAAGCGTCCACACTATTCGGCACGCTGTCGTGTTACGTTTGTTCATTCATGCAAGATCGCTAGCTATCACTGTTGACAAACAGTTCAACTCACACAGTAAATTAGCGAAAGTCATTCTGATGGATTTTAAGTCCCCTCTTTACTCACACTTATCCTCTTGCATCTCCTAATGTTCAATTTGAAGTAATCATCCGAGATTTTATGCTTGCACAACTATATATAGAAATTCAATGACACCTTATTTGGCGCGCATCCGTGACAAAAAAGCGTTAGGCATGTAACTACTGACTTACTGAGAAACAGTAAATAAACGGATCTTTCCTCTCTTCCCCCCACTTTTGTTGTTGTCAATATTTCTGTTAATTTGTAATTGATTTTTGTATTCATTTATTATGACCATTATTATTACTGCAAAAGTAAAGCTCAGTGATTATTTTTCCTTTTACGACGTAATATGAATATATAATAGTATACCATTCAATTGAAAATTTTAGTGTACCAAAAATATTTGAAATTAAGCCATTAGTATTATTAACATTGCATCGGTGGTTCTGCAGTATGACGCATGTGATCCACGGTTCGATTCCCGGCCGAAGCACTCCTAAACCTCGCTAGTTTGGCAGTAAGCCGCGTAAAGGGGAGCTTGGGCGTGGGGCTAGTACCCAATCTCGTGAAAATAAAATCACTGCTAATGAAACTAAAGCTCAGGCTTCAAGCTCTATGTTCCACTCGGGAACGTAAAGGAAGAAAATAGAAAAATAAATAATTATTTTTATCATGCCGTGGGAAGTGCTTCTTAACTTATTTGTCATATCATGTTAACTTGCACAAACTCCATAATTATTCCAGCATCGCGTTAAGTACTGACATTTTCGTTTGACGTGTTGAAACCCCAGCGCTATTTGATTTTCTACATAGTGTTTCAATCTCAACTCAAACATCATTTTGGAAATCAATGGATTTGTCTACTCTTTTTTTCATATTCAAGCAATTGTTAACCATTTCTTGTCCGTGTCCTGATCACCGCAAGTATATGATCTTTAAGACGATTAGCATCATTCCTTTTCAAAAGAAAAATTATCATTCCTATCTTTGTGCGTTTCTTACGTGGTGTTTAGAATTGAACTCACTACACTCACTCTCCTCTTTACAAGTGTTTCAATTCGTCTTTTATGATAGATAAGTAAGTAATACCGTTACAGTGAAAATTGTGATTTCTACCTTTGGATTATTTCTTTAAATAATAACCTTTGAATTATTGCTCAGTCTTTCGTGGTCGCAAAGTGGTAATGAAGTATTTTTAATTTCAAATTGCTTGCAGATAATGACGAATCACGTCGTACTAAGTTTAGTGATTTCATAACCAATAACGAAAACATGATCTTCAGATTTCTCGTAAGTTTAAATAACTAATATTATCACAAAGTATACTAAACGTAATGCGTCTATATGCATTAAGTTACAGCTCATATTTACAGAAATTGATTAGGTTTACAAATTAACAACAAATAAGCACAAACTGCATTATCGTAATGTATAAATCTATACACACTACTGTGTTGTAAACTTTAACTATCACAAGTTACTTTTGTAAATCTTTTAAATTCATAGTTATTTTTGTCAATGAATTAGGGGGTCGCATTTCTGGATACAAAAATTGTAATATTAAAACACTGCTTGATACATAGATACGTTTATTGACTATTCAAGAGAATCGATAAACTGGGACTTCATCACCCTTTGTTAGTCTCCTTTCAACACCATCTTTAGAAATAATGGCTAAACGTATACATCCACCACTGGAACCATCTCTATTTATAGCAAGAGCAACACCTAGATTAAGTAGAGAAAAAGAAATCGTTGCATTTAAATAGATGGACAAGTTGAACAGTATACTACAGTGTACTTACTAAGTGTGCATATTTTTTTCTAGATTAAGAATTAAGAACCATGTAAAAATGTATATATGCATAATACGAAACTTTCCAAGGCGCTGTATAAGTAGTGGTTACATTTTTGTTACATTAATTTCCTAACACACAGAATCCAGTGTACATAAACTAAACAACAAACTTTGATTGGAACTAGTAGGTAACCAGTATGCGTCTATCCTCCGTTCGGTGCAGACTAAATTCCATCAGCCAAGTTTGCAATGTGGCCACCACGCTACGTGGTTCAACACTCAGAATTGTTGCCTTCAGATGGTTAGAGTCACTCTTCAGCAAGGCGTATCTGCAACCTTGGAGGAACTCATGTCCCTCCTGAGATGTGAACCCGTGTCACCCTGTGCTGCAATCAGAGACGTGAGGATAATACCGAGCCCAAGATAACAGTAGCAACCACTAGTCTGGATCTTTCAATGGACGGTCATTTGTATGGTGTCTAGTTGGACAAATCCGTAGGATGAGGAAAGATCGTGATACTCGCTGGTGCGTTTTGATAATCTTCGCTTACACACCAACCGACTGTATTTTTGATTAAGCAAACGATGAGTTTTATCAGAAGCTCTCTAGTTTTCTGCTAAAAGCAAAACACTTAAATGTAGTCATCTTAACAAGTGATTTTAATGCTCACGTACGAAGCTGAGGCAGGCAAGAAAGATGCATTAGGAGTATCTATCGAATTTTATGCTGATGAATCAACAATTCTGTTCTGATAACGATCTGTATCTGGCTGGCACTAATTTCAAGCAAAAAGAGATAATCTTGCTTGATAACCTATGACATCAAACCGAAGATGGACACAAATATATCACGTTATCAAGAGCGCCGGGGGAAACTGCCCTACCTTCTAAAACATCACTGCGAACTCCGATTATGCATTAGTCTGGGAAAAAGTTTGCCTGAGACTAAATGGCAAACGAAATACTATCAAGCCCTTTCATTTACAGCATCTAGATGACAGTATGAAGTCTGTATTTTGGGGAGAGGCATAGCAACCTTTATCCTGATCAAATTGGTCAATGTATGAAGCCAACTGCAGAAGTAGTGGTTAATTATCTTGGTATTTTGCGAGTGGATTTCTGTAGGTTAATCCTGACTGATACAAGCAAAATGAACCCGGCAGACGAAGAACATGATGAAGCACGACAGCCACTCAAAAGCAAGCTAAGTCTTCCCAACGACTGTGAGCACTGATGGGTGATGAAAGCAGGAGGAACAAAAAAAGCATAAGCAATAAATAATACTTATCAACTACTTAGGCTCATTAGGGAAAGTCTGTGAAAAATTTATGGCGAGGGCAACAATTTCTGAAGAGTACGGAGATTCAATAATTTTTCAGGAAAGGTGGGTGTAACATTGGGTAGAACATGTGGAGTAGCTCAACTAGACCACAAAAGCACTACAGTCGCCCAACTTCCACCCCAGCTTGAATGGGATGCAGAGATCAGTCTTACAACAAGAGTCGAGGTTGCAAACGTCTCTCGCTTGCAATCAAGCAAAGCTACAGGACATATTATGACACAAACCCTACATGACTTTACACCGACACTTAGCATAAACGGAAGACCAATTTCCAACCTCAGATTTGCTGATGATATAGCCCTCATTGGGGAAAACATTGATCAAGTTCAGGACCTCACCTCAAGACTTGATGTTGCAACCAAATCTGTGGGCATGGAAATCAGCACAGAAAAAAGCAAAATACTCATTAACGGAGGAAACAACTCAGATAGATGTATCAGACTTGATGGACATGTATTAGAAGAGGTTGAAACTTTCAAATACCTTGGGTTTACCCTAACAAAAGATGGAAGGTCCACTAAGGAAATAAAAATTCGACTAAACCTAGCCTCTGCCACCATGTCCAAGTTAGGGAAAATATGGAAGAGCAACATCAGCGTCTCAGCAAAAATGAAACTCTACTTGTCACTGGTCCTCTCTGTATTCCTATATGGATGTGAGAGCTGGACCCTGAATGCAGAGACAGAAAGAAGAATACAAGCCTTCGAAAACAAAAGCTATAGAAGGATCCTAGGAATAAGTTACCTTGAAAGGAAAACTAATGAATATGTCTTACACCAGGTCCATAGACTGGCAGGAAAACAGGAACCACTCCTTTCAATCGTAAAGAAACGGAAACTACAATGGTTCGGCCACACGGTAAGACATGACACATTGTCCAAAACGATTCTACAAGGCACAGTAGGAGGAGCACGAAAGAGAGGTCGACCGAATAAGAGCTGGCTTGACAACATAAAAGAGTGGACTGAAATGCCCTTGGATACGCTACAGAAAATAGCATTAAACCGAGAAGAATGGCGAAGACTGATAGCGCGAACTGTCATAGCACCCCCACGACGAAAGTCAAGGGACTGATGATGATGATGACAGGACCACATGGTATGATTCCAGAGGTGTTTAAGGGTGGTAGTGATGGTCTAATGACTAGATTAACCAAGGAACGAGTAAGCGTATAAGATTTGGAAATAGTTCTAATGGATTGATACAGGTCGCTGATTAACCCCTTTTTGTAAGATTAGAAACAAAGCCTACAGCAAGAATCGCAGGAATACCAGCTTGAATAACACAGTATCTAAGATTATAAGCATGGATTCCAGCTCCCAACACTTGCCGTATCTTTTCATATTTGAAGGTGGCATCTGAATCTACCCATTGAGATGTGTCGAGGCAACACCTAGCTATGGATGGAATGCAAAGAAATAATACCAAACTAACCAAAGCACTCCGTTAAAACACATACAAGTGTGTATAAGCCAAATCGAAGACAACCAACACTTTTAGGATGACCACTGCCAATCCTCTCGTTTAATTCCATCATATATGGGTATGACCCTAACCCACTTCCACATTTCAGAGGTTGAATCTTTACCAGGGAACAGCTTTGTTGATTTACAGTATAATGATACTATTATTCTTTTAAGTGAAGACACTAGCTGAATGTATAGTCTTCTGGACCGCTTGAACGAATATTCAATTACTTTTAGCATGCAATTCAAGTGTAAAATGATGCTGCGCAGATCATTGGGTTAAATACAGAGTAAATTGGTTAAATTTGTTGACCACTTCACCTTTTCGGGAAGTTACATTAACCAGAATATGCTGGTTGCTGACCAAGTCCTAGCACGGACATAAAAACCTCTTTTGGTATGCGCCAAATTAGGTAAATATTTGGTCCATGGAAAAGAGAATAAAACACTATGCCAGGGTGCCCAGATTTGCATAGCCTAGTTACTTGTTTGCACCAATATTGAGTCCAGTTGACAAATAATACGTAATGATTCTCATAAAACCTGTGGACACAGAATACCCATACCAACTTTAATCTGATTATTCCAGTCTCCTCATTTTTATTCACTACACCATAATACGCTACTATTTCTTCCTAAACTGCTGTTGACTAGAACACAGGTCTTCAGTATCCTGTAAGCGACAAACAGTGAATAGCAGGAAAAGAACGTGATGTGTACCGAAAGATTGCTGCTACGTAATAAAAGCGCTATACCAGCGTTAGTTATCACAAAGCATTCAATTTATGAGACAGACATTTGAAATGAAACTAACCTTGAAGAACAAAATCAGCACATTCTTCTTTCGTCATCCCCTTACGAAATTTGTGATCAAAGTACCCGTAAATATACGTGCTACCAGAACCACCAATAACGGTAGGCTGCCTTACGAGCATACCTCCAAGTGGAATGGAATAAATCTAACATTTTTTTCGTTGACGCAATTTTACTAATACCTGGCCACCTAACTCGCTGTCCCAGCCTGCAACTATAATACCTGCAGTCAAATCATCTCTGTAGTTGTAGCAGAAGTGACGACAGGACATAGCAGCTTCTAAAACAGTTGGTTCTCTATCCATTTCTAAGCGATGAAAGTCCAGTTTGTATCTAACCATGTCTGCGATTGTTTGTGTATCTGCAGCAGACCCAGATCGGCAACAGTATATACTTTTTGTAAGTTGCGTGAGTTTATCTGTCACACGATTTACAACATACGTACTGGAAAATGAGATATAAGATTTTGTAGTTACCCAGAAGAGGTCCTGGAATCAGCTCCTATGACAACTCCACCATCATACTCACATGCAAAAAGCGTCGTCTGAATTTGTCACTTTTAATATGTACATTCAACTCACCCCAGTGCTAACTCCTTTGCCATCTTGAATACCCGACTCTACACTAAGCATTTTGCTGTTGTTACGACCACGTTTAACCCTACCGCCGCATGGATGTCCAATATCCAATATCCTGATTACGAGCTAGTATAAACCACTGATTTCTTTGAGCTCGTTTCTTGATTGTAAGGTAGAGGTTCCAGATCTTCAGTGAACTTATGCGTAGTAAGTCCCGCCACTCGACTGCTTTAGCTCTGGTAGACTCCAAGAGGAGTGGTGCGAGGATTGGCCAATATTGTGGTTTGTAGTGTGCAGTATGTTAGGACTCAGCTGCTGCCGTGAATGGAGTTTGACCTAACACCCGCTGGTCATTCGGTGAAGTCATAAAAGTAGAATAATAATAGGTTGTAGTGTAGATAATATAGGTTGAGATAAGTGAAATAATAAAGGTGAAATAATAAAGAGAGAAAGAAAAGATAGAGTAGTCGGTACAGTGGGAGAAGACAGGACGGGTCGTAGGGATTTAGCTTGTATGCTTATCCATTGACAATGTGGTTTCAAATTTTAAGAGGGTAAGCCATTGAGACACGAACCATGCATTTCTGCATGATTGTCCAGCTTCCGCTTAAAAGTCTCCACAGATGGAGCTGTAGTTACGGCCGCCAGTAAAGCGTTCCAGAGACGGCAAACTCGAAGCGAGAAGAAATGTGAACGTACTCGAGTCTTTGGTCTCTGGTGTGCTATCCTTAGCGGGTTACCTCGTGGAAGCCTATAATCACTTAATGGCAGGATGCTTTCATTAGGGTGAGCCTGGTCATTTAGGATCTTATACACGGTGATGAGGTCTCCCCTGTGACTACGGTAACTAAGTGTGAAAAGACTTAATTTCTTCAGTCTTTCCTCATATGATTTGTTGCGGAGGCCGATCACCCATTTTGTCGCTCATCTCTGGACACTTTCTAGAATGTTAGCATCCCTTTTGAGTAGCGGAGGAGCAATGATATTATGCACCTCAAGGAGTGGCCTCACGTATGTCGTATACAACCTTAAGAATAGTTCAGGAGTAAGAGCTCCCAGCTGCCTATGCATAAAGTGTAAAGTTGCGTAAGCTTTGGCGACGTCCCTCGTGTAATTTACACTGGTGTCTAGCTTTTCTGTTAAAATAAGGCCTAGGTCGCGTTCTGATGGCACACAACTCAAGTTCTGGCCACCAAGGGTGTAATTTGCACTCTGCGACCTACCGGAATGAAGTTGCGCTACTTTGCACTTCTTTAGGTTGAAAGGCACTCCGTTAGCCAGAGCCCAGTCTCCCAGCGTTTGCAGGTCAGCCTGCAATCTGTCGGAGTCTTCCGGTGAGTTTATTGCTCTCCAAATCTTTACGTCGTCAGCGTAAAGAAGAGCAGAGCAATTCAGTCGACAGGGCAGGTCGTTGATAAAAATCAAAAACATCAACGGCCCTAAGATAGAACCCTGAGGAACCCCTGATGCCGAGGTGTGCCAGGATGATCGGATGCGGTTGACTTTGGTGCAGAATTCTCTCTCGCCTAAATAATCTTCCAGCCATGCGAGAAGTGCTCCAGAAACACCCGCTTTGCTTATTTTGTGAAGGAGCAGACCATGGTGAACTGTGTCGAATGCTTTCGCAAAGTCGAGAAAGATCACATAGACTGGTACCTTTACATCCCAGGATAGTGTCCATACGTTCCAAGCTAGTAGAAGATTCGTCACACAGGATCTTCCTCTCCTGAAACCGTGCTGTGCTTCATGGAGTAGGTTAGTCCCGTCGAAGTATTTTCTCATGTGGTCGTCAATGAGACTTTCCAATATCTTCGATATCACTGGGAGTAGCGCAACTGGTCTGTAACTGGTCGCGTTCCGCCGGTCACCACCCTTGAAGATAGGGGATAGGATGGCTCGTTTCCATTCACATGGAAGTTTCCCTATATCAAAGGAGTGTTGAAACAGATCACTTAGGGGTTGGCAGAGACTTTCTGAACACTCCTTCAGGACGGATGGTCTTATGGCATCGCGAAGCCAACTTTCCCAATTTTACGAGTACTGTAGTGACCCATTTTATTACTCATAATCGTACTATACTTTCATTGTGTAATTGTACTTCGACTTGTTTATTACTCTAAATCTTGCATGTTAACAATTGATACTTTTGTGCTCGCTCGATTTTTGAATTTTGATTGCTGCAATAATACACTATCGTATTCCTTCGTAAGTGCCTTTTGAATTACGTTGCGGATGTCGAGTAATCGCAACGTTAGGTCACAATTATAAACGCGAAGAAATACTAGAAGATACGTGTACTCTAGTTTAGTCAAAAATATAGCAGTAACAAATTGGCGAGCCCGACAGAGCTGATTGATGGACTACATCATTTCGAAGTATACACAGTGGAATAAATCATCTTTGCCATCGCATTAACTTTTATAACTTTATAACATTTGGATGTATAATTACTGATATTTCTGCTAAAAGTACCTCCGGACCTGGCGGCACAGCGACTGCTATCCCAGTTCACCCTGATACTCAAGCAGCTATAGCAGCTGGCTGTCATGCAACACCTCAATTCCAGTTCTCTGTCCTCAAGCTTCAGCAATGTCTACAGGTGTGCAAACACTCTTACAATGGTCTGCAACTCCATTTACTCAAGCCGGTCCTACAGCTGTTGAATTACAACAGTTTACCCAATCACCTCAACAACAACAGATTCAAGCACAAGCTCATCAGTTACAACCAGCTCAACAGCAAGCTTATATCCAACAACATCAGCAACAAGCAACAATGATGACAACTGACGTCTCTGTCAGTGGTCAACCTTGTACTGTAGCTGCACGCTCCCATGCTACTCCCCAGTTTATCACTCTGGCACCAGGAGCTCCATTGAAAGTCATGACTGTTGTTCCTAACGGTCAATTGATTCAAACCACTGGTATACCACAGTTTATGCCAACTGCTTCTGTTGGAATGGCTATCAATCAACCAACTTCTACTCTCCAACCTCAGCAAACATCAATTCAAGTTACTCCTCAACGCCGAGTAACAACACCCCAGCAACAACAACAACATGCTGACGGGCGTTCACTTTCAACCGTATCAGCAGCAGCAGCAGCTACTGCTGCACTCTTCTCTGGCACAGCCATCTCTTCTTGTACAATTCCACTTGTACAACCAGCTTTCATGGAAATAGAGGTAACTGAATGTTTGCCCAAGTCATTTCCATACTTCCTTATTACTATACTATTAACTGTATGTTAAGGTATAAATCTATTCTGTAACTCCTTACAATAACAACCTCACTATTATTCTAATAATAATTTTTCTGCTTTTATTGTTACATTTTGCACAGCTTTCTAAATATTTCGGTTCGTCTCAAAATTGTTAACATTTCCTAATATATACAGTTATAATCGAACCTCAGAAAACTTAAAATCCTCAATTCGCTTTTCATATTTTTTTGTCCTTGTGATTTACAATATCATTCCGAATACAAGTAAACTTCATTTACCTGCATTCTACGGAGGGGCTATTGTAGTGATACATTTTATTACTCATAATCGTACTATACTTTCATTGTGTAATTGTACTTCGACTTGTTTATTACTCTAAATCTTGCATGTTAACAATTGATACTTTTGTGCTCGCTCGATTTTTGAATTTTGATTGCTGCAATAATACACTATCGTATTCCTTCGTAAGTGCCTTTTGAATTACGTTGCGGATGTCGAGTAATCGCAACGTTAGGTCACAATTATAAACGCGAAGAAATACTAGAAGATACGTGTACTCTAGTTTAGTCAAAAATATAGCAGCAACAGTACCATAGCCGGGGTAATTTGAAATGTACCCAGCAGGTTTTCGCACGTTGGTCTTGCATTGTAATCTTGATGTTTTGTGGGGGTAAAACCCTCATTACTTTTCAGTTGCCTGTGAAAGGCTAGACTGAATGTCTCTGCCATTTCAAGACTAGTAAGAGATTTCCTATCAGAACCCACTAGATTGCAAGCTCCCTGGTTGGTTGGTTTTCTTTCAGACATAAACCTGTATAGGCTTTTGGGGTTCACGAGAAGCTTACTGGCGAGGTCTCTCTGAAATGTCCTTCTATCACTCCGGACTCGTATGTTACATCGATTCCTGAGTTCGAGGTACACTTCATGTTCGGGTTGACTCTTCGATACTCGCCACGCAAACCAGGCTTTTCGCTTCGCCTGTAGAAGGCGTTGTGTCCCCCTTTTTAGCCATGAACGTTGCTTTCTAGCTTTTGGTGTGACTAAAGGAACAGTGTATGAGACCGCCTGGTGAATGATCTCCTTTATCACTCCCCAGTGTTCTTCTACTGTAAGCTCCGTTCAATTTTTTGGCCAATTTGCTTCGGACAAAAGTCTTCGCGTTTCGGTGTAATTGGCTTTGTTATAACACAGATAGGGCTGTGTATTGTCCCACTGTAAACGCTCGCGAAGGACTATGTCGAATGTTATGACCGCGTGGTCACTACTACCTATGGGAGTCGTGATCTGAACGTTTTCCACTAGTAGCTGGTCACTAGTGAGCACATAATCCAGTCTAGAAGACTTCCCATCTGGGCCCCATCTAGTATCCATTCTGACATTTTCAGTGAATCCGGCCTCCCTGATGGTATGCAGCAGATTTCAATCAAATCTATCCTGGGCATATACCGTCATCAAGTTGAGAGATGGGGCGTTGAAGTCTCCAGCTATGACAATTTGATCATAACCCATATCTTGTGTCGCTGAAATTGCATTTAGCAGTACCTGGTTGTGGTCTGCTCCACATGAAGGTGATCTATAAATGCTGCCCACTAGATATTTGCAGTAACCAACGGTGTAAAAGGGCACCATATGGAGTCAGGGAGAGCAACGGGGGGAGGGTCGATTGCATGGACACATCTGAGCTGTTTGTCGACGTATATGGCGACTCCACCTCCTTCTTTCAGATCCCTATCTCGCCCGACCAGGACCATGTCATTTATACTGACTTCGCTGTCTGCCACCGTAGGGGTTAGCCAGGTTTCCATCAGTACTATGATTTTGGGGTTCAGCTGTGGTTGCAGGTATCTAAGTTCAGCTATTTTGCCTCTTATACCTCTCACATTACTGTACAGGCAACTGGTAATCAGTGTTACCACGTCCCCGTATTGGGGGGTGGTTGACGTGATGTGGGCTGTCGGTTGAGGAGTTATCTTACGAACTAGTTGTCCGATTCCCCGGGAACCCGCCTGTTGGCGTTTTTTCTTCTGATTCAATCGGAGCACTTGGATGACACTGGCTATCATCGTCCGTGCTGCACCGCTGTATTATGACAAGGGGTTGGGGATGTTCTATGACAACGTTTTGTCCTCCCCTTTGGGTACGAGGCCGGCTCTCGCAGCAGCGAATGTGTCTGCTGACCTTATCCTTGGTCTCGTACCATCTCTGGAGAGCAGTAGTCAAGTGGTCTCTGGAGCTGAACTTAACAGCTAACAGACGTGGAGTGTTAATTGACATAAGGTGAGTGGGTCGAGGCAGTCTAAAAATAGAGACAGCCCCTGAACTTCCCAGACCCATCTGGGATGCCAACCATCTCCATTGCTGTACATCGTGGCAGTGCTTCTCACAAGCGTTCCCAGTTTCCAGTTCGGGAATGCCGTGAACAACCATGGGGGCAGAAGGAATAAGCACTGGCGACTCCCTCGCCATCTGTCTTTCCTTCCATGGCCTATCTGGCCTAACACGTATATTGCAGGTCCTCCCTATAGAAAGGACTTGGGAAGTCAATAAAACTTTTTCGGCATCCTCGGTAGAGCCCAGTGTTACTCTCAGTGGAGATGGTTTGCCTTGAGGAGCAGCAGTGCCCCTATACAATCTACATAGCTTTACTGGTTGGATGTCCAGACCCAGTGTGCTCCATAAGTTAGACCACTGTTCCTGATCAAACAGGGCCCTGTTTTCCAGCAGACTACTGCTACAGTCTGGTACATTAAAGAGGATAACGCAGTTTGATCTACTAACCGTGGATTTAGGTTCGGTCCTCGCACATTTGCTATCCCCCTTAAGACCGTTTTGTTTCGTCTGGTGCAACTGGGTATTATTGTGTGTCGCAGTGCTGTGGCCACTTTTACTGGTGGACGGTAAGGGTCTTTTCCCAGCGACAGATACCCTTGGTGCTTCAACCTCTGTGTCTGGGGCGGGAATTGCAAGTATAACCAGTGTGGATTTTGGTATCCCCGATTTACGTGCAATTGTGCTGTTTTCTGAGTTGGTGGGAGTAAAACGTTTCACGTTTTTCCCTGATACCTCTATGCCATCTTTAGCTTTCGAGGAACTACACGAGGCTGCATTAGGACGGCAACTTGGGCATATGTACCAGAACCATGGGCATGGGTTCTTACGCATAAAATCGTAATATGCCTTTGGTACCCCGGTGTCACATCTACAATGTACCCATTGCTTACAAAAGTTGCATTCGAAAGCAGAGTCTACTTGTTTGACAACAGAATTGCAGACCTTGCAATCGTCTGCCTTCTTGGGGAACGTTTTTGTCGTCTTGCGACGTCGCGAACGTTTCTTATTGGCCTTCCTGTTTGTTTCAAGGCCTACTGTGGATATGGGTGTTATACTATTCTCACTTTGTGCAGATTTCCCACTCGCCTCTATTAACCTAGTCGTGTTAACAGGGATGGAGCCACATCCGCCTAGTTGACTTTTCACAGTTTCACTGTAGGACTGCGGCGGCATGGACAATCTGTCCACGCAGGGAATATTTACCCTGGTCTTCAAGACCGGTATGCCAGATTCCATCACCTTCACCTGTTTGCCTAATTTGGCTGAAGCTCTGGTGACTACGATGTTCACCTGAAGTCCTATCTTTGATGCTTCTTCTGCCAACTTGTTGCTTCTCGCTTGCATGTCTTCCACTTTGTGGAAAATCAGACATATATCATCGGCGAAGTCCAGATCCTCCAAGTTTTTTGTGTGTGTCCATTTTATGCCTGTTTCCTCATTGCCCGCTGTTTGTCGCATTATCCAATCTACTGCGATCAGGAAAATCATTGGCGATAGTAGGCAGCCAGTTTGTCTTACTCCTGTTCTCACTTCGAAGGATTCCGTAAGTTTCCCGCTGTGGATTACTTGGCATGCAGCATTGTCGTATAGCTGTTGGATGAGATGTATAATTGTCGGTGGCAGCCTGTAGTAGCGAAGTAGTTTCCAAATCACCTCTCGATCGACGCTGTCGAAGGCCTTTTCAAAGTCCATGAAGTTGAGATAGAGAGGTGACTACCATTCCAAGCTCTTTTCAATGATAATCTGTAGTGTTGCGATTCCATCGATGCATGACCTGTTTCTCCTGAATCCAGCCTGCTCCGGTCGAAGTTTTTCATCCAGGGCTTGTTTGATTCTCTCCAGGATGATGTGGCTTAGTATTTTGCTTGGGATGGACAGGAGAATAATTCCGTGCCAGTCTCCTTTCTTTGGCAGTTTGAATAAGTAGCCTTTCTTCCAATCCTCGGGTACTTTGCCTTCTTTCCACACCTTCTCCAGTAGTGGCGTCATCAAGTCCGCTGTTGTCTCTGAGTCCATTTTCAATGCCTCTGCTGGGATTCTATCTGGTCCTGCTGCTTTTCCAGCTTTTAGCATCTTGACCGCCTTCAGAATTTCTGCTTTCGTCGGGGGGTTGGTATCCACTGGTAGTTCTGCTTCTGCTGTTAGTATTATTGGGCGCGTTGTAGGTGGTGGTCGATTTAGAAGTCTTTTGAAATGTTCAACCCAGTGTTTCCTTTACTCCACCTCTTTGGTGAGTGACTTTCAATTGTCATCCCTCACTGACTTAATTTGTGTTGATCTCTTCCCTCATATGAGCCTAGTTGTTTGGTAGAGTGTTGCAAGGTCTCCTCTGCCTGCAGCTTGTTCTGATTCACTTGCCATAGCTTCGTAATATTGTCTTTTATCTTCCCTGGCAATTTATCAACTGTTTTGTTCAGTGTATTGTAGCTTGCATTCAACTCCTGTTTCTGCTGCTTGCCGATGCTGCTGATAATCTTTTGTTTTGCCATCCTTTTGTCTTCTATTAGTCTCCATGTGTGGGCGTGTAGTGAGCCACTGTTTGTCCTGTCTCTTCTTTCTGCCTAGAAATTCCATGCAGGTTTGACTCCACACTGTTTTCAAGTTGTTCCAATGCTTTTCAACGCTGGTCACTTCAATAGTGTTGATTTGTGTCTACGCCTTTTTCCTTATGATTGCAGTGAATATGTCCTTTGTGTCCTGGTCCTTCAGTTTTTGAGTGTTGAACTTGGCTTGTGGTCTATCTGCAGCTCCTGATTCTCTGGAAGCTTTTAATTTGATTTGGATTGTCCCTTGTACGAGATAGTGGTTTGAGCCAACGTCTGCTCCTCTTCTTACTGTCGTGTCCAGCAGGCTGCGCCTCCACCTCCTTGAGATTGAGATGAAGTCAATTTGGTTTTTGGTTCGCCCATCTGGTGACACCCATGTAGCCTTGTGTATATCCTTATGTTTGTATACGCTGCCACTAATCACTAGTTCATTGAAGGCGCAGAAGTCGGCGAAGAGTTCTCCGTTTTCATTCATTTCTCCGAGAGCTTCTCTACCCATGATGAGTTCCCTTCCTGTGTTGTCTGGTCCCAAGCTAATAATTACGCACTTTCTTATTTAATTCGTGGGCTAAGCCAGTTTAAACTTCATTTTAAATGAATGCTGAATGAGCTGTGAGCTGGCTTTTTAAGAGTAAATACTGCATCACTTCTTCACTAACGGACTAGTTATAATTTAGCTGATACACATAATTATAGGGATGAATTTATCAACGGGAAATATCAAACTTAGTGAATAATTGCGGTAGAAGATATCAAGTGCTCAGCTTAAACATAAAAGTTTCAGGTATCTTCCGACATCGTGTTAAAGTCCATTCCAGGGAGAGTGAAGTTATGGCATACGGAACTCCAGATTTATGCGACAATCCACTAAATAAACAACACATTTCTAACTCGTCAAATAAAAACCAGTTTGCCACCGAAAGGAAAGCTGAATCTATCCGTTAGGAGAGCATGTTTACTATTTGATGACCCATACTGGAATGAGATATTTGCTTATCTGGCGTATACTTAAACACCACCCATATCATCAACATTCTAGCCCTTGTGCTCATTATATTACTCGGCCAAATATCTATAGACTTATATACTTCACAGTGTCGCGGAGAAAGTATTGTCTTGTTGTGCTGCTATATTTTGATCAAACTAGCGTACACGTATATCCTAACATTTCTTCTCGTTTATAATTGTGTCCTAACGTTGTGCTTACTGGACACACAACGTAAATCAGAAGACACTTGAGAAGGTGTAGGAATGTGTATTCTCGCCGTAATCAAAATTCAAAACTTGAGCGAGCACAAATGTATCAATTGTTAACATGCAAGATTTAGAGTAATAAACAAATCGAAGTACAACTACACAATGAAAGTATAGTACGATGATGAGTAATAAAATGGGTCACTACAGTCTTACGAGAGATAATAATAATCAGGGCATAGAGTCCTATGTCCAGAAAGCGCTATTTACTACCAAACCTCTCACAGTTTACTTCTCTGTGGATATACTTGTGAAGTGACCCCACAGGATTTCTACTCAAGCCACGACGCAGAATGGTGAGAGATGTATTTAGTAATATCTAGCTGGTGGTAAAAGCTTTGCTGTGAAGTCATTCAAAAGATTGGGGTTTGCTAGTAAACTGTTGTTTGGAAACACTGTCCCAATGTGTTGAAATCGCCCGTGAACATGGAGTTTACATTTATGATATATTAGTTGATTCTTTAACCAAATCCACATGCTCCATTTGCCAACCATCAAGCTGTCAAAAGTGCTACACCTCACCAAAGTATGACCCACTTGTCTTGAGAATGAGGAAAAAGGCTGACACATATCGTCAGAAAACTTGCAAAGAACTGCCTTTTGCAACAACAATTATGTTATCCACATTATGCATATTGCGTTTAGACGTACTGAAGAACCCTCGTGATCATTTTTGCAAATTATATATATTCCGTATGCAGAATATTCAATTAAACAATCAGCGATGTATCCCATGATGAGACATTATTCACTCTGAATAACTCTTCAACCTCCCACGTATTATTCCTTTAATTTCTTTCAAAATTAGTCAAAGCACATTTGAAAATGGGCGCTTGTAAACATTACCACTCAATTACTGAAAGTAACAATAAGAACGATGTTGAATGCATGTTTATTGGATAGAAAATAAAATTACTCATAACTGAGCAGCCCTCCCTGACATTTTAATATGAGGAGTTTTAAATCATTCAGCATAAGTATTGTGATAGAGCTCGGATCTTCTCATTGCTTAGATATGCATAGATTTCATGACCTTTTAATAAATGTTAGCATTTGTAACAAGAGTGCTCATTTTGGAACGTAACGACATTAAAAAATAAGTTTAAAAATTTGTGCAGTTATCTAAATGAATCCGAAACAGGATTCGACCCTTGTTGAAGCAGCTATCAGACCATGTACATTCTTTATATGTACGTATGTATGGTCCCATGAGCCAATTCTTCAGAGTTGCACTGTATAGCCACTTTGAAGGTGGAGGGTGTGATCTGAATATTTTTGCATTCTATGGGTTCCTAAAGTTTCTTATTTTCGCCCTCAGTCAGCTGTCACTGTAGATGTCATCCATGAAAATTCAGCGAATTGTTTTATCTACTGCATCAACCATTAGGATTGCTTCTGACCAACGAATAGACCGATCTATACGTTACAGTAAATACGGAATACTACTGGTAGGTGAGAGTGAACCAACGTAGTCCAGCTCAATCCGACTAAAAGTGCATCAGGTGTGAAACCCGTACCAGTGAACTCACGCTATGCTTATTTTCACCGAGTAATAGCACTGTACGCATAAATGAGTCTTGTTCCACTCACTAAGTCATATCAAGACCATTATTGCAAAAGATTTGGAAGGAATGAATGACTTCCCCCGATTGTAAGAAAGGCTGGATACCTCGTCAAGCCTCCAGAGAAGGGTGACTTGTTTAAGCCTCTGCAAGAACTGGCGTGGAATAGTGCTCTTGTTGATGCCAAGTAAACAACTATGTCACGTCATCCTGGGGAGAATGACACATGCATTTGATGAAGAACTCCGGCAGACTGGAACAAGCTGGATTCAGGAAAGGCATATCATGTGATGATCAAATTGCAACTCTACGTACCGTCATCAAAGAACAAGGTATAGAATGCCGGCAGTCAAGCCTTTACCTCAATTTCATCTACTTCGAAAAGGCTTTCGACAGACAAAGTTGACAGAGAAGTAACTTCAAAACTGCTTCAACACTGTGGCGTACAGCGAGTGCCCAAATCTTTGTCAACCTCATTCAACAGCTGGCTATATGACAATGCCACGTGTCAAAGTGATCCACAGGGGGAAATTCAATGAGGCGTTTGAAGTGAATACAGGAGTAAGACGAGGCTGCCTGCCAATTATCACCGATGATATTCTTGATTATGCTAGACTGGATTGTGCGTCAGACTGTGCACAAGGAGTGAGAAGACAGGAATACGCTGAACCACCTACAATAAGACTCTAGAAGATCTGGATTTCGCAGATGATATATGTCTAATGTCATGCAAACTCGAAGACTTGCAGGCAAAAATTGACGAAAACCTGGCTGAAGAGGCTAGCAGCGAAGACAGAACTTCAGGTGAACATACACGGAGGTGATAAAGATAACCAACCACCACCATCAAAAAGACAACCAGCACCAGTCATCATCAAAAGGAGATATTGAACAGAGCTTACCTCCTTCACTTATCTAGGAAACATCGTTTCAACTAGAGGTGGAACGGATGAAGGTGTCAAGGCAGGAGAATCAGAAAGGCAATATACGCCTTCTTCAACCTGAAACCAGTTTTGAAATCTTCTGCACTCCGCCTCAGCCAGCATAAAGAACAAGGTTCGGATTTTCAACACAAATGTGAAGTCAGTCAGTTCTTGTATGCGGGTCAGAGGCTTGCACTGCCTGTCACGAAAAGGATTCCCAACATGCCTCTGCAGACTTTCACCAATTATTGCCTTCGCTGTCTCCATATTGACGACCAAATGACAAGCCAGAAATCATCAGCAACAAGAAACTGACTGGGGACGAACCAACCGAAATTCGACTGCTGAACAGATATGTTAGAGAAAGTGGAGATGGATGGAGCAAACACTGAGGAGACAGTCGAATGATATGGCGCTCAATGCGGGCCATTGCTCGAGTGGAATCCAAGTGAAAGCGACGAGTGGGTTGTCGGTGCGAGGGATTGGAGGCTGAAAGTATCAACGTTCGCGAACTGTACGGGGTATACTAACGCAAGATCTAACACCAATAACTTCTACAGTGTTCGCTCTTCGAGTACCAAAGGTAAAGTAAAAGACCCAATTTAGTTGTCCAAAGTACGCAATATATTTCGGGACCAAATCGCAGGTTGAAATGAATGCTTAGCTAGCTAGTAATCGTGCAAGCACGTGACATGACAGAGTACCAAATAGCGTGGATGCTTGACCGGAAGCCTTCAGCTAAACAAGTCGACTTAAACAGTGAGGCTCAGCATCCAATGTTGAGTGATGATTGCTGTGGTCAATAATTTTGGGGAATTATTTACCGCTGCAGTATGAATGACTACTTTCAGAAGGCTATCATGTATGTCTCATCTGTTAAAGCATTTTGGAGGAGAAAAATAATTAAAATGTTAAGAAATTAGACGGTCATAGTCTACCTTTTAGATATTTTGGGGAGTTATTTACCGCTACAATGGCTTTTAGTCGGTTGTACACTTTCGTCACAGACTGTTGAGTTAGTCGAAAAACCTTCAGAAACGTCTTCAGAGAAATTCTCAATAATTGTATTACGCTTGCTTTTCTGAGAGTGAAAACGCTGCTGAGCAAACTGAACTTTCCCATGAGCGAACGATGAACACGATCTGTATGCTGAATCTCCTGGAAACTGAAGCGTAACTGCCAATTGTGGTTAGGAGTCATTTTTATCCATCGTTATGCTTGAAACTACAGTTGGAAAGCAGGATGAAATATTACGATTTAGTAACACCCTAAGTGCAAGCACAAATACAGAAATAATTACAACCTTTTGTGGGAACATTAAAGCAAAATAATTATCGAGTGAACGAAAATATCAATAAACGAATCTCGGAATATAACAGAAAAGTGATATTCTGTCCTAGTAATCATATGGGGCTAGTTGTAATGTTTCTACCTTTACCCTCCCCCTGCTAGCTAAACACGGTTTGCTGATGTATGCACATCATTAAGAGCCTACCTGACCTGCAAGTAATGATACAAATTGTGGATTAAAAAGCCTACATATCCAGATACAAGTTCTGAAGAGTAATACATATAAATACGAAAAATGTTAGGATGGTTTGGGTGAAGGTTTTGAAATGCATCTGACCAGTGTGGCTGGACCACTAACCCTGAGGAGTGTTAGCCAACCCAAAGGGAAGCATATCCAAGCATCTTTCAAGTCTTGCAGGGCCTCTACAAAATGCTGTGCTTTGACCACTCAGATGTAGGAAGTAGTTGAGAAATTCATAAGGGTGGAACCAGCCACAAAGTGGGAACTATATTTTATTTATGATTTGTAAGGCTTTCCTTACCTACCGGATGATGAATGCCCTTCCATTTGCTTGACTATGTATTTTCCATTCCACTTCCCTTCTGCCATGCTTTAAAAAATAAAGATTCGAAAATATTACAAGTCATCAGTCAGCAACGCCAGTAATTATTTTGATACGAAAGTCGGTTTCTAAATAATTTATTTAAAGTCTGGTTGTAAAGCTATTGAGTGGGAAATCTTAGAATCGATATCTTTGTTGAACTTCTGTATCATCTCCCTTTAACCACTGTTCTGGAAATCCACAGTGCAATGTGTAATGTGTCTGCCAAGCTAATAACCCGGTGGAAATTAAGTCTGGCTCAGGTGGTGTATAGGCAAATCCTACGAGAGTTTCATGTTTCTCAACGTGCCCAACCACAGTGACTTGCCAGTGCACACAAAATTACACCAAAATACACTTCTGAGGCGTCTGTTTCCACAAAAATTGTGTCGAAAATAATGCTCTTAAAAAGAAATATATATTACCTTACCAGGCTTACCGGTCTGTCATGTTGCGGACTAAACGGCTAAGCTCGTTTATACGCGAAGAAAGAGGACAAAATAAGTACAAACATATATGCATGTAGAGAGGAATCCAGTCCACACAAATTAATACACATATAAAATGCAGTTACTTGGTGAGTTATACATGTCCCAAAATACACAAGTAAAGACGTACAGAGTTGTGGTGATGAAGTAGTCTTTTCTCGTATGCAGTTGCTCACTCCACTTAAGAGTATGCCAACAACCCGAGGGTACTTATGGAGAGGAAAGGAGATTGAAGCAAAGGATTCGAATGTTGATGTACGGATCAGGTAAGATCTAGAGATGATTAGCAACAGTGGAAAGCAAGAAACTGGAGAGGGAAGTTGTGTCGTCCGTACTGTGTGCTGAACCAGGTCGTGTCCTTATCCAATCTCAGTCAACAACCATGATTTGCAGTAAATTCATTATTTTTACTATTTTACAGTTAGCGTATAATCTGACATTTTTCGGCCTCCATATGTCCTATTAGAGAATGTATGATACACCAGGCAACATGCCTTAACAAAACTGCATGAAATAAAATTGGAAGTGCCTCAAGGAGCCTTAGAATGAGGCCTGTAACGGTGAGGCAGCTCTGCTATGCCCACTAGTTCTCATCGACTCTATAATTGAGGTGATTTCGTGACGAAAAATATGGTGAAATATTGTTTGCATTTGTTGACGGCTGATGAATTTATCTAGTTATCATTCAGCCCTCTCTATATTAATTTCTGGATTTCTGAACTTATGGTGCTATTTGGTATTGGAATGATAAATTACACGCCTATGTGATCTGTAGCGCCTCTATATTGACTCTAAATGTGCGTTTACAAAATCAATTCACGTACGCATATTATACGCTTACAGGAACCAATTTTCCACATGCTTCTCAAATATTCGCCATTGTATTATTGAATAATGCTTCTCGTTTTTATACATATATTTTACGCGGATGTAAACTTTTCGTTCCATTTCGTTAGCAATACATCTTTTCAAGTTTTTACTTGTGCTTCATAATACAACGTTTTTCGTCTTTGGCCGAGTACAGCGTCAGCACATCGTAGGACGTGAAAACGTGGATGTACTATAGTGTTATAATCGGAATCATCTTTAGTACACAATAGTCCTTCTAAAACTGGCCTTATATTAGACGCTCTTTAAAAGCAGTTGATCTGTTTTTAACTGATTAAAAATGCCCATTAAAAGTTTCAAAAGAATAGACACGGAACATAGAGTACTCTTTTCAATAAATTCATCATCAGGTTCTACAATTATATATGCATTATAATGAATGAATGAATTAGTGTTATGAACGACATTAATGTTTAAATAACATCAAATCAATAATATTGATAGATTACAGATGAACAGCATCAACATAAAATAAGCTGAATGTCAGAAGAATTAGGAAAGGTAATAGTACAAATTCATGAGTTTATAGTCTCTACACTACACTGCATTCTTCTTTTTCTTAGATGTGTTAACTTCATCCACTGAGTTGATCTGTTTTTAAAAATCTTCCCCCGTCTCGTCACCTAGACATACAGAGCTAGTAATGCTTTATGTCTTATTTGTTTGTTTCTTTATCTTTGACCAACTTTCACTTCACGTATAGGAAGCCAGTGTTTGCGCGAATATCTGTGTATTCAGTTACCAGTCTTTTATTTTTCCTTTTTTTTACATGGGATTTTATTGCCGTTGAAGTGAAATAATAGTTGTTCTTAATTTCTGTATTTTCACTTTATACTTTTATCTCTAGATGGGATTACATTCGATCTGAATTTGAATCACCACAACATTTGGCTCACATAACAGAACATAACAATCTGAGAAGGGTACTTTGGTACCGCATTCTTCTTTTTCTTAGATGTGTTAACTTTATCCATTGAGTTGATCGAATATAAATTCTTGGCAACACTACCCATCAAGACAATCAAAGTAAGGGAAGAAGTGTTGTCAATGGACGTGCACATTGAACGTTTGTTTATTGGAACTGGCAGCCATTGGTGGGCAACTCGAAGGCGCGAATGGTCGATCGCCTGCAAGTTGAATGAAGACTGGAGCAAATACGAATAAAAACTTCGTATTTTGCCTTGCTTTAATTGCCAAACAATATAATTTCGTTCAAGGAATACCGGTGTTTTGGATTTAAAGTTGAAACATATACATAGTATTTATCGGTTCAAAACAAAAACGTCTTCATTACAATAGGAACTTAGGGCTAAGTTCCTTGACAAGTGTGTTTATTGTTCAACACAATATTTTTATTTGAATTTACAAGCATATTCCATTAAAATATTCTCCACTTTGCTTGAAATGATAGGTAATCTCTTACTTTCTAACATAATACTACGTCGAGTACAAATATCATGGGAGCTAACGTTGTCTATTTTAGTAAACGTCTTACGTGGACATTTTATCCACTAAGAAGAGACAAGAAAAAAAGGGCTATCTGCCTATCGTTAGAAAATAATAGAACAGAGAAGGAGATAAACCAGTGCAAAGATGAAGAACAAAAGGAGGAGGTGAGTATAGTGTGCAAAGCATAGAAAAAAAGATAAAAGTAGAGTGGTAGTAATGACACTGATTTGAGGATCGATAGCTTGTTTGGATAGCGGACCAATCAGATGTCTCATAAATAGCTAGAGAGACACATAATGGACTATCTCTCCTCACACCTATTTCACTGACCCATGTATGCAATCTCTGTTTCCTTGTTCCCTTTATATGTTATTTCCTTTAGGAAATGATGCATGCTAACTGTTACGCAAAATGCACGATATGCAAATGCAAGTGTCCATCCCCCAACTTTCCAAGTAACCATCCTGCTTATACTAAGAACAAATCAAAACAACAAACCAGTCGTCCAAAATAAGAGAAATATTTTGGAATTAGAAAAGCAGAGTGATTATGAATCCTTAACTTAATAGGGACTATTCACGAACTACCGAACGTAACACGACAGTGCGCCTTCAGAGTAACAAGTCGACTTAAATAATGAAGGTCGACACCGAATCTTTAATGAAGGATACAGAAGACTTACGATTTGGGGGGAATATTTACCCCCACCATGAGAGGTGGAACAAAGGGAACGCTGAGTTTATCACACCGAAGGACTTCTGAGTGGGCCACCAGCCACATCTCGTCCAGAAAAGTTCTACCAGTGAATGCCATCTCTTCTAAAAAAACGGAAGTCTTGAGACCCACAAAGTCACTAAAAACCCAGGCGAGAAAGCAGTACGACTAAGTAGAATCCCTCTAAAAAGGGACCCAGAGAGTGCTACGGAGTTTCTGAAGGTACTATTGCCTTATGTGGAAGTAGCGCAAGATACCCACAGACTGGAATGAAGGCCATGTTGTCAAACTGGCAATGAGTGATAACTGAAGTGTATGCAAGGAGTGGCACCAAATCATACTCCTGTTGATCCTAAGCAGAATATCAGGGCACAACATCCTGGAAAGATTCATAGATGTTGCAGATGCGAAACTTCTCCTGAAACAAGCTAGAATCAAGTAAAACAAGTCGTGCGCGGATCAAGTCGCAAAGCTTCGCATCATCACTGCACCCTAGAATGACATTTCTTCATTGACTACCTCAAAACCACAGGGTACTACAATCCAGCACCCATATGGTGATGACACATGCTAAGTAATTCACGATGGAAAGTTAGAGAAGCTTGTGAATTGAAAACAGGAGTAAGACATGACTTCCTACTATAACCGCTGGTATTCCTGACTGTGGTGGGTAGGATCATACAGCAGACCGTGGGATACGAGAAGACAGGACTTTAAATGAACATATAGGAGTCACAGGTGATGAAAATACCCAGACAACAACATCACTCCACAACCACCATTAACTATAGAAACCTAAAGGAAGTGGTCTGCTTACTTAGGCGGAGTGGAAAGCATCGTTTTAACTACAGGTAGCAGAGATGAGGACTTAAAAAGCAGGACAGGCGCTCACCGATCTCAAACAGGTCTGGAGGCCCACAGTACTAAACACAAAGAACAAAATCCAAGTTTTTCAACACAAGTTTCTTGTCAGTGCTTCTATATAGTCCCGAGACTTGGCACATCATGAGAAGTTTTTCCAGCAGGTAGCAGACTTTCCTCAATATCCGTCTTCGACTGGTGTTGAAGACTGGATGGCCAGCCAGGAAGGAAAAGCAAGATAAACTCTGGCAACGGGGCAGCTCAAAACTTACTGTCCAGTGAAGATGTAGAACACAGAGATGGACTGCTGATAAGGTGAGGAGATCGATGAGTGCATCACATGCCAGGCCCTTGAAAGAAGTCCGAATGAATAAAACGAACTGGTTTGTCTACCGGAAAATGCCACACGAAACTTATGTTTCTCAGAAAGATTACAGATTTTCTTAATCACTTTTGTGGTATAGTTTCTACTTAATTCATCAATCAAAAGCAGTGCAAAAACGTGCAAACGACAGTTGTGCAAAGTCAAGAATCTTTTTGGGGTAAAAATACCGGATGTCCAGTACCAGTCTTATCAATGATGAATTTTTACAAATAAACTGGCCCTTCCGATTTTTCATCCCTTCAAGTGTAAAGAGCACTATCAAGACAAACTACTCCTGGAAGTAATTAACCGAGATATATTTGCAGATAAATCCAGATGAATTTCAAAAATGGGCATTAATTCAATTGCATTTAGGTCATGGAAATCATCAGTGGGTTACTAGCTGCGGCCAGTTAATAAAAGCCATGATGGAAAATCATTCGAAATGCAAGTTTGTTACACCAGTTCTAGAGGGATATTTCAAACCGAAAATCTTTTACAAAATGTCCTTAATTTCCTATGTTTATAACGTTTTTACAGAATATACTGAGGCCCTTCTTAACCAGCTTTTCTAGGGAATCAGTCCTTGTAAATTATTTAAATTAATCCCAGCGTGTTAACACGCTTCAGAAAAATAGAATTTCTCTCTATGTGAACTCCCATCCCACACCAGTTTGCCTGAAAAATTTCGGAATGACTGAATGTTTCTTAGAATCTCTAGCAGCATCAAACCACCTTTTCCTGAAAAGCATAAAAGCAGATATCATCTTGAAATGTACAAATAAATCAGTATGTAATCCTAAGGTTTGCGAAACACTACAATGCGTATAAAATAAGATGACTATAATGGTAGAAGACAAGAGGATTCAGCAACGGAATTATTTATTGGCGACTCGATATACATATATAAGCAAAATACATCTACCACATACTGGAATCTCAATTTACATATATCTCCGATATTGTACTGCTTTGCCTTCCATATTGTGCTGCTTCAAATTCCCTTCATGTTTTCCATGTTGTTTCACAAACAACGTTTATCAAGTCCATCTCTCCTCAATTAGATTGTAGTGACCCATTTTATTACTCATCATCGTACTATACTTTCATTGTGTAATTGTACTTCGATTTGTTTATTACTCTAAATCTTGCATGTTAACAATTGATACATTTGTGCTCGCTCAAGTTTTGAATTTTGATTACGGCGAGAATACACATTCCTACACCTTCTCAAGTGTCTTCTGATTTACGTTGTGTGTCCAGTAAGCACAACGTTAGGACACAATTATAAACGAGAAGAAATGTTAGGATATACGTGTACGCTAGTTTAATCTTAATATACCAAAACAACAACTGGTGAGCCCGACGACAAGATATTCTTGACGCTGATCCACATATTTATATCTGAATCTATATATTATTCATAAATCTTGTCAGTACCACACGCCACACGACTATCATAATCCTAATTTTCAGTCTGAAAGTCCTCTCTATGTTTAGACTGTAAACAGTTTAAATCAGTCATTTTGACATAATCTTATTAAACGAACCAATACACAGGGATCTCCATTATTTCGTTATTCTAGCAGCCTTCTTTATAAGAGGATGTGAGTTTCCTATAAATTCCAAAAAATGTAACCGGTAATTATGTTGACCAGGCAGATACAGAGAAAGGGAGTACAATGTGAGAGCTAACAAGTGTACATTTTTCCCGCGTCAAATAGTGTGTTTTCGGAGACTTGTACAAATCAGTTAAAAAAAGGCTTGTTTCAAACAAAGGATATACAGAGTGTTCTGATGTGAAGGAATGTCATTCTTTTAACTTCTAACAAAACACTACCATAAATGGGCAAAGTTAAACTTTAAGCACCACCAACTGCCAATCAGTGAATGACCTCGAACGCACCAACCACGTGAAGGAGGCATTTTTGCGCATGGAACATATATATTTATGAAAAAAATGCATAAAACCTGTAGGAAAGTGTTACAAAGGATACCTTCCTCTCATATTTGATAAAATTAGCTCTCAGTTTTAGGTTGGAGTATCAACAGAGTGTAATTCCATTGTGGGTAAAATTTATTTCGATAAAGTCTCACGGTGTTATAGGGTAACATTTACTGGGCAATAAACTGTGCTTGAAACGTCATCAATAAATGTTACTGTATAATATTGTGAAAATTTATCAAAATAGATTTTACCCCCAGTGGAATTATACTCTACCACAGTGCACAAGTTCTATTCTTATATCAATGGAGTAATTTAACCATATTCTATGCATGTAATTATTTAGGTCTTCTAAACCTAACAATAACCCTAATCTTTCCTAAACCCAACCATAACGTGAAAATATGCCTAAACTAACTGTAATCTAACTTGAACTAACGCTAAAGTCGCCTTTGATGGTTAACCTAACCCAAATTCGTCTTTGGCCTAAACCTTAACTTAATCTTTCCCAAACCTAAGCTGAAACTTGCTAGAAATCCCATTTAATAGCATAACACTTTGATGAGCACATTTTATTGGTGATGACAACATTATTTGCTAGGTTTCACTAACTTGCTCAGTAAGCGTTTCGAGATCACTGGTGCGGTCGCACTCCATTGGTAGTTAGTGGTGCTTAATGTTTAACTTGGCCACTACAATAACTTTTATTTTTCAAAATACAAAGTATATATATATATTGTCTACACATCCCCAGAAATTTAGACCATAAATAAGTAATCACTGCCTGATCGACTGCATAACCTTGAAGATCTGTAAGGTGCTTGTGCTGCTGCTGATAAGCTACACTTTACTAGTCCTAACTTAAAGCAATGTACCTATGTATCCAATAATTCAGTACACTACCTAACCTGTAAGTACTGACGACAATACGCAAGTGCTCAGATGCACCGTATATTTGAGTAAAATAAAAGGTAAAGATTATACAAGAAAAAGGTCTAAAACTTATCTAACGAATATGGCTTTCAAGTATTGGTTTTGTAGGGATTTTTTTCTTTTTTTGATTGCATGCAGGATATGGCTTTGTTACAAAATCAAGGAATGTGCGTATAGACAGTACAACAGAAAAAAGAAAAATGGTGTTGGAGCCAGTTCGTATAAGTACAGATTAAAACAAAATCTTTGAACATTGTGATTCTCACAGATCATGAAGAATAAGTCAATCAAAAATTGTTCAATCATGTTATCATGTCGGCCCATGCATTAATCATAACTTTATGGCTAATAAAGACAGTTTGTCCTAAAAGTATGACTTTATCATGTTAATAAGTCATTAGTAAGATTTCCCATACAGTACGAATTGAAGCTTAACTACTAAACGGAGTTCGAATGTAGCCCATGACTCCAGTTATTTGGAATTTGATTTCAATTTGAAACTTTCTTTTTTGAAGCCTTTTGAGTTGAACTACTTGTGCTGCCAATATATTACTAGTGTCTTTACCTGCTTTAATACATATGTATTTCATACTGCTAGAAAATAATTATTGCATGATAACATTTTATTGTGAGAAATTTAGTGAATAAAATTTTCAAAGTATACCTGCACCTACTTTAAATTCAAGTGTCACTAATTTGTTCTATTGCCATATGACTACCATGATCTATCATACTGGCTGCGGTGAAAGTGATCCGTGGATGTGCTTGTAACTTCATAAATAACACATTGATTTTATTGTCGTTATAGTTAGACAGATGTTAGAAGTAGTATCATCGCGTACTATGTCTGATTCCAATTAATACACAATAATACATCCACACATTCACGTTCTACAATGTGCTAAACTCTGTGTACGACTGAATGAAAACAACGTTGTTATTAAAAAATACCAGTGAAAACTTTAGAAAATTTGTTGCAAGCGAAAGTGAACTTCAAATCATGCGAAATAAAAGCAAGAGTGTATGACAGTGTGAAGGATATATAAAACAACTGAAAGCCACTTTCAGTAACAGAATGGCATATATTCCGTAAGCATACGTAAAATTAGTTCCTGTTAAAGTATAATATAGGTACATGAATTAGTTTTATAAATGTTCAGTTAGAGTTAATATAGGGACACTACAGTATCTACGAGCTTAGCGTACTTAAAGGTAAACAAATTATATTCAGGGATTTTACTAGTGACAGGGGCTGACATCGGTACAACAGGTCGGGTATGAGGACAAACTTTCACCGATGATATTCGATAGTGGTCCCCCGATGTCGTGAACTGGCAAAAGTTGGAATTCATGAGCCATTGGATCCGGACCCAGTGGTTTAATGGTCTATAAGCTCACCTTGTAACCAAAAGGTCGTGAGTGAGAAACCTGGGGGTGGATGCGTGTTTCTGAAGAGTCCAAAACTAGGACGAAATAGCTGTCCAGTACTTCCAGGTTTTCCAATGGTTCTCTAACCGATGTCAGCTTATGTTTAAATTAGTCAGTAGGTCAGAAACTGGTGGTTTGTAAGAAACTCATTATCATGGTTTAATTAGTGTTTGTTTCCTCTCCATGTCCATATTTTTCTAAAATTTTGGTAGCATAAAATTTTCAGAAAAGCAAACCTTAAAAATCTTAGATACAGCCAAGAAAGGTCAAACAAACTTTTTACTTTCACTGAAAATTTTAGTCCTCAATGGTTCAATGAAAATAGTTGTCAGTGTCAGAGTGCCATAGGTATCATCAAGCTTGGTAACGTAACGTCTACCGTAAAATATAAACAGTCAGAGAATACTAAGCAGTGTCCATACTCATTAAGTGTCACAAATCCTTTCTTTTACTTCAAATATGTGATCATTCGACTGTATGCTTGCTAGCCTCCAGTTTCAACGTAAGTGACTTCGAAAATAAAATCAAGTATTTACATGATCAACAGTTCAAAATGAAACGCCACTATGGGTTTTTGGAAAAGCAAAAAAATGAATCACAATGTGCAGCCTGCTTAAAAGCACTGACGATGGAAGAATTGTAATCACAATAGGATATACATCATATTATAACTAGAAAATGTACCTCCTGATAAATATTACTAATTGAATTTCGGTTTTCAACAAAGCACCAATTACCTGATGTTTCTTTACATACTTAGTAGGCTTTTTAATGCACTATACTCTGACTTCATAGTCCCTGTGTTTAGGAATTATTTTCTTTTTTCTAAGTATAGTCAGGTGTAGTGTAGGTGATGCTGAAATAAAAGTGGTTGATCGTTAAAGTCTCCTGATTATCTGCCCTTACATACAACCCAATTGACATATTTGATATATGTAGCATATGACATCTTCATTGGCTGATGCCTTATTTAAATACTGTTATTACTAACACTTACTGAAGCTTATTCGACAGAAAACCAACAGTTTTTAAGAGCACTTCTAATTAGTAAAATAATTTAATACTTGTTACATAGAACCTAAAAGTCAAACGCGACTTAGATTATTAACCGTTGTATAACATTACTTAGTCTAACGAATCCATCAACATTCCTGTGGCGATAATTTTATAAATATTATTCACCAATGAAGCAGGTAAACTGTCAGTAAATGTTGTCAAACTCTATGGTATATGTGAGATGCAGGTTTAAGTGAGTTTGACAGGGGTGAGACATATAGCTAAGATTTATGTAGGCTGTTTAGTTTCTTGGCACATGAAAGATGCTTTTTAATATCTAGCCCTCATTCATACTGAATGAAGGCAAAGGTAAGAGGAAAGCCGATTAACTGTCAGTGCAAAGTTTATATACCAACGGAATCTGATTGCTTAATTGTCGTTTAATGATCAGATAGCTACAACAAACTAAGATATTATTGTTTATAATTGTAAGTGTACAATGACTAGAAGTACAACAGGTCGCAATGTTATACAGAACTTAATTTCTTAACTTCTGATAAATCAAGAAATCAAAAACATTCAGCAACGATGCAGAAGACTAAGTCTGTAGGTTGAGGGTTATAATAATTATTATTATTTATCATCACTAATCCCTTGGGTTCCGAGTGGAACATAAAGCTTCAACAACACATCTCTATTCTCTACCATCCTCTTCAGCTGGGTCCACGTTTGACCATAACCTCTCATCTCCTCCTCCACACACGATCTCCTCAATATCACCCTCGCACTGACGACCCACTCGTCGCTACTCATTTGGATTCCACTCGAGTGATGGCTTGCACTGTGAGCGATGTCATTCGACTATCTCCTCGACGTATGCCCAATCCATCTAGTATTAGTATTACATTACTTCAATTAAACTGAGAAAAAGGTGTTTTAATTCCAGATTTATTTTTCCATGAGTCCCTTGTTGTAACATCTCTACCATGACAAATAATCTGTTGCAAATAATAACGGACATTTAAGGAAGATCGCCTTCCTGTTTTCCTGAAAGTGTTCGTTTACACAATTCCATATGCCTGAGTTTAAATCTAATCAACACCTTACGTAATTTGTCGACAACAATAAGAAAAGGAATGTGAAAAGACTTGTTTAAATCGGAAAGACATACTTTAGAAAGCAATAAGTTTATTAGTAAAGAAAAACGAACTATTTTGGCGCCGGAAATCTGGGGACTAATCTGGCTAAATTTAAATAAGCTAAGATATGTTAACACAGAAATGCTAAGAATCAATTAGGCTTAATCAGGTTACTACTCCTTCAGAATACAATATGAGATACTTTGAATACTGGAATTATTATCGATTTACTTATTATATACCTGGGTAAATTTTTATGCTAGCTAGCCTAAATTTAAAGCAAATCAAAATAATTTTTTAAACAGTATGAACTGGTTATTTAGTTAACATATTGAAGATGTTTCATATTTTAATTGTCGATTGACCTGACTATATACTGGTGAAACTTCTTTGCGATCATTTAGGTCATCATATTATGCAGCCAACCAGGTTTTCGTATACTATTGTTTAATAAAATTAACTAAGGTAATTAACTTAAAATTATATAAAAACATCACACAGTCATCTAAGTATTAAATTCATACCAGGGATTTTTTTTGTTTATCGAAATTCATGGATTCTGCATCAGAAGATTATGTGAATTTTCAACCTGGTGGAATGCATAAGAAGAAGATAGATGACAGTGATCATATGCTAAAGAAACAAGAGAATGAACAAACCACAGGCTGGAAATCTGTAAGTTTCATATATATGTATACTTATATACATATATATATAAATATATATATATATATATATATATATATATATACTTGATTTTTGATGTTTGGGACCAGTCAGTAAGAAATATTGTATGATTTAGTGTTATGTATGTGAATATTAGGACCTGGTAGACTACGAGCGAATCTAACTAATGCGCTGGCTAATCTGTCCTAATCGCACGTCAACAACAACAAAATACCGCCGGGCACGCAAGACAAATAAAAGAGAAGACTGGACGTTGATACGAGAGCTTTTACTGTCTCTAACAACAGTCGAGATGTTAAACAACAACTCCGTATTTATACAGTTAGGAAAGTCAATGTCACATTTTAAAAATATTAACAAACCATGGGAATTCAGTAATTAAAATCAATAATCACGCAGATGCGTGAAATCAATGATTATGCTAGTGTGTGAAATAAATAATGAATATTAATGATTCACCTGTGTATATATTATTTAGACATTGGTGCCTATAAACAAGCACCAGTAGACTGAAGAAACTCGTCTTCTTCTCTTGACGCCAGCAAGAAGTATTCAGTGCTAAAATCAAAGACTTTTCATTAAGTTATTGTGATCACTAATAGTCATGTGAATAAAGCAAGGACAACAATGGTTTGTGCAAGATAATGTGGTACCATCATTTATTATGTTGGCTTCTCATCAACTGCATTCAGCCTAAATAAATTATTAATTTTATGTACAGAAACGTTTTGACATACTTGCAAATTTTACATGATGTCAGTTGACAGTCCATGTATGCATACATAACACCTTTACCAATGTATGCATACATGTATTCTGTTTAAACTTGAACTCCCCGTGAGGAAACTATATAAGCGTAATTTTCTGAACACTATTCACTAATTCCGGAACCTCCTGTCAACTGACATCATGTAAAATTTGCAAGTATGTCAAAACGTTTCTGTACATAAAATTAATAATTTATTTAGGCTGAATGCAGTTGATGAGAAGCCAACATAATAAATGATGGTACTCTATTATTCTGTGAAAACTGTTGTTTTTGCTTCATTCAATTTCATAAAGGGGAATAAATATATGAAGTTTCTAATAATAGTATTGTATAGACGAAATGATCACGTAGTTGTAACGACAGAAGATGAGAGTCTTGGTAATGGACCACCTTTCTTAATGAAAAACGCATCATATATATATACATGCTTATCCATATTAAAGTTTTGCTAAGTCAGAGAAGAACAAACTTTTCTGATTAGTTGACAACTATCCTAAGGTTATCCAATGACGTTATTTTGTATCGCCAATGTAAGCTAAATCGAGATTTGAGGAATAAACACTTCTACTTCTTCAGCCATTGACTTAAAATGTTGATGTCAGTTTTGGCCGCTTCCTGTCAATCTGCATCACACTACATAGTAACTGATTCAGATGTCTAATAGTAAACTCTGATTGAAAGAAACATCCATTGAATGTGTAGCGTAATCCATATGCTAATTGAGTGAGTTCAATGTTCACGGTAGGTGAGATAATGGACTTTTATGGCATAGGCCTTCCTTCTTATAGTAGCTCAAAAATAATTTGATCAGTAGTCGTATTACGTCAAGTTAAAGAGTTAAAGAGAAGACTTTTAATTAAATTTAGATATGTAAAATAAATAATAGTGGGTAAAGAAGTTATTCTGAGTGCCACTTGAAACATTAATAAAACATAAAACTAGAGATACAAAAAATATTATTTAATACTTTGAAAATTACTTTGCCACTGTAAGGTACAGTTTTCTATCTGATAATTCGTCTATTGTAAGCATAGTTTTAAGAAATGTAGCAATAATATCCAATAATATCCCCTTTACATGGGATATAGATAATCATGTGCAAATGTGACTTTTAATGAAATTTAGTAAGATAGATTTAAATTTACATGAATTAATGTTCATTTTCTCTTAAATCAAATGTTTAATAGCTTTATTTTAATGCCAAAAAAAATACATACTACTGACTATGGTGAATATTTTTGTAAACACTCACCCTAGTTAGACTGGGGTGATCTTAGCAACTGATTATTATTTCATGATATTAGATGGTTGGAGGCAATCGGCAGGAATCCTTGCACCACCTAGGTTTCGTGCAAGTTGGCACTGACCAGTCAGCAAGGTGCATCTGCGACCTCGAAGGAAATCATGTCCCTTCTGAGATTCAAAACTGCACCACCCAGTGCCGACTGCAGTCAGAGACCTTACCACTGAGCTAATCAGGCTAACGATGGACTTCCTGTAGGACTGTATTGGATATTTTTGATTGGACGCTAGTCAGTAACTAGTGTGATGTGTCTAGTCGTTTCTTTAGTGCAGAATGAATTCTATCAGTCTATTACTATTATTATACTTTTCATCTTTTCATGATGCTACAGGCCATTATATATATATATATATATATATATATTAATGCAGTTCATTATGCTTACAATCTTGACATTATACTGACGTGACAAACAGATGAATTTTTGTCAGTTTCACTTGTTGTCAGATTACGCGTTGTGGTTTGTATTTCGTATTACATTAATTTGATTTCTGTCATGTAACCTCGTCAGAACTTGTTATGACGTCAAATATGTTATAAAGGAGTGTTTACTGAGCTTTAGACACGACAGTAAAGCCAACTGATCACTTGGAAATATTCCCAACACTGAGGTACACATTTTTTTTTTATCCTTCACGTTCCCCAGTGGAACATAGGGCTTCAATCTAGTGGCTTGAAGTTTCTTTAGCAGTGTTTATTTTACAGGATGAGGTTGCTAGCCTCATGCCCAACCTTTCCTCTTCACCAGCATTATATCTGGCTTGGTGAGGTAAAGGAGTGCATCGGCCGGGGATCGAACCCCGGACCATGTGCATGGTCGGCTAGGGTCCTAACCGCTATGCCACCGACGCACTGGCGCCCGACGTGAGGTACACATAGAAATCAGATTTAACTGAGTCAACGACAACAACTTTTTATCATCCAAATACAGGGTGTATACATCGTTTACATATCCACTGGGACTCAAACCATAAATAAAAAGTCAATATTTGATTGATTGATCAATCATGACCAAACTCCTAACAATGATATTTTATGCTACCTAACAGAAATAAATTAGATTTAATGTCGTGCTTTCATAGATACAATAGATTTTTTTTAAAATAAGTTAGACTGTTGAACTAATTTTCTTCTTTTTTCCTAACATTTGTTCATTTTGTTATGTAAGCCGTTTCTGGAGCAAATCACTGTAAAAAGAACAGCTATAATACAAATTTGTCTAGATATTTAGACTTTTATGGATAGCACCCATCACTCTTCTGTGGAAGATGCAATCTACACATGTTAGTCTTTCCCACAATTAGACTATATATATATGTATATATATATATATATAAAGTTCTCATGTGCTAAATGAATATTTGTAGAGGAAGGAAAGGACGAGATTTCAACTAATTTGGATAGTGCGTGAATAACTTGTTCATTGATTCCCTTCTAAAGAGTGAGGTTAACAACGATTTGTACACGTTTGGTGTTGTTTTCCTTATACCTCTATATATTATTCTTTTCGTCTGATAGGCAATTGTCATTAACTTACAGATTATTTCTTTGCCACCTTTCATTACAATGATACCTTTAACTTCCACTTTTAAAATTAATCGATTTATCTTACCTCTTTTATATAATGATTTATGTTCCGGGGAAATGTAGAAATTTTCGCTAAAATTATTCTCATTTACTCTGCTACATTTATACCTTCCGGAGAAATGTTAACCCGTTAGTATGAATTTCATTATCTAGCTTGTGTAGGATTATACAATGAACCAGAATGACTTAGCGGTTGACATGGGCTGGAGTCTCCGTAGGGACGTCAGTTCCTTGGGGATGAGTATCAGCAAGTAAAAAACCTACGTTCAGGGCTTCCTGTGGATCAACTGCACCATTACTGTGAAACCCTTGGTTAGGTGATCACATTGCAAAATTGATGGATAGGATTCAGTCAATATCAACACCATGAACTAAACGAATGACATTAGTTACTTTCTAATGACAAATCAACTGTACTGTTTACAGGATTTCATCATGAGTTGACATTGTTTAGAGAACCATTGGAAAACCAATGTCAGCTCATGATGAAATCCTGTAACCAATCAACATCCCTACAAACCAACACTTGAATATCTATGAGATGCTCACTAGCGACTTGCCCTATTCAGGTGGGTAGTCACCTGGGGTTCTAGTGAAAAGTCGTGACCAGTAGGGTGCAGCAGGTCGGGCGTGAGGGCAAATACTCGCCGAAGACATTGGCTAGGGGTCGCGCTATGTCGTGAATTGGCAGAAGTTAGAATTCATGGGCTGGCCATTGGATCGGGTCCCAGTGGCTTAATGGTATACGAGCTCGCCCTGTAACTGTAACCGAAATGTCTTGGGTTCGAACCCCGATGGATGCGTACTGATGAACAGTCCCAAACTAGGACGAAACAGCTGTCCAGTACTCCCAGGTTTTCCAGTTGTTCTCTAAACAATGTCAGCTCATGATGAAATCCTGTAACCAATCAACCAAATCCCTACAAACCAACACTTGAATATCAATTGTACTGTTGTTCAACGTTGTAGAATGATGCTAGTATACAATGACTTCTAACAGTGCTAATATTGATACTTGTAAAACGTCACTGCAGATAGAGATACGTGTAATCAAACTATTTTTTTTTCACTAAAATTTGCATACATACTGACAGTTATATTTCATGGGAGTGCCATGCTGTATAGAATTCTCTCATTATATCAGGTATTAATAGAAGCTTGAATGCTATGTACAGTTAGATGTGAATCCCCTGATTGAATGATAATGTACTCTACATGTGTTCTGACAAGACTACACCCTATTTCTTGATAAAATTGATCGAACTAAGACAGAACAATTACTTAGTTCTTATTCTCTCATGTTTATTTAACTGAAATTATTTCTTGGTTAAATTTACATGGAAGTTGGTCAAGTATCTACAAAATTCATACTTCAACCGTAACTTTATGATCATAGTATCCTTATTTGTTTGTTTTTTTGTTTTGTTTTTTGCTTATATAGGTTCATAAATACATAATTGATGAACGTCATCGATTAGATGCTACACAAATGTCAAGTACCTGGACATTCTATTTTTCTAGATTAAACACTACTATTTTGATTATTTTTCACCTTTTAAGGACTATCTAGCATTTTTTCTGTATTAACAAGAAATCAATCCAATGTTATAACAGCCGGTGATCTTCTACATATTATGAGATCGCTAAATGATGCATTAACTGAAGCAGAATTACATGATCTAATTTTAGAAGTGGATATTGATCGTAAATAAATCTATAATTTTTTTTCCTTTCATTAAAGAATTGTATGATTAAAATTTTAAAAAATTATAGGAGACGGAAGATTAGATTTTTCTGAATTATGCATATTTGTTGCTGAACGAATATATAAGAAGAAATTAAATCGTGATTTTGAGGAATTATTTCAAATATTAGATCAAGATGGTAAGTTAGAGAATTAGAACAATTTATTTATGTTTGAAATCACTAATGCGGTTCGACCTATTGATTTTTCTGAAAATGGGAAGTATATATATATATATATGGCTATGATTTCAACACACTGAAATCCACCAACCAGAGAACGTGTAAGTCACCTACACTAGGTTACCAGCATGACGCCTTCACATCTGCAGGCGAATTCCGCCTTCTCTGATGGTTAGGTTTCAAATTGTTGACATCAGGACCAATCAGTTGAATAATGCATTTGTCCACTGACCTTGGCTACAAACGACGTTGGAATTAAACCCGAAAGTTTACCAAATATGAGTGAATGTTTCATAAATATATACAAGAGATGAGGTGATTGATTATTTTATAAGAATATATTATATATATGCATATTTACTTTACTAGACTAAAACAGTGCATAAACAAACATTTAGTAGAAATAAAGTCAATTAATTAAACTTTGCCAGTCTTCGTCTGCAGCATACAGTCCATTGTATTTTAATATTAAAGTACAGTAAAGGAGTAGTATGCGTCGGTGGCATAGCGGTTAGGACGCTCGCTGACCGTGCACATGATCCGGGTTTCGATCCCCGGCCGACGCACTCCTTTACCTCGCTGAGCCAGAAATAATTCTGGTAAAGAGGAAAGGTTGGGCATGAGGCTAGCAACCCCATCCTGTAAAATAAACACTGCCACAGAAACTTCAAGCCAAATAGCTTGAAGCCCTATGTTCCACTGGGGAACGTGAAGGAAAAAAAAAGAAGTAGTATAGCAAGTTGAAACACGACACAAATGCCTAATGTTTCTTTAACACCCAAATTAAAGAAGAATAGCAGTCTAGTCATACTGTGGTGAGAGCAAGCTGCTAGCCAATTGGTAGACATTGATCTACGCTGATTGGTAGAAATTAATCTAGGCTGATTCAACAACCAATCACAGCTGACCTAAACGTGGACAAATATGATTCGCAGACAAGTGGCTCGCATTTCCGAAAAATATCGAAAACGAGAAAGCAGAAGACTGCGTTTGTTTGCAAACAACCAATCAGAAGACCGCCTTCTTTCTGCGGGCAGAAGCCTTATTAATGTACGTAAAATACATATAAATACCTGTTGGTTTTCGTAATAAAACTGATCTGTTGCCAGCCTTGTCTTCCGTTGTTACATTTGGTGTCGCTGCCTCCGGAAAAATGAAGATCCCGTGGCCAGCTGCGTTTGAGGGGGGAGACATACGGAGCTTCCTACGTGATTTCGAAGCCGTAGCTGAGCTGGTGGGTGTCAAGGAGCAGGCGGCGAAGGCAGTTGTTCTGGGGACGCTGTTGAGAGGCGGAGCGAAGGCGGCATATGACAGCGTAGACCGGTCAAACGGCACAGTGTCTTGGAAGAGATTGGTTGAAAATTTGGTGTCGGAGTTCGACAGCGCAACAGACAGACAGCTAGCGATGCAGCAGTTCCGATCAACGAGGCTGGGACCTGATGGAGACCCGTTAGTATTGGCGGTGAAATTGACGAATTTACTTCGACGGGCGCTTCCCACGTTGGATAAAGAATCAGAAGAGCAGTTACTATCTTCCCAATTCATCGAGAGTGTACCAGACCACATTTCTCAGCAGTTAAAACTGGTTAACGCAACGCAACCGATGGATATTAGTGAGCTAGCGAAGGTGACCAGACAGCTGCTGAGCACGACTGTAGCCGCTATAGAGCAGCCGAAACCAAATGAATATGAGCAGCAAATTGAAGCATTGCAGCGGGAAGTGGCGGCGTTAAAGTTGGGTAATAGAAAAAACCGATGTTTTGAATGCGGCAAGCCAGGACATTGGAGAAGAGACTGCCCAGAAAGACAGAAAAGGAAAAATTTCAGACGGTATAATGCTTGTTCTTTCTTTCGTATGAACCTAGACTTAGTGGGGGCGATTGAGAAAGGGGCTATGTATTCGAAGTTGCGAGTAAACGATCGAGAAGTAGTATGCTTAGTAGACACAGGAGCGGCCGTGTCGTTGATAGATAAGAATTTATGTAAGAGCGTTAGTCCGTGTTCGTTGACAGTACAAACAGTAGGCGGGCATGTGTTGCGTATAACGGGTAGGTCGAACTGTACGATTGTTGTTGGAGGGTGCGAGGTGACGTTTCCTTCCATTGTTGTGCCCGAACTACAGCGAGCGATATTAGGAGCGGATTTTCTGCGGGAGATTGGTGCAATAATTGACACGCAAGCGAAAGTAGTGGTCACGAAATACGGGCGTATCAAAATGTATGAGACCAGCGAGATAGCAGCGGTGAACTTGTCGACGGTATACAACATGACAGATTTAATTAAGAAATACGATCATCTGTTCACTGGAGATGGCGATCCATACGGTTATTGCGACAAGGTAAATCATGAAATTCCGTTAACTAATCCAAAAGTAATGTCATTTACATCGCGAAGAATACCATGTCCTCTGGAAGGCGAAGTGAAGCGACAAGTGCAAGAGATGTTAAAAGACGATATTATTCAAGAAGCTGATAGCCCGTACAACTCTCCAGTGCTGTTAGTAAAGAAAGCGAATGGGAAGTATAGATTCTGTGTTGACTTTCGACAATTAAACAGTATGACAGAGTTAAAACCGTGTGCTATGCCAACAGTGGTGGAAACTTTAGACCGCCTACAAGGCGCGAATGTGTTTTCCGTTTTCGATCTTCGCTCAGGGTACTGGCAGATACCGATAAAACCAGGTGATAGAGATAAGACGGCATTCAGCGTGGGCCAGACACAATATCGATTTAAACGCATGCCGTTTGGACTAGCAGGTGCACCGTTTGCCTTCAGAAGACTGATGACGCTATTACTTAGGAACTTGAAAAACATGGAAGTGTATGGTGATGATCTCGTGATATACAGTCAAAACGAAAACGATCATGTGAAGCATGTAGAAGCCGTGCTGCGACGCATCGAAGAGTTTGGACTGCGCGTCAACAAAACCAAGTCTCAGATAGCCAAAAAGAATGTAACTCTTTTGGGACATAAAGTGGGAAATGGTGAGATTAAACCACTACCGGAGAAAATTTTGACGATTAAAACAATTCCAGCCCCGAATTCAAAGAGGAAATTGAGGCAATTCTTGGGTAGAGCGGCGTTTTATAGTCGATTCATGAAGAACTTCAATGAGATAGCAGCCCCTCTATACAGGCTACTAGGTGAGCCGAAGTTTGTTTGGTCGGAAGAATCGCAGAGGACATTTGACAGAATTAAACACCTGTTCGACCACCAACAAATGACGCTAAAACTACCGGTACCTGGAAGACAGTTTACAGTGTGCACAGATGCCAGTGACTACGCCATAGGTGCGGTCCTAAGACAAGGTGATGGAATCGTTGAGTATGCCAGTCGGGTTTTAACACTCACAGAGAGAAAGTATTCAACGATAGAGAAAGAATGTTTAGCAATGGTATGGGCAGTCGACAAATGGCGACCTTATTTACTCGGTCGGCGGTTCCACATCGAAACTGATCATAAGCCGCTACAATTTTTGAAGACAGCGAGAGACCCACGGGGGAAATTGTCACGGTGGATGTTGCGTCTTCAGGAGTACGATCTTACGATCTCACACGTTCCTGGAAGTGAAAATGTCTTGGCAGATTTGTTATCGAGACCAGAAGACGAACCTGAGTTGCCTGAGGTCGCTTACGGAGTGCATGCTATAGAACAAGACCCACTAAAACTTGCACGCAAGCAAAGGTTGGATGATACGCTGAATACAGTGATACAGGTGATAACCAACGGGATAGAAGTAGATCAAGCTACGGCGAGTAAGGAGCTAACCACACTACTCAGACAGAGAGATCGACTAAGAGTGAATGCCTACGGGACTCTGACCTGGCGAGAGAACGACGGAAGCTGGCTGGCTATCATACCTCAGTCCTCGCGCCACGACGTGATAGAAGAATGTCACCAGCTGGCACATACAGGCGTGGCCAGAACAACTGACCTCCTAAGACAAAGCATGTACTGGCCAGGTATGAGAGAAGACGTAGCAAGATACGTACGTGGATGTCCACGGTGCCAGCTAATGAAAGGCGACCGGTGCATACGACCACCGCTTCAGTCGATTCCAGTCACGGCGATAGGTGACTTGTGGTCCGTAGATGTCATGGGTCCATTTCCTCAGACATCTAATGGTAATCAGTACCTCCTGGTGATGACGGAACACGCGACACGATGGGTAGACGCCGTAGCGATCCCAGATCAACGTGCAAAGACCGTGACAGACGCAGTAGTTAAACACATCGTTGCAGACCACGGCGTACCAAAGACGATACTGACAGACCAAGGTCCCTGTTTCGAGAGTGAAGAATTTACTTCCCGTTTGCAACAACTGGGCATCAAGAGGATCAGAACGACCCCATATCATCCACAGACGAATGACCTAACGGAGAGAAACAACCGTACACTGAAGGAGTGGCTGGCCTCGAAGGGCGGTAACTGGGAAACGGAGCTTCCACTGATTTTACTGACGCATCGGGCTACCACTCAGGAAACAACGAAGAAGTCACCTTTTCAACTGATGTATGGTAGAAAACCACTATTACCGATACACAACGAGACCTGGCCCCTTCACCAAAAGTGGAGTACGACGAAATTAAAAGCAGAGCGGAAAGAGGCCGTCAAGAATGTAATACGGAAGCAGCGGAGTGATGTCGCGAAGTCTCAGGTGAAAGAAAAGACGCGGTGCATCACCTTTGCAGTCGGGGACCAAGTGAAGTGTAGAGACAGGAGATATACAGTTGGAGGCGGGCCAGGTTCACGGAAACTCCTGCCAAAGTGGGAAGGACCATACACAATCACAAAAAGACGGGGTCAAGTATATACCGTCCGAAGAGGCGACAAACAGAAACGAGTTAATGCCAGTCAGCTCCAACGATGGGTACAGTGGGACAAGCCGATCAGCAACAATCCTCAACTAGAGGATGTAGCACCAAGAAGGTCGGAACGCCTGCGTACGAAGCTATTTGACGGGGGGACGAGTGTGGTGAGAGCAAGCTGCTAGCCAATTGGTAGACATTGATCTACGCTGATTGGTAGAAATTAATCTAGGCTGATTCAACAACCAATCACAGCTGACCTAGACGTGGACAAATATGATTCGCAGACAAGTGGCTCGCATTTCCGAGAAATATCGAAAACGAGAAAGCAGAAGACTGCGTTTGTTTGCAAACAACCAATCAGAAGACCGCCTTCTTTCTGCGGGCAGAAGCCTTATTAATGTACGTAAAATACATATAAATACCTGTTGGTTTTCGTAATAAAACTGATCTGTTGCCAGCCTTGTCTTCTGTTGTTACAGTACGAATATACTAGTGACCTTGAAGTGGCTTATTTATTCTAAAGGGTGAATTCATGTCGCTTACTCACCCCTAACTTTAACCTTCCCCTAGCTAGCCCTAAGCAATCCCTTACCTAACCCTAACCCTAATCTTCCCCTAACTTCATCCTAAACTAATCAGATGTCCCATTTAATATTCTCACACTTCTTTCATCTTTTTTCTACGAATATAGTGGCTCCCACCTGGTTTCGCTAAATTGCTCTGTATTTGCGTTTCAAGGTTATATGCGCGTTCGCACTCATGTATCTCTATTCGTCAATTCGAAAGGTGTTATTTATTTTATTATTCCCTTGAAATCCAAGAGGAACATAGGTAGGGCTTCAAGAACACATCTCCATTTTATTCTATTCTCTGCCATCCTCTTCAGCTGGGTCCATGTTATACCATAATCTCTCATCTCTTCCATATACAATCTCCTACATGTCACTCTCGCACTGACGACTCACTCGTCACTTGCCACTGGGGTTCCACTCCAGCAATGGTCCGCAATTAGCGCGATGTCATTCGACTGTCTTCTCAACGTATGCTCGATCCATCTCCACTTTCTCTAACATATCTGTTGAGCAGTCGGCTCTTGGTTGGTTTGTCCCCAGTCAGTATCTTGTTGTTAATTCTTTCTGGCCATTTGTTCTTCAACATGGAGCCAGTGAAGGCAGCTGTTGAGTCGGTGCAAAAGATTTCCAAGCTGGTTTCAGGTTGAAGAAGGCGTATATTGCCTTTCTGATTCTCCTGCTTTGACACCTTCATCCGTTCCACCTCTAGTTGAAACGATGTTTCCTAGATAAGTGAAGGAGGCAAGCTCTGTTCAATATCTCCTTTTGATGATGACTGGTGCTGGTTGTCTTTTTGATGGTGGTGGTTGGTTATCTTTATCACCTCCGTGTATGTTCACCTGAAGTTCTGTCTTCGCTGCTAGCCTCTTCAGCCAGGTTTTCGTCAATTTTTGCCTGCAAGTCTTCGAGTTTGCATGACATTAGACATATATCATCTGCGAAATCCAGATCTTCTAGAGTCTTATTGTAGGTGGTTCAGCGTATTCCTGTCTTCTCACTCCTTGTGCACAGTCTGACGCACAATCCAGTCTAGCATAATCAAGAATATCATCGGTGATAATTGGCAGGCAGCCTCGTCTTACTCCTATATTCACTTCAAACGCCTCACTGAGTTTTCCCTTGTGGATCACTTTGACACGTGGCATTGTCATATAGCCAGCTGTTGAATGAGGTTGACAAAGATTTGGGCACTCGCTGTACTCCTTATTGTTGAAGTAGTCTCCAAATTACCTCGGTAATTAGGTTCCCTTGAACATCTTTCATAGGTTTCACTTGTGTTGATCACTTTCTTGACGGCAACCTGTTTATCTGATGTAGTATTCTGAGGTGTCTTTTACCTGAGGTCTGTTCTGAAAATTCAGTTTATCTAAGTACAGTACTAAGATCATCCATGTACTCAACTATACTTCAAAGTGAGAACAGCTGAAATTCCTAACTTCGATTGTTTCAAAATTGACAATAATAATAATAAAGTCTTTTTTATAAAAAAATATAGGAACTATGAAGTAATCGATGATTTGAGTCCTAAATGTAAGACATTTCAATATATGAAGACTAGATTCAGATTTCATTCACCTTGATGTTAAGATCTACACTATGACTAACCATTGTTTTTTGTTTACCACAAAATGAGTAGTCATCTAAGGAAACAATAAACAAAATAACAAAATGAATGCAAAAAAAAATCCATGAAAATTATAATCACCAGAGTAGTATTAACAATTCATCAACCATTAAACTGTCATCCTTTAGAACTTATATCCCTGCTACAATTTCATATTCTAGTAATTAGTGTTTATTTCCTTAATGAATTAGTAGAAACGAAGTTAATTAATCTTATTTATACAAAAGTAAGACAGTGTACTTTAATTATGCTGAATACCAGTGGGTTTACAAAGTTAACTGTTTCACTACATTCTGGATGAACAAGTAATGCCCATAGTTGTCATACACTGAGTACATCACAAAAAAAGAAGGAACAAATTGTACTCACGTGATTACTCAAAAAATCAATAGGAAAGAATACTTATAGGTATATATATTATTCTTGTTAGTATTCATGCAGTCAGAAGTATCTGTAATCCCGGAGGAAATTCATGACATTCTAGTCCACGCATCCTGTGACTTTACTACTTATCTGATCAGGTTATAACTGACCACCGTATATACTATATGAGGCCAGCGATTGCGTGAATAAGCAGTCACTCACCCCTTAGATGAAAACTGCAATGAGTAATGGAGAAGAGTAATGGAAAAGACAGCTACAGTGATGTACACCAGATGAAAGACGTGGTATCTCTATATAGTCTAATTATGTACACCTTATCTTCAACGTACCATTTGCACAGATCTTTCGTGTTGTGCTACTTCTGCTCTTCATATTGTATTTCTTTGTTTTTTTCTTTTCACGTCTCTCGTGTATCTCCGCAACGTTGTATCATTTGCTTTCTTTGACATCAAATCTGTCTCCCTGCAATTTGATTTTTTATGCTGATGAGCATCCCTTTATATACTACTGATAAGTGTTATCAGTAGCACATACCACACTACAACTCCGCTGTATTATCATATTAAAGCTAGTGTTGGTTAATTTATTTTTCCAGGCGATGGTAAACTGTCAAAGGATGACATACAAAATATTTTACGCTATTATGAGCTTGACTTCAGTGATGAAACAGTAGATGATATTTTTGGGAAAATTACTGGATCCGAAGATAATTACATTACTTATTCACGTAAGAAAACTAAAGTTGAACATCGGTTTTCTTATCAAAACTTCCATTTTCTGAAGAGTTGACCATTCTGGTAAATAGGTGTATATTAAAAAGTACTAGATACCAAATATTTACATTTTGAGTTTTTGTTTTTTCAGTAACATGTATCACAAAAACATCTCAGCATTTAACTACACTGTAGTCTCTAAAGATTGATTACTGAACAATGAATATTCTTTCCGATAACGCCTTCATCATCACGTTCTACTGTTATATGTACATAATAGTCAATGAATTAGTCTTATCAACAACATCAATGCCGTTTAAATAACATCGAATCAATAGTAATAATATCACTGGATTACAGTTCGATAGCATCAACATAACAATACACTGAATGAATATCAGAGAAATTAGGAAAGATCATAACACAAATCAATGAATTTATACTCTCCACTGAAGGCTGGCTAGGGCAGTAGTAGGGAATGGACTTGCTTCTTTTGCACACAGAAAACTGGGTATTTCACGAGATTAGTGACAGCTTCTGCTGTTTGAAGTATTCAATGCATGGATGTTTTGGCAATTTATTTGGTACACGGTCGACGATAGAGAAGGATTCTTCAATATTGGCTTTGTGGCCAGTTTAGACCATGTGGTTTAAAATCGAACTGTTGATGGTTTTCACTACACCTTTACTTAGCCACACTGGTAGATGCTCCCGAGCACGAAAAATCAATTTCCTAAAGCATCGGTCAATATAACTCACTTTACAAGCACAGTTGAATTGGTAGATAAAAGAAGAGGTAGCTAGTCTAGGTACTTTATCTTCCAATCGAGGAATCACCATCAGTCGTGTAGAAAATAAGACCTGTAATTCGCTAGCGTTAAAAGTTCTTTGAACTGATTTTCTTAACTTCTTCGTAATTATTTCACTAGGTGTGTCACCTCTGAATTGTAGTCGTGTGTATAAAAGCTTCTTATTTACAGATGGAGAACAGTTCTTTTCTACTTTCTTGGCCATATGTTTCATGGTGAACTTTTCTGGATAGCTATTTTCAATCAAAGTGTCATATAAACTCCTAAGTTCATCTTTAGTTAAGTCTCCTGAATATATAGCTCTGACCCTGTAGCTGAGAGTCTTTATTACATCTCTTTTGTATTGGAGAGGGACAAACCTTTGTATACTGTCCTGCTCATGTATTTATCTTGTGCAAATTTCTCCTTATACTACCGTGTAGTTTTCTTGTGAGAGGGATATCTAAAAAAGTAATTTTTTGGGGGATTATCCTTAACATGAAGACTTAATAGCTCAATCCAATGAAATCCAGCTAGCTATCACTAGATTAATAATAATGCTCGACTGAGGGTTAGACATTGAAAAGCAGTAGACGGTCTGACTGAAGACCAGATATTGTTCACTAATCAATTCAGCGCCCATCCCCTAGTCCATGAAAGTGAAGATAAAAGACCCACTGATCTGTGTCAGTGAGAACAGATCAATTTACTAATCAAAAATTCATTATATATAAATATTATTAGCCTCAGAAGATTAAGCCAGCAAATGACTAATGAAAGTGACTGCATATAGTTGGGCTTCAGGGTTGTCCTACTTTCTGTCTCGGGCCAATGTTCAAATCTGTCTATACTGGTTCAAACCAGTCTAAGTGTGTTTTAGCCGCTTTCTATCAAATATATTGGTAACCTGCTCGCTAAAAAAAACTGAAGCAAGTTGATACACACTACTAAAGAGTTCACTAGCTGGTGTTAAATTCGTGATACAAACTACAATGACATAAAACAAAAAAACTAGTTTCAAATGCTGTTTCTTTATTTGATAATCTAATTATGAAGGTTTATCACAAAATTTATATATTTCTATTTTAGAATTATTAAATTTTGTCGTGGATAACGAGGATAACTTTACAGTCACTAATATTTTGAATAATTCATTATAACCTAGAAGTTAAGTAGGAATAACAAAAATAACGAAGTGGAATTAATTTTTACATTCAATAAAACAATCCTTTAAACTTTTCTTATTCATGTATACTCTAAATACATAAATGAATAAATATTAAATTGTGTGTATTCAATTAAAATTTGTTTTTATCTAAAATCTGTCGTCAGTTGCCATACTGCGCTACGCGGCATGTTATTTATCACTGAGACAACGAAACACGTGCCCAGCTACAAAAATTATCACTGTATAAATGAATAATGATATTATTATTATTGCAGTTATTATCATTACTGTTACTATTCCCACGGGTTCATGGTGGAACATAGGGCTTTAGCAGCACATCTCCATTTCATCCTGTTTTCTGATGTCCTCTTTAGTTGGCTTCACGATTGCCCATAGGCACTCGTCCCCTTCTCATGAGATCTTCTTAATATTCTTTTCGAACACTTAAATCGTCGTTCCCTATTCAAGTTCCACTCGAGAGCCTAGTTAGTGCGCAACGTCCCTCAACGGTATCCTCAGCGCGTGTCCAATCCGTATCCACTTTATTCTGCATAGCTGCTAGGAGTGGAGGTATATGTTGATAAGTCTAAAGCCTATTTGTAATGCTTTTGGTGACATGCCGATTCTCTGAACCATGTGGATACAATGACTTGACATTAGTGTTATTAGTTCGAATCCTGTTCTTTGTACCTAGTGCAGCAGATTTCCAGACCGATTTCGTGATAATGAAGGTTTTCCTTGCCTTTGAGATCCTGTCTTTGAAATCTTCATCTGTGCCGCTTGTCGATGAAACGAGGACACTATTATTCACATTTTTATCACTTCATTTGTGTTGGTGTTAGCGTATTTGTGTGTGTCTGAACACACGTATATAGGGAGCACCGTACACTCTTTGTTGGCGAAAATGGTCGGATATAAATATAAATGGCTTTGAAGAAGATAGAATCTCAAGTTTGAATAAGTGTAGAATGAAAAACGTCTCCGCCCATAACAGAAAACATTATAGGCCAAAATTAAAGGATGGATATCCACACAATATACTCCATTTTATAAGAATAGTGGAATTGAGTGATGCGGTAGTCCTTCATGGAATTAATCTATTAGATGTAATAATACTCGAATCTCCCAACAGTATACGTCTGTAGGTACACGAAATTATTCTTGAGGATATATGAATAGAACATGTAGGACAAAAAAACACATAGTTCAGTGAAGAAAAGATTCTGTAATTTTATTTATTACCCAATCATAATCATCTACAATCTTTTCGTAAAAATGTGTTCCATGATTTTCAGTCTGAAATATATAGTGATACAACCAGAACAAATGCAGAGTTTCTACGCTTTGTATTCTAAGTGGAAATTTCAGTAGCCGTGATGTTGTTTTCATGGGGTAGAGTTGATAGTCTCACGTCTTACCGTCCTCCATTACTGGGATTACTGTCAGATAAGTGAGGTTTATGTGTACATCGGTCAACAGTTGAACCTGAAACACGTGAGGCGTGATTTGATATCATTCTACCAGTAGACAATTGACGTATAGTATATCTTTATCAAGGTATAATGGAAATTAAACACAGGTAAGTAATTTGGATAGGAACTCAACGAATAAAGTAAAATACGCAGAGATATAATTTTTATCAAAATGAGCATGGGAATGGGAATTACCATAGTAATTTATTTCTTAGATATATCACACAGTGAAACAGTATTATTTACTGGATTATGCCTCTGATAATTTAATCAGGAAGTATTTAGAAAAGTGTAAAAACATAGTTGATAATAATAGTAATACTGATATTAGTAATAATCATGGTAATACTTATGATGACATGCATGCACGGAATAATAACAGTACCAAAAATAAGGAATGTAAATCCTCACTAGTAATTCCACACAAAGAAGGAACCTCGGAAACCTTGCGTCGAATTCCTAAAATTGCAGGAAAGAAAATGGCGTTCAAACCCATAAATTCACTTGGAAACAAACTATGTCCGTTAAAGGATCCTGTGGAGCCAATTAAACAAAACAATTTAGTTTAGCTAATACCCTGCGAGTTGGCTCAAGTCAGTGAGTCTATGATTTTGGTATCATTTTGGTTAACTGTAATTGACTGTGATATTATTATTGTTGTTGTCGCTTGTTACCCTTCTTGTTGTGAATTATTTCCCCGTGCTGGTGTTTTTTCTGCTTGTTTATTCCCTGTTTTCCTGGTTTTTAAGGGGAGCAACCCACAAGGTCGCTTCTCTCTAAATTATAAATTGATGCAACAATCCCCCCTTCTCAGGCGTGAGGCTAGCAACCCCACCCTGTAAACAAATCTGCTACAGAAACTTCAGCACGATGTATCTCCTTGAGACAAAAGAAAAAGTCGTTGTGGGTACATGGAATGTCCGTACTATGTACGAGATTGGAAAAGCTGCCCAGATCGCAAAGGAAATGAAAAGATACAGAATTCAAGTACTGGGAATATGTGAAAGCAGATGGAACGGGAGTGGACTCACCAAATAGTCAACGGGTGAGTCAGTGATCTACTCCGGTCACCCAGAAGATAACCACTCGCACACCGAGGGCGTGGCTATCATGATGTCACCAACGGCAACGAAGGCCCTGATGCAATGGGAGGCGATCTCGCCCAGGATGATGACCGCCAGATTCAACTCCAAAGGAAGGAAAGTGTCAATTATACAATGCTATGCACCGACCAACAACGCAGACCTCGAAACGAAAGAAGAATTCTACAGACAACTGCAGACAACAATGGACAATACTCCAGCTGGTGACATCAAAATACTAATGGGAGACATGAATGCCAAACTGGGATCAGACAACACAGGAAGGGAACTCATCATGGGTAGAGAAGCTCTCGGAGAAATGAATGAAAACGGAGAACTCTTCGCCGACTTCTGCGCCTTCAATGAACTAGTGATTGGTGGCAGCGTATACAAACATAAGGATATACACAAGGCTACATGGGTGTCACCAGATGGGCAAACCAAAAACCAAATTGACTTCATCTCAATCTCAAGGAAGTGGAGGCGCAGCCTACTGGACACAAAAGTAAGAAGAGGAGCAGACGTTGGCTCAGACCACTATCTCGTACAAGGGACAATCCAAATCAAATTAAAAGCTTCCAGAGAATCAGGGGCTGCAGATAGACCACAAGCCAAGTTCAACATTCAAAAACTGAAGGACCAGGAGACAAAAGATATCTTCACTGCAAGTATAAAAGACAAAGCCGAGACACAAATCAACATTGGCGAAGAGGTCAGCGTTGAAAAGCACTGGGACAACTTGAAGACAGTGTGGAGTCAAACATGCATGGGAGTTCTAGGCAGAAAGAAGAGACAGGACAAACAATGGCTCACTACGGACACTTGGAGACTGATAGAAGAGAAAATGATGGTGAAACAAAAGATTCTCCAGTGCACCGACGAGCAACAAAAACAGGATTTGAATGCAAGCTACAAAACACTGAACAAAAGAGTAAAGAAGAGTGCCAGAGAAGACAAAAGAAAGTGCTATGAAACCATGGCAAGTGAGGCAGAAGAAGCTGCAGGCAAAGGAGACCTTGCAACACTCTACCAAACTACTAGGTACCTATCGGGCAAACGTTTGACACAAACCAAGCCGGTGAAGGATGACAATGGAAAGTCACTCAACAAAGAAGTGGAGCAAAAGAAACACTGGGCTGAACACTTCAAAAGGCTCCTAAATCGACCACCACCTACAACGCGCCCAACAATACCAACAACGGAGACAGAGCTAGCAGTGAACAACCCCCCCCCGACGAAATCTGAAGTCCTGAAGGCAATCAAGATGCTAAAAGCTGGAAAAGCAGCAGGACCAGATGGAATCCCAGCAGAAGCGTTGAAAATGGACTCAGAGACAACAGCGGAGTTGATGACACCACTACTGGAGAAGGTGTGGAAAGAAGGCAAAGTACCCGAGGATTGGAAGAAAGGATACTTATTCAAACTGCCAAAGAAAGAAGACTTAAGTGAATTCAGGAACTGGCGCGGAATTATGCTCTTATCCATCCCAAGCAAAATACTAAGCCGCATCATCCTGGAGAGAATCAAACAAGCCCTGGATGAAAAACTTCGACCGGAGCAGGCTGGATTCAGGAGAAACAAGTCATGCATTGATCAGATCGCCACATTACGGATCATCATTGAACAAAGCTTGGAGTGGCAGTCACCTCTCTATCTCAACTTCATGGACTTTGAAAAGGCCTTCGACAGCGTCGATCGAGAGGTGATTTGGCAACTACTTCGCTACTACGGGGTGCCACCGACAATTATACATCTCATCCAACAGCTGTACGACAATGCTGCATGCCAAGTAATCCACAACGGGAAACTTACGGAATCCTTCGAAGTGAGGACAGGAGTAAGACAAACTGGCTGCCTACTATCGCCAATGATTTTCCTGATCGCAGTAGACTGGATAATGCGACAAACAGCGGGCAATGAGGAAACAGGCATAAAATGGACTCACACAAAAAGAGAACTTGGAGGATCTGGACTTCGCCGATGATATATGTCTGATTTCCCACAAACTGGAAGATATGCAAGCGAAAAGCAACAAGTTAGCAGAAGAAGCATCCAGAGAAGATAGGACTTCAGGTGAACATAGAGGAAACAGGGATGGTGAAGATTCCTGAACAAGAACAACAACAACAGACAACGATCAGCATAAATGGGAGGAACCCGAAAGAAACAACCTCCTTTACCTACCTGGGAAGCATCGTTTCAACTACATGCGGATCTGACGAGGATATCAAAGCAAGAATCGGAAAAGCAAGATGAGCTTTCACTACTCTCAAGTCTGTGTGGAGATCAACAGCACTCAGCATCAAAAATAAGATCCGGATTTTCAACTCCAATGTGAAGTCAGTGCTACTATACGGATGAGAGACTTGCACTGCGCGTCATAGAGAGCATCTCAAACAAACTACAGACTTTCATTAACAGCCAGTTGTCTTCGTTCAATACTCAAGATCAGGTGGCCAGGAAAGATCAGCAACAGAGATCTCTGGGAGCGAAGCAACCCAGCAGGAACCGATTGTGAAACAAACAGGCAGGAAGAAATGGAGATGGATTGGCCATACTCTGAGGAAACCATCAAGTGACATCACTAGACAAGCCATTGCTCGAGTGGAACCCGGCCGAAAGGGAAGCGGCGAGTTGGTCGTCAGTGCAAGGGTGACTTGGAGGAGGTCATGTGAAGAGGAGATGAAAACGTGTGGGCAGACTTGGAGCCAGGTGAAGACTTTGGCAGAGAACAGAACGCAATGGAGACGCACGGCTTAAGCCCTATGTTCCTGTAGGAATTAAAGGATACAATAATAATAATACCCAGCGAAGATTTTCAGGCGAAATACATAGATGAAAGCAGTAGAACGGGGTCAGACAGATTAGTGAAGCATGAAAACCTGGCAAAATCTAGATTAGTTGGCGCTAATAAGATAAGAAATCTGGAAAATAGCTTGGCTATAACATTACCTGCAATAACACACAATAAGATGGGATAAAATGATAGTCTGAAAATCTAATAAAACACGATGGAAGGATGGATTGATAACAGAAGTTTTATTCATCGAATCAACCGAAAGTACGCGCAATAGCTCTGATTCAATATTTATCCAAGACATCTGGAAAATTCTCCTACCCCTACAACGAATATGAAGGGATAAAGCGAGCTATAAAATTGAAGTTTTGAAGCTGTCTAATTATAAATGATATGATGACAAACAATAAATTGTGTTCGAAACGTCATCCAGTAAATAATACTGTTTCACTGTGTGATATATCTAGTAAGCAAATTAATGTAGAATTACGTACTACTACAGTGCTCATGTTTTACATATATATGAAAAAGGAATTGGCTGATATTACTCAGCAATCACATTGAATAAGAGAAGATGAAGGAATTCCGTTATGGGTAAAATTTGTTTTGATAAAGTCTCACAGTGTTATACAGTAATGTTTACTGATGACATTTCGAGTACAATTTATTGTTCATAATCATATCAAGGTAGTCATACGACCTCCTAACTTCATTTATATAGTTCCATTATTTTTCACTTGATTTGATTGGTAGTAGTGTGGTGAGAGCTGGCTGCTAGCCAAAGTTGGTCGACAGTAATTGACGTCAATGTTTATGTCCCCAATATTGGTGGTGAGAAAATGAGAACAAAGGCTTTGCGTAGGCGGATATAGTTAGCAATATGGATGATCTGACACAGCCACAAAGAGATGCAAGGTTAACTTCCTGTGAGAAACAACCAATCAAAAGACTGTATTTTCTACTAACAACAATCTACAATAATGTACATTAAAATCTATATAAAACCAATGTTCATAAAATTGCAGTTCCTCGGTGAAAACATCAGCGAAATCATAACACAGCGCTTGAAGAATGCAGTTAAAAGAGCTTATTATGCAGCAGAGGTACGTTGTCTCTTCAAAACCACCCCTATTCTATGTTCGAGAAATAAGGATAAACTACCTAATTTTGCCTCTTCTATGTGTGTCTACCAGTTTGACTGCAGCTGCGGAGCCAGCTACATTGGGCGTACAATTAGGCAGTTTCATCGTCGTATTTCTGAACATCATCCAGCGTGGTTAAGCAAGGGACAAACAAGATCTATTCGTAGTTCTATTTTAGCACACCTTATTGATACTGAGCATAAGGTTGATGTGAATACTGCATTTAAAATTATTTATCGCATTCCAACTAATCTTAACTTTGCTCTAAGATTTCGTCTTCTACAGACAGCTGAAGCAATCGGAATCCACCAGAAGAAACCAAGCCTATGTGTACAGAAGAAATTTGTACAGCCAATTTCCTTACCGTGGCCATCGTTACAAGACAGGACTGCGTCCCCCCTCCCACTAAACCTACTAAATTATAATTGTCCAAATTATTTTATTTTTATTTTGACCACTTCATCTTTAATTACGTGTTATCCTTGTAAAATTAATTTATTCTACCCATTTCTACCTTTTAAATTTGTATTGATTTTCTTCGTTAATTATCAACCCAATGACATTTTGACACTGTTTAATTATTATTAACAAACATATCACCACTTGTTTGGTAAATTGTTGTGTATTGTAAAAATGCTATATATATATATATATATATATATATATATATATATATATATATATATATATTAGAGTAGAGCCAGAGAAGAGGATCCAATTGAAAAGTAAATATTTCTTCGCTCAATCTTTCTGTTTTCCAAATGTCTAAATGGGGATATTTTCTATAAATATGTGTTGATTTTCCTTAATAAACGATCTGTTGCCTGCCCTTGTCTTCTATTGTTACAATAGTATTTTCCATATTTCGGGTATGAGTGATGAATCATTCCTATTGTATGTGTTGGGTGTAGACTCGATGAACAAAGAATCAGTAATCAACCTCTCTCTCTCCATCTTTCTAGATTACTTTTTAGAATTTTATGTAGTTGACTGTGAGGTCAGCTACATAGGTCAAACTAGTCAGATTGTCAGAACATAAGAATTTAGCTCAGCAATTGCAATGCATGCATTAACACACAACCACACAATAGGGTGGGAGAGGGATAAAATTCTAAGAAGTAATATAGGTAGTTGGAGAGAGAGATTGATTACTGAATCTTTGTTCATCGAGTCTACACCCAATACATGCAATAGGAATGATTCATCACTCATACCCGAAATATGGAAAATACTACTACCAATCAAATCAAGTGAAAAATAATGGAACTATATAAATGAAGTTAGGAGGTCGTATGACTACCTTGATATGATTATGAACAATAAATTGTACTCGAAATGTCATCAGTAAACATTACTGTATAACACTGTGAGACTTTATCAAAACAAATTTTACCCATAACGGAATTACACTTTACCACAGTGCACAAGTTTTATTCCTATATCACCGAAGATGAAAGATTTTATTAAAAAAACATCAAAAATTTGGAACTATGAATGAAGAAGCGACTGAAAAATTCTCTTGATCAAATAAAGTTTCAGATTCTGCATTTCAGCGCCGAAGGTTTCAACAACACACCCTGGTAATTTTTTCTCATTTTGCAGATAACTTTGAAAGAAATTGGTTGAGGTTAAATGACCAACACCTATAAGGCGTGAAATTGCCACATTTCTTACTGATCCACTGTTATGGAACACCAGTACTTCTTAGACGTTATTGAAATCATTGAACCACATAAGAAACAGACCATATATAACCTTTTGTACATAGTATACCCTTAATTGGTGGATGGTGACTAGCAGTGGAATCCAGGATGCATATTCCATCCAATTTGAGACTCGTCATCTGGTTGAATTAAACATAGTCTACTCTGTTAAGACAAGTCATACCTAAAACATACTAAAGTTATTCAATGATTTCATTAATCGGTAACGGATTATCCAAATTTAGAAGACCAAAGGATTCAGTGAGAAAATATTTACTTTTCAGTTAGTTCCTCATCTATGCCTCTAATCTTAATATATAAATGTATAGCTTTTTTAATAGAATACGAAAAAAATTCATCAATCTAGTGACGGTAAGTTTGTCAACAATAATCAGTCAGTATCAGCATGTCAAATGGCTGAAAATTAAAAGAGTAGAAATAATTTCAAAAATTAAGCAGTTAGATTATACAATCTATAAATTTGAAAAAATAAGAGAAATAGTTCAGAAATAAATGAGTGTTCAAGTTGATCACGCAATAAGAAAGTGAAGAGGAAGTATTCAGAATAATCAAATAATTAGGACAATGATAATTTGTAAAATGCTTATATGTAGGGGTGAGTTGTCAGTTTTTAACATTCGTCTAAAGATGTTCAAGCTAAGAAAAGTAGCTGCTCAAATTTCTTCTGAACCCCCATGTCTGGCTTTCTCAGATGGATTCCTATTACTTCGTTTGTATGTTGAAGATGAACTTGTAAAGAAAAATTAATAATAGTTGGAATGCGATAAATAACTCTAAATGCTTTATTGATATCAACTCTATGCTTACCATCTGTAGGGTATGCTAAAACAGAGCTACGAATAAATGTTGTTTGTCCATTGCTTAGGCATACAGGATGATGTAACTTGCTCCACAGGAACAGTAAGACTGGTAGATACATAGAGAGGAGGTGAAATAAAGTAGTTTATCCTCACTCATCAAAGGTAAAATTGGAGTAGCTGTGAAGAGACAGTGTTCCTTTGCTGTAATTAGTGCTCTTTTAACCACATTTTTTAGACTTTTTGTCAATATTTCACTGATGTTATCACCAAAAAACCGCAGTTTTATAAACAAAGGCTCTTTTGGATCTGTCTCCACACTGACTTGTCTTTGCGCTTAATTCATATTTTCAGAAATGAAATAACCTGGATAACTATTTTTAATGAGTAATTCTCTGATAATCTTAAGCTCATCATTAAGAGAGTTATCTGAACAGATTACTTTAGCGCTAAGAACCAAACACTTTACTTAGTCGCCTTTATATTTCAAAGGTACAAAACTCAGAAAATGAGTTTACTAACCTGTCATTGTAGGTTTTCTATATAAACTGCGTCTTAATGCACTATCAACATATTTGCAGGTCAAAAAGACGTCTAGGAATGAAATATTACTGTGGTGTGTGCTACTAACACGATATATTGGTAGTACGTAGACGTAGATTGATAGAAAGCAGCCAAGAATGAAAACAACATACTAATTGAATGGTTGCAGAGGTAGAAGTGTTTACTCCTCAAATCTGGATTTAGTTTACGCTATGGACAGGAAATAACCTCACTGAATAATCCTCTGTCTCAAGGTTTGACCTTCGGCAAGACGACAACCAATCTGAAAGGTTTGTTGTTTACTGACCTCGCCGACCTTTAGTGTGGTTAAAAATGTAGTGTTTTTCTCTAATAAGAAAGTCCGTTTCCAAGTCTCATGTCTTCCTTTACGCTGCTATTCCCTTCTTTCTCAATGATAAAGTTTATTGCTTGATGCACATCATTGAACGTGTCGAGAGTGTTCGTTCCTTCATTTTCATTCTTAATATTCAAAAAGTGTGTCATTCATATGCGTGATACTGGGAATTAGACAATATCTCGCACTGGCTGAAGTGGTTAACCATTTTTGTGCACACTGAAACTTAAATTTTTGCAAAGAAGCATTCGTATTGTGCTTCTTTTGTCTTCATTTCATGCTCTCTATATTATTTACCAGTTATCTTTATTCCTCCTTTTTGGCAACTTAATCCCTCCCTTCGCCATTCAAGTTTCTTTCAGAAGAAGTGACCGATAAACAAATTTAAAAATTCTGTCAGTAGTACACAACACTATACCGGTGTTACAAGTGATGCTTAATTAAGCTGTGAAAACATTGCTCTCATTAGATTTAATAACTAATGTTTTTGATGTAATTGTGTTCTCTGAGCTGGATGGTTTATTTCCGAAGCTTTCATTGCCCTATTAGGCAACATACTTCAAACTGAAGTATGTGCTGAAGATGTTGCCTAGTAGGATAATGAAAGCTTCTCGAATAAACCATCCAGCTCAGAGAACACAACTATATCAAAATTATTCACCTGGGCTACAAACATTCTCCATTATATCTAAATAATTTCTGTGGCTAATGGTTTAAAAAATCAAAAATTACTCTCTTGCCGATCTCACTATTGCATAGGCTAATGGTTAGTATGAATGTGAAATTAACGACCAGGCAACTAAGGTTTGCACTTATCGGGCGTCTAAACAGACTCTTACTATGACAGTTTTATCCACATAAATTTCGCATCACTATACAACTTTGCTATCCAGTTGAAATCTCAAAAAAATCAGGTGTGAAATATGGTTATTCTCAAGAAGTGTCTAATTTTCCACTTAGAATTTGATTTGTGATAGTTTTAATAGCCAGAATCTTTTCGGATAATAATGTTATCTTTTGGTTCCCTACTTTACAATCCAAAAAGTGCCATTGCTTGTGGTTATCTGTCACTTATAACCTCGCCTAGATTACTAGCTCACTAGTATTCTAGCCGGTCCCAAGCCCGGATAAAGAGGGAGGGTTGGGGCGTGGTGCTAGCAACTCCACCCCAAAACTTAACCAAATCGCTACAGAAACTTCAACGCACAAATATATTAAAAATTCTAAAAATACAAACAATAACCTTATTTTTCGCTGGAATCGAGGAAGTGAAATGACGCAGGCTGGTGAAAGCCTTCGAGAAGCCAGTCAGCCGATGTGCCTTCTTTCGATGAAAGCTAAAATAAGGATGGGGACGTGGAATATTCGTACAATGTACGAAACTGGAAAGGCTGCTCAGGTAGCCGCAGAAATAAGAAGATATAAAATAGAAATATTGGGAATCTGCGAGAGCAGATGGAACGGATGTGGAAGAAGCCAACTGCAAACTGGAGAGACAATAATCTACTCCGGTCACCCAGAAGACAATCACGAGCACACCGAAGGAGTAGCCATCATGATGTCACCAACAGCAGCCAAAGCTCTCATGCAGTGGGAACCAATCTCCTCCAGGATAATGACAGCCAGTTTCAACTCAAAAGGAAGAAAGGTTACAATCATTCAATGATATGCGCCTACAAACGTCTCAGAACAGCAGAAGAAGGAGGCCTTCAACAGACAATTACAAGCAGTAATGGACAACGTCCCAAATGGCGATATCCAAATCCTGATGGGTGATATGAATGCGAAGCTGGGAGGAGACAATACAGGAAGAGAACTCACCATGGGTCGTGAGGCCCTCGGTGAAATGAACGAAAATGGTGAACTCTTCTCAGACTTCTGCGCCTTCAATGATTTGGTGATTGGTGGCAGTGTGTTCAAACACAGGGATATACACAAGGCGACATGGATTTCACCAGATGGACACACCAAAAACCAGATAGACTTCATTTCAATCTCAAGGAAGTGGAGACGGAGCCTACTGGACACAAGATCGAGGAGAGGAGCAGATGTGGGTTCAGACTACTATCTAGTACAAGGGACTTTCAAGGTGAAGCTGAAAGCCTCGAGGATACCTGGGGATAGACCACAATGCAAGTTCAACACGCAAAAACTGAAGGACACAATCACAAAGGACATTTTCACTGCAACTGTCAGAGCAAAGCAGGAAACACTACGTGGCACCACTGAGGAATCATCCGTGGAAGACCATTGGAACTCTCTGAAGGTAATTTTCAACGAAACGTGTTCAACGGTTTTAGGAAGAAAGAAGAAACAAGATAAGGAATGGCTCTCAACGGACACTTGGAAGCTAATAGAGGAGAGGAGAATGGTGAAAGAGAAAATGACTCAATGCAAAGATGGACAAGAGAAAGAGACGCTGAGCTCAACTTACACAGCACTGGACAAAGAAGTGAAGAAGAGTGCCAGGAAGGACAAAAGACAATTCTACGACAACCTGGCCACTGAAGCTGAGAAGGCAGCAGGCAAAAGGGACCTAAGGACACTATATCAGATAACCAAGTCTCTATCCGAGAAGAGATCAACACAAGTGAAACCTATGAAAGACAGCCAAGGGGACCCAATTACCAAGGAAGAAAGACAGATTAAACAATGGGCGCATCACTTGAAAGGACTCTTGAACCGACCACCACCTGCAACCCGTCCAGAAATACCAACGACAGCACGTACACAACAGCAAGTTGACACCAATCCTCCAACGAAAGCTGAAGTCTTGAATGCAATCAAGCTTCTGAAAGCTGGAAATGCAGCTGGACCAGATGGAATACCCCCGGAAGCACTGAAAGCGGACCCAGAGACGACAGCAGATATGCTGACTCCATTATTGCAAAAGATCTGGAAAGAGGGAAAGGTGCCTACTGACTGGAGGAAAGATTACCTCGTGAAACTACCAAAGAAGGGCGACTTAGGACTCTGCAAGAACTGGCGAGGAATCATGCTCCTGTCGACGCCAAGTAAAATCCTGGGTCGCATCATCCTGGAGAGAATAAAGGACGCACTGGATACAGAACTCCGACCAGAACAAGCTGGATTCAGGAAAGGCAAATCATGTTCTGACCAAATTGCAACTCTACGCATTATCATCGAACAAAGCATGGAATGGCAATCAAACCTCTACCTCAACTTTATAGACTTTGAGAAGGCCTTCGACAGCGTTGACCGCGAAGTAATTTGGAAACTACTCGAATACTACGGCGTACCCCAAATATTCATCAACCTTATTCAACAGCTGTACGACAACAGCACATGTCAAGTGATCCACAACGGAAAACTCAGCGAAGCGTTTGGAGTGAACACAGGAGTCAGACAAGGGTGCTTTTAATCACCAATGATATTCCTAATTGTGGTCGACTGGATTATGCGTCAGACAATGGGAAATGACAAGACAAGGATATCTTGGACCAACGCGAAGAATCTAGAAGACCTGGATTTCGCGGATGATCTATGTTTGATGTCACACAAAATCGAAGACTTACAAGCGAAAACCGACAAACTGGTCGAAGAAGCAGCAAAGACAGGACTCCGGGTGAACATAGACAAGACGGAGGTTATGAAAATAACCAACCAACAACAACAGCAGCAGCAACATCCAGCGCCAACCACCATCAACGGGAGGGATTTGAAAGAGGTTACTTCTTTCACTTATCTAGGGAGCATTGTCTCAACCACAGGAGGAACCGACGAGGATGTCAAATCGAGAATCGGGAAGGCGAGAAACACATTCATCAACCTGAAACCAATCTGGAAATCTTCGTCACTCAGCATCAACAACAAAATTCGGATTTTCAATACAAACGTCAAGTCAGTCAGTTCTTCTATACGGGTCAGAAATATGGCGGGTCACAAAGAATATTTCCAACAGGTTGCAGACATTTGTCAACAGCTGTCTTCGTTCTATACTCAAGATCAGATGGCCGGAAAGAATCACCAACAAGAAACTATGGGAACAAACAAAACAAGAACCAATCGCCCGACAAATATGCAGCAGAAAGTGGAGATGGATTGGACACTCGCTGAGGAGGCCGCTGGGTGACATCACACGTCAGGCCCTCGAATGGAACCCGAAAGGGAAGCGGCGAGTGTGACGTCCAAAGGTGACATGGAGGAGATCGTATGAAGAAGAGTTGGAACAGTATGGACTAACATGGATGCAGGTGAAAAGTACAGCAGAAGACAGAAGCAAGTGGAGACTTGTATTTGAAGCCCTTTGTTCCACTAGGAACCAAAGGGAACAATAATAATAATCTGTCTCTTATTCTTGTTAAAACGTACTCCGCTTCCCTAGATACATTTTAAGGTGTTCACATCGTCACCTTCTGTTTCCCTATACACGATCATATCGCTACCATGTAACCCTGCATTCTGTAGATTTCTCACCATTAAGGTTAAACATGCTTGATCTCAATTATTGATTTATACTTCTTCGTACAAAACTTCTACGTCTATCAGCCCTACAACCCAGAAGAGAAGATTATGTAGTCTGAAATCTGTATCGGTTTCTTTGCGAATACCCTATCCTTACATCTGTTGCCTCAGTTACTCGACTTGTCTTATCTTGTTGAAGTCTTAGTAGAGTTGCTAAAGTTAAGATGACTAACTATGGTATAATGTTAGATATTTCTTTTAGTGTGCTCATCCAATGCATTGGACAAACCAGGAAACCGGTAACTGCTTTGTGATTCTATATCTAGAGTGGATAATTTGCCTCTCAGAGAGTGTGTTAGTGGCGGCTTTGCCAACATTAGTGGATCTGCATCCAGACCCAGCTTCAGATTTCTAAACATCTACATATGAATATATCAGACACTAGTATTAGTTGTCCTTACTGTATTCTAAACTGTGTTTATTAGATTAATGACAAACTAATCGTAAGATACCTATTCCCAGATATTATTGTGGAAACGTATCGGTTTCATTTTACAGCTGACCAGGATTATTTAGTACAAGAATATCTCCTGCACTCTTTATATATATATATATATATATATTATTCACGGGAACATTCGTGAATAATGAATAAACATCGAAACTTGCCATTATTTCATCTTCTTCAATATTAGTCAAGTTTATTTTTCTCTTAAATTCATACGAATTCTTCACTCCATGCTCCACTTTCATTTCATATGGACTAAGGATTCGATAAATGTATTTAGAGAGTTTGTATGTTGGGGAATTTGTAAAATCCACTACTGGACGTAATGGAACATCTGATTTGTGTATTTTTGGTAACCCATAAAATCTACAGGGGCTGCAACTTTTTGGAGCCAAAGTGATACACCGAGCTTCTCTTTTATTGACTGTAACATTTTGCTTGTTTCAGCCTTCAGCTTATTCAATGTTGCTCTTGATTTGTTCACGTTGAATTTTTCATAAGGTCCGTCATTAAGATGGTCCACGGCCTTCTTTTCGTAATCTGAAGTATTTATGACAACCGTGATATTGCCTTTATCTGCTCTTGTAATTATAATTGATTTATCCTGTTGTAGGTCTCTTAATACCAGTTGCTCGTTTTTATTTATATTCGGTGCATTTGGCTTCTGGTTCAGTAGTACCGATGCAATTTTGTGTCTTATGACGTTTGCCTCTTCAGCTGTCACTGAATTTAACGACGGTTCAATTGCTGGAACTACTTCAAAGGCTGATAAACGCCTTTTGTTTAAATTGAAATTAAGTCCCTTTTTAAGGAGGGATAGTTCATAATCTGATAAATTTCTGTCAGAGAGATTGACCACCACTTTGTTCGTATCCAGAAAGTTATGACTAGACGGATTTTCAAATTGATGGTGTTTAGGATTAATGTTTAGTTGAAGTAACCTGTCGAACTTTTTGATTTGTCTTCTTTTTGAAGATTGAAGATAAAATTCTTCTTTAAACTTAAATATGTTGTCAATGAGAGTCTTCATATCTAATGTAACCAAGACAGATAAAATTTCATCTAAATTGGATATTCGTATACGAAATAATTCCATATTTTTGGTTCCTCCGTGAACGCGTTCTGGTACAAAAGTTCTAGTTGCGGAATAAGCTGCTTTAACCGATCTGCTAGAGTTATCAGGTGACTTCACAGTTACGAATTTAGGATAGATATTCTGTTGCAGACAACGGAGATTAAAACTACGATCATTGCAACAATTACACATTTTCTTTGTTAGTTTAATTCGATTCCAAAATAATTCATATGAACTGTGATCAAGAATTGACCGGATATCATAAATTATTTAAATTAATCCCAGCGTGTTAAGAAAATCAAAACAAGATTTTTCTGAACGTTTCGCTGTGTAAGCTACAGCTTCTTCAACAGATTTATTCGGATTATTATTAATCATCAAAATATATAGTCAAAAATTTACATAAATTGAAGTCAGTTTATTTGAAGGTCCATGAACATTTTTAACCAATAGAAAATATGTAAGCAGTCATCACATATATTTATAATGACTAATGTCAAGTTGTTGTTGTGTTCACTCTTCTATGGTTAATTTGTACAGATTAGTTTTGTATGAGTGTGTGTGTGTGTATGTTATTTGTCATATGGAAAATACGTGAATTCATATGTAATAAACATGATCCTACATATTTTAAAAGGTCATGGAGGCTCATAGACTGTTTATTGATTTTTTCATCTGTCTTGCTTCATAAGAGTTTGCCATATAGGTGATAAGTCTATCCCTTCTTTCCTATTCACTGCATTCGATATGGTTAAGATGTGCAAGGCTTCAGAAGTCAATCTTTCTTTATGTGAATGTAATGTTCTACCTTCTGCATGGAAAAACATTAAAATTGTCCCTATACCAAAACAATCTTCTGGTACCGATAGTAAATTTAGGCCCATTGCAATTAAATAAAGTATAATTATATTTTAATAGTTTACACACAATGATAAGTTTTGTTATTGGTAATATTTCGAGCAAAATTACTGCCCGTGTTCACACCAGTGTTGGAATTGTTTGATTCACACATTTATGATTTGTACTCGTATATATAGTTCATTATTTTTGCTCATTCATATTTTTTTTTCTTTGTATTTGAGTTGTATTCCAAGTTCATTCATGTTTTTGTATCCAGAATTATATTCCAAGTTGTTGATAGTTGTACTGAGTCACCCTTGTTACATGTATCCGGTGTGACTTTAATGAATATCGATTCTGTTATAAGTCTTTCTTTCCATTTGTTCATGTTAGTTTTTAGAATACACACATTGTCCCAATCGATATTGTGGTTTTTGTCCCATGCATGTGCAGCTATCGATGAATTTTTTTCAAGATTTTTGTAGGCTTGTGTTCCTGTTGGTTGACCTTTGGTTAGGCGTTTATGTTCATTCACTCTTATTTTGAGTGATCTGGACGTTTGCCCACATATTTAGTCGGACAGTCAGCACAAGATATTTTATAAATCAAGTTGTTTTTATCCATCATTTTAATGGGATCTTTCAGTTGATTTATTTTATTTTTGATTAGATTTGTCGGTTTAAAAGTTGTGTGAATGCCGATACTTTTGAGGTTTCTTTGAATTGCCTCTGATGTACCATTTTTATATGGTATTGTGACTGTCTTTTTGCATTCTTCCATCTTGTTATTCTCCGGTTTTACCCTCTTTTTTTTCTTTTTTATATTATCTTTTATAAATTGTTTTGGGTAGTTGTTTTCGAGTAGCATCTTGAATAGGACGTTTATTTCTTTACACTGGTCCTCTTGCGTTGTTGTGAGTCTACGTATTCTATCTGCAAGACCTTGTATTAATCCTCGTTTCACCGTGAGTGGATGAGCTGAGTGATAATCGAGGAATCTTCCAGAGTGTGTGGTTTTTCTATATAGCGTTGTTTTAATGCTGCCATCTGTTATTCTTTGTATTTTGCAATCTAACATAGGCAGTTCCCCAATTTCATTCTCTACTTCCATAGTGAATTTTATTGAGTCGACATGGCTGTTTATGTGTGAGAAGAGTTTCTCAATATCGTTCTTTTTCACTATTACTAGTGTGTCGTCTACATATCTCCACCAACATTTTAGTGATGACCTGAGTACAAATCATAAATGTGTGAATCAAACAATTCCAACACTGGTGTGAACACGGGCAGTAATTTTGCTCGAAATATTACCAATAACAAAACTTATCATTGTGTGTAAACTATTAAAATATAATTATACTTTATTTGATCTAATCCACAATGCTCAAACTTTTTACTGATATTAACTATTGCAATTACTTCTCCTTTTTTAAAATTGATGGAAAAACTACTTTTACTTCGTCTTGAACCGTCATTGAAAGCTTTTAATGACCCTAAGCAATTTGCATATAAACATGGTAGAAGTACCTTGGATGCTGCGGTTGTCTTATATCATAATGTTGTTTCTTGTTTAGACAAAGGTGCCAAATATGTCCGTGGTGCTTTCCTAGACTACACATCTGCGTTTGACTCTGTACCTAGGGGCCTTTTATTAAATAAGCTCTCCTTGACGCACACAGCATCCTGGGCTAAGAGTTGGTTGCATTCTTATTTTTCTGATAGAATGCAGTATACTGCATATAATGGCAAATCTTCTTCTGCTTTGCTTACAAAAGCCGGTGTTCCTCAAGGTGCCGTCCTCTCTCCCTTTCTTTTTTCTTTCTTCTTACATGACCTGCCACATTTAAACGAAACCAATTTTGTCAAATATGCTGATGATCTGACTGTATCACTGCCTATCACTTCTGAGTCTGACTGCTCCAAACTTAATAGCTTTTTGTTGGACATCAGCATGTGGTCTAAGTCAAATGGTCTTATGTTAAATCCTTCCAAATGTCAGGCAGTTAACTTTACCTTCAACCATCGACGTGACATACATGAACTAGTTAGTTCCCATGATGCCTGTAGCATAGATGGTACAGAAATTGAAACCAAATCAAGCATTAAATACCTTGGATTAGTTCTTTCCTCGGACCTTTCATGGTCATCTCACATTTTATTGGTCTCTAAGAAAATGTTTCGTCTTACCTTCTACATTAAAAAGTTAAGACAACAAGGTATCAGCCAACCTTTAGTTCTGCGATTTTTAAACTCCTGTATTTTACCCATTTTACTTTATTGTTCTCCATTAATCTTTCCTGGGCTTCTTAAAAAAGACTATGCCGTATTACGAAGGGTATTAAATGCTGTGAGTAGGGCTTGTGGTTTGCCACTGCGTGATCTCGCCAATACCATAGTCGAGAGACACGTAAATTCCTGTAAAAATTGGGCAAAGGCCGTACTGTCAGACCCTCTGCACCCTCTTTATTCACAATTATCCCCTTGTATCTCATCAGGTAGAACGAGAAGTCAATATAAGAAATTATATGCTCGTACCACTAAGTACAAAAATTCTACAATACAGTACTTAGCCCGTATTTTATGTGATGAAGACACTGTTAGACGTGAAACATATAAGTTACTATGTAATTAGCATAGTGAATCGACCCTTTCATTGTTCATCTTTCTGTAATTCTATGGTGTCACCCTTTCTATCGTTTAATTATAACTTTGCTATTTTTATTTTAGTTGTTATTACTATTATTACTATAATTTTATATTTTTCTCCTTATCCTCTACTGTAATTGCTACATAGCTCCTATAAAAACGTTTTGTTATCATTATTATGTATTAATTATTCCGTTTATCTACTTATTTTTGTTTGTTGTTGTCGTTTTTGAGTAAATTAGATGCAATACTGTACTGAATGCTGAAAATTCCTTGCTGTATCATTAATACTGTTTTTGAAATAAAGCAAAAATTATTATTATTATTAAAAATCCTCTTCCAAGAATTTCGACATTGTCGAAATCAATCTTATGTCCGCTGTCTATAGCATGCATTGCTATAGCCGATCTTTTTTCTAGACTTTTTTGTTCTACTTCATTTCTAGGTGGATGTTTCGTGCATAGTCTATGTTCATTCACTCTGACCTTCACCTGCCTACTGCTCTCCCCTATATAGCATGCATCACATTCTGAACACTTTATCTTGTAGACACAATTACTTTGTGACGTTCTGGGAACTATATCTTTGACATGCACTAACGCTTTCTCCAGAGAATTAGAAGGTTTGACATAAACTTTAATATTATATGAGGCAAATAGTCTTTGAAGTTGTTCAGCACTGTCCTTTCGGTATGGGATGGCTATCGTCGATAGCCAGGATTTTTCAATTTTTTGTTTTCCCTTATGCTCCTTTCTATTGATAATATTATCTAGTAGCTTTTCAGGATAACCATTTCCAATCAAAATCTGTTTTATGTTGGATATCTCGTTCTCCATATCGTCATTATCTGTTATAATGTTTCTAGCTCTGTTAACGAGATTTAAAGCTACCGAAACTTTCATTCCTATTGTATGGTCTGATTGGAAATTCAAATACTTGTTGGAATGTGTCGGCTTTCTGTATATGGTAAACTCTAGTTTTTCGTCAGTTTAATAATGATTCAATCTGACTCGGCGCTCAAATTATTCCAGGAAGTTCGTAACACCTACGGCCTGGAAACCTATAATCTTATTAAAAATCGGATTAAATTATCAAAATTTCATTTAAATTGGTATAATCACCGTATATTCAATTTGCGATGATTAAAAAACGATATTATTCCGAAATCTTTTATGATAAGAGTTCCGGAAAAATCTCAGCGATCTATGAAAGCATCTATTGTAGCATCTCGCGTGTTCCTTCGAGAAAGGATACATAAATGTACATGAGTAATGCAACATTATCAATATCGAATTAATAATATTGATGATTGTCTGAATATTCTTATATCCAAAGATCATCTAACTACAATTACCCAATTATTCGAAGATCGAAAGTCCGCTCATTTCAATGCTACGAAGCAAAGACAAATTCGAAAGTTTGAAAAACTTATAAATCCGAAAGCAGCATACACCAGAGCAAAATAAGTCAAATGTACAGACAAACACAAGAACAGTATGCAACTTATCGGATAGAGAACTCAATGTACATGAAACAGCATTACTTGAAAAAGGACTAAACTTTAACATAACTCGAAAACCACTGACAGCGATAGAATTAGCTCCCATCATGGAACCTATATTAAATCTTTTAACTGATGATGAAGCTAATGAATTACGCCAGAATGTTGGATGTATCCTATCGAATCAAAAGCAGGGCATTTCAAATTTGTCGAAGGCCGAACGTCATGCATTACAAACATTAAGATCAGATAAATCTATTGTTATAACTAAAGCTGACAAAGGCAATATCATTGTAATCCTTAATACAGACGACTATGACAAAAAAGCTTTGGAACATATCGAAGCAGGGCCTTACACATTAGTACCAGTAAACAAAATGTCTAGTACAATGAACAAAGTAAAAGCTCAAGTATGCAATATACTTAGAGAATAGAAACCAAAACTAGGGAATCCAGTTTGGTTTTCAATAGCTCCCAAGACAAACACGGCCGTGAGATTTTATGGAAGGCCGAAAATACATAAAGTAGATGTTCCTTTAAGACCAAAAATTGATTTTACCAATACAGTAACATATACTTTATCAAAATACATATCACAAATACTGAAACCACTTCAATACAATATTCCTTCGAACATCAAAAATATTGAGGAATTTAAAAGAAAAGTAATGGACATAATTACTGAAGAAGACGAAATTATGGCAAGTTTTGATGTGGTTTCTTTATTTACTAGTATTCCTATTTGTGATTCACTCGATATTATGAAATATGAACTTGAAAACAATCAAGAAGTATTAGCTAAATCTTTATTATCATTAGATGAAGTTATAAAATGCCTAAAACTTTGTTTGGAATCTACATATTTTACCTTTACAGACAAACTATACAGTCAAACAAATGGAGTTGCAATGGGTTCACCAGCATCTCCAATTGTAGCTAACCTATATATGAAAGCCCTAGAAAAGAAAGCATTGACAAGTTTTAGTTGTCATCCTAGAATTTGGTACAGATATGTAGATGACACACTTATCATCATAAAGAAAGCTGAAAAAGAAAACTTTCTAACAGAAATTAACTTAATCTAAGAATATATTGAGTTTACTAATGAAGTAGAATCGAACGAGGAAACTCTAAACTTCCTGGATTGTCTTGTAAAAAGACAAACTGAAGAAAAACTAGAGTTTACCATATACAGAAAGCCGACACATTCCAACAAGTATTTGAATTTCCAATCAGACCATACAATAGGAATGAAAGTTTCGGTAGCTTTAAATCTCGTTAACAGAGCTAGAAACATTATAACAGATAATGACGATATGGAGAACGAGATATCCAACATAAAACAGATTTTGATTGGAAATGGTTATCCTGAAAAGCTACTAGATAATATTATCAATAGAAAGGAGCATAAGGGAAAACAAAAAATTGAAAAATCCTGGCTATCGACGATAGCCATCCCATACCGAAAGGACAGTGCTGAACAACTTCAAAGACTATTTGCCTCATATAATATTAAAGTTTATGTCAAACCTTCTAATTCTCTGGAGAAAGCGTTAGTGCATGTCAAAGATATAGTTCCCAGAACGTCACAAAGTAATTGTGTCTACAAGATAAAGTGTTCAGAATGTGATGCATGCTATATAGGGGAGAGCAGTAGGCAGGTGAAGGTCAGAGTGAATGAACATAGACTATGCACGAAACATCCACCTAGAAATGAAGTAGAACAAAAAAGTCTAGAAAAAAGATCGGCTATAGCAATGCATGCTATAGACAGCGGACATAAGATTGATTTCGACAATGTCGAAATTCTTGGAAGAGGATTTCATTCACATAAAGAAAGATTGACTTCTGAAGCCTTGCACATCTTAACCATATCGAATGCAGTGAATAGGAAAGAAGGGATAGACTTATCACCTATATGGCAAACTCTTATGAAGCAAGACAGATGAAAAAATCAATAAACAGTCTATGAGCCTCCATGACCTTTTAAAATATGTAGGATCATGTTTATTACATATGAATTCACGTATTTTCCATATGACAAATAACATACACACACACACACTCATACAAAACTAATCTGTACAAATTAACCATAGAAGAGTGAACACAACAACAACTTGACATTAGTCATTATAAATATATGTGATGACTGCTTACATATTTTCTATTGGTTAAAAATGTTCATGGACCTTCAAATAAACTGACTTCAATTTATGTAAATTTTTGACTATATATTTTGATGATTAATAATAATCCGAATAAATCTGTTGAAGAAGCTGTAGCTTACACAGCGAAACGTTCAGAAAAATCTTGTTTTGATTTTCTTAACACGCTGGGATTAATTTAAATAATTTATAATGATTCAATCGGACTCGGCGCTCAAATTATTCCAGGAAGTTCGTAGCACCTACTGCCTGGAAACCTATAGTTTGACCGGATAGTTGCAAAATAATTGAGTGCTGACTGCATCAAACACCTTACCCTCATTACTGGTAAAGGTTAAGGATAAATTAGAACAAAAAACCAGCAGAATTTTATATACGAGATCAATAGTGGGGATTGTAACGCCGTATATGTAGGAGAAACTTCCAGACAGGTAAATATAAGAGTAAAAGAGCATAAACAATGTCTAAAGGTTGTTCGAAAGACCTCTGCAGACTTGAAGAAGCTAGAAAACAACTCAGCGATTGCACTGCATTCAATAGAAACGGGACACAAAATCGACTTTGATAAGACTAAGGTTTTACAGAAAGGTTTTGGTTCATATAAAGAAAGACTGACTGCAAAAGCCCTGCATATATGGGTGAATCCCAACAGTTTGAACAGACGTGAAGGTGTGATGTTAGCTGATGCATGGCAAATCCTGACTAATAAATAAGTTGGATATGTTTTCAACAACTAGTCACACTTGATCAAATTCCCGATTGTCTACGTCTTTTTATAGCGAGAATATCAAATTTATAAAATTATATTATATTTGTAAAAAGATCTCAATTATTTTGAAACTATCCGGTCAAATCTTGATCACAGCTCATATGAGAATAACATATGTTTTATGACTGTTCACCCATACGCACCATTGTATACTGCATATACACACATATTTTAACAAAGGTAGACTAATTTTGAAAGTCTGAAGTCAAATTTTGATCACAGTTCATATAAAATTTTTTGTTTTGTTTTGTTTAGTATACCTATTGATAGCTGTTTCTTGATTCACATGACAGGACAAACAATTTAAAACAAGAGATGTATTTTTATGTATAAACATACTATTTTATTTATTTATTATACATGCTGATGCCTGTTGCATGACTGATGATTGGACAAAGTTTAAAAACAAGAGTTGTTCCTGTTATGTTAATTTCGATTAATTTCCCTAAAGAAGTTCGGACCAGATTGCCGAACGAAACGTAGGAATTAATCGCTTCAATTTCGCTGAGATTTTACAAATATAATTTTATAAATGTCTACTTCTCACTCGGCGCTCAATTATTTTGCTACTATCCGGTCAAATCTTGATCACAGTTCATATCAAACAAAGTAGCATCATAATTACTGAGAAGATTGAGATATTATACAATTAGGGGGTAGAAATGTAGAAATAACAAAAATAGACAGAATGTTTGGATAAAAGATGTCAATCTTTTCAGTAATTATGATGTTACTTTGTTTGAGTTTTATCCGTCCCCCTGTTTATTATAGCATTTTAAATCCTAATTGTAATTTCATTAATTTAACCCTTGACCGGAGATTATTCTGGGACTTTCCAACCCATTTATTATAAATACACGAATGTACAGCCTAGTTGATGATTTCGTCGTAAAGAACATTTTCTTCGCTGCAACTGTCTTTTTATTATTATTCCCTATGATCAAATAGTATTATTTACTTATCAGATAAGTTAACTGATAATGCTATTCCATTCAAAATCGTAACCAACCAGTTCATTTATCTAACAAACAATAAAAACAAACTATTTATTTTAATTTTACATGTAAAGTAATTGGACATTTAATTATCATTCACTTAATTCCGCAGAATAAAATAATCAGACGTATAGAAACCATCAAATCTCACAGAAAAATTTATTTATTACATTAGTGGATTATGAAAATATTAAAATACACGTACACACATATACACCATTTATTAAAGAAAAAGGATAATTTAAAATCCCAAGAACTGACAACAATTAAGACTGTGTATAACTCTATTTAAATTTCATATGCAAATTCTGAATTCCAATCTCGACGAAATATATTTTCCACTTGTTGTCGTATACTAATAGGTTTCGGTATACAGAAATTTTCACACTGTTTTGGTTGAATTCGTTCACATGATGTTTCATTGCTTTCTTCATAGATGAATGAAACTCCACCAGTAAAAAGGAAATAATCACCAGACCAATTCGATGTACCTAAATGTATGTGTAAAATCAATAATCATTTTAAAAGATAGGAAACATTTCTTTGCTATTACTTTAATAATTATAAGCAGCAATGAATTAAATATTGCATTAAAAGATGTGATAAAACTTAAGAAGATAATTCATTTATTTCGAGTTCAGTTACCCAGTAACTGGGTATATGAGACAAATTATGTGACAGCTGATGATACCACTCAGTCACTCAGACTGAAGTCAAGCGTTGACTTAAGTCAATGATCCACATCTTCACACTTATGAAAGTAATTTTAAATTGTAATTCGCTTACAATATTCTACAAAATTCTAGAGCAAACTGGCTTCCACACTGTCTTTCCATTCCTTGAGTTCCGAGAGGGCTGCAGGTCTGAAGCCTTGGAGTTTCAGTGGCAGTCTTGTTGTCATTACGCGGAGTGGGTTGCTACTCTTACGCCTAACTTGCCCTCCTTTCTGAGCTTACTATCAGCTGGTAAACTAAGTGAGGTTTAGGAATTTATCAGCTTGGAATCCACCTTCTGATTACTTGAGTGACTGGCTAGCATTGGACGACTGAACCTCAGACGCAGTTTTCACATAACTAAAATAAATGCAAGACAGAAGAAAAAGAAACGCATCTTTGCGTCCATGTTCAATTTATCTCTGTTTACAAATTCAACTTTATTTCGCAGGACAATAAACATTTCTCCATAAAACTGTGATTCCAGGCGAAAGATAGATAACTAAAGCAGTTTAGATTTTCACTTCACCTGAACCGTAAAATACCTTGACCAACTACAATGGTGTGAATAGAAGACACGTAAACATGGATTTGTCAAAACAATAGCTGAGTGTTCACATCAAATTTCCATTGAAATTGATTATATTTATAGATGAGTTTCAACTAATTGACTGTTTAGGGAGATACTGAAGTACTTCAAAGATATTAGTGATCGGTAAAAGTCTGCTTGTGAACACAGCAATAAATGTCACTCTCTATCGTCAGTGGCCTTGGATGTTAGCGTTTATTCAACCGAGTTTTGCGGCGTCATCGTATTTATCCAAATCATAAAACTCTTAAACGTCATACACTTAATAATATAGCTGCCATTCGTTCGCGGATTTATGATTTAGAAAGAAATATCACACGGAGATCAAATGTACTGAGCGTACTTTCATCTGAGATTCGTATACAATTCGAAGACTATGTTGCTGTGGTGATTAAAAGCAGATGCTACAGTGCCACTCTCAAATTGAAGAATCTACTAAAGCCGACCGAATCAAGTGGGGAGTTCCCGAAATCCACTGAAAATATGTAATTAACTACACTTCGATTGATTTGAGTCGTACGCGGATGGAAATTTTATCATATAGCTCGAAATTCTGTATCCTTCCATAGAATGGAAAGATACTGCATGATCACGTGCAGTTTGAAAATCTAATCAATCAGACAAAGGATCTGACAGTAAATTCACCAGAAGACCTCAATCATTTCAAGTCATCAGTGCTAAATTGTGCTCATCAGTTCATGAAATCAAAACTGAAACTGCTTCAGCATCTCACGAAAGGACATTTCATTCAATTAAAGGATTTAAAGAAAAATGAGAAGATCCAACTAACACGACCAGATAAAGGTGCAGGGATTGTAGCAGTGGATTGGAAAGATTGCAGTGACAAAATGCAAAACATCCTGTCAGATGAGACAAAATTTCAGAAACCTGAATGTGAGAAGAACAAGACAAAAATGACAGAGGAACAAATCACACAGGTTCTTAAACTTAGGAAGGATGATTCAGCATTGACAACCAAGCTAAATGAAAGGTTAAGACCTTCTGGATCAATCATTCCTCGACTCCATGGCCTACCGAATACATAAATCTGGATTACCAATGCATCCCATTTTAGACATGGAAGGTTCATCGTATCATTATTATGTTGCAAAATAAAAAGCAGAACTCTTAGAACCATTAAGAAGGTAAGTATGTACCCATTCTTTGTATGACACTTTTGAATTTGTTAAGTGCGTTAATGATATTAATGTTACTAGGAAAACTATGTTATCACTTGAAGTATGCTCACTTTTTATCAATGTTCCATTAAATGAAACTGTATGCTTCATTTGTAATTACATAGACTTACATAATGTCAACGTAGGAATTCCCATATCATACCTAAAAAAGCTAATAATTCGATGTACTCTCGACGTCTAATTTCTTTTCAACAATGAAATCTATAGACAGAGAAATGGGGTTGCTATGGGCTCGCCACTTGGTCCATTGCTAGCGCACTTATTTTTGGGTAGTATGGAGAGCAGTACTGTCACACCTGCTATAAAGGAGATTACCTTCTACAAAAGATACGTGGATGACAAGTCCATTATATGCGACGAGAACTGCAGCTTGAATGACATCCTGAAAGTATTCAATAACAGTCATCCTGCTATCCAGTTCACCTTAGAGAAAGAAACCGAAGGAAAAATATATTTCCTTGATGTGCTACTAACAAGGACAACCGACGGATCTTTGAAAAGATCTATTTACAGAAAATCGACATGAACGGGAAAACTGACCAATTTTTACAGTTTTTTCCCTATGGATAGATAAAGGTTTCTAATCTGTTCTCTCTCAACACGGGTTCGGAGAATTTGTAGTGAAGATAGGGTTGATAATGAACTCAAACAACTGAAAGAAACCTACATAGAGAACGGGTGTCCACTAATCTTCGTAGAGGACAATAGCAAAGTACGTGGACGAAATGCAGAGATTGATAAGGTAGCTAAAAAAGGGTTGCACCTAAACGTAGAATGAAATGAAATACTTAGAAATCGTCTGACCAGGTCACTGAGAAAAAGTTCTTTGCTGCCCCTTTACAAATAATCTTCTCTAGCTGTCCACTGATGCACCTTAATGTCAAGGAAATGTTACCACGACTGTCTAGTTCCATGTGTATTTATATGTTCACCTGCTCTTGAGGAGCTAGGTACATAGGACGTTCGTCGAGAAACATAACCCGCGGCGTTCGAGAGCACATCCCAGTTTGGTCGAGCAAAGGAGAACGTAGAGGCATTAATTCATCCATATATTGCAAAATATTGTAGATACTGAGTACACAGCATATGACACATCGTTCAATATAGTCTACAAAGTCCGATAAAGTTTGCCGAAAGGGACACGAGTGCATTTGCTTTGTATAGCAGAGGCTTTGGCAATACACACATTAAGTCAGAACTCTGTATACAAAAACAATTTGTACGATCTCTTTCGTTACCATGGTCTTGATTTTACTATGTAATTCACATAACAACTTTGTTATCCTTCTTTATTTCATGTTCCATTTTTGTTTCATTTCATCTTACTTTATGTTATCATATCCTAACATTTTATCTAGTCTACTGGTTTAACAATATTTCACTCATCCTATATTTCGATGATATTATATTCACATATTCACATTTCCGGTCATCTATTTCACACTTGTCTATTTAACTTTAGGTTGACCTCTATCTATTTATTTGGTTATTCATTCATATATCTAATCAGTTTGTGACGCATAATCCTATACACACACCAATATCATTATAGCACTTTAGTATTTCCACTCGCTCTCAAACTTTAACACACACAAAAATAAAACACTGACTAAAGTTTTACTCTATTTTCTAATTGGGCAATACTCACCAATGAAGGATGCTTTATCAGTGACCATATATTTATTATGATTCACACGAGCAAATGGTATCTTCTTCTGTGCTTCAGTATACGAAGGTACAACGAAATGGCGCTATAGGCAATAAAAACAGTAGTTAAAATTTTTAAAAAAAATTGACAAAATACATAGAAAAATGTAAAGCTATTGAGATAAAGCAACAAACATTCGTATATACTTAACAAGAAGTTATCGGAGAGTTTCGGCTTTTTGAATAATACTGACTGATTTACTGATCACCTGTCCGTAACTGCATTAGTAGTTGCTACAAAATAAGTATCAGTCAAATGTGACTATCATCCTGAGAATTTACTGAGTTGTTTAACTTGACAACTAGTATTAATTAATTTGTGTTTATTCCTCCATCAGAACTTAATTCTACGCAAATTATGACACAAAATTCACCACTATATTTTTGAACATTTATATGGTGCATTAACATGATCAGAATGCCAGAATTTCGGTAACGGTTGGTTTCTCACTTTGACAACTATGGATTATTACAAGTGTTAGATTTTAGGGATTTGACTGATATCAAGTTTGACCACAGATTCATATAAGTTAGAGGACCACTGGAAACCATGAAGTACTAGATAATTGTTTCGTCCTGAATCAGGATTCTTCATCTGTACGCACTCCCGGGGATTGCTGAACTCATAACTTTCAGGTTACAAGGCGAGTTCATATACCATTATTAACCACTGGGACGAAATTCAATGGTCCATAAATCCTAACTCTTGTTAATTAACGATTTTTCTTGCAACCACCAGTCAGTGTTATTGGCAAGTAGTTGTCTTCACACCCATCCCGGTGACGTCCAGTAATCACGATATCTCACTAGGACTCCAGGCAACTTTGTCCTGGAGTCAGTCACTAATCAGTCTTAGACTAATTTTCAAGTGCGGCTGAATGGTCAGCAAGCTCGCTTGGTAACGTGGATGTTCTAGGCGTGATACCCAGTGGGAATATAAGTGCGCATTCTCGAAGAGTCCCGGACCGGGACAAAACAGCTCTCCGATATTCCCTGATTTTCAATGTTTTTCTAACTGATATAAATTCTTGACCAAACTTGATGCCTACGGATAACTTAAGAAGAAGCAGAAGGAGTAATCTCGAGATAGAGTATTTTGAGTCATAAGAAAAAGATGTAAACAGGGAGGAAAATTTTCTTTTCGACGATTCATTTTCATAAGCTGTGCAGTCGTAGTTATACTTAATAAAGAATCCATAAGACCAATAAGATACTCGTAAAATTTGTCCTCGTAATCTAAGGTGTTGTCTAGATGAGATGACTAATTGGAACTTAGAAAAGGTGGCAGAAGTTGTCATGACGTAGTAAGTGTGAGAAAATCACTGATCAGTATGGTTGTATAGAGTGGACAAGAACTAGAGGAAAGACGATAAAGTGTTTTTCATAAAATCTGTATGAAAACGCAATGTTACTAATATACAGTATTAGAGTGATTGTAAAATAAGGATGATGAGAATAACAATAATAATAATAGACTTACACAATAAAAGGAAGCAAAATTATAGTGAGAACATTACTCTGGCCACGGTAAGGCGAGGGAATATGTGTGGTGCTTTTGAATGCAGAGTATTTTAGTAACCAGGTAATACACATAAATACACAACCCTATTTGAGGTTAGCGGTAATTTACGAGGGATTATACTTCAACTTAAGCGTGCACGTAGGTTGAATTCGCCGTCTGACAATTTATTTTATAAGTGCTTTTAGTACCACTTTTACCCCCATAGTATTGCATTTTGTTAACTTACCTCTAGATCTATTGATGTAAATAGTATTCAGCTGAATGGACATGTAATAATAATAATAATAATAATAATAATAATAATAATAATAATAATAATAATAATAAGTACATTACTTGACCCTGTTTTATCTGTAATAGTGTGTGCCTGGACTGCAATTAGGTGTAATCGCGTAAGTAATTAGTATTAAGTAGAATTACTTCCTTTAAGATACAATATTGTTATACATATATTTTTTATCACGGACAAATAACGCATAATTTAAGTGAAATCCTACTTACAACACGAACTACAGCCTTTCGTATTCCATTCAATGCTTTTAATGACAGCAAATAATTATTCATTGATGGTGATGTATGAGCCCATTGACTTATTAATAAACGTATTTCAACAGATCTATCAATTGCAGCTTTACGTAGAGCATCATCAATAACTGACCAAAATCTATGAGATGTTAAAAAAACAGAAATCAAAACCTTAATGTACTGATTGAAACATTTACATAAACGTATATATTATTAAAGTAGTATGTATTAAAGAAAATTTAAAATAAATGTTGACACAAGGTGAAATTTCACATTTAGTCAATATTTAAAGTGAACGTAATGTTTTATGTAATGAGCACCAGTGTTAAGTCACGTTATTTTGTATCATGTGCTCATATTAAAGATTGATTTATTGAACTTGTTTTCCATTAATTTACACAGAATTATAGTGTAATGACATTTTCCTCCAACACACGGTTAGTTGGCGTCAGTTTGATTCCTGACCGATTCACTCTTAAATCACTCACATTGGGCTAGTCAGTCCGGAAAATAGGGTATGCTGGGCGTAAGGCTTGCAACATCACCTCTGTTGAAACTTCAAAGGTTGAAACCCTGTGTTTCACTCGGAATCCAAAGAATAAAAAAATAGACAATAGGGTAGATGATGTGTTCAAATAAAATTTGTACTTGGCTTTCTTGATACTAATCAAGTCTTCAATTTACATACAAGTTTAACTCTAAATTATTTTTACGAGTTGATCACGGATTGATATCAGTTAGAGAACCATTGAAAAACAAGGAGTACTGGACAGTTGTTTCATCTTAGTTTTTTGGGAATCATCGGCAGTAAGCACCCACTGGTGTTCGAACCCAGGACCTTCTGGTTACTAGGCAAGCTGGTATACCATTCAGCCACTGGGATCCGATTCAATGGCTCACAAATTCTAACTTCAATACTTCAAAACAAGATATCCTATACAATATAGTATCTGGGTTGACGCTTCCACGGTGCGTCCCTGCAAGCAGTTTAAACTAGTCCCACGACAACCAAATAGCTTTTATTTCCTGTCCATATGGCCCCCTCCATCTCAACTTCTTACCAGCACCCAGTCTGTTGCTTCCCATTCAGGTCTCACTTTACAGCCTGTTGTGCTTCAGTTGCCAGTGTCACAAAAGAATCGTCTGTTGTCCTTATTACTCTTCTTGACTCTTGAGTTGTAGAATAGAGTCATCTCCTCCTTTCACTGTTTCTAACTGTTTCACCACTTTTCTATCCTTCATCAGTTTCCAGGTGTCTGTGGACAGCCACTCCATATCATAGCTTTTCTTCTTGCCTAAGATGTCTAAACAAGGACTGATAATGTAAAATGAAGGAGGTTCCCTCCTATGATATTCACACTTACTTTTAAAAAAAATAATAAGAAATTACATGTCACTTCATGCAAAATGGTAAATATTTTTAATGGAATTCGTTTGTAAATTCAAATAAAAATATTATATCGAACTGTAGACGCACTTCCACTCTAACTTTGATAGCCAGGTTGGATAGTGTTTCCGAGATATATATATATATATATATATATATATATATATATTGGATCAGCTCAAAGAATGAAGTCAACCAAATTTAACAAGAATAATGTAGTGCACAAAATACCCTGTTTAGATTGTTATATTCAGTTACCTAAGCTAGAAGTTCTGATGATCCAAAGGTAGACAGAATGTAATCCAGTCGAGAGATAGAAACATGAAGCAATTTTAATTAAGAGTATATACAAAAATTAAGACGCCTATTATTCCATTTCAACAACAATATAGCCTCATTTTAAAAAAAAGGGAAAAATAAAAGATCGACAGCTGAATAAACAAAAATTCACGCATACACCATCCTCTCTTATGTAGAATGAAAGTGAATCAGTAAACAAGTTGGCTGCACAGAATACTCTTCAGGATAGACAAACCAACTAAGTGAATGAAAACATTATTACATCTAAATGCCTAGGGCAAATAAAAAGTGATGAGAGGAAAAAGGATCAAATACTTTTAAAAATCGTCCAATATACGACTGGTATTAGAAGCACTCATAGCTAGGTGTCTAATAACATCATTCTAATACCCAAAAACCACAATTCTATTTTTTGTCATTTTGTGATATAGCACACAGTCACCATTCAGTATTATCGATAGGTATCCACTTCACTCTGAGACAGTGGACCTCACTGACGATTACCTCTAATTACAGCTTCAGGACATCCACCCAATAGCCACTGGTGAACTATAGATAGGTACTAAGATTATGGATTTTGCAGGTATTCAGATTAATATCGATGTAGATTTAGTCACAAACTAACATCAGTTAGCGTTGGTGGTATAGCGGTTAAGACGCTCACCGACCATGCACATTGTTCGGGGTTCGATCTCCGGCCGACGTACTCCTTTACCTCGCTAAGCCAGAAATAATGCTGGTGAAGAGAACAGGTTGGGCATGAGGCTAGCAACCCCATCCTGTAAAAAAACCACTGCTACAGAAACTTCAAGCCACTAGCTTGAAGCCCTATGTTCCACTGGGGAACGTGAAGGAAAAAAATCTCCTGACGACAACTATCTTGACTGGTTGTTAATTTACGTCTCTATTGATCAAACTTTTATTGACTTGGAACTCGAACTTTCTTGTCATATGATTTACTTTTTATTAGCTGGTAAACTTAGTATATAATAATGTGTTTGCTGATCACTGGCTGATTTACTTGAATACCAGACTTTTAGGAATTTCCTGGTAGTAGTTTTGGTGTTTCATCTGTTTGAAATGTCTACATTATCTCAATTAAACTGGTGTCTGTAATTATCTACAATCACTGATACGTTACTTTGATGGTACACTTGAAATAGTTAAAAGAAATAATTTGGAACATACCCACAAATTAGTAAACAACTTATTTGAAGACATGGAATTAATAAGAGAAGAATTAGACAACACAATTCCATTCTTAGATGTCTTAATCAAGAGAACTAACACAGGAAATTTAGAAACACAAGTATAGAGAAAATCAACGCACACTGACCAAATACTCAACAATAATAATAATAACCCAGCTATTCACAAAAGAAGCTGTGTGCAGACATTGTTTAGAAGAACCCAAACACACTTTAGTACTCCGATGCTGAAGAGAATGGAAGAAAAATATCTACTAAGTCTTCAAAAAGAATGAATACCCACACAATTTCATCAAAAGCGTTTAAACTTAAGTGGTAATACCAACAGGAAACCATCATCAAAGATCACAAGAAAAATCATCCTACTATATATAGTAAATATCTCCGAAATAACAGCTAGAATATTGAGACCTTTTGAAATAGATGTAGCACACAAGCCAGCACAGTCTCTTCATTCGATATTGTGCAGACCAAACCATCCAACAGAAAAAGGAGATAAAACTGATACCATTTACAAAACAAACTGTATGAAGTGTGATAAACATTACATCGGTCAAAGTGGACGTCCCCTTCGAATCTGAATTCAAGCACACAAACTGGCTGAAAGAAGACATGATATATATCCTTTCGTATCAATGCATGTACATAATTATGGACACCAAGAGACACAATTGTATCATTCATGGAGAATTTTAATCACTTCATTTTATACTAAAACCTGCACTGAAGATGTTGTCCAGAAGGACGACGAAAGCCTCGCATCTACATCAACCGGCAGCTCAGATAACACAACTAATTCAACATAATTATAAATATATTACTAATCAATTTTGTTATGTTACTAATTGACCAGTAGACAGAATTTAATAAACAAAATACTGAAGCCAGTTATCCGGTAAAATGAAGTAATTTTAAATAATTTATTTTCACACTCGTTTCTCTCATTCAAACTTATCACCTTCGTCATTACCATGAACAATTACACTTATTTAATATAAACAATTGTCACATTCATATTCATTTTCAGTGATCACCTTAAAACTATAGTGAATATAATCGTTTTTACTGTTTATCTATGTGAAAAACAAGTAATAAGAAAGGTTAATGAGATTTAATTAGACAATGTATATACAATAGTGTCAAGACCACCACAATAACAAATTTATCAACCTTGTGATTTGAATTCGTAGTGTTCGACAAACGACGATTTAAACAAGAGATTTTAATTAAATAGGTCAATTCTTTTACAGAAAGAAGAAGCATCATAACGATAAGGAACTGTCGACTGATGAAAACAAAATTCCTTACAGTCAGTAGCAAAAGTGAACAGTCAGTCATCAGTCTTTTCTAACTCTCTTTAGTTATGAGTGAAGATAAGAGCCTGTATGGTGATTTTGAGTGAAAAGCTGTGTAAATCCATTTGCATGATAGTTGACTTAGGTGTATGTTATACAACAGAGCTGTTTGCTGTTGATCCAGCAGCTGAATGTTTGAAGAAGACTCCGAATCTGGTTTTTCTACACACTTCAGTAATCACTGCTTTAATGGAGATGATAAGTCTACTTTATCCAATCGGGAAGTATTATAAAGTCATAATAGTCAAAAATTAACTGTCCTAACAGTTTCCAAGAGGTCTGTACACATCAGTCTGCCGTTTAAAGATGATGTGCAAGAAGTAGTTAAAGAAAGACTTAACAAAGCTATAAGAAGAATCTACTGTGCTGTAAAACTCTGATAATTTAGCACCACCAAGCGTGCGTTGTAACAATCTGCAATCTAATGGAAATCAATTCTCTACACTTCTGAATGCGTATACCAGTTTGAATTCATTAGAAGAACAAATAAATCGTATAGAAAGACGAATGTTTACTCGCATGGCCGACCATTTTCATAAATAATTGTAACAAGTCTAAGCCAAGATACCCAAAAATTGAATTACAAAGCATTTTCTAGACTATGGACTTGATACTGACACTGTCAATTCATTCACTGTTGTTAGTAAATCAACAGAAAGAGAGATATATGCAATCACAGAGGCTTGTGTGATTAAAGTCTATAAACCAGATTACTTTGATACCTCCTTGGTAGTATTATTTTCATTGGTAACTGTTATGATGGCCATTTTTATTTCAATTATAACCACAATTACTATCTTGGCTAAAACTAAAATTTGTCGGCAACATAGAGAAGACAGAGGTGATGAAGATAACCAACGAACCTGAACGACAACAACCAGCACCAATAACCATCAACGGGAGAGATTTAATAGAGGTTAGCTTCTTCACTTATCTGGAAGCATCGTCTCAACTACGGGCGGAAAGGATGAAGATATCAAAGCAGGCCAGAATCGGAAAGGAAAGACATACCTTCATTAACCTGAAACCAGATTGGAAATCTACACTCAGTATAAGGAAAGTATTCCGATTTCCAACAAATATGTCAAGTCATTCCTTCTATACGGGTCATAAACTTGCACTACATGTCACGAAAAGGATTTCCGAAAGGCCTCTGAAGACTTTTATCAACAGCTGCCTTCGCTCCTTACTGAAAATCAAACGGCAGTCCAGAAAGAATTAACAACAAGAAACTCTTTTGGGAACAGACCAATCAAGAGCCCATTGCTCAACAAATATGTAGCAGAAAATGGAGATGGATAGGGCATACGTTGGGGAGACAGTAGAATAACATCGCGCTCATTGCAGGCCATCACTCGAATGGAATCCAAATGGGAAGCGACGAGTGGGACGTCGTTGCGAATGTGACATGGTGAAGATCGTGTGGGGAGGGGGAGATGAGAGATTATGGGTAATCGTGGACCCAGCTGAAGAGGATGGCAGAGAATAGAATAAAGTGGAGATGTGTTGTTGTACCCTATGCCCCACTCGGAACCCAAGGGAACAATAATAAAAACCCCAGTCTTATCTCGTTTTATTGTTATCATCATTATTCATTCGTATAGTATCGCAGATGAACTGTAAGCCATTACAATCTCAGTTTCCAATCTCTGGTGCCTTTCCATTCTTCTAACGGTATATAAAGAATTCAGCTGACGAATCCTACGGAAATTGGATGAATTCATTACTTGTCGTTTGTTCACCTTTTTAAACTCTAAAAAATTATTATACATGATTATTCTATAAAGTTATCCTATGTAAAAAGAGGAATATTAAATATTAACTTACTCAGATAACATTTTTCCATTTTGACGATAAAGTTGAATTTCAGGTAGATAATTCATAACTGATATATATACAAACTTTTCTGCTTTATTTATAATTGATAATAGAGCATCCAGATCATTATTTCGTCCAGGAGGATTAAATAAGCGTGGTGAACTCTAGTTTTTGGGGGTGAAGAAAGAAAATACAGGCAGAAACCAAAATGAACAAATAAAGAAGTGTAAACTTTGAAATAATGGCGATGATCTCTATCTGAGATGGGCGTTTTTTTTATGTCATTATGTTCTGTGAACTAGGTGATTTAATTACGAGGGTTTCATTGTCCTTCCAAGGCAGCAGTGTTTTAGCGCTTACACTAACCGTGTGTATCAATGGTGCATCTACATTGACTCTGATCAAACAACTGAATTCAGTTCGAACTATCAGCATGAAAGATTCATTTCATTTTGGCGAAAGCGTGAACCATTTGAACGTTTCAGATAAGTTCATGGCGTCACTTGATGCAACCTCCTTGTTCACAATGATTCCAATCAATGAGACCATTGAGATCATTTGTCAACTGTCTGATCTTCTTCCACTTCCGGTGTTGGAATTCAAACGTTTAGTGTTGATGTGTACTATGGGTGTCCAATTCCACTTTGACAACACTCTTTACCACCAAACAGATGGTGTAGCTATGGGCAGTACACTTAGCCCTGTTGTAGCAGATATCTTCATGTCCAACCTTGAAAGAACAAAGTTGAAGAATGCAATCGACGAAACAACTTCTTCTAGCCGATATGCATATGATACATTTGTAGTGTGCAACAATGAAAGTCATGCGTCCTACCTACTCAGATTATTCAACGACGCACATACAAAGACTGAATTTACTATGGAACATGAAAAGTTTCATTTCCTTGACATTGCCATGCAATGCTTGGAAGATGATAGTCTTCAGAGGTCAATTTACTGAAAGCCTACATAGTTTTTGTCCAAATAGCTTTAAACGAGCACTGGTCAAATCTCTGTTTTGCAGAGTCAGAAGAATACGCTCCACAGAGAAATAACAGGAAAAACTTCTAATTATCGAAAAGATGTTGAAAAAAGCACCGGTTACCCTCAAAGCTTCATTAACAAGTATGGGAGATCTGAAGGCTCTAATGCCAAACATATTACAGTGGGAAAGAAGCCTATCTTCAGTCAACTTGATTTCAAAGGTGATAATATTGCAGGAATAATCAATAGAAGATTGAATATGTCACTAGTCATAACCTGTCTTCCAGCCAAGTTGGTTCCTGTGTATCGGACAATATACCCTTTGGTGCAATCAAAAGTCGATAGATATCCTTCTCATGTTAATTCCAACTGTGAATACAAATTTATATGCGGCAGCAGTTACATTGGGAGAACAGAAAGAAAGCCACACCTCCGATTTTCTGAACATGTACCGAAAATTCTACGTCTCAAAGCAACAATTGCTTTTAATAGTGCTATTGCTAAACATTTCCGTGACACGAATCATGAGGTGGATTTCCGAAAATCGTTCAAAATTATCAATAGGTAAAAGAGTTCAATTCTCCTCAAGTCTTCTGAAGGAATCTCCATCAAGCTACTGAAACGTGATTTATGTGTACAGAAAGAAGCGGTTATCAGTCTTTCCTTGCCCTAGTAAATGGATGTTTTCATCCTCTTTTACATTTGATTACGTAACGCCAAAAGTTTCCATTGTGTATGATGATTATTGCTTGGGATAAAGTGATAACTATTATTATCATTGTGTGCAACATATGGATTTTTTTGTTTAAAAATGAACTGTCTCTATAATTATGTTAAAACTGTTTCTGTACATAAACTTAATAATATCCTTAGACTGTAAGCAGCTGATGAAGTCAACAAAATAAATGATGGCACCATATTATTCCGCACAAACTGTTGCTTTTGCTTTATTCAAATCCATAGAGGGGAATAAATGTCTGGTTGGCTACTAGAACAACGAGCCATCTTTTTTACAAATTTCACAGATACAGGTAGAATTTCACCTGATTTTACTTGAGTAATGATAACATTTCACCTCGAAATGGGAAATATTCAAATATCAAATTATATTCTGTCTCTTAGTTTCATTCAGTCTTTCTTATCAAATCGACACGATAACTAACAATCGAATAAATCAAAAGTTTATAAACATACAAATTCAAAAGTGTCTGTAAAAATTTAAACAAGTACAATTAGAATTTAAGGTTTTAGCATTTATAATGCATAAATATTTAAAAAGTATACCAAACTTACTGAAAAGTAGACTTGTGACCGCATACCATTGATTTCTGTAACAAGTGGATTAGTGCTATTGTATTCTGTATGCAATTCTTCTGGCCACTTTGAAGGAATGGAAGTGTTTGTACCAGAAAGGAGAGAGTAAACTTTCCATATTTTTTCTAAATCACTGATCAAATTTGGGCAGTTAAGTATTAGAATGCCTAATTCTTTCACCTAGAAGTTATGTTGTAAAAACATTTCACGTAGTAAATAAAAGACTAACTGAAAAATCGAGAAAACAATGAATGAAGAAAATTTTCCCGAGAAAAAAAGTAAGTTAAAGGATGACATGTTTGAGACTTCTGTCTCACTGACTGATTGATTTCAACATAGAACTTTGCACCGATGTGCACCAGTTCAAGTCGCCACACTCCATGTAAAACACAAAGTAAGAGAGAAAAGTAAAAAGGAATGCAAAATAGAAACAGTAAACAGAGATTTGAGGCAATAAGAATAGTAATAACGAAGAACAATATATTTTTATTGGATATTATAAGTCACAAGGAGTAGAAGTTAGAATTCATGGGCCATTGAACCGGGTCCCAGGGGCTGAATGGTATACTAGCTTGCCTTGTAACCGGAAGGTTCAGGGTTCCGAGCCTACCGGGTGCGTATTGCCGATGTGTCCCAAACCAGGATGAAACAGCTGTCCAGTACTCCTTGGTTTTCTATGGTTCTTTAACTGATATCAATCCGTGATCAACTCGGAAAAAAAAACTATACTAACCCTCACAAACCAACTATAGGAAATATAGCAAATGACAAAACCTTAAATCTAAAACCAAGAATTTTGCTTTATTCCTGTTTAGAATGCTACCAATGACTTACTATCTTATTTTAATTTTAAATGATAATTAGCGAAGTGGTAAATCATAAAGGTTACACGGGTACTTTATATTTTTGATTTGTTACGTTTGAATGATGTACGTTATACATATATACATAAATATACTTACTTCTGTTAATGATCTCCAATCCATATTCGCACTACCTACATAGCCATGTAATGAGTCAACCGACCATAGTTTCGTATGTAAAATTCCTTCTCCAATTAGTCGTTTGACGTCCAGCCATTCAACTTCAGCACCTTGAAATAATAAGAAACATAAATACAGATGTAGTTTCTGTTACTTAGAGATATGAAATAGGCATTTATTCTCTGCTTAGCTTACCTTAATCACATAAGAAGGATTTCATTCTAACAACTGTTAATCAGTGCCGTTAGTAAACTTCCCCAGAACATGATGGAATATAATTATTATAGAAATAAATCATTATCTTATAAATCTTATTTAGGATCTAAGTGATATCCGTTTTAGTAATTCAGATACAACTAGTACGAGTCTATGAACCGTTAAAAGTCAACTTGGTTTGGACATATATAAAGTATTGTACTTATCGAAATTCAGCAGGAACACTGATCCCTCCAGATACTTTCCAATTCGTCAACTACATTCAAGATATGAATATTACTAACAAAAGTATGCTGTCTTTCAACAATGAATCACTGTTCACCAATGTCCCACTTACACAAACTGTCTATTTTATATGTAAATACATACATAACAATCAGTTTAACATCGGAATACCAACAAAATGTCTGAAAGAACTGCTACTGAGGTGTACTATCAATGTACAATTTACTTTCAGTGACACCATCTACATAAAAAAGGACGGCTTTGCAATGGGAACTTCCTTGGGTCCATCACTAGCATAGTGCTTCATGGCTAGCCATGAGAACAGCCCATCCAAGTCGTCCATTAGCAATATGCAGCTTTACAAGCGATACGTAGATGACATTTTCGTCATTTGCGACAACAATAACGACCAAGTTCAGTTGCTGCAAATATTCAACAACTGTTATTCGGCAATAAAATTCACTCTAGAAATGGAATGCAAATCCCAAATTCCCTGTCTTTATGTGCAACTAACAAGACTACCTGACGGAACCTTAAGAAGGTCAGTCCATACAAAATCCACTTGGAACGGTGAAATAACAAGTTTCTACAGTTGGGTACCTATTGAGTGGAAACGAAATCTGATTAAGTCCCTTGCCAGTCGGATCCTACGCATTTGCAGTTCTGACACCCTGGAAGCAGAACTGGATCTCCTGAAAGAAACCTTCATCCGAAATGGATACCCACCGAGATTCATCTATAAGAATATCAAACCAAAGGTCCAGAGGAACGAAACATCACTTGTTTCAAAAAAAGATACTTTACATGAATCTGGATTTCACAGGAGACTTAGCTTGCGATATCTTCAAGAGAAGAATTTCAGCATCCTTGAAAAGAACATTCTTCGCAGCAACGCTAAGAGTAGTGTTCCCCAGGCTCCTATTGATCTGCAGAAGCCTTAAGGACAAGATCTCGCATCTAGCCACTTCTGGGTGTATATATCAGTTCACCCGTTGCCGTGGAGTCAGGTTCGACGCATATCCTGACCGAGAGGGTTCAAGAATACTATCTTGCATAGCTACAAGGTGATAGTGGCTGTATGAGGAGTGCGACAATCAAAAATCTCGTCAAAAATGGTCATTCAGTTTCAACAAACGCCTCCATCAAAGTGATCTACAAAGTGAAGAATAACCTACCAAAGACAGTACAATTTCGTCTGTATATGTTGCTGTAGCCTCAGCTATTCAGTTGGAGAAACTAGAGTTATGCATTTTTTTTTATTCCTTTACATTCCCAGTGGAACATAAGGCTTCAAGCTAGAGACTTGAAGTTTCGGTAGCAGTGATGTTTACTTTTACGGGATGCTGTTGCTAACCTCATGCCCAACCTCCCCCCTTTACCAATCTTATTACTGGCTTGGCGAGGTAAAGGAGTGAGTCGGCTGGGGATCGCAACCCGGACCAAATGCGTGGTTAGCGATCATTCTACCACTGTGCCACCAACGCACAGAGTTATGCATACAAAAGAAAATCATCCAACCAGTTCTACCATCATGGTAACAACCGTATTGACTTCTACTGACTTGATGTTTGTGCTTGTTATTTTTTTTCTAACTCCTTATAACATTTGTAATTTTTAGAACTCTTATATAATTCCATATTTTTACTCGTTTTTATGTGCATCCTAATCAAAACTCATTAAACTATTCATCTTGTTATGTAATTGCATTACGCTTTTTCAACTTCTTTCATCTGTTGATTAGCATTAATAACTGCATTTTTTGACAACACATCATCACTATCCTCTTACCAATCTTTATCCCACCTACTTCCATTTTGATTATTCATCACTTTTTTGAAACGTCTCGACAACAATAACACTGACTTATTTTTATTCTTATCGGACAAACCTACTGTACGCACATATACAAAAATAAGCATATATAATTGCGATTGTACATCTAAGTGAATGAATTCGCCGAAAAGAGACTTTTCGCTGAACTACGTGTTTTGTTCTCATTGATGTCTGGATGGGGATTATTCATGAAGATCCTTTTTCGACAAACTAAAGTAATATCAATCAGTGTCCAAGTTACATACTTAACCACTAAGGATACATCTGAATGCCTATAACATTGGACTGTATTCACCCAGTATTTGCCAGCTGATAACAAATGTTTCAGATTTCAAGTTTTGATTGAGGTCTACAGACAAAGTTTTCCATGGAAAAATTCACAGATCACTAATACACCGATGTAGTACACTATTTAGTGTTTGATGAGGAGTTAAGCCTTTTAAAAATACCTAGCCAGATATGTTGACCTAGTTCATTGTTTGATATGACAAAAGTGCCTTATAAACTGACGGTCTACATTCAAATTTTTGTTTATGGCAAATCTTAATGCAATGAATGACACAAAAGTATAGTCATCTCAGCCTTTACTCATGCTTAAAACAGAGGAGTTAAATCTCTGATTTAACAAATGATCTGCAAGACCTTTGCCGAGTTTGATAAACCCAGGATTTAGACTATTGTCAAGAAAGAATGCAACAGATAGTAGGCTGTTTACTAGCCCTCTTATGATAATAATTTGCAACTGTTGTGACTTCAATATTATTATTATTATTAGCGGAAACATAAACCTAATACATCATGGACATCAAGAGATATGTCACACAAATTGTTACTATATAGTTTGTGAGAGGGCTGATATACTTCTCGGAAGCCCAGACCGAAGCAGGTGGTTACCTTGAGGGACAATCACTCCGTTGAGCCTTCAATTTGAGGCATAATCCACAGGTCAGTAGAACAAAGTCAGGAGCTGCGTCCCTATAGTTTCTGGGAGCCAAAACAAGTTCACACACCATTCGGCCCTTTCGAATTCTGGAGTTCATGTACACCATAGGTTCGGAAGCAGGGTTTTTCCCTAAGTAGACTTGCATATCCATCAGTCTGGTTTAAAGCACTCTCCGTCCTCATTCGCCCTTTCACTTTTGAGAGGAACACCCTAGCAGCATGTAGGCAGTGAATAGGATATATCTGGCAGAGGCTATGAACGCGTGGTCACATGAGAGTATTTTTAGAAGAATACCGAAGTCTACCCACCGTAGGTCGTACCAGTTCGTTTATAGGGGCCTCAGTATAGGATGGAGGATAAAGAATGCATGAACTGCTGGCCAGAAGCAGAATTCTTGGATCAATCCACTTACCACATAAGTTTCAATTTCTCTCTGAATGTGCTTTCAAACTCACAGTTCTTAAATTTCATCCTCAATATTGGTTAAGCTATACGCTCAATCAAAGTGATGAATAAAGGTTCCTAATAGACACTATGCGAACACTGCCAGTTTAGTAATGTAGAAGTTCTATACAAAACAGTGAGCGAAACAAAAGCAGGTTAATAACTAAGTTCAACAACCAGATATATATATATATATATATAGGCTGAAGGTCATAATTTGGATTTATAATCCCTGTCTAATCATGTCTAAGTTATGAATACTCATTGAAACAAAATTATTTTTAGTCTTTTTTTGTAAGCTATATTTATTTTAATTATATTTTTTAAACGATTTTCACACTATACTAGGCTTTTCGATTTTGGTGATATTTTGAGCAAAATTACTGTTTGTAATCACATTAATAATTGGAACTGTTTTTATTCACAGATTCATAAACGATATATATATATGGATTCGTTTTTAATTATTTTTTAGTGGGTGAGCTGAGTAGCAAACAAGAGATCTTCCAGTGAGTCGTTTATTTATTTATTTGATTATAGCTTGATTCCACACCGTATTTTTTGTACGTATGCAGTTTTCAGCATGTGATATCGGTAGCCCAAATTTTGCAGGCCGACCATTGATATCAGGTGTGCGTCGGCAGGGGATCGAACCCTGAATCATGTGCATGGTCGGCAAGAGTCCTAACCGCTGTGCCACCGACGCATCACCAGTTTTTACACCCAGATTCATTCTCTGTTTATATAGTGAAACAGCTTAAGGCTAAGTAAATGTTCATTTGTGATATAGTTTGTTCACGTTATTCATCTTTATATTATGACCAGCGTGTCATATGCACGTCTGTATAGGAATTGAATTGATGACACAAATACTTTTAGTGCGTGTTCCCCCAAAAAATCCAAGAATTTATCAGTTACTAATAGTGAGATGGATGATCTCATGACTACTCCTTTATCCTGCTGGTATACCTTTCGGTCAGGTGTGAAATATGCTGTTAAATTTAATCCTATACCTTTCTCTCTCTGCTGCACTGATAACTGTTTTCTGTTTTTGAGGTTGTACATAAGTGGGATGAAAACCATGGTACTGATTTTCCTTGGCTTTTTAATTTTACTAAACAAGTAAGGATTCTTTTAAATTATTTAATAATCATTGGAAAGGTATTTGTAATTTAAAGTCTACAACAAACATGCAACGAAGGTGACTCAGAAGGTGTCAAAAACATGAAATAATTCTGAGAATGTAAATTTATATATAATTTGAAGAGCAAGGAGACAGGAATACGCTGGACCACTGACAAAAAAACTCAAGAAGATGTGGATTTCGCAGACAATACATGTCTAATGCCATATAAACTCGAAGACTTACAGGCAAAAAACAACAAGTTGACAGAAGAAGCTGTCAGCGAAGACAGGACTCCAGATGAGCATAGATGGAAGTGATGAAAATAACCAACCACCACCATCACCAACAGTAACAACAACCACTATCAACAGGCGAAACTTGAAAGAGGTCACTTCCTTCACCTATCTAGGCAGCCACCACAGTTTCAACCACAGGAATTCGGACCCGATGAAGATGTCAAAGCAGGTCAGAATCGGAAAGGCAAGATACACCTTCATCAACCTGAAACCAGATTGGAAATCGTCTGCACTCCGCCTCAGCCAGCATAAAGAACAAGATTCGGATTTTCAACATAAATGTGAAGTCAGTCAATCGGTCACTTCTTGTATACGGATCATAGACTTGCACTGCGTATCATGAAAAGGATTTCCAACACGACACTGCAGACTCGTATCAACAGTTGCCCCGTCGCTGGCTCCAAAATGAAAATCAAATGGCAGGCCAGAAAGAATTAGCAACAAGAAACTCTGGCTTGGAACAGACCAACCAAGAGCCCATTGCTCAACAAATATGTAGGACAAAATGGAGATGGAACGAGGAATACATTGAAGAGACTATCGAATGATATCGCTCTCAATGCAAGCCATCTCTCGACTGGAATCCCACGGGAAAGCCACGAGTGGGTCACCAATGCGAGGGTGACATGGTGAAGATCGTGTGGGGAGGAGGAGATAAGCGATTATGAGCAATCTTGGGCGTGGCTAAAGAGGAGAACAGAAAATAAGGGTGGAGATTTGTTGTTGAAGCCATATGTTTTACTCTGAACCCAAGGTAATACTAATAATATATAATTATTTCAAAGTTGAATGAATACATTTTTTGTCAAACCCTGATGACAGGTCATAGAAAAAGAAATTCATTTAAGAGAAGAATATCATTGATGTTATTGACAGAAAACAAAAAATCTACTTCATAACAGAACAAACAATTTCGAGGACAATATCACCAGAGGAGAATTAGTTTGCTAAAGTCAGTTTTTGAATTAATCAACAGGAATTTTTAAATCTACCAAGAAATAGAAACAGGCACTTTGTTGATAGGTGAAATAAAGTTTCCTAAGTTGCACTATTAAACTCGCTTTGGGAAACAAAAGCAAAATTCTGAAAGCTTTATCAAACATTATTATAGTGAAAGTCACTATTAAATATTCATTCTAACTTGGGGACACTGAAACACTGTCCACTGAATATATATATATATATATATATATATATCAGATGAGAAAGTTATTTTAAACCACATTCATTGTTTCTTTCCATTAAAGAAAACTGAAGAGTGGTAGGGAAGTAGTGATCCAAGAAAGACATGACTTCAATTTTTGACCTCAAGTTTAAAAGCGAATTCAGCAGAAATAGTAGTAAGTGTCCTTGCACCCTCTTGGACAAACCCCCAGTTGAAGGACCAATATACCTAGCTCCAAGAACACTATCCTGCTTGCTTACGAAGGGGTGGATGTAGACGTATAAGAAGCACGATCATTGAACACCTGGTCGATACTGATCACCCTATCTCTACAGCCTCAGCCTTTAAAGCCATCCACAAAGCGAAAAGTAATTTGCCCAAATCATTACGTATCCAACTCATCTGTATTGCCGAAGTTGTGGCCATCGAAATACAGAAGCCAGATCTCTATGTACACAGAAAACGTTCACTCAACACCTCCAACCTTAATAGTCTTAATCCTTCTATGCTAAAGTATGAGAATCCCCATTCATATTTTGGCTCTACTAATTTTTTTCGTTTTGTTTATTCAATTTGCATACTCTTCCTTTATTACGTCGATTGTCACTATTACTATTCTCACTATGAACTGTCCCCGGTATTATTTCACTTGTTCCACTTGTCATTCTAAATCAGTTTTGTTTTCCAACATTATTATTATTGTTTCCTTTAATTCCTAGAGGAACATAGGGCTTCAACTTCACGTCTCCATTGCGTTCGGTTCTCTGCCAAAGTCTTCACCTGGCTCCAAGTCTGTCCACACGTTTTCATCTCCTCTTCACATGACCTCCTCCAAGTCACCCTTGCACTGACGACCAACTCGCCGCTTCCCTTTCGGCCGGGTTCCACTCGAGCAATGGCTTGTCTAGTGATGTCACTTGATGGTTTCCTCAGAGTATGGCCAATCCATCTCCATTTCTTCCTGCCTATTTGTTTCACAATCGGTTCCTGCTGGGTTGGTTCGCTCATTGCCAGAGATCTCTGTTGCTGATCTTTCCTGGCCACCTGATCTTGAGTATTGAACGAAGACAACTGGCTGCTAATGAAAGTCTGCAGTTTGTTTGAGATGCTCTTTATGACGCGCAGTGCAAGTCTCTGATCCGTATAGTAGCACTGACTTCACATTGGAGTTGAAAATCCGGATCTTATTTTTGATGCTGAGTGCTGTTGATCTCCACACAGACTTGAGAGTAGTGAAAGCTTGTCTTGCTTCTCCGATTCTTACTTCGATATCCTCGTCAGATCCGCATGTAGTTGAAACGATGCTTCCCAGGTAGGTAAAAGAGGTTGTTTCTTTCGGGTTCCTCCCATTTATGCTGATCGTTGTCTGTTGTTGTTGTTCTTGTTCATGAATCTTCACCATCCCTGTTTTCTCTATGTTCACCTGAAGTCCTATCTTTGATGCTTCTTCTGCTAACTTGTTGCTTTTCGCTTGCATATCTTCCAGTTTGTGGGAAATCAGACATATATCATCGGCGAAGTCTAGATCCTCCAAGTTCTCTTTTTGTGTGAGTCCATTTTATGCCTGTTTCCTCATTGCCCGCTGTTTGTCGCATTATCCAGTCTACTGCGATCAGGAAAATCATTGGCGATAGTAGGCAGCCAGTTTGTCTTACTCCTGTCCTCACTTCGAAGGATTCCGTAAGTTTCCCGTTGTGGATTACTTGGCATGCAGCATTGTCGTACAGCTGTTGGATGAGTTGTATAATTGTCGATGGCACCCCGTAGTAGCGAAGTAGTTTCCAAATCACCTCTCGATCGACGCTGTCAAAGGCCTTTTCAAAGTCGATGAAGTTGAGATAGAGAGGTGACTGCCATTCCAAGCTCTTTTCAATGATAATCTGTAGTGTTGCGATTTCATCGATGCATGACCTGTTTCTCCTGAATCCAGCCTGTTCTGGTCGAAGTTTTTCATCCAAGGCGTTTTTGATTCGCCCCAGGATGATACGGCCTAGTATTTTGCTTGGGATGGACAGGAGCATAATTCCGCGCCAGTTCCTGAATTCACTTAAGTCTTCTTTCTTTGGCAGTTTGAATAAGTATCCTTTCTTCCAATCCTCGGGTACTTTGCCTTTTTTCCACACCTTCTCCAGTAGTGGTGTCATCAACTCCGCTGTTGTCTCTGGGTCCATTTTCAACGCTTCTGCTGGAATCCCATCTGGTCCTGCTGCTTTTCCAGCTTTTAGCATCTTGATTGCCTTCAGGACTTCAGATTTCGTTGGGGGGGGGTTGTTGTTCACTGGTAGCTCTGTCTCCGTTGTTGGTATTGTTGGGCGCGTTGTAGGTGGTGGTCGATTTAGGAGCCTTTTGAAGTGTTCAGCCCAGTGTTTCTTTTGCTCCACTTCTTTGCTGAGTGACTTTCCATTGTCATCCTTCACCGGCTTGGTTTGTGTCAAACGTTTGCCCGATAGGTACCTAGTAGTTTGGTAGAGTGTTGCAAGGTCTCCTTTGCCTGCAGCTTGTTCTGATTCACTTGCCATAGCTTCGTAATATTGTCTTTTGTCTTCCCTGGCAATTTTATCTACTGTTTTGTTCGGTGTATTGTAGCTTGCATTCAAATCCTGTTTTTGTTGCTCGTCGGTGCACTGGAGAATCTTTTGTTTCACCATCATTTTCTCTTCTATCAGTCTCCAAGTGTCCGTAGTGAGCCATTGTTTGTCCTGTCTCTTCTTTCTGCCTAGAGATTCCATGCAGGTTTGACTCCACACTGTTTTCAAGTTGTTCCAATGCTTTTCAACGCTGGTCACTTCACTAGTATTGATTTATGTCTACGCCTTTTTCCTTATGATTGCAGTGAAGATGTCCTTTGTGTCCTGGTCCTTCAGTTTTTGAGTGTTGAACTTGGCTTGTGGTCTATCTGCAGCTCCTGATTCTCTGGAAGCTTTTAATTTGATTTGGATTGTCCCTTGTACGAGATAGTGGTCTGAGCCAACGTCTGCTCCTCTTCTTACTGTCGTGTCCAATAGGCTGCGCCTCCACTTCCTTGAGATTGAGATGAAGTCAATTTGGTTTTTAGTTCGCCCATCTGGTGACACCCATGTAGCCTTGTGGATATCCTTACGTTTGTATACGCTGCCACTAATCACTAGTTCATTGAAGGCGCAGAAGTCGGCGAAGAGTTCTCCGTTTTCATCCATTTCTCCGTGAGCTTCTCTACCCATGATGAGTTCCCTTCCTGTGTTGTCTGATCCCAGTTTGGCATTCATGTCTCCCATTAGTATTTTAATGTCGCCGACTGGAGTATTGTCCATTGTTGCCTGTAGTTGTCTGTAGAATTCTTCTTTCTTTACGAGGTCTGCGTTGTTGGTCGGTGCATAGCATTGTATAACTGACACTTTCCTTCCTTTGGAGTTGAATCTGGCGGTCATTATCCTGGGCGAGATCGTCTCCCATTAAATCCTGTTATCAAATTTCACACAGTGTTACGTAATGTTTTTAATCTTATTCTGTTTGCCTACTTATCCTGTAATTTCACACGCCTTCCAACTTCTACACATCCTATGAATTGTTCTATATATGAAATTAATTATTTTGCTACTTGACATTTAACTATGATTATAATCACAAACATTTTAACTTTAATTTATTTTATGCATTTATGCCTATGATTCAATACTTTTTTTTCAGTTGTCTGATTCTATCTTCGAATTCCTTCAATACGACATTCCGTTGTGAATTAAATTTAAACAAATTTCATATAATTAAATTAATGTAACAAACAGTATGACAGAGATGACGTCACATTATAAGTTGATAGATTGTTAAGCGAACAAGCGTATATGCATCAAAAGTGAACCACGGATGTTATACTTTAACCAAGCATATGATTTAATGAGTTTTAATTTTACGTTATAAAAGAGAGCACCTAATGTTAGTCATTGGTTAATTAAAAGTGTGATTTGAAAAATCGGAACTACAATCTTCATTACCAAACTTCTGCTAACAGAATAAGAAAATGTATGTTCTTATTTGGTTGTCTGTAGGTGGACAGAAGCCTCGAAACAAAATATGTGCACTTCGTACACTGCAAATTTTGTTCTTCCTACTTTGACAAAGACCTAAGGAAGTTCTACAAGTCACTTATTTTTACACAGTGATGAAGTGATTTTCCCATTCTTTATACAAAGAAGAACATTTTCATGATTACTCAACATTTTACCAAGTTGGATGGTATTGAGTCGGTGGTTCTGCTGTAGAACGCTCGCCAACCACGCACTTGGTTCGAGGATCTGTCCTTGGCTGACGCACCCCTAAACCTATATAAACTCGTGGTTAGGTGTGTAAAGAGGGAAAGTTGGGTGTGAGACTAGCCACCCCATATCCCGTAAAAATAAAACCAATGCTAACGAAACTTAGAAGCTCTAGCCTGAAGCCCTATCTTTCAGTTGGAACGTAAATGTCCAAAACAAATAAATAAATAAATATAGCAATAACAATACTAAGTTGGATGATATTAAATAATTGCTTAATTCTAGAGTTACTTTTCTTTTGAAAAGTTACAGTGATAAAGTTCTCATATTGAGCATAGTTCATCATACAGATAATTTAAGATTCATTAAACTCAACTTACCAGATTGTGACAGCATCTGTAAATCTGTATTATTTACTTTCACTCCATTGTTAACAATTTTCAAATTGATGTGTTTATTTCTATCCTTTAACTTTTGTAGAATAGTGAAACCCTTGAAATGATAGTCATTTATTAATATAAAGTGAAAGTGAAAGACAAAATGAATGTTTTACAAAAGGCACATAATATTAACATGAGAAATTTGATGAAGGATTAGCCTAAATCATTTCAAAAATATTTGGCGCCAAGTGCAAACTCTCAGGCATAGTGATATAATAATAAATGAACTGAAAGTTTCGTTTTTCAGAAAAATAAACAAAATTAAAAATATCATAGTAATACATAGATCAGAGGTCACATTTTATATTCACAGATTCCATATTTCAATCGTGTCCGAGTTATGAATAGGCTTCACAATTTGAGTTTTGTAGAGATTTGGATTAATTTCAGTGTAGATTTAGTCACGAATTAACACTATTTAGAGAATTAATGAAAACCGAGGAACACTGTACACCTCTTTCATCTCAGTGTTTAAGACTCTTCGATAGTGATCGGTGGACTCACCGTGTCGGAGTGGAACAGATACACATCGATAGCATTATTCACCATGTAGTGAGTCAACAGAAGCTAGAATGTAGGCATCACTAAATTTAAACTGCGTGGTTAAATTGTCAGCGGGATGACCTCGTAACCTTAAGGTCCATGGTTAGATCCTTGGTGGGGTCATTGGTGCTCACTGTTATAAGGAGTTCTGAACTAAGAAGAAACAGCTGTCCAGTGCTCCTTTGTTTATTTTTAGTGATTCTCTAACCGATAGCGGTTAGTGATCAGATCCTCTAATGTTGTATCAGGGAAAAATAGCTGCATGTGTCAAATGGATGAATGTTATTGATGTCGTTAATACATATGAACACATAGTACACCTAAATTATATATATATATATATATCACATCCACTGTTAGAACATATATACCCATAATAATAAATTTCTTCAGCTAAAAGACAGTACCACATGAGTCCATCAACCACGTTTTATCATCATCAGTAAGTGAATAACGATAATGATAACCTGAGAAGCGAGATATTCAGAATTTTCGCAGTAATTTAAAAACTATTCCATCTAGGATTTCATACCTGATTATTAATTAATAAGGAAATAAAAGAGAATAGGCTCGAATTGCTGAGTGAGTAGAGAGTTGCTTGATCTTACAAGAAGATTCCAATCATGAAACGACATCAGTTTGAGGACTGTTGAAAATCAAAGGGCACTTAACACTTGGTGATCAACACGAAAATTGTTATATTTTGAAATATGCTTATTACAGTTACACAACAAAATGACATTTCAACTATTACAGCTTCTATTCATAATGCTAACGAATCCTAAAGGTGAAAGAAGCTTATATAATAAAGACTGATTAATCTTCAATGGTACGATGACCAAAAAAGGTCTAGCTTGAATTGGTAGAAATTAGAATTCATGAGCCATTGAATCGGGTGCCGGTGGTTGAATGATATACCAGCTTGCCTAGTAGCCGGAAAGTCCTGGGTTCGAACCGTGGTGGTGGATGCGTACTGCCGATGATTCCCATAATAGAATGAAACAGCTGTCCACTACTCCCTGGTTTTTAATGGTTGTCTAACTGATATCAATCCGTGATCAACTCGTAAATACAATAAAAGACAATTTGACAATGGATAGATTGTGGTGAGAGCTGTCTGCTAGCCAATATTGGTAGACAGCAATTTACGTCACTGTTTACCTCCTATATCTTGATCATGGGAAAAACAAGAACAGACTAATTCAACAATCAATTACAGCAGGTTTTGCGTGGGCAGATACGATTCGAAGACAGATGATCTGACCATCAAAGAAACGGCTACAAAGAGATGAAAGATTAATTTTCAGCGATGAAACAACCAATCAGAAGACCCTGTTTGTCTTCTAAGAATAACCTATAATGTACATAAAAATCTATAAATATCTGTTGATTTATCTCAATAAACAATCTGTTGCATGGTCTTTGTCTTCTGTCTTTACAAGATTACCGAGTAGAAAAGTAAAGTTAATACGGCCTAAATGACTCGAATCCTATGCAATAAAGTCGGTTTCTCTTACCATCTAAAACAGCTATCAAGAAAAGATTTTAGTGTACCTTAATCGTGTATTGTGTTGACTAAGTGTTTATATTTGCTTTAACTATATTATTCGAATCGAAACTGTAAATAAGAAAGTTTTTAATTGAGATATTTTTGACAGGTTGATCTTCGCGAAAACGTATAATGATTAAAGTCAGGAAAAAACTTGTATTGACGTGGAATTCGAACCTAGTTGCAGTCTCATCGCACTCAAGATCTTATGATTGTTTTCAAGTTTAGTGTAGGACAATCTCTTCACCGTAAAAGACTACTTTATGCTTCCACAGTCTTATATATAATATTTCTAAATTTTGAAATCAATTACTAATCATAATACTAAATGGGTGAAAGTCGCTCTCAAGTAGTTCACGAGAAGTATTTGAGCACTGTAGGAGAATATAATTCCATATTCGTCCATCAGTTCATTTTATATAACACAGTAATCGAGTATTAATAACTGGGATAACGTCTCCAGCGCAATTCATTCCTCATAATCATATAAATGCACCGAAGATAGGACTAGACACATTACACTAGTTACTGACTAGTGTTCAATCAAAAATCATATAAATGTATTCACACAACTTCTTGGTGTGCTTTACTCCCTCCTGTTTTTGAATTGCAATTCTCCATGTAGCTAGGGTGGGTGTTGCGTCAAATCGACCTCACGTATTTGGTGTTGAAAGACAGTTTTCTATTTCTCAATACTTATCAGCAAGGTGTATAATAATCCCATGCTAAGACCCCTGAATTAGGAGAAAAAAACGAGTGGTATAACATAACGATTCAAGTGGCTTCAGTGAAGGAAAAAAAGTACCGACCACAAAATCACTGGATGGATGATTTAGAATGACCAATCTCAGAACCAAATACTCTAAAATTTGAACATGCTTCTATTTCACTTTTGTTTCAGCAAAGATGATTCATTGGGGAAAGTAAGAGATGTAGCAGAAGTGTCACGAATTTTAGAATGGTTCTTTAAGAATTTAAACCAAAACTAATATTGATATACAGTTTTTCCCCATACTGTGATTGGACAATAACTAGTGTCATGCGTCTAGTCTTTTGTTTGGTGTAAAGTGAATTAGCTCAGTTAGGTTTGCAATGTGGTCACCATGCCATTAGGTGGCTCGCCATCACGGTGCACTCAGAATTGTTGGTATTAGGTGGTTGGAGGCAATCGACAGGAAGCCTTCCACCTAGGTTTTGTGCTTGTTGGCATTCGTCAGCAAGGCATATCTGCAGTCCTGAAAGAATTTATGTCCCTTCTGAGATTTGAACCCGCATCATCCTATAATACTGTGTTTTAGTGCTCAAAATTATGGATTATTTTTGAAAGTCATTTAACTATCTAAACTTTCGGATTTAACTTCACCATCATCCAGGCATCCAGGCAGAAAATTATGAAACATGGAAGAAAGGTAACAAGAATAGTAATAGAAAAAGTAGTAAGCGACTAGTCGAAAGACAGCCATCATAGAAAACAAGTTAAGGTGATCTATAAAAACAAGGAAATAAATAAATAAAGAGCAATGCACATGCCTTTTCCTTACTGAGATCTACACTGAGATTTTTCAAGTGCAGATAGTAATATCTTCAAAACATTTATTTTTACCATACACTAACTTCATATTTCCAACCTATTCAATTTGTGACATACAATCTTGTAAAAGTGACCAATGACCCATGTTAATCATTACAATGTCTTCAAATACTATTTGCATTTAATACATCTAATAAACTCTATTGAAACATGCTAATACCAATTTTTGAATGTGTTCAAGCACCTTTTTTTTCGAAACAACAAGATCAAAGTGATAGATAATATTTTAAATGTAATTGACTGTTATCTTTTTTACCTTCATGTACTTTGGTTTAAATATTCGATACACAGAAAAAAGAATTATACAATATTTCATTCCGTATGTATTATAAAGTCCTCCTTAACTTCAAAGTGTACACTTTGTATAAGTACAAATAAGGGATACAAAAGTCACCATAGGATGTGCAAGGAACACCAGACAACTGCTTGGCTTAATAACTGATAACTCCTAATGCAACTTTGCTATGAAGACCTTCAGCAGTCACATTAAGACACTTCAATAGACAACACAATTATCCCCTGTTAGCATCAACTATACATATAACATTGTAACAACAGAAGGCCAGACACAGGAGCCAAGGTATATTTTTCATTAATCAAACCGCTGTTTATATATATACAGTTTATGTTCGTTAACCAATCACTGAGCGTGTGGTTTCGGTTTAAGTCAAAAGTACATGAAATAGAATGTTCAAAAGTATATAGTATTTTGTTGTTAATGCAGTATATAACCGTGGGAAAAGTATTCTGTCTCTAACTAACATCTAATAGACTGTTGAAACAGATATATCGTATTCTTTTGCTAATTCAGTCTTGAATTGTGGGAATATGTCAGAATAATATTCCGTTGGCAGACATTGTCTGTATCACACCACCACAGCATGACTAGGATTCAGACAGTGTGTTATAACTGATGAATCGAAGATTCCAAAACACGTGGCTTAACGTTAATCACACAAAGGACCACAGTGTCTACAAGAAGTCCTCTCTTAAAAGTAGGTGAAAAGAGCTGCCCAAACTATTAGTTAAAAATGATAACGAAAACAGTTAAATCGGTAAAAAGCAAACTCTTGAAGGTATCTGATATACAACAGAGAAGATGAGAATTATAATCACTTAAGTTCTTGAAGACTTGGTATTCGACCGAAAAAAACGTTTCGTAATCAGGTTTGATAACATCTCCAGAGCCAACTTCATCTGAGATAGCCTAAGACTTAAAGAGTGACATTAAACTCAGACATCATTAAAACCTGGGATTTTGTAGTCAAATCAGCTGGATACCAAAATAGTAATTCAGAGGTCATTGGTTTGAATTGTTCTGAAACTGTGAATTTCTCTTCAACTTCAACCATTATTACATTGCAATACACATTTGGGAAATGAAATTTTAGTTGGTAATTCAGGACATATTTATTGATTAACCATTTTGAAATTATAAAATAACCATTTACCTTTTCAGATGCGCTAGAATTGTACGATGAATCTGGAAATAAACTCCAATAAAATGATGCAATAGAAATATTTTCTCTAGCAGAATCAATTAGCATTTTCCAAGCAAAAAATGTTGATAAGAACTTTGGAGATCCTGATGAAAATGTTAAATTCTCTGGTATACTCTCAACTAGAATAACTTGACAACTATTAGGAGTTGTAAGCAATTCTTCACTAGGTTTGTTTAATTCCAAAGTTGGAGAACTTTCAGACCCCTGTTGAAATATCCCGTTCGATGTACATTTATGTAATAGACACAATATAACAAATGTGTTAAATGTCCAATAAATATTCATCTTAGTCAGACTAAAAGAGAAGGTAAAACAAAAAACGATGTGATAATTACAGTTATCTTTACAGATAGAAGTACTTTTTATAAGTAAAACAGTAATCACTAATAAACTCGTATAAGAAAGATTATGATTTGAAATTTGGATAGTGTTATTAGAAGACGGAGATTACATGAAAACAAAATGTGGTAAATTTGCACAATACATTTCGAACAATTTGACTAAGCATTTGTTTATCAAGTCAATAAAGGGCACTCAAAGTAAACAGTGACAAAAAGAATTTAAGAATAATAAGAATGTTTTCAAGTATTGGTTTGGTAGGGATCTAGTTTGATTGGACGGAGGATCTCACCATGAGTTGACATCAGTTAGAGAACCACTGGACAGCTGTTTCGTCCTAGTTTGGGACTCTTCAGCAATACGCACCCTCCGGGGTTCGAACCCAGGACCTTCTGGTTACAAGGCCAGCTCGTAGACCATTGAGCCACTGATGAAGAGTCCCAAACTAGGACGAAACAGCTGTCCAGTACTCCCAAGTTTTCCAGTGGTTCTCTAATTAATGTCAGCTCATGATGAAATCCTACATCCAATCAAACTAAATCCCTACAAAAGCAATACCTGAAAATTAATCTAATGCTCACTAGCGACTGGCCCTATTCAGGCAGTGACCTGGGGTTCTAGTGGGAAGCTGTGACCAGTAGGGTACAGGAGGTTGAACATGAGGCAGTAACTCATCGAAGAAGACATTGCGAAATGATCGTGCTATGTCGTGAATAACAAGGATGATTAACACGTTTGGTTAGCCAATCAGATGAGGATTACCAAAGGAGATTAAGGGTAACAATAAATTGTTTTTGAACACACGGGCGGGGGGTGGGTGGGGTGGGGAGCGTAAGTTTATGAAGATCTATAGCTTCAGCGTATTTCGATAAGAGCTCTTGACTATTTTTATAGATGACCTTAAACGCTATGTTAACATCAATCTTATGGTTTATATCTATTAGATATTTGGCTATCGACGAAGTTGGTAGTCTGCCTCCTGCATTTATTGATTTTCGAAAATTCATCTGTCTTTGTAACCATTTTAGAATATGCTCGAAATGTATTGCGCAAATACATGACATTTTTCAGATTAATCTCCATCTTCTGTCCAAATTTATAAAAGGGACTAATTCTTTTATATAAATACTTATTTCAAATAGAACTGAGTGAAAAATACAGAAAAGTGAATATCAAACAAACATTTGTTTACTATAACACGAAATCGGAGTAATATAAATCAACTTCTTACATTAAAAATTTACAGAATAATAATTAATTATTGAATTACAACAAAATTTTGTTAGTACAATTAATGTATGCGATCACACCGATGATTAGGATTCTAAATTTGAATCGGATCCCAGTGGCTGAATGGAAGGTCCTCGGTTCGAACCCTGGTGGTGGTTGCGTACTTCCGATGATTCCCAAACTAGGATGACGAAACAGCTGTCTAGTACTCCTTGGTTTTCAATGGTTCTCTAACTGATATCAGAATCCGTGGTCAAATTCGAAAAACAAATCAACCCTTGAAAATCTATGAATAACTCTTGAAAGATGAATCGGAAGAATTATATCAAAGTGTATTAGACTTAAATCTTAGAATAATGCAGTAATAATTCTTGGGTGTAGTTGGATTGTGTGATAAATCATTTGCTTTCTATGTGGCATATTTCTTAGTGTATTAAAAAAAGGAACAACTCCCAGCTCATATATCATTCACAAGCATGACTGAGCAAAATAAAGTTAATCCACTTCCTAATTGAACTTCAGATATTGAAAAAACTGACTTGTGATAATTTCATCTGTGAGATGAATATTTTCTAGAAATATAACATCTAGAATGATAAAATTATATTCTCTACTCATTTTAGGTGTAAAACAGTCGTTATCCTACCCTTATCTTATTCCTTTACGTAGGGGCTGCAAGCTTCAACTGTGAAGTTTCCATAGCAGGGGTACGCTCGCTAGCCTCACACCCGACCTTCTCTTTTTACTGGCCTGACTACCAGCTTAACGAGGTTTCAGAGTGCGTCGAGCGGGGATTGAACCCCGGATCATATTCGTAGTTGGCAAGCATTCTGCCACAGAACCACCGAAGCATAACTCACAAATTAACTCATATTAATACTTCATAAACTAAATTTTGAACACAAAATAAATCCGTTTGGGAGTGTCAGTTGCATTTAGCTCTTGATTTTCTTTTTTTCATTTACCTGAGTTATTGAAACTTTAGTTTAGGTGCAAGATTTTACGCTAGACTATCAGTCACTCAGACAGATAGCCCTAGTGATGCTATCTGATTGTTATTCACTGGCTTAAGTAGTCGATAGGTCACACGTTCAAGACACCCTCCCTTTTAATTCAGCATGGGTAAATGGATAATATCATCAGCCCATACAAGATAAGTGTTAATAATATAATCACTGGTCATAAAGACCTATTAGATATTCATACATCTTTTGAGTTTCGTATTAACAAGCTCTTGCAGTAATATATAAAATCACTCACTGATACAACTTTCCAGTATTAGAAGTAAAATTACAAAAAGGTTCGATTAACAATCCGGTGAATAAACTTGTACCGTTTTCAGAAGTTTTATTCTAGTCACTTAAAACTAGGCAAATAAAAACATTTCAATGAGTAATCAAGTAGTACTATATAAAACTATATATAAAAACTGAAAAATTCAATATTTTAATTCAGAAATGAAAAGAAAGAAATCATTTGTCCAGTGTAAAATCAAATCTTGTTTCATAATATCAAGTCACCTCAGCTAAAATCGAAATTCCCTAAGCGGTTGAATTTTTGGGGGATATGGTTAATTTCAAAGCATCATCATCATCATCATCATGAAACAATACTAATAAGAGAAACACAACAAAATCGTGAAACAATGGCCATCTATTTCATCCTATTTTAGGATTACTAATGTCAGTACTGTCGAATGCATGGAATCAATCAATCAGAAACTAATTACAAGCATGATGAGATTTTTTTTGTCAAGGTTTAGGTATGTTTCGTAACATATATATATAAGCAACTAGCCTTAAAATATATAGAATCTGTTTCAGATGTCTCGGGGAGCTACACTGTAAATTGATAGAAGTTAGAGTTAATAGGTCTGCTATGGTATCAAAACAAAATTTACCAAAGAAGTTTTTAATGTGATGACCAATTGTTTTTGAACTCATAAAGTTGGTTTAAAATTTCTAATTGCTAGGGCTTCCACAAACCTTAGGATACACCCCAAACACGTTTTATACATAGGTTTAAAAGATCTGTTAACGTCAATTTTATGTCCTGTCTCTATAATATGTTTCGCAATAGAAGAGCTAGGTCTGCTGTTCTCACCATTAGTGGGTTCTGAAGATTCCATTTGTTTTTGGAGCCATTTAGGAATATGCTATGAAGCCCTTACTTGCAGAGATCGATGAGTCCTCCTTATGTACGTGTGTCCACACGTACATTCAAATTGGTGAATACAATGAGATGTGACATCATTTTTCGCATGTTCGAAGGGCTTAGATAGATATAGTGGCTTTACATTCTCAATTTTAATGATATAAGCTGCATAAAAAGTCTTTTTGACAGCAGTGTTCAGTATTTGTCTAGTTATCAAGCTGCTATGATACCCCATATAGGGTAGCTTGATGTACACGCCTTTCTTAGGGGCGAGTTGTAGAATGGGTCTAGGTGTTCTGACTACCTTATATCTCCTGATGAACTTGTCTAGATAATTGTTATCAACCAGAGTTTGTGTCAACTTTCCTTCTTCTTCATCAAGTGTGTCTTTAGTGCATATTCGTCAGATTCTACTGAAGAGGCAACTTACTAAGGCTCTTTTGTACCAAACAGGGCAGGAACTGTGGTAATTAAGATACTGTCCTGTCCAGACAAATTACGTCTTCTTATTGCTTTGTCTAAACAATCAGGTGATAATTTTTCACACAGAAAGAAATATTCAGCACTGTATATACTAAAGTAATTTATCTCTCTTTACGAAATAAATACAAAAGACAGTAAAAAATAATAGAAGAGTAAAAACTGAAAGTTATTAAAAAATTTTTTTGTTATAATAATTCCGGTTATAATTTGCTGTTCATTTACTGACAGAAAAATTTATGAGCTATTACTTGGCATTCATTATTCTCTTCCCACCGAACCTGTGTTAAATATGGTATAGTTGAATTTTTATGTTCAGCCGTACGAGTATAAATTCTTGTGAAATGTCTTTTAGTAAATTGAATATTCCCATAATTTATTCAGAAGAGAAATAGTTAGAGCGAACAATTGATTTCAATAAATTCTTCTTCAGGCTCTACAATTATAAATCCATTAATTTAAGCATACAATAGCCTGCCAGTAAAGGCAAATTAGAATCATATCAGAAAGTGTATTGTGGAACAGGTATTAGTAAGATGGGATGGAACAATAGTCATATAGTTTTTTTTAAATATGCATGGTCAATGACAACATGGGACAAAATCAGATGAAGTAATTTAATTTAATGATGTTTGTGTATATATATAAATATAGTCAACAGAAAATACAGGTTTCGAGAGTGTGTGTAATCAGGGTGTGAGACAATATGAAAATAAACTAACGAATGGGGCGGACTAGACATAAGTTCAAGGTTGAAAATAGCGACAATAAGAATGATTGTAAAATAATAACGATGATATGGTGTAAAATTACAAGCACTATTGGTGAATGATTGTCAAATAATAATAATGAATATAATGAAGTGAAATGAATGGGATTTTGTAAATACGATAGCAAGTTAGAAAAGCACTGCTTAAACCTAAGGTAGTAAAATCATAAGAAAGGTCATGAAATCATAAAAGTCGAAAATGAAAGTTTGTCAATGAAACAGAGGAATAGAATAAGAAGAAAAGAAAAGAAAATTGTGAAAAGAATTTATAGTGTTAATGGAGGATTTGTTGGCTTTATTATAGGCCAAGATTAACATAGTGGTTGAACATACTCCTTCTGCATGCAAACAGTCGGTCTTCTGGTATTGATTGCAACCGCTTCAGCTACTGATACAAGACATAGTCGAGCTCCTCTAGATAAATTACTAGGAACGCAGTAAATAACTGAGAACGCCTGGTCAAGTTTCATCGGGTGTCCCGTATCTACCGAGTGGGCTAAGACTGCACTATTTACACATTTGGTTACTTCTTTACTCAACCATACAGGTACATGTTCACGTGCGCGCATGAATAGAGCCCTCTGAGTACGGCCAATGTAACTAGCTCCACATGAGCAGTTCAATTCGTAGATACACATTGAGGCCATCTTTGGTATTTTATTCTTGATTTGGTGTGTGAGTACTGGTTTAGTTGAGAAGTTGAGTACCAGTTTAGCTGCAGGAAATGTTCTATCTACTGCTCTATCAAGTCGACATTTTAGAATGTCAGCTGCAATTTCCCCTTTGTATCTTAACTTAAGATACCAAGGTTTCTGATCATCGGTATCCAACTTTACCTTGTCTGTAGGTACTGACATATACTTTTTTAGGAAGCTCTGTGGATATCCATTTTTTTGCGGTGTGAGTTTCAGTTTATGCATGTTCTCATTGACCATGCACTATTGTTCCATCCCATCTTATACTAGTTCCACAATACACTTTCTGATATGATTCTAATTTGCCTTTACTGGCAGGCTATTGTATGCTTAAATTAATGGATTTATAATTGTAGAGCCTGAAGAAGAATTTATTGAAAACAATTGTTCGCTCTAAATATTTTGTTCTGAAATGTCTTTTAGTTTCACCTGAATAGTTAAAGGAGAAAGGTGAGAATACATAGGATTTTCAGTATCCAACAAGGTGATTTAAGCTAACTGCTTGCAAGAATTAAAATGCGTATCACAACAATGTCACTTAGTTGAGTCAACGGCATACTACTAACCCTTCTCACAGCTTTCCGAGTCCTACGAAATATAACATAGTCTTTTTTGAGAAGCCAAGGGGAGAATAAGGGCGAAGAATAAGGAAGTATAGGTAGAATAAATGAATTAATGTATAGTAAGAGAAGACTTTGAGTCATGACAAAAAGTCTCTCAGCTTCTTTATGTAGATAGTCAAATGAAATATTTTCGTAGAAACCACTGAAGTATGTATGACACAACCGAAAGAGGAGCTAATATCAACGTCATCAATATTACAAGAAAGCATGAGACTGAATCAGTTCACCCATGTCATGTTCTCATAATAAACGCGGTTCAAGTCAGGATCTTGTAGTATTTTCGTGTCAAGCGTTGTGTTTGAAACCATTAGTGGTGCTAAGAATATCAGTATAAGATTACAATTTTAAAATTACAAACACCGGTTTAATAATATTTTGATAAAGCTATTAGCATTAAATAGCGAAACGTCAGTAAAAACAATATCGTTTTATTCAAGTGTTGGTTTTTAGGGATTTGATTTGTTAACAGGATTTTTCATCATCAGCTGAAATTAGTTAGAGAACAATTGGAAAACCTGGGAGTACTGGACAGCTGTTTCGTCCTAGTCTGGGACTCTTCATCAGTACGAAAACCTTTATTATAACCAAAAAGTTGATCTGACAGGAGAAACTGAGATGAGCTTAGTTCCGAAAAGTAGCTGATTCCTAGAGAAGCCAAACTCCTACATGGTTAATAAATATTACTAGCTTGTGTGGACAATTTATAACAACGCATAAGAATCACAAAGTAGGTGGAAGTTTTAAGATCAAGGGGTTCAAGTTTCAGTGCAAAAAGCCATCATTCACTAGGACTAACATATATGCACTCACTGAATCCTATATGGGTCCCAGATTACACTTGTAGACAGAAACTATAAAATAGCATCTATCTACAACAGCATTTAAAAATTTCTTCTGAAGAATGAAGCACAAACAATATGAAAACAAGATTGAGAGAATAGTCATTAAATTCACTGTTTAAGATGATATGTACAATCAGAATAATTGATCCCAACGTTTAATGTTATTAATTCCAAAATTTCACCACCTTAGATCTAGACATTTCTCTACTTACATTAATACATACATAGCATTACAACACAAACAAAAGTGACTCACACAGTGTTACCAATTATTTGGTATGTGTTCAGATAACCAGTAAAATATCCATGCCATGCTGCCGAGTTTATAAGTAACTGTCTATACTTTGAAGCATCTGATTGGTCTAAACTACGAGTGTAAAAATTAGCCAATCAAAATTGAGTTCAGATGCGTCTTATCACATTTTATAAATAACTTTGGTTTCACTTTGACCTTTTCAAATATGACTCATCCTTTGTAATTCCAACAACACGAAGTGGATTGGTTTATTTCTCCATTTCTTATTAGATCTTTAGAATCCATTGTCTATAGTAGTATTTCAGCTGTTGTGATTGGAAAATAGCAGATAGTGACCATGATAAAGGACACACGTGATTAGTGCTAAATGTTTTTCGTACGTACCCAGGATTTTCAGCATCTAACCAATTTATGTTAACATAATGAAGGCTTTTTTGCACGGCATATTCTGAATTGATGAATAATCTGAAAACTGAAAACATTTGTCCATATGATGAGGATTCTAATCATATACGTCAAAATTACACCAGTTTGTACACAGCGGATTGAAACAATGTGAACTTTGGATGGTGTTATTAGAAGATGGAGATGATCTGAAGAAAATGATGTGATCTACTTATGCAATACATTTCGAACAATTTAATCACACATTTATTTGTCAAGTCAACTTATATGAAAAATTAAGGCCAATTAAAATACACCATGTGACTAAAAGAATTTAAGAATGAGAATAATTTATAAATATTGTCATTATTAATATTCGAACAAAACATATAAGCGAACAATATTGTTTTCAATTAGATCTTCTTCAGGCTCTACTCTAATCTACATAGATTTTATAAATAGGAAATTTCACCGCTGACGGTGAATTTGTGGATCGAATAATAATAATCATGACTGTTAAATGTTTCGAACGTTAGTAATAACACTAATTATAATGATTACAAAATAATGGTGATAAGGTTTATACAGGAGGCGATAAGCATAACGAAGGTATGTATGTAAACAATTCAGCAAATAAATTAGGTCAAATCTTAAAAGTTACGCAATGCTAAAGGTCAAGTGGACAGATATTCAGAATTTAAATGAATATCATAGAAGCAAGAAGGAGATGGAAAATAAGAAAGTGTACAAGGAATTTAATTAGAATTCATTTAGACTAAGGGAAAGACAAATGTAGGGCTGTGACTGTTCCTTTGAATTCCCATAGCTTCGACTATGTGCAAAAAGCGGGTTTGAATTTAATCCGAAAGGTTCGATGGAATGCGATAGATAACCTTGAAGGGACTTCTTCTGCCCACATGATGACCGCTATCAATCAAATGAGACAAAATAGAACTCCTTATAGATTTTATTTGGCTTTTCCGAACCATGAAGGAAAGTAATCATTAATACATTTGTTGAGCTGTCTATTAGTTCGGCCTGTATAGCTTTCTTCGCCGAAGCAGCTAAATTTGTAGATACAGACAGAAGAGAGTACAGCTAAGCAGCTTATCTTTCGCTTGAGTAGTCATAACTGGTAAGCTGGAAAGTGACAAACAAAGGGTGGCGGTAGTATAAGTCCGTTTTATTACCTTCAGTAATCTTAGGTGTTGGACATCCCTAGCCACGTCCCCATTAAATTATAATTTTAGGAGCAGTTGTTTCTTTTTAACTATTGTCAGTTTCTCTTTATTATACATAGTGTTCATGTGTTTCCTTACAAATCTACTAGGAAAACCCTTTTGGACCAGCGTACTCTGGATATATCCTAATTCATTTTCTAGGGAGTCATCTGTACAGATACGTCTTAGTCTATTCGTGTGCCATCTGGCCAAATAGATTTTGTATCGGATTGGTCCAAAAATTAAGAAATGTGTACATTGTCTTACAGATGTAGGTTTTCTATAGACATCTCTCTGGAGTGAACCATCCTCTCTTCTATTCAGTTGGACATCAAGGAAGTATAGTCCACCATCATGTTCTTCTTCATAAGTGAAGATGGGCGATGGATGTACATCAATAAATTTTATCAACATTTCATTCTTGCCAGCTTTCTCATCAAGAATAATAAACATATCATCAACATAACGAAAATAAGAATCCGGTTGATATATTACTTGTTTCAATGGAACATTTTCAAGGTTAGCAGTAAAGAAATCTGCCAAAATCAGACGTAATGGAGAATCTATGTCAATACCATCGATTTTTCTGTAATAAAGGTTGTTGAGTATGAAATGTACATTCATAGTGCATCTTAGAAGTAGTTGTTTCAGACTAATAATTGAAATTCCAATATCGAACTTCTCTTCTAGTATTTGTTGGTTTATGAATTCCACAGTCTCCATAAGTGGTACATTGGTGAACAGTGATGCGATGTCTAAGAATAACATTTGCTTCCCACTTACATTGATATCATGTACGTTGGAAATGAATTAAAAGACGTCTTTAACACTATGATTTACCATATTCTTGTGTAACGGTTGGAAGAGTTCACTTAGCCACTTTGCCACTCCATGGTAGATGGTATTATTATTATTTGATCCACAAACTCACCGTCAGTGGTGAAATTTCCTCTATATAAATCTATGTAGATTAGAGTAAAGTCTGAAGAAGATCTAATTGAAAACAATATTGTTCACTTATATGCCTTTTTCGAATAATAATAATAATAATTAACACACCGTTTGGTTATCCAATCAGATAAGGATTACCAAGGTAGGTTAATAAACTGTTTTTGTATACAAAGGGTGGAGGGAGAAGTTTTAGTTTACGAATTGCTATCGCCTAGGTTCAAGACTTCCTGCCGATTGCCTCCAACCATTTAATAAATAATCTTAAAACCTGTTTTAATATCAACCTTGTGGTTCTTATAGACTAGGTCTTCAGCTATAGACGAAGTTGGTAGTCTGCCACCTTCATCTATCGATTTTTCAAAGTTCATTTATTTCCTTAACCACTTCGGAATACGCTCTTCCACCCTCATATGTAAAGTACTAATACTCCTCCTTTTTTGCATGCCCACACACTCACAGACGCACGCGTATACTGGTATACAGTATGAGGTGTGACATAATCACTTGTGCAATTTTGAGGTTTGTAGTAGACCATGTTTTCGGCTCTTTCAATAGTTATAAACCGGGCTGCATTATAGGTTCTATGGACGACCGAGTTTAGTCTCTGTCTTAAAATCCTATTGTTTATTTACTCATCGTATAGCAATTTAATGAAGATACCTTAGGGAGAAAATAGATTGTAGTTTTTAAAACTACCCCAGTTCATGTGAAGGTGGAACAGCATATTCCGAAACAGTCAGGGAAACAAATGCACTTTGAAAGATCGATAGATGCAGGTGGCAGACTATCAACCTAGTCGATATGAACCACAAAACTGATGTCAAAACAGCTTTTAAGGTTCATACGAACTGTTATGAAGATCTGATCGAATAGTTCCAAAATAATTAGGTTCAGAGTGAGAAGAAGACATGTGAAATTTATATTCATAAAATCTCAGAGAAATTAAAATGAATAATTCCAACGTCTGAACGTCTTCAAGGAAACTAATTAAAATTAAAATATCACAGGTACATATATATATATATATATAGACAAGCTGATGGTTTTGCCATGGGATCACCTCTGTACCCTATGCTAGCGGATATTTTCCTGGCAAAGCTTGAAAATGGTCCACTCAAAGACACGATTAAAGGGCTTGACGATGCGTAGATGATACCTTCATCGTTTGTGATAGGAATCCTAATAAACAAGAGTTTCTGAATGCTGTCAATAATCACTATGATGACAGACAGATATCTAAAAATGAACTTATTTGGAAAGAAAACTTGGTCCAATTTTCATAGCTTCACACCGATTCAATACAAAAGAAACTTAGTGTCTCAGTTATAGAACAAAACGCGTATGTTCAGAGGAATGCATTAAGAAAGAAACGTGCAAACTGAAACTTACACTGCAAATAAGTGGATATCCAGAGAACTTTCTAAAAAAGTATATGTCAGTACCTACAGACAAGGTAAAGTTGGATACCGATGATCAGAAACCTTGGTATCTTAAGTTAAGATACAAAGGGGAAATTGCAGCTGACATTCTAAAATGTCGACTTGATAGAGCAGTAGATAGAACATTTCCTGCAGCTAAACTGGTACTCAACTTCTCAACTAAACCAGTACTCACACACCAAATCAAGAATAAAATACCAAAGATGGCCTCAATGTGTATCTACGAATTGAACTGCTCATGTGGAGCTAGTTACATTGGCCGTACTCAGAGGGCTCTATTCATGCGCGCGCGTGAACATGTACCTGTATGGTTGAGTAAAGGAGTAACCAAATGTGTAAATAGTGCAGTCTTAGCCCACTCGGTAGATACGGGACACCCGATGAAACTTGACCAGGCGTTCTCAGTTATTTACCGCGTTCCTAGTAATTTATCTAGAGGAGCTCGACTACGTCTTGTATCAGTAGCTGAAGCGGTTGCAATCAATACCAGAAGACCGACTGTTTGCATGCAGAAGGAGTATGTTCAACCACTATGTTAATCTTGGCCTATAATAAAGCCAACAAATCCTCCGTAAACATTAGCACTTTAAATTCCTATCGCAATTTTCCTTTTCATCTTCTTTTCCTTTGTTTCATTGATAAACGTTCATTTCTGACCTTTTACAACCTCATGGCTTTTTTTATGATTTCTATTACCTTAGGTTTAAGGAGTGCTTGTCTAAATTGTTATCTTATTAACAAAATCCTGTTCATTTCATCTCACTAAATTCATTATTTCTATTACTAATATTATGTGCGTAGCTGGAACAGCGATTTAGACTCTCGCCGGCCATGCATTGGTACGGGGTTCGATTCCCTGCCGACACACACCTGATATCAATTGGTCAGCCTGCAGAATTTGGGCCACCGATATCATATGCTGAAAATTCCATACTTGTACCAAAAAGGCTGTATGCAATCAAGCAATAATAAAAAAAAACTTACAAAATTATTATTTGAAAATCACTCACAATGGTACTTTTAAGTTTGCACCACATCATCGTAATTACTTTACAATTATTATTATTGTCGTTATTTCTAACCTTGAACTTATGTCTAGTCTATCCATCCGTTGGTTTATTTTCTGTAGTATTCATATGGTCTCACACAGCACTAATTACATTCACAATCAAAACTTGTATTTTTGTTGACTGTATTTATATAAATACACACACATTAAATTATTTCATCATCTCGTTTTATCTCATCTTGTCATTGACCAATCATATTCAAAGCTGACTATTGTTCCATCCCATCTTACTAATACCTGTTCCACAATACACTTTCTGATATGATTCTAATTTGCCTTTACTGGCAGGCTATTGTATGCTTAAATTAATGGATTTATAATTGTAGAGCCTGAAGAAGAATTTATTGAAATCAATTGTTCGCTCTAACTATTTCTCTTCTGAATAAATTATGGGAATATTCAAGTTACAGATTTCAAAATATGATCACAATTTAACCACAGACCTACTATTATTAGTCTAATTATGTTAAACTCTGTAAACAGTGTGTACATTTGTACCAGATTTTCAGTGACTACTTTCGACTAAAGTTCGTGGCCATAGATAACCGAGTATGAAAAATATTTGTATATGCGGCATACAATGATGTGTGTTTATGCTTGAGGAAACAATTGTAAGTCATATGTTAGTCTTTCTATAAGAAGATACAGGCAATCAGAAGTTTCGATGAAGTATAATAAATTACTGACAACGAGCTTAGTTTTCGATATCTCTTTAATCCAAATGAGATTATGAAGGCTTTGGAACTGTGTCTACGCTCCACGTTATTTACATTTTGAGGGGTTTTTTGTTGTCAAACAGAAGCCATTAATATGGAATCACCAGTGTTACCGTTAATAGCTAATATGTTTATGCACATATTAGAAATAAGTGCAATTAGGAGACATTTCTAATCCTCCAAGAATATGGTTAAGATGTGTGGATGATGTCTTTATCATAATCAAACTTAGTCTGCTGAATGAACTTTCCATTTTCGTTCCAGAGTGTATTTCATCGAAGGATTTTATGAATTGAAAATGTTGAGGAGACTGTCTTGGTATGATCGCGTTACAACTAGAGTGGTTCACAATAATTAATCAGTGACATAAAATAAAAGTAGATCAAGTAATCCCTGGCAAGCAAACATTGAAGTCTGTTGTTTTCTGTACACCCAGTTTGATATGCATGTGAACTCTTCGCTGACTTCTGCGCCTTCAATGAACTAGTGATTGGTGGCAGCGTATACAAACACAAGGATATACACAAGGCTACATGGGTGTCACCAGATGGGCGAACCAAAAACCAAATCGACTTCATCTCAATCTCAAGGAAGTGGAGGCGCAGCCTATTGGACACAAAAGTAAGAAGAGGAGCAGACGTTGGCTCAGACCACTATCTCGTACAAGGAACAATCCAAATCAAATTAAAAGCTTCCAGAGAATCAGGAGCTGCAGATAGACCACAAGCCAAGTTCAACACTCAAAAACTGAAGGACCAGGACACAAAGGACATCACTACAAGCATAAAGGACAAAGCCGAGACATAAATCAACACTAGTGAAGTGACCAGCGTTGAAAAGCATTGGAACAACTTGAAAACAGTGTGGAGTCAAACCTGCATGGAATTTCTAGGCAGAAAGAAGAGACAGGACAAACAGTGGCTCACTACGGACACTTGGAGACTGATAGAAGAGAAAATGATGGTGAAACAAAAGATTCTCCAGTGCACCGACGAGCAACAAAAACAGGATTTGAATGCAAGCTACAATACACCGAACAAAACAGTAGATAAAATTGCCAGGGAAGACAAAAGACAATATTACGAAGCTATGGCAAGTGAATCAGAACAAGCTGCAGGCAAAGGAGACCTTGCAACACTCTACCAAACTACTAGGTACCTATGAGGGAAGAGATCAACAGAAATTAAGTCAGTGAGGGATGACAATTGAAAGTCACTCAACAAAGAAGTGGAGTAAAGGAAACACTGGGTTGAACATTTCAAAAGACTTCTAAATCGACCTCCACCTACAACGCGCCCAATAATACTAACAGCAGAAGCAGAACTACCAGTGGATACCAACTCCCCAACGAAAGCGGAAATTCTGAAGGCAGTCAAGATGCTAAAAGCTGGAAAAGCAGCAGGACCAGATAGAATCCCAGCAGAGGCATTGAAAATGGACTCAGAGACAACAGCGGAGTTGATGACACCACTACTGGAGAAGGTGTGGAAAGAAGGCAAAGTACCCGAGGATTGGAAGAAAGGATACTTATTCAAACTGCCAAAGAAAGAAGACTGGCACGGAATTATTCTCCTGTCCATCCCAAGCAAAATACTAGGCCGTATCATCCTGGGGCGAACCAAAAACGCCTTGGATGAAAAACTTCGACCGGAACAGGCTGGATTCAGGAGAAACAGGTCATGCATCGATGAAATCGCAACACTACAGATTATCATTGAAAAGAGCTTGGAATGGCAGTCACCTCTCTATCTCAACTTCATCGACTTTGAAAAGGCCTTTGACAGCGTCGATCGAGAGGTGATTTGGCAACTACCTCGCTACTATAGGGTGCCGCCAAAAATTATACACCTCATTCAGCAGTTGCATGATAATGATGCATGCCAAGTAATCCACAACGGGAAACTCACGGGACCATTCGAGGTGAAGATAGGAGTAAGACAAACTGGCTACCTACTATCGCCAATGATTTTCCTGACTGTGATAGATTAGATAATTTGACAGACAGTGGGCAAACGTGGAGCCAGGTGAAAACTTTGGCAGAGAACCGAACGCAATGGAGACGTGAGGTTGAAGCCCCATGTTCCTCTAGGAACTAAAGAAAACAATAATAATAATAACCATAAATGAGAGTTATGTGACATCATTCTGAGACAGCCATTAGTACTGATTTTGTGACCAGACAATAATAAATGCTTTGCAATGGATGATGGTAGATTTCTATTTGGATTAATTACATTTTGATTTTCCATGTGTCTTAATAACCACTTCGGAACCTGTTCTTTTCGATGACATTGGAACAAGCTATTGGTTCTAACCACATATGCATCACAGCAACTTTAGATGAAGGTGTAGATTCAGTGCGAAATAGAGTTCATAGATTTTCATCCCTTTAAAGGAAATATAGGAACTGAAAATGATTGAGATGTAGAGAAAAGGAGTACAGTGTAAGGAAACTACGAAATGAATATCAACTCGCAATATTTGTCTTCTTGATGCCTTATTTAAATTTATCGAAGAGACTAACTGTTTCACTTTACTAAATACTTATCACATAATATTACATTAGTTTGTCTAAAATAACTGTATTACGTCAAGTCACTTACTTATACGGATAAAGTAAATTACCTCAGCTGATTTAAATACTATTCTTCTAGATGAATTAAAGTATGACAACAGTTCTGTTGTAATTAATGAAAAAGAAAGCAAATAGTAATGAATAAAAACCCAGTCTAAAAATGATCATACACTCATTTTATACAGCTATTATATTGTATTTTATCAAACTAACAGCATCCATCATATGACAATTTATCATCATCAATATATTCCTGAATAATTAACAAATCATCAAATGAATTTCTTGAATAAAAAGTACAATTTATACAGCTTCATCATTAAAAAGAAAATATGAAGTATGACTTCATCTTTAGGAAGTGAATGAAAAGGAGTATGAGAAAAGACAGACACTATGCAACCATTGATTATAAACATTATGATGAGTCTATACAGACTAATTATACTTCCTCATGTGTTATTTATATCATTGATTAAGTAATATATGGATTAACGGTGTGATCTAAACACACTATTGGCTTTGTTTCAATCTACTTAAAGTTGCTTGGTATGTGAAACAGATATATCAAACTGACTGACTTGCATTTGTTATCTAGCCCTTTTCTTTCCCATGTTGCTATTATTGTTATTATCATCATCATCATTACTATCAGGAACTGGTAGCTTCTCATGCCTTTCATTTTTACAAAAACTGCTGAAAGATACCATTTTCACAAACAAAAGTAGTTCTGATAGGCTCACTCCTAAGCCTTGTTTAGCTCGAGGAAGAGGGGAGGTTGGATGTGAAGCTAGCAGTCTCATCGTGCAAAAAATAAACATTACTGCTATAGAAACATCAAAGCTCAGAGTTGAAGTCATGTGTTCCACTCGAAATGCTAAGGAATAAAGTAAAACTACTAAAATAAATGCGCCGATATATTTGAATGTTAGTTTGCTAAATTCGTTTTAGAAATACAAGATAACTATTGACGGACTAAAAATTGTTTTATTGAATTATGCGCTTTTAATAACTTCTATCGTAAACCATTTGGTTCCACATATTGGTTGAAAATATTCAGCATTCTGCTACACTGTTCAGCTTTAGATGGAAATGTACATATTACACCCAGGCTGTTTCTACACTGAACAAAGAGAAAACGAACAAATTTGCAATATGTTGTAGGCGATTCTGGGAGTACAGAAGGCGTGCCTTTAGCATGTGGCTGATTGGCTAATACAACAAAATCGCTATAATATGGGTGTATTTGAAGAAGTGAAGTACTACATATATAGGGTGTAGACATAAATGATGCATTTTTGAAAACACTGGCAAATAAAAGGTTATTATTTTACTAAGTTACAGAGTGTGTTGTATATTTAGAACATAATTGGTTAACTAAGCCTTCACATTTTGCCGTTCCCAATGCCTTTGAAATCATGTGGACGTAAACACCTTAGGAAGCATATATTACGTACTCATAGAGCATTAAACATCCTTGTATAATCAAATGCTTGTTTATGATTCGATTTTCTAATCTTATCATTATTACTTATTCATTCCTTGTATTTCAGAGATGAATATAAGGCTTCAGTAGTACATTCAACGAAACTATTGAGATCATTTTTCAACAGTCTGATCTTCTCCTACTACCAGAGTCGGAATTCAAACGCCTACTCCTTATGTGTAACATGGATGTGCAATTCCAATTTGACAACACTCTTTACCGCCAAATAGATGGTGTGGCTATGGGAAGTCTACTTAGCCCTGTTTTAGCAGATATATTCATGTCCAACCTTGAAAGAACAAAGTTGAAGCATGCAATCGACGAAACAACTTCCTACTGTTGATGACACATTTATAGTGTGCAAAAATGAAAGTCATGCTTCACACTTACTACGATTATTCAATGATGCACACGCCAATATTGAGTTCACTATGGAACATGACATCGCCATGGAACGCCTAGAAGACGGTAGTCTTCAAAAGTCAATTTATCGAAAGTCCACATGGAAAGGACAATACTTACATTTTAATAGCTTTTGTCCAAATAGCTTTAAACATGGCTTAGTCAAGACTCTGTACTATAGAGCGAGGAGAATATGCTCTACAGAGAAATTAGAGGAAGAATTTGAGATTCTTGAAAAGACATTAAAGAGTAATGGGTACCCTCAAAGGTTCATCAACAAGTATGGAAGATCTGAAGTCACAAATGAAAAACAAACCACAGTAGAAAAAAAGCCAATCTACTTTGAGCTTGATTATAAAGGCGAAAACATTGCAGCGATGATCAACAGAAGGCTGAGCACATCACTAGCCATAGTCTATCCTGCAGCTAAGCTCGTTCCCGTCTATCAAACAACTTGCTCTTTGATGCAATCAAAAATCGATAGATATCCTTCTCATGTTAACAATTCCAACTGTATATACAAATTTACATGTATCTGAGGGAGCAGTTACATTGGAAGAACAGAAAGAAGGGCATATCTACGATTTTCTGAACATGTACCAAAAAGCTTACGTCTAAAGCGAACAAATGCTTTAAACAGTGCCGTCGCCAGGCATCTCCTTGACACGGGTCATGAGGTGGACGTCGAAAGGTTGTTCAAAATTATCGATAAGCAAAAGAGCTCAATTCTCCTTAAGTTTTCTGAAGTTATTTCCATCAAGCACCTAAAACCTGATTTGTGCGTTCAGAAAGAAGCGGTTATCAGTCTTTCTTTGCCCTAGTAACTGGATATTTTTCATCTCTCTTTCATCCGAATCCGAAATGCTGGCAAGTTTCCATTGTGTATGATTATTATTGTTCAGAATTGTGCTTAATATTGCATAAATATGTATATATAATTAGTGTATGCGTATATTGATCAATTGATTTTTGTTTAAAATGAACTCTGTACAAGTATGTTAAAATTGTTTTTTAGATACATTTAATAATATCTTTGCCCTGTAAGCAGGTGACGAGAAGTCAACGAAATAAAAGATGGTATCACTTTATTCTGCTAAAACTGTAGTTGTTGCTTTGTTCAAATTTGCATTATACTTGGTTCTGTGCCATCACTTTCAACTAACTTCACAATTGCCAACAAGTATTTATTTCCTCCTCATATAATCTTCGTTTATACGTATTTGTAATTTACTGTTACTTTTGGTCGTATGACTCACTTTTATGAATATAAAATATATTTTGAAACAGTAAGTTCCCTTTATGAATTTAGACAAAACAATAGGAAAAAGTAATTTGTCAAAATCGTGTAATACATTTGCTCAACATATTTTGAACATTTAGAAAGTTTAAACCGCCTTTATACGTTCAAAAACAATTTATCATCACATTAAACCTTCTTCGGTAAACTTTGTTTTGATACCAGGGCAGATTTACTATTATATATATATTCTTTGAGAGGCTAAACATAGGATATCGGTATAGCATTAATGCATCATTTAGTCGAATAGTGTATATTCTATGTCATAAATATGAATTTCCCTTGCTAACATTATATCGTTAAAGAGTTTCATTTTGACTGGCTATTATTGTAACTATGATTGAACTGATTCACTAACTGTGTGAAATAATCTTAGTTTGTTTAGTGTAGAATTTTTATATTTCGGGTGCATACTGAAAGCTAAACAACTGTTGTTCATACATGAAACAAGAGAATCAATATTATTCACCAACAGTAATGTAAATATTTAAGATTTGGGTCAAACAGTTAAAAGGTCACCTTAAAATGAACACTTTTAGAGAGTGGATAGTGATTAAAGTGTGTTGTTAACGTCTCAGATATGTTGCTAATGTGTTCGTATATATACATATATATCAAGAATTAGTTTTTGTAGGGATTTAGTTTGATTGGTTGGAGGATTTCATCATAAGCTGACATCAATTAAAGAACCATTGAAAAACCTGCCTCGGAGTGCTGGACAGCTGTTTCTTCCATCCTAGTTTGAGACTCTTCATCAGTACGCATCCACATGGGTTTGAACCCAGAACTATTAGTCTATTCCTTCAAGACACCTCAATGTTGTGTTGCTTTTCTGACTGAATGGCTTTTAGTGATAGCAGCTTCAGCTGAGACTGAATGACTGAAGAGGTTGAGTTAATAAGGAGGCCCTTTTAAAATAGACCATGAACATAAAAAAACAGGATGGGAAAAGTAAAACATCATTGTGAAGATCTACAGCAATCAGCACAAGCAGTTATGTTAAGTTAGTGCTTCTATACGTCTCATCATGAAAAGAAATTCCAACAAGCTGCACACTGTCTTTAACCGCTAGCTGCCTTCTCTCGATAGTGAAGATCACATGGCTAGTCAGGAAGAATAAACAAGAAGAGAATCTGGCAGGCAGTGAAACAGCCAAGGCCTACTGTCCAACAAACTTAAAGAAGGTAATGGAGATGGACTGGATGCACTCCCAGGAGAAATTCAAATGATATTATGGTGTGTGCCATTGACAAAACTTTTAAGTGGTATATTATGTGTGATTTCTTTTGCAAATATAGTGATTAGCGAACCGAAGGATTAAGTTGCAAAGAGAAGTAACTAGAAATCCTTACGAAACAATATAGAAGCATGAAAGGAAGGCAAATGAGGCACAAGTAGAGATTTCAGTATGTGGTTTATACAATTCGCCATAACTGTGCATCATTTCGTGAAAGGAATAATCTGACGCTGAACAGTACTGTGTTCTATCGTCAAAACACCTCACACTAGGTTCTCGAGTGGAACACAAATAGGAAATAGTGAGAAGAAAGAATTTAAGTTTGTCAGTAGTCGTGAAGCCTTCGGAAAATCACAACAGAGAACAGAATAAAGTAGAGATGTACTGCCGAAGCCCTACTTTCTGCTCGGAAAGAAAGGAGTGAATAATAAAGGTAATAATTGAGCTATTTCTTTTCTGATTCCAATATGGGCACGATTTCCCGAAACAACTTCACAGCTGTTAACAACATTATTACTGTTGAGTCACATTTTGTCTGACATAAAATACAATGGCTAGTACACAATTTTTCCGACTAATATTACAACGCCAAGTTGCCATGTGCAAACTCTGTTTTACTATCACTACTGTCACACAAATTAATTCAGAAAATTCAATTACCTGGAACAAATTTTTCATGTTCCAGGGTAAAAGTTATACTTATTGTGTAAGAGATAATGATACACTACCCAATTGTTCAGGCTGAATTAGATGATGTGGGACTCAAACCCATAACCTGTGGGCTGTAAACTGGGGTCTTAAGCCAAACAGCTACATCTCTAATAATTCACAGAAATGACAGACACATTTTGTTTACAATAATCAGGATCAACATCTGTTGATTTCATTAACCTGTGATGAATATTATTTTATATTTTACAAAACAAGTTTGAAAAAAACAAAAACCATAAGAAGTTCAGAAAATCTGATTAGTTTATCAGTGAATGAGAAAAAAAGGTAATAAAGTTGACACCATTGTTCACTGATTGGTTTCGATTCCCATTCGATTCATATAAGGATAAATTATCTGACAAATGGGAAGTTGTGTGTAACAATGAAAATAGTGATAGGTTTTAATAATGAATATTAAGTGCTGCTATACGGATCAGAGACTTGCACTGCGCGTCATAGAGAGCATCTCAAACAAACTACAGACCTTCATTAACAGCCAGTTGTCTTCGCTCAATACTCAAAATCAGATGGTCAGAAAAGATCAGCAACAGGGATCTTTGGGAGCGAACCAACCAGGAACCGATTGTGAAACAAATAGGCAGGAGGAAATGGAGATGGATTGGCCATACTCTTAGGAAACCATCAAGCGACATCACTAGACAAGCCATTGCTCGAGTGGAACCCGGCCGAAAGGGAAGCGGCGAGTTGGTCGTCAGTGCAAGGGTGACATGGAGGAGGTCATGTGAAGAGGAGATGAAAACGTGTGGACAGACTTGGAGCCAGGTGAAGACTCTAGCAGAGAATCGAACTCAATGGAGACGCACGGCTGAAGCCTTATATTCCTCTAGGAATTAAAGGAAACAATAATAATAATAATTAAGCCTTCACATGATTCGTAAGATACTGAAAACTTCTTACACTGAAGTGCATAAACATTCGTTTAGACACAGCAGAATAATTAGAGTTGTACTTTCAAAGTGAAGATAATCCTACAGAAAAAATCACTAAATTAAAGGTGATTTTTTAGTCATGCTTTACTTTGAACAACAGAATTTATAAAGACATACCAGTAGTATTTGTTTGCACATCCGGTCAGAGAAGTCATGACCAGAAGGGTACACTAAGTTGCGTGTGAGAGCAAATACTCGCCAACGATGACATTGACTAGTGGTCACGCGATAATGTGAATTGGGAATTCATGGGCCATTAGATCGGGTCCCAATGGCTTAATGGTTTACAAGCTCGCCTTGTAGTCAGAAGGTTCTTGGTTCAAACCCATGTGGGTGCGAACTGATGAAGAGTCCCAAACTAGGATGGATGAAACAGCTATCCAGCACTCCGAGGCAGGTTTTTCAATGGTTCTCTAATTGACGTCAACTCATGATGAGAACCTGAAACCAATCGAATCCCTGCAAACCAACACCTGAATAAGCGATTGTGTCAATTCCGCATGATGAACATAAAGTGGAAATGACCACCTGTGTTTTTTTCAATGAAGATCAACAACTATCTTCTGGTCTATTTTATAATGTAGTCAAAAAACAACTGGTAAACTAACGTAATGCCAAAAATTATATTGTATGCAGTGGAGCAAACTTTTTGTATCACACCATGGATGAAATTAATAAGCCTCTTGGCGACAATGTACTCCTCGCAGATATATTCATAGTAATAAACGAATGATTTTTAATGAGAAAAACTTTTTTCTGATAGGTGTATTTGATAGCTTAGCATCATAAAAAGTGAAATCATCATCTCAGAAGACGGAAAATCTCACGTTAGAAGGTCGAAGGCAGTCAGTTGTACCTTTTAAACTAGGTTTATTGTTTGTAGGCACTCGTTAGCAAAGCGTACCCACAACCTTAAAAGAAGTGACATCCCGTTTAAGATTTAAACCAGCATCACCTAGCACTGAAATCACAGACGTTACCAATAATCTATTTCATCATTGTCCGTTGTGTTAATAACGTTTAGCTGTTGATGGAAGTTACGCAAATCAATACTTGTGTGTTGACAGTGCAATATATGTGAGGTCATCCCATTACAAAACCACTGATTTGTAGAAAATTCTACAAAAAGATATGCTCTTTTCCATAAGATAAATAATGTAGAGTGACACAGACTACCTGGACGACGGATCAACATAGAAAATCTATAATCAATGGGAAATGAGATGTCCTGTTTCAGAGTAGACAATTTCAGTAATCTGACTGTGATGTATAACGTTTTTATCCAAATCAGTGGGATTTTGATATAGAACGACTGAATCTTTTGTTTAAGACAGTGGAACAGCATAAGTTTAGCTTAGAGAACTGGATTTCGCAAATCAAATGAATCGCATTAACTGACCTAGTTAACTTATTGGTAAGTTTTCTTACCTCAGGATTGGATGATGCAAGTGTGAATCACGAAAAAGCGACTGGATTTTCTCAAAACCTCAGGTAAATCTTGCTAATGAGGGTTAACTTGTAAGTAACTCAAGTCCAGAGCTTCCTAATAACTGACCTCTAACATATAATATCAAAACTGAGTAAAGTATTGTGCTGCTTAGTTCAGTGGTCCCATTTTACGCCTGATCAATAAATGTCTAACAGTAAAGATTGGTTACCAGATGACTACTATTTCGAATGTAAGCAGATACGCAGGTTGATAATTTATTCATAAATCCTATGATCGAATCAACTATGTCTCATATCTGTGGCACTTTTTTAAAGTGAGACTTACTCAACTATTTATGCACACTATGGATCTCTTTACATTTCAGAAGGAAAGACATTCAAGTATTTATTACTGTGAATATATTTCATTCAGTCAAAACATATTGATCATTGGTTCAGCATATCAATCAATCAATCAATCAGTCCTACTATCTGGGAATTATAAAAGTGATGCTGTCCATAATTTCTACCATGAAATGTCAAAAAATAAAATCAATCAATAAACAGTTAAACATAATTTACTGATATGCAAAAAGTAGATCATAACTAAACAAACAAATCCATATGACTGATTCTACAAAGTTTATTTTTTGGAAGTAACTTAACCAGTGAATACTTATTCAAACCTGGCAATGTTACGTAATTTAGGAGTTATATATATATATATATATATATGAATTAAACTGAATGCCTTATTAAGAAGTCAAAGTTGAATTATGCTATTCTATCCTCTAAAACTTGCCTATTTATCTCATTGGTTAGCAGTTGAATACCTTTAGGTAAGAAATATAAGTCCATTCAAAACCTAGTTAATAGATAAACACTTTTATTGACTTATTACACTCCAGTGAAATGTATTAAATTAGAGATGAAACATCGCATTTTATGAAAACCTCATTTCACAGATTTATAATTGTATTAAACGTCGATGAATAGGTTATATTAGTTAATACGCATTTTGTCCCATTTGAGACTCGTCAGCTTGGTTGCAGGTGACATGTCAACAAAGATATTTTATAGTTCCTATTCAATTAAATATTTTACGCTTGCCAAACTTAGCCGAAAAAAGTCACTTACAACAGCAAGACAAATGTAATGGTCCAGTGAACTTTGCTTTCCATTGATTTCCTAAATGATATTAATTCAAAACAAAACCTACACTGGAATTCATTCAAAATCTCTAAGATACCTAAAAGCTGAAATGTAACAATGCTTTAAATTAACCCTATCATTTTAGAAATACTTCAGCTGTGCATTTGAATAAGAAAAAAATTGTATCCACAATAATTGAAGAAAGAAACCTAATATTAATTTGTGATATGAATGAATAATTTATGATAGATTGATTTCTAAAGTTATTTAAGAAAAGCAAATACGCCTTATTTCTGTCAGTGAATTCAATTCGCCTTCTTATCTGTAACTATTCACACTCCGATTGTGTAATTGTGAATAGGCTATTCGACAGAAATAGAACAAGTTTAACGAGTGGATAGATTGAAAAATGTGTAAGAGTAATCTTTCAGTATAGGATGAATTCACTATTATCAACTTTGAGTATAGTGACAGAATACCTGTTCATGGCGGTCCCAATTTAGGTAGGAATATAGGTACATGGATAATATGATTATGATCACAGTACGCGTGTGTTGCTGACACGGCTTAAATCACGAATTACAAAGAGTACAAATGAAAGGACTTTGTGAAACAATATATAAAACATGAAAAGAAGACAAAGGAAGCACAATATGAAGAACATGTGCAGATGGTGATTTCAAATTTAAGAGATATCTGTATTTCGCCAAAAACAATGAATTCCGCTGCCGAATGTTACCGTGTCCAGCTGTTACACGAGTGTGCTATCCTCCAAGCTAACGATAGTTACATGGAGGATTTCATCATGAGCTGACATCAGTTAAAGAACCACTGGAAAACCTGGGAGTACTGGACAGCTGTTTCGTCCTAGTTTAGGACTCTTCATCAGTACTCACCCATCGGGATTCGAACCCAGGACCTTCTGGTTACAAGGCGAGCTAGTTACTAAGAACAGTGAGAAAGTTGAGTAAGAATAGCAAACTCACCGTCCAAATCTAAAAGTTGTCAGTAAGAATCCTACTAGAACCTGCATTTCTAGTCTACTTTCAATCGTTAGTCATTCAATCAGTAAAAAGTTAATGTAGTCTTCGTAAAGTGAATGTCTACTTCATTTTGTGATGGGTATCAAAAAACACTGTATTGTACAACAAACACAAAGGTAGTGGCCATATAACAAGTATTATTATTAGACAGAGAGTAGAATAATCATAACATATAATACAAGTGACACCGGAATATGTTGGCACGATATGAAGACTCTAGAAGATCTGGATTTCGCAGATGATAGGTGTCTAAATTCACACAAACTCAAAAACTTGCAGGTGAAAACTGGCTGAGTAGGCTGGCAGCGAAGGCAGGACTGCAGATGAACATAGAAAAGATGGAGGTGATGAAGATAACCAATTACCATCAACAGCAACAACAACCAGCACTAACCACCATCAAAGGAAGGAAACTGAAAGAGGTTACTTACTTCACTTATCTAGGAAGCATCGTTTCAACCACGGGAATTTGGAACGGGTGAAGATGTCAAAGCAGGCCAGAATAGGAAAGGCAAGATACGCCTATAGCAACCTGAAACCAGTTTGGAAATCGTCTGCACTCCGCCTCAGCCAGCACAAAGAACAAGATTCGGATTTTCAACACAAATGTGAAGTCAGTCAATCGGTCACTTCTTGTATGCGGATCAGAGACTTGCACTGCGTATCATGAAAAGGATTTCCAACACGACACTGCAGATTCGTATCAACAGCTGCCCCGTCGCTGTCTCCATAATGAAAATCAAATGGCACGCCAGAAAGAATTAGCAACCAGAAACAAGATCGTGAGAAGAGGAGATGAGAGATCACGGGCAATCGTTGACCCAGCTGAAAAGGACGGCAGATAATAGAAGAAAGTGAAGATGTGTTGAAGCCCTGTGTTCCACTAGGAACCCAAGGGAATAATATATAATACAAGTGATTATGTCACCAATGGGAAAGAAGAGAGGCTATCCGAAATTGTGATAAGTCATTGAAACAAAAAGAGATGAATACACGAATTAAAAAAATGGTCTGTATGATGTTAGTTAAAGATGACTATCAAACACGTAAAGAAATGAGCATTCATTCAATAATTTTTTCCATGTACCAAATACTGGATATGTATGCGTGAATCGATAAGTGTATTTGGAGTTGACATAAATTGGAAACCTCATTTCCTATAATCGATGTAATTGAATACGCTACCTGACTCAGTTTCGTTATTCCTGCATTCCGATCTGAAATGCACCAGTTTCTGCTTTACAACACTGTGCTTCTCTCCAGTGTTCTTGCAGTATAGCAATTTTATACGTATTTCGTCGAATATTCACTTCTGTATAAGGACCCTTCAAGTCAGCCCACTTTCTCTTGCTAATATTTCTTCAGACCTAATTTACTTTGCCTTTTTATATTGTGTTCTTACTAAACTTATTTTGTAGTCTATCGGACAAAAAGCTAATGAAGCTTAGATCTATGTAGCTCTAGAATACCTTCTGTCGACTGCTTGTCTATTACCTCATTTGTATCTGCTCATATATAAATCTAGAACAATCAGTAAGTTCCTTACTTAGAATTCCGTTAAGATTTCAAACAGCCAGTTCCCTACTGTAGTTTGAATGAACATATTTGCAGGATGATGATACGAGCTCATTTTATTTCGTAGATTCTCCTCAAACTGAGTACATCCTAAATAAATCAATTATATGTTACAAAATGGTGTCTGAACATACTTTCTACAATGACTTCAAGTTACAGATAGAAAGTATAGGCAACATAATTCCAAAGATGATGTAAGTAGACAATTATTTAGTGTTAAAAGAGTAACTATTTATATAGTAATTAGATAAGGTGGTAGAATTCAAATTTCTCTTGCAAACAAGGATGGACTAGAGAGAAAATACAAGATCAAACAACAGAGTGAATTTATACATATTATGGTGGAGAGTTCAGGAGGGTGGGAGGGAGTGAATAGTGAAGTAAAATTATAAAATTTAATAGATTTATAAAAATTTAATTTAGTAGATTTGGAACCTTAATAGTGAGTTCAACTCAGTCAGTGAGTGAAAATCAAAATCAACATTGAGTGGAATGTTATGCAACAGAACAAAACACAAAAGCACACGAACAAAACAGTTACAGTTACCAGAGTAGTCAGCAACTAGTCAAACTCTCTCTTTCTGTATCCCAACGACCTCTGACTCCTTTTCTTGGGAACATATTCATGGTTCATCTTGAACAGACACGAATGAAGCCGGAAGTAGAAAGAACCACCTATTAATGCAGGTATGTGGACGACACGTTCTTGATTTGCAACAATATGGATCATTCATCCACGATGTTAGAAAAACTCAATGCTGCTCCCCTTCACACAGCACTTACAATGGACCATGAAAGTGACAATCAGTTTCGCTTCCTAGATCTCAACATTAAAAGAAGAAATGATGAGATAGTTGAAATATCCATTCATCTACAGGAAAGAAACTTGAACTGGCCAGTACTTGAATTATCACAGTTCCTGCTGGATCGACTACAAACGGAGCCTGGTGAAAACGCTCTTCAGTAGATCTAGGGAGTTGTGTTCAAGAGATAACATCGATGAGGTACTTGCAGTCGTCGAAAAGAACCTTATCGGAAATGGATACCTTCGGAATTTCACAATAGCAAAATATGGGAAGGAAAACCACGTAGACCGAAACCCGAAATAGTTGAAAAGACACCAGTTTTTATCTGTCTAGCATACAAAGGCGAAAAAGTATCCATTAGAAAGAATAACAGAATTAAAGGTGCATTGAAAAGAACATTTCCTGCCGCTAGACTCACTCCACTTTACAACACAGTATGCTCATTAACCCAGTCAAAAGTAGGTGAGTATCCTGCTGTCCATGTCAACTACAACCGCATTTACCAATTCATCTGCACTTGCGGCAGCAAGTACACAGAAAAGACTGAGAGGAGGAAAGCATCTACTAGGTTCTCCGAGCATATCCCTAAATGTCTCCGTTTTAAAGATAGCGAAATGTTTTCAGGAGCAATCGCCAGACACCTAAATGACTGAAACAGTGAAAATCAAAGTCAAGATTTGAGTCAAGCAATATGCAAAGAAAAGCACGGTTTCTTCGCTTCGTAGAAGCCATTACCATCAAAAGACTTCGACCCAAACTACGCATACAGAAAGAGAGTGTGACTAGTTGCTGACTACTCTGGTAACTGTAACTGTTTTGTTCGTGTGCTTTTGTGTTTTGTTCTGTTGCATAACATTCCACTCAATGTTGATTTTGATTTTCACTCACTGACTGAGTTGAACTCACTATTAAGGTTCCAAATCTACTAAATTAAATTTTTATAAATCTATTAAATTTTATAATTTTACTTCACTATTCACTCCCTCCCACCCTCCTGAACTCTCCACCATAATATGTATAAATTCACTCTGTTGTTTGATCTTGTATTTTCTCTCTAGTCCATCCTTGTTTGCAAGAGAAATTTGAATTCTACCACCTTATCTAATTACTATATAAATAGTTACTCTTTTAACACTAAATAATTGTCTACTTACATCATCTTTGGAATTATGTTGCCTATACTTTCTATCTGTAACTTGAAGTCATTGTAGAAAGTATGTTCAGACACCATTTTGTAACATATAATTGATTTATTAAGGATGTACTCAGTTTGAGGAGAATCTACGAAATAAAATGAGCTCGTATCATCATCCTGCAAATATATTCTTTTTTCTTTATCCATTAAGGTTATTTACACTGGTACTATAATGAACAACTATAGCTTCATTTTGTTTGTTGAATATCGTCAAACTTAAGAAACTTGTTATTACCTAACCTAGAACAAGGGAAACTTTCAGCGGATCGCAGACTTCGCAATAACATATTCTACACTTGATAGAGATATCAGTGATCCATAACTGGTCCATCCACTTCACAGGGAAGTGGAGTTGCCAACTGATTTTGATCGAGCTCTAGTCAGTAATGAGACATTATTAACCAATCAAAAACCCTACTCATGGGATAACTACTCAGCATATCTAAGGGAAAAAAATTGGAATCCTATGAAAATCGAAATCTATCAACTGAACTGAGTTTTCATAAACAACAACTTTATTCTATGTGAATGTCATACTAACATTGTTGATGAAATGGTACGCGTTATCATGTCTTTTATTAGCTAGTATTAAGTACTTCAGTATTCTAAAGGTGGAATATGAAGTTTTTATCTTTCACTATTGTAATGATGCGAATTTTAAGAGGACTGATCATCCTGGGCTTATGAATTTATAATATGAATGATGAGAACTCCATAGAAATTTACAGTAATTTATAAAAGATTAGACATAGAAACTCATTATCTCCATATGAATGATGTTTGAAGTTACATTTGCTGGCTTTGAGTCCGAGTAGGAATACCGAAAAATCGGGATGCAGGAATACGCAGACGATGTTTCCTAGAAAGGACAAACAGCTTATTCCAGAATTCCACTGCCGAATGCTATAAAGCAAAAACACAGACCGATAGCTTCTACCTTGACGTGGTGGTCAGGCTTTCATATCGCAATGACCAAACAAGCTACACTGGCTGGAACTATTGTTCCTGCAGGTCCTACCATGTCAGAAAGATTGTTACGTTAGCGACATTAGACTAAAAGCAGTTACCGAAACAGTGGAAGATTTTTTTTACACAATACTGGGGTTCTGTGGGTAAAATCGTACTGTTGTGGAACAGAGATGTAATAGCAGTAAGGTGTTTCCCTCAGATGGCCAGCATACCAGCTATGCTGTCTCTTCACTCTGAAGAGAGGGAGTTAGAAAAAGTCGACCCCATAAATTGTACATCCCGACTTACCCTACGGTGGTTCCATAGCCGGCAGTAATTTACCAGTACGGAACCAAACCTAAAAGCCAGTTCAAACAGGCTGTGTGACCAACTTCAAGCAGTTGTCTCCCAAGCTCTGCGGTCACGCAAAACTAATTCTCTTCCTGTTTCAGATACCCCAAGAAAAAACCAACCAACAGTACAACATCTGATTTTAATAGTATTTCTTTTCTCTTATTCTACGGATTCTATAAATTCTCTTAGTTTGAAATCATTCACATGTCATAAAAGTAAAGATTTATGAACAAAATAATAGATCCTTTAGGAAATTAATTCTTTTTTAGATTCTTTCGGAAAGAACCATTAGTAAACAAGGATTATTGAAGATATGTAATGTATCAATTCTGGATAGTATGCAAAATTAGATTATGAAATAAGAGACGATTTGTAGGACAGGCGGATAATTTTGATTTGATTATGTTCTCTGGTCTGGGTAATTAATTGGCAAAGCGTTCGTTGTCCCTTTAGACACTTTTAGTGTAAGCTTTAATATGTAGATAGATGTCGTCTAAAGAACGCAACAAAATTAAAATCTTAGATAATATACAAATTCTTCAAAAAAATACATCCCTCTTAACAGATAAGATCTGATCTTTCAATCTACACCAAATTCGAAAATCTTTTATAATCAAATTAAATTTGTTTCTTCCAACAATCTTAAGTAATCATCATTAGATGTGTAATATAAACTTTTGGATATCGTTTATCAATCCTATAAAAATGGAGTAAAATACAGATATATTAATTCAGTATGCGTAACACTGGAAGGTTAAACCCTATGGAAAGAGATTATATTACTGGTTGTTGTCAACACAGGTAAGGCGACAAAAGCAATAGGGCACTATCCAGCTTCATTAAAGAAAGAAAATATATATGCAATATTTTAGCTGAAAAAGATACTAAACCTAATAGAATTACTTAATATAAGTATTGTTAGTGATGAACAGGAATCCAGACTCAACAAGTTTTATGACATGTTAAATGTTATATGATGAATTTACACTAATTAATTGTTAACCAGCTTTGAAGAATGTACAATCGCCGCTTTAAGATTCAAATCTAGGCTACTCAGCGCTGGTATTAGTCTTCAATGAATAAATATTAAATAAACACAAGGTTTCTTGCCTAGAGAGGCTGCTAGCATCTAATTATCAAACACGGTGATTACATAACACCAGTAGCATAGGTTCCCAACAATATTTAGTACCTGCATTGATATAATATTTTTGATTGCACACTAGTCAGTAACTAGTGTAATGTGTCTAGTCCTATCTTCGGTGCAGACTGAATTCTATCAGTCATGTTTGCAATGTGGCCACCATGCTAGGTAGTTCGCCATTACGATGCACTGTGAATTGTTCGTATTAGATGGTTGGAGGCAATCGGCCACAGGAAGCCTTCGACCTAGGTTTCGTGCTAGTTGGCACTCATCAGCAAGGCGTCTCTGCAACCTTGAAGGAATTGATGTCCCTTCTGAGATTCGAACCCACTTCACCCAGTGCCGACTGCAGTCAGGGACGTTACCACTGAGATATTCAGGCTCGCGACTGACCTCCTGTAGGACTGTATTGGATATTTTTGATTGCACACTAGTCAGTAACTAGTGTAATGTGTCTAGTCCTATCCTATCCATCTAATACCAACAATTCACAGTGCATCGTAATGGCGAGCCACCTAGCATGGTGACCACATTGCAAGCTTGACTGATAGAATTCAGTCTGCACCGAAGATAGGACTAGACACATTACACTAGTTACTGACTAGTGTGCAATCAAAAATATCCAATACAGTCCTACAGGAGGTCAGTCGCGAGCCTGAATATCTCAGTGGTAACGTCTCTGACTGCAGTCGGCACTGGGTGACATGGGTTCGAATCTCAGAAGGGACATCAATTCCTTCAAGGTTGCAGATACGCCTTGCTGATGAGTGCCAACTAGCACGAAACCTAGGTCGAAGGCTTCCTGTGGCCGATTGCCTCCAACCATCTAATACCAACAATGCATTGATATAAACCTGTAGAAATAAGACAACATTGTTAATATTGTTGATTATCTTCAATAGGAGCTTTCAAAAAGTTATTGGTAAAGCTGATTAATTTGCACGAACTTTAAAATGATCTATTTTTATAGGACTAGTTATCATTGAATCAGAAGTTTCCTCACATATTTCTAAGTGTTTATTATCCTGCAGTCATGAAGTCCACCTGCCAGTTAAAAATGAGTCTGTTCAAAATACTAAAGGGTTTATACATCATACTTTTTAACTAAAAACCTTGTAGACTAATGAATTACATACCGTGTTATTTATTTATCGATTGATTACATTAAAATCACACAGTACAAAATCGAACCCAAGAAATGTATCCAAAAAAAGTAGCCTGGCAGGCATATGTGTACAAAAACGAAAATTGAGAAGAGTAAAGCAAAACAAGGGACGACAAAGATATCACAGAGTAGAACAGACAGTATAGCACTGTTGGAGGAGATATGCCAGATTAGGTTCTGAAAGTGATGAAGTCACAGAAAAAAAACTGCAAACTATTTAGGAGTAAATTGTCCTAGGGCTTGTCTCAGTATGTCAAACGCACTCAGTCATAATCCAGCTAAAGGTGATTTCTACATTTATTTATTCATTTGAACTGTAATCAAGATTTGATTGAATAGTTTCAAAATAATTGGGCGCCGAGTGAGAAGTAGACATTTTTTAAAATTACATTTGTAAAAATCTCACAGATATTGAAATATACCAAAAATATTCATTCAGACATCTATAAAACACAAAATAATCGAGCAAAGAATATTTTGTGTTTTATAGAAATTGAAATGATTAATTCCAACGTTTCGTTCGGCAAACTGGTCCCAACTTCTTCACGGAAATTAATCGAAATTAACATAAAAAAGGGTTATACATAAAAACGACACCTCTTGTTTGTAAAAACTTTGTCCAATCATATGAGTCATGAAACAGGTATCAACATGTTTAATAAACAAAATTGTATGAGTTGTGATCATAATTTGACCTCAACTTTCATATATTAGTTTACTTTCGTTAAACACTTTAAACGGAAGTTGGTTGATGGTGACTAACAGTGGAATCTAGGGTGCGCGTTTCGCCCTATTTGGGACTAGTCAGCTGAATGCACTTGCATTCCGCAGTGAGTGATGTTCCCACCGAGGCTCGAACCCAGTCCCCATAGTTTCAAACGCCAAAGCGTTATCCACTAGGGCCACCTCTTGTACAACGGGTCATATTAATTATTTAATTCGATTTACATTTCCCGTCGATTGATTGGACCGAAGTGCTCGGTCTCAGGTTGACATGTCGGCTTCTTGTGCAGATGCTTTGACGATGTCTGGGCATGTGACCTGTTGCACAAGAGGTGGCTGTCGTGGTCTAGTGGACAACGCTTTGGCATTCGAAACTATGGGCACTGGGTTCGAGCCTCGGTGGGGACATTATCACTCACTACGGAATACAGGTGCATCCAGATGATGATATGTACATCCTGGATTCCACTGTTAGTCACCATCCACTAATTAAATTCTAATTACACGCCCAGATATCGTCGAAGCATCTTTACAAGAAGCCGACATGTCAACCTGAGACCGAGCACTTCGACAGGAAAATCTTAATTGAATTAAATACCTTAAACAGTGTACTTTTCATCAGATTACGTTCAACTTAAAGTTCATGGTCTTAGATAACTGAAAATGGAAATAAATGTGTATATGCAGTATACAATGCTGTGGAGGGGGAGGGAGGAAGGGGGTAAATAGTTGTTAGCCTCTCCATAAGAAGATATAAACAATGAGGAATATAGACCAAGTATGATTAATGAGTGATACATATCCATCTTTTATTTATTAATCAGGATTTACCATGAATCAGCTAACATCACACTTTCACGTCTGTTCAAACTGTTAGGATTCACCCATATATGTAGGGCTTCCGCAGTCAGTCTTTCTTTATACGAACCAAAACTTTTCTGTAGAACCTTAGTTCTTATTCATATGCACATATAGAAGTACAAACAAGCGATGATTAACTTCTTAGTAATTCCTGGATAGTATAAATACTTCGACAGTGCAGTAATTAGTCACAGAAGCAACAAAACTCTTCACAACAGCTAACAGAAAGATGACTTCATGGGCACGTCAAAACCTCACTGGAAGTTGAGATTCAAAACGGGGTAGACAATACTCCCCAGTAACTCTTGGTATTTCTACCAATACTCTTCATCACACCTTTTTGAGACCTATTTATTTCCTGCTGATTCTTATTCAACTTCATTTCACTTAAGTTATTTTGTACTAACTTTTTCCACTTAATCTGTCTACGTGAATCGTTAAGATAAATGCTGTACGACTTCCACTGACATCTATAATCTTATGTAGTTCACTTGAAAGCCTACCGCTACCCAACAAATAAAGACTTTCTTGGTTTGATTACATCCTAATATCTTCAAAATACACACTAAAAACCCATTACACTAAGTAAAATATCCACTTCCTTAAACAGAGAGCGGTAATTCGGGTGATATGCAATTGAGAAACGAACGAGGTAGAATCAATTCACTTTATTTTGCGAATGCTGCTCTTACTGGTTTTTTAGTACATATACCTAAGACAGTCATATCATAATTGCAGCAGATCAAAGAGCATGTTTCAGAATGCTATTTAAGTGATACTGTATTCTAGTGGAAAAGTCAATGCGAATAACCAAATTAGGACTGCTTTTATTAATTGACTATGCACCATAGAAAATCGCCAATATCTCTGAAAGTTCTTTATTCCTAATGACCGAATATATATATATATATGCTCTTAAGTAGAACCAAAAGATTCAGCTTGGAAATCAACCTTTTGTTAAGACCAAATTAACACCAAACGATATTCAATGCAACTTGTCGGACGTGATACTGACTTCTGATTTCTTATATATCTGATAAAAGCAGAAAACAGCTAGACTGTTTATACTTACGAAGAGAATTCAAAAATCACATATTTGACTTTTCACTATAGTGATAAGTCAAGGTCTACTTAGTCTACTTCAATGATGCAGATGTGGTTTATCTGTACAAGCACAGTCCCAGATTCAGGTTCCGAGTTCTAACTAACCTAAATAGGCGCATCTTTGTTCATGTAATGTAAACACAGAAGAAACTACAAGTTAACCATTAATACACATGATATTACAAAGTATAAGCGCACAAGCAAATTAAAATAAATGATAGTAATATAAGCTTATTGTTAAAAATAAACTATACACGGCCCTAGTTCATTTTCCTTCAAGGTTACATTGCACCAGTGAAATATGAGAAAAAAGATGCAGTGCTGAAATAAGGCGAAATCACAGTACATAAAAGTCTGTCACCGAAAAGTAAAAATTACATGATGGAGATCATAAACATTGAAATGAAATTAAACAAACTGCAAATGGCACCTGGTGGCTCTAAAAACAAGTTATAAATCCTGGTCAAAGTTTTTCATATAATGAGAAAATTAAAATAATATTTTCCATGCAAATTTATGAAGCATTATGTTAAAATAAATGAAAAGAGTAATAAGGTTAAATATTAAATGAAAAATTAGACCAACAATTCAAATATTATGATAGTAAATACTGGATCAAATCAGAGGACATCCGGCAGATATGCATTATTGAAGATAAGTGATAATGCGACGTTGACCGTAAGATCATGCAAATAATTGTGATAGTGTGGCGACTGGCACATAAATATAAAAGCGTTAACGGAGAACACCTCAAACCAGACAAGTCAGTATTTCAGAGGCAACAGCACTTCGACTTTTTTGATGATTTTGAGGCAGGATCGGGCGTTTTTTCATTGATTTGCCGAACAAGATTGTGAAATATCTGAAAATTAAAATTACAAAGTTTTATATACTTTTACCATAAACAGAACGGTCTTCAGCATACGAGAAACTTATGACACCTAAAGAGAACAATATGGGTAAAGTAGTCTTTTATCTAACGCTACTACTGAAATCACCATGACGACTGGCACACGGTTTTCATTTCATAATCGAACTGTATATAGAAACGAACACAAACGAAACTAGACTGCTAGTGAGAATTCCTAACACACAGCAACGTAGGGTAGTAAAACTATATCACGTTTGGTATTCTAAGCCTCAGAATATACTTCTGTACCGAAAGAGCGTTGTTTTCTTAGACACGCGTTCAATCGTAGTCACCGTTGGATGAGCAGTGTGTACAAGTAGGGGCCTCAACAGAGTTACGTATATAAATCTGAAGCAAAAAAGCACCTATGATTAGACCTACTAACCTCTTTTCAGTAAGAGGAATAACTAAGTAAACAGTTACCTCTGTAGTAGTTTCACTGGAAGTGGTCTGAGAAATGTCTTACTAAAATAAGACTTATCACTAGTAGCCATATAGTAGTACACTATACCTTGAAGTCACGGATCCAAAAAGCTCGAGCTGCTTTCGCTAGCTTACATCGTCTCTAACGTAGGCGTGACATCCGGCTATCAACCAAGCGACGTGTGTACTGCTCAGCAGTTCGCTCCGTCCTTCTCTATGGCCCTGAAACATGGCCAATACGAGTTGAAGACATGAAAAGGTTGTCTGTTTTGGATCATTGATGCTTACGATCTCTTTCTCACGTTAGGTGGCATAATAAGGTAAGTAATGTTGACGTTAGGCGTAGTATTGGGCAGAGGGAAAATCACTCGAAGAGGCTATAAAGTTACATAGATTGAGATGGCTAGGTCACGTGCTGCGCACGCCTAACCATCGTCTCCCCCACCACGTCGGGCATTACTAGCTAGCTGATATAGGTGCAGGTTGGAAAAGAGTAAGTGGTGGCCAAACGAAAACATGGCATCAATCCATGAAATCCCTAACAGTTAAACTGAGTCAGGTAGGGAGATGCAGACTTCCGGGTTGGGGCCCACCCTCGGGACTCTAAGAATCAATGGCTGGAGACAATAGGTGACATGGCTCAAAATCGTTGTCAGTGGCGCAGATGTATTCAGTCTCTTTAATCTTTCATATTCCTTTCTACCATTGCTCATTCTGTTTCACTCTTAAACTTGTCAAAACTCTATTGATTCTCTTCAATCATTTTCTTGTCTACCTTTGGGTGCTATTTGGAACGTGGCAACTCGAACTGCTGCACTTCGGTACCAAGTTCTCTGTTGAATCCACACAGACAGACAGAAGTCATCAGTTCGAATACCAAAATGCAGGTGTATTTTGCTCTGACCGTAAACTTCGAACACGAGTACATTTCACGCCCTAATTTTCACTTGGACCATGGCCGGCAAAGTAATGTAGGAAAAATGATTGACTCGTTCGCATCACTTTGGTGGAAAAAGAGCTCTGAAAATTGTAAAAATTACGACAGACATTTCTTATCAGTAGTTTAGCTTAAGTAGTGAGCTTGCTCCGAACTGATACAAAGAAATAGCAACGGACTGATAGCACTAAATACCCAGAAATGCAGGAACAAGAAGTGAGACCAAAATTTAGAATGTCACGATATTCACTTCACATTATTAAAGTTATCTAACAGTAAAAAATATCCTAAAAGTAAACCTGTGCGACTAATAACCTCAACACTAAAATTACCCAATACAATCAGGTCATTATACTTTGGGATGTCTCGAAACCAAAACTAGTAGCAAGATTTATTGCCAGAAGAAACTGAACCAAACTACCAAAGTGAAAGTTTGCAAGAGGCACTGAGTTCACATTGTGAAAGCAAAGTACCAAATGCAACTATAATAGGTAATAAACGAGAAAAAGTTGGATGAAACATGATGAGGGTTGATGGAATTTTCCTAGCAATGAATGCACACTTCTAAGCCATTCAGAGCAATGTAGAGCCATTTAATTGGTGGTCTTCAGTTACCAACTTTGACCTTTCAGTATATAATACAGGTATATATATATATATATATATATATATATATATATATATATAATTCATATTATTCTTCAAATTTAATCAGCTAACTGTTGTTACGTTTTACTAATTCTTTTTCTGTCTGTTAGTCTGAATAACTTCACTAATTATATCTATCTCTTTTCTTTTGACGACGACACCGGAGGACTAACTGGTGAAAGGATCAACTCCATTAACAGTAGTGTCTTAACACACCTCATACTACAAACCACATATAATTAATCCCTACCCTACTCTTTTTGGAGTCAACCAAAGCTACGATAGTCGAGTGGTGGGACGAGCTATGCAGAAGTTTACCGAAGATCAGGAACCTATACCTCACAATCAAGAGGCGAGCACAAAGAAACCAAATTGGTTTATACTAGCTCGTAAAAACGATATTGGAACTTACAATAACTTGTCACCAGGCAACAAAAAAAAGAAATCGAATACACACACACGGCCACTACACACAACACCTAACATCATATTACCAATAACACCATGTGCTCAATGTCATGATTCACTTAACATCTCACTGAATGACAGCTGTAAATGTATGAAAATTTCTACATATTTTATCGTCGTTATGATAGCAAGAACTAACCACAAAGACTTTAAGTTACAACTTCTCAAGTGGATATAGAAAAGAAATCAAACAGTAAACAGCTGTATACTGACCTCATTTACGTTGAGTTTGGCTTTAGCACTTGTCTCCATGAACTGGCATTTCCATTCATTGGCCAGGTTTTGCCCCTGCTCTCTGCCTACACTCCTTTCGTCTTCTAAATCACATTTATTTCCAACTAAAACCAAGGGGAACTCGTCAACGTCCTTGACGCGAAGAATTTGCTCGCGAAGATCAATTAGATCGGTGAACGTTGCTTGCGACGTGATAGAATAGACCAGCAAGAAACCCTGGCCATTCTTCATGTATAAATCTCTCATAGCAGTAAATTGTTCCTGTAAACAAACGGTACATATGAAAATCAAAATTAACTCCTACAGTGCCAGCTGTGTCTAAAATCTCGAGCATGCATTGTTGGGAATCAATTTCGACTTGCTTCCTGTAACTATCTTCAATCGTCGGGTCATATTTTTCTGCAAAAATTCCTTGTACAAACTGGACAGTGAGAGCACTTTTGCCTACACCACCACTACCAAGTACTACAAGCTTGTATTCCCGCATCTTTCGCGGATGGTACAAGCAACGCGCTTCAGTCGAAACCTGTATAAACAAAATTTTGAAAACTGAACATCTCCATTTGAATGGTATGTTTTCGTATAAGGAATGAAAATTCCTGGCAAGTGTATCGCTTACATCTCCTGTGAATATGTTGTGAGGAATGTGGTCATCTTATATGTTAGGCGATAATCACCACTTATGGCAACTGAAGGTATCATAACGGAAATGAAAACTTCGTACGCTAACCATGTCTCCTTGATCCACCAATTAACCTGGATAGTATTGTCAGGACGTTTCTCACTTCAAGAAAAATTCCATACTTCCTTATAATATTTAGAGCGATATCCTATAGAAACTGAGTGCAGAATCACTCAGTATTTCCACTCATAGTAACAATGAGATTGTTATATTTCCTAAGATACTCGATCAGTGACTAGCGTCCTAGCACCTGCGTTTTCACAAAAATGAGTAACTGGTGAAATAAGATGAATTAATTTCTCTGAAGTACTTCTTACATACCGCAGTTATTTCTTTCTTTATGGGTTCTTTAAGTGACCGCATAGGAACCTCTAAAACGTCTATAAAAGATAGCGGTGTTCTGTAAGTAAGTAAGGGCTTCATTATAGCTCAGTTCCTTGTTTAGTGTATAAACGTTGTTTTGGGAAATTCAAGCCAAAAGGTGTGATGACTAAACAGTGTTGTTTAAGCATAACTTAAACTGTTGGGTGTGTTTCCAAAAATATAGCTGTAGTAACTTTTAACCGCATGCCCAGTTAAACAAGTTCGATTTTGTGTATTAGCCGAATTCAGCCAGTGGTATATACCCCAAAGACACCAGCACATGAAGTGAATGTTTTGAACTGTCAGCTTTTCATGTTAGTCACGTGCGACTATACTGGAATACGATTGTTCATAAGTTCCTATTATATTGGAACAAGTTAATTTCTGAATCTTGAATAAGGATTATTTTCTATTATCATGGGTGCTGAGAACCAAAAATATCCAGTATGCTATCTGAGGATTAACAAATATGTAGTCCGAATACATTATTCGTCCTGCAGGACAATTTACCTAGTGTTTAATGCATGATAATGTCACCAAACGCATGCTAACTGCAGCCAGCGAAGGGTACTACTCAAAGAATTTGATAGTATTGAGTGTCATTAAAATATTTTGTTGTGTTATAAAAACTAAAGGTAAGATTAGATTAGTCCTACACTCGTGGTACTAAAACTAGCTTCCTAAGTAAAGACTTCGCCTAATATTCTTCCAGGTGCCTTACTTTGTAGGCCTATTTCAAATATTGAGTATTCTTCTTGGGGCAACAGACTTCACGATATCATGCACCAAATTTTTTTCTTTTGAAGAATCTCCATAAATGAGATGTGTGTTATATCCGCGAAAGAGACTAAAAGTTTACGGCGAAGTCCGTCTGGCCTAGTTGATTTACCCGGCTTCACTTTAGACGGTACTTTGAGAAACATTGACTCCTACACCACATTTAAGGGCATGTCAATGCAGTGGCTTCGCTATACACTTCGGTGGTAGACGAAAAGAGATGACGAAATATTCCGAGAAGTTTCCAGCTTTTGCTTTATTTGGCTCGGCCGCCTCTTTAGTATTGCTGATAGGCGACGACGTACTACTGCCAGCAGTAGTCCTGTATTTAATACACGGATAGCTTCCCTGGATAATGCACACAGTCCAGTACTAACTGTCTATGGGACTGTACGAAGTTTATTAATCATGTACATGCAGAGGTTTCGAATTTTGCGGTAGTCCATACAAAACTCCTCCCTCACTGTCACAGTAAACTGGTGCCATAAACTTTTGCTTTCTTAATAACCTTCTTGATTCAATACTAATCCAAAGTGGTTTATCCGATAGCTTTCGAAGCGTAGACCAGGATACAAAACGTGCAGTGACGCAATCTACAGCATTCATTAATCCCACCCAAACTTCCTCGACACTCTATATCAGTTGATCAGTCAGCTAGGGTTATTGCATTTCGGATTGCAGGTATATTCGCCTTCCGAATGTTCGGAAGAGCAGCTGTTGACCCATGTATGATAGCGTGAATCTGAAGTCAAAAAGTGATAAGTATATGGTCAATACTGCCTAGCGGTGGCAGGCACCTGATGTGACCGACGTCCTACTTCTGGTGTTGGCACCAAGCGTAGAGTAGACGAATAATGTTCAGGGTGGTACCCTGTCGCTGTGTGTATATTCTACACTAGCGCACATCCCGGCACTGTCAGTATAAGTTCTTTGTTGAAACAAGCACATAAGCTAGTGGATGTTAATTTCTCTCAACTAATGTGTGTCATTAAAGTCTCCTACTACTAACACTTATTTCTACTAATTCACGCCCTGTGGTGATTTAATACGCAGTTACCGAATTGGCTGGCAAGACTTCTATACAAAAACCAGTCGATACAGCGCCCATGATCGAAATAACGACACAGCCTGCAACTGTAGGGGCAACCTTACCATCCTTCCGGCTAATTACTTTGTCTGCTTTGATGCAGATGTACTCAGGGATGAATGTAGTTGAGTCTGCATCAACCTAAAACCACGTTACAGTGATAGCAATCACATCAGGTTGTAGTCATTCAGATAATACTTCTAATTCTGAGGGCTTATTCCTATACGCGTTCGTATAGAACTCTGAAACAACTAAGTGTTCATTTGAATTATGAATAGAGGTCTAGGCAACAGAGGTTTCCGAAACCCTGCCACCAGAATACCAGAAATATGAACTTCGTTTACCCCTCTTTCTTGTCGAGCCTTTAATTGCTTCATGGACTCTCTCCTTATAATTCCACCTTCCGACAGCCAATCACGCCTTATTCTTAACTTTTTATCCTTGATCTTAAATGCGTTGCTGAGAATAATCTCGTTCCTCGGTAATGTCTTCAGTATACGTTGGTAGCTTTCCATAGCTTTGTCGTTTCCTTGGGCGATTCATATGTCCTCTCTTATGCGGACTCCGTGAATAATGGAACTAACTGCATCAAGATCATAAGCATGTTAGGAAGCTGGATCTGCGTCCTTCGATTCCAGTAAGTTCCAAATAATGATATTGTAATTACAGTCAGAAGGTCTTAAACGTTTCGGTGCTTAAGGCCATCAAGATCTTGCCACTAAACTGAGCCATTTCGTCCCTCCTATAGCCTTTCAACTTCCTGCTTTTCAGCACTAACCAAGTGGAGTTCGTTTTTTACACTTTGCTCTCGCCGCAGCTGGAACATATTCGTTTACCAGACACCCTGTGCTTCTTCTCCGTAGTTCCCTCAGGTGGTCTTACAATGCTGGCACTGATCACCCTCTTGGATTTCCGGGACATCTGTCTAGAATCTGTAGTGACCCGTTTTATTACTCATCATCGCAATATACTTTCACTATGTAATTGTACTTTGATTTGTTTATTACTCTAAATCTTGCATGTTAACAATTGATACTTTGTGTACTCGCTCGAATTTTGAATTGTTGATTGCTGCAATAATACACTATCGTATTCCTTCGCAAGTGCCTTTTGAATTACGTTGCCGATGTCGAGTAATCGCAACGTTAGGGCGCAATTGTAAACGCGAGGAAATACTAGAAGATACGTGTACTCTAGTTCAGTCAAAATATAGCAGCAACAAATCATCATTCCTGTCATTGATTTCGGGCACTGACTTTTTTCCCTCATCTGAATCTTTTGACAACTTCTTGAACATGAGAAGTCCTGTGGTCTCTTGGATGAGGATGTTCATCGGGCTGCTACAAAATTTGCATACCAACGGAGACGATGGCTCAGCACATCTCTTATGGTCCGATGGTGGTAAGCCGGTGAAAACTTTGTCAAACCATAGTTGCAGTTACCACACTGCAACCCATCATCCATCTCTAAGAGGCGGTCCGATCTTCCACAGTTACTGGTGAAAATCATGTCGGTATAAGTTTTTTAAATCACTCAGACAAATAGATATACAAAAACACAGAATAATGTAAAAACCGCACAAGGTTACAGAAAGTGAACGAAAAACAGAAATTAATTCGCAACCTAAAAGGTGCCTTCTCTTTCTTCGAAGCGCATGCAAATCAAAATAGTTATTCCAGTTGCTAACCGACGATTCGTAATTTTATACAGGACTGATGGTGTGTTTAGACCCTTAATTTCAAAAGCACGGTGGAGAGCAAGTGAGATGGTGAAAACCTAGTCGAACGCATGGAGGTGCATTCATCATTCAGTCGATAAAGAAAGCCTCACAAATTACAAAGAAGATATGGTTCCTACTTAGTCACTCGTTCTATCCTGCTTAATTTCTTAGTTCCTAACTGACTGGCCACAGCATACCGTGTTGTACAGGCCCTACAGGAGCACCGGTCCAATTGCTGACGTGTTAAATGGAAAACAATAACATAAGAACAAACGCTCCATTTGAACCTAGTACAAATACCGTACACTTACATTTTGAGCAAACGCCATGTGAATGCGTTGATTTCAGGCGCAAAATCTGTTGCAAACTTGTCTCTAAACTTCGCCAATAATTTTTTCATGCAAAAACTGAAGTGAAGCATTCTTTGTATGTTTTATGCAGGGCGAATGTTAACGTGCTTGCAGGTGTACAGGAATCACGTGACCATATTTGATGTTGGCAGTTTTGCATCACGCACTTGATAAGCCAATACAAACTCAGCATACCCTTCCCTCTTTAGCGTTGCATGTTTAGTCGTCTCCAACAAATTCAGCATACTGCTGATACAGATGTATTTGCTGACATTTCACAAAACACGATCCTATCAGTGATTTCCAGATGTCATTCGTTCGAATGCAAATCCATCAGGTAACCATTGCATTTTAGTAAATGAAAGGTCTCATTACTACCCGGCATTCTTAAAAGTAATATAGATTAGATTCACAACACCTTTACCAACGGCTGCTCTCATCTTATTTCAAAATCAGTGATGGGTGTTTCGTTGTGAATTTTCTCTTTCAGATGTTTTATAGTGTTATCCAGAAAGAGCGAATGCCGTGAAGTCGGTTTCAGATTTTCTTTCTCTTTTTCAGTCAGCTGCCCATTCAATAAATCATTTTTCATGTAAACTGCCTGTACGGATATCAATCATCACCATGTAGGACGTCACCAGATATTCACTATGAAGGAAGAGTATACGAAAGGAAGACAGGCAGTTCCCGAATTAAGGCCTTAAATATATACAGTACATTTATTCCTGTGAGTTGTTCTTTAGCTATAGGCCTTGTTTCGCATTCCCCACTACAAAAGTTTATTTAAAAGCAAAATATATGCACCTATATCAGTTGTCCCCAACTATTGTGCCCTGAGGGTGAACGCAGTGTGTGCAAGAGGACCACAATGTTAGCAGTTTATAGGGTTCTAAATTCCTGAAAGTCTTTCAATGCATTCTCAACTCCTTTGTAGCTGGGGAAGCATCTAGACATAGTCTCATGTAAATTTTCATTTACATCCTTACGGAATTGATTCACACTGATTACCTGAGGTGAAATTCCGAAAAGGGCCCCGGTAAATAATACCCATTAATGCCACTGCTTGTCACAACTCTCAATAAACATAGAATATTGAACTACATTAATGAAAAACACTGAAGTACGGAATACCACATTTAACCACTAGTCAGTAAATTCACAGGAACCAGTGATTTCGTAGTCGCTGCAAACCATTGCAATAGTTAACCAATCCCCACTGCGTGCCCAGCTATACAAGCCTAGTAGCTGTACAAAAAGCGGTAGAACACCATTAGGATGATCAAATGTTACATATGAAGTCAAAGCAGCAGTTCAAACTGCGATATCACACAACTCCATGCACTATAGCAACTACCTGCAGAAGATCAAATACCCAACTAACCACCCCCATCCTAGCAAATGAAGGACGTGGAAAGGAAGACGAGGTAAATTTAAAGCTCAATGACTCACATCCTTGCCTTTCTGACATGAGTTATTTTCACCAGCATCATGGAGGATATCTGACGTGAACCTTGAGGTTTATTCCAGGTGACGTAATCCTGCAGGGTGGTATGAGGGACGTAAGTTAAGGTTTACCGATCAGTAAAGACAACCAAAGAAGGAGGTGGCAAGCAGTTTACGGGTGAAGGTGTCTTATTGCACCTCGCATGTAGATGAATTCCTGGAAGAAAAACCAGGTGCCCATGTATCATGCATAACTCGTTGTAGGATGCCCCAGATAAACGTGTTTCATGAGTCAGAAGAAGAAACGTGTCAAGGCCTTATTTCGCGATGCCCTCGCATAGTAGCGTTTGAGAGAGACACCTTGATTTTCGTGATTGCTTTCAGTTCCTATGGAGTTAATGTTAGTCGTTTTTACTTGCCTTGCAGCGTATTTCCCAGTTCTGTTAATATATGCGCGTGCTGAGGAATAAAACGGCAGATCTTAACTGTTCTGACTCAATCGCGGCCTTTCATTTAAGGGCGAATACCCTGTCGGTCAATCGGATTTTCAGCACATACTCAAACTCAGTCCTGAGGGCCTGGGGTTCCAATGGAGATAACCCTATTGATTTGATAGGCACATCTGAGGCAGTCGTTATGATGTGAAGTGAGGTAATGTAGATTACACAAGAGACACGACGACTGAGTTTGAAAATATTGGTAAGAGACTGTAGGATACCCAGATAAAGGCCAAAAGTATCAGCAGTAGCACTTACTTGACTGAAAGATGGTCTGTGTACGTGACAGCACTGGAGGCGGAAATCTGTGTGGCAGAACTTATTACCATGGTGGAGAGGCGCACGACTGTAGGGAGGACTTTAGCTTCAATCCCTTAAGTAAGGCTGAACAAATCTCGGTAAATATTTCGAATGACGGCTCAGTGGTTAGAGAAAGTTCGAGATGATGAGATATAGTATAGCAGAAATACCTGTTACTGGACTAGTAGCCTAGACAACTGCGTTAACTTCTAACTTCACCAAAAGTCAGTTATGAAACAGTGCAAGGATTAATTGTACCGTCTGAGGCAGATGTTGCAGCATAGGTTTTTTCAGAAAAGTACAACCAATTCTGATATCAGCAACCAGCTGTTTGGTCTGATTAAGCATCCTTGAGGGCTCATTGTCTTTGAGACGAATATCTCCGAAGAGTTTATGCGCATTTTATTGGTCCTTAAGTGCAGCTTTGTTGGTATGGGTCACTTTCAGACGATCGTAAGTGTTCGAAGGTAGATCGTAGGGACGATCGCAAACATCCTCGAAGATGTTTCCAAGAGGACCCAGTACCCCTAAGTTACACTTAGTTCCTTGTGAGTGGATACACTGCAGAGAGAACTGAGCTGTTTATGTTCGAATGATATAGGTGGTAAGTGTGCTCAGAAGGTGGGAGGCTGCAGCGTAATAGTTGTGCTGCTGATATGCTTCACTGTGCAGCCTTAATAAATATGCCTAATTACCAACTCAATGAATACACTGCCTGACTTTTATGGTCTCATAACGAAACACAAATAAAAAAGACTTGAGTATATAAGAATGTGTTCCAACGAGCAGCACATTTAAATAAAATAAAACACTAAGATTATTTAGGGAAAAGACTTTAGAAAGTATCTAGATTGTAGAGCTGAACTACGGAATGTATGTGCTTGTAAGTGCTCAGGATGACCTCCAGACAGAACCTAACGTCAGCGCCTACTAAACTTGCTTTCCTCGGTCAACTCTGATCAGTACACCACCTACCATGTATGTACTGTTTAATGAAGTCCAGACAGAAGGCTTATGTACTGTTGTGTGCCCTGATATGAGTTATATTCATATAACAAGTAAAAATCAAAACTAATACGTAGCAGTAGTATACAACTCATCTTCTGACTAGCTGGGGTAACAAGCTCGGGGAGTGTGCTTAATGATAGCCCAACGAGGCAGCGAGCCATGTGCAAACATTCAAGTAGGAAAAACAAAAACGACGTGGAGCCATGGTGTATGAATGCATTAAAACAAAATTTCAAACATTCAAGGTGCACTACATACTTTCCAACAGCACAAGTAATGAATGCAAAATGGCGTTGGGGCCTGGTTGTATGACTACTCGTTAAAACAAGACTTAAAAAACCTAGAACAACAACAGGCGGGTTAGACGTTTATTTAGTTATTATTTAGCTGATTCATTTTGATCTGTTGACTGTAGCTCTAGGTTTATTTTGTTGCTTTGGAAGGTACAATTTAAATCCATGAACGTTCAGTTCACATCAAAATCAAGTTTTTCACAAAACGTCAGTATGTGACAAGAATCTAGTGCTATAGTAACGAAGAAAATAGCGAATAAATAGACTTCAGTCTATGGGTCGGGAATTATGTAGTGTACTCATTGTACTTGACACTTACACTTGACAAAAAACAGCGTGAAATGGTTAGTGTGGTGTTTTCTTGTAATTATAATTAGCACTTACTGGTGAACCAGACAACTATAGAAGTCAACAATTCGTATTCAGCGGAACTGTCCACACTGTGTGACTACAGCAAATAGGAACAAATAACAATGAACATTTGCATATAGCATTCACCTGGTCCTACTGGTTTACTGTAGTTACCTGGATGAAGGTCACGCACGTGCTGATTGTGTAAGGGTCTCATAGTTTAAATTCATGACGGTTTGATGCTACCAACCGTTTTAAAGGTCATTGGTGTGTTCGTTCTCCTTGGATAACTGTTCTTTAACTTTGCCAAAAACTCACCAGTTTAAAAATAACCATTATGGAAAGAACCAGCTACATTAGACTTTCAGCACCAGTAAGTACCAAAGGAGTGTAACCTCACCAATGACGTTGGGACGGTCACTGAGTAAGCTAGCGAAAAAAAAGCAAATAACGTTGCAACCATGAGCAAAACATGCTCAATGAAGTGTTATGGTCCTCTCTGTATTCCTATATGGATGTGAGAGCTGGACCCTGAATGCAGAGACAGAAAGAAGAATACAAGCCTTCGAAAACAAAAGCTATAGAAGGATCCTAGGAATAAGTTACCTTGAAAGGAAAACTAATGAATATGTCTTACACCAGGTCCATAGACTGGCAGGAAAACAGGAACCACTCCTTTCAATCGTAAAGAAACGGAAACTACAATGGTTCGGCCACACGGTAAGACATGACACATTGTCCAAAACGATTCTACAAGGCACAGTGGGAGGAGCACGAAAGAGAGGTCGACCGAATAAGAGCTGGCTTGACAACATAAAAGAGTGGACTGAAATGCCCTTGGATACGCTACAGAAAATAGCATTAAACCGAGAAGAATGGCGAAGACTGATAGCGCGAACTGTCATAGCACCCCCACGACGAAAGTCAAGGGACTGATGATGATGATGACCTGGTAAATTTTCTTTAGGTTCGGGAAGGATTAAGGGCAAGAATAAACAAGAAACACCAAAGTAAAATGACCTTGATTCGGCCAATCAGATTGCTCAGCATCACAAATGGATGTTAGTCATAATCCTAGTAGCAAGTGTCTCCTAGATTTTATTTTTGACTTCTCTATGGAAAATGGGTTGATAAGAAGGACTGAAGCATGCATATGTGGAGGGATAATGACTCTGAAATTGTGTAGCCAGGCTACTGATGGTTTTGCATTCAGATTCAACCACTTTATATGGAGGAGTTTGTAAGAATTTGTAAGTCGTAAAAATGTTGATGTTGTAGACATTTTCTTCTCGAAATCAGAATTCTCCCTCAGTAATATATTACGCATATCTGATCAGTATCTGCTACAGCTGCAGAAGTAGAGAACACATTGGTTTGATGTGTCTATAACCACTTCTACGCCAAGCTGGGGCCAGTTTTTGCAGCATATTGGAGATATATACCCCGTATGATCCATTTATATTACGTGTATATCATAGGTACACTTTTTATAAAGTAAGTACCACTTTTTACCCAGAAGAATCTGATTATCTATGTTCAAGGTCGTCCGAAGTTGCTGTCTATTCTTTACTGTTGCCGGATTAAGGTTTAGGTTAGGGACACTCGCAGTTAGGCTGACCAAACAGCCAATATTTATAGGCTGAGGGCGTTGACGTCCACAGATAGTACGATATATACAAACGCAAGATATAGTACCCACAAGTTCTATAGCATTCGTTCCGCGTAGACCAAAGACAGAAAAACACCAAAATTGATCGTCCAAATTACGAAGTATACTTCGGGACCAAATCGTGGTGTGAGGCTGATTGCTTAACTAGCTAGGGATCGTGCACGAAAGAAAGAAACACGACGGAGAGTCAAATGGGATGGCTGCTTGACTGTGAGCCTTCAACTAAACAAGTCGGCGTAAACAGTGAGGGTCAGCGTCCGATTGTCAGTTACGCATGCTGCGACTAATAATTCTGGGGAATTACCTACAGCTACATATATCTCAGGGTAGTTTCGAGTTAGATTAGGGTTAGTTTCGTAATATTTTCACGTTAAGGTTAGGTTGAAGAAAGATTAGGGTAAGGGTTCGAGTTAGAAGACCTAGATGAACAGGTGTATAGAATTCGGTCATATTACTCTGTTGATACTATAAGCCAAAACTGAGCTGCATTTTTGCCACATGTCAGAGAAAGGTACCCTGTGTAACAGTTTCATGATTATATGTATTCTCTACGTAATAAGTGCCCTTTACATGTGACTGGCGAGTTCAGTGTCATTCACTTTTCTCTACTTTGTGGTGATTAAAGTTTAACTTTGCCGAAAAACCCAACGATTTATGTCAAAAAGGATAATTTAATTAAATTAAGCCAAACATCTATACTCGTTTTGTTCATTGATCTGCGCTTCCTTGCATTACATCTATTCAGAGCATAAATTAAAGTGATTATATCTGCGTTAGTATTATATGATACGGAATTATTTGATAAAAGAGATAATACTACAAAGCCGCTTAATTAAAAGACAGATGGGTTGTCTTGTAAAAATAAATGTACCATGCACTAAATATAATCATCTACATACAACTATGAAGAAATTGAGAAAAGTGGAAGTATGCTGGACAGAAGATAAACAAATCTCTGTCTCAAAAATATCAAATCAGATAACAGAACATTTTCGGTAGAGAGTGGAAGAGCGACTATAGACAATAGTTTCATGTTACCGACTTTAATTAATAATAGATATTGTGTATCCAGGCTCATTTATCATAATATTTGCTTGTTGTTTTTTTTTACAAGTATATCCTGCTCTAGTTAGCTATTGAGTAAAGTCTAGTTATAGAAGATAACATGCTTTGCTAATAATCTGACTATTTGTTGTGTCCTCTGTAAATGAAAATTACTAATTAAGTGAATCCTGTGATGTGAAATAATAACATGGATATGAGATGTATAACTACAACAGCTGCTTTCATTATATTTCCAATGAAGTTCAGCATGAATGTGTAGCAATATTATAACAGCTATATATATAGCAAGATAAGAAAAGGTATTCATGATGATTTCTCCCTAAATTTTAAAAATAGTGATGATAAGTGACGCTTACGTCACTAGGTGAATTGGTCTGTAATTTCATGTAACAGTAATTCGGTTCAAATAATGACATAACAGACAGCAGTACTTTTCTTATGTGATAAAATGCTTCACATAATCGAAAAAAAAGATATGAGTCAATCATTTACAAGCAGAAAAAGTAAAAAAAAAAGTAAACCCAACGGATTCAGTATTGACTTCTTGTAAGTGAAGCATTATAATAACGTAAATAACAAATAACAAACAGTGTTTATGAGGATGGTTTGTATGCAAAAATACTCATAGATGTGTTGATAAAATACAGTCGTCTTTACATTCCATAATTATTTGTAGAGGTGAAAGGTGATATTTCCCTAATTTTGAGTCTTACATGCGAAAATTCTAGTCTACTGTCCATGAAAGTCTTATTGAGATATGAGGAGAACGTATATATGTTGACACTGTAACATATTTGTAAAGATAACTTGGTCTATACTAAAGGAAGCACTGCATGACAGGAGAGGGCGAGAAATGAAACTGGTATTTTAAGTAATTAGCTGCTAACATAAAAAAATTCTTTACTATTAGATAGCGTTTAGCCCAAAACAGCCGATTAGAATAACTTGATTCATCACTGATCCAGTGAATTAGTATCTAATCCTCGATCACTTTGATTTGTTTACCTAGCCAAGTCTGTTTTACCTGGAAGATTTCAAATCAAACTCCAAGAATTCTAAAATGCAGCTATAACTTAAAAATTGTTTATTCAATCACTATTTGCATTTCAACCAAAGAGATATGAAGACATTTCTGATCTTCACTGAGTATAACTGTGATCCAATGAATTGATCTCATATTTATATTATGGTTTAATCAGTATGCATTTTTCTAAGACTAAAGTTTCTACGTAGAAATGAAAATTAGTTAACCAATAAGCATCCATAAGAATTACCTGAGAAGGATATTTCCAATAAAGTGAGGTCAGAACTTTATCGGCAAGAATCGAACACACCAAACACTTCCAGCTGACAATCCAAAGACAAAATTCTCAAGTCATAACCTTGAATTCATTCAGCCAAATTTCATCTGTAAAACAACATGTTATCATCAACAGTCCATCATCACTCAGTAGATAAGTGAAATATTAATAGTAGGAATCAACCAAAAACAAAGATAAATAATAAAGATTTAATCAAAGGAAGATATGTTCCCTTTGAAGTAGTGATACACGGGTCAAGAAAAAGGAGTAATCATTATACAATTAGGTAAAAATATTCGAATAAGCACCAGCAGTGTGAATGCATTTTTCAGGAGAGATATTCGAATAAATTATTCCGCTACAGAAAGTAAAACGTTAAAATACAAATGAAATGAATCAAAGATGATTGGAGGTAATCTGTAGAAAGCCTTGGACCTAGGTTTCGTGCTAGTTGGCACTCACCAGTCAGCAAAGCATATCTGCAACCATGAAGGAAATCATGTCCCTTCTGAGATTCGTACCCACGTCACCCAGTGCCGACTGCAGTCAGAGACGTTACCACTGAGCTATTCAGGCTGGTGATTAACCTCCTGTAGGACTGTATTGGATATTTTTGATTGCACACTAGTCAGTAACTAGTGTAACGTGTCTAGTCCTATCTTCGGTGCAGACTGAATTCTATCAGTCATGTTTGCAATGTGGCCACCATGCTAGGTGGCTCGCCATTACGGTGCACCGTGAATTGTTCGTATTAGATGGTTGGAGGCAATCATTAGGAAGCCTTGGACCTAGGTTTCGTGCTAGGCGGCACTCACTCGTCAGCAAGGCGTATCTGCAACCTCGGAGGAACTCATGTCCCTCCGAGTGTCAAATAGCATGAAACCTAGATGCCCAAGGCTTCCTGCTGATTGCCTTCAACCATCTAATATCATCAAATCAATGTGCACCGTGACGACGAGCTACCTGGAATGGTGGCCTCACTGCAAACCTGACTGATAGAATTCAGTCTAGACAAACCACACTAGTTACTAGTGTCCGATCAAAGAAATGAATCATAGTATAATTTCTGCTACTTACAAGTAATATATATATGGTTATTGGTGCAGTTGACTTCTGTGAGCTGGATGGTTTAATTGCTAAGCTTTCATTTTTCTTTTAGACATCTTCAACGTTGACTTCAATACGAAGTGACCTCTTAAAATTCTCTGTGAGTGTAACAATCGCCATGCCTGATGAACATGCATATAGTTGGGTATCTACAGGGATTTTCTTATCCCTCTGTTCACTTGTATTGATGCTGTTTATTTTATCGATCTGATATTTAACCTTTTATTCATATGACTTCTTTTTGATTGCTTGATAAACCTGACCTGTGTCAGTGTTTCTGTTGAATGGAGATTCATCTGGGTACCAGGCTTCTGGAAATGCTTTGACATTCTTAATTTTTCCTTTATTTAAGATTTATAAATTCTTTGCAGTCAAAATAATGTCTGTAGTTGTCTACGTGCACTGATTTGAAGGAGTGATTATCATGTCTTTTAATAGCTGGCTTATGATCGTAGATGAAGGGACAAATAGGGTCTCCATTTTGACCAATGAAATTTTTTCTAATTTGAAGCAATTTATCTTGCAGATGGTGTTGGTTTTGTCTTTATTTGGTGTTGCATCTTTTGGTCAACACAGTCTAGACTGAAGGGATTTCATTGGTCTATGGGTGTTACCTAGTCACACAAAGTTCAGCCATTGACTTCGGAAATGTTCCTGTTAGATGAAATACAACATCCGTTCACATTGATTTCACTATCTTCAGTAGCATTGGAAATTACAAGGAGAACACTTACTAGTCATGTTTAAGAGTTAGTTCGCAGGGATGTGATTGATTACAAGATTGATCACGAAGTAACTTAATTTAGAGAACCACTGGAAACCAGGGAGTACTGGCTAACTGTTTCGTCCCTGTTTTCGGGACTCTTCCACCCACAATCCAGTAGAGATCTAATCCAGGACCCTCACATCATTAAGTGACATCACATACAATTCAGCCACTCGGTCAGAATGCAATGGCTCATAAATTCTAACTTCTGCCAGTTCACGATATGTAGCGCGACCGCGGGCTTATTTCATAGGCGATTGTTTCTCCTGACACCCAACTCGGTGTACGCAGCCAATTGCAACTCTTCACCAGAACTCCAGGCAACTTCATCCTGTAGTCAGTTACTATTGAGCGCTAGATTAATTTACAAGTGTTGGTTTGCAGGGATTAAGCAAATTACATTCAGTACTGACAATTCACTACGAAATTATTTCAACACATCTTTGTACTAGAACTTTCTGTGTTCATATTTTAGGTCAAGCTTCCCAAATCCAGAAGGCAGTTAGACGTTACAAATGTCTCAATGCCAGCATTAAAAAAACTGAAAACCCAAAAATAAACGGATCAGTTCACAAATAAACAGGCAAAAATTGTGTTACTTATTGTCAAAAATTCTCTCCAACAAAAAATAGAATGTCTACCGCAACAGAAGATGAATTCACCTTCGATGATGTTGGTAGGCAGTTGAAACTTCTCAAAGGGAAAGCGGAATATCTGAGCCACCTAACACAGAAACCTACTCGGAGGTTTCAGTTGGAAATTAACCTGATAGTTTTTAGATTACTGCATATTCAAAATCCTATTAACTTAACATCCTTATCAACATTGTGCGTGTCATTATTGTACGTTTTTATTTTTGAGAGCTTGTACTGACACACTTTTTGAGATTAAGACACACTTATTTAGACCAGTTTATCTCCTCTTCTTTCCCTGTAATTGTAGTATCTGGTAGTACCATTATCACGAGAATGAGATAACTGCAAATGCTGGTTGATTCTGTTGAAAATTATCATAAAATAAAATCTTTGCAGTATAAATTCACTTAAGTGTGAATTTCTGACTTACACAGAAGTCTTCCAAGGCAAAATCACCATCATTCACTTTAAATTGCAAGTACTTCCAGATGACGAGTCTTTAATAGGACGAAATGCGCATCCTGAATTCAATTGCTAATCACCATCCATCAAAAGAACAGTAATAACTTACAACTTCAGCTCAGCTTAGTTTATTAACAAAACTCCATTACTTTTGTTTCATTCTAGTAAGAAAAGACAGAAAGTGAAGTTTGCAATGTGCATATATATACGGTGATTGCGTAGGTGGTCATGCCAGCCACGCGGGAGGTCTGGAATTGATTCACTTCTGGCCCACTCCGAAACTACGCCTAACCCCTAGTAAATCCATAAAAGAGGAAGGGCTGGAGATAAGGCTAACAATCGTTATCAGTCAAAGAAAGAAAAGAAATAACACCATTCAAATGAACTGTCGTCAAGATTTGACCGAATACATCTAAAATATTTGGGCGCCGAGTGAGAAGTAGACATTTGTAAAAAATTATATTTGTAATATCTCAGCGATACTGAAATGAGTAATTCCAACGTTTCGTTCGGCAATCTGGTCCGAAATAACACCATTACTACTGAAACTTCAAAGATTGAAGCCTCTCCTCCAAGGCACCCATTGAAAACCCAAGGAATGATAATAACTAGACAAAAGTAAACTTTTTCAGTCTAGCTTTTTATTTCATTTAATTAAGGTCAGTTAAAATAAACAATCACACAAGAACATATCATTACTTCCACTATATGAGGTCAGAACACAAGTGAATATAAATACAATGTAAACATATCCAGAGTTATAAAATTATTAAAGTCAAATCAAAACCTAATATTTAGTCAAATGTCAATAAGTGACGAATAAAAATGCTCGCTAGTGACTTGCTAGAGGACAGATTTTCCTGGAGTTCTAGTGAGAAGTGGTAACCAGTGAGGTCCAACCAGTCAAGTGTGAGGATGCAGTTCCCACCAATGATAATGGTTGGTGGTCGCGCTAAAATCACGAATTGGTAGAAGTAAGAATTCATGGGCTGGCCATTAGATCGGGTCCCAGTGGCTGAATGGTATACGATCTTGCCTTGTAACTGGAAGGTCCTGGGTTCGAAACTTGATGCGTGCGTACCGCCGATGATTCCCAAACTAGGATGAAACAGCTGTCCAGTACTCCCTGGTGGTTTCAATGGTTCTCTAACTGATATCAACCCGTGGTTAAATTCGTATAAAAAAGAATATGCACTTTGATTATTGAAGCTTGATTAGAACTCACAACTATGATGATGATGATGAAATAATCAATACTGAGAAAAAAGTTTCTATACATATAACTATTTTTGTTTGACAATAATTACTATTCTACATGGCTTGTAAGGTGATAGTGTAATAGTATGTAGTTAGGAGAGGAAGAGAGAGTGAATAAATCTTAATGTAAGTGTAGAAATTGGGCACTGTGGTAGAATGTAATTCCATATTAGATAAGTTTATTTTAATAGCCACACAGTGATGCAGTATCAACAACTGGATGACGTTTCGAGCATAAATTATTGCTCATAATCATAACAGTTTAGTCACACGGTTTCATAGTTTGTCTGATATATACTTTCTCTCTATTCTGTCTTTCCAGCTTTCTTTTGTTGTTTGTTACCACCTTCCATATCTCCGGCATAGGTGTTGAATCATTCCGATTGCACGTGTGTGGTGTTGAGTCGATGAATAAAGCCTGTCTCACCACTTAACAATATTACTTTTTAATACTCTCACCCTGTTCTACCCTATGTTGTGATTACATGCAAGTGAATGCAGTGCAATGGCTGAACATCTTTTTTCTAAGTTATTCAACTTAGCAGGATCAATTATTCTAGGTCTAGTTAAATTTTATGTTCCAGTAATCTAGTTGACTCTGATCTACTAGTTTGACTAATGCAATTGACCTCACAGTCATTACATGGTATTTGGTAAATTATATTATTTTTCTTAATTGGATCTATTGGGTCCTTAAACCGGCAAAGTTTATCTCTGAGAGAGTTGGCCGGAATGAGCCAATGATTTGAGCTAACGTCTGCTCCTCTTCTTACTTTTTTGTCCAGTAAGCTGCGTCTCCACTTCCTTGAGATTAGATCAAGTCAATTTGGTTTTTGGTTCGCCCGTCTGGTGACACCCATGTAAAGAGAAAATATATACAAGGTAAAGTGTGAAAACGTGTGGCTAAATTAATTTGATTATGAGCAGTAATTTATGCTCGAAAGGTCATCCAGTGGTTTATACTGCATCACGGTGTGATTATTACAATAAACTTAACTAATGTGAATAAACCTTGCAAACTAAATTTCCATGCAGGTTTTACCAGCAGACGTCATAGAGTGTCGAATAAATGTGATCCATTGGACTGATATCATAAAAGGACCTTGTGTCTTGTAGGTTCTAAGCTTTTTTATTCAATATTTATATCATAACTGCATAATTCGCTGTCAATCTCGCTTTTCATGAGGATATCTCTGACTATGAAGTTAACAATGCAGTGTATCACAAATTCCTGTACTTTGTACTTTAGGTATGCGTTCGAAAAAAAATCCTGGCTCAGTATGATCTGGCAAGTGAGAGATACTTCAAGACTTGGATACAAACATAGCAGGACCTAACAGTACCAATTTAATAACAGTATTCATATTCTTTGAAAAATTAATTCAGCCCCCGTAACTATAAATAACCTGACGAGGAGAAATCAATACACTGATGATTCATAAAAATGAGTAGGCGTACACCACTTACACCGACCAGTAGTGCTTAGCTAGCCAGATCGAAGTGATCTAAGCTGCGGACGGCCGTTTCTCTCGTTTGAGGCTGAGCTCATCAGTGGTGCACCTATTTTGGCTCAGTTCGAACCATCCGAACTGATAACACCACAAACCAAATTTGTAATTTACACAGTCTGAGGTGAGATTTACCGTAGTGTGACGGTAGAAGACAAATTGTGTACACCTTATCTTCAAAGCAGCATTTGTACAGATCTTTCGTGTTGTGCTAATTCTGGCCTTCATACTGTGTTTCTTTGTGTTCGTTTCACGTCCCTATGTATCTCCGCAACGTTATATTATTTGCTTTCTTCGACACTAAACCTATCTCCCTGCTATTTGATGTCTTTTATTGCGATGAACATCCCTTTATGTACATATATATATACTACTGATAAATCTTATCAGTAGCACACGCCCTAGTAGTTTCTTCTGGAGACAAACATTTTTCAGATTACTATACGTGATCTGCTTGGTACAACCAATAGCAATCAAGTGCCTAAAACCAAATAGTATTGATTAAATGAGATAAGCAGCTGTATACTACTCACACTAACGAAGAGACTTCGTTCATTGTTTGTTTTTTTTTAATTACACAATGCTTTCGTGAGAGAGATTTCACTGCACAAAATTATCTGTTCATCAGATTAAGTCCCAATAGATTTGAACAAAAGTCAAAAGTCTACTAAGATTTATGCGAATTACAATTGTGCAAGACAAAAAAAAAACGAAATATAGAATTGATTATCCTTTTTATCCATGTTTTACATGAACTACAATTCAAATATTACCTGTTTTCGTTGATCTTTCTATTGGATTCAATCGTGGGGTAAAACTTTTAAAGTTTTACACTGACAGTTTCTGTTAAAGCAACAGTTAATATGTATATATACATAACCTATTTCGCAGAATTTGATTATAATTTTATTTTTAACTGTTTTCCCATCAGCTAACTATAGACATAAATCAATAAGTGTTAATTATTGAAAATGAATTTAAATTAACATAGTTGTAAATTAGAAAGTTCATTGACCGTCATCAAGGATGAATGTGGGCTAAGTATGCAAGCAATCTATCAGATTTTCAATGTGTCATACATACATTGTAATTTGTAGTCTCAAACTTTATGTTCTCTGTTATTTTATTATTATTATTATTATTATTTTAATGGTCAATGAACTTGTTAATTTAAAATTATATCAACTTTTATTCATTTCTAATAATCAACTTGTATATGGTTGAGAAAATGTCAATGAAATTCTGAAAACGAATGTAGAAATTCACTGTAGAATTTATTACTATTATTTTCTTAGATTATTCAGGTTTTTAGGGGGTTGATCAGAAGATCTATTAAAACTCTAGTAATCCGAACTGCTTTCATTTGTGAACAGTTCTACTAGTCAAAGGAATAGTCAAAAAGAATGTTAGAACAAAGGACAAAATAGCTGTATTCTAGCTCATCTTTTGTGGATAAAGAACACAAAATTGGAGTTAATAAGGCTTTTAATTGATTAATTTTTATTTATTTTATTATAAATTGACTCCACACAGTATTTTTGATACTCGTATGGAATATTCAGCATGTGATATCGGTAGCCCAAATTTAGCAGGCCGACCATTGATATCAGGTGTGCATCGGCCGGGGACCGTACCCCGGACCATGTGTATGGTCGGCGAGCGTCCTAACCGCTGTGCCACCATATTTTGACAAATCTTAATTTTACCTTACAAGTTCGTCTGTTGCATAATGCTGAAGCCATTGGAATCGAAATTAAGAAGCCCAAATTATGTATTCACAAAAAGTTCGTCCAAAATGCTTTCTTCCCTTTGGTCACCAGTGGTTTAACTATCTTTGATTGTTCCATAAACTTTCTTAATTAAAATCTGATATTCACTTTAGTATTAAATTTTTCACCTTATTATATAATTTGCGTATTTTTCTCGAACTGCAATCCCATTCATCTTAAAAAGTTGATATTATTTAAAAAAAAACATCAAAATTGTTACTAACGCTTATTCTAGAATATCACTATATCACAACATTTTCAAAAGGAATATTTATCACTCCCAGCATAAGCATAGGGAGTGAAGTGGTAGAGTGTGTTAATTACTCCACTTATTTGGGAAGTTATACCAACGCTAATAAACTTGTTACAGACGAAATCTTAGCACAGATACAAAGGAGTTGTAAGGCATTTACCAGCTTACGTGATCTCTAGCATAGACATGATATCCTGCTTTCAAAAATACAACGTGTGTACTGTACAACAATTCACTCTGTTCTTCTTTAAGACCATGGGAGGTGTTCATTAAAAGTGGAAGATATTATGAACAGACTAGATGCCTTTGACCACAGGTGTCTGCGTTCTGTCTCCCAAGTTAGGTAGTATTGTGGTGAGAGCTGGCTGCTAGCCAAAGTTGGTAGACAGTAATTGACGTCAGTGTTTATGTCCCCAATATTGGTGGTGAGAAAATGAGAACAAAGGCTTTGCGTAGGCAGATACAGTTAGCATATGGATGATCTGACACAGCCACAAAGAGATGCAAGGTTAACTTTCTGTGAGAAACAACCAATCAAAAGACTGTATTTTCTACTAACAATAATCTACAATAATGTACATTAAAATCTGTAAATATGTGTTGATTTTCCTTAATAAACGATCTGTCGCCTGGCCCTTGTCTTCTGCTGTTTCAGTATAATATGATGATTAAAATTGAGGTTAGGTGCAGAAGGTAAGATAAGGAAAGCAAGTCAGTAGTTTGTGTGATGAAGCTGCATCGCTTGAGTTGACTAGAACATGTATGCTATCACCTTCGTTCACTGTTAACTGATATAGGATTAGGTTGGAGAAGAGTTAGGGGAGGTCAAACAAAAACTTGGCAGTTGGTTTCAGCCTATTAAGGAGGTGTATACTCCCTGGTTGGTGTCCTTGGGATGTTAAGGATAAATTGCTTGAGAGTGTTTATGATATGGCTCAAAACTGTTCTTACTGACGCAGTTACATTCACGCCCTGTGATTCCCAATATCTACTAAGCTGCTATGTGTTTCCACGTTACTATTCTTTCTGCCTCATATTTCTGCTTATTATTAAAATTTTCTTTTGAATCTCATTTTTCATCTGTTGTCTACCGTTTTGTGCTACAAGGAGTGTGTGGTAACTTCTTGAACTGCTGCACTTCTATGCCAAGTTCAACTTTGAAATTCAGTCAGTCACTCAGCCAGGTATTGATAGACATCGAATTCCAGGAAGCGTATTTCATCCAGTGTGGGCCAACAGCTGATCTTATACAGACATATAATAATTATACAAGCAATATGTAGTGTAAATGATGTGGAAGAATTTACAATTATGATATCATGAACATTCAGTGCTGTTTAGAATGTAAATTTCCTTTAAAAAAAACAATCGTAGAACTATTTAAATCGTGCCAGGCTTCCTCAGTTGTATAGCAAGCAGTTCATCATAAGAAGTTACACAGTACATGATACAAACTAGATAGCAGACTTACTAAAACACACATACACACACTAGGGACATTCATAAAGGTCTCCTCGTGTTGAAAAAGATACACCTCACTTCGTAGCATGTAAATAAATTTATTCCTTAACATTCAAAAAATGAATTAAATATTAACACAGTTCTCCCTTTGAATATTATTTTGCTGTCATTAAGCTGTTGAGATGCTTTGTTAACCGACAGCGTGTTTTATTGTCACAGAAATTTTATATATTTTCATTTTTTGTTATGGTGTCAGAAGAACAGAATGTTTACACTCCTTCGAATGACGACAGCCTTAGAAGACATGGGGAATAAAATATTTGGTAGTTGGAGGCAATCGGCAGTAAGCCTTCGAAATAGGTTTCGTGCTAGTTGGCAGTCACCAGTCAGCAAGGCGTATCTGCAACTTTGAAGGAACTCATGTTCCTTTTGAGATTCGAACCCGCGTCACCCAGTGCCGACTGCAGTCAAAGACGCTACCACTGAACTATTCGGGCTAGCGATCGACCTCAAAAAAAGAGACTAGCTGTATATTTCTTAATTTCTAAAACTGTCATCCCACTTTCTTCTTACTTAAAAGATTGACTAGTTGGAGAAAAAACTGTTCAAAATGGTGTTGGTTACAACAGATGACCGTGTATATAATTAATTAAAACACGTTGCTACAAATGACTTATTTGTAATCAAAATAATAACATGATATGTTTTTCATGAATTTTCTTTCAAAATAGACATAGGTAGAATGATTCCATATCAGCTAAAAGAATTATTGAAAACCCAAGACACAATTATTTTATAATAGCTAAAAAGACTATCCTAGGACGTACTAACACTCTCACGAAATCTCGAGCACTGGTATGACAGAAGTGAATTACAGCTCGAAAAATTTATTCGTGACGTTTCTGAATGAAACACTGGGTTGCACTAATACGTATTTGTGAAGAAAGATCAATTCCATGAAGAGTCAAAATATGCCTTGTTGAAAGGTGCCAACAAGCCCGAAATCCCATTTCACGATTTCCTATTGGTGACTTCAACAAATACTGTACTATGTCTTTACCCTTTTGAATAATGTTCGTATATATAAAGCTGAGAATTTGATCAGTCTGAGTTTATTTTTTGAAATTTCATCATCCATTTGGTCTTGTATTAGCTGATATTTCTATGGCCAATCTAGATTAGACTAAATTCAAGTGTGCAGTTGATGAAACAACGGTCAGCAAGAAGCCAGTTTTCATCAAACTTGACTTCAAAGGTAATGATACCATGAGAATCATAAATAAAAGATTAAGCACAGCCCTGTCCAGGACGTATCAAGCAGAAAAACTGGTCCCTATCCTCAAAACATATTCGTTGGTGCAGTCAAAGATCGACAAGTACCCCTCAAATGTTACCTTTAACTGTATATCCCAATTCACACGTATCTGAGGGAGCAGTTACATTGGAAGAACAGAAAGAAGGACCTACATCAGATTCTTCGAACATGTACCAAGGAGCTTCCGGTTGTAGAGGCCATGTAGTTTAAGCTGTTCAATTACAAAACACCTGATAGACACTGGACACAGAGTAGACGGGCTGGGATCATTCAAAATTATTGACAGACAAAACAGCTCAAGACTTCTTCGGTTTTTTGAGGCTACCGCAATAAAACGGCTGGAACCTTACCTAAGTGCTCCAAAGGAATCTGTCGTTGGACCCCAGTTATGCTGGTGACTCACCTCTTAATGGTTATCTAACTTCATTAACCTATCTTTTCAGTGCTCCTCTCCCCTCGCCTCCTTTCTTCCGTTCGACTTCCATACGAGATAGTTCTTCTTAACCTTATGAGTTATACTCACCAATTTATATCATCACCTTTTCATCTGACATCTTACACAACAAATTTTGATCTTCTCTTATCAAACTGTGTAATCGTTAATAACGTTTGTTACCGCCCTAACAACAAACTTGTCAATTAATTTTCTAGAAACTTCCGTCTGACAAGATATATATATATATACTTATACTTCATCTACCTGATGTTTTATCTCACCATGACACTCTTATAATATGCTTGTTGATAGACAAAAGTATGTTAAACTTTTCACTGACTTTTATTTATTAAAGATTATAGGTTGCATGCAGCTGGTAAGAACCGACGAAATAAAATATATTCATGTTATTCTGCAACAATGTTTGTTCTTCTTTTGCTCAAATTTCATCTGTTGATTACGTACAGACACGCAATCTTTATATCTGCCATTATAAACTAGAGGCTATTGATCCATTTGTAAGCACTTGTCACTTCTTCTCTTTTAATAGGGATAAATGTAACGCTGTATATAATGAAGACAGAGTTTCAGTCTAATTATTTGTAGGACAACAATTTCCAATATCTAAGTTTTTTTAACAAGGCATATATTGTTATGACTAGAACTGAGGAAGAGTCCCAAACTGGGACGAAGCAGCTGTCCAGTACTCTCAGGTTTTCTAGTGGTTCTCTAACTGATGTCAGCTCATGACGGTATCCTCCAACTAATCAAACAAACCAATACTTGACGATTAAAGCAGACTCATAGTGATCTCCAGATAGGAAACCTATCTCTGCGTTCTACTGCATCACGAAACACTCCAAAGACAGGAAAAAAACACAGTTATTCTGGAATAATTTTGCGATTCTACTAAAGAATAACAACATGAGAAACTCAGAATTACCTCAACGGTGCCATTAGGCGGCCATACAGTCCAGTCTAAATGCAAACGAGTACTTAGAATCAAGTAGAATATTCCACAAAAGGCAGGAACCAAAACTCTGTCCACAAGAATCACACATCAGCATTTCACGCGAACAGTTCAAGGTCAAAATGACCTTGATTCACTCAAACATAATCATACTGTACAACACATTATCAGTGTACACACACACACAACCACAAAGAGAAGCATTAAAGTTAGACATCAAACAAGCACACAGAGACAAATGAAAAAAGGAACAAATTAACATAGGATATGCAAATGTCAAAATAATCATATGCAGTCTACGAGAAAAAACCGAATAATAATTACAAAGTTAGTTGAGAAATCCAAATGAGTAGAAATATTGTAATTAGATAGTTCATGACGTATTTTCAATATATCACTAAAGCGGTAGTATGCAGAAAGTTTTTTTCTTTGCGTTATGCTCATCAAAGCTGTTAAAGAATTTCTATTAGACTTTTATGCAAAGTATAATACAATTTAATGCCTTAAATACTTACTTACTCTTACACGATTAGAAAGCTTCTCAAGAAGTATACTGTTTCTTTCTAAAGATATATAAAAAATGAAACATATTTAATACTATTAATGTTTGAATATCCTGATGTGTTCACCGCCAATCAAAGAAAAACTTCAAGAGTGTAAAAATTTAAATGAACTAACTGAAACTTTACAGATAGTAGAAGTTAGAATTAATGGGCCATTGACCTGTGTTCCAGTGGTTGAGTGGTCTACACAAGCTCGCTTTGTAATTTGAAGGCACTGGATTCAATCCCTAGTTAGGTTGTAGGTGTGTATTGATGAAGAGTCTAAGACAGGGATGAAATAACCGCCGGTGATGACCTGAATGGTTTAAGGGCACTCTCTTCCCAATAATTCATGAATATGTCAGCTATTATTGGTGAGATAGGCGATCCCATGGCCACTGAAATGTTGGTGGAGATATATAGACGATACACTAGTAATAGTGAAAAAAAAGATATTGAGAAACTTTTCCCACACATAAACAGCCATGTCGACTCAATAAAATTCACTATAGAAGTAGAGAATAAAATTGGGGAACTACCTATGTTAGACTGTAAAATACAAAGAATAACAGATGGTAGCATTAAAACGACGCTATATAGAAAAACCACACACTCTGGAAGATTCCTTGATTATCATTCAGCTCATCCACTCACGGTGAAACGAGGATTAATACAAGGTCTTGCAGATAGAATACGTAGACTTACAACAACGCCAGAGGACCAGTGTAAAGAAATAAATGTCCTATTCAAAATGCTACTCGAAAACAACTACCCAAAAGAATTTATAAAAGATAATATAAAAAAGAGAAAAAAGAGGGTAAAACCGGAGAATAACAAGATGGAAGAATGCAAAAAGACAGTCACAATACCATATAAAAATGGTACATCAGAGGCAATTCAAAGAAACCTCAAAAATATCGGCATTCACACAACTTTCAAACCGACAAATCTAATCAAAAATAAAATAAATCAGCTGAAAGATCCCATAAAAATGGTGGATAAAAACAACTTGATTTACAAAATATCTTGTGCTGACTGTCCAACTAAATATGTAGGGCAAACGTCCAGATCACTCAAAATAAGAGTGAATGAACATAAACGCCTGCCTAACTAAAGGTCAACCAACAGGAACACAAGCCTACAAAAATCTTGAAAAAAATTCATCGATAGCTGCACATGCATGGGACAAAAGCCACAATATCGATTGGGACAATGTGTGTATTCTAAAAACTAACATGAACAAATGGAAAGAAAGACTTATAACAGAATCGATATTCATTAAAGTCACACCGGATACATGTAACAAGGGTGACTCAGTACAACTATCAACAACTTGGAATATAATTCTGAATACAAACACATGAATGAACGTGGAATATAGCTCAAACACAAAAAAAACATGAATGAACTAAAATAATGAACTATATATATGAGTACAAATCATAAATGTGTGAATCAAACAATTCCAACAGTGGTGTGAACACGGGCAGTAATTTTGCTCGAAATATTACCAATAACAAAACTTATTATTGTGTGTAAACTATTGAAATATAATTATACTTTGTTTGAAGAATCTTGCTCATATTCTGAATAGGAAATACTTTGAGTGCTTCTAGCCGAAATCGTAACACATTTGTAGAAATTTAATTATACAGTAAATTTAGGTTTTTGATGGACAAAGACAAAAACCCCTGGACCTTTTAAGTCTTTAGCTATTGACCAAAATACTAGTTCAGTGACTCTATCACCTGAAACATGGTAAGCAGTTGCAAACTTTATTGCCATTTGTAATTCACTAGAAATTGTAATTATTTTTCGAGAAACTATACATGTTGTCAAAGTTTTTTACAAGTTTGACCACGGGTTGATATGAGTTACAGAACCACTGAAAACCAGGGATTACTGGACAGTCGTTTTATCCTAGCTTGTGACTCATCATCAGTGCGCATGCACCGGGTTTCGAAACTAGGACATTCCGGTTACTTGGCAAACTTGTAGACCATTCAGCCACTAGGACCCCGACTCAGTGGCCAGCCCAGCCCATGAATTCTAACTCCTACCAATTTGTGATTTTAGCACGGTTAGCGCCAGCGAATGTCATCATTGGAGAGTATTTGTCCTCACTCCCAACCGAGTCGACCCCACTGGTCACGACTTCTCACTAGAACTCCAGGAGACTTCATCCAACAGCCAGTTACTAGCAAACATCAGACTAATTTTCAAGGGTTTGTTTTCAGGGATTTGATTCGTTTCAAATTTGATCACGGGTTGATATCAGTTAGAGAAGCATCGATAACCAGGGAGTATTGGGCAGCCAGTGAACACCAACGACCCAGCCAATAATGGAACCAGGGCCCTTCAGGTTACGAGATCAGGCTCACTGACTATTCAGCCACTTATGCCTAAGAGTCCCAAGATAGGATGAAACAACTGTCCAAAGCATCCTGGATTTCAATAATTACTTTAGATGATGACGAAAATCTAACAACTGAAACCTAAGGTGATTATTATTGGATTTTACCAAAATCAAGGTAACTAATATTCAAACAATTAAAAGTAACTAATTACATTTACTAAATAATGAAATTAGCATAGTCAATAGAAAACGAATAAAGTATGAACAAGTATACAGAAATTAGAGCACCACTTTGAAATAAAAGTATATACATAGCTAAGTACATGAACAACACAGCCTAGTCTTTATGAAGTTCTCGACATACAACTACATTACACGGTAATAGTAATCCTGAACAGTTTTCATGTTGATGGTGAATTTTTTGAGTCGGTTGACATAATGTCTGCTTCTTTTAAAAACTAAATTATTAATATATTAGCCGAATAATACGCCCTTAGAGACAGAAAATGGTTAAACTGGATATCAATGAGATGCTCACTAGCGACTGGCCCTATTCACGTAGGTAGTTACCTGGGGTTCTAGTGAGAAGTCGTGACCAGTAGGGTGCAGCAGGTCGGGTGTGAAGACAAATACTCGCCGAAGACATTGGCTAGGGGTCGCGCTATGTCGTGAATTGGCAGAAGTTAGAATTCATGGGCTGGCTATTGGATCGGGTCCCAGTGGCTTAATGGTATACGAGCTCGCCTTGTAACCAGAAGGTCCTAGGTTCGTATCCCGGTGGGTGCGTACTGGTGAAGAGTCCCAAACTAGGACGAAAGAGCTGTCGAGTACTCCCAGGTTTTCCAATGGTTCTCTAACTAATGTCAGCTTATAATGAAAATCCTGTAACATATTATTCTATTCAGCGGTCACAAATCTCTCATAAAATTCAGTTAAGGATTTTCTAATTGTACAGGTTTATTTATTTCTATATCTGTCTCCGGTGTTCCTATAATGTAACAGGTCGACAAGTGCAAGTTACGGAGCGAGCACATTACCATCCTAGATCGTAATATGATAGCCTGTCGAACTGTAACTTCGGTTTTTTTATTATTTTTTAATCCTTCACGTTCCCAGTGGAACATAGATCTTCAAGCTAGAGGCTTGAAGTTTCTGTAGCAGTGTTTATTTTTACAGGATGAGGTTGCTAGCCTCATGCCCAACCTTTCTTCTTTACCAGCTTTTATTTCTGGCTCAGCGAGGTGAAGGAGTGCGTCGGCCGGGGACATAACCCCGGACCATGTGCATGGTCGGCGAGCGTCCTAACCGCTGTGTCACCGTTTTACTCTTGTAACTTCGGTAGATTTACAATATAGAATCTACTATGTTTGAAATTCAATCTTTTGTACATGCATCTAGGAGGTAAAACGCTTTCTTGCCAATTTCAATGTTCTTTGGTATGCCTCTCAGCTTGCTTAAATAACATTTATTGTTGTCATATTGATGAATTACATAAGATGTTTTGAAGACAGTTTCAATTTGTACTTTACCTACCTGACGTGATACGAAATATTTTTTGTAGCTCAAACTGTGGGAAGCAGAAAAATCTCTAGGCTACATTTTTACATCCTAAACCACCTGGAGAGAAATTTTTTTAGTTACCGCGTCTTAATAACGTCTGCAGAAAAACAAGCTACAATAACCGAAATCCCATAGTTAAGTGGGCATCATAAATCTGTTGTCGTAGGGAGATTTTAATATTGTACTATTTGAAATTGATTTAAAAAAAAATTAATACACAACTGCAAAAACTAGTGGACGAACCACTATGGAATTCCATACAGAAGCCTGTGACTATTGGTCATCATTTTGACGATATCACATGTATATCTTACACCTCCTCATACAAACAATTACAAGATTATTGAGAAGAAAAATTGTGCTGCACAGCTGTTCCGTCCTGGTTTGGAACTGTTCGTAGATAACTAATTGAATCCCTGAAAAGCTACACCTGAAAATTAATCTGATGCTCACTAGTGACTGAGCACAGAATGGAGCTCTAGCAAGAAGTCGTGACCAGTGGGACTCATTAAACTGGATGTGAGGACAAGTACTTGCCAATGAGATTTAGTGGAGCTATGTATTGTCAGTTGGCAGAAGTTATAATTCATAAGCCATTGGATTCTTTCCCAGTGGTTGAATAATCAGTGGGGTCACATCGTAATCAGAAGGCCCCGGGTGCGTACTGCTGAACAGTCCGAACTAGTACGAAACATCTATCCAGTACACAGTGGTTTTCGATGGTTCGATAAATGATGTCAATTTCATGGCCTGACTTCGAGTCTGTCGAGTCCCATCAAACCGACACTTCGAAGATACAAAATTCACTGAAGAAAGAAAGGAAGAACATATTTGCACGGTACTTCAGACACAGCAGTGTGTCAAACAGTTCATTAACTTAATTGAAAACCTACAACTGAAGATCTTAATATCATACAGGAAGAAACTCAGAAAATCCCTAGTAGTACAGAAACTACATGAAGAGTTTGTACCATATCCCGAAAAATACATAAGCAATTTTTCAAAAATAAACAGAAGGTCTACCTCTACGATTTAAATACCACGAGCCTAACTAGTTTTTCAGTAGAAACACATTTCGAGTATTTAAAAGATCTACTGTCTGACTTGAAACCTATACACGAAGAGGTAAAGTGTTTTTTTTTTAAGTCCAGGATGGACGATATTGCGGAACACTGTCAAATTTCTCCTGTTACTCAGTGTAAGTTGTTTGCTAAGAAGCAAAGATCAGAGTTGAAAAACTCATAAAACAATGATAAAATTGTTATTGTCAGACCAGATAAGGGTTCTTGTGTCGCAGTAACGAACTGTCAGGATTACACTATTAAATAGCAGTGCTACTGAGTGATCCAATGAGATTCCAGATGGATAAGTTAAGAAATGATGCAATAGAACTTTCAAAAAGAAAGCGAACAAGCATCTGCAAATATGTTCAAACTTATCCAGGGAACGAGTCGGTGGTTCCGTAGTAGAATGCTCACAAGCCACACACGTGGTTCAAATCCCGGTCAATGCATTGCTAAACCTTTCTAAGCTGGTAGTAATACCCGTACAGAGGGAGGGTTGGACACGAGGCTAGCTACTCCATCCGTGAAAGGACAACACCACCGCCACTGAAACTTCGAGCCCTATGTTCCCCTAGGGACGGGAAGGAGTGAAATAAAGAAAAAATAATCAAGGGAATCAGTTGTATGAAAGAATTCATTCCCTGGTGTCTAACCGATCCTAACATTCTGTTACACCCTCCCCAGGTAAAATAGCATTTTTTAAAGAACGTATTTCCGTTCGCGTAAAATGTGTTCAAGCAACCTAGGTCAGAAAAAAATCCGCAACCGAATAGCAGTCTTGTGGTGTGATGCAGATTGATAGGAAGCAGCCAAAACTAAAACCAACATTTTAAGTAAGTGATTGCAGAGTTTACTTTGTGAACATGAAATAACCTCACTTGACAACTTATTTAACCTTGGGCCAATTGCCAACCAATCAGAGCAACTTATTCTTCTCTGACCTTACCGAACTTCAAATGTGGGTAAGAATGTGTTTTTTTTTCTTTAATAAAGGTCAGTTACCATGTCTTTTATCTTTTCCCATCACAAATCAACCGTCCGAATGAAAACGATTTTCTTATGCACGATGGTATGGTCATCCATGAATGTGAACGATTTAAGTTGAAATCTTTGACAAACGATCAACTTGAAGCCCAAATCACTCATCTGCAGCCTACAGTCAATTTAGTTTGCTGATATCAATATGTGGGTGTTGAACTTTTTAGGATAAAATCTGACGGTTACACTAAATGAACTTATCTGCTGAGTATCAACGACTGATCAACCTCCAGCATCATACGAATTTAATCCAATCTAGCTGCTAGAGTGATCAAGATGTCCATGAGGTTTGCTGGAAATCATATACCTTCAAATTACACTCTGATCAGACCACCCCTGATTCTACTTCGACCGTTCATTGTCTTAGTCACTCACGTAATATCAGACGTGTTCAGCATTTCATCAAATCTTATCGGTATAAACAATACAGATGCCAAAACCGTGATACTGTTGGACACAAAAACGGTTTTTGCCGGAAACACACACACACAACGACATTCACCGCAGTCACCTTTCGGATATCCCATTCTCAACCAGTAGTTTGGTAGATGCTTCGCGTGCTCATGCAACTGCCGATAAAGAGTTTGTTAGCGTTTCATGAGAATAATCAAACACCAGCGGAAACATTAATAGAAAGGAGAAACTGCCAACCGCACACACAACACTTTAATACCAAAACTACCTGCAAGTAAATCGCCAATTAGCAGCCCCAAAATCTTCAGAGATTATAAAGCAGTAGACAGGAATTTAAATAGAAGAATTAATGAATGGCGGACGTTGTAATATCATGCATGATGTCATAGTCGAAACAGACATGTGGACACGACACACCAGAAGCAAAACAAAGAGTGTTTTCATTAAAAATATAACATATTTTTATTTCGATCAGTTATCAGCTATACATAGAGACACAGACACACAATAATAGTTTATTATTATTATTTCTCATTATTCTAAATAAAACTTCATTACACACATCGTACTACTTCGGGGAGAATCATTGTATTGTATTGTCTCTTCTTCATGGAATTTAAATGCACATCTTATCACGAATAATGAATGTGAGTTACTTTATAAAGACGTAGAGATCGATATAAAGTAGTGAGACATAAAGAGAGAGAGAGAGAGAGATACAGACAGAGAGAAATGAGAAAGGTGGTGAAGCAAGAGTTTAGCGTATATGTCATATATAAAAACAACTTTACATCAGCAGCAGCATACAAATGCCTTCAAGAATAATAATAATAATAGTAATTATTATTATTATTACGAATGTACTAATTATGGAATACATAATAAATGTCTTCACGGGAATCTAAGGAAGTATATACCAATTTATTATTAATTAGCCTTGTTAGTAATAGTAGTGTAATAGCGATAGCAACAGAAGAATAAATGGAAGAATTATATAATATAATAGGCAAACAATAGGGAATGAACAAATGGTAGTAGTAGTAGTTGTTGTTGTTGGTGTAAAAATGGGGCGCTAATACAATAAGGTGGTGGTGGTGGGTACTACTACTATATATCATATTTCATGAAAATGTTTGAAAAAATCAAAAAGTCTTGATTAATAATTGACAAATAATTAAAATAGAATGGAAAATTGACGAATAGAGAGAGAGAGAGAGAATGAAGCAATATTCTTTCGCCTTTTCTGTTTATCTATTTATTTATTTATTCATTATCGTTGTTATTATTATGAGTATTATTATTGTTGTTATTATTTGAAGCGTTTAGATTGTTTCTTTAAAATAACAGTACAAAAGAAGGAAGAGGAGGGAATGAAAGCGTTAACAATGCATACATATATATATTCAAGTACTGGCATATATATATATATATATATATTACTGCTATACATATCAAAATCGATTTGCTGATTTTAAAGCAAAGCAACAACGCATAGAATATATATATATATATACTTGTGGTAGGTATACTGAACAACAAAGATCTACGGGAACAATAATAAAACAAGGCAACACATAAAAGGCGAAAATATCTAACAAACAGTAGTAATATTATTATTATTATTGTCAATAGTAATGGTAGTAGTAGTAGTAGTATAGTTACTAATCGTAATAAACAAACATAAGCCAAAATAAAGGAAGCCAGTAGAATTTTAAAATGTACACACAAGTGTTGTAATAGAAAATTGATTGTAAATTTATTTATCCGGTTAAACATATTAGTAGTAGTAGTAGTATTACACAGTTAATATATGATTTTTTAATGAGTGAAAATAAGTAAAATGTGTAACCCCCCCCCTCTTCAAGGTGGACTGATCAAACAGAAGCATACATCGAAACACATGCAGACAGACACAAACACACACGATCTTTTTTCCTATCCATCCAACAATGAAAACAGCAGCAGTACTAACAGATAAGGAGAGAGAGATAGCGAGAGAGAGGAAAAAGTATTTGTAGAGTTAACTCATATATAATCCCCTATTATTCTAAAACGTTTGGTTATTCTTTTTTTTTAAAAATTTTCTTACTATCAAAAAGAACGAACTTGAAGATGCATAGCACGCAATAATGACAAGGCAGTAAGTAAGTAGGTAGTACTTTTTTGTTTGTTTTGTTATTCCTGTCTCTACTATTATTATTATCATTATTATTATTATTACTATTACTAAAATACTATTTTACTCTTATAGAGGAAGCTGAAGAAGCAAGAAAGAGTTTCACCATTAGTGTTAGTGAATATGATGTGTGAAAGAGTAGAAAGACAATCTGACAACAACAACAACAACAACAACAAAAAAGTAAATAGACAGACTAGGTAATGCATTGTTGTTTTATTCTCAAAAAACTTTTCTTTTCATGAAAATGGAGAAGAAGAACAACTCCAAAAAGGTGAATAAGAGTTAGCGCGCATATATGCATAAATGTATATATATATATATGTATATATATATATATATATATATATATATATATATATTGGAAATCCACTGGTGTAAACTAAAACAAAACAGAGAGCGAACATAGGAACAGAAATTATGCGATTTGTCTAAAGCATATGTCAATCAACGAATATATGTGTATATATATTCCACAGTGTGTATAGGATGTCGATTCAAGGAAAGAAGTTATAGAGAGAGCGAGGGAGAGAGAAAGAGAGATCAACTAAATAGCCTACTTATATACTGAAATATACCAGAGAAATGTGTATCAGAATGTAAAAATCAATAAATACTGAAATAAATAATAATTTAAGACAAACCAATCTTGTCTATCTCAAGAGATGTAATTTAACTACTACTAAATAGGAATTTTCACTAAAATGATAAGCTTAGTTAATAGTAATAATAACCATTAGGCTATACTCTACAAAGCTATCAAATAATAATAATGAATAATAAGTAAATCATTGCACTACTACATTAATATTGCTTGTTTTCTATATTTTGAATGGGAAGAAATACATATATATAGATATATATACACATAAAAAGGTTACCTAAAGTGTTATTTTCTTGTCATGATTAACTAACTATCACACATGAGAGTATAACAAATTCAGAAATTACTTATTCTCTTTGTCATGATGTTCGATCTGATTTCAAGTGTATCACATTAGGAACAGGGTTAAATTGTGATAAGGATGAATGTCCTTCGTCTTCGTCTTTCTCCTCCTCCTCGTCCTCCTCCGCTTCTCCCAATGAATGTGGCGTTAACAGTACTGTGGAAACATTGAGTGGATGTTGTGTTGGCGAATTTGAGATAATACAATTAGGCATTAGAATAACATGTCTGTTTGTTACAGTATTTATACTAGCTGTAACCGTAGCCGTAGTAGTAGTGTTTATTCTTTTTGTCAACGTATTACTAATACTAGTGCCTAGACGGCAAAAGTTAAGCCAAACAGGAAGCAATATGAAATTGTTCAATGAATTATGAATACTTTGCAACCATAGAAAGCAATAAAAAGTAAATGAAATTGTCAATATAACTGCAAATGTAATATTATCAATCTTAAGCATAACACCACCACCACCACCACCACCACTATGAAGTGTTAATAAAGATGAATTGATGATAGAATCATCATCATTTCTGGATAGATTAATATCATTATCATTATTATTATTATTATCAGTATTTGTTAATATTGTACTTTCATCATTTAAATTAATAGGAAATTCTAATGTTGGTATGGATAACAATCGATGCAGACATCGATCACGGAGTTGAGTACATGATTGATTATTATTGACATCTTCATTATTATTATTATCATTATAATTAAATGATGATGACAATGATGATGATGCTGTTGATGCTGATGACGACGATGAATAGGAGGATGATGATAACAGTACATCTGATTGAAGTGAAGATTGTGAAGATTTACTGTCAAAAGTCGATAAAGATAGAAGTTTTGAGTCTGTTATACCAAAACAACATTCAGATTCACATGTATTCACATCCCAATAGACAGCTTGATATCTTGAACTATGATGATAATGACTCTCTGCATATATAACAGATAAATAAATAAATAAAGTAAAATTATTATTATTATATATTACTTAGCTAACAAATAAAAATAAAACGATTTAAAATAATAAACTAATGTTAACTCTCATATAACGAGAGCTATCTCACCATCTCTCTCATATACTAGTTAGTAGAGGAACTAACTATACGAAATTATAACCACTTATATATTAATTCATTTTTATTATTATTATTTAAACGCAGAAGAAAAAACTTGGTACAATATGGCACCAAGAAAGATGCACCACACAATAATAATAAAACAACATAGATTAAAAGTGAAAAGATAAGTAGAAAAGGATAAAGAACTTCATCTGGAAGGAAAACAGTCATGTTTAACAAGTTCAAACAGTATTCGTTAACTATCATCAGGAAGGGAAGAAAGAAGGAAATCGCAACACGTTCGCCATTGATTACGATTCTTGGCCATATCCGATAACGTTTCGAGCCATCGATTCGAGCTATCTCGCCGACCCCAACCAGGGAGTCGTGACACACCAACTGATGCTAATCTAGCACAAATATCCTTCATCCCAAGACGCCACGTCATGGACTGACTACCCCTCCGCCTTTTCCATCCCGTCCCAGGGCTAGCGAACAGAGACCTGTACGGAAGCCTCTGGGATGACATTTGCAACACATGTCCAAGCCACCGGAGCCGGTGTTTCCAGATGACGACACTCAATGAATGGTGATCTTCACTGTGTTCAAATACACTCCGCCGAACCTCAGAATTACTCACGCGATGATGCCATCGAACGCAAGCAATCCTGCGGAGACAGCGATGATTGAATACGCAGAGTCGCCGCACATCCTCAGCCTACTCGGAGAGACCAGATTTCACAGGCGTAGAGCAAGACATCCCGCACCGCGGAGCATTGTATACCCGACCTTTGACAGCCAAGCTAACGTTGCGACGGCGCCAGAGGTAGCTCAAGTTGATGTAGCCCCCCCCCTAGCCTTCATTATACGGTTGGAAATCTCATCCGTCACCCCTCCGCCAGCACTCACACAACTACCCAGATACACAAACCTATCAACAACTTCAAACGATTCACCTGCAAGCAAGAGTGAGGGCAGGTACAGGCTCCTGCCAGTCTTGTAACAGTGTGGTGAAAGCTGTCTACTAGCCAAATTGGTAGACAGTAATTTACGTCAATATTTACGTTCTCAAGATTTGTCGTGAGAAAATATGAACAAGACTGATTCAAAAAACGACCACAGCAAACTTTGCGTAGGCGGATGCAGTTAACATATAGAGGAGTTGACATTCAAGAAACAGTCACAAAGAGATGAAAGACTAACTTTACGTGAGAAACAATCAATCGGAAGACTGTTTGTTTGCTTAAATATCCATAGTAATGTACATGAAAATATATAAATATGCGTTGATTTCCTTAATAAATGATCTGTTGCCTGACTCTTGCCTTCTGTCGTTACAACAGTACTTTGCACTTACACGACGCAAAGCACATACCATACTTACAGACACCACTTATATATAAGTAATAATTAGCTTTACGATCAGGTGACTCCCTGTGGTTATGTACATAAAGATGAAACATCCTGCTTACTGCTTGATTCTCTGAATGATATTAGCTCCAGAGAAGAAATCCATCAATAAAAATGAATCAAATCTTGACAAATACAACATCTATCTCTGAAAAAAAGAAGATTAACCCAGTTTATTATTATTATTATTAAATAGGCAACTGTCAACTATTCAAAATGCATGCACTTAATTGTTTGACTTGTACAACATTTTATTATTATTATTATCATTATTTTCCAGAGTAAAATATTGTATTTAAAGATAAGGTCTGATGACATGTGGACAAGACTATGTAGTATTTACTATTAATTAAATATATAAAAGAGTAGGCATATCTCATGTTGTATACAATTACAATGACTATTTTCATGCGCAGTATGTATATATATGCAGGGAAAATATTATTGCATGAATCAAACAAAATATGAAACCTGTCTTCTTTGTCTCTCTCTCTCTCTCTTTCTGTCATAAAAACAGCAACAACAAAAAAATAATAACTAACTAACTAACTAACCATTTATTGCTAAATATCACTATGTGACAGTAGAATAATTCATTCAGTTTATGCTGATCAGTTAGAAAGAAATTAATTTCACTAGGTTGAATATCTCATCTTCCTTTCAAATGAATTTATAATTATTCTTATTATGATTATTATGCATTCCAGTTGTTTGTTCTTAATGGAATAATATTTGGGAATTCAGAGGCACATCTCCATTCCAGTCTATTGGATGACATCAGTTCACCTAGGTTATATGACTACTGATTACAAGTTTTCATTTCGTCTTCACATGATCTTGTTTATGTCACCTTTGGACGCTTAACCTGTCGCTTCCCATTCGGGATCCAAATAAACGGTCTGATGCGCAATATTGTCCAACAATCTCTTCAGAGTGTATCTAATCAATAATCATTCCCTTGTTGGGTAATAGGTTCTCGACTGCTTTTACTCTCAGAGTACACTGCTGCATATCCTTTCCGGCTGACCGGCCATCTGATTCATCGCTATAGAGTGAAAGTAGTTAGCTGTTAATAAAATGCTGTAGCTCATTGCAAATGCTTGTAGTGAATGTCATGTCTCTAAACCATACGGAAGCATTGACTTGAAATTAGCGTTCCTTAGGGGCTAAGTAGTACAGATTTCCACAATAATTTCACAGTAATGAACCCCTGCTTCTCTTACTCTATCCGATCCCTATTGACTGTGACATCTTCATCCAAGTCGTTTGTAGTAGCCGCCGAGGTAAATGAAAAAAAAACCGATTTCCTTCAGATAATTCCCTTTGATGATGATTGTTGTTGTTGCTGTTGGTTGGATGTATCTTCATCACCTCTATCCTCTCTATAATCATCAGAAGTTCTGTGTTCGTTGCCTATTTTGTCGACTAGTTGGTTTTTGCATGTATACATTCGTCTTTGTGCAAAGTTCAGATCTTCTACGGCCATTTTGTCATTGCAACGTTTGCATATCTTCTCACTTCCCTCAGATTGCAGAGTGATCCCATCCATCGTTGTGAGGAAGATTGCAGGTGATAGTTTGCAGCCTTGCCTCACTTTTGCTTTCACCTCAAACGCTTTGGTGAGCTCTGCATTATGAATTATTTGGCATGCCTCATCATGATATAAATGTTAAGTGAGGATGTCAACAATTGGCAGCACTCTATAGTTTTGATGCAGTTGCCAAAGTATTTAGCGGTTGACAATATCGAAAGCTCACTAAAAGTCGATAAAGTTGAGGTAAACTGCAGGTTCTGTTCGACGATGGGGTATAGTGTTGCAATTTAATCCGTACATGATATACTTTTTTCCTGAATTCAGCCTGCTCCAGGCACAGTCTTCCATCTAAGGCATTCTTGAATCTTTCAAGGATGATGTGGTTTATTATTTTGCTTGGGGTGGACAGGGGCACATACTTAAGTTACCATTCTCTGACAATTTGACAAGATGACCCTTATATCAATCCCCAAGTATCTTGTCTTAATAATAATAATAATAGCTTTATTCCAAACAGTATTTGTGGTACAGGTATGGAATTTTCAGCGTGCATTACAATATTGCATCTAATTACCTCATAAATTTTATAAGATTTTAAAAATAAAAAGCAACAACAACAAAAAAGAAAAAAACAGAAGTAAAAGAAATGAAAAAAAGAACAGCATTGCATTCACTTATTTAAACAATGCACCACAGGATATGAAATATAAAATTAGTGTGTAATAGAATATGTGAGCAACAATATAATAGTAACAAAGAAAGGAGAACAAAAGCTAATGGGAACTATTTGTTAGAGTGCCGCAGTAATTTATACGCGACCATAGATATCGGGTGTGCGCCGGCAGAGGATCGAACCCCAGACCATATGCATGGTCGGCGAGAGTCCTAACCACTGTGCCACCGATGATCGTGTCATACCTAACAGTTTTCTCATCACATAATAGCTGTGCCAGATAAGGTATTGTGGAGTTTTTGTACTTGGTAGTCCTGGCATATAGCCTCCTATAATTGCTTCTAGTTCTACCAGATGAAATGCCAGGAGAGAGCTGCGTATAGAGAGGGTGTTCGGGGTCTGACAATATAGTATTCGCTAGTTTCTTACATGACATTATATGTCTATCCACAATGGTGTTAACCAGTTGGTTTAACGAAATCCCACTTCCCCTACTAACAGCTTTTAGTGCCCTACGCAGCAAAGCAAAGTCTTTCTTAAGTAGTCCAGGAAAGATTAATGGGGAGCAGTAGAGAGGGATGGTTAGAATACAAGAATTGACAAACTGAGAAAGCAAAGACTGCTTTATACCAGACTGCCTTAACTTCCTAACGTAGAACGTTAAGCGAAACATCTTTCTAGTAACTAGCAAGATGTGAGAGGACCAGGAAAGATCGGAGGAAATACTCAGTCCAAGGTACTTGACATTAGATGTAGTTTCAACCTCTATGCCGTCAATGATAGTGGGACCATGTGAGCTAGCTAGTTGTTGTAGGTCACGTTTTCGTCTGAAAGTGAAATTTACTACCTGACATTTAGAAGGATTCAGCTTAAGACCGTTTGAAGAGGACCACTGACTAATTTCCGAGAGAAAGTTATTTAATATGGAACAGTCCGACTGAGAGTTGACAGGCATAGAGACAGAGAGTTCATCAGCATACTTGACAAAAGTGGCTACATCAGAATGGGGCAAGTCATGTAAGAAAAAAGAAAAGGAGAAAGAACAGCACCTTGAGGAACACCAGCTAAAGTAAGTGAGGTAGTGGAGGACTTTCCATTGTAGACAGTGTACTGCTTCCTATCAGAAAAATAGGAATGCAACCACTTATTTATCCAGCTCTCACTCTGTGTTGCAGCAAGCTTACTTAGCAAGAGAGATCTAGGTACAGAGTCAAATGCAGATGTGTAATCAAGGAAGGCACACCGAACATATTTGGCTCCTCTATCTAAACTAGAGACTATATTATGATATAGAACAACAGCGGCATCTAAGGTACTCTTACCTCCACAACTAAAGCTGTAATGGCTTTACCAACTCCACAGAACTCTGAGTCCGTTTTCAGTGGCTTCTGGTGGGGTTCTATCTGGTCCTGCTATTTAAGAATTATGACATGTCTCTTCCAGTCTACACTGATGTATGTCAGCGGTTCAATGCTTGCCAGCACCTCACGAAAGATCCGGATTTGATTATCAACCGAGGTAGACCCTATCCTCAAGTTCGAAAAATAAAAGGGAAGGTCTGGCGTGGGGCTATCAGCTCCACTTTGATGAAAAAAATAAAACAAAAAAACACCACTACTGAAACCTAAACATCTTAAAGCCCTCTATGTCCCACTCGGAATCCAAGGTATGCGAAGAAAAAACCCACTCATGTACTAATCGTTGTATGACAACTACTTCACACACACAATAACTTTTGATGAAATTTGACAAAATTCTTCGCCGCATCTTCACTTGTAAGATCATTCGAATTTATTTCTCTACAGGGAGGGAATACAGGAAAATGAGTCACATAATTTACCGTCGTTGAAGAATGTAATTATTACACGATTGAGACAATAAAGATAAAAAGTAAACTGCACACACACACACACACATAAACGGATAGATAGATAGAGAGACAGACACACACACATGACAGTATGTCTTGTTAAAATTGAATATGGAGAGAGAAGAAGAACATCACAAAATGAGAACATGAATTCAAGATGTTTAAGTTAAGAAAAAGAAGAACATGGAAACTATCTTAACGCAAATTTAACCAGTTAAATAATAATAATAATAATAGTAATAAGAAGGAAATATATTATATATCATACAACTATAATACATTAGAAGGCAATTTTATCAAAATTCTTTCGTGGTTGGTTTACACCATAAACCAAAGAAAGAAGAGATAAATAATGTAAATAATGTAATATTTAAACAATATCAAGTTAAATTCAAAATAGGCTGGTGTCTTAAATAACTTTTACTTTCAGGAAATTAAAAGAGGAATTTTATTTTAATGTTAAAACTGCTTCTGTTACTGGTGTTGTTGTTGTTGTCGTTATTATTGTTGCTGTGTTGACTGCACGCAATTCTTGAAAATTAGGATTTTTGATATTCAAACAATATATATATATATATATATATGTATATATATATATCAGAAAGAAATACTTTTTTCAAAGGAGAACAAAGATGTAGGAAGAGGTTTTCTACAAATTTATTGATTATCCACAATTTAGAAAGGACTACGAAGAGGACAAAGATATATACGACGAAAAATATATAGATGTATATATATTTATATGGATATATATATATATATATGCAAATCTAATTAGCTATTTTGATTAATTTTTTTCCCTTTCGCCTACTTTCACAACATCTTTCGTAGTACACTTTCATCATTTTGTCACTATATTATTCGCTACAAGGTTTGTTGGAAATGGGGATGTGTAAGCGAAAACCAATAGTTATTGTTGTCTAATAATTGGACGACATCACATCACCAATAAAATTGACATAATGTGTGTACGCGATGGAGGTAAAAGAAGGAAAAAATGGGAATGATTTACTCACCGGTCGGTTAATTTTATTGTGAAAAGACCCACAAAGCTTTTATCAGACTATAAAAATATACCATCAATATGAATTAGTGGTCATATATATACATATATATTGGATACATATGTGGTGACATATAGTATCGAGTTGTTCGCCATAACCAGAATAAAACAAGGGAAAAAAATAATTATTTCACGGTTGTTACATATAATAAATGGCTCACCAGCATGCAAGCAAATAAGCACCTCTGAGTACTGAATAAACGAATAGATGAAACACAAGATAATGCTAGTATGCCTAATATGTAAATCCATGACACTTTTTGCTTTTCTACGAGAAATACATAAAACAGTATAACATGGATTTTATTGAAATCGAACAGTGTTGACGATATAATCACATGTGAATATCAAAGCAACTATCTAGTTATTTCCTAGTTTTCAGTATTTCTGTTACTCACATATTCTTTTGAGATTTGGACAATGAACGGAATATTGTTAAAGTTATTCATAAGATATATGTCAGTATTAGATGGTTGGAGGCAATCGGCCACAGGAAGCCTTGCTTGACCTAGGTTTCGTGCTAGTTGGCACTCATCAGTAAGGAGTATCTGCAACCTTGAAGGAACTCGTGTCCCTTCTGAGATTCGAACCCATGTCACCCAGTGCCGACTGCAGTCAGAGACGTTACCACTGAGCTATTCAGGCTGGTGATTAACCTCCTGTAGGACTGTATTGGATATTTTTGATTGCACACTAGTCAGTAACTAGTGTAATGTGTCTAGTCCTATCTTCGCTGCAGACTGAATTCTATCAGTCAAGCTTGCAATGTGGTCACCATGCTAGGTGGTTCGCCATTACGGTGCACTGTGAATTGTTCGTATTAGATGGTTGGAGGTAATCGGCAGGAAGCCTTGGACTGCAGCACTGGGTGATGCGGGTTCGAATCTCAGAAGGGGCATCAGTTCCTTCAAGGTTGCAGATACGCCTTCCTGATGAGTGCCAACTAGCACGAAACCTAGGTCCAAGGCTTCCTGTGACCGATTGCCTCCAACCATCTAATACGAACAATTCACAGTGCATCGTAATGGCGAGCCACCTAGCATGGTGGCCACATTGCAAACATGACTGATAGAATTCAGTCTGCACCGAAGATAGGACTAGACGCATTACACTAGTTACTGACAAGTGTGCAATCTAAAATAAGATATATGATTGTGACTGAACTAGTGTATATTTGGATATATTTATTCTAATATATTTGAATAGCCTAGCAAGATGTCATTTACCTTCAGTCCTTTTGAGACTATATCCATTTTCAAATTAATCACATCTCTAAAGGAAAAATGGATGGGTTAAGAGTGACAGTAACCCTATTTAACAGCTGTTTGAACTCAGTAGTCCAAAACATATCTTTCATATACCAAGTTATAAGCTACACAATTCTTGTATGAGGACTGAGGATATTATCTCCAGTTGCTAAGGTTGAAATAGGTAATCGAACCCGGGACTTCTCTACTAGTTAAAGTCGAATTGTTTATAAGCCGATAAGGCATATATTTCCATGAACAATAAAGAAATAAAGCTAAGTAAGATTGAAAATAAAATGAAAAAAGAGGGATTTGAAAGGCATAAGGGGAATTAAACAATTTCTAAAACAAGATTTGTTGAGATGTATATGTGTTAATAAACTCATATTTTTCTTCTTTCAGTGTTTTTAACTACCTTTATTATTAAGCTAACTTTCTTTTTTAACTGTCCGTCATGTATTACTGTTGTAAGCGAAATATTCTTGACACAATATTCCTGTTTTCCTTAAAACCTTGAAATTTCAGCTATACCAGTTACTCACTTAAAGAAACATATTCGTTTTCAGGTTAGACCACGGACTGATATCAGTTAGAGAGCCATTGAAAACCAAGAAGTACTGGACAGCTGTTTCGCCCTAGCTTGGAAGCCATCGACAGTACGCACCCCCACCTCAAGGGTTTGAGCCCAGGACCTTTCGGTTATTTGGCAAGCTCGTATACCATGCAGCTACTAGGACCCGATTCAATGGTCCATGAGTTCTAACTTCGAATAATTCGTGATTTCAGTGCAACCAACCAACCAATGTCATTGCCAGGAACTCCATCCTTACTCCCTAATGGAAGGACCCCACCGGTCACGCCTTCTGACTAGAACTCCAGGTGAATTCGTCCTGTAGCCAGTCACTGATGCTCATTTGCCTTGTAACCAGAAGGTCCTGGGCTCGAAACCCAGTGGGTACGTGCTGCCGATGAGTCCCAAACTAGGACGACACAGCTGTTCAGCACTCCCTGGTTTTCAATGGCTCTCTAATTGTGATATCAGTTCGTGGTTCAACTTGAAAACAAATAGAATCCCTACAAACTGATTCTTGAAAAGAAACATATTCACTGAGATAAAATAGAAACAAAAACTAATAGCATATCTGTTGTAATTATCTATGCAATAATTTAACAGCGAGGTGTACAGAGGAAGAATAAACACAACTGTTCATATAAACGCAGTAATAAAATTAGTGTTCAATACAATTTGGATATTTACATGAGGGAGAAAAAAAACTTCAAATTAATAAAACACTGCAGGTAGAATTCAAAGGTATTTTAATTACAAATTTCTAAGCTGTTAAGTTTTTCAGACAAATAATAATAACTAGTTGTAACACAAAGATTGGTCAATAAACTAGGGAGAATAAACAAGTCTGAATGATTATTACTGTGACAGACATATAAAGCGAAATATCGTATTCTTTAATAGGGCGCTTGATTGTTTTATCAAATTATGACGAGCGATTCATCAAGTCATTCTTCAAAAACTCATATCCTTTGATCAATCATTTGAGCGTACAAGTACAAATTAAGTAAACTGAAACGAAATAATATTAGCTAGTAAAAAAAAAACATTGCTTATACAATTATCTTAAGAAGGTCAGATAAGTGTTACCATAACAACAGAAAAGACTACAAAATAATATATCCTACAAGTTCAAGATGATAAGTTTAGAGAAGACATGGACAAGTATAAGTCAAAAGCATCAAAAGAAATAATATGTGAAAAGAACAAACAAATAATAATAGTTGATTAGATCTTAAGAATTTCAGAAAGGACTGACTGCCTTAAAACAAGGAAGTGTGTGAACTTTGTGATAGGCAGGCAGATCAACAATCACCAACTTCATGAGTTGGTGATTTGACTATCTCCAGTTAATTGTTTTTTTTTCTCGGCATAATCCAACTTGAACATCTGGGTATAGTATTAGCCAAGAACTGCTATGTCGAATAAGTCGGATGATCAGGCTCACGTGGTAGAAAGAAAGCCGGAAGGATGATGCAGAAGCCACTGGTTACAGTCCTATCATTATGGGTAGCCCCTATATAACGTGTGCATTATTCAGAGAGTCTGATTATTTTCAAGGGAATGTAGCGCATTTGTAAAAAATTAATTTCTACACGACCTGAAAGCGACACTCTTCGTATCACAATGCCTTTATTGACAAAAGAGATTCGTGTTATATTTAAACCCGAAATGCAAAACATATGAACATCAAAACAAAAGTCGAAATACTGAATAATCAATCATTTTAGTAAGCGCAATTTTTGTGTCAACAAAATTTGCGAGTGTTTCGCTATTTATATGGAAGTCAATTCACTGCATAATCTTCGCTCAATCAAATTCGTCATCTGCGTACAACAACAAAGTACAACATGAAAAAGTCGCCCCAGTTTCCTTTGAAATTAAAATATATTCAGATCACAATATATGGTGGAGCTGTGGCTCCTTGGTGTTTGCGCTCTGCATGCGTTCGTATCACGCTCCACCCACCCAGGTTTGCACAGCCGTGTTGCATCACCAAAACTCACGCAATAGGCTTCGCAAATTGCCAACTGTATGCAATTGTAACTGGTTCCTGAATGAAATTTCATGTTTCTCCTTTTTCACAATATGTGAACTAGAGAGAGAACGGATATACATGCAGGATACTACAAGCTCATTTTATTTCGTGGATTCTCTTCAACTGCATACATCCTAAATAAATCAATTATATGTTACAAAATGGTGTCTGAACACATCTTTTACTATGACTTCAAGTTACAGATAGAAAGTATAGGCAACATAATTTCAAAGATGATGTAAGTAGACAATTATTTAGTGTTAAAAAGTAACTATTTACATAGTAATCAGACAAGGGCAGCAGAGTTCAGATTTCTCTTGCAAACAAGGATGGACTAGAGACAAATTACAAGGTAGATCAACGGAGTAAATTTATACATATTATAGTGGGGAGTTTAAGAGGGTGGGAGGGAGTGAATGGCGAAGTAAAATTATAATATAAATCAAATAATTTAATTTAGTAGATTTGGAACCTTAATAGTGAGTTCAACTCAGTCAGTGAGTGAAAATCAAAATCAACATTGAGTGGAATGTTATGCAACAGAACAAAACACAAAAGCACACGAACAAGACGATTACAGTTACCAGAGTAGTGACCAGCTAGTCACACAATCTATCTGTGTTTCAACGACCTCTGAGTCCTTTTCTTGTGAACATATTCATGGTTCATCTTGAACAGACACGAATGAAGCGGGAAACAGAGAGAACCACCTATTAATGCAGGTATGTTGACGACACGTTTGTGGTTTGCAACAATGTTCGAAAAACACAATGTGTCTCACCCTCACATAGCACTTACAATGGACCATGAACGTGACAATGTTTCGCTTCCTGGATCTCAACATAAGAAGAAGAAATGATGCGACAGTTGAAATATTCATCCACCTACAAGACAGAAACTTAGACTGGTCAATACTTGAATTATCACCGTTTTTGCCCGATCAACTACAAACGGGGCCCAGTGAAAATGCTCTTCAGCAGAGCTAGAGAGTTGCATTCAGAAGATAACATCGAGGAGGTGCTTGCATTCATCGAAAGGAACCTTATCGAAAATGCAAACCCTCGGAAGTTCATGTCAAAATATGGGAAGGAAAACCACCCAGAGCGAAAACCGATATATTTGAAAAGAAGCAAGTTTTTATCTGTCTAGCACACAAAAGCAAAGAGGTATCCATAAGAACGGGACACATAATTAAAGGTGCATTGAAAGTAGATTTCCCGCTGCTAGACTCATTCCACTTTACAACATAGTATACTCGCTAACCCAGTCACGTCCCTATTGTGCTTGAAATAAAAATTAAATTTAAGAATGATGCAATGTATTTGTTCATATTTAATAATATACCGAAAGGTTTCGCATACATTTATTACATAAAAGGGAGTATTTATTGATTATAAAAATAGAAGCTTTTAAAGTGTTGATGAAGAGCCACAAACTGATGTTGACGATCTTTCTTTAAGCTTCAAATGTCACAGATGATATCTTCATGTACCACCTACATATAACACCGGAAGAAATCCAAGATACTGGTGGTTGTCAACGCAGGCTGATGAGTGCCAACTAGCACGAAACCGAGGTCCAAGGCTTCCTACCGATTGCCTCAAACTATCTAATATCATCAAATTAATGTGCACCGTGATGGCGAGCTACCTAGAATGGTGGCCACATTGCAAAACCTGACTGATAGAATTCCGTCTGCACAAAAGAAAGGACTAGACACGTCACACTAGTTACTAGTGTCCAATCCAAATACCCACTACAGTCCTACCGGAGGTCAATCGCGAGCCCGAATAGCTCAGTGGTGACGCCTCTGACTGCAGTCGGCACTGGGTGACATGGGTTCGCATCTCAGAAGGGACATGAGTTCCTTCAAAGTTGCAGATACGCCTTGCTGATGAGTGAGTGCCGACTAGCACGAAACCTATTTCGAAGGCTTCCTGTCGATCGCCTCCAACTATCTAATATCATCAAATTAATAAATTCTACTCGATCCTTCATCAATAGTCAATACTACTACACTGTGCGATGAATGGATAAAAAGAATTGTCTCGAAATGTTTAATGATTCTCCGAAATACATTACAGAAATATGAATACACCTTAGTTTATACCATGAACGTGAAGAAACTTGTACAACCAAAGAATGCATTTCCAATGTTCGAGCTCTCTTCTAAAATTGATGTATTTCAACTAAGCACACTGACAATAAATTATTTAAAAGTCTTCTTTCCTGTAAACCCGATACGAGATATCATCAGCTGACAATCATAGATGGTGTGACTGACTTATTGTAATAATAAAAATTAACTTATTAGTTATGCTAAATATCCTTGTAAAATATCATAATTTTCCAGTTTAGCTGACACCTTATTTTTGTTAAGACATTTGAAAGTAGAGTGCTGTATCATCAATCAATTAAATTATCATCGCTGCACTGATTGATGATATTGTTTTGCCAAATAAACAAACTGGAAGAGACACAACAGAAGACTTTTATAGACACTGATGAATAATAGCCTAATATGCCGTAAGAACATGTAAGCGATAATTAAAATGTCTTGTGATGTCTTGTTTCCTAGGCTAGCTATCTTTTTAGTTACTAAAATTACTGAGTATATTTCATCAATCATAGAAATCAATCAGTGTGTTTCTACATAAAACTAGATATTCTCATAAGTAGGTCAAAATGAAGGAAAAATAAATGAGAAAATTAATTAATTCTGTCAATAAAAAAAAACAACAACCTGACATACACACATACAAACATACATAGACAAAAATTTATTTATCTACAAACAAATTATATTAGAACCGGTGTGTATGGTAATCTCTAGTATTACTGATACTTATACCGAAATGAGTTCATTTAGTAAAGTTATACTAAAGTCTCTATTTTAACAATTCTACTGGCATACATGGGATAAAGGATACAGTCACAGTATTTGTATGTCTCTCTTACCATTGATTCATGTCTAATACAAAATAGGAGAAAGTTATACAGCTGAATAAGGATCAAATAATCCTATTATATATATATATATATATATATATATATATATATATATATATATGTATATATATATATATATAATACTTACCCTAAGAGATTTAACAGGTTCAATGATGAATAATAAAGGTGAAGCACTGGATATTATTAAACGAGTAAAAGGTTTAATGATGATGTACACATTTATGAGCCGATTTTATATGAAATAATCCTATTTAGTTTCACTTTCTACTGCTTATCATTTCACATCACCAGTTCGAGGTATATGTATATACATATAGTGTAAACTTTAGACAATTCCAAAATTATTTAATTGAATTTTAGATTTTCCCGGTCGATTGATTGAATCAAAGTGCTCGGTCTCAGGTTGACATGTCGGCTTCTTGTGCGGATGCTTTGACGATGTCTGGGCATATAATTAGAAGTTAATTGGTGGATGGTGACTAACAGTGGAATCCAACATGTGCATTTCGTCCTATTTGGGACTCGTCAACTGGATGTGCCTGCATTCCTCAGTGAGTGATGATGTTCCCACCAAGGCTCGAACCCAGTGCCCATAGTTTCAAACGCCAGAGCGTTATCCACTAGACCACTTGGGCGATGAGAGTGTGAATGATGATATTCCCATCGTGGCCCAAATGGCCTAGTGGATAAAGCTCTGGCGTTTGAAACTATGGGCACTGGGTTCGAGCCTAGGTGGGAACATCATCACTCACTGAGGAATGCAGGCACATCCAGATGACGAGTCCCAAATAGGACGAAACGCGCATCTTGGATTCCACTGCTAGTCACCATCTACCAATTAAATTCTAAAATTAGGTTGACATCTAAGTTATTACTTATATAAGTATTAAAAAAAATCAATAAAACTGACAATGATCTAGAGAGAGAGATGTATATGATGAATGAAATTCTCCGTAAAATAAAATAAATAAAAGGTTATAAAACTATCTTAAGATAGACTAACCTACTTTAATAACTTTCAAGAACATAATCGAAATGTTAATCAAACAACTGATTCTGAAAATGTACTAAACAGATAAACAAGTCACTTGTAGGCAGCATCCTTTCAACTACAAGCAATGAGAGTGAAGACGTCAGGATTGGAAAAGTAAGACAGACCTTCATTAATCTAAAAATCAGTGTGGAAATCTGATGCACTCAGGAGTAAGAAGCGAAATTCGACTTTGCAATACTCATGTTAAATCATTAGTGTTTCTATATACTTCAGAGAGTTGGTGCGTATCAGGAGGAAGTATTCCTAACAGTTTGTTGTAGACCTTTATCAACACCTACTTTCACTCGATACTGAAGATCAGATGATAGGCCAGAAAGAAATAGTAACAAGGAACTCTAGCAGAGAACCAACTAAAAACGCATAGCCTAACAAATATGTAGAAGGAAATGGATCGGACACGCATTTAGGAGGTCGTTGAGTAACATTATACACCAGGCCGTAGAGTGAAACCAGAATAAGAAACGACAGGTTGGGTGTTCGAGGTTGACATGGAGGATATCGTGTGAAGAGATGACACCTTATGGCTGCAGAGAGCGAGATGAAGTGGAGATGTATTGTCCGAACGTTATATTCTATTTGGAAACCACGGAAATAATAATAAATATATAACTTTTCTATAGTTTGGTTTTTAAGGGTTAGTTTTGTTTTTACGAGTTGATCACGGATTAATATCAGTTAGAGAATCATTGAAACCACCAGGGAGTACTGGACAGCTGTTTCATCTTAGTTTAGGAATCATCGGCAGTACGCACCCACTGGGGTTCGAACCCAGGACCTTCCGGTTACAAGGCAACCTCGTATACCATTCAGCCACTGGGACCTGATTCAATGGCCAGCCCATGTATTTTAGCTTCTACCAATTCGTCATTTTAGCGCGACCACTAACCAATGTAATCGGTGGGAACTCCATTCTCACACATGACTGGATGGACCTCACTGGTCACGACTTCTCACTAGAACTCCAGGAAACTCCATCCTGTAGCAATTACAATAACCACTACTCTTTTTAAGGAGTGATAGTACATCATTCTTTCTCACGAATCATCTTCTGATGGAATTACTATATGAATCCATTATTTTTCACGCATATTGTGATTTACTGCGTAATCAATTCATCATATTTCGTCTCACCTTGGTCTTTGTCAGATCACCAACCAATCAGAATAGCTATAGCCAGCCAATATGTACAATCCATCCAGATGCCCATGAGTCAACTTTATTATGGTAAAGAAAATGTATATGATGTGTTATTTCTTAATAAAATATACAGTATCTTACAGTCACAGGTCAACCTTTATCTTTTGATACTTGCGTGGCTCGATGAAGCGAAAGGTACAACGGACAAATAGACGTATTAGCGTACTAGTCAAGTTCATTATCGTTATAACAATTAGCGGCTGAGATATAACAGGAAGCACAGAAAAACATTTATGCAATGAACTCTTTTAGCATAACCCTTTCAATATATAAAAACTACACTGTGAATAATAAACATACTAATATGTTCAACTAGATGAATGCAAATGTAGGTACTATAAGATGTGTACGCATTCATCCTATATATATCCTTCCTCTTATTGTGCATAACAGCAGTATCTTCCGAGGAGAAATGATGTCATAATCAATGTTCATACACACACACACACACTTTTCGCTAATAACATTTACATCACGCTTATTTTAAAAAACATAACACCATAAAATCACAGAACTTTTAAAGACCAACGTTTTTCAGTTCTGTTACATAACACATTACATTAATTGTAATATATATATATATATATATATAATATATATTAACGAGAAAAAATTGTCTTCTATCAATGGATATTTGAAAAGCCAGACAAATAGCTCTTTTTTGGTCTATGCGGATTGTTCGTAAATTCAGTCAAATTATTTTTGTCAGTTATTTATTTAACATTTATGATAATCAACCTAAGGCACACAAAAGAAATGCAATGACTACACAGCCAGAATTTGACAGTTCATAAATATTAAGGTTATAATGCCTATTTCCTTATTACTATGACTTATAGTTAAATATCCCCTTAAAGAATCATCAAGAAGTTGTACCTCTACTCGCATTCATAAGCCTATACATACCTAAGTAGATTTTGAATACAATTACAGCATACATTACAGTAAAAACATCAGGATCTGTTATATATATATATATATATATATATATATATATTATACTTCTAATCTCCTAAATATTGAAAACTTTATTTTTGAATAGGCAGATTTTCGCATTTTGTTTAAATGCATGCCCGGTTAAGAATAACTACGCCTTTGTGTATTTCATCGTCTATATATACACATACTTTCAAACAGTATCTCCTTGTTGTGAGTCAATATTACGCCTATAACATGTAAACAAAATAATATTGAAACTTTAGATTGGTGATTATTATTATTATTATCGTTACTATAGTCGCTTTAATTTCTTTAAAGTGCAAGTGGAGTAATCATTATGTATCATTAATCATATACTACTTACAACGCCTATCCTAAAAGGCTGAATATTTATTCCGATTTTTCTTCTAAAAACTGCAAATACCGAAATTATCTACTTATTAATTGTATAACTTGATTATTACTATGGTGAATTTAATCGTCACTATTAATTTATTATGTATACATATTTATATTATTATAAATATGAGCACTCAATCCTCATTCATTTATTGGTTCTTCCTCTTACCCCCCCCCCACCTTACCAAGCCTCCACCTTATACTCGTCTCTAGTTTACATGCCAAACTAAGTAAATATTGCCAGTCTGTTCGGTATCAGGATGATATTGATTTTTTCTCTCTTTTCATTATTTCCTTCATCTCTGTATATGTATTTATTTATTTATATTTTTGTCTCCTCTGTGTTAGGTGACACATAGGGAGTAATTATCATATCTTTATCTTTATACAGACAAATAGAAACAGTAACAGAAACATCTTGAATTAGATCATATGATGAAGATAAAGACAAGAATTATTTATTATTATTATTATTACTACTACTGATGCTCAATGGGATTCAGGCATATTGACAGACAAATGGAATATAATAACTAATGTTCAAAAATAGTCTGTTGTTACATTTACTACCAAACACAACACAGTAATCATACATTACAATAGATTATTATGTGTACAACAGATTAGATGATTCTTTCACGATTACAACACATTTACACGATATCTTCTTCATCATAATAGGGGAGGGTTTTTTTTCTTTCTTATTGCTTGCTTCTATAAGATGGCAAAAAAGGCACTAATGCTTTCTTCTCATTCTATTCCATCTTAATGAAAATGTTATCACAATGATAAAAATCATAATATTAAGAATGCTATTAGCAACAATGCCTACTGTTATTATACTATCGATGACATAACATTATTCAAGAAAAGGGTAAATACATACATATAAAAGAACGAATCCTGTGATAATAAGAACTGTTAAACCAATTGTTAAATTGGAAAAGACTTTTGTGAAATATTACTCTTTCATATATATATATATATATATATAGCAGAGTTAAACCCCCTAAGCACCACTAACTACCAATGGATTGCGACCGCACCAATGACCTTGAAAAGTTAGCGAAACCTGGCAAACAATGTTGTCATGACCAATAAAATATGTTCATCGAAGTGTTATGTTACTGAATGGGATATCTGGAAAGTTTCAACCTAGGTTTGGGAAAGATTGAGTAACGGTTTAAGCCAAAGACAAATAAGGGTTAGGTTAACCTAATAAATGCGACATTAGGGTTGGTTAGAGTTAGATTACAGTTAGTTTAGGTATATTTTTCACGTTAAGGTTAAGTTCAGGAAAGAATTGGGTTATTGTTAGGGTTAGAAAACCTAAATAATTACATGCATAGAATATGGTTAAATTACTCCATTGATATAAGAATAGAACTTGTGCACTGTGGTAGAGTATAATTCCGTTGTGGGTAAAAAATGCATAAAAACTGTATAAAAGTGTTACAGAGGATACCTTCCTCTCACATGTGATAAAAATAGCTCTCAGTTTTAGGTTATAGTATCAACAGAGTATAATTCCATTGTGGGTAAATTTATTTTGATAAAGTCTTACACTGTTATACATTAATATTTACTGATGACGTTTCGAGCACAATTTATTGCTCAGTAAATATTACTGTATTACACTATGAGACTTTATCAAAATAAATTTTACCCACAATGGAATTACACTCTGATGATACTTCAACCTAAAACTGAGAGCTATTTTCGTCACATGTGAGAGGAACGTATCCTTTGTAACACTTTTCTACGGTTCTTATGCATTTTTTCATAAATATATGCATTCGATACACAAAAATGCCTCTTTCCCGTGATTGGTGCGTTCGAAGTCGTTCGCTGATTGGTAGTTAGTAGTGCTTAAAGTTAAACTTGGCCATATGTATATATTGACCTAGAGAATGGACCACTAATAAAAATCGAGTGGAAAAAGAATATCTCAGTGTCCTGGATAGAGTAAGTGCTCCGTGAGCGATAAGTATAAAAATAACTGCTTAATAATAATAATAATAATGGGAAAAATATACACCTACCATCACACAAAAATGCAGGTTCACCACCATTTGAGGTAGAGTCTGCAGGATTTAAGTATGGACATACAGTTTCGACCTGAGTACACCATGAAATACAAGGTTGTATAATCTCAAGCCGGAATAGTACATGAGAAGTTAACTGAAACTCTGTAAGAGTAGGATATCGATATGTGCCCGCGTGTTCTGACGTTGATTCTATAGAAGGCACAGGCGATGATGACAACAATGATTTATTTAATAGGATAGGGTCAGTTACTTGAACACCAGACAACTTTGAATTAACAGACCGATCTGCAGATACCAACGAAGTATGGGGTTGATCTAAGTTAACGTCAGCTATGTCATTGCTTATTGACTTTCGTTGTAAATGCATAGTTATATCTGAATCATCTAATGGATAGTACAGTGGGAATTCTGTTGCACAGTACCAATTTCTGTAAGCTTCCTAAAAAAAGAAGAAAGAAAGAATCAGAATTAAGAGTCGCTGATAAACGGAAAGTACAGAGAATTAAAAATGTGCAAAATTCAATGCAAAAAAGTGAAGAAATTAGTAATAAACTGAGAAAACCAATATTAACCAATCGTTGTGAATTTATACATAGTCTATTATGTAACCAATATCAAATGAATACAATAATCAGTATGAAGTGTAGAAATGTAACTTTACTCACAGCATCGAAAAGGACTAGAACTGCAGAAATTGTCTCAATTTCATACGTTTACCTTGGTATGAACCAAGAACAATAAAATGTGTATGAAACATCATCCGAAAACAATACTGTTTCAGTACATGATATACCAAACAATATGTAATGTCATCCCCCTTTTTTTTTATGAACATTTTCTAAGAGCCGGTAATCGTGAGCTTTTCTGTGATTGGAGCTAAAGCTTTTGGGTAACTGATCTCATAGACAGTGATGAAACTCAATTGAGTAGTAAAAGAGCTCCACCAATGAAAACCAATAATTATTATTAGCTATTCTGTATAACTTTTAGGCGTTAGGTAGAAATTGTTGAAATGCCACACACAATCACTGCATTGCTGTTCAAGTTGTCATGTTAACGCATTGAGAAAATGCAGAAGAGTGGAAACAGGATAAAAGTTGAAAACACAAAGTGAATAAACAAACGTGGTAACAAAACTTAAAATGTCTTCTGGATCTGACTTCATAAGCAAGGATTAACATTTAGTTCATCTTTCTTTAGTCATTTAGTTAAAACTTAGCTAACCCATACATCGAAATTGCTTTTTATGTGAAGGATGGGGATGCTAACTAGGGAAGCAAGTTGAATAAGGCTTCGGCAAACATGATCCACTAACTGGAAACAGAAAAAATATGTCTTTTCTTCTGAAGGGGTGTATGCCAAAAGGCATTCTCACTTAGTCATTTTTTTTCTTCTAATATAAAATATGATGATCAGTGACAGGATATTTCTTGACAAGAATTAGCCAAACCCAGTTGTGTATAGTTGCTAAACCAACTCGAACTCATTTCTCTCATCAAGTGATAATTATGTAATGGTCTACTTTATTTTACGTAGAAACCTTCAATTCTCCAACTAAGTATCATCCACAAAAATATTACAAACATCTTCAACTTAAGCATGAATGACAGTGTCCGTAATACTTCGAATACAAAGCATTTGAGGTTTGCATATAAATCCAAATTCACGTCAGATAGAAAAAAGACACGTCATTTTTCTCCTCTTCTCAAAAGTACCTCACGGATAAAATCATCGACACCGACTGTTTCATCGGCTAAGTATTTCATCTGCATACAGTAGGAGGAAGAATATTATAATAAGTGTAACCAAACTTATAAATTTTTTCATTAACGCCACTTCATCTGAGGATATAACGTATATTATTCAGCGTGGACAATGCAGTCACAAATTATTTGTCCTTTCACACTTCTGTGAGCATTACAATGCGTACCCACGATAAGTGTTAGGCCTAGAATTTCTTCATATTAAACTCACTTATTTGAAATTCCATGTGGGTTTGTTTCATGTAACACACAGTGGTACAGTATTGATAACTGGATGATGTTTCAAGGACAATGTATTGCTCATAATCATATCAATTTATTCACACCGTTTCATAATTTGCTTTGTACATTTTTTCTCTCGCCCTTGTGTTCTATTGTAATTCTACACATATCCGGTAACAGGCGTTGTGTCACTTCAACTGCACGTGCTTGGTGTTGTTTTGGTGGTAAACCTCTCTCTCCACCGAACTATATTGCTTCTTAATACTTTTTACCGTATTTCCAACACCATCGTGTGCTGGTATATTGGGAGTTCTTTGTTTTATTCCTTTCCGTTCCCAGTGGAACATAGGGCTTCAAACTAGAAGCTTGAAGTTTCGGTAGCGGTGGTATTTAATTTTTACGGGATTTTTACGTGTTTTGTGTTGATTCAGTGGACATATATCAGGTAAATAACCACTATCTCCACAGAACTATACTGTTTTTTAATAGTGTTTAACGTATTCCCATTCCATTATGTGATTACATGCAGGTAGGATTTTTAACGAGGCTGGAATTAGGATGCTATTTAAACCAACCAACTCTCTCAAGTGCAAAGCTTGGCAACTTAAGAACTCAATATATCCAACTGAGAAAGGTAATATAATCTGCCAAATACCATTTAATGTCTATGAAGTCAGTTACACAGGTCAAACTAGTAGATCGGGGTGAATTAGATTATATCGGAACATAAGGGTTTAGTTGGAGCTAGAATGATTGACCCAGCTGGGTTAAATAATCTAGAAAATGTCCAGTTATCGCAATGCATTCGTTTGCATGTAATAACAAGATGGGGCTGGAATACGGTATATAGTATTAAGAAGTAGTATAGTTCGGTGGAGAAAGAGGCTTTTCACCAAAACAACACCAAGCACGTGCAGTTGAAGTGACACAACTCCTGTTACCGGATATGTGTAGAGTTGCAATAGAACACAAGGGTGAGAGAAAAAAATGTACAAAGCAAATTATGAAGCGGTGTGAATAAATTTGATGTGATTATGGGCAATACATTGTTATCGAAACATCATCCAGTTATCAATACTGTACCACTATGTGTTACATCAAATAAATTTATCTAATATGGAATTATACTCGCCAAATTCTACTCTTACATTATTTATGTGAAAGTCAGCTGTCCAACTCAACAGTAAAAATGACTTGATGATAATCTAGAAATTTTTATATGGAATTATCCAGTTAACAATAGTCCTAGTGGGGAATACAATTGCGACTTCTATCAAACCAATGTGATTACGGCAATGACTCACTGACTGAACGATAATAATAAAATTCAGCATAGAATTATATCTTTGTGACCGCCTTTCAAAAACACATATTAAATGAGGGAGCTGAAACGAAATGATAATTCTACAGGCAATTAAGGCGATGATAGTCCGAACAACTGGAAGAGAATCAATGGAACTATTTACGATCCAGAAGATCTCGTTATCATATTTTAAAAAAAAGTGAAAGCTATGAATTATGCACTTCATGCATTGAAATGAAAACGGGCAATTCATAAATGAAGAGTAGATATAAAGATACTTAACAGTTTTGAACACTCTATAAACAGGGAATTATTTCTGCTGAAGGAACTGTGGCTTACACAGCCAGACGTTCAGAAATATTTTTTCTAAACATACTAGTATTATTGAATTCAATTTAGATTTTCCCGTCAAAGACCGAAGTTCTCAGTATCAAGTTGACATGTCGGCTCTTTTTGCAATTGCTTCGACGATGTCTGGTCATGTAATTTGAAACATCATCACTCACTGGGGAATGCAGGTACTTCCAGGTGACGAGCCCCAAACGGGACGAAAAGCGCATCTTGGATTCCAACGCTAGATGTTATCCACCAACTGAATGCTAGGATTATTTTACGTGATTTTAAAGGGGAGGGAGTAAATTTTAACCAGGAATTTTACGTACTTAAAGTTCTACAGATGCTAAGATATATCTTAAATAGATGAATTATTTTGAGAAGACAATTATTATAAAATAACTCCGGCTAATTTTGCACCAATTAACTTTTAGACAGATATCAATAAACTTTTTAAGTATTCAAAATGCATATTTAGAAAAGAGTTACAATCTCAGTTATCTCAGTGACTAAAATAAGGTCATTTGAAAGAGTTTTACCTAGCACAACCTGATTCATACTTTCATACATTTATTCCCCTTAATGAATTTGAACAAAGCAAGAACTACAATTTTAGCAGAATAAAATGGTACCATCTTTTATTTCGTTGTCTTCTCGTCAGCTGCTTACAGGGCAAAGACATTATTAAATGTATCTACAAAAACAATTTAGCATACTTGCACAGAGTTCATTTTAAACAAAAATCAATCGATCAATGTACGCATACACTAATAATATATACATATATATATGCAGTATTAAACACAATTCCGAACTAGAAAAGAAAAGGCGTTCAGCAAAGAGTTACTTTTTTCGGCGATATCATTCTCAAGCTGTACAAACCGCAAATTTATAGTAATTTTTCTTGGCAACAAAAGGAATATTTCCAAAGATATGTTAGTGCAATTGTTAATTTTTGACAACAAATTACGTAATTTAGAAGGCGTTAATCGGTTAGAAACTAAAATAAAGTTACAAAAGTAGGTTGGGTGACGTAATCTAATTGCTAGGGTTCAATGAAAAATGAATCAGAGTCAAGTTAATAATCTGAGTAGAATTCACTTGAAAATGAATGAGTTAGGTTAATAAGCTGAGTAGAATTCACTTGAAAATAAATCAGAGTTAAGTTGATAAGCTGAGTAGAATTCACTTAAAAATAAACGAAAATGGAGTTAGCAACAGTCGTCATGAGGGTAGAGATTTAATAGAGGGTGGGGGTAGAAAATAATGCAATTAAGAAACAGACAAACAAAGAAGAAAGAGGTAAGACAAAATTACGTATTTGGTGTTGAGATAGATCAGGACCATTGTAGATTTAGTGACTGAACAAACTTCTTTTGTATGCAGAGTTCAGGATTCAATATGTGAATTGCCATTGCTTCTGCAGTTTGAAGAAGTTTAATTCGTACTCTTTTGGCAAGATTCCCACGTATTGTGCAGATAACTGAGAAGTTGTTTTGTGGGTTTGCTTGGTGTCCGGATTCGATCAAGTGTTCTGGGATAGAGCTGTGGCAGGGGGATCTTCTTTCTCCTTTATAAAACCATGAAGGTAAGTGTTCGCTGATTCGTTTGGATAGCAAACGCTGGGTACGGCCGACATACCTAGCTCCACATGAGCAGGTGAATTGGTAGATGCACATTGATGAGGCCCCCAGTGGAAGCTTGTCGTTCACGTTCGTGCGAATTACTGGTTTCGTAGAGAAAGTTAGTCTGAGTTCAGCTGCGAAGAAGGTTTTCTTCAGTGAACGGCACAGGCGGTTTCTCAGTATTGCTGCTGAAGAATCTCCGTTGAATTGTAGATTCAAATAGAGAAGTTTCTTGGGAGCAGTAAGCATAGACGGTTTTTGTGTTCCGAACAATAATAATCATAAACAATGAAAACTCTTCAGCATCTCACATTCGGATGAAAAATATCCAAAATGAAAGTCATGCTTCACGCTTACTAAGATTATTCAATGATGCACACGCCAATATTGAGTTCACTATGGAACATGAAAGTGATGGGAAGTTCCACTTCCTTGACATCGCCATGGAACACCTAGAAGACAGTAGTCTTCAAAAGTCAATTTATCGAAAGTCCACATGGAAAGGACAATACTTACATTTCAATAGCTTTTGTCCAAATAGCTTTAAACGTGGCTTAGACAAGACTCTGTACTATAGAGCGAGGAGAATATGCTCTACAGAGAAATTAGAGGAAGAATTTGAGTTTCTTGAAAAGACATTAAAGAGCAATGGGTACCCTCAAAGGTTCATCAACAAGTATGGAAGATCTGAAGGCACAAATGAAAAACAAATCACAATAGGAAAAAAGCCAATCTACTTTGAGCTTCATTATAAAGGCGAAAACATTGCAGCGATGATCAACAGAAGGCTGAGCACATCACTAGCCATAGTCCATCCTGCAGCTAAGCTCGTTCCCGTCTATCAAACAACTTGCTCTTTGATGCAATCAAAAATCGATAGATATCCTTCTTATGTTAACAATTCCAACTGTATATACAAATTTACATGTATCTGAGGGAGCAGTTACATTGGAAGAACAGAAAGAAGGGCATATCTACGATTTTCTGAACATGTACCAAAAAGCTTACGTCTAAAGGGAACAAATGCTTTAAACAGTGCCGTCGCCAGGCATCTCCTTGACACGGGTCATGAGGTGGACGTCAAAAGGTTGTTCAAAATTATCAATAAGCAAAAGAGCTCAATTCTCCTTAAGTTTTCTGAAGTTATTTCCATCAAGCGCCTAAAGCCTGATTTGTGCGTTCAGAAAGAAGCGGTTATCAGTCTTTCTTTGCCCTGGTAACTGGATATTTTTCATCCGAATGCGAGATGCTGAAAAGTTTTCATTGTTTATCATTATCATTGTTCGGAATTGTGTTTAATGCTGCATATATATGTATATATATATATATATATTATTAGTGTATGCGTATATTGATCGATTGATTTTTGTTTAAAATGAACTCTGTGCAAGTATGTTAAAATTGCTTTTGTAGATACACTTAATAATATCTTTGCCCTGTAAGCAGCTGACGAGAAGACAACGAAATAAAAGATGGTACCATTTTATTCTGCTAAAACTGTAGTTGATTCATACTTATTTGTATGAGAAAAATCCTCTTAACAAAGACTCTTCTGGCTTTGTCGTTAGTCTCTTCTATTGAAAAAACCCACTGAAACAATCTTGCTAGAAATAAACAAAGTTTCCCACAAATTTAATCTATGCATTACGCCCACTGTTGTCAATTTCTACCATATCTTGGTAAAACAGTTTACAATTTAGTCTTAAAAATTAATATGAGGTATAGATAGTGTTAAAGTATTTTGAAATAGAAAGTATGCATTTAATATTATTTGTCATGATGAAAAATTAAAGTTAAATCAATCAGAAATATTTCTCAACATTCTTTTCCTGAAACAAAACGGATTGAATTATGACACAAGATGTTGCCGTTGTTTTTTGTTGTTGTTGTTGTTGACTCTATTAAATACGACCATCATATATATATATATATATATATATCACAGACAGATATATATATTTATAAAACAAAAGAGGAAGAAGGGGGAGGAGGACAGGAAGAACACGCAAAACTGCGAATCATCTTTTAATAAATACACACACTGAGAAAAGTGAATTTAAGACCAACATTTCACTTTTAGACAATTGTCTGAAAATTAACTGTCCCAGTAGAAAGTGAGGCATTTTATTTAAAAACTCTACTTCCCTCTTCTTTATTCTAGAGCATCATCAAATCAAATGATTTGAAAAAGTACTATAACTAAATTATGTGTGTGTATGTGTGTTTGTGTGTGTGTTGGAAGCTTGAAAACTAGACCTTTTACAAACACCTTTTACAAAGCATATAGTGTTGTTATTGCATTCTACACATATATAAATCACAATTTTTGAGCATATATATATATATAGTATAGTGAAAGAGGAAGGTTCTCGAATAGTCAGTCCTTTTTCTTGCCAAATCATCATTAAAACTGACCTAGTGTACAGTGAGAGAAATAAAAATGAAGAAATGAAGATGAACCAATCATATAAGTTCTGAAAAATTTTTCTCATTTCTTCTTCGATCCGATCGATAAGAAATTCGAATTGAGGAAATTATTCCTTTTTGCAAATAGTAGTAGTAGGACTCGCGCGTCACGCAAAAATTTTTCCCTCCAATATATATATATATATATATTATTTTTCTTTTGGCAAGAGAAGAAAAAAAATTGAAATACACTAGGACTACAAAAATACAAAACAGGCATAAAATAGTGAAAAATTTAAGAATAGATGGATGAACGAAAAAATGAATGAATAAGTCAATGAATGGTATGCTGACTGACTGACAGATTGAATGAATTTTAAAATAAAGGCATAATGATGAGAAAAACTATTCTCCTCTTCTTTTTTCTTTCAATTTTCTCTTACTTAATAAATGTCACAACTTAGCTTATATGTATATATATAAATACATATTCATAGAAGCATTAATCAAAAATCGATTAAAAATACCCCGGAAAAAGAAATTAAAAAATTCAATAAAAAAAAGGAGGAAAATACTTAACAAGCAACACAACACATGTAACATCTACATATTTTTTTCATGAGAAAAAAAAATGAAATTGCTTCAAAAGTTTCTAGAAGAAAAACACACTTTTAGTTATCATAAATAAAAGCAAACTCAATTGTTGGTATTAGATGGCTGGAGGTAATCGACCTAGGTTTCGTGCTACTCGACAGTCACTCATCAGCAAGGCGTATCTGCAACCTTGCAGCAACTCATCTCCCTTCGAGTGTCAAATAGCATGAAACCTAGGTGGCCAAAGCTTCCCCTACAGATTGCCTCCAATCATCTAATATCAACAATTCACAGTGCACCGTGATGGCGAGCCACCTAGTGACATGGTGGCCACATTGCAAACTTGACTGATAGAATTCAGTCTGCTCCAAAGATAGGGCTAGACACACACACACACACACAAACATTACACTAGCGTCCAATCAGAACACACTCAGTCATGCAATTATGCATAATTATAAGTAGCACCTGTGTACTCTAGTCAACAGCAATCGAATCATATTTTAACGATTGAGAAACAACGTTTTTTTAAACGCATACTTAACAGTCATAGATGACTTGCCGATGAATTTGTAGGTGTTCAAATACAAAAGCTAAGTAATTCGGCATTAGATAACGTCGTGAAAAATTATTATTTCCTGAATTTCATATAAATATACAAACTAATACAGAATTACACACCAATCAGTGTCCACATTATACACATCTATTAGCAACAGCTAAATGTCAAGAAAACTGCTTTGAAACAGTGGTATGACGAATGAATTATGGAACAGTGCTATTCTTTATGTGAATGAAAAATGATATTATGCATTCCTTACAAACAGTTCATTCATAAGGGGTTTTAGGGGATAAAAGAAGGTCGTCCAATCAATTGAACATCAGTCATTTCACCATCAATGATCAATTTGTTTATCTGTGCAGATTGAAACACATATTGGACAATTGGATTTTTAAAGGACAAGAGATCAGCAGCTGCGTTGCAGTGTACCTCTATACTCTCTTCATGTCATCATCAATAAATGCACCTTTGAGCAACCATAAGTATTATATTCCTCCTTCACTAGTTGTAGCGGTGTTAAAAACAGTCTGGCCACCAGGTTAGGTGGGTCAGGCTAAAGAATCAGCAGGTAGTGTAGCCAAAGCTTAGGACTAGCAAGAAAGATGACCTTATAGCGATCATGAGAGTTGTTTGTAGTTGAAGTCAACCGGAAGCGAGCTCGAAGTCGTTCAAGCAGTCCATCAAACTGGTTTCCTAGAGGGTTAATTAATCTACCGACATAAGTTCACATAGGCTAAAGTTACAACATTAGAGGTGTTAATTTACAGCCAAAATCCTTAAATTATAATCAAAAGACTTTATAACTGAAAATATCAAACATATGAACAGCTAGTAAACAGTTCGCATCACGTTACAGATTACCTATTGTCCTGAGAAAAAGGGCAGTCTCTTTTGGTTTCACATACCCTAATTATTAAGCTTATAAGGTCTACACATTTATTTTTATATTCACATCTCAGTTTGAGCCAGTTATAATGGAGATGGAAAATCCACGTCCACATCAAAACCTTTGGAAAAGCAGTTTCAGCGTTGGATTATCAAAAAGGCTTTATATTAATCAGAAAAAATTATGAAGTAACCGATAACACTATGTACACAGTGAAATTGTTCTGTATATACATAGAGTATTAGCGGCGAATTCATTCAGTCATTCATATTATCATACTAATAGACATAAAATACCTTTTTAACAAGAATTTGTCATGTACATAGGAAAAGCACACTGGAATCTTCTTATTAGTATACCATTATATCAAAACTGAGTAACAGTACACATTCATACATACGCAAATGATCAAAAACTTTTCCATTCTAATATGTGGACAAGAGAACTGGATATGATTATGAGCCGATTGTGAAACAAATAGGCAGGAAGAAATGGAGATGGATTGGCTGGCTGTACTCTGAGGAAGCCATCAAGTGACATCACTAGACAAGCCATCGCTCGAGTGGAACCCGAAAGGGAAGCGGCGGCGAGTTGGTCGTCAGTGTGAGGGTGACTTGGAGGAGGTCATGTGAAGAGGAGATGAAAACGTGTGGGCAGACTTGGAGCCAGGTAAAGGCTCTAGCATAGAACCGAATGCAATGGAGACGCACGGCTGAAGCCCTATGTTCCTCTAGGAATTAAAGGAAACAATAATAATAATAATGTGGACAAGAAGAAATTAATTGAAAGTATATTAGCAGTAGGACTAAAGGGCCCATGAATTCTAACTCCTACTAATTCGTGATTTTAGCGTGACCACTACCAGCCAATGTCATTGGTGAGCATTTGTCCTTACTGCCCACCGAGTGGACCCCACTGGTCACATCTTCCTCAATAGGACTCCAGGAAACTCCATCCTGTAGCCAGCCACTAGCGAGCATCACAATAATTTTCAAGAACTGATTTGTTTTCCGAGTTCGACAACGGATTGATATCAGTTTGAGAAGCATTGGAAACCACGGAGTACTGGAGAGCTCTTTCGTCCTAGTTTGGAACTAATCGGCAGTACGCTGAATGGTCTACGAGCTTGCCTTGTTACTGGAAGGTCCTGGGTTCGAAACCAAGTGAGTGCGTACTGCCGATGGGTCCCAAAATAGGACGAAACAACTGTCCAATACCCCCTGGTCCTCAATGCTTCTCTGACTGATATCAATCCATGGTCATATTTGAATAACAAATCAGATCCCTACAAATTAACTTTTGAAATAATATTAACTTATAATTTAGCTATTTTTGACTAGACATCAGGAGAAGCCATTCGGCAGGAAACACTGGGTTTTTTTGGATTATAGCTTGATTCCGCACAGTACTTTTGGTAAAAGCGTGGAATTTTCAGCATGTGATATCCGTAGCCCAAATTTTGCAGGCCGGACCATTGATATCAAGTGTGCGTCGGCAGGGGATCGAACCCCGGACCATGTGTATGATCGGCGAGAGTCCTAACCGCTGTGCCACCAACCTAAACTTTACGTTTCTTTCGCTTAACAGCATGGAGTCTCTGAAAACTTAGAGTTGTATCATTCATTAGTCAAGTTCCCGACAACAATGAAGAGTCCGACGTCCACATAATGAAACGCAAACAGTTACAGCTCAGTTTAGACTAGTCACAGCAGTAATGAAGAATTTAATATTTCACGTGTATTTGCAATAAGTGTTTATACCGACAAGGACAATTTCAGAGCAAAATTTTTTGCCAGGTGAGCATACACGGCAGCTGTTGAGATTTTTTTCATTTCATTATAATTTACTTGAATTCTACAACACTGTAATGTACTCTAGATTCTAAAATATGTGGTCAAATTGTCTGAAACTGCGTCTACCAACATATATATATATATATATATATATATATATATATATGCTAAAAGGAGTAATTATTTCCAACGTTCCATGTCTGTTTGTTTATTTATTTTTTGGATGTTCTCTTGTGACAGTGCAGTAACAGCAACAAACAATATTCTTATGAATATTTCTCAAATGAAAAATTTATTTAGAGACTAAATTGAGATGATCTGTTTTTAGGACCACCAACAAATACAGTGATTCACACAAGCACAAACACACGCAGTAAAAATGAATTACAACATACAACATAATAAGTAAGTTGAAAAGTGGTTTATTATTTAGTCTTATTTAGTCCTTTTTTCTCTATATCCGATAACTTCAAACTTTCACATAACATTTACTATATATATTTTTGCATAACAGATTAAAATATTCTGATTGTAACTAATCCTGAAATATTTTTTTGAAAAAGGTGATACACTGCTGAAAAAAAACAGTCCAACAACTATCTAGTGACATTCAGTGAATGCGATCAAGTCAACAAATCTAATCAAGGTGGGCAGGGTGAATTTACACTCACGATAGAATAATCACACCATGATAAGTAACAATGAGAGCAAAATATGAGAGAATATACTTTGATCAATTAAAAAGATGCAATAATAGAAGAATAACTAGATCAAGAAATCTCAACCTTGAAAGATTTTTTAGCAACATTTGGAAGTAAAAAAAAGTAACTATTTATAGTGTTCATATGTGCAAATAGTCAAATATGTATTATATATTGTTATTCCCTGGGGTTCTCCAAGTGGGACATAGGGCTTCAGCAGCGCACCTCTGTTTTGTCCTGTTCTCTGAAGTCTACGTTAGCTGGTCTCATGATTGCTCATACATCTTCATCTCCTGCTCACACAATCTCCTTTATGTCACCACCAATCATCGTTTCCCATTCAAGTTTCACTTGAGCAGTGGCCTAGCGCACGATGTCATTCAACGGTCTCCTCAGCGTGTGTGTCCGATCCATCTCCACTTCTTTCTACATATGTGTTGGGTAGTAGGTTCTTGGCAGCTTCGTTCCCAGAGTTTCTTGTTGCTAATTCTTTTCGGCCATCTGATATTCAGTATGGAGCTGGGCACTTAATGATAAGTCTGAAGTCTATTGGAAGTGCTTTCTATGAAGCGCCAAGTTTCTGATCCGTATAGAAGAACAATCTTAACACTGATGTTAAAAGTCCTAATTTTGTTCTTTATACTGAATGCAGAGTGATGAAGGAATACCTTGTCTTCCTGATTCTGGCTGGTTTTGACATCTTCGTTCGTTCCGCCTGAGGTTGAAACGATGATGCCTAGCCACATAAGTGAAGGAAATGATCCCTTTCAAATTTCTTCCGTTCATAGTGACTGGTGATGGTTGTTGTTAGTTGGTGATCTTCATCACCTCCGCTCTGTCTTTGTTGCTTCTTTTGCCAGTTTGTTAGTTTTCACCCGTAAGTCTACGAGTCTGTGTGACATTAGACATGTATAATCTGCGAAATCCAGATCTTCTAAAGTCTTCTTATCGATCCAACGTAATCCTTTCTTCTCGCCCCCCATCGTTTCCCGCAAAATCCAGTTCCACCACAATTAGGAAGATCATCTGAGTATTGTACGCAGCCTTGTCTTTACTCCTGTATTCACTTAAAACACCTCGCTGAGTTTTCCGTTGTGTATCACTTGACGTGTGGCGTTGTCACATAGCTGTTGAAGGAGGTTGATAAAGATTTAAGGCACTCCATATTGTTTAACCGGTTGCCCGATTACTTCCCAACCAACGCTGTAGGAGGCCTTTTCAAAACAGATGAAGTTGAGTAGAAAGATTTAACTGCCATTCTACGCCCTGTTCGATGATGGTGCGTAGAGTTGCAATTTGATCCCCACATGATTTACCTTTCCTGAATTCAGCTGGCTCCGGTTGGTGGAGTTCTGCACCGAGTGCCTCTTTTATTCTCCCCAGGATGACGCTTGGACAAGAGCATTATTCTGTGACAGCTCTTTCAGAGGCCTAAATAAGTCACCCTTCTTTGGTAGTTTGACTAGGTAACTTGTCTTCTAATCAGTAAGTACCTTTCTTTTCTTCCAAGCCTTTTGCCGTAGTGAGATGAACGTAGCCTCTGGGTTCGTTTTAAGTGCTTTAGGAATTCCGTCCGGTTCTACAGCCATGTTGGCCTTCAGCAACTTGTTTGCAAGAGGATTGGTGTCCACTGGTAGGCAGTTCTGTGCGTGCTGTTAGTGGTATTTCTCGACGAGTTGCAGGTGATGGTCCATTCGAAAGTCCTTTGAAGTGATCGCTTCCTTTTTTCCTTGTCTCTCCTTTTTGACCATCTTTTATAGGTTTCATCTGCTTTGATCTTTTCCCAGACAGAGAACTGGTTATCTGATATAACGTTCTGAGGTCTCTTTCACGTGTGGCCTGTTCTGATTTATTTCCCAGTATATCGCAGAATAGTCTTTGGTCTTTCCTAGCATTTTTTTTCACTTCTTTATTCAGTGAAATTTACACTGAACTCAACTTCTCCCTATGTTGTCCATCTTTGCATTGGTTCCCCTTCTGTCTCACCATCTTCGTCTTATCTTAATTGTCAGGTGTCCGTAGACAAGCATTCCTTGTCTTGCCTCTTACTTCTTAAAACAGCTGTATGCGTTTCCTTGAACACCACCTTCAGAGAGTTCCAATCTTCTTCCACACAAGTTTTCTCAGCGATGCTTTGCTTCCTTCCAAACTTTCTGCAATACTGGCGTGAGTATATCTGTTGCGGTGTCTAGATCCGTTTTTAGTTCCTTTAGGAGGAATTCCATCCGACCTTGCTGCCTTCCCGACTTTCAGTAGCTTGATTGTATTTAACACTGCTTTACCATATTATATATATTTATAAACTGTTTATTGCCTCCACCAACTAAATTTACAGTGTGTGGATTTCTTTATCTCTAAAGTATTTTAAATCCACTTTCACAATAAATCCGAAGATACTGCTGACAAGTATTACAAACGTGTTCATAAGACTGTTATAGAATAGAAGTGTTTCGCATTGTCTGTTATTTAACACAGAATAGTGTATGAACCGTAGAAATTCATAAAGATGAAGTACGAATACACTCACCAATATGCATAGCTAAAATATGAGTAAACTTAAAAAACATAAAAAATACAAACAAACAACAATGTATATGTACGTACAAAAGAGAAAAATGGTCGGAAGACCAGGAAAAGTCATTGGCGATCAATAGACTTAGGTGAGAAGACAATTCGCTAATAGATAATGAGGGAGAGAAAGAATGAAAGGAAGAGAAACCTATCACGCAAACAAACAAATTAAAATATATCTATACGTATGTATACAGCAGGTTAAGAGTTTGAACAATTTACCAGAAGAGATTCAAAGTGCAATAAAAAATACCGTTAAGTCGAACGAGGTCAAGAAAATATTAACTAATTTCACTAGGGAAAAATGCGAATTATCGAATATTGGTTCATAATAATTCGAATGCTAAGTATTTATGAGTTTAAAAAAAAGCAAGACAGATAAACCATAAATGATTCGCCACGGAATATAGCGGTGAAAACACGTAGCTAAGTCTTTTAAACTTAGTTTTCCTTCGGCTAAATAACTTGAAATGTTGCATAAAGACTACGAGAAGGTAAGCGAACAGACAACCGTCAGAAAGAAGTTAAAACACTAACTCTGTTTAAAGCTCGAGCTACTGTTAACGTCTATAGTATAATTAAGGTAATCTCTATACGTTCCGAAAAAACTCTAACCTCATCTCATTAGTCGTTCCCTGTACATTTTTTATTTGCAATGCACAGTTTGCTTTTAATAGTTAAATCAATATTATCACTCATATGTTTCTTTTGTACATTTTCTCACCCTCTTCATACTTGTTAAATGGATACTCAACTAACTTTGCTCTCACTCAATAACATTTAACCTTATAAGATTTCTAACGCTTTCTTTGTTTGTGCCACTGAGTATTAGGTATTTAACAACTTTTATTTTTACTTCTGAAGCCACTTCTGAGTAATGAAATCAATTGTCACCCTCTCCCCTTATTATTACTCGATAATAGACTACTATACATTTTTGGTAAATATAAATACGGCTGTACATCCTCTGAAGATGATTTCATCCAAAAAGAAAAGTTTCTTCACTGAATTGTCTTTTATTTTCTTCATGATTCAATGGGTATATTGGGTGATTTTGAATAAATGTGATGCATATCTTCGTGTCATTTCATTGTCAGAATGATTTTCTTAGTGTATTAAAATATAGTAGTTACAGAGTTATAAGTAATACACTTCAATCATTCCTTTAGGCGTTTGTCAGCGCAAATTTAAGTGAAACAAGTACAAGTACTACACTTATCTATGAATTTCGAGTTTAGTATTTTGTCATAGTTTTTTTCTGAAATGTGTCATACACCAGGACGCTGGATTATTTCAGTGAAACAAATTCCAAGATATGTGTAGTTCATGATAACTTTATCCTCTTACGGTATGTATCTGCACTGTTCAAAAGTTATGGATTATACAGATATGCACTGGTTATTTACCCGAGGTGTCTACTTCAATAACTGGTTGGGTGCGTATAATTTAGTCAGTCTATACCATCGGTGTCAAGTGGTTATACAACTTTTCCGTCTTGATGTTATATACAGGAATAGTTTCGCGAATTTGCTGTATCAGGTAGGGTGATTCAAGCAAACACCTACACTTGCCTTCAATCTTGTCTCGAATTCATAGGGTACATCTATAGCCTTTATTGTCTTAGTTTTAACTAGTATTGCCTTGTGAGACGTATCATAAGTCTGACATATTAGGTGGTATACTGTCAAGAGAATTCAGGTTTTAGGAGATAAGAAATGATGTTTATCTGATCGAAGTCATTGGATATACTCACAAAGGAAAGAACTTAGAAATGTGTATATTGTTTGCTTACAGCAAAAGATAATGAAACCAATGGGAAAAAAGATGAATAGTGATAACCAACTGAGTCTTTGGCATCTGGTTGAAAAAAAGTAGTAGATAGGTCGCACGTGATTATAGAGAGTAGATGGTATCTTCTCAGGAATGGTGCTTGTTTTTGTCCTGACCGATGCTACTGCCTTGACGTGGTGGTCGGACTTGCATATCGCAATGACCCAACAAGCTATACTGGCTGGAACTATTGTTCCTGCAGGTCCAGGAAAATGATTAAGATAGCGAGATTAGACTAAAAGTAGTTACCGAAATAGTGTAAGATTTTTTTACACCATACTGGGGGTCTGTGGACAAAGTTGTACTGTTGGGTAACAGGGATGTAACAGCAGTAAGGTGTTTCCCTCAGATGACCAGCATACCAACTATGCTGTCTACTTACTCGGAAGAGAGTGGGTTAGAAAAGGTCGACCCCATGAATTGTACATCCCGACTTGCCCTACGGTGGCCTGTGACCGGCATCAAGCAGTTGTTCCCTGGGCACTGCCGTCACGCAACACTATCTTTCTGTTTCACGTACCCCAAGAAAAAATCAACTTCCATGTTGTTGGCAGTCAGGAAACATACACACACTTCCAAAATAACACGAAGCCCTCCTGTACATCATTCTCCTTTGTCCATATCATCCCCATCATCTTAATTCCCTACTAGTGTTAGTACTATTCTGCAGGCTGGTCAGTCATCTTCCTTTCATTCTGTGACCATTAATAGTGACGAGGGCCAGAAGAACACCCGATAATCTCTTAAAGCTACGCCGCCAACTTTATACTGGAGCATTTGACGCCATTACTCCCTGTCAAAATGGACAATAGGCATCACTAGCAAGATCTCTGGCATCTCGAGGCACGGATGTATGTTGTGTTTCAGAGACATGCATACAAGACCCAAGTGTGTTCATTCACTTAACCCCACCAGACCAACAAGGTAAATCTGCAAAATCCACCTTAGGAATGTCAGCAGATTCCTCAGCTAGGTCACGAGGACTCACAGCTGTAGGGTTAACATTGAGCGTCAGGGCAGGAAAATCGCTTCTTGACTGGATCCCAGTAGATAGTCGTATATGTGCCGTTCATCTGAACGAGTCCGTTAGAAGAAGGGAAGACGGTGTTACCCGTCTTTGTCTTTTCAGTCTCCGCTTACGCCCCAACCAACTGCAGTTCGGATGAATTAAAGGATGATTTCTACCAGGAACTGCCTAGTCTACCACAAGAAGCGAAGCGCTCAGACATAGTCGTTTTAGCAGTCGACTTCAATGCTCAAGTAGGGAAGTTATGCCAAAGTGAGAAGTATGTTAGTGGTGCGTACGGAATGCCCTGCCGACGAACTGACGACGGTGATCGTCTTCTACAGTTTTGTCCAGATAATCATCTGTCGCTAGTCACACCTAACTTGATGAACAAACAGGCATTGCCTAACCTGGCGACCTCCATCACCAAAGCAACGTTGGACTCAAATAGACCAAATAGCGATAGGTTATCGTTGGCGAGGGGCAGTAGGAGACTGCCACTCGTTCTGGAATATGTGCGTAGACTCTGATCAAGCCCTGGTTCGAGCACGTTTATGCTTAAGACTAAACGGACATAGAAAACTGTTAGCAGTGAAGCAAGTACACCCCCAACTTGATCAGGACACTGAGTCCCTATTTAAGGAAGAAACAGCTAAACGCGTATCAGAAATAGACAGCAACACTCCTCCTGAAGAAGCCTGGCACAATATACAGTTAGCTGTAGGGGCTGGAAAAAGCCCAAACGCAAACTGACAAAAAGTCTTCGCAACGACTGTGAACAGTGGCGGGCGACAAAAGCAAAAGAGATGGAAAAGGCATTGGCGATAGGTAACACCAGACAACTATTTAGACTTATCAGGGAAACAGGTAGCAAAAGGCGAATGATAAGTGAGACAATCCACGAGAAAAGTGGCACCTTAATTAGCTCTCAAGATAGACGACTGCAATGTTGGGGAGCAATTTCACTGGCTTAAAGAACACGCTCAACCTACTGAGCACCCAACACCTCCCTGAATGGGATATGAACACCGTCCGTCCGTCCCTGAGGTTACAAAAGCATTGATTAATCTGAAACCGGGCACGCCAGAGGGACCCGAAGGGATGACTCCAGAGATGCTTTAGGACGGCAGAGACAGTTTGTCATTTGTGTTAACCAAGGTATTAAGCAGCGTCCGGGAATGAGAGATAGTCCCGTTGAGCTGGTGTAAATCATTGATTATCCTGATATACAAGAAGGGGGACAAGTCTTCCCGTGATGATCACAAGAACATTCGGTAGACAAATATGGTATCTAAAGTTCTTGGCCCAATAATCATGCGTAGACTAAGTGGTGCTCGTAGAGACAAAAACGAGAAAATCACACACCCTTTACACTATGAAGACCGAGTACTGACCATAACTGCACTCTTCGAAAGATTCTGGAACATACGCATAATTACCGGTGGCGTCCAATAATCGTCATATTCCTTGACCTGAAAGCGGCATTCGACTCCGTCGACCAAGAGGTACTATGGCAGTGTTTGGCTGTGAACAGAATGTCCAAAAAATACATCACACTGATCAAGGCACTCTACTCGAACTCATGCAGCCAGCCAAGTAAGAGCCTACAGAGAGTCGTTGTGTGAATTGATGATAACCAGTGGTGTCCGTCAGAGATGCTCACTGTCCCCACTTCTGTTTAATTTCATCATATGTGTACCAATGAACTTAACCCTAACTGACTTCAACGACTCAGGGATTAACTTGTTACCGGAGAATAACGCCGTTCACTTAGAATATGCACATGACATACTCCTCCTTCCTAGGTGAAGACGCTGACAAAATGCAAAGTCTTCTGAGCACCTTGAGCTGCAATCTTCTTATATTTGGCATGTGATTCATTCCCGACAAATGGAAGATGATGCTACACGACTGATTGGACTACATCGACTCACTCCTAGCTTAAAGATAAGGAGTGAAGTGGTAGAGCGTGTTAAATACCACTTCGCTTATTTGCGGTTGATTACCGACGAAATCAAAGCACAGATACAGAAGACTCACTTCGCATTCGATAACTTACGCCATCTCTGGCGTAGACGTGATGTCCGGCTGGCTCTCGACCGAAGGACATGTGTACTGCTCACCAGTCCGCTCCGTTCTCCTTTATGGCCATTGAAAGTGGAAGATATGAAAAGGTCAGTTGTCTTTGATCATAGGTGCCTGAGTTCTCAAAATCGTTCTCATTGGCTGATGCAGTTGCATTCACTCCTTGTGATTTATCATATCCAATAAAACTCTTTTGTCTTTCCATATTACTAATCTGTTTACCTCACACTTGTGTTTATTATCTCTCTCTTTTGAATCTCTCTTTACTCTCTTCTGTTGCTTTGTGCTACATGGAGTTTAGCCACTCACACTGCTGTACCTGTGTGCACAGTTCTACGTTGAAACTTGTCAGTCATTTCAGAGCTTATACAAATCCAGAAACAACGAATCAGTGGAAAATTCTACTTGGGTGTAAACTCTTGCAAACTGTTCGAACAGTCGTCAAGCAGAAATCTTGATTTTCATGTGAAGGATGAGGATGATAACTAGGGAAGCAAGTTGAACAAGGAATTGGCAATCATAGCCCACTGACTGCAAACAGAAAAAATATGTCTTTTCTTCTGAAGGAGTGTATGCCAAAGGCATTCTGATTGTCATTTTTTTTCTTCTAATATAAAATATGATGATCAGTGACAGGATATTTCTTAACAAGAATTAGCCAAACCCAGTTGTGTATAGTTGCTAAACCAACTCGAACTCATTTCTCTCATCAAGTGATAATTGTGTAATGGTCTACTTTACTTTACGTAGAAACCTACAATTCTCCAATTAAGTATCATCCACAAAAATATTACAAACATCTTCAACTTAAGCATGAATGACAGTGTCCGTAATACTTCGAATACAAAGCATTTGAGGTTTGCATATAAATCCAAATTCACGTCAAATTGAAAAAAGATACGTCATTTTTCTACTCTTCTCAAAAGTACCTCATGGATAAAATCATCGACACCGACTGTTTCATCGGCTAAGTATTTCATCTGCATACAGTAGGAGGAAGAATATTATAATAAGTGTAACCAAACTATTAAATTTTTCATTAACGCCACTTCATCTGAGGACATAACGTATATTATTCAGCGTGGACAATGCAGAGTCACAAATTATTTGTCTTTTCACACTTCTGTGAGCATTACAATGCGTACACACGATAAGTGTTAGGCCTAGAATTTCTTCATATTAAACTCACTTATTTGAAATTCCATGTGGGTTTGTTTGATGTAACACACAGTGGTACAGTATCGATAACTGGATGATGTTTCAAGGACAATGTATTGCCCATAATCATATCAATTTATTCACACCGCTTCATAATTTGTTTTGTATATTTTTTCTCTCGCCCTTGTGTTCTATTGTAATTCTACACATATCCGGTAACAGGCGTTGTGTCACTTCAACTGCACGTGTTTGGTGTTGATTTGGTGGAAAACCTCTCTCTCCACCGAACGATATTGCTTCTTAATACTTATTACCGTATTCCAATCCCATCGTGTGCTGGTATATTGGGAGTTCTTTGTTTTATTCCTTTCCGTTCCCAGTGGAACATAGGGCTTCAAACTAGAAGCTTTAAGTTTCGGTAGCGGTGGTATTTAATTTTTACGAGATGGGGTTGCTAGTCGCATGCCCAACCTTCCCTCTTTACCGGTCTTACTACTGGCCTAGCGAAGTGAAGGAGTGCGTCAGCTGGGGATCGAACATCAGACCACCAGCGTGGTTGGCAAGCATTCTACCGCTGACACTTATCGGGAGTTCGCAGCAGCATAATACGGATTATAACAGTTTTTGAAACAACAATTCACTTGTCACAACATTAAGAAAATTAACTGGTGCAATGATGATGGTTTTAGCTTATTGAAAAGTATTACGAATGAGCGCCTATAGAGGATAAGGTTATTATTGTTTCCAGTCACTACGGGGAAAGAACCCAACTTCCGACGAATTGCACAAACTAAATATTATCGGTAATGCTCTGACTGATAATAACGTTGCAACTATGGTCGATTAAGTTTGATATTTAATCTCACTGCAACTAGTCAGTTGAATTTGCTTATACAATCATCGACTAACTACATATCAGAGACATCTAAGTTTATAAACTTTCAAGGCATTACAACTACATTCACTTGGAATAAATTAACTTAAATATATGCTGCCAGAGTCTAATTGGGGGAGCGAATCATGAAACTGATCCATGATCTTAATCTCAAAATGCAACGTTTAAAATACTTATCCTCATACGTACTTAGCATGCGATTCCATGAATATTCAGCCAAAGGTGGAAGCATATATAGATGTACATACATGCTTTATAATTTCCATTTCCAAGAATCTTTCAAAACATAATTTCCAAGGAAATACACGCAATTCCGACTTAGGTCACGAGCATTGCACCATAATGCAGAAACAATGATACATAACAGTAACTACTAGACGGGGTTGTCACTCAGTGAAGGGAAGTATTTCAATATCACCAAATAAAGCTATCCTAAGATCTAGGATATCGAATTACAATGGAATGAATTGTTCATGAGCAACAATGATATAAGCAGCGTACCTTTAGTTTGTTATTGTAGCACGTCCTACTGACTAATAAATTTGCTGGTGTTTTTTTGCCTTGGTCCCAGTTAAATGATCAACATGATCTGTGACAATTACAAGTACAGAGCTCACGTCACAACACTATAACGCAGTTTTCATATCAGGAAAAGTGGTCCATGCTCTTGGTCATGGTCGACCAAACAAGCAAAGTTTTGACGTTACTCCAAATTTATAAAAATCCGTTGCAACAATACATTGGTTAGCCAATTCTTGTTGTGCCAATGTTCCTAGGTTCTAGATAATACTGAATATAAGCAGCTTTGCTTTGTTGCTAATGCGACAGGTATTTTTGAAACCAGGTGCAATTTTGGATAAAGACAGTAAATCAGTAAATATTCATCAATAGAAATGCCCGAAAAAATTTATGGAGGTTGGTTAAAGTAGGACTGCTAAGTTGGAAAAGTTAAGGATGGTCAGATCAAGACATAGTACTACTCAATGAAGTCCATACGTCAGTTTTAGCCTGCTTGAGTTCTTCAAGATGATAGAAACCAGTGACTGAAGTTCTTCCATAAAGCAACTCGAAATTATTTACCATTGCACAGATGTATTCACTTATCTTTAGAATTTATAACATTTTCGATGATCTTTGTTTAAAAGACTTTACTCAAATGGGTGTACTAACTGAGATACCGCTTTGATTTTACTCTCTCTCTTCATGTGTACTGAGTAAAGTGTGATAAAGTAAGCCAATGTACTTACTTTTAGGTAAAGTTTTAAACTGATATGTCACTTAGTCAGCAGTTCACAGCTTAAAGCTGAAAACAGCAAAATGATGTCAGATAAAACTCTGATTTATCTATTATGTATGCGCAATGTGGTATTCATTTTGTACAATAGTTGTTTTCGGATTTAGTGAGCTAGGGTTCGCTTAGAAACTTATACCTCCATAAGCTCCCTTCAAAGAAATAGCAGCAGACGAGAACTAAGCAGCAATTAGCTATCGGGCACAATAAAAATCATATTAACAGATATGAAGTAATATGTGCATATGTGCCAAAAAAAGTAGTCATTCCAAAGTTTTGTACTTTCTCATTCCATCTTTGGTACAAGTTGGAGAAAATCAGGTTGTTTTTGTGATAACCAGTAACTCCAAGAGGTTAATGCTTAATTAATTTTAACTTATTGACGTGGACACAAGTGCAAAAGTTGAGTAGGAAACGGATACCTGATTTTATTTCTCGTCAGTACACATGACATTTTCCCACGAAAGTGATTAATGGCTTTCTTGGCAATGATACATAGTAGAGAATAATAGAACTCTGCGCCATAGCTATTCGATAAAAAGTGGGATATAATCTCTCTCTACTCCTTCAGGTGATACAAATAAACTCGAGAGAAAGAGATTTATACATGTATCACAATCTGGCAAAATCATAAACACTATCACGAAGCTTCTGAGGTCAAAAATGGCTTTCTGCAAGACTGAATAATGTACAAGAATTGTTCTTTGGATGATAACTGATAGTATGAAATCATGTGAACTACTAACACGTCCTTCAAAAAGATTCCTTATAGTTAAGACTGGAAAGATAAGTCATAATATCAATAAAAGATTAACATCTATGAAGTAAACTTACTTGGCACTCCTGACACTGACATTCTCCTGTAACATTAGGACGAGAATCAAATGATTTAATACAAAATGACTTTTCCAATAGATCATCAAATATTTCAAAATGTGAGCGTAATTTTTCATCCATTATCATTTTTAGTGAGATCAAGCTGCTTTCACATGTATGAACTGGTGTGAGAAATTGCTCGAAAATACTGTCCGAAGGTAAGTAGGCTAGCCGAGACAGACCTCCTTTACAAGTTCCAAATTTGTATTCAGATAAATACTTTTCCGAATGGAAATCCGTATGTGGTAGAAGATATAATAAAGGCAAATGAAGGCATAGATCGTGCTTAACATGCTGACGAAGATAAGCGGCACGAGCACATGGGTCGGGTAGCCTTTGGCAAATAAACTCAATCAGCTCTGAACTTAATAACTTTGTTTCTCCTTGATCGTCACCTTTTGAATACCGTTTTGCTTTATTTCGGTACTTTTGTGATTCGGCTGTGTGAAGATTTGTTTTGTCATATAGTTTATTTGTATGTTGTTCGAATCTTGTTGGCATAAATGTTGTTGAATAAGCAGAACTTAGGAATGAGTGTCGGTTATTTGTGCGTTTGGTGACAGGTAGTGTTTTATCCGATGAATATGTGGATCTGGCAGTTGTAGAAAGCATTTTACCAAACAACAGAAATAATATTATCAGAATCCCCGAACGTCCGGCTGCTGTAAATTTAGCTGATGAGCAAATACTAGAAAATAAGGCACAATTGTGTATAGGTTTTTGTCGTTTGTATTTGTTTGGAAACAAATTGTTACTAGAGTGAGAGAAGTAAGAGTTTTCTTGGCTGTGTAAATATAGACACGGAGAAATAAAAGGAGTACCATGATCTCCTGTAATGCACATGGCTTAGCCTGGAGACCAGATCAACACGACCATGCGCATCGTGCCGTCTCAGAATCGAAAGCCTGGGCTTTATCCTTCTGCGTTGTCAAGAATTAGTATGGGAATTGCATTGGATCATACCTGTGACAAAAAAATTTGAATTAAGTACAACCATCAAAACATCTAGTGTCCTAAAATAAAATGCGAATCCATCTTACTTAAGACATATAATGTGAATGATGAAGTGAGTACACATGTAATGTCTCTTTGTACGAAGTCAAATTAGAGGTGCTTAGACGTCTAAATGTGGCTAGTCAAGTGACCTGAAACAATTATTTGTCAGTAACTTAAAACTAATAAAATGGACCCAGAGGAATTCCAGAAAAATACTAGACAGGTGTCTCACGAATATTTATGATAAAGACGAACGACGATGTGATTTTTAAAGCGAGTAAAGGGAAGATACAACAGCCAAATGACCGTGAAACAATCAATCATATTCTTCTGGGTGATATTTTAGCATAGAAAGTATGCTTACATGATATACATACATAATAAAGATGAATTATGTGCCTCAAATATGCTCGAAAACACGTCCCACTTCTTAACAGGAGTGGTTTCACACATATATCACTCTAACCTTTTTTTCGATATAACCAGAATCCTTCAAAGGAACCTGTGTGATTACTAGTTTTAAGACCCACCAATCCTGATGAATACATCCTGATGATGACAGTCACAACGCTCAACATTTCAAATGACTGCTGTTCATAGTCTTCATTCAAAGTTCCACCTTGATCTTACTCTAACCCTACCATGAAAATTCTCTAACCCCACTCTATCCCTAAGCCTAACCTTACCCTTATTCTAATTAAAACCTTATCATACCCTCACCGAAACCCTACTCGAACCCTAACCCTACACTAACCTGATCCGTAACCCTAACGCTCAATCAGACTAAAACTTATAATGAAGACTATGAAAAGCATCTTTGTGTAATGTCGGGCGATCTGACTGGTTGGTTCAAGGTCACTTGACTGTATTATCTATCCTTTACTGTTGCCATTTTTATCTAGGGTAAATACAGTGCTATATTATGTTAACGAGGAACGACTACTGAAAGGTAAGAAAGGATTGTAGGCTTTATTGTGTCTACTTAGCAGTGACCTCACAAGGTGTAAACAGTTAGGGTGTAGAGATAAACTGGAAAAGATTCCAGAACTTTACTTAGTAAGGTGAATGGTACTCATTGAATTATTTCATTAGCACAGTGAAATGAAGTAGTACTGAAGTGGATTGGAATTGCAGACTGTTAGAGGAAGAAGGAAGAGCTACTCATGAGCTGTTTAACGTTCACATAGCATCATATATAAAAATGTTATGCGGCATTATGGTACCACAAAACAATGCTCAATCGTACTGAGATGTGGTTCAAAGTTAATCAAAACCAAGAGAATGCTTCAACTTTCTAAAATAGTTAGAGTCTCAGACATACTAAATGATCTTTTACATTGTAATACCAAACAGTTTTGAATATTATACACTCGCTCTTTCAGTGCTGCTTCAAAGTGTAACCACAAATACTAATGAATCCTTATGTGTAGATCAGTGACAAATGACGAGGAATATCATCGTAGTTATTAACCAAAGTGAATGGAGGAATTCCAAACAAACACGAGGGAAAGATATTCCCCGGAAATAACAAAACACAAAAATTACTAAGCAACAAAGATAACCAATATGAAGAAGTTCATACAACAATTCTTCCTGTTCTATCGCTATCGATCGTTAAAAAATGAGAATATCAATGACAAGTCACTCCGTACTCATAATAACACGACTAATTTCTAAGTCTCATTATTTCGCTAAAAATCAAACAAATTCACTGAACACATAAATTAACTCCCACAGTAGAAACGGTTGGAAGGATTTATTTTAATACTGTCTTGTTGTTCTTCTCTGAGAATTGATGCTGTGTGCCTTTTCCACTACATTCAGATTCTATAATTTTCATTAAAAATGGATGCCTACAGATACTAGTTGACTACAGTTTCGTCTATATGCAAAAGAATTAGTTTGTTCATATATGGAATAGATTTTTTTATACAAACACAAAATTGCGTTCAAACTTAAGTAGCGACAGCTGACGCGATGAGAAAGTTAGATGGAAAAAATCGAAAGAAGTATTTAACTTGCAAATACATTAAGTAAGAAAGATATAAATGGAAATCAGTACTTACAAAAACACGAAGACCTATGATCGCGGTAAATAAAAGACCCCAACTTTAGATTAGTAAAACTACTTTGTCCAATATTCTACGTTAAGATTAATTATCAACTACACCCACAAACTTTGCAATTCTGACCAGAGATTAGTGATTTTAACGTTTCTTGAAGGCACACAGAAAGCTTCTAGTTGCATGATTCGTTAGACCTGAATAGAAGAACATCCTTTGTGAAGCCAACACCATATCTTCAAGGTAAATGATCGCTATGGAATCCACACTGGCCCGTACCTATGCAGTTTCGAGACTCCAGGCTGTGTCCTTATCTGGGTTTTAATAGCACCACCCAGACATTGGAAAATGTATTTGGAGTAATAGGTAGTTGTACTGCTAAAACATTTAGGGCACCTTCCATGACACCAAATTAAACCCAGGGAGTCTGGTGACAGAGTCTAGCGACAACTGGCGCTCATTCCTTGTGCTCCTAACTAGCGAATAACCAGCCATAGTGGCCAGATAATTTCTAAAAATTTTTCCCTAAATAAAGTTAACATTACATTCTACTTAAATATACTATTCAGAGCACATTCTTAAATAACTGGGTCTACTTGATTTGTGACTTGTTATCAGGACTTATAAACCAGGTAGTGTACTGAATAATTAGGCATATTATGTTTAGCGAGGCTGGCACAGTGTGAAATACCAGTGGAAAAATTAGCACCTTACAGACATTCCTGATTTTTTTTAGTGAAAAAATCGATGAGTCAAGTACTGGGGGATATCGGGAGTGTTTAAGATTCTAAATGCGTTGTGTTCATAAGTTTGAAAACAAACATACACAGAAGAGTACAACATAGTGGCTAATAAAGTGTAAATAATGTGTGACGCAAAACTTTTGATACGGATTCGATTCGCTGTCTGATAAAGGCTGCTTGTTCCAACGCCATGGTATCTGCACGTCATCAGCGGTTTCAAATTTTCAAGAAACTTTTAGGTACAAGATAAACTTTTGATTGCGAATCGCATTGCTCAGCTTGTAAGCAATACTCTTAGTTCAAAGTGTAGGAGATTTAAAGCCTATATATGTTCCAACCAGTTCACTTTTAACAGTTCGAAAAAAATTTGGGTGTTGGGTATATGATATTCACCATAATAAAGGTTTTTTCGTACTTCCCAATAAACATTATCTTTTTGTTTTTGATTCACCGTGAAGAAAACCTTTATAATAACGGATTTATAACCTATTTTGTATTCATGGTAATAGTGGGTTTTTCATCCAATCGACAAATATGCCTTCGATGTGGGATTAAAAATATCATGATCTTGGTGGAATGACGAACATATATGTTCATTAGGAATCGGAATAAATGTTATAAACAGTCGAAAACAGGGAGAGAAGATTCAAAATTGCCAGCAGGAACATTGATACACTATACCCATTTATTTGTGGCTAGCGAAAAACATGGATTCATTTAGCGAAAGCTTATCTTCCTGACGACATGGTTTAAAAGCTGTGCGGTCATAACTGTATCATTTAAAAAGGTAATGAGTGGCACCAGAGAGTGTCCAGTCAGTACACAAATCACGTAAATATTTGAAGTGACTTTCATTGCTTTAGAAATGAGCTGAATGAATTGCAAAACCAAAAATAATAAAAGTAAATAGCATTTAAGTAGTGGAAGTGGATGCTCAGGTGATTTCAAGAAATCGAATTGCCGTAATGATGACTGCAATGAGGGGGTATACGAATTGAAATAAAATTGGTCGGAAAAAACATCAACTATAGCCACATTAGACAGTGAGGTTTAGCAAATTATTTTGAATACGTAATTTGGTTCAAGTATAGTAAGGATTTTTTCATCGACTTTCATAGTTATCCGCTGATTTCCTGCGTGATGTGAACGCCTTCAAGTTGCATGTCGATCATATCCTTACGGGTGATTTCAAGAACTAAGGAATATAGAGGATGAGTAACGTGTCTCTTTCTACCTAAACGTACTCAGATGTCAAAATTAATGTACTACTCAAAAGAGGCTGGTCTTTAAAAGATTGTGTGTTGCAACCATTGAGACTATCCCTCGTCTGACACACCATCTTAGAAATAGAATGCTGGATTGGACTCGCCTTCGATTGAGGGACGAACTGACGGGTGTCAAAGTATCTGTCTGAATATGTCAGTGGCTGAGAGGTTTTCATCACAAGCATACAGCATATGAGAACTAGATGAAGTTAAGTGCAAAATCCAGTGATAATCAGTTGGCACTAAGTCGAACATTGGTGGTAATTGTTCTAACAGCTAAAAATGCACGCCAGTCGAAAGATCTCGCATTCAGTTTCTATCTTCAAATGATATCATACATTCTTTACCAGAAGTGTGTTTTTCTTCACCCCCTACTGCCTATACAGTCCTTTAAAGTACCATGATCCCGTTTCTCACTTCTTTTCCTATGATATAACAAATCGCTTATTATCCGTCACTACATTTCTTTTGAAATCACAATATACTTGTCTTATACCTGTTGTTATAATTGTCATACAGCACACAGAAGTGTAGAATCTGAAGACAGTGGACGATGGATGACCTTTAGCTGAAATGTAAGTAAACGCTGTAAACGACATCGCCTAACTTTATACGGACTACATCTGAGGGTCGTTGCTCTATAGTATCACAGGACTTTATGCCAAATGCCAGCTTACTACTCTTCCCCTGTTCCAAATCAGTTTTCTTTCTTTAACAACTGCAAAATCACCGTGTTTCAGTGCATAACCAGAGTAATTCGCAAGATACTAGATGGCTTTCAAGTATCTGTCTAGTGTTTTCTCTTTAATTTTCGCTTTCTCCCGTTCTTCCATAACATAAACTGATCTCCGTTTTTAGGCATTTCATGTACAGCTTCTCAAATCCTTTGTTACACTTAATCAGTGTCATTACTTTGTGGGATGGGGAGTTGTAAGGTAACAAAAAGAAACGCCTATCTGCCAAATAACTTTTTGTAATCTCTTTAGGATATCCGCTCCTGGCAAACTGTCCAAAGTTACTGGAGATAACTAGTATCTTTGCTTCTAAAGTCAGTGTTATAAAAATTGCCGATTAGTATTGTACTTTCGCACCTAACAGTCAGGACAGCAAATGTACTGTTCGCTCAGAAGATACGCTTCCATGGGTTTCAAATATGATTAGGTGAGACTATTTTCGTGTATATTTCATTCGGCACACAGGAACCTCATCTTTAACTAATTGGGCCGAAGTGCAGAGATAAAGAGATTGAATCACTGTTCGTCCCGAGTGATAAGTGCTTTCTTTGGTACGTTTTTGTAAAGCAATATTTAATAACTTGAACAGTGAACACGACACAGACTTGGCTAAATCACGGGGAGATAAGCGAATTTTGGGCTGACGAGTCTGGATGTTACAGCTACTTTGAAAAAATGTGGTACTGGAAATATACATGCATACAAGTATTCGTCCACACATCATAAGCTGACTACTTACTAATAATAATTAACTGACTTAGATTTGGGGCATTTACTAGAGTAACAGGTCTGATCAAATGTGAAATCAAATTCTCTACCTATTCTGACTTCTGAAGTATACTGTTAGTAACACAAGATGTAATAAAGACGAGGCACGTTTACATGCAAACAGTGTCATTAATTGCTGGTAACTTTGACATCAAATCGTACTGCAAAAACAAAATGAGCAATAATCTATTAGTCAGAAATGTTCAAAAGAGAGTTACTGTTCAATAATAGAATTGTCCCAATGTTGTATCATTCTGTAGTCAACAGTTTGCGTTGAAATTATCTGCTGAAGAATATCGATCAACTGCCAGTTATACACAGAGGAAACAATAGTTTACGTGATTAGATGGAAACTGGCGGCATAAAGTGTCTGACGTTAAGAAGAAATGTCGCAGTCGTGAAATGCTAATTTAACACACAAGTGATGCTATTTTTCTCTTACCTTGAAAATAATCCATCACCATGAGGCCATTCATCCCTAACATGTATTGTTGACATAAATACCTACTCATACTGCTAGACCTCAGAAATAATAATGATGAGGCTATTTTTCACTCCCAAAACAATATTTTTGTTTATCTAATCAAAGGGATTAAGAGTGCTTACAGTATTCCACTAATATTTGCTACAGGTCCTACCTGGTAAATAGCTTACGTTAGTTGAAAAATCGCGGGCACTTCTGATTGTTTGTCTCGACTAGACATAACGCTGGCTGCTAGTGAGGGGACGATAATATGGGTTATCGCTTCTTTGAAGCGGAGCAACCCTTGTCTGTTGGGTATAAGGGTGTTTCAACGAATAGACCAAAATATACCAGATTCATTCCAAGAAAATTCAATAATATACGTTTAATTTTTGAACCTGATACCTCCTTTAACCCACTATATTGAGCAAATATCAGTATCGAGCCGGATTTTCTGATGAAAGTGCAGCAAGTCTAAAGCAGTCCGGGAATTTAATCCAATCGACAATATATTCGTCACTAACAGTTTTTATGCATATGGGATGCAACGTGGTTTGTGCGTTTGTTCTACTGTTACTTTTAACACAGAAATACCATACGACTGACCACCCCATTGTTATTCATTCGCTGAAGGGGCGTAGAAAAATGGCTGAGAAGGCAGATAGCTATTTCACCACGCTAAATGCAACATCAGTATAAAACTGTAGCTATGTATATAGTTATTTACGGCATAAAATCTATGTTTTCACTAGTTAAAATCTATCAGTGATGATTCTCTAACTTGAACTTCGATCGAAGTAAGGATGACATGTCCAAATGGAGGAAATGTGAGATTCTTCAACTAAAAATAACTCCCATAATTTTTGCGTGACCATTTTGCAGGGCCCGAACTCTCGTAACACTATCTACTGACTCTTTAGCCCTGCCCACCAAATCTCGTTGCCAGGCTTCTTTTAACATTACCTTAACTAGTGAATGGAAAGTGTTATGCCTACAACTGTCCAGGGATGTGTTTATTAACAATAATATAAAAAGAAAATAGGGGTGTAAAATTGCATTACAACGCAGCAACCGCGTCCTTTTTAAAATCCGAGAGTCTACAATGCGCTTCAGCCAGGAACAAATTGATTGTTGAAAGCGAAATGGTTGAGGTTTAGTTGAATTGAAAAATTATTTAGATCGTCTGCGGGACACCCACTGTGTGCAAAACTCTACTTCCAACCCTAAGAAAACAAATATGATTTGTTGCCTCAGGCCTCAGGGATTCCACGTTTTTTAAACGTATACTGGTAACCATCCAGCCTTGTTAATGACCTTACCTATGATACTAAAGTTTTTCTTACATGATACCCACCCAAGTTCTATATGCAAAAATAGTTTATAGTGCCTGAGAAACCTTGAATGTGACAGGTTACTGGCAATAAATGAGTGCAACATAATAGTTTTCTGTCAGTGATAATTTTATTAAGCGGTACATTTAGGTTAACAAGAACTTGATAGTTTTAAAGTCACAGCTTCATTTGAATGACTTGTTTTGTGTTTACTATGATGTACTGATTGAAACTAACCTTTTAAACCCCTAATATGATTATCGTAATAGTGTTTACGACACTGGCTTGAATATGAACGGGATACAGCGAACAGAATTATTACGGAATTTGTTTTGCGTCGATCAAATCTCAACATAATTACCATTCATTACTGTTGTAAAGTTAGGGGTAAGCAGAAAATACAGAGTTTTGATGGCGTCCTTCTTCGGAACAAAAGTTCACTTAATATGCACATATATGCATCTATCTTTCCATTAGCAGAAAGACACGGCACGTACATATGATCTATTTGATGCACATGAGTAGTTGTTTGGGGCAGCTTTATTACAAATCGAAAAGTAGCATAGTGTCGTTTTGTGATTCCGAATTCTGGATATATTACACATACATCTGCATATTGCTGAGTTATGACCGAGTAAGTTGTTTGCTCTATTAAGGTGACTACAAGGCAGGGCTTTGGTAACTAACACATCCCATCTACTATGAAATTTACCTCAGACGAATACACATCAATGTACCTGAGGTGATTATACTTCTGATGGGAATTCAGTTTGATTTCATTTCCTTATATTTTTTGTATATATAATACAAAGTATCGTGATGTTCACGATAAGACGCCAGAGTTCTGGATTCCACTTAGTACCAACTCAGTGTGATCACAACTCATTCCTATAGTCACTGATGTTGCAATGAATATAGGTGGTCCAAATCACACACACCTAACGGATGATTAGTATGCTTCTAGAATATATGACACCAATAGTAGATGCAGTGTTATAGATTACATAAGGAAGAGGTGGCTCTGGATCTATACAGCATGGAATTTCATAGCCGTTCAAAAGTAGACCAGTGACTAAAGAAGTCAAAAGCACAGGACGAGTAATCAAATAGGAACTACACTTTCTATACGACTCGTTTTTTCTCCCACGTCGAGTGATGAATTCCGTTCCGTTTGTTTATAATAGATTTAATAGCTTGACTTGCACACATGTATCTTAACGAGCTTCTGGTCCAACATCAACTGGTGCCTTTTTCATAAACACTTGTTATCCGTTCATAGTTTTGGTAAATGTTTTGACTGGAGGTTTAGTTACTGTGCGTCAGTGGCACAGTGGCTAGGACTCTCGCCGACCATGCACATGGTCCGGGGTTTCATCCCCTGCGGACTCACACCCGATATCTATGGTTGGCCTGCAAAATTTGGACTACCGATATCCATGCTGAAAATTCCATACTTGTACTGAAAATACGGTGTGGCATCAGGCTGTAATAAAAAAGTACTACTCATTGCGAATACCACACTACGAAATATTGCTTGGAATGAAGCGGTTGTTATTATTAATGTCACAGAATAAGGGTTGAGACTATTATAGGATTTGGTTTATTAACGCAATGTGAACTATCCAGCTACTCTAAATATACACGTGTCAGTCGACACAGAGGAAGGAGTAAAAGCGTATAATATTGGCCGAATTTCAACATGTTGAGACATAAATAAAAACTCCCTTTATGCTGTGTTTCTGAGCATTATTTGCGTTTCAGTCACTGAAATGTGCGCTGAAATTTCGCCAAGGATTCTAGGTATCTGAAAAATATATTGCTACTCATGTTTTTGTCATACTTTCGCCTTCGGTCCCCTTCTTCAGGTGAGTGCAGTTAGGAAATACAGACTTATTTTGGTAGGATCTACATATCATTTAGAAGGTACACTCACCGTAAAGACAAGTGTCTCAAAGTCGGTCAGTTTAGATTGGCTTGCCACGAATATTCGGTTCTACCAATGTACATTGGATTCTGGGGATGAGCGCAATATGAATGAATCAAGGTCAACTGGATTTTGTTATCAGATGGATGATTCCATTCGGTGGACGTAAGTACTTGACAAAGAGCTCTAGGCATTTGACTTTGGTGTCTATTCTTTACTGTTGCCTCTTCTTATTTGCTGATGTGAATTCGGTTCCAATGTAGCCAAATTAAATATTAGGCACCAGTAAATACCAACGGAGTGCGCCTGCATCAGTGACCTTGAAACTTCCCGTAGGCAAGTCAGTGAAACCTGGTTAATAATATTGTAATTTTGAATAAAATATGGTTAATGAGGTACTGTATTATTAAATGGGATATCCGGCCAGTTTTAGGTTAGGTCCGGGAAAGATTTAGCAGAGGTTTAGGGGTGGCTAAACTATAGCTTCCGAAAATGAAACTACTTAATGAACGAATTGATGATATTGACAGGTTTATTTACAGAAATTGGTTTAACCTGACTATAAGAACTATAAGAACCGCGAGGTTTTTTTCGAACATATACAAGAATATTATCTTATGTAACCATTTCTTAACACAGGTAATTGTCTCATGTGTTGCAAGGATGTCTCCCTGCCTCTCTTCATGGATAGTCAGCAGAGAAATCACCATGCTCTATAGATGTATTCATGCAGTTAACTGTAGGTTATGATACTTCCGGATCCACTGATATTCCTGACACTATTCCTTAGCGTGAGCGAAACCTATAATCCTACCCTTAACCCTAAATCCCAGTTCTAACCTATATCACGAAATCGCTAGACCTGTCTGACACTGTTGATATACATAAAGAGGTACCTAGAGAATAGGTAGAATATTGTATCCATCTAATCATGTCCATAAGGGTAGAGAATTTGATTTGGAACGACCTTTAGTAGCATTCTCTCTACCTGACTGGCTCCCAAGGACAACTTTGTACAGACTTTGACTTTGATTGCGATGGTTCAACTTTGCCGGTCTTACTCAGTGGTAGCAGTATTAAGGTCTCTTAAAAGTCTTGCGGTTAGATTTCAGTAACTGGAGTTACTCATGTGGTGATGTATGAAAGAAAGGGTATTTGTCTGAAATATACAAGCTGTTACAGGCTGTCACGACTTTAAGTGTTAATAGGCGAAGTCAATGAAACATAAGGCTGAAAATTAAGGGTGAATGGATAAGGAATTGCAAAAGAACGTGTTACTCAAGGGTAGGAAGGGGGAATAACTGGGGCAGAAGGGTTGTAGTGTTGGGAAAACCTGAGGAAGTATTGGGATATAAGGTGGCATCTGGGAAAAAAAGCATTCAGCAACATATTCTCCCTGATTTGACTTTTTTCCAATGATTTTCGCCTTTTTTCAGCTATAGGCTCAGTATTCCACCTTCATGACTGATTCGGGATGTCACTACAATGATGAAAGTGAAGTGAGATCCAATCCTACCCATGCGTAATCGTCTTATATTAACTGATATGGTTTGGCTGCACTTTATAATGTAGTTAAATAAGTGTTTCATTCTGTTGATTCCTTATGGCAATTCCTTATTAACTATTTTAACTATTTCGCCTGTAGTTGTACTTATTATTCGAGGCCCGGCCGATAACTGCTACCTTGCCGTGGTGGTCGGGCTTGAATGCCTCAGTGACCCAACAAGCTAAACTGGTTGGGACTCATGTCCCTGCAGGTCCTACCATGCCAGGAAGGTTGTTTGGATAGCGGTTAGACTAAAAGCAGTTACCATGGGGTACGTGGGCTCCAGAATCCAATCGGATCAAATGGCGTACGAACCCATATGGGTCACCGGCAACCATGGGAACGCAGCACCTGACGCTGCTCCGCTGCCCTGCGGATTAGACTCCAAGTCAAAGGCTCGGGGGGTGGTCCCTTAATAAAACCACCTGCTTCGGTCTGGGCGCCCGGGCAGTATCTCAGCCCTCACACAATTAATTAAATGAAGCAACAAACTATCAGTGAAACTCATCGCGCGCTCTTAACAATGCTCTCAAGCAATAATAATATCCCAGTTGATATATCTCTTTCCAACCTTACTTTTATTTTTATACTTAGTTTCCTATATTTTACCTTTGCTCACCTTGACTTCTTAACCTTCGACAGCCTTTCGCCTTTGTTTGGATTCCTAGCCTATCTGTGTCGTTTCGAGATGTTAGTGAGTAACCCTCAAAATGGCTGTCCCCAATGTGACATCTAACACAGATATCCTGAAACCGCGTGCCGCGTTCAAGCTGGCCACCTACAATGTTCGGACGCTGATGCAAATCGGATAACAGGCAGGGTTGGTAAGAACGTTGGAAAGCCTCGCTATCGATGTCTGCTGCATTTCAGAGACTCGCATTCAAGATCCCAGTGAAGTGCTTCGATTATCCTCTCAATCTGGAAGTTCTAGTAGTATGTACCACCTGCGCTTGTCCGGGGACCCTGTGGCGTCGGCATCCGGCGTAGCTGGTGTTGGCGTCGCACTGAGCGCTAGAGCCGAAGCTGCACTGCTCGACTGGATTCCCATTAACAGTCGTTTATGTGCTGTGAGGCTGGAAGGTTATACGAAAGTAAGGAGTAGTAGGCCAGATAGGTGGTGTCTATTTGTTGTCTCCGCCTATGCACCAACAGATTGCAGCCCGGATGCAATGAAGGACGAGTTCTACCACCAACTTAACGATCTCTTGAGACAGGCGGGTCGGAGGGATATCGTAGTGCTGGCTGGGGACTTGAATGCACAGGTCGGGCGTCTGAGCTCAGAGGAGAATCGTCTAGGTGGTCAATGGGGACTACATGGTCGCAGGTCAGATAATGGGGACCGTCTTCTGCAGCTTTGCGCGGATCACAACCTATTTCTAGCCAGCACCAACTTCCGGCACAGCCATCGCCGTAGCGCTACCTGGCATCCTCCCTCTGCGAAGCAAGCTTGGACTCAGATTGATCATATTGCGGTCAGTTTCCGGTGGCGAGGATGCATACAAGACTGTCGCTCCTTCTGGAGCACATGCCTGGACTCCGATCATGCGTTAGTGTGTGCCAAGTTCGTCTTGCGATTTGGTGGGGTTCATAAAAGGCGTCGTCTAAACGTTGATGTGAGCAGACTAGTAGCACCTGCTACTTGTTTGAAATATCAGAATGAGTTACAATCAATGCTTGCCAGCAACCCCCCAAGTAGTATAGATGAACATTGGCTCCATCTGTAAGGTGCCATGCAAAGAGCTAGTGTAACCGCTTGCGGCTTGAAAGAATGCTCCGCCAAAAACCACTGGGTTTCTGCGAGTTCCTCGCAACTCCTGGATGAACGCCGGTCCATTCCGGCTGGCAGCGAATACAACAATAAGCGAAAGGCGCTGACGCGCAAGATGAGAAAGTGTTTACGTAAGGACCGCGAGGCCTGGTGGTCAGAACGTGCGGGTGAGATGGAGTCAGCTGCTGCATCTGGCAACAGTCGGAAGCTGTTGCAACTCATCCGAGCCACCGGCAGAAAGAAACAAGGTGTCAGCGAGACGGTCTGTGAGGCAGATGGCAGGCCAATTACCAGTTTGAAAAGACGCCTGGAACGCTGGGCAGAGCACTTCGGGAAACAGTTCAGCTGGCCACCAGCTTCAATGTCTGCTGTCATTAGCCCCAGTGCTCCTTGGTCGGTTAATACCGACCCACCCACCGAAGCGGAGGTCCGTAAGGAACTCCAAGTTCTGAAACGCCATAAGGCGCCCGGCCCAGACAATTTACCCCCGGCTCTTTTTAAAGATGGTGGCGAGACTCTCACAATGGCTCTTACTGGGTTGTTCAGGAAGGTATGGGAAACTGAGAGTGTACCATCAATGTGGAACGAAGCCATCATCGTCCCTATCTTTAAAAAGGGTCGACGTAATTCGTGTGACAATCATGGGGGTATCAGTCTGCTACCAGTCGCGTCTAAATTATTGGCTTCTGTCTTGCTTCGCAGGCTGTGCAAAATACGTGAAGGATTGATTCGCGAAGAGCAGGCTGGGTTTCGTTCAGGTCGTGAATGCATTGATAATGTGTTCACCCTTCGTCAGTTTTTGGAACACCGCCACACGTATTGCAGGTCAACGATCGTTGTGTTTCTTGATATTAGGGTTGCCTTCGATTCGTTGGACAGAACTGTGCTCTGGAACTGTCTGTTAGAGAGAGGTGTACCTGAGAAATTTGTTAACATCTTGAAAGCCCTATACAGAAACACCTCAGGTAGAGTGAGGGCATACAACCAACTATCATCACTGTTCCCAACCAAAAGTGGGGTTAGACAGGGTTGCCCAATCTCTCCATTTCTCTTTAACTTTGCCATCGATGACATTCTGGAGTCAGCTTTGAAGGGTGTGCGTGAAGGTGGTGTAGATCTGCTACCTGGAGATAGACTTTTCGACCTCGAGTATGCAGACGATATCGTCTTACTCTGCGATAGCATGCAGGCTGCCCAAATCGCACTTAATCAGTTGGCGATCAGTGTCTGTAAGTATGGTATGTGTTTTGCACCGTCTAAGTGCAAAGTACTGTTACAAGATTGGCAGGAGCCTGTACCTGCACTCACTCTTGCGGGTGAACCGCTTGAAGTTGTTGATAAGTTTGTGTATCTGGGTAGTTGTGTGAGTCCTGGCGGAGGGGTGACGGATGAGATTTCCAACCGTATAATGAAGGCTAGGGTGGCATACATCAACTTGTGCCACGTCTGGCGCCGTCGCGACGTTAGCCTGGCTGTCAAAGGTCGGGTATACAATGCTTCGGTGCAGGATGTCTTGCTCTACGCCTGTGAAATCTGGCCTCTCCGAGCTGAGGATGTGCGGCGACTCTGCGTGTTCGATCATCGCTGTCTCCGCGGGATTGCTTGCGTTCGATGGCATCATCGCGTGAGTAATTCTGAGGTTCGGCGGCGTGTGTTTGAACACAGTGGAGATCACCATTCATTGAGTGTCGTCATCTGGAAACACCGGCTCCGGTGGCTTGGACATGTGCTGCGAATGTCATCCCAGAGGCTTCTGTACAGGTCTCTGTTCGCTAGCCCTGGGACGGGATGGAAAAGGCGGAGGGGTGGTCAGTCCATGACGTGGTGTCGTGGGATGAAGGATATTTGTGCTAGATTAGCATCGGTTGGTGTGTCACGACCCCCTGGTTGGGGTCCGCGAAATAGCTCGAATCGATGGCTCGAAACGTTATCGGATATGGCCAAGAATCGTAATCAGTGGCGAACGTGTTGCAATTTCCTTCTTTCTTCTCTTCCTGATGATAGGTAACGAATACTGTTTGAACTTGTTAAACATGACTGTTTTCCTTCCAGATGAAGTTCTTTATCCGTTTTCTACCCATATTTTTACTTTTAATCTATGTTGTTTTATTATTATTGTGTGGCGCATCTTTCTTGGTGCCATATTGTACCAAGTTTTTCTGCGTTTAAATTAAAATAAATAAATAAAAATATTATTCGAGGCCGTTAATGACCTTAATAATAATTATTGCTTATGGTACTATTGCCTCTTATTCCTTAATTTTTACACGTTTATGTTTTGTTTACACTACAGAATAAACGTAAGATCTGTTAGTTTTACGTTATGAGGAGACGGAAAGTGTGGAGACTATTGCAGTCGTCTTTGGACTCGAAGTTGAGGTTGGTTTCTTACTTTTAAAATGTTTATTTTATTAGCCTTAGGAGACATTCATGTCAGTCTCGTGATTTTATGAGCGAGCTTAAAAAGTCAGAGCTGATACACATATGGAGTAATTGTTTTGGGAGCCATCAGAGCTTCTTACAAAATAATGTTACTTGTCCTGTATCAGAGGAAACGGTAAGCCGTCATTAGCAATAAAATACATTGTTTAAAATTCAGACATGTAGAGTGGTTTTTAATAATATCTTGGACTTATTGTTGAGTCCACATAATTCCAGTTTTATAAAATGCACTAGCTGTATTCAGAATGAGAACGAACTTGTGATAGATTATGACATATTTGGAGTGTCGCTTTATGACATAATCAGATATAGTCCTGGGCGTCTGCGAAATCGTAGTGCAATGTTATTTATCATTTTTCAAGTAATTAATTACCTACCTACCTATAGTATTTTAATAGATCATTCATAGCGTTAAACAGTTACACGAAGTTAATCTACCACATGGTAGCATAACACTCCATAATGTATTTGTTGATGACAATTCCAACGCTCTTCTTGGTTTCCCAAGCACAATTGATGTCCTATCTAATACAAAGTTAGAAGAGTGCCATGAAAGGGAAAATGATGTGGCAACTACAATTTCGACATGCAACAATAGCAAAGTGCGTGAAATGACTACTGATTGGATTTTACACAAGGTAAGTTCGTGTGCTCTGAATACAAGTGTAAATTATGTGATCTGGCAGTTACATATATATATATATACTACTGAAATCATCCGTTAATTAAATGCAAACATGACTAAAATAATTACAAACAAGTCACTAGGCAAAACATAGTCAAATGATGATAAAACGCGGACTAGTAGTCAGCTAGTCTATCATTCACTTTGAGTATAAAGTGGATTATGACGAGGAGATTCAAATGTAAGACGTTCTTAATAATTAGGCTTACCTGACATCTTAGTCTAACTTATGGTATATAACCATTTCAAAAGTATCCTTAGGTTTACTAGTATGGGTTTCCATTTTTTCGAAAGCTTCTGTTTGCTTACTATGCGTGCTTTTGTCGCACCCCGTGAACAATACGTTTGCAGCCCCCGTATTGGCCACTAGGTCTTGAGTTCATTCCTTGTAAACTTCGCAGCAGCACAACAGAACGTAGTTTCTTTTCCAACACTAAAGGATCAAATATTTAGAATTTTAATATGTCGGATGAAATCAAGCAGAGTTCAATATATTTGGACTCCAATATTTGTTCTAGAAATTATATGGTATATCTTTTTAAATTATAGCTTGATTTCACATCGTAATTTTGGTACAAGTACGGAATATTCAGCATGTGATATCGGTAGCCCGAATTTCGGAGGCCAACGTTGTCTGGGGACCGAATCCCGGATCATGTGCATGGTCGGCGACAGTCCTAAACACTGTGCCACCGACGCACATATGGTGTGTGTGTGCTGTCTCTTGATTAGTATACTCGCACTAGTGACGATATTTCCTGAAGCTTGTATCATATATATCTTTGCTTTCACTATTGACTACTGAATGTTTAGAGTTAGTTGTGATACACAAGATATCAGATTATTTACTGCGCATATTTTTGTTTTGCTTAGAAACTTTCAGAATGTATTTTCTTAATTTTAGGTTTCAAACTATGATTATCTCATGTACCTAAATAAACTATCTGGTCGGCAGAAAGGTGATCCATCAAACAGTGCTATTTTACCGTGGATAACAAATTTCGAGACACCTAATGGAGGGTTGAGAGATTTAAAAAAGTCTAAGTACCGCTTATGTAAAGGAGAGGATCAACTGAATGCAAATTTTAAGGCGTCACTTTATAATCATGTCACATCTAAACGTCCTAGTTGGACATTAGGATCCTGTATTTCAGAAAAAGGTTATGACATTATGAATCATCAACAAGATTTCATGAAACTATGTGATGAGTTATGTAAGTCTGTGTGCAATTATATCTAAAGTTAATGTTTACCTATTTTAGCTACATGTAATTTGAACACTCCAAGTGGCAATTTACTTCACAGTATTACAGACGAACATATTACTAATGGTAAATTTTATTCACTCAAAGAGAGTGTAATTTTAGATGTCGGACAACACAATGTGAATATCACGTTTTCTCCACATCATTTACTTGATATCATGCCTGATCTAACCTATTATACATACATGGTAAGCAACTACGGTTAAAGATATATTAATTTCATAGGAAATTGTTCTCTACAGATTGCTATTAGTTTAAAAAATATATTTGTTTCTAAAATTTAATAGGCCAGAAAAACTCCTCTATCACTATTGACCCAATTCGTGCGCCCAGTTTATCAACCTCAAGAATTTCCTACTAGTATTGCTCGATTGTATGAATCCACACCGGATGAATGCATTCCTGAATTTTTTACAGACCCATCTGTTTTTTCTTCCATTCATCCTGATATGTCTGATCTGGGCCTGCCGCCTTGGTGTTCCACAGCAGAAGAGTTTATTGAATATCATAGCAAACTTCTGGAAAGTGATGAAGTATCTACTAATTTGCATCACTGGATTGATTTAAACTTTGGATATAAAGTAAGTGAGTAATAGGTGTTACCTGTTTTTTCCAAAATATCACTTTCGAATCACATCCTCATTATTTTATTTACTTCCCTGGTCTTAGTTTGCCAGTAAAATTGATTGATATAATTCACTTGCAAAATACTGGGTGGCTGATTTGTTTAGGTTTTGGATTCTTCAGTAGTTCTCTCTCCGCGCAAGCCAAGGATTACTAAGTTACAAGGTGATCCCACTTCTATATTGTTAACTGACCTAATTTAGATACCACGGGCTATCGATTTTCGATCGAATGTCTGGAAGATTTAGTGGTCAAGTAATCTGGTCACTTTGGTCCCAATCCTGAACGTCATGGTAGATGCGGACTGCTGAGGAGTTCAAAACCCGAAATATTTGTTTAGTGGTCTTATATTCGCGGTTGTACCGTTACTGATGTTGATGTGACAATATCTAACTTTGAGACATTCATCAATTTGCATCGTTTACGTTTCTGTTAATAACGATTTTTATAATTCTGCACTGATAATGGAACATCGTAGTAAGAATTCTCTTTTTGAATCTAAAAATTTTGGTGTTTGTGTACGTATGACAGCTCGAACTCCTGCACTTCTACGCAAAGTTCCATGTTGGAACCAATCAGTCAGTATTGCTTGTTGTATCTATTTTCTCCTTCACTTACTCACTACTATAATAATGAATCTCATATTTCAATGTTTATGTAATTTGTTGTCTTTTTCGATATTGGGAAGCAGTAGCTTACCACATGTGGTCGAAACTTCTGCCTAGCTTATTTTGGGAAACTATGTAACCACTGTGTGTCATTGTATGTGAGTATGCACACAGTTGCTGGTGTATGTGTGCTTACTATTTATCTTTGTTGATATCTTTGCCGATATCTGAATAGTTCATCGTTGGTAATTATAACTCTTACTGTATGATTTAGAAGTGCAAAAGACCTATAAGGTGGTTATAAATTAATATTCCTTATATCCGGATTGCTGCTAATTTGAGCTTACTATGAGAACCGTGTATCGATAAGAAACAATACAAAATTCCAGCTACCAGCTTGGTAAAGGTTCTTTAATTTAGAATAGTGAAGATGATGTCTGAATTATTGATCTACTACGCAACTGACTATTCAAATGATCTTGTGTATAAAGTTTCTCTGAATAATGCTTCATTGTGCTTCATTAGTAAACAATTTCTCTGTTGATATTCTTATATCCTGTTGACGATTACAATGTATACAGTTTGAATATATATATATATATATATATATATATATATATATATATATATATAAAGGAATTGCTTCGTACATATGACACTGGTGTACATAAAACATCGCTTAGCTTTAATAAGCACCTTTATTTACATCTGTTAAATGTTTTATATTTATGAGTAGTTAAATAAAATGTAAAAATCAAGCCGGTGATAACTGTTGAAAAAGGAAGTAATAAAAAAAGTAAATTACATGAATATAATTCAGTTAAAGCATGTAGATTTTGTTCACTCAGCAACCAAACTGTACCTGGTTTTCTAGACATCAGTAAGTAAGTAGATCAAACTTTGAATCTGAAATCCAATCAACAACCAATCACGTTCAAGGTTGCCAGAAGAGAAGACTAATAGAAATGTAAAAGTTCACTTTAAATTGAAGTACGCGCTGAAGATTTTGCCTAGAAGGGCAATGAAAGCTTCGCAAATAAACCATCCAGCTCAAAAAACACAATTACGTCAAAATCTGAAATCCACTTATCATATAGATAATTGAATGTATTTGTAAACCATATGTGTTTTTGAAAATTACCTGGAAACTTAAATAATTAATTGATCGTTGCAGTGTTATATTGTGTTTATTGACTCAAATTAATAATTTCTTTTTAGGTTTTCTTTCGCTTATTTTTTTTTTTAATATTTAAAAATTCTACTTATTATTATATTTCTTTTAGTTACTTGGTTCAGCTGCATTGGATGCTAAAAATGTTCATTTAGAATTGGCAGGTGACCAAATTGCTACACGTTCCTCTGGTGTCATATGCTTATTTCGTACACCACATCCTCAAAGAATATGTAGTAAATATTTATCGACTTATTTTGGTGCAGTACTTCCCGATAGTGTATTCAAGGATATGAAGGCTTCAACATCAGAAAGCTTTTCAATTAATAACAATAATGATATGAAGAAGATGCATTCTTCAGGCAATAAAGTTTATTCGGAGAATGGAAATTCAACTTCAACAGTAAAACAAATAAAAACTGTTGCAAACTTAAAGGTATATGGTGAGACAGCTTTTCAAAAATCAGCATCTCATAATCATGTTTGTCAAGTAGTTATATTCATTCAATTACCTCACTGATGTGGCTCTGTAACTCATTCGATTAGACAGTCAATTTCCATCTTGTAAGCTACTGATTCGAACCACATTTGGAGCTTTGGACAACCACGCAGTGTCTTCAAGACACTACTTTGAAAAGTTTCAGTGGCGATTTGTTTTTTTACAGGTTGGAGTTGCTAGCCTTACGTCCAATCTTCCCTCTTTCTCGGGCTTACTACAGGCTAGATGAGATTTCGGAGCTAATCAGACTTCTGGGGTTAGTGAGCGCTCTACCATTGAACTACCGACAGGCGCATAGTCATTCATCGATATGTACACCGTCTGACATATGGTTTTCGAATAGCATATCATACTCATAGAATGATGATTATCAGTAATCCATTGTTATTATCGTATAAACTATGAGAAAAGAAATATGATTTAAAGAATCTTATTTAGTCTATTAAACTTTCTTTCTAAACACTGGTTATTTGTGTAGTTGTCTAGCGTTTATATATTTTTTTAGTGTTTGCAGTATATTCTCTCTGCTTGTTTCATTTTTGTGGAGCTGTGGCTCACTGGTGTGTAGGCGCTGGATTTTGAACCAGCCGGTTGCTGGTTCTAGCCCCGCTCTACCACCAACCGAAGTATGGGCAGCTAGGTAGTATATTACTAACTAGCCCTCATGTAATAGTTGTAGCTTACTGCCAACTGCATAGAATTGCAAGTGGGCTGTTGAGTAACATTCATTCACTCATTTAATTTTGTTTGATATGACTGTTAATCTAATACTGAGTGATCATGGTATCATATCTTGTAGTAGAACTTCTCGAGGATGCTTATAAAAAGTTGAACCATTTATGAATTTAACTATCTCCGAGTGTTAGTCGATTTATGCAGAGATGAGTTTTGAGTTGATAATAATAACAGCTTGAAGTATTGGTTTTTGTAGGGATTTTATTTGATTCGTTGGAGGATTTTATCATAAGCTGACATCAGTTAGAGAACCATTGGAAAACCTGGTTTCGAAACCCAGTGGGCGCGTACTGATGAAGAGTTCAAAACTGGGAAGAAACAGCTTCCCAGTACTCTCAGGTTTTTCAGTGGTTCTCTAACTGATTTCAGCTCATGATGAAATCCTCCAACCAATAATAGCTTCATTCCAAACAGTACTTTTGGGACATATGTGGAATTTTCAGCATGCTGAAGTACAGTATTGCATCTAATTTTCCCATTACATGGCTAATAATTAAAACAAAGCATTTACATTGACAATATTATTCAATAAAAATACGGATATAAAATTAAGTGGAAATATTAACAACAGTATAATAGTAGGAGAAAGAATAAAGCGGGCAGTTTGCTTAGCGTTTCGTAGTAAGTTGGTAGTGTCCTACCTTACACATTTCTCATTGCATAAAATGTATCCCAAAATAAGGTATTGTAGAGTTCTTATACTTAATCCTCCGAGCATATAGTCCTCTATAGTTGCTTCCAGTTTTACCTGATGAGATTCAAGGAGTTGTGTAAAGAGAAGATGCTCAGGGTCTGACAGGTTATTATGCACTAATTTCTTGCATGAAATTAGACTTGGTAGAAGATTCCGCTCGATTTAGTAGATTTTATACCTTGATTGGACGCTAGGAATTAGTGTGACGTGTCTAGTCCTTTCTTTGGTGCAGACTGAATTCTATCAGTCAGGTTTTCAATGTGGCCAACATTCTAGGTAGCTCGCCATCACGATGCACATTGATTTGGTGCTATTAGATGGTTGGAGACAATCGGCAAGAAGCCTTGGACAAGCTACCTAGCATGGTGGCCACATTGCAAAACTGACTGATGCATCAAAGAAAGGACTAGACACATCACACTAGTTACTAGTGTCCAATGAAAGTATCCACTACAGTCCTACAGGAGGTCAGTCGCGAGCCCGAATAGCTCAGTGGTGACGTCTCTGACTGCAGCACTGGGTGATACGGGTTCGAATCTCAGAAGGGACATGAGTTCCTTCATGGTTGCAGATACATACACCTTGCTGAATGGTGAGTGCCAACTAGCATGAAACCTAGGTCCAAGGCTTCCTGCCGATTGCCTCCAACCATCTAATATCATCAGATTTTATAGCTTTTTATAATCATCAGGTAGTGGCGTGCACAAATTTAAGGCGACTTATGTACTCTTATATCAGTCAGTGTTGCAGTTAAAATTTGTTCTGTGTAGCTATTCAGGAGGCATAAAACTAATTTTACTCCTTTTAACGATAATGACTTTATGTATGAAAATAGAATCCTGGTTGACTGAATTGTATAGACTCGATCCATCATGAGCCGTTATATAGAAAAACGCATATTGTAAATCGAAACGGTTGGCGAAATGTTTAGGTATATGATGAAATAAATTGGTTGTTTAGTTGAAACAGTTACACAGGCAAATTGTTTTAGAATTTTAAAACATCAATGATTACCTGACCAGTTTTAAAATTCTGTTAGTTTGGAACATTCTTAAACTAGATATTTCAAAAATTTAGACAAACCCTCTCCGAGAATTGAAAGAGAGAATGCTGCTTCCAGTTGCAAAAGAAGTTCATTTATCAAGTATTCTATTTGTACAAAAAACTAATGAGCATTTTTTAAACATTCATACACTTTATTAAGATAAGGCAATAAACTGTTTTTATTCTAAATTGTTTTTTTTATTTACTACTTTTAAAGGTGAATCATACTTCCAAAATGTCTTCAGTTGATGGTGTTTCTAGGTAAGTTATTCATTCTTTCATCGGTTATAATAATAACATCATTCATTCACGGTGTAATTTGCCACAAACTGACATCGGTTAGATTTCGTCATAAAATCATTTCAGTAGTGAAAAAGTTGACTACTGAATTTCAGTGTCCTATTCATAGGTGAACGTCTTTGAGGTAAAATCCTCAAAGTTCCGGTAACAAGTCGTCACTGATAGGTCCGAATAACGCACATTTGAGAACAGCTAATTTGTATGTTCCTTGGTCCCTTCAGAGCAAGTGGATAGTTAATCACGCCACCTAAGATAGTTGCTCTCTTTTCGTTTTACGGATTGTGAAGAGTTGGAAATTATTAGTCAGTGGAACCGTACCTATTGGTTAAGTGTCTATGTCTCCACGATGGATGAACTTTGCGTAGCAGGCAGTTCACTGGTTCACGAATACTATCCATTGATAACAGGAAGGCAAAGTAATAGTTAATCATTACTAATAAAGAATGAAGTACCGGCACATCTTTTGTGACCGACCTCTGTTAAACGGCTCTTATTTCCTTGGGAGCAGGTTTTTGTTCGGTTGCGTTAAAAATAAGTGATATTTATCTGTTCGTAGCCGTAGTCTATAGTCGGCCATTTTCTGCAGCGCGTATCGTATTCGTTCTTTTTATTCTTCTGGGGGATATGCAACTATCTTTATATCGTCCAAATAGTGTGGCAATTTCCGAAATGCCAACTAGATTGGTATCTATTAGTTACTGCAATATTACTGTGGGGGCAGTTTTAACACCAAAGGGGAACCTGTTGTTAACCTATCGTGGTATTTATCTGAAACTTCGAACTACAAATATGCATCAGACTTTTGCTACTTAAGATGATAAATTCATCTTCTGAAACTGGCAGTTGGTAATGGTGCTACTCATAAGAGTTGCATTCAAACCTGTCAGGGTATTATTAGTACAATAGCTTTTTCAATAGCCACAATAGGAGTTGATCAAAACGCCAAGAGGCTACTGGTGTCATAACTCGTGCTTCTTCTAATTGTTGCAACTCAGCGTCTACTATCTGTTGTGAGGTATACAGTACAAGTCATTTTGGGCGGCAAACTAGTGTTACACCATATCACCGCTTTCGTGGTGTCGCATTGCCCACAACTTAGTGTTTCAGCCTGTTTATTGATTTGTTTGCTGTTTTGTTTTAATAGAAATAAAATATGGCTGCCAGATGATTATAATCCACTGGAGATGATCAATCTTTATCAAAATTTATGCAAATTCTTATCAGCTGAAACGTATATTCAAGATTTGAATGATGTAGAGTGTGTAAGTCAATCTTGGTATTTTTTTTTTAGAAAATATTGTTACATCGTATTTTTCTGTTGAGTAAAATCAAGCACGAACAGATTCACTGAATGAAATAATATCATTTCCGTAGTTCTTAAGTGACTTAGGATTGTCTAAAATATACAAAAGCTAATAAAATTGTTGGCCATTTTCTCATCTCCATATGCATTCCGAATGGAACATAGGACTAACTCTCCAATCTCTGAAGTCTCAGTAGCGATGGTGTCATTTCCTTTTACAGGTTGGGGTTGCTAGCCTTACGCCCAATCTCCCCTCTTTCCCAGGCTTACTACCGACTGGGCAGGATTTTGGAGCTCATCGGACTTCCGGTGTGGTTGGTGAGCGATGGTGATGGCAATAAATGGGTCAGCGATAAGTTTCAATAGCAGTATATTACACCAGTAATAATAACAATAGTAACTATAACAACAAAAGTACAAGTAACTGAAGCAGATTTAGACAAGAATCATGAAAATAGTATGACAGTGTAAATATTTCAACATTTAAATTAAGCCAAATTGTTAATAGAAAAGACGAATTGGATAGATAATCAAATTTTAAATAAATATAATATAAATAATGTAAATGTTTGAAGAGGGTGAAAATTTTTAATTTGATAGATTCACCTATTAACTTTTCCTTGATCAAAGAGGAAGTAAACTAGGGTTATTCCTCTGAATTTCCATAGCTTCAACTCTATTTGAATGAATTCCGTTCAACAAGTTCAAAGGAATATAATCCATAACCAGAAAGGCACTTTTCCTGTACATTTAGTGATCCTTACTGACCAATTAAGAAGAAAAAAATCGATCTTTTTATTGATCTTACTTGACTTTTTCGCCAATCGCCGCGTAAGATGCTCATCAATACCTCTGTTAAATTGTCTACTTGTTCTCCCTATATGACTTTCTCCATATGAGCAGGTAGACTTTTAAATGTCCAATAGAAGTGACACATCTAGGTAATTTATTTTATTTTACATTTTTCGCTTGAAGAATAACAACCGGTGGGTTGAAAAACAAACAAACAAACAATTAAACAGCGTTATAAGCTCTTTTTATGGTTCTGTATAATTTTTAGTATAGAAACTCAGTAACCATATCGTAAATAAATTGAAACTTCGGGAAAAATTATTTATTGCATCGTTTTTTCATATCCGTCTTGATAAATCTTTTAAAGTAAACCATTTTTTATCAGTAGTATATTAAGGGTGTAACCTAATTTGTTTCTCATTGTACTTGTAAGGCGTTTAACCACGATGATTTTGTAGCGAATCGGTACTACGCTAAAGAAATGAGTATACTCTGTCATAGATGTAATCTTTGTATTGTACATGTGTCCTGAATGAATCATCTTCTCCACTGATTGATAGAACATGTTGGAACTACTTTCATCATTTTGCTGTTCTTCTTCTTCACAAGCGAAACTAACTGATGGATGTGAATGATTAAATTTCTCCACTCCTTCACCCTTATCAGTTTTCTGTGATAACAAATAAGAATTGTATCATCAAGATAAAAATACGAAATATCCGATTTCTCAATTACATTATCTGACGAACAGTTTTTCAACTTATCAAGGAAAAAAAACTTAACCAAATTGGGCAGTAGTCTTAGCGTTCCCATCGATTTGTCTGTTTATTTATCTTTCTTCACTTTTTGAATTTTGAGTTAAACATGGGGCTTCAAGCTTTTAAATTTCACTAGCGGTGATATTGTTTTCACATGCTCAATCTTTCCTGTCTTCTGGCATAGCTATCGGCTTGGCAGACTAGGCGAGATTTCAGAGTTGGCCGTTTGGGAATCGAATCCAAACCGCGTACGTTTACCCTCTGGCATTTTACCATTGAGCCAACAACGTCTTTATTATTTTTTTTATTCCTTTACGTTACCAGTGGAACATAGGGCTTCAAGGTAGAGGCTTGAAGTTTCTGTAGCAGTGGTGATTATTTTTACAGGATGGGGTTGCTAGCCTCATGCCCAACCTTCCCTCTTTACCAGTCTTACTACTGGTTTAACGAGGTAAAGGAGTGCGTTAGCCGGGCGTTGAACCCCGGATGACGTGAGGCGTGGTTGGCGAGCTGTGCCACCGACGCACTTATTTTTCACATATGCTTATAAATCCTTTTTGTCTATCTCTACAGATTAAATTGTCGAAGTTTGATAAACATGATAATGATTTCAACAATCTGTTCAAAATTGATTTGGAGTCATTAGCTTGTCTCATTGTTGAATTAAGTCTATATTCTCTAGTCAATTATACTGAAGCCAATTCATGGAATCATGAGGAGAGGGTGAATTTCGCTCGTCAGCAATCACGTTTACACTGGGACAAAATACCGAAGTAAGTTAGTGTTTTTATTATACTTACATGGATACTATCTGTCCTATTGTTGTGCTAACTGCTTTTTGTATTGTAAAAAAGTAGAATTTGGACAGTGTGGCAAATTATCGTTGCATTTTAGATAGGTTTAGTTAGTGTAACACTATTAAGTAGATGACTGCTCAAGTAGGATTTCTTCCTGATTAGTGTAATGTGTTATGTCATATAAGCTTATTTAATACAAAGCTAAGTCATTAAATCTAAATATTGAGTTTTCAACCAGTGGATCGTGGGTTTAAAGCCTGTTATACCCACTAAGGTTTTCATAGCCAATTAATATCATCAGTCTCTACATGCTAGGTATGATGACTTGTTATCTATGCACGAACCTCAGGTTGGTCGCAGTATTGTTCGAGTGTTTCTCCGGTATCTCATCTTCATCTTTAGTTGTGAGAATCTACTTATACAAGTAGATTGATAAAAGTCCGGTGGCTTTTAATCCCTATCTCGTTGTTTAATACGCATTAGAATTGTGGTTGTATGATTAATGCATGATAGACAGAAACACAAACAGTAATAACTGTAGGATTGCATAGTAGCCCAATTTGACACACCTATCCACGCATTAAATACAAGGTTTATTATTATGTATTAAAATATAAACTTGGTACAATATAAGCAACAAGAAATGCGCCACACACACAAACGAGACAATATAAGGAAAATAAGAATAGAGTAAATGAAGGATAACATCCACAAAGCAAGTAAGCATACTAGTCAAAGGATGGATCATAACTTCACCTTACTTTCAGAAAGAGAAAGAAGGAGGGAGATGCAGTATGTTTGCCACTGATTACGATTCTTGGCCACATCTAATCAAATCTCAAGCTACTAATTCTAATTATTTCACCGACTCCATCCTGGAGGTTGTGATGGACTAACAGATGCTAACCTAACACGACTGTCCTTCATCCGACAGAGCCATGTCATAGGGCTGACTCCTTCTGTTTTCCCATTCAGACCCAGGGCTATCAATCAGCAAACGGTATAAGAGCCACTGGGATACCATTCACCTGATATGTCCAGGCAATCAAATTGGGTTTCTCAAAATGAAGTCACTTATTGAAAGACAATCTTCACCTTGTGTCGACACACACCGTTGAACCTCAGAATTACTAACATAATGCCACCAAATGTGAGCAATCCTATGGAGTCTACGGTGATCATATATATAAAGTCGTCACACTCCCTCAACCATGAAAAACAGGGTTTCATAGGCGTATAGTAAGACTGCACTAGCGGAGGCATTGTAAGCCCACCCTTCGATATCGCCAAGCTAATGTCATGACGGCACTAAAAGGTGGCCTAGGTTGTCATATGCAGACCTGGTTTCCTCTATGTGAGACAATAGAAAGCTGAACATATAAGTAGGAATTAATTGCATGGAGGATTTCATCATGAGCTGACATCAGTTAGAGAGCCACTGGAAAACCTGGGAGTACCGGACAGCTGTTTCATCCTAGTTTGGGACTCTTCATCAGTACGCACCCACCGCCAGGGTTCGAATCCAGGACCTTCTGGTTACAAGGCTAGCGAGCTCGTAGACGATTAAACCACTGGGACCCGATACAATGGCCAGCCCATGAATTCTAACTTCTGCCAATTCATGATATAGTGCGACCATTTCACAATGTCTTCTTCGATGAATTACTGCCTCATCTTCAACCTGCTTTGCAAATACACTCTTAATTGCTTAATGGTCTACGAGCTCACCTTGTAACCAGAAGGCCCTGGGTTCGAACCCTGGCGGTGGGTGCGTACTGATGAATAGTCCCAAAACTAGGACGAAACAGCTGTCCAGTACTCTCAGGTTTTCTAGTGGTTCTCTAACTGATGTCAGCTCATGATGAAACCCTCTATGCAATCAAACAAATTCCCTGCAAAACCAGTACTTGAAAATAGGAATTAAATTAACTGAATATTGTGAAGTGCTATATGATAAAGCAGAAAATATATACAGTAAGCAGGAAAGTAAAATAATGCAGTGAAGATGATATCTACTTGAGTGTGCAATTCATTCATTACACTCAGGTTAATAAACAACGTTCTGTACTACCATTTTGTGATGTTTAATGATACCCAAACCTTTTATCTACACCTTTTAAGTCGAGTTCCTGAATCGATGAATCATTGTACTACAATTGATTCAATAGGTTGATTGATTGGCTGGTCGACTTTCTCTTATGTAATAGTTTCATTGTTTTCTTTTTATAAATCTGTCATATTTATCAACTTTTGAATAGTTATATCAATTCTTTTCTCTTTCATCACAGTTGTCTACACGATGCTGTTAATGCTATTTTGCGTCCATTTGAATATCAAAATCTTGTTGGTGAAAAGTTCCATAAACGTTTCCTACCTACAGTCGATATTTTCCTCCATATACTTTGTGAATTTCCATCATATTTTTTTGATTTACACTATATTCGAGAGAAGGTAAGTATCACTTTTTCTGCATATTTCAAAAAGTGTTTTCAGATATAAACCATGTCATTTATCACGGAAACTGCACGTAATTAATCTTGTGTAATAGTTATACAAACACGTTTGTCTTCGTGCATTTAGCAATGGTTAGTGGAGCTTCATTTCAGTTGGGATCCATCGGTTCAAGTGTCAGAGATGTGTATATTTGATTATTGAATTACCAAGGGAACCCAATTACCAAAGAAGAAAGACAGACTAAACAATGTACGGACCACTTCAAAGGACTGTTGTACCAACCACCACCTACAACCCGTCCAGAAATACCAACAACAGCACGTACACAACTGCAAGTTGACACCAATCCTCCAACGAAAACTGAAGTCATGAATGCAATCAAGCTTCTGAAAGCTGGAAATGCAGCTGGACCAGATGGAATACCCCCTGAAGCACTGAAAGCGGACCCAGAGACGACAGCAGATATGCTGACTCCATTATTGCGAAAAGTCTGGAAGGAGGGAAAGGTACCTACTGACTGGAGGAAAGGTTACCTTGTGAAACTACCAAAGAAGGGCGACCTAGGCCTCACTCTGCAAGAACTGGCGAGGAATCATGCTCCTGTCGACGCCAAGTAAAATCCTGAGTCGCATCGTCCTGGAGAGAATAAAGGACGCACTGGATACAGAACTCCGACCAGAACAAGCTGGATTCAGGAAAGGCAAATCATGTTCTGACCAAATTGCAACTCTACGCATCATCATCGAACAAAGCATGGAATGGCAATCAAATCTCTACCTCAACTTTATAGACTTTGAGAAGGCCTTCGACAGCGTTGACCGCGAAGTAATTTGGAAACTACTCGAGTACTACGGCGTACCCCAAATATTCATCAACCTTATTCAACAGCTCTACGACAACGGCACATGTCAAGTGACCCACAACGGAAAACTCAGCGAAGCGTTTGGAGTAAACACAGGAGTCAGACAAGGGTGCTTATTATCACCAATGATATTCCTAATTGTGATGGACTGGATTATGCGTCAGACAGTTGGAATCGAGAAGACAGGGATATCCTGGACCGACGTGAAGAACCCAGAAGACCTGGATTTCGCAGATAGTTTATGTTTGATGTCACACAAAATCGAAGACTTACAAGAGAAAACCGACAAACTGGTCGAAGAAGCAGCAAAGACAGGACTCCAGGTGAACATAGACAAGACGGAGGTTATGAAAATAACCAACCAACAACAGCAGCAAGATCCAGCGCCAATCACCATCAACGGGAGGGATTTGAAAGAGGTTACTTCTTTCACTTATCTAGGGAGCATTGCCTCAACCACAGGAGGAACGGACGGGGATGTCAAATCGAGAGTCGGGAAGGCGAGAAACACATTCATCAACCTGAAACCAATCTGGAAATCTTCCTCACTCAACTCTGCATCAACAACAAAATTCGGATTTTCAATACAAACGACGTCAAGTCAGTTCTTCTATACGGATCAGAAACTTGGCGGGTCACAAAGAATATTTCCCACAGGTTGCAGCAGCTGTCTTCGCTATCTTGAAGTGGAACCCGAAAGGGAAGCGGCGAGTGGGACGTCCAAGGGTGACATGGAGGAGATCGTGTGAAGAGGAGTTGGAACAGCATGGACTAACATGGATGCAAGCGAAAAGTACAGCAGAAGACAGAAGCAAGTGGAGGCGTGCAGTTGAAGCCCTATGTTCCACTAGGAACCCAAAGGAACAATAGCTCTAGCGCTGTAGTATCGGGATTATCCGTAATTCCTGTAGTTTTTTTATAATACTGAATAGAACTGTTTACTGTTAGTTGGGTTTCTTTTGAAGACACCTACAGATTAGAATTCAGGGACATCTGTGTGTTTACTGTGAAGTATAGCGAAACTCAGTGCTTAGTCATTTATTTTGATGAAGAATTCGTGGGTGACGATAAACTTGTATGAATGTTCAGGTGGATGCTTTCTGTATACTGGCATCGTCAAGAAGAGTTCTATCATAACATGCATGTCTTCTGTGTAATACTAATTTTTATTGTTGTTAATTGATGTGTTAGATTGGCTTATTCAATTTGAGCAACTAATACATTTACACAGTTGATATATCCCATAATTTGGAGCCAGTCATATCAGTCATCATTACATACCGTCTAGTGTTACTGTTTATTTCCTTTGTAATATCGCTTCTGGGATTTAACAGATAACAATTTGTAATAAAACTGTGACAAAATAAAGGGTTTTTTGAACAGCCTGGGAAAAAATCTGAGCATGTTCAGCATTCTCTTTCACCTGTCAAAAGTAAGATGGTGCTACATGACAGGTCTTCATCCACTCCTAATTTAAAGACAGAGAGTGGTACTAATGAATGTGTTAATGACTTCACGTATGTAGGTAGTTGTATCACCCTCAATGTGGACTGGTTGATAACAAAATCTCAGCATGAATACATATAGCTGGTCTAACACTTGCCAAGTTACAACATCTTTGACTTAGGTGTGATATGTGGCTGTCGTCTATAGCTGGGTGTGCTCAGTGTACCACAAAATACTCCATCCTATAAGAATAAAACCTGGGGCACTGTGGTAAAGTATAATTCCATTGTGGAGAAAGCCTTTTTCAATGACTCAAATGCATTCATTCTTTGTAATCTACTAGATTTATGTGGTTCTTTCCTTCTCTTCTCCATAATGGAAGTATACTCCCTCCTACTCTGTGTCTGTAAGACATGATCGATGACAAGCAAAATAGACGTTTGCCATCACTGTTATCTCCATCCATTTGCTAGTGTTAAATGAAGCGATAAGTCAGGTAGTGTTATTTCAGGAGTGAGAGTCGTCTTCATCAGTAAGGAATGTTAGTGGAAGTAAGATTAGGTTGGAAACGGATTAGCGGTGATCTGAACTACATAGAAAACTACAGGTTTCCTGGTTGAAGTACTCTGAAAGCCAGGTACCAATGGTCGGAAATTCTTAGTGAAATGATGCATTCCTTTTCATCTTTCAGATTGTGAAAGTGTTCACTATTCTCCATCACTGTCACCTTTGTCTATTGTATTACTATTCTGTTTTTGTTCCCTTATTCTGTGTGTTTTTGGATGTCTGATAACTTGATTTGATGCGCTTTTGTACAAAGTTCTACTGTTGTCTGTTAGTCATAAATCCGTAATTTGAATATATTTATTTATTTTTTTATAAGTGCAACTGACTATAAAATTCCACGGTTGGTTTGCATCCATATGTGTTGTTGTGGTTGAACAGTCTTAAAAATACTTCTTCTTTGTATTCATCATGTTGAATTCATTAATTTCAGTAGTATGTTTCGTGGGAAGCTTATGTGTACATAGTATTTTAAAAAAGTCCTCTTTTAATATTTACTACATCTTTTTATTGCCTTAAATTTTATTTTAACTTTTTAGCTAATCTGTGTCGCTGATCCGAGTCATTCATTCCAATCAGAATCAACTGTTACATATATTCCAAAAACTGATCTGTACTCAGCCTTCTTCCCAACTGATAATCACCTATGTCTAGTCAATCGTACATCTAATCTGTCTAGGGTTCATATTCCAGTTGATATAATTAAATTATTATATCCACATATTCAAACAGCTGTATATTCCAATCCTATTTGGTTTTTAAATATTTTAAATTCATCCAAAATTGTAGAACTCTTTTCTTCAATTGGTGGTAAAGAGGTGGGTTTTCTTTAAATGTAAAATACATATTTCTAACCAATGTCAGCTCATAATGAAATCCTGTAACCAATCAAGCAAATCCTTACAAACCAATACTTGAATATCAATGAGATGCTCACTGGCGACTGGCCCTATTCCCACTGGAAAGTCATGACCAGTAGGGTGCAGCAGGTCGGGTGTGAGGACAAATACTCACCGAAGACATCGGCTGGCGGTTGCGTTATATTGTGAATTGGCAGAAGTTAGAATTCATGGGCTGGCCATTGTATCGGGTCCCAGTGGCTTAATAGTCTACTAGCTTGCCTTGTAACCAGAAGGTCCTGGATTCGAACCCTGGCGGTGGGTGCGTACTGCTGAAGAGTCCCAAACTAGGATGAAACAGCTGTCCAGTACTCCCAGGTTTTCCAATGGTTCTCTAACCAATGTCAGCTCATAATGAAATCCTGTAACATATTTTTTTGTCATATACTATTTTGATGGTAGTTAGTTGTAGAACTTAGGACTAAAAGTTCATCCTGCCCCAATAAGTAATCCGTATCCGTGTCTGTAGGTGTATATGTTTCCACTGTCATGAGAGCGCTGTTTACTAGACTAATCAATTCAATCCTGAACATGAATAATCAATGTGATTATTTTAGTATTCTGTGCGTGTTGTTTCTACCGCCATATTTGATTGATTGGACTAAGATGTTCACTCTTTTGATATATTGGCTCCTAGTACAGACGCTTCTACAATATTTTAGGATTAACATAGCGTTATTTCGTGGATGATAATTAGCTGGATCCCAGTGTTAGTTAGCATCGACCAAATAACTTGTTTGTTAATTTTTCTGATACAAGTGAGTTGATTAATTGCGCGAGTATAATGGTATTGAAAGCGAAGAAGCGCCTCAGCTGAATACCCAATACGATTGTTCTCTCTCTCTCTCTCAGTACTTTCTACTTCACTGAGTCACGAAAATATCAGATGACAAAGACTAGCTTGTATCTGTAATGAAAGACTTTAGATAGATGAGGAAACAGCAAATGTGTATACATTCTACTCACACATAAAATTACTCTAGGTCATTGATAAAATAACCATAAAATTATCCTGTTCGTGTGACATCATGAATCTAAATTCAAAAAACAAAAGCTTCTGCTACATGAGCTAACGGTTTAAGATCTTAAATCCGCTTCTTATCATTTTCGAACTTGTTCGCTTTGCTCTCTTTTCTTCATTTCATTCCTCTGTGTTTAGAGTGGCACATGGAGCTTCAAAGTTTCAGTAGCGGTGTTGTCTCGATTGAGTGTGATTGCTAGCCTCGTGCCCTACCACTACTCTTTTCGGGGCCCACTATCGCCCAGTAAACAAAGTAAAGTTAAGGAGTATACTGAATCACATGCGAGGTTAACGAGCATTCCGCTATTTGAGAACTGACACATCTTGTCTCCAGTGTGTTGTTTACCTCTTGTTAGATTGAATCTTCCATAAAGTAATACCTTTTCCATTGAGGTGGGCAAATTCAATTAAAATAACTTAAAGATGGTATAAATCGCTTATGCTTCATTCTTTAAATAAATAAAGCTTAAAGCGGGTGTAAATAATGCGTCGAAGTTCGTTTACATAGTTCCTTCTAAGTAGGTGTGTATGCAGTTTCTGAATAGGGATCTACGGACAAATCTCCACAAAACTGCCACTGAAAGAATACTGGGCATTTTTAATTATATGTTTAGCATAGCTAATCTGTGTCAGAGTATATAATTGTGAAATTTCGTATGCTTTTTGAAGACAAATATATCAGGACACATATAAAGTACTCAAAATGTTTATTCTAACTAGTCAGCGTTTCCTCTTAATGTCTTAGGGCACCAACCTGGTAAGTACATATCTTTTGAATTGTCTTCTACATAATAAACCATCATTTTAAAATTTAACTAGTGGATGGTGCCTAACAGTGGAATCCAGGATGCACATTTCGTCCTGTCTGGGACTCGCTATCTGCATGTACCTGCATTCCCCAGTGAGTGATGATGTTCCCACCGAGGCTCGAACCCAGTGTCCCTAGTTGCAAACACCAAAGCGTTATCTGCCAGACCACTTGGGCCACGAGAGCCACCTCTTGTGCAACGGGTCATATTAATTATTGAATTGAATTTTAGATTTTCCCGTCGATTGATTGGACCGAAGTGCTAGTCACCATCCACCAGTTAAATTCTAACAACATGCCCAGGCATCGTCGAAGCATCTGCGCAAGAAGGCGACATGTCAACCTGAGACCGAGCACTTCAGTGCAATCAATCGACGGGAAAATCTAAAATTCAATTAAATCGTCATTTTAAAAGTTTCAAATGATGAAGTGAAGTGGTCAATATGCTCCATCAACCACTTCACTCCCTATTTCTAAGCTAGGAGTTAATGTAGTCCAGTTCTGTAGTGTAGCATCATCTTACATTTGATAGCTGGAGCCAGTCTCATGCCAAACATTCACCGATTGCTCGCTGCTCAAGGTATTCAAAAGACTCTGCATTATATCTGCGTCCTCACCTAGAAGGACTATATCATCAGCATATTCTCAGTCAACGAGATTATACCCTGGTAACAAGTGAATGCCTGAGTCGCTGCAGTCAGCAGTTAGGGTTAACTCCATTAGTACATCTAATGAAACGAAGTATCTTTTTCAGATTAATATACTGGTGATATTTGCATTTTAGTGAGGATAAAATTAAATCTCCCAAGGCTTCCTTCCTAGACGAGCAGTGTGTTAACCTGCCATAGGGATTGGGTTGGGAAAGAATTAGTGGTCATCAAACTGACACCTCGCATCAATCTATGAAGTCTCAGAGAGGTGGCTTGAGTCACGTTTGGAGGTGTAAACTGCCTCATTGAGGGGGGGTACTCCGAATGCTAAGAAGCAATGACTGCAGACTATTGGTGATATGGCTCAAAGCCTTCCCCAATTGAGCGGATATATTTACTGTTTGTAATCTCACTTTTCTCCATGCTAGTATTTTTTTTCTTTCTCCCCTCTTACATATCCGCACATCATAGTTCTTTTGAAGTTCTTTTCTGTTTTCCATCTTTTTATGCTGCATGGAAAGTCGCAACTCGAACTGCTGCACTTCTGTGCTTATTCTGTGTTGAGACTCAGTCTGCTTCTTCCTGTCAAATATCAAAATATACTTGAATAACTTAATCTAAGTATCAACTATTAGTTCGTTAAGTATTGGTTTTGTAGGGATTTTGTTTGGTTAGTTGGAGGATTTCATCATGAGCTGACATCAGTTAGAGAGCCACTGGATAACCTGGGAGTACTGGACGTCTGTTTTGTCCTAGTTTGGGACTCTTCACGGCCAGGTTAAACTCTAGACACCAATAACTACCAATCAGCGAACGACGTCGAATTATCCAATGAGATTCACGAACGTAGTTCAATATTGTATAGCGCTTGATTCATTTCAGTGCGTGCCCTTACAAGGTTGCGTTTGCAATTCGAGGAGGATAGTATCTTTCAGTATTGCCTGGACTTAGGCTTGCTTCTAAAGGAGAGAAGTTGTTCGTGTGGTGGTGTAATGACTCTAAAAAGCTATACTAGGTCAACTGATGGTTTTGTACATCGTTGTGGAATATGCTGGAAGCGAGTTTGTATCAGAGGGTAATATTTCGTAGGAACATTTTTGCTAGGTCGCATCTCTCCCTAACCCATATTTTGTACATTTGCAATTACTGAGTACTGAAACAGCCCGTGAGAGCCTCTGCTGCCGAGACAAGGAACAACCTCGTCTCAACAGTTCAGTGGTACAAGGTCGTTTGCTGATTGGTTGTTATTGGTGTCGAAAGTTTAACTTTGCCCTCTTCACAGTACACACCCACCAAGGTTCCCAAATTAGGACGAAACTGCTGTCCAGTACTCCCAGATTTTCTAATGCTTTTCTAACTATTAGTTCGTTAGAAGTTCGTTTTTCTCAATGGCTTTTAACACTCAAGAAATGTCCTTATGGCAGTCTCATTACTTTTTTTCCTCATGATTATAGTTTATCATGCAGTCGTAATTGTAGTCTAATCAATATTTTGTTTATTATTTTTATTTATTTTTTTGATACAGTTCATACAATCGCATCTTCTTCCCTTAATTGTATATTTGTATAAACCAGAACAACTGAAACGTATGTCAAGTGATGTGTCTATCAGTATCCCTTTAGCCTTGTTATATTCACGTCGATTTCTACGTCATTTATTAGCGTATACAAGCGTGAACACATTCATGGTTCATATTTTACCCTATATAACTTTAGGCCTTATAGGTGGTAGTGCAAATGCTTTATCTGATGAAAGTACTGTATGGCATCAAAGAAGTTATACTGGTGGTTTGACAAATGAAACAGACTATACTAATTCAAGTATAACAACAAATAACAAATCGATTGAATTTAATGATAATTTAAATTATAATGAAGAAAAAGCAGCAGCATCATTTAATCAGCCTAGAAGTTATGCATTATTATCATCATCATCATCATCTAAAAAGCAAACTATGTTAAATGTTGATGAGATTGGAATTGATCTTCGAAATTTACTCACTGATGAAGAATTTCAATTTGCAGAAGATACTAAAGGCTTGACTGAGTTTACTTGTCAAAGCTTTAATGAGGAAGAGTGTGATGATATTACAAGTCATAAATCATTAACTAGCGGTTCAAATGATGAAGGAGTAACTCGTCAATATTCACCAAGGTAAGGTAAAACTATTTATCTGCTTGTCATCACTTTCTAACAAAAAAAATGTTGTTTTTCTCCCTTTTTTTTTAAAATTTAATTAATTGTTATAATAAAGGTTTTTTTTTTAGTATTTCCCAATGAATGAAAAACAAAATGATATTGTTTTTACTGACGTTTCGCTGTTTAATGCTAATAGCTTTGTCAAAGCTATTGTTGTTAATTCCCTCTTGTAAAAATAGAGCAATATAATTATTTGATATGAATATCATCTAAATATCAACAGCTGCCTTCGCTCTATATTGAAGATCAAATGGCCAGGCAGAAGGAATTAGTAACAAGCAACTATGGGAACAATATAACCAAGAACCCATTGTTCAACAAATATGTAGGAGAAAATGGAAATGGACTGCGCATACGTTAAGGAGACAGTCGAATAACATCACGATACAGGCCACAGCTCGAATGGGAAATGATGAGTGGGTCGTTCGTGTGAGGGTGATATTGAGGAGATCGTGCAACGGGGAGATGAGAGATTATGGGTAATCGTTTAGCTAGCCAGCTGACCGAAGATAGCAGGAAATAGAATGAAGTGGAGATATGCTGTTGAAGCCCTAGGTTCCACGTGGAACCAAAGTGAACAGTAATGATATATTAATTAATATTTCAATATATATTCATCAACTGTAACCAGTAATACTGACTTTATGGAACAGTTATTGTGAGCACGAGGAACTAAGAAAGGATTGTTAAGACTAAAAGTTATTGAACAGTATTACATTGATGCTGTAGACTTACCAGTGAACAATATCATTATTAAACGGGGAAATTTAAGGGTAGTCATCTCTTTCATTCACTCAGGCAGCATAGTTTTAACTAGAAATGGCACAGATAAGGATGTTAGAGACAGAATTGAAAATGCAAGACAGACCTTTATTAGTCTAAGATCAGTATGGAAACCTGCTACACCCAGCATAAGGAACGAAATTAGAATTTTTAACACCAGTTTTAAGTCACATCGTCTATATGAGTCAAAAACTTGGCGCGTTACAGGAAGCATTTCGAACAGGGCGCAGACTTTTATCAAAATCTGCCTTCGCTGGCTCCAGATTGAAGATTGGATGGCTAACTAGAGAGGGTAAGTAACAAAGAACCCTGGTAACGAACCAACCAAGAACCTACTAACCAAAAAATATGCTAAAGAAAGTGGAGATGGGTCGGATATACTGATTTAGATCGTTAAGTGGCATATGTGCCAGGTCCTCGAGTGGAATTCGAATGGGGAACGACTAGTTGGGCGTATGAGAATGACATGGAGGAGGTTGTGTGAGGAGGAGATGAGAGTTTATGGGCAGTTAAGGAACCAGCTTAAAAGAACTGCAGAGAAGAGGGGGAAGTGGTACTGTGCCACTGCAGCCTTCTTCCACTCAGAACCGAATGGTGGGATAATAATATCTCACAGAATTTAAGTTGGTACCTTTTTGATAATGACAGAAGAGGAACGTTGGTTAGCGAAAACATTAATTGTTTCTTTACCATGCCTTTAATGTTTATAGTTGGTCAAAATTTTACTTCCCAGCAATTTACTACCCTCTTCTTATCGTTTTGCACAGTTGAAGTTGGTCTTTCTTATTTGTGCAATATGATTACACAATCTTGGATGAATCTAAGTGTACGAAAATGACTGAGGATTACTATTAACTCCCTGTACACTCTTGTTGTCATAAGTTCCCTTCACATGTGTATATGCTGCTTCGCAATACTTGCTATTTCTTTTCTTTACTACTCAGTAGTCTGAGACTGTTAAAAACTCTGCTTTTCTCAGTTATTTAATGTTGACTTTTTGGTAGATTTTCTACTCTACAAAACTTCAGTCCTTCTAACAGAATGCGCTCTACTCGTACTTCTCACTTTCAGGTGGCTTCTTGTAGGTTAAACAGTAAACAGACGTAGAAGCTTGATTACAAATGTGTGGTTTATCTGCTAAATTTAAATATCCAGTTGTTACGAAGTGATCGGTACAATGGCTGCATACGGGTGTCTTATGTGTTCTCATTCTAGGAGCAGAGTTATACTATTCCATTATTCTTCTAGACTAGGTTTGTAGCTGTACACTGCTTCAATAAATTCTCATTAACATTCATTTGTGCATAGTCAAAGCAAGAGACAAGTAACACGGCTATATATCTTCTGTCTGTATGGTTTCAACATAGAACTTTGTACCGGTGTGCAGCAGTTCGAGTCGCCATACTTCACTCATTATGCAAAGCCAGAGAGGAAAGTAAAAAGAAATGCAAAATAGAAACAGTAAATAGAGATATGAGGCAAAAGCATAGTAATATCGAAGATTTATATAGTTTTATTGGAAATTATAAGTCCCAAGGAGTGGATGCATCTGCGCCAGTCAGTCGTGTAGCATCATTTTACATTTGACTGGACTGAATCACATGCGAAACATTCAAAGATTGCTGCTCAAAGTGCTCAGAAGACTCTGCATTTTGCCAGTGTCTTCACCTAGGAGGAAGGAGTATATCATCTGCATATTCTAAGTCAACAAGATTATTCCCTGGTAACAATTTAGTCCCTGATTCGGTGGAGTCAGTTAGGCTTAAGTCCATCAGTACACCTATGATGAAATTAAACAGAAATGAGGACAGTGGGCATCCCTGACGGACACCACTGGTTACCATCATTTCACCGGACGACTCTGCAGGCTCTCACTTTGCTGGCTGCATGAGTTCGAGTAGAGTTCCTTGATCAGTGTGATGTATTTCCTGGACATTCCGTTCACAGCCAAACACCACCATAGTAACTCTCGGTTGACGGAGTTGAACGCCTCCTTTAGGTCAAGAAATATAACGATTGTTGGACGTGGCTTCAAGAGGCTGTCAGGGGTGTTTATATGGCTCTCATTGTTGTTTGTGGTCACAGAGTGAAGTATAATAACTCACTAGCCTGAAGAATAGTACCGACTCCAGTAGGAAAGTAAGATGATGGGGATGATATGGATAAAGGAGAATGATGCTCGGGGAGGCTTCGTGTGCTCTTAGAAGTGTGTGGGCGGTTGTTACTTCCCGGCTGCCCACACCGTGGAGGTTGATTGATTCTTTGGATACCTGAAACAGAAAGAGGGTTAGTGTTGCGTGACCACGGAGCCCAGGGGACAACTGTTTGAGACTGGTCACACACGGCCTGTATGAACTGGTTTCTGGGACTGGTTCCGTATCATGAAACTCACCGCCGGTTACGGACCAGCGTAGGGTAAGTCGGGGTCGACCTTTTCTAACCCCCTCTTTCCAGAGTGGAGAGACAACATAGCTGGCATGCTGGTCATCTCAGGGAAACACCTTACTGCTATTACATCCCTGTTCCCCAACATTACGACTTTGCCCATAGACCCCTAGTATCGTGTAAAAAAAAATCTTACACTATTTCGGTAACTGCTTTTAGTCAAATCTCTCTATCGTAACAATCTTCCTGGCATGTTAGGACCTGCAGGAACAATAGTTCCAGCCAGTGTAGCTTGTTGGGTCATTGCGATATGCAAGTCCGACCACCACGTCAAGATAGCAGCTGTCGGTCGGGATATATCTCCTGTGTTTGTCCGTTGTGGTTTTTAATGGATTATTTCATTTTAATTTAATAGGATAACTGAAATATGATGTGATTGGTTGATAGTCATTAAAGTATATCTGCTATTAAGTAACAAAGCTTCCCAGTGGACTGATATCAAAATACTAAATGAGATAAGCAACAAGAAAAACAATAGTGACGTGTACACTAACTTCTAATTTCTGATAATTGCTTCAGGGATAGCTGGAAATAAGAATATTAGAACCAGGTGTATTAGATTTCTGCTAACTGAAGACTTAAATATGCAGGTAAGGTCAGGTATCCTTATAGAACAAAAAAGTAGTTTAAACGACCAGCAAAACATTTTAGCATGGTTGCCATCAGAAATCGCCTGTTAAAGATTTTTGTAATTCATAACCTATTTTTAATCAACTCTTGTTTCTCGTGCAATCGTCTATGCAATGTTATGGCATATTAAAGATCAGATTTATCATGTTGTTTCTCTATACTCTTGTTGAGATGGTCAACAACTGTGTTTGATCAGCTATCTTTATCTACAGAAGTTATGGTATCTGGTTGCTATACTCTATAAGCGATTTTGGAATATGATAACAGACATTCAGTTTCAATGAAATCAGAATAACTGAAAACTGTTGAGTTTGACTGGGCACTGGTAACTAGTGTGATGTGTCTAGTCCTTGATGTTTGGTACAGACTGAATTCTGTCAGTCAGGTTTGCAATGTGGCCACCATTCTAGGTTGCTCGACATCACGGTGCACATTGATTTGATGATATTAGATGGTTGGAGGCAATCGACAGGAAGCCTTGGACCTAGGTTTCGTGCTAGCTGGCACTCACTCATCAGCAAGGTGTATCTGCAACCTTGAAAGAACTCATGTACCTTCTGAGATTCGATCTGGCATCACCCAGTGCTGCAGCACGAAACCTAGATTCAAGGTTTCCTGCCGATCACCCTCAACCATCTAATATCATCAAAACTGTTTGTGTATAAACCACTAAATTCATACGTTTAGTTTTTTTTTCTTTGTTTTGCACGAGTTTTGGTGTTAACGCTTACAGTAATCTTTTCCTATTGACTAAAACGTTTTCATTTCTCTTTGGTCTGTCTGCTTATCGCATAGTACTACATCACAAACATCTAAATCATCATCTCAAGTATTACCGGATAATTCAACAGAAGAAAAACATGCCAACGACATACAGAAAAAAGTTATAACACCGGATGTTACATCTATTTGCACTACTAATACTACTAACAGTAGTAGTAGTAGTAATAACTGTGCCAATATCAGTAGTATTCCACCAATCACTGCTGCTATGGACAGTCTTAATTGGCTTGCAAAACGTATTGGTCCTGTAATGACCAATAAATATATTATCAAGTATTTGTTAGGTACGCTTACATTATGCTATGAAGTGAGTCAGTTACCACTTTTTGTGTATTTTTTGCATTTGATGAAATGCACTTTATATACTATTGGCTTTACTTTAATTACTTTAAAGTACTCCCCGTTGATCTCTGGTGTATAATGAATGTGTTCACTAGTTGAGTACTATATGGTTCATCTTATTCCTTCAGTTTCATTCACCTTTATATCAGATATCCTGTAGTAAGACTGTATTGTGTATGTCTAGTTAACAATTGATTATGCAGATATATCTTGGTGGTAGTAATTGATTCAGTTTCATGAAGTTCAGTCACGTTGCTTGTTTCATGCACACACACACTGAACTGCTTTGTCTACCATAAAGTTTACGTTCTCTTACACGAATAAACATTAAGACTTTCGTTGTATTATGTTATAGTGTTTGTGTTTGTGTGTGTGTGTATTTGTTTTGTTTTCAAGTTATCAAATCAAGCTATGCATTAAAATTAATTAAAGTATGAATACATAGGGTAATTTCATTTCATAAAACATACATTACTATGTGTCTACCTAGTCTCCTTAATAGCTCAGGAATACATCAAGGTCTCATTGAAACCTCAGAAACCCATTGGGGGGGGAAACTCTGCAGCCTAAAGGAGCCTGTTGATTCGATTCGATATAAAATAACTTCATCTGCAAAATACTTTTCAATGACTGGTGACAGTTCGGTCCAGTAGATCGGATTCATTCAGGTTATGGCAACATAGTTGTTGTGATACCACCACCTTTAGGATTTTTTTTTATCATGGTGGGGCAAGCATAGCCGCGGCTTCTTCTTCTTCTTCTTTGAATCCACAAGCTTAGTTTTAATCGCTTCAATGTTATGCAGTAAACCTAAGCTAACTTGTACTTTGATTATTTTAATTGATTACGAAACATCAGTGTTGTGGTTATGATCCTTCACTACTGAAAACCTTGCACCTTTCAATAGCAAAGATTTTGAGATGTGCTCAGATAGACCATAAAACTATAACTAATATAAAAGAACACTCAGCTATTACAATACACGTAGTAGCACAAAATCATACAGTGGGGAAGACATGGCTACAGTTCTAACAGCTAGCATAATTAAGTGGTTGGAAAGATTGATCACTGAATCTTTGTTCATCGGATCTACGTCAAACATGTGCAATAAAAACGATGCAATACCAATACCGGAAATATGCATAATATTATTAGTAATGAAATCACAGAATAAGAAATAATAGAACTATATCAACAAAATAACTTTGCTAGTTGGTGACTAGAAGTGTAATACAGGAAGCGCAATTTGTCCTATTCAGGACCCGTCATCTGCATGTACCTAGGGAATGTAGGCATATTCAGATGACGAGTCCCGAATAGGACGAAATCCGCGTCCTGTATTCCCGTTCTAGTCATCAACTACCAAAATCACCTCAATGTAAATTATCAGACATTGTCGAAGTATCCGTACATGGAGCTGATGTTATGATGCTGGATCCTTTGTCACGCGGTCACTGCTTAACTACTGACTAGTGCCCACTTAACTGGTAAAGCAGAACACGAAGAGAATCAACTGTAAAACCAGGTTCATTTATTATGACAAAATTGACTGTATTTATACAGAAAATAAGGTAGACTGGAAATCAACCAATCCGGTTGAGAGTTTGAATTGTACAAGCGTCCAATCAGAAGCAGGAACAATTGCATGTCAACGACTTGTTAATAACGCGATAATAACTTGACTGATGACCTGATAATTGCATGTTTTGCCTCTTCCTAACAGCTGACATGTCAACAGAGGCGGAACACTTCGGTCCGATCAATCAACAATCCAAATTAAATTAATTATATCAACAAAGCCTTAAAGCTATATAAGTATCTTAATTTGAATATTAGTAATGAAGTTTGCTGTAAAGATTATCACTCGATAAATAATATTGTGTTGCTATGCATTCATATCAAATAAAATAATTCCACTGTGGAATTATGCGCTACTACAGGGCTTGAATTCTATGTAATAACAACTATCAAATTTTATGGGAATCAGCAGAAATATTGTGTCAAATATATATTGAGAATATTTTTCAGCCATTTCACTTAGTCTTATGATGTTTTTAAATAATATTAACAACTTTATTCTGCATAAAAAGTTTTTGCACATAAGACAGAATTTTCCGTGTTAGTTCATTACATAATATTAATAATATTACATAATATATCTTCGCCGATGATATATGTCTGATTTCCCACAAACTGGAAGATATGCAAGAGAAAAGCAACAAGTTGGCAGAAGAAGCATCAAAGATAGAACTTCAGGTGAACATAGAGAAAACAGAGGTGATGAAGATTCCTGAACAAGAACAACAACAACAGACAAAAATCAGCATAAATGGAAGGAACCTGAAAGAAAATACCTCTTTTACCTACCTGGGAAGCATCGTTTCAACTACAGGCACACGGAACTGACGAGGATATCAAAGCAAGAATCGGAAAAGCAAGACAAGCTTTCACTACTCTCAAGTCTGTGTGGAGGTCAACAGCACTCAGCATCAAAAATAAGATCCGGATTTTCAACTCCAATGTGAAGTCAGTCAGTGGATCAGAGACTTGCACTGCGCGTCATAAGGAGCATCTCAAACAAACTACAAACCTTCATTAGCAGCTGTTTTCGCTGAATACTCAAGGTCAGAAAAGATCAGCAACAGGGATCTCTGGGAGCGAACCAACCCAGCAGGAACCGATTGTGAAACAAATAGGCAGGAAGAAATGGAGATGGATTGGCTGGCTATACTCTGAGGAAACCATCAAGTGACATCACTAGACAAGCCATTGCTCGAGTGGAACCCGGCCGAAAGGGAAGCGGCGAGTTGGTCGTCAGTGCAAGGGTGACTTGGAGGAGGTCATGTGAAGAGGAGATGAAAACGTGTGGACAGACTTGGAGCCAGGTGAAGACTCTAGCAGAGAACCGAACTCAATGGAGATGCAAGGCTGAAGCCCTATATTCCTCTAGGAATCAAAGGAAACAATAATAATAATACTATACATCCAGGATCTTCAAGTAAAATGACAATCTAAAGTACGTTGTTTAACTCAGTGCTGTTCGATCAGAAGAATAAACTAATTTTCTTATGGTATTTTTTGTCTTTCATCGCCAAGAAGTGCGCAGCAGTAATACTGAAAGTCAATTAAAAATGTACGTGAGTATATTTGGTGACCCACGGACATAACTCAATAGTTAAGACAAAGGGAAGTAGAGAAAATTTTATACATTCTGTTGGAATGGAGATTGTAGTCCAGTGATTCAACCAGGCTGCTGTCGAGTAGTATCAACAAAAGATCAGTAGAGTTATGTCGAAATGTAGATAATAATAATAATGATTTGCTTTACTCTAAAACAGCACTTACGATATAGCATGAAATTCTAAGCATTTGGTACAGTATAGGGTATCGTTGAGTTTTTGTATTTAGTTGGATGAGCATATAATCTTTTATGATAACCAATAGTTTTATCTGATGCGATGGAAGGAGAGAGTTGTGAATAAAGAGGTTGCTGACAATCAGACAATATAAATTTAGCCCATATGAAACTCCTCTTGAGCCGAACAACAGGTTTCATTGTACAAACACCTATTTTAGTAATAGAAGTATAGAACTTGGGGGAATGTAGTACTGTGTAAACCTATACTTATTCGTTCATTGTTGAAGCAGTATACTGTACTGTGTATTAATTGGTTAACTGCATACATGGGCCTAGCAATCACATAATCAAGACGTCCATTGAACAACACATTATAGATTGACAACAACAGTACAGTGTACTATTTGATCTCACATCTAGCAAGAATAATAATTTAAAAGTCCATATGCACTAAATAAGCAATTCTCTTGATAGAAGCAATAACTGTCTGTAATACAATTTCAAGCACCACGACTCTGCAAAGGAACTCGGCGCTTTGATCTCTAGTAAATAAGATACTATTATTTTATGCTGTATATCACCACATCAACACTTTTAGAAAGAATTGCTAAAATTAGAAAAAAAAATATCAAACGATGAATACTGAACCATTAATTTGTTCTCATCAAATAATAAAAAAGGGACGGAAGTCAGTTTTCATTATTCCTACGTAGCAGAAATTTGTTTTATTTGTAGCATATATGTATACACACATCCTGATAAGTTAGCCATTATTTATACCTAGCATAGTGTATTTCCGCTTAGGATTGTCTTCCCAGTATATTTTCACTATTTGTTCTTTCTCCTCTCACTTATTAATATATAATATCAGGGTAAAAATCAATTATCTGTTAACATTGCAAGTATGCCTTCATCAGAGAAACAACATATCATGTTTCCATTACAAATTAATAATCGTCCATTAATTGGTGATCGTGCAGCGTCAAGTGTTCTCAGGTGCTTGGAACAATTTGTACAAATATATGGAGTATCTTTTGTATTGGATATCTATTTACCATTTGTAGTAAAAACAGTCAATTCAATTATTGCTTGTCTATCTTGTGGAAACACAACCAACAACAACAACAATACCACTACGACTACTAATAACAATAATAGTAGTAATAATAGCACTACAGACTGTTCTACTGATTTAACAGAAAATTTGAATCAAATAAATATTTCTACACTATCAGTTGTATGGAATTATCGTACTTTGGCTAGACTTATCGCAGCTCTTATGTTGTTCTATCAAATTATCATGTATTTACCGGATAATGAATTAGTTGAACAATTACAAGTGAGATAAAGTATATTCTGTAATTAATATTTTACATGTGTTTTAAAAAAAATATATCCTTACCTGATTGTTGATATCAAAGAGGTAATTAGAATGCTTAAACCTTAAAGAAAATAAACCTTACATGAAAGTGGTATATCTTTGACTGACTTACTCACTGAGTTTCAACATTGAACTTTGCGATTCAAGTTACCACGAACCATATAGCACACACAAGTGGACAAAGCAGAAAAAAATATGAGGCAGAAAGAATAGTAACTAAAAAAACAACATGTTTTAATGGATCTGGGTTATCACAGAGAGTGAATGCATTTGCACCACTAAGAACAACTTTGAGACATATGACTAACAGTCTCCAGCCATTGGTTTCTGGTATGGCGAAGACTTTAGCAAGGTAGCATACATCTCTCCCTATATGAATCAAGCCAACAGTCAAAGACTTTATGAACTGATACCAACCTAATGCTACCGCCAGCTAACATTGCTCAACGAGGAAGGCAGTGGTTCGGTATGAGCACCATCTGTCCTACCCATTCCACTCGATGTACTTCTACAACCCCGAACACTGACTCTCCTTCTTTACCTAGTAATCTGTACCTAACCTTAACATTTCTCACCATACTGTGCTACTTAACATGAGAGTTAGAACGCAAACGTCTATGGTCAAATACAGGTAGTCATTTCATATATTTCACTTTCAATACTATGTTGCGCAGCCATAGAGAGCAGTAAAGCAAACTTTGGCGCAATATACACATCTATCGACCAATGACCGGATATCACGCTTACGTTAGAGATGACATCAGTTGGCAAATACCACATGAGCCTTTTGTATCCGTGATGAGATTTCGTCACCAATCAGTTCATTATGGCAGATGTAACTTGCCAAATAAGTGAGGTTGTTAACACGCTCTACCACTTCACTTCATATCTTTTAAGCTAGGAGCTAGTGCATAGAACTCGACGTCTAACCTCAATATTGCTCACCTTATTACACCACTTCACACGGGAGATAGAAGGCGTAAACTGAGTAATCTAGGTACAGTGTTATGTATACTATGAGAAGCACATATGGACATATGTGATTAATAAATGAACTACAGTGAATCAATCATGCGAAATGACGGATGAAAATGTATTACAGGTTACAATGATGAATTCATTAAATCCTGCTTTATAAACATTTATTGCTTGTTTTTAATTAATACCGGGAAATAAATGTTTCTAAAAGTTATTTGTTTAATACAATAGAAAAAGATTGTGCGAAGTAGGGCACAGAAGGTGGGATGAAATTGGTGTTAGTGTGTTCTTTAAAGAAAACGTTAGCACTGACAATATTATCTAGAAGGGCAATAAAAGCTTTACAATTAAACTCAACCCAACTCATAGAACACACACCAAGTTATCATCTTTATTGATTAGACAATCAATTAGTCTAATATACTGTAAAATTATTATTTTCTGTCCCATTTTTATATTATTTAGGAATCTGTACTACAAGATGTTCTTATCAAAGCTGTACGAATATCTGGTCGCTTTGATATATCATTTCCCGGTGGAGTTGTTGGACGTCGGGCTGTTTTGTACAAATTTATTGATGTAGTATTTGTTATTGGTTTACGTGTTGGTTTCGAATTAGCGCGCACACAGCTGACATCTATATTTCAAGTATTTTTTGCACTTTTTGATCGAGTAATCAATACTACTGTTACAAAGAATATTTTATCAAGTAGGATATTTTTAATTACTGTTAATCACTATTACTATTATCTCTTTATTACTTTTTATTTGTTGTGATTCACTTTTATCTGACAATCCAATTTTTCGTGAAGTAAACAACGAAATCAAAGAGAACAAGATATTTTAAATTTATAGATATCTATTTTTTTATTCCTTCACGTTCCCCAGTGGAACACAGGGCTTCAAGCTAGTGGCTTGAAGTTTCTGTAGCAATGGTGATTATTTTTACAGGATGGGGTTGCTAGCCTCATGCCCAACCTTTCCTCTTCACCAGCTTTATTTCTGGCCTAGCGAGGTAAAGGAGTGCGCCGGTCGGGGATCGAACCCCGGACCATGTGCATGGTCGGCGAGCATCCTAACCGCTATGCCACCGACGCTTATAGATATCAATAGGACTTGTTATTTAGTTGAACGAGTTAGTGTATATCTGTAGAAGGTTCCGTGTTGATTGGTCAGTCAGTTAGTCAATTGTAACTGTATTTAACATACGTGTAGTGCGTGGCGAATATTTGATGAGGTTATTAGACGAACTTCTTATTACTCTTCTAAAGAATAACGAATCGACAGTGTGTCAGTCGTCAGTACCTCAAATTGCGTATATCTGTAAGTGTAAGTGTTTCTTTTGCAAAAACTAGTGCGTAGGGAGTGTAGAGCCGGGGGCTGTGTTTCTCTGTATCACCAGTCGTTCGCCTGGATGATAGCTCATGTAGTTAGAGATCAAATCGCATATCGGTATTTTTCTAAACATTTTTGATTTAACATAAATTTTACGTCAACACACTTGAATCTTTCATGACTGCTAATTGTAACGAAACATGAACAAAGCAAGAACAACTATTGTACCAGGATAATGTGAGCTCATCTTTTATTATTTCGAGGATTCTTCTCAACTGGTTACAACCTGAACGATGAAAAATATAAATTACATTACATTGAAGATTTGAACATAATTTTCCACGATCACATGGAGTAATTGGTAGGAAGTAAAAGTAACATTAGTCCGGAATGATTTAACTAGTTACAAACAACTGACTATTTATAGAATAATTCAAATGAATTGTGATCAATATTTGACAGTTTATAAATATTTATAGAATAATTAGGCAATTAGGCTTGGAAAAAAAAACAAGCTGTTGTATATATTTTCTCACCAAGGCAGTGCAAGATTCACCACCGTCTCTTTCTGAGTACATAGATTTGGTTTAAGTCGTCTGATAGCAATTGCTTCAGCAAAGCGTAGCAAGTTAGGTTTCTTTTGCTTGTTGATTATTTTGAATGACTTCAAGTTGTCTACATTATGACCAGTGTCTAATAGATGACGCGCAATTGCACTGTTTAATACTTGTGGACCTTTCAGTCTCAGGTTCTTTGGTATGTGTTCAGAAATGCGGACAATAACCCTTCTCTCTGTTCTTCCGATGTAGGTGCTTTGGCACGTACATGTAAATTGGTAGACACAGTTGGAGGTAACATCAGGTGGGTATTTGTCCACTTTTGATTGTCTCAAACAACTAGTTGTTTGATAAACACATACAAGCTTGGCGGCTGGATATGTTCTTTTCAGGGCAGCGTTCAGTCTGCATCTTATTCTACTGGCAGTATCATCACCTTTGAATGCCAGCTGCAGAAAGATAGGCTTTTTCTCTACTGTGCTGATTTTCACTTTTTCAACATGACGTCTCCCATACTTGTCAATGAACTTTTGTGGGTAACCATTGTCGCGTAGGCATTTCTCCACAATGGATAGCTCTTCCTCAATCTTTTCTTCTGAACACAGCTTCCTTACACGATCAAATAATGTTCTCACCAATCCTTTTTTGTAACTTATAGGGCAGAAACTTTTGAAGTTAAGATAAACCGCCCTCCAGGTCTCTTTTCTGTGTATATATCTTATGATTTTGCCGTCTATATCTCGTTGGATACCCAGGTCAAGAAAATGGAACTTCTCCTCTTTTTCATGCTCCATTGTAAACTTAATATTAGGATGGGCGCTGTTCAAGACTTTTAGTACTTGAGATGCATCATCGAAAGAATTACAAATAACGAAAGTGTCGTCGACATACCTGGTATAGAAATCGGTCTGACTGTTTGCGGATTTCAGCCTTGTTTGTTCCAGACTACCCATAAAAATGTCTGCCAGAATCGGACCCAGGGGTTTTCTTAGTTCAAAAAGAATTCCAAACTGACAATTCATAGGCTACTGGTTCGAATCCTATCCACGATACAGGCTTTCATTTCAAGTTTAATCATTAATTACCTGTTGCAGATTATTATTTTTGATGTTGTTGTGTTCTCAAAGTTGAATAGTCTAATTTCGAAGCTTCAATTGTCCATCTAGACAACAACATCTTCAGCGCACACGTCTATCTGAAGTGACCAACAGCATTTGAATTCTCCACGAAAAATATAATTGTATCTCTCGGCAACATTTTGGCGTGATTTATTTTTACTGCTAATTTGCATTATGCGTTGATTGATTATTTCGGACAGGAATCGGTCGGTCGGTTTTCGACATAGAACTTTGCACATATGTGCGGCAGTTCAAGTCGCCACACTCCCTCCATGTAGCACACAAAGCAAGAGAAGAAAGTAGGAGAAATGCATAATATAGACAGTAAACAGAGGTGTGAGACAAAGGAATAGTAATAACGGAGAACAAAACAGTTCAATTGGAAATCATAAGTCACAAGGAGTGGATGCATCTGCGCCATTGAAAACGATTTTGAGCCATGTCACCAATTGTCTGCAGCTTTCGTTGGTTTTCACCGTCCCGAGGACCCCAACCAGGTAGTCTACACCTTCCTACGTGGCTTAGACTAACTCTTGTAGATTTCATTGACTGGTGCCATGTTTTGGTTTGACCGCCGCTAGCTCTTTTCCAGCCTGGCCCTATATCAGCTTACATTGCCCGTCGAGGAAGGCGATGACTAGGCATACGTAGCACATGTCCTAACCATCTCAGTCGATGTAATTTCACAGTCTCGTCGATTGACTTCCCCTCCTTACCTAGCACTCGACCGTAGCCTAATCTCAATATTGCTCACCTTATCATACCACTTCACGTGGGAGATAGAACGCAGACACCTATGATCAAAGACAGCTAATCTTTTCATGTCTTCCACTCTCAATGGCCAGGTCTCACAGCTAGTCATAAAGGAGGACGGAGCGGACTGTTGAGCAGTACACACGCCCTTTGGTCGATAGTCGGATATCACGTCTACGCCAGGAATGCTCAGTCTCTGACGACTTGTCAGCTTCGACAATGTTTACGGATTAATGTGAAGTTATTTTGGTTGATTGTGAGACTAACAGTGGAATCTAGGATGCACAGTTCATCCGATTTGGGACTCGTTGCCTAGGTTATGTAATGCTCTGCTGTTTGAAACGATGGGTGCAGTGTCCAAGTTCCAGTAGGAGGGACACAATCGCTCTCTGGGAATGCAGGCATATCCTGTTGAAAAGTCCTTAATAGGACGAATTACGTATCCTTGATTCCAGTGCTAGTTGCCGTCAACAAAAAAAGATTTTCATCGCGATTAGTTATTAATTTGCATCATTATTTATTTATTTATTTACCTGTCCAATGAAAATTTCTTCTTTAATTTACAGATAATAATTATCAAGTCAAGGAGGATACTTCTACTGCTACGACACTACTACTACTACTACTGCCACCACTAATGGTATTGTTGATACCAAAGTCAATCAAGTTAGCTCTAATGATACAAATTCGTCACAAACTTCTAGTTTAAATTGTATTATGACTGAGATGGTGGAAACATTCGATTGTGATCTTGCTCGTTTGGCATACATTTCATTTTGCCATCTGGCTGGTGAGTGGGATTTTTAAACAGAATGAAAGACATGTTTTTGAGAAATCTAATGACTAATTGCTTATCTGAGTGATGTGTAATTGAAGCGCAAATGTATTTTATCTTAATTTTGATCTCTCATACTCCCTCTCCCCTTATCTATTCGATGAACATGACCTGGAAAACATTCACACCTGTCTTTCTACATGACTATTTCAATGTAGTTTGTTTACTCATCAGTCTTATATCTCCCAATGTAATTTCAAAAGTATATATATAAATATCCCTGTATTTAGAGTATTCAGCTGACGAGTTCTACAGAAATTTGATGAATTCATTAAATCCTGCTTTATTAACCTTTACAAACGTACTATTCAACCACTGGTCTACGAGCTTGCCTTGTAAAAAGGGAAGGTTGTGAATTCGAACCCCACTGGGTGGGTGCGTACTGATGAGGAGTACCAAACTAGGATGAAACAGAGGTCTAATACTCCCAGGTTTAACAATGGTTATCTGACTGTTGCCAACTCGTAATCGTTGATTTTTTTTATTTCTTTACCTTCCCCAGTGGAACGTAGGGCTTCAAGCTGGAGGCTCGAAGTTTCGGTAGCAGTGATGTCTTTATTTTTACCGGATGGGGTTGCTAGCCTCATGCCCAACCTTATTACTGGTTTAGTGAGGTAAAGGAGTGCGTCGGCCGGGGATCGAACCCTGAACCACCTGCGTGGTTGGCGATCATTCTACCGCTGTACTACCGACACGCCACTCGTAATCGTACCTGTAACTATCAAATCCCTGCAAAACAATACTTGATTATATATACATGTATATATATATATATATATCCCACCATAGTGCCCGAATTCTGCTGTTACATTACCCTCTTAAGGTACTGTGAATTATGTAGAACGATTCATTTACTTTCTCTCATATGTATTCTCTTCTCTATGATGTGGTGTTGCGTGTGTGTGTGTGTTCTCCATAGATACCATATGTAGAATATATTGCTGATGATTTCAGTAGGTTGCCCTCTTCGCTTTAGTTTGACACCTGTGGAATTTTTCATAATAACCAGTCATCAATAGCCTCAGTATTATTCACTGTCATATCGTCAGTATTATTTTAGGTTGTAGATAATGTTAAATTAGTGCTAGATTTTATTGTTATGAAATTCATTCATAAAAAAAGTAAAACTTTTTCCTTTATGAAATGCTTTTGTGTATATGAAACGTTTTCAGGTTTCAGGATTTCATCATGAGCTGACATCAGTTAGAGAACCATTGGAAAACCTGGGAGTACTGGACAACTGTTTCGTCCTAGTTTGGGACTCTTCACCAGTACGCACCCACCGGGATTCGAACCCCGGACCTTCTGGTTACAAGGCGAGCTCGTATGCCATTAAGCCATTGGGACCCGATCCAATGGCCAGCCCATGAATTCTAACTTCTGCCAATTCACGACGTAGCGCGACCCCTAGCCTATGTCTTTGGCGAGTATTTGTCCTCATGCCCGACCTGCTGCACCCTACTGGTCACGACTTCTCACTAGAACCCCAGGTGACTATCCACCTGAATAGGGCAAGTCCAATGGTTCTCTAACTGATGTGAGCTCATGATGAAATCCTGTAACCAATCAAATCCCTACAAACCAACACTTGAAAATTTTCAGGTTTATTATTATTGTTGTTGTTGTTGTCTTTATTCTGACAGGTGGTACATACATTGATGACTGTTTGTACAATGCACAGTCTATACAAAAGTTAATCAATCAATCGATATTCAATGAGTCCAGTTCAAAATCAACCAATGATACACTGAATGAATCTTGTAAAAGCGTCAGTAAACATTCTGACTGTAACACTACTACTACTACAACCACTACTAATAGTAATAATATTAATAATATTAAAGGTGCACAAACAACGCGTAATAAAATCGATTTTGAAACTACTTTGGTGAGTAAATTAATTGATTCAATCTTTTTTCTGCACTAATTTCTAAAATTTCATAAAAATTCATTTAAATGTTGGCTATTCATATCAGCTAGTAATGATGTGAAACATATAAAGATATTACACACTAGGAAAACTAAAACAGTCAGGTTGCAAGCTGTAGCTAAATAGTTTTACGTAATCGCAAAAAGACAACATGAAGTGACGGATAGCATTCAGAAATGCTTATCATTGAACTTCTAAGTTCCTTTTTCCTCATATGTAATCTCTTGTTTTGTTATCAACTGATATATATTAACAACTGACCTTTACGGATATCTCCATGATCCTTTAGAACAATAATATGACTGACTGGTTTCAACACAGAACTTTGCACAGATGTGCACTAGTTCGAGTTGCCACTCTCCATCCATGTAGCACACAAAGCAAGAGAAGAGAGTAAAGAGAAATTCAAAAGAGAGAGATAATAAAAAAGAAGTGTAAGGCAAAAAGAATACTATTATGGAAGAACAAAAAAGTTTTACTGAATATGATAAATCACAAAGAGTGAATGCATCTGCACCAGTCATTGAGAACGATTTTGAGCCATATCACCAATTTTTTTCCAGGCCTTGGTGTTTAATATCCCAAGGACCCCAACCACCTCCCTACGTGGCTGGCTTAAAATAACTGTTGCGGATTTCATTGACTAATGCAGATATATTTTGGTTTGACCACGACTAGCCAACTCTTTTCCAACCTGATCCTATGTCAGCTAACATCGCCCGTCGAGAAAGCAGTGGCTAGGCTAAACTAGGCTAGGAATGCTTAACACATATCCTAACCCTCTCAATCGATGTAGCTTCACAGCCTCGTCGATTGACTTCCCCTCCTTACCTAGCACTCGTCCGAGCCTGATCTCAGTATTGCTCACCCTATTATACAATTTTACACGAGAGATAGAACTCAGGCACCTACGATCAAAGACAGCTGGTCTTTTCATATATTCCACTTTCAATGGACATCTCACTGCCATAACGGAAGACGGAGCAGATTGCTGAGCAGTACACACGCCCTTTGGTCGACAACCAGTCGGATATCACGTCTACGCCAGAGATGGCACAAGTTAACGAATGGGAAGTGAGTCTTCTGTATCCGTGATGAGATTTCGTCAGCAATCAACCCGCTGGGGCTGGCTGATGCAACTCCCCAAATAAGTGAAGTGGTATTTAACATGCTCTACCACCTCACTCCCTATCTTTAAGCTAGGAGTGAGTCGCTGTAGTCCAGTCTGTTGTGTAGCATCATCTTACATTTGACGGGAGTGAATCACATGCCAAACAATAGGAGATTGCATCACGAGGTGTTCAGAAGACTGCATTTGTCAGCATCTTCACCTAGCAAGGAGGACTATGTCATGTGCATATTCTAAGTGAACGAGATTATTCCCTGGTAACAAGTCAATCTCTGAGTCGTTGAAGTCAGTTAGGGTTAAGTCCATTGGTACACATATGATGAAATTAAACAGAAGTGGGGACAGTGAGCATGTCTGACGGACACCACTGGTTATCATCATTTCACACAACGACTCTCTGTAGGCTCTTACTTGGCTGGCTGCATGAGTTCGAGTAGAGTTCCTTGATCAGTGTGATGTAATTTCTGGACATTCCGTTCACAGCCAAACACTGCCATAGTACCTCTTGGTCGACGGAGTCGAATGCCGCTTTCAGGTCAAGAAATATGACGATTATTGGACGCCACCGGTAATTATGCGTATGTTCCAGAATCTTTCGAAGAGTGGAGCTATGGTCAGTACTCGGTCTTCGTAGTGTAAAGGGTGTGTGATTTTCTCGTTTTTGTCTCTACGAGCACCACTTAGTCTACGCATGATTATTGAGCCTAGAACTTGAGATACCATATTGATCAGAACAATCATATACTAACAGCAGAGCTTTGAAAAGAAGTTATCAAAAGCGTATTCCTTGTTGGCCTATGCCTTTTTTCAATTCGCAGCACTTGAGTATTTTTCATACTTTAATTTCTAAGAGTCTATGTTCTCTGAGTGGTGTTTATCAAGTTATGTAACTTATTGATATAATACATAGGTGTTGACTTCATACAAGTTTCTCAATTGTGACAATAGTAATAATACATCGAATCATTTCTACCTCTTATTTACTCAAAATATTAACAAATTTTAGAAAAAATACCTCAAAAAATAAACAGAAAGTATTGATTTTTTTAGAAGTGAAAACTCTAATTTCATATGGATCAAGAAAGAGTCAGCATATTTGCAGGATAATACGAGCTTGTTTTATGTCGTAGACTCCTTTAAAAAAAAATCAAATTGTAGGTTACAAAATTTTTTGAACATGCTTTTGCACAGTGATTTCGACTTATAGATAGAAAGTATAGGCAACATGATTCCAAAAGTGATGTAAGTAGACAAACTACTCTGTGTTAAAAGACTATGTATAGTATCATTAGGCATGAATGGGGTAGAGTTCAGATTTCGCTTCGAAACAAGCATAGACTAGAGACGAAATACAACGAGCTCGTGTTATCCTGTAAAATATGTTTGTTCTGTCTTTATTCAATCTAATTACACTGTCTATTAATCTTGGCGGATATCCATTTTGGATGAAAGTTTCTTTCTAGGTCTAGTTCTTCTTCTAGAGCATCAAGAGTACAGTTGCAGCGGTTGCGAGTGGTAAGAGATTCTCATTCAACAGGCAGTCAACTGTCTAAACTTGCCAGTTGACCGTTCCATGTGAATTTCCTATGGACGGATCTTCCTAAGGTTCCGTTGGGTCTTTATGTTAGTTCCATATCAAGAAATATACTTTTGGATTTGTTTTCCATTTCAAGAGTGAGTTTTATCTCTGGAGGGCATTTGTTGAATACCTTCAACAAATGATTGGGATCACATTTGTTATCATAAGTGATGAAAATATCCTCCACGTATCTTGCATACAATTGAAATTTATCAATAGTCAACTTTAATGGATCCTTGCCAGTCGCATTCGACATGTCTGTAGTCCTGAAACTTTAGAAGGAGAACTAGACCTGAGAGGAATGGTTACTCACCAAGATTCATTGACAATAACAACTAAATGAAGGTTCGGAGAAACGAAAAGTTATATGAACCTTGTTTTCAAGAGTGATTGGACCTGTGATATCCTTAAGGGGAGAATTTCATCATCTTTGAGAAGAGCATTCCGCCCAGCAACTCTAAGTGTAGTGTTCTTTAATTACATTATCATTTATTATTCTGCAGTTTTAAATTGTACTACTACTCTCTTACTGAGGTAGTTGTGACACTTTAGTTAGTTTGTTTGTTTGTATTTGTAAAAAAAACCTACTCCGTATATTTTTGAACTATTAAACAGGCGGGTAGTATTTTTGTTATGACCCCCTCCCCCCCCCCCCCTTAAAAACAAACTTTATAAATCCTATTAATTCAACCAAGTCACATTTAAATTGCTATTGTTAGACTTTCCAATGATTACAGGATTGATCAAGAGCGGACATCAGTTAGAAGATGACGACTGGAAAACCTAGGAGTACTGAACAACTGTTTCGTCCTGGTTTGTGACTCTTCATTAGTATGCATCCACTGGGGTTCGTGCTTAAGACCTCCTAGGTCCCAGGTGTTTCAATGGTGTTCTTCAACTGATGTCAGCTCGTGATCAATCCTGTAACCGGTAAAATCCCTGCAAACCAACATTTCCAAATTTCTAATGACTTGTGAAATGTCCGTTCAGTCGATTATTTGTTGAAAAAAAACGATTTATTTTTAGCGTGGTTTCTATTACTGATCGATGCAAGCTAGAGTGAACAATTAGAGATAATCATGCACTGAGCAGCTATCTCATAGAGGTTAGAATAATTACTCATCCATACATATAAGGTGATAGTTACAGTATATTGTGAGTAAGAAAAAGTTGTAGGAAAATGGGAGCTATTTGATTTTTAGCCTAGTGGTTTTCATCACAAAAAAATGCCTAATGACTCCGGACTTGATTGTCCAATTTAATGAAATGTCCACCGATTTTTGTCGGTCAGTATGTTTATCCACAATGGAATAATATATTTTCATTTAATTGAATTTTAGATTTTCCCTTCGATTGATTGGACCAAAGTGCTCGGTCTCAGGTTGACATGCCGGCTTCTTGTGCAGATGCTTCGACGATATCTGGGCATGTAATTAGAGGTTAATTTGGTGGATGGTGACTAGCAGTGGAATCCAAGATGTGCATTTCGTCCTATTTAGGACTCGTCATCTGGATGTGCCTGCATTCCGCAATGAGTGATGATGTTCCCACCGATGCTCGAATCCCAAATAGGACGAAATGTGCATCCTGAATTCCACTGCTAGTCACCATCCACCAAATTAACCTCTAATATATTTTTTGTTTGCTTACTTATTACTAATCAAATTTACAGGATAATTTATCATTATGTCATGCAATTTTACACTACAAAAATGAAACGTGTACTCGTATGCTATTGTTTCACAATTGAGTGTGTATGTACTCTGTTCATCTTACAATGATGAACTATCACATTTCAACTATATTGATCAGACTATTCATATGCATGTGTGATTAACGTTTATTAAACTGGAGCACTGATTACTGTTTAATCGATCATATGAAGTATTCAACTGTCCTAGAATAAGCTGAACTGCACAAAACTTATTTCAGGTGTAAAAAAAGTGGTGTACTTCAGAAGATCTGTATTTTATAATGAGCCCCACTCCACCTACCTCAATGTCTGGGCAACTGGGGTAGTATCACCAACAACCTCCCCCCGCCTAACACAATAGATGTGGCTTACAGTCGCCCGGTAAATAGACTGAATTCAAAAAATGACTAAATAAATTTATAAGTCTTTTTTCGCCTTTATTTCACATTTTAATAATTCAAAAAGTAAAATTTTTATTAAAGTGGGAAACGAGAAGACAGGGATATCCTGGACCGACGTGAAGAACCTAGAAGAACTGGATTTCGCGGATGATCTATGTTTGATGTCACACAAAATCGAAGACTTACAAGCGAAAACCGACAAACTGGTCGAGGAAGCAGTAAAGACAGGACTCCAGGTGAACATAGACAAGACGGAGGTTATGAAAATAACCAACCAACAACAACAACAGCAGCAGCAGCAACATCCAGCGCCAATCACCATCAACGGGAGGGATTTGAAAGAGGTTACTTCTTTCACTTATCTAGGGAGCATTGTCTCAACTACAGGAGGAACGGACGACGAGGATGTCAAATCGAGAATCGGGAAGGCGAGAAACACATTCATCAGCCTAAAACCAATCTGGAAATCTTCGTCACTCAGCATCAACAACAAAATTCGGATTTTCAATACAAACGTCAAGTTAGTCAGTTCTTCTATACGGATCAGTAACTTGGCCAGCGGGTCACCAAGAATATTTTCAACAGGTTGCAGACCTTTATCAACAGCTGTCTTCGTTCTATACTGAAGATCAAATGGCCGGAAAGAATCGCCAACAAGAAACTATGGGAACAAACAAAACAAAAACAAATCGCTCAACAAATATGCAGGAGAAAGTGGAGATGGATTGGACACTCGCTGAGGAGGCCGTTGGGTGACATCGCGCGTCAGGCCATTGCTCGAGTGGAACCCGAAAGGGAAGCGGTGATTGGGACGTCGGTGCAAGGGTGACATGGAGGAGATCGTGTGAAGAGGAGTTGAAACAGTACGGACTAACATGGTTGCAGGTGAAGAGTACAGCGGAAGACAGAAGCAAGTGGAGGCGTGCAGTTGAAGCCCTATGTTCCACTAGGAACCCAAGGGAACAATAATAATAATATAATAATATTTATTTTCCTGCTTCTATTGCATAAAATTTAACCTAATTGCATATTTTGATTGCAGTTTGTCAATTCAACATTATGTAATGATAGTAGTTTTCATTTACGCGGTGTTTGGCGTCAAATTGTTCGTGATGCCATAGAGAATAAATCATTTCCTTCAGTTCCGTATAAATATCATGGTATTCAAATTGCTGCTTTTACAGGTAAATTTATAAATCTGCCTGTGTGTATTATATATACTCTTCATATTGATGATCGTATTTTTATTAATATGAGTACTCTTCAAATAAAGTTTTTTTTTGACATTGGTTAGTTAATTAATGTGGTGTGTCTAGTCTTTCGTTTGGAGCAGACTGAGTTCTATCAGTCAAGTTTGCAATGTAGCCACCATTCTAGGTTGCTCGCCATCTCGGTGCACTGTGAATTGTTGATATTTTAGATGGTTGGAGGCAATTGGCAGAAAGCCTTGGAAGTAAGTTCCGTGCTAGTTGGGACTCACCAGTCAGCAAGGCGTATCTGCCATGTTGAAGGAACTCATGTCCTTTCTGAGATTCAAACCCGCGTAACCCAGTGCTGAAGTCAGAGACTTCACCACTGAGCTATTCGGGGTCAGTTGTATTAGTCTGAATAGCTCAGGGGTAACGACTCTGACTGCAGCACTGGGTTACGCGGGTTTGAATCTCAGGAGGGGCCTGGGCTCCTTCAAGATTGCAGATACGCCTTGCTGAATGATGAGTGCCAACTAGCAGGAAACCTAGAAAGTGATAGTTAGGTTAAAGAATTTTGTAGGAATTCGGATTATTTTCATTGTTGATTTAAAACTAATCCAAATCCGTCCAAAATCTATAATCTAAAGAAATTTATGTCCATATATAGCTAGAGCTTCGGCTATGCATAAGTGGAGAAAACGTAAACTTTTGGAGTGATTGAATTTGGTCCTGTAGATGACTTTAAAGGATAAATCACTTGGGACTGAATTACCTGACTCAAGAAGGTGTTCACAGATTGAAGACTTTGTCGTCCTTTGCTCACCTTTCAGCTACGCGTTTACAGAGAGATTACACTTACAACGTCCAATGCAATTATCAAATAATCCCCACAAAAAGAATACAAAATGGTGTTTCTTTGTTCACCTTACTTATTATTGTTTTGCAATAATCCCGTGACCCGTTTGTCGAATTGAAGATAACTTAATTAAAGCTATGCATGTCCTCACTGTAGTTGCAGTATCTATCACTCATATTCATGTTAGATTATCAATTATTTTATGTTATGGATCAGGAACGTGCGTCGGTGGCATAGTGGTAAGGACTCTCGCCCACCATGCACATGGTCGGGGGTTCGATACCCGGCCGACGCACTCCTTTACCTCGCTAAGCCAGAAATAAAGCTTGGTAAGGAGGAAAGGTTGGGCATTAAGCTAGCAACCCCATCCTGTAAAAATAAACACTGCTATAGAAACTTCAAGCCTCTAGCTTGAAGCCCTATGTTCCATTTGGAACGTGAAGGAATAAAAAAAATGGATCAGGAACACACTTTAATTACTGAATTGGTTTATATATTTTTTGTTACTTACAGTTATTTTCGGTAGTCATCAAACTTGTTCTCTCACTTTAGTCAGGCCTTGATTAGACAACTATGTATGAAGCATATTAATGCAATAATTATCATCTTTATGCGTCGTTTAATAATTAGGGCATGACATTTTCAAAAGTTTCGCATAATTTACTTTCACCTGATAATGCTTGACATGTTATCAAACCAGTGGTAGGCAGTATTGACTGACTGAGCATTATTGTAACACTACCTATCGAATTGTTAGGTAATTTTGAACTCCTGTGTGTCTATTCATCATTTTGAAAAAGAAAAATCACTCAGTCGATTAGATTTTAAAATGGAATTATAGAAGTGCTAATTTGTTAATTGGGCGTCAATCACTATTTAAGTGAGTGTGTGTAGGTCTGTGCATACCCATTTGTTGGGTGCACATGAGTCTTGAAGTTTTGAAATCAATCAAAGTAAAATATAGTGTCTGACGTGTGTGATTTGAAATATAAAAATATTCCTATCAAATTACCTTGTACTCGAATTTGCATGATTTTAAATACTAATATAACTCTTGTAGTGATTACCTGTTTGCATAGTAATGTATTACACAGTATTAGGTCATTTGAGGTCATCTTTTAGAATTAATGAACCTTGGTTTCCTGCTTGTTGACTGTCGTCAGCGAGGCATGCCTGCAACGTTGAAGAGACTCATATCCCTTCTTGAATTCTAACTCCCGTCAATAAATGCTGTATTCAGAGACATTATCACTGAATTATTGGGGCTCACGGTTGACTTTCTTCAGGACTGTAATAGATGTATTGATTAATCATTACGGAATAACCAATGTCCCGCGTGTAGTACTTGGTTTTGGTACAAAATGAATTCTGTCAGTGAAGTCTTATTGTGTAGCGATAATTATTTGAGACTAATTTATTCCAATGCAACAAATCGATGAGGATGATGTTCATTGAAGTTGCGAAGAAAACTTCAGCTATGCCAGGAGTCGAACAATTGATCTCTTGGCTGATCTATATTTTAATTAAACCCTAATTATACTTCAGTTAAATAGTTATTTGAACAAAGCAAGAAGTACAGTTTTAGCAGAATAAATTGGTACCATCTCTTATTTCGTCGCCTTCTCGTCAGCTGCTTACAGGGCAAAGACATTATTAAATGTATCTAAAACAAACAATTTTAACATACTAGCACAGAGTTCATTTTAAACAAAAATCAATCGACCAATATACGCATACACTAATACATATATATATATATATATATATATATGCAGTATTAAACACAATTCCGAACAACAATAATAATCATAAACAATGAAAACTTTTCAGCATCTCGCATTCGGATGAAAAATATCCAGTTACCAGGGCAAAGGAAGACTGATAACTGCTTCTTTCTGAACGCATAAATCAGGTTTCATGACCTTGATGGAAATGGCTTAAGCAAACTTGAGGAGAATTGAACTCTTTTGCCTACTGATAATTTTAAACGACTTTTCGACGTCCACCTCATGACCCGTATCGAGGAGATGACTGGCGATGGCACTGTTTAAAGCATACAAATTTACATGCATCTGTGGGAGCAGTTACATTGGAAGGACAGAAAGAAGAGCATATCTACCATTTTCTGGAACAAATGCTTTAAACAGTGCCATCGCCAGGCATCCCCTCGACATGGGGTCATGAGGTGGACGTCGAAAAGTCGTTTAAAATCATCAATAGGCAAAAGAGCTCAATTCTCCTTAAGTTTTCTGAAGTTATTTCCATCAAGCGCCTAAAACCTGATTTGTGCGTCCATAAAGAAGCAGTTATCAGTCTTTCTTTGCCCTGGTAACTGGATATTTTTCATCCGAATGCGAGATGCTGAAAAGTTTTCATTGTTTATGATTATTATTGTTGTTCGGAATTGTGTTTAATACTGCATATATATATATGTATTAGTGTATGCGTATATTGGTCGATTGATTTTTGTTTAAAATGAACTCTGTGCTAGTATGTTAAAATTGTTTGTTTTAGATACATTTAATAATGTATAGAAAATCAAAACAAATGATTCAGCGAAGAGACTCTTTTCAACGAATTTATCATCAAGCTGTACAATCGTATATATATGGTTTTTAAGAAGTTATATCCGGTGAGGGAATTGAAACATAGGTGTGAATGCATGAAATAATAATAATATGAAGTGCAATTAAAACTAAAATGTTTGTGATTATAATCGTAGTTAAAGGTCAAGTGGCAAAGCAAATTAATGTCATATATAGAATAATTCATAGGATGGATAGAACTTGAAAAAGGTGTGCAATTATAAGATTAGTAGACAAATCGAAAAAATAAAAACGTTACGTAATATTGTGTGAAATTTAATAGCATAGAATTTAATGTTGCATAAAGGAATTGATTTAGAATGACAAGTGGAACAAGTGAAATAATACCGGGGACAATTAAAAATGAGAGTAGTAATAGTAACAATTGACTTAATAAGGAAGAGTATACAAATTGAATAGACAAAAATGAAAAAATGAAAAAAATGGAGAGTTGGTAGAGCTAAAGTATGATTGGGGATTACCATACTTTAGCATAGAGGGATTAAGACCATGAAAGTTGGAGGGGTTGAACGAACTTCTTCTGTACACAGAGATCTGGCTTTTCTGTTTCGATAGCCAAAGCTTCAGCAATACAGATGAGTCGGGTACGTAGGGATTTGGGTAGATTACTCTTTGCCTTGTAGATGACTTTGAAGGCGGAGGCTATAGAGATAGGGTGATCATTCTCGACCAGATGTTCAATGATCGCGCTTCTTATTGCTCCACTACCACCTTTTCGTAACCATGCAGGATAGTGTTCTTGCACCCTCTTGGACAAAACTCGTGTCGAACGACCGATATCCCTAGCTCCACAAGAGCAGGTGAATTGATAAACACACATAGAGTTGGTCAACAGCGGGATTTTGTCCTTCAGGTTATTGAACAATAATGGTCGACTAGAAAAGGCTATTCTCAGGGATGCAGCAGAGAATGTTCTTTTCAGGGATTGTGATATCCTCCGTTTCATGATATCGGAAACTAAGTCCCCTTTGAATTCCAAGCTCATGTAAAGTGTCTTCTTGGGTACGGTTGATAACTCACGTTTTTTAGGATTTGAATGAATATTCTTATCTATAAAACGTGGTGGAAATCCATTTTCTATTAGGACTTTCCTCAAGATGTATAGCTCATCTTCCACGATGGTGTGAGATCATAAGTTTGACTGAGTAGATTCTCAAACTGGACATGTGTATTTAGCTTGTTGATATTGAGATTAACATCGCAAAACTTCGAACCCATTGACAAGGCTTCCATTTGCAATTTTGATAGGGATATGGAAGAGTGATTGAACACGTATCTCTCACAATTCTCAGGAAATTTGCTTTGCCACTTGACCTTTAACTACGATTATAATCACAAACATTTTAGTTTTAATTGCACTTCATATTATTATTATTTCATGCATTCACACCTATGTTTCAATTCCCTCACCGGATATAACTTCTTAAAAACCATATATATACGATTGTACAGCTTGATGATAAATTCGTTGAAAAGAGTCTCTTCGCTGAATCATTTGTTTTGATTTTCTATATGTTACAATGGGAATTTTCCATGATTTAATAATGTCTTTGCCCTGTAAGCAGCTGACGAGAAGGCGACGAAATAAGAGATGGTACCATTTTATTCTGCTAAAACTGTACTTCTTGCTTTGTTCAAATTCATTAAGGGGAATAAATGTATGAAATAGATATTTCTCTGTAGCTATCTATCCCTGCCTGCTTACTCTGATGCATTTTCATTTGTTTACACCTTTCTTCTTCGTCTTCTTCTTCTATGCATTGACTTATTTTCTCCACCAGACTTGAATCACTGCGTTTCTCTCAAATTATTTTACTTGCATTTCAGGTCATACCAGTAAAATTAATCGTATCACATGTTTAAATACTGAAAATTGTTTCATTACATCAAGTCGTGATAAAACTGTACAACTGTGGTCTTTGGCTACTACATATAATCTTGGCAGTCATTGCTTAGCATCGTCATCATCATCATCAGGAAATCAAAAAGGCAACAGTGTGAGTAGTTCAAGCAAGAATACACCGTCTGTTGATTCAAATAGTCAACAGTTAATTGCTCGTTTAGTATATAGAGCACATAAAAAGTCTGTAATAGCTGCTCACTATCTGGAACCTCATAGACTGGTAGCTTCTATTGATGGCAATCTACTCTTTTGGGATCCGTGTACAGGACAAACGGTAAATTTTTTACTTTCTTGTATTTCTTTTTTTTGTGTGTATATTAGATATATATATTAGTTATTAAACTTATAACAAATTGTGTTATCATTCCTCCTCAATTTTTATTGACTTTTAACAAGATTATATAAACTACTGTTTGATATAAGTAGTTGAAAACTATTTACACCAACCAGTAGTGTTTCATAACCAGATCTAAGTTATCTAAACGTTGAGTTCACTTTTAACAGTTTGAAAAAATTTGGGTATTGGGTATATGATATTCATTATAATGAAGGTTTTGTATTCCCCAATGAATGAAAAAAAGTGCGTTCGTGGCACAGCGGTTAGGGCGCTCGTCGACCATGCACATGGTCCGGGGTTCTATCCCCGGCCGACTCACTCCTTTACGTCGCTAAGCCAGTAATAAGATTGGTGAAGAGGGAAGGTTGGGCATGAGGCCAGCAACCCCATCCTGTAAAAATAAACTCTACAACAGAAACTTCAAGCCTCTAGCTTGAAGCCCTATGTTCCACTGGGGACGTAAAGAAATTTTTTAAAAAAATGAATGAAAAACAAAACGATAATGTTTTTACTGACGTTTCGCTATTCAGTGCTGCTAATAATAAAAACAATATCGTTTTGTTTTTCATTCATTGGGAAATACAATGGAGCTTCACTTGTTTGTATTCAAGCAAACTAGGGCTGTGCGTGTATAGATTCAGGTCAGAGAGCTGAATCAATTCGAACCACTCTAATTCTAGCTAGTTACTTGAGAGAACTAGTGTATAATTTAACTGGCGGCCTGTTTCAATCCCTGCGCTACTAATATACTCCATCATGATATTGCAAATAATTTCTCTTGCTTCGTTTGTCTGGATCTATTAAAATATGGCCTCTAATGGTGTTTTCTACTCTCATGAGCATTTAAAATGTCTATAACCTGCTGATTCGTCAGTTTTTACTAAATCTAAAAAGAAGTAGCATCATGGTTGGCAGGCAACGTATCCTGAAAACACCAGTTGACTGTGAAATAAAAATAATTGGTTGCAGTCTTCACTTTTTCAGCCATTATTATATTCTTCGGTCAAAAAGTCTACTCATACACCTTTTTCAACTGGCTGTCAACCAAATGTTGGGCATTTTTCGAAGGAGGCAAAGAAGAAATATCATAGGGGATTGGTTTTCGCTTCAGGTCAGACAGCAGTGTATTACACGATATACTGTCAGTTACCGTTTTACTTGAAGATCCTGAACAGGGGAAACTAACGTGCAGTAATTTCCACTGATAAAAATTCTGTCTGTTCAGAATAATAGTTCACTGGTAGAATGCTCATCAGCCACTTTGAAGGTCTGGGTTCGATTCCCGGCCGACACACTCCTAAACCTCGCTCAGCCGGTAGTAAGTTTTAGAAAAGAGGGAAGGTTATGTCGGTTGGTCGTTATCAGTGCACACAGAGTGAAGAGGAAGTGAAGAGCCATTAAGTAGAGGAGTTGCATTAGTAGAAGGAAGGCAAGATAATAGAGATGAAGATGAAGACAAAGGTGAGTGAGGATTAGAGAGGTTTCGTGTGCACTTCGGATTGTGAGGGCGATTGTTACTTCCCGGCTGCCCACACCGTGGAAGTTGGTTGCGTGACCGCAGAGCCCAGGGGACAACTGCTTGAGGCCGGTCACACGTTGCCTGTTTTTGTTTGTTGTTTTTCATTTGGTGTGTCTCAGTAGCGTATTTATCACTTCTGCCCTGTGACATGGCAGCAGGAAGCGCGGTCGTTGTTAATCCGGGCCCCGACCGATCCGGCATGATATTTTGTGTTTTTGTTTGAGTCATGGCATTGGATTGGGTAGCTGCTTTTTGTCTAACCGCTATCCAAACAACCTTTCTGGCATGGTAGGACCTACAGGAGCTTAAGTTCCAGCCAGTGTAGCTCGTTGGGTCATTGCGATATGCAAGCCCGACCACCACGTCAAGGTAGCAGCTTTCGGTCGGGTTATGTAGAAGGCTAGCAATTTCACCTCGTTCAACGGCAACACTCTCGCTTTTGAAACTTCAAAGCTTAAAACCATATGTGTGTGTGTGTGTGAGTGTGTTCCATTCGAAGCTCAGTAACTGCATTTTTCAAACTCATCATCTGTATTGTAAATGTTGAAATAGAAAAGCGTGAATGACATTTAGGCAGTTTATAGTTTTTGAAATGTCCATGATACTATTCTTTTACGGTGAAATTTTCCAAAAAACATGTTACCATTCATGAAGTCTGTACTCAATAAAAGTTTTTGTACAAATGAGAGGAAGTGATTTCCGTACCTGTAAGTTTACCATGTTATACTTGCAAAAGAAATGACTGAATAGAATAATCAGCACTTTTCTATTTATCTAAGGAGAAAGTCAGTTGATATTGGAGTCAATGAGTCTGTCTGTCTGGATTCAACATAGAACTTGGCACCGAAGTGCAGCAGTTCCAGTTGCCACGTTCCAAATAGCACACAAAGGTAGACAAGAAGATGATTGAAGAGAATCAATAGAGTTTTGACAAATATAAGAGTGGAACAGAATGAGCAATGGTAGAAAGGAATATGAAAGATTACAGAGACTGAATACATCTGCGCCATTGACAACGATTTTGAGCCATGTCACCTATTGTCTCCAGCCATTGATTCTTAGAGTCCCGAGGGTGGGCCCCAACCCGTAAGTCTGCATCTCCCTACCTGACTCAGTTTAACTGTCAGGGATTTCATGGATTGATGCCATGTTTTTGTTTTGTCAATGAATGAAAGGTATATAACTTCTATGAATATAGTAGAACAGATACTGTTCTTTCTACATAACCTGTTAAGTGGATACGTTAATTTCTCCTAGATTTTTGTTAATTTTTTTTACAATACTTTAACAACTACTAGTCTGACCTCCAATACATTTTCTTATAAATTTCATTTCATTTCTGGTTTGTTTTACATCTTAGGTGCGATCTAACAGTCATTCTGAGAATTCAGGTTGGCAAAATTTAACTGCACTTGAGTGTAGTGCTGTTCCTTATGGAGCTGTAATCTGTTCTGATCATTCAGCTTTTGTACATTTAATTGATCCTCGAGTAAAATGCTCTAAACAGACGGGTGGTCTACGTTTTCATAGTGGTGCATCCTTAGCTTCATTTCTACTGAGTAAAGAACGTATAAAAGTTGAAACTCCTCCTACAAATGATTCTAATAAAACTTCTACAAATGCACAAGACATTGATCTTAAATTGAGTAAGTTTAAGGAATAGTTTCTTTTTATTTTTGGTATTTTATTTCTGTAAATTGATACCAGTTTTGGATACTTTTTGGTGCTTGGGACTTTACTCCTCCTTGTCACACGCTAAATTTGCATCCTCAGTCTTTTTGTTCGTTGAAGATAGTCGGGTGAGGCTTTGTACATGTATATCTGTCATTTACCCTAACTTTGTATTGACTTAAATGGTACTACTGGTTAAAGAGAAACAACAGAGGTGATCAGACTAAGTTATCATGGCAGTTTATGAGAACTCTGGCCACTGTTATAATCTTTGTTTAAAAGAATTTATGTAACCCAGCTGACGTCTAGAAGACCAATGAAATCCGTAGTCGGAAATTCTAGTCGATATAATTTAAAAGCAGTTACAATGAAGTACATGTGCGTCGGTGGCATAGCGGTTAGTACGCTCGCCGAGCATACTCACATGGTCCGGGGTTCTATCCCCGGCCGGCGCACTCCTTTACCTCGCTAAGCCAGAAATAAAACTGGTGAAGAGGAAAGGTTGGGCATGAGGCTATAGCAACCCAATCCCGTAAAAATAAACACCACTGCTACAGAAACTTCAAGCCACTAGCCTGAAGCCCTATGTTCCACTGGGGAATGTGAAGGAATATAATAAACAAAACAATGAAGTACATGCTTCTATATCTTTTGTAATACCATACTGCTGTATACGTTTTTTATTCTCTCACCTTACAGTGTTTTACGATTAGTGTTATATCATGTTCAGTTTTGTTTTCCTTCATGTCAAACTCTAGGTGTTATGTAGTTGTGAAGTCGGTAAAGATTGACTTACCACATTATAATACCTGTCTGTGCATTAATAATGTGTGTGTGTGTATGTGTGCTTGTCTGTTTTCTGACAATTGATTAAACCTCGAGATGACAATAAACTGCTGGGCTTAGCCGATGCCTTGATTATTTTCTTATTCTCTTTTACTTTTGCAGACAGCTGCACAGACTTGTTAGTTTGTTAGTAATCAACTTTCCAAGCCTATTATTTTCTGCCTATCTGTTTTGTGCCTGCGTCTTATTACTTCCTATTCTTTACATATCTTACTGCCTCTATGTCTTATCACCTGAATTGATTTGTTTTTTTTTTAATGTAATTAGGATTTTGAAGTCACAAACTATGATAAATATGGTTTAATTTCCTCTGAGATTTGATGTTTAGTGAGTAAGAATGTTTTGTGCCTGGTACCCTTCTACAGTACACTTAGCATAGTACAAACAGATCATATCTAAAGTCAGTAAAATTCTTGTCGTGACTTCTTTGATTTTAAAGTCCTTATCTGCAGTGGCACCGATGTATTTGTATAGTGAATTACCAGGAGTTTGGAATCATAAATTATTAGACTGAATGGTTAGTGTTGTTGTGTTTTGAATTAATAGTCCTAGATTTGATCGCTCATGGAGTCGTGAGCGGGTACCTGAGGAAGGTGGTTATAAGTCAGGAAGAAAGTGGTTTTTTAATTTCATTAATTGCGTTGGTGGCACAATGGTTAGGACTCTCGCCGACAATGCACATGGTCCGGGGTTCGATCCCCAGCCGACGCACACCTGATATCTATGGTCGGCCTGCAAAATTTAGGCTACTAATATCACATGCTGGAAATTCCATACCTGTACCAAAAAAATACGGTGTGGAATCAAGCTGCAATCAAAAGAAAAATTAGTCTCTCTAGAAACAATCAAAATCTTACAAATTTTGCGCCTAAAACAAACCTACTTGCTAATCTTGTCTGTGAGGTGAAATATACAACTTTTGTGTATGTACCTAAGTTTCTTTTAACGTATGGTTTATGTAGATGAAGTTACTGATTCGGACTTCTGAAAAGTTTTCTAATGTCACCGCATCGATCTTGAAGTAATTCGTATACTGCTTCAATACTATGGAGCGCCCCAAACCTCCTTCAGCATCATTCTACAGCTTCGTGATAATGCTGCATGTCAAGTGGCCCACAATGGGAAACTCAATAAAGCCTTTGAAGTGAATCCAGGAGTAAGACAAGGGTGCCTACTATCGCCGATGATATCCCTAATTCTGGTAGACTGGATTATGTGGGAGACTTTGGGGAGCAATAATACATGATTACATTGGACTGATAAGAAGACTCTAGATGATCTGGATTTCGCAGATGATACATGTCTAATGTCACACAAATTCGAAGATACAGGCGGAAACCAGTAAGTTAGCAGAAGCGACTGATAGCTAAGACAGGAGAGAAGATGGAAGTGATGAAAGTAACCAACCAACCAACCAACCACAACACGGACCAATCATTATCAACGGGAGGAATTTGGAAGAGGTCACTTCACTTATCTAGGCAGCATCGTTTCAACTACAGGTGTCCCATACGAAGATGTCAAAACCATAGTCAGAAAGGCAAAACAGACCTTCACCACTCTGAAATCAGTTTGCAAATCATCTGCGCTCCGCAGCATAAAGAACAAAATTCGGATTTGAAACATCAATGTTAAGTTTTGTTCTTCTATATGGTTCAGAAACTTAGCGCTTTTCGAACAGACTGCAGACTTTTACCAAGACCTGCCTTTGCTGGCTTTATACTGAATATCAGATGGCCAGAAAGAATTAGCAACAAGAAACTCTAAGACTGAAGTTGCCAAGAACCTATTATTCAAAAAATATGCCGTAGGAAGTGAAGATGGATAGGACACACACTCTAAGGAGACTGTTAGGGCTACATCGCGTGCCAAGTCCTTGATCAGAAACTGAATGAGAAACGACAAGTTGGACGTCTCGGTCTAAATGAAGGAAATCATAGAAGCAGGATATGACTGAATGACTGATTGGTTTCGACAGAGAACTTTGCACAGAAGTGCAGTAGTTCGAGTCGCCACACTTCACTCAGCATACAAAGCCAGAGAAGAAGAAGAAGAAAGTAAAAAGAAATGAGAAATAGAGATGGTAAACAGAGATATCAGGCAAAAAGAATACAAATATCGAAGAACAATATAGTTTTATTGGATATTATAAGTCGCAAGGAGTGGATGCATCTGCACCAGCCATTCAGAAAGATTTTGAGCCATATCACCAATTGTCTCCAGCCTTCATTGGTGTTTACCATCCCGTGGATCCCAAACAGCCTGACAGTCTGCACCTCCCTACGTGACTGGCTGGCTGGTTTAAACTAACTGTTGTGGATTGCACCGACTGATGAAGCTATGTTTTGGTTTGACCGCCGCTAGTTCTTTTCCAACGTGACCCTATGTCAGCTAACATTGCCCGTCGAGGAAGGCGATGACTAGGCATACGTAACACATGTCCTAACCATCTCAAATGATGTAGCTTCACAGCCTTGTCGATTGATTTCCCCTCCTTACCTAGCACTCGACCGAGCCTAACCTCAATATTACTTGTCGTATTATACCAGGTAACACGGGAGATAGAACACAGACACCTATGATCAAAGATAGCTGGCCTTTTCATGTCTTCTACTTCCAGTGTCCATATCTCACTGCCATAAAAGAGGACGGAGTGGACTGATGAGCAGCAAACACGTCCTTTGGTCGAGAGCCAGCAGGATATCACATCCACGCCAGAGACGGCGTAAACTGGCATATGCGAAGCTAGCCTTCTGTATCCATGCTGAGATTTTGTCAGCCATCAACTCGCTGACACCAGCTGATGCAACTTCCCAAATAAGTGAAATGGTCAACACGCTCTACCACTTCACTCCCTATTTCTAAGCTAGGAGTTAAATGTAGTCCAGTCCAGTCCTGTAGCATCATCTTACATTTGGCGGGAGCGAATCGAATGCCAAAGATTAGCAGATTGCTGCTCAAGGTGTTCAGAAGATTCTGCATTTTGTCGGCGTCCTCGCCTAGAAGGACTATATCGTCCACATATTCTAAGTCTACGAGATTATTCCCTGGTAAAAAGTCAATCCCTGAGTCGCTGAAGTGTGTTAGGGTTAAGTCCATTAGTACATCTATGATGAAATCGAATAGATTTGGGGATAGTGGGCATCCCTGATGGACACCACTAGTTATCACCAGTTCAGATGAAAACTCACCATAAGTTCTCTGTTGGCTGCATGAGTTCGAGTAGAGTGCCTTGAGCAGTGCAACGTATTTTCTCGGCATTCCTTTTACAGCCAAGCATCGCCAGAGTACCTCTCGGTCGACAGAATCGAATGCCGAATTAAGGTCAAGAAATATGACGATTTTTGGACGCCGGTAAGTACGCCTGTGTTCCACAATCTGTCGAAGGGTGAAGATATGATCAATACGTCCTCTTCCTGGTATAAAGCCTGCCTGGTTTTCTCGTGTTTGTGCCTCCCGAGCACCACTTAGTCTACGCATGATTATTGAGCCTAGAACTTTAGATACCATATTAGTCAAGCCAATCCCGCTGTGATTATCACAAGAAGACTTGTCTCCCTTCTTGTATATCGGGATGATCAGTGACTTACACCAACCCGATGGGACTTCCTCTGATTTCCAGACGCTGCCTATTACCTTAGTTAACGCAGACAGTAAACTGTCTCCGTCATCCTTAAATACCTCTGGAGTCATTCCATCAGGTCCCGCAGCTTTGCCTCTTTTCAGACTCGTAACAGCCTTAGTAACCTCAGTTAGGGAGATGAAAGCATTTGGTACCAACTGAAGAGGACTGCAGAGAACACGATAAAATGGAAATGTGCTGCTGGAGCCCCCTATGTTCCACTTAGGACCCAAGAGTATAATAATAGTAATAAACAATTGGTCATCGTTTGTTTTCTAGCCGACCACGTTTCATTCTACGGGCTAAACTAATATTGATGTTTTCTGCATAGAACTTACTAGTGAACACTTGTCTAGTGCGCATCAATCATTACCCGCTAAATAAATTTCACATAGTTATTAGAAGCCTTAATTGGATAGAGACAGCAAATGGTGAGGGAATTACTAATTATTTAATGATATTTAAAAAAAACGCTTGTCATTTCTTTTCATTACAATGGTTGAAAATAACGAAATGTTCACTGAGAGATTTGGTTATTTTCAACCTTGACCCTGAATCATACCGTGTTTTCTTCCATCGCCAAGCTTTTTTTTAACTGCTACAAAACAACTCTTTGTTTTTCAATTGTTCTCAAGTGGTAGATACTTTGTCAGGAATACCACTTCGCTTGAATTACGGTAATCAATACGACGTTGTTGCTGTGTGTGTGTGTGTGCTTTTTTTAGTTTATACACAATCAACTCAAGATTTTATTATCTTTTTTTCTTTCCCTCCAAATGTCAAACAGTCAATTTCACCTTTAGGCATAAATCTGACCTAGACAAACTGGTTGGCTCTCCTGAAGTATGCAACATCGATGGCACTGAAATAGAAACCAAGTCGGGAATTAAATACCTAGGCGTCATTCCATCTGCTGATCTCTCCTGGTCGTCTCATATCTTGGCGATTTCTAAGAAAATATTCCCTCTTACCTTCTACATTAAGAAGTTAAAACATTCTGGTATAACCCAACCCTTACTCCTACAATTCGTTAACTCTCGCATTCTGCCTATTATTATCTATTGTTCTCCCTTAGTTTTTCCCGGGCTACTGAAGAAAGACTATAACATATTACGCAGGATGTTAAATGTTGTCAGCAGGGTAGGCAACGTGCCACTTAACCAGCTTGTTAATATTCTGGTTGACAGGCACATGGACTCATGTGAAAAATGGGTCAAATCCATTTTATCTAACTCACACCACCCTCTTCACTCACAACTCTCCCCTTGCATCTCATCAGGCAAAACCAGAAGCCTATATAGAAAACTATATGCTCGCACCAGCAAGTACAAAAACTTAACCCTACCCTACTTAGCTCGGGTTCTGTGTGATAAAGAAAGCATTAGGCGTGACACCTATAATTCATTAAATAGTCAGTAGTACAACTGGACCTTGTCTTTCCAACTAATATCATTTATAGGTACAACATTTTCTTTCTTTCTTTTCCTATTTTCTCTCTCTCTTTTTTTCTTTTCTTTCCGTTATGTGCTGCTTTGTTTCTTTCTCTCGCTTACGCCAGTAAATATGACAGCACCTACTTTTCTAACACCTTCAAACACTGTTTTCAGCTTTCCTTTGCTACCGACATCCCAATATGTTGTTGTCTTAATGAACTGAGATTTCCTTAATCTATGTAGAATTTTAATTATTGATAATGTACAAACTGGATGCAATACTGTAGTAAAAATGCTGAGAATTCCATTCTGAATCACAAGTACTGTTTTGGAATAAAGCAAATTATTATTATTATTATTTCTTTCTCATTGTTATTGTTTTGTTTTTTTGTTTGTTTTCTTCCAGCTCCTTCTTACAGTCGGTCTACAATTGACACATCTATTACAAAAATTCTACATAAATTAACTGAACACCTTCAGCCTAATTTATTTCATTTCAACAATTCCACGTCAACAACAACAACAGCAACAACAACAATGATGATGATGCATATGAATATGAATTCTAATTCTTCAACATCTTTAATGTCTATGAATACAAATATGGCTGGTGTATTGAATCGTTTATCTATGGCTAAAAATGGTTATTATTTATTATGTGGTTTTACAACTGGTATAATTACTGCCTTAGATCTACGTATGGGTCAAGTGATTGATATATGGAGAGGTTATCATGATGCAGTAGTTGATGTAAGCGTTTATTTTTTTTGTTAACATTGTTTCTATTGAAGAAGAAACCTGTGGTGAAATTGACTTTTTGGTTATCTATTCAATATGTAATAAAAGTGTACTTTGTTGTATAAAAGTTGAAATTGATTTAAGCACAAAAATTGAAATAAGAAGTGAATCATTGGATTTAAATAAAGCAAGAACAACAGTGGTTTGTGCAGAATAATATGGTGCCATCATTTATTTCGTCGGCTTCTCATCAACTGCTTACAGCCTAAGTAAATTGTGAGGTTTACGTACTGAAAAGTTTTAACATACTTGCAGTTATTCTCTACTCTGATTACGTAATCTTTGTCTTTAACCTCACCCCTCTTTTTTTTAAATCTGTAATATTGCTTGTCTCTTGTTTCTATGACGTGATTTGAACTCAGCACATGGTTACCAAATTTATTAGTTACTCATCATCTTACTCACCTCTCGTCTTTATTACGTAACTTTTTTACCATTGTATGCATACATTTATTTTGACTTGAACTATAAAAGCACAATTTTCTGAGCACTTTTCACTAATTGTGGAACTTTCTGTCAACTGACATGTAAAATTTGCAAGTATGTGAAAACTTTTCTGTACGTAAAGCTCATAATTTATTTAGGCTGTAGGCAGCTGATGAGAAGCCGATGAAATAAATGATGATACCATATTATTCTGCACAAACCACTGTTGTCCTTCCTTTATTTAAATTCATCAAGGGGAATAAATGCATGAAGTTTCTCAATCATTGGATTGTTTCAGCACTTCTAGGCACATATGATGCTGTTAAGTTGATTTTTTTCTTCGGTATTCTCTTAGGAGTTACATTCACTGTGTGAAGACATTTTTTAACCCCCATATATTGTAAGGGTTTTTGCATTTCCCCCAATGTATGAAAAACAAAACGATATTCTTTTTACTGCTATTTCTCCACTTAATGCTGCTAATAGATTTATCAAAGTATTATTAAACCAGGATTTACAAAGTCTCAGTTTATTTATTTATTTTATTTATTTATAACGTCTCTGACTTTAACACTGGGTGGTGACGCGGGTTCGAATCTCAGAAGGTACATGAGTTCCTTCAAGGTTGCAGATACGCCTTGCTGATGAGTGCCAACTAGCACGAAACCTAGGTCCAAAGCTTCCTATCGATTGCCTCCAACCATCTAATATCATCAAATCAATGTGCACCGTGATGGCGAGCTACCTAGTGGCATGGTGGCCACATTGCAAACCTGACTGACAGAATTCAGTCTGCACCAAAAAAGAGGACCAGACATATCACACTAGTTACTAGTGTCAAATCAGAATTTAATCATCGTTCATCAGCATGGGGTGATTTTTACGTTGTCAAGTTGGCCAATTGGTAAACATAACAAAACCAGGTATAGATTGTTGGATTTGTTAAGTGTATAAGATTATAAAAGCAGCGTGTGTTTACATAATGAAACTGCTTATCACATTCGTGTTGATTTTGTTATTTCATGGGGAAGGGGTGTTGTAACCAGGTCAAATTCTGTTTTGGTCCATCATTCGTATTCAGACAATTTGGATTTCATGCAACTGGTTCCCTTTATTAGTTTTAAGAGAGAAAGAACGAACATGTTTGCAGGATAATACGAGCTCGTTTTATTTCGTGGATTTTGGATTTCACTTGATATGAAGTGCTTCTGATATTAGACGTTCTTTGTTATTTCTGAAATTTTTCTGAATTATTTTAATATTGTCAAAGTCAATTTTGTGGTCTGATTCTATAGCATGTAGACCTATGGCTGGTGATTTTTCAAACTTTTCTAGTTCAACTGGATTTCTTGGTGGCCGAACAGATGCTCCATGGTGTCCATTTCTTCTAATTTTGATTTCTCGCGATGTTTGTCCGATGTATATCGCATCACATTCCAAGCATTTTATTTTATAGACACAATTAGATATTGAATATTTAGGGATTCGGTCTTTGATATGGACAAAGTTGCTTTGTAGTGTGTCTGATGTTTCGAAGAAAACCGCGATGTTGTGCTTATTGAGTACTCTTCTGACATCGTGTGACGTCTGTGATCTCTATATGAAATGACATCTGTTGAGGCTCATGTCTTCGGAATACGTTTTCAACCATATTTAATGTCGGTGTTGATTTTGTTGATAAAGTTCTTTAGGTAGTTAATTTTCTTGAGAGTCTTAGTAATGTTTTATATCTTTTCTTTTTCCTACTCACCTCTTCATCCTGGAGAGAATAAAGGACGCACTGGATACAGAACTCCGACCAGAACAAGGTGGATTCAGGAAAGGCAAATCATGTTCTGACCAAATTGCAACTCTATGCATTATCATCGAACAAAGCATGGAATGGCAATCAAATCTCTACCTCAGCTTTGTAGACTTTGAGAAGGCCTTCGACAGCGTTGACCGCGAAGTAATTTGGAAACTACTCGAGTACTACGGCGTACCCCAAATATTCATCAACGTTGTTCAACATCTGTACGACAACGGCACGTGTCAATTGATCCACAACGGAAAACTCAGCGAAGCGTTTCGAGTAAACACAGGAGTCAGACAAAGGTGCTTATTATCACCAATGATATTCCTAATTGTGGTGGACTGGATTATGCGTCAGACAGTAGGAAACGAGAAGACAGGGATATCCTGGACCGACGTGAAGAATCTAGAAGACCTGGATTTCGCGCGTGGATGATTTATGTTTGATGTCTTACAAAATCGAAGACTTACAAGTGAATACCGACAAACTGGTCGAGGAAGCAGTAAAGACAGGACTCCAGGTGAACATAGACAAGACGGAGGTTATGAAAATAACCAACAAACAACAACAACAACAGCAGCAACATCCAGCGCCAATCACCATCAACGGGAGGGATTTGAAAGAGGTTACTTCATTCACTTATCTAGGGAGCATTGTCTCAACTACAGGAGGAACGGACGAGGATGTCAAATCGAGAATCGGTAAGGCGAGAAACACATTCATCAACCTGAAACCAATCTGGAAATCTTCCTCACTCATCTCTGCATCAACAATGAAATTCGGATTTTCAATACAAACGTCAAGTCAGTCAGTTCTTCTATACGGATCAGAAACTTGGCCAGTGTGTCACAAACAATATTTTCAACAGGTTGCAGACCTTTATCAACAACTGTCTTCGCTCCATACTGAAGATTAGATGGCCGGAAAGAATCACCAACAAGAAGCTATGGGAACAAACAAAACAGGAACCAATCGCCCAGCAAATATGCAGGAGAAAGTGGAGATGGATTGGACACTCGCTGAGGAGGCCGTTGGGTGACATCGCGCGTCAGGCCATAGCTCGAGTGGAACCCGAAAGGGAAGCGGCGAGTGGGACGTCCAAGGGTCACATGGAGGAGATCGTGTGAGGAGGAGATGAAACAGTATGGAATAACATGGATGCAAATGAAAAGTACAGCAGAAGACAGAAGCAAGTGGAGACGTGTAGTTGAAGCCCTATGTTCCACTAGGAACCCAAGGGAGCAATAATAATAATAATACTCATCTCTTATCAAAAAGTGTGCTCGTCTAAAAAGACTTGAAACAACTGTTAGCTTTGCGCTGATGGGGTGTGATGAATCGAAGTGTAAATATTTGTTGGAGTGGGTTTTCTTCCTGAATACAATCATATTGAAATATCCATCTTCCCTCTTCTTAACTAGGCAATCTGGAAATGGCAGTTCACCGACATCTGATTCTGCTTCTGAAGTAAACTGGATTCTGGGAGACAGATTGCTCAATTTCTCCAAGAATGAATTGTGTAGATCTCGTTTTAGCACAACAAAAGTATCATCAACGTATTTTGACCATATTTTAGGCGTGAGTATGCCTGAAAAAATGTTTTCTAATCTGTTCATAAAGGGATCAGCAACTAATGGGGTAACTGGTGAACCCATAACAATACCATTCGTCTGTCTACATAAATTCCCTTTAAATGTAAATTAATTACTTTCCAGACAGAATTTTAAGCTCTCAATTATTTCTCTGGTGTCCAGTGGACAATTTGTGACACGGTTGTATCTGATTCTAGTAAACTCAAAATCTTTACCAATCGGCCAACTTGACAACGTAAAAATTACCCCATGCTGATGAACGATGATTAAGTTGTTATATGTAAACTGAGGTTTTGTAAATTCTGGTTTAATAATACTTTGATAAAGCTATTAGCAGCATTAAATAGCGAAATATCAGTGAAAACAATATCGTTTTGTTTTTCATACATTCGGGGGAAATGCATAAGCTTTTATAATAATAAATATGGTATACGCAATACCGGAATATTTTCAAATTGTAAAAAGTGAACTTGGTTTGGATATATATCCCATATATATTGTATTCTCTTAAGCGTGAAACTTACGGCGATTTTCTACTATATCTCAACCTCTGAACTATACGACAAATCGGACAACAGGTTTCAATGACTGTGAACTCTGATATCTCAAACTATGGATGTATATTGTAACTCTGGGATACTTACACATGACTCAAATTCAATTGTATACCTAACCTCAAGTGTTAATTAAGATAACTCTGATAAATTCATCTTGTGGGTACCAAGAGATTATTTGGTCAATTTTCGTGGATTCGAAGATGTGTAAATGACATTCACCTTCATATCATAAAATTTCGACGTTAGTTTAATTAGACTTTCAATGGCGAATAAGATCGTGATTTACTAGTCGATGCTGTTGTTAAACCTGACTTGAGCACCTACTGGTCAGTTTTTCAATGAAGTTAAGAATGAGTTTCACTAGGAACTGTCAAGTTTACTGCCTGAAGTAGAAGATTGAGTGGAAGGTTGAAATAAAGGAGCTGATACAGTTAGAGAAGGGCATTGGTAATCTCTCCGGTGTCCCATAGCGATGAACCACCAACAGTGGTTGTTTTCTTAAATTGAGTTTATTTTGCCTTCAACTTCATGTATTACGTGAGAAATTGTCTTTTCCGGCAACCGCCTGTAGATTATTATTATTATTATTATTATTATTATTATGTTAAAACACTACTCTTCCTTTCGAAGTATTTGCGTAGAGTTCCATTAATTTCTATATCAATGTAAAGGTGTATTGATCAAGTCTTCACTCTTAAATTGTCTCCTGATTACCAACATACCTGTTGGCTTTCGATAGTGACTATTATTCTTGACGTAAAAGTGCCATTGAGAAGTAGTATTATCTGGTTATGGAAAATTTTTCCGAGAAAGTGTTATTGTGATCATGACACGACACTCGATGTCACTTAATTGTGCATTAGATTACGGAAATTAGTTTCTTGAAGTGAAGGAAACGAATAGTGTCTGTCAACGATGTCTAATTTTATTTCATTATAAATTTACTATTAGAAGCGACTTCACTCTGGTTAAATATCTCAGTAATTGACATCCTACCGGACAAACAGCTTGTTTACTTAGGTAATGCGCAAGTAATGTAAAGTTCTGTAAAATCTGAATATATTTGCCATGTATTTTTTCCTCCCAAGTGTAAGGTGTTACTTGACTGATTTGTGCCAACTTCTAGTATAAGGATAGAGAGTGAATTTATCGATTGCGTTGTCTGCTTTATTTATCTGGAAGCTGCATTAATCCTGAGATAGTGGACTGTTTGTTGATGTCACCTCAGTACGATTGCATTTAACATTCGCTTACCCACATTATTTCTGGTGTTGGATAGTTATCTAACTACCGATCCATATATATATATATATATATATATATATATATCGTGAATTGGTTGGAGCTGGAATTAGTGAGCTTTTCGATTGGGTCCCAGTGGCCGAGTGGTCTATGATTTCTTTCACCTTGTAACCGGAAGGTCCTGGGTTCGAACCCTGGCGGGGAGTGCGTATCGATAAAGAGTCTCAATCTAGGATGAAACAGCTCTCCAGTACTCCTCGGTTTTCCGATGGTTCTCCAACTGATTATTTTTTCCCCCATCCTAACTCAAGACTCTCATTCCTGAAATTCGAATGACTAAATTATCTGTGCAATGAAAGCCCCGGATTTCATTTCTGAATAATCTCAGTGTATTCTCAGCTGGAATTGAACGAACTGTTTCTGTTATTGATGGTAAAAATGCAAGGAAGAAAAGACCAATGAGGCTCGAAGAAATGCTTGTTACGGAAAAAATGATTGTAGGTACATAAATTTGCTGTACCATATCTCCATTGCTTTATTCGTACTACTTTTGGAAACTGGTCGAATATCACCTTATTCGAGAGCTTGTTGATTTCTGCACAGTGTTTCTAACGTTCTTCTCACAGTTGTGTTCTTCGATTGCTTTTTCCAGTGTCGGAAACATATTGTTACCTTTCTGAACCCTTTTACTGACATACTACTTATATCTGATTATAAGTAGCACTCACCACAATAACGCTACAGTAATAGTTTGAACAAATCAGTGAATAATTACATAGTATTTGGTCCCTTTTTTTAAACACAATATCAAACCATTTATGGAAATTTGTAGAAAGCAAGAAGGAAACATTGAGCAGAATAAAATATCGTAATTATATTTCATTGCTTATTTCCAGCTGCCTATATAATTGAATATCAATATCAAAAAAACTACTTAAATACTTTAGCTATTGATCATAACAGTGTGTACAGCTTACAAAAACCAACGGAAGATAATGACGCCATTTTTTAAAAACTTGTTCAATATGTTCTTTTTGCTTTGTTTAAGTTTAGCAAAGGAAATAATTGTATGAAGTTATGGAAACAGCTGAAATCTATGTTGTCATGATTGATTGGTATTATGAAGTTTTCAATTGTACATACCATTTAAGGAACAGAACAACAATCTGTTTCAACAAGATAATGTTGTTGCTTGTACATCTGAATAGAGATCACTAGAGAAAATAACCGACTTGTTAAGGTCTTGGTGGGAGAAGTAAAGAAGATGAAGAGGGAAATAGGCAAGGGAAAGTATAAACTGAAAGATACAAATAGTCTTCTTAGAAAGAAAGTTTAATATAAGGCTGTAATTTGCATCTCAAGTGAAGCTCATTTGTTTAATAAGTAATTCTAAGACTTTCCCCATTGTTATTGGTTTCTTTTCTATTTCTACACTCCCTTTTACCTCATCTCCACTAATTTTTGCTCAGTGTGCAGACATTCTGTATCCTCATGTTTATTTTCGCTTACATCCAAAGAATAGATATCGGTTTCTTGAAGGCTTTCACTAACCTAACCCACTTCATTTTGTTTCTTCGAAATGAGAAGAGTTTATTATTTTTTTCTCTGTGTGTTTTGAATTTTCTTTGGCGATTGTATCGATTTATCGGGATACAGCTGCTATTTTCACGCCTAACCCTCCTTCCTATTTGGGGCTCAAGACCGACTAATAAATGAGGCGAGGGTCCTGAAACCAGCCGAAAAAGATTGCAGAGAAAAGTATGAAACAACTATGTGCGGTTGAAGCTTTATGTCCTACCCGAAACCGTCACGGTTTTTCTCTTGTGATTTGTTGCATGCGGATGCCCGGCGCTCTTCACCGGGTTGACTGTCCATTGGATGACAGTCTAGGGGAGATGGCTAAACCCTGATTCCAAACCTCCAACGACTGGCGTATGAAGCTCACTGGAGCTCACCGGCAGACGTATGGACAAAGGGCTTGTTGGATGTCCTGGATGTCTGGTCCCATTCAAAAAGGCGTATGAACCGAACTCCGGTCACCGGCTGCCAATGGATAGTGGACTTCCTACTTCACTCCTACTGCCTTGTAGGTCACACTTGGTTGTGTAAAGGCTAGAGCTGCACTCTCAAACAAAAGGCCGAGCGATTCTGGGCACATCACTCGTACCAAATTCCCATGAAACTTCATGAACTCTCTTACTCCAGTACTGGTCCAACAACGTCGCCTTCGGTGGTTTGGCTATGTTCTGCGCCGACCAGATGACGATCTGGTCAAATCAGTTCTAAATCCCTCGCCATTACCATCTTGGCGATGTCGCAGGGGTGGACAGCTGAAAACATGGCTTGGTACAGTCAAGGCTGATATGGAGTGCCTGGGGCTACAAACCGTCTACGGACTCCGTCTGTGGAACAAGAATTGGATAACCCTGTCGCAAAACCTTGCATCAGATCGCCGCGCCTGGGCAGCGATGATTCGAGATGTTCATGAAGCCGGCTCATCCTCTCGTAGGAGATAGCCGAAGTAAAGTAAAGTAAGTAAGTACCCGAAACCCAAGGGAAGAGAAGTAAATCCTTGCTCACTGATGCCAAGATCTTCAGTGTAAGTTTCTCATCCTGCCCCTGTGGTGGGCATGATTGATGATTGACGTTTTCTATTTTAAATGCTTATTTCTCTGTCTAATCCCAGCTTCAGTATAACCGAATTATACGATAAACTAGTGACTGTCCCATCGATTTCCTTCATCCCATGAGAACATCACACGATCAATGTTTGACTGATAGCGCATGCATGCTAATATGTTATATAGTTTCCTACATACAGTACAGTTCCTAGCCTATTATCTATCTAAACTTCACAATGAAGGATCCGCTTATTTAATATATTTTTTTGCTTGATCTAGTAAATAAATTCTAAAATGTGCTCTATTATTATCATTATTTCTTATCTTTTGTCTCTAGATTGTTCCACACAAATACAATGGATTTATATCATGTAATGATCGAAGTTTATCCTTCATTTATCCATCAGCTAATCCAATAAATATTAATCCAAATTCTTTATTGAATTCATATAATCAAATGAATAATGCCTTCAATTGCTTAACGTATAATTCTACAATACAATTCGAGTCGGAAAAAATTATTCTACCAAAATTACAAAATATTACATGTTTAACAATGTGCAAGGAGAATCCAATTTTCTGTGCTACTTCACTGTCTTCATCCTCCTCCTACTCCTCATTGTCATCGTCATCTTCATCATCGAGTACATCTCGTTTCCCTATTTTCGGGGGCAGCAGCAGTAATCCTTCAACGAACACAGTTAGCGAATCAATAAATGACAATAATCCAATTTCTGGATTAAAAGTGAATGAATTAACTGGTCATACATCAGTAACACCAGCAACTCATTCATCATCAATATCATCACAAGCATATCATCATTACGGGAACAATAATAATAATAATTGTAATAATAATATGAATAATAGTGGTGGCAATGACAGTATTGGTGGGACAATATTAGGCACCTATCTCTCATCATCATCTCTTAGTCATACTACTACTAATAATAATCATAATAATTTCAATCCTGCATATTATTATACTATAGGCAGAATCCCGCCAAATTTATTACGTGGTAATATCAGTTCTATACTTTCACTTACAGAGAATAATTTTCTATTGGTAGGCAGTGATACAGGTGGATTGAGTGTATTATATTAAATATAATTGGGTAAATGAGCCCATCACTTACATATATATATATATATATATATATATATATATATATATATGGTGTATATAATAATCCATTCAGATTTCCTCTCATATAAATAATAATTATAATAAAACAAGTTTAATTATGTATTACAAATTCCAGTTTTTCTTAATCGAATCATTGGTATAACTTAAATTATGTCTACATATATGCATTCGACAAAGCTGGAGGAACGAAGTGATTTCTTTACTGGAAAATTCACGATCAGGTTACAAAATTCACGTGTACTACAAATGTTTAATGGGTTGTTTTTTTTGTTATGTTTTTGATTCGTTTTTAATTGGAAAAGAAAGTCCCCCTCCGCCGCCGCCGCCGCTGCTGCCTTCGAATTACCATTCCAACAATAATAACAACAACAGCACCTAATAATTATGTATATCACTTAATTTATTACATATGTATCCTTCTGACAAACAAGAATGAGGCAGAGTAAGAAAAGACAAGTATGTCTAGGAGTAGGTTTTTTTGTGTGTGTGGGTATTCCTCGTTGTTCATTCGCCTTTCTTTTATTTCGGCAGCTGTTTTTCTTTTCTCCGTATTCTTCTCTCCAAAATCTCCTTTTTTTCACTTTTTCGTTTATCAGTTTCTTCCACGTTTCGATTGGGTTTTTCCCTCCCCAGAAAGGCTAGTCTGCTGAAATTGTCTTCTCTTTTCCTTCTCGTATGCGCATACCTACGTACAAATATGAAAAGAGTGGGGGAGAGAGAGAGAGAGCGGGAGTGAGGTTACATGTTTCCTGCCTAGACTGTTCTGCTTACCTTGTTATACAGAAAATCTGATTTTGATTGTAATAATCTTATTCATATATATACATTTAATTTTCTGTGTATATTTGATTATTATTTATAAAAAAAGTGTTTTTGGGCAGAAAGATGTCTGCTGTTTTGATGTTTTTTTTTTCAGGAAGTATTATAACGGCCTACTGCTTGTTTGAAGAGCAGTCATTCATTAGTAGGCGGATATTTTGACAGCCTTGTTTTTATTCCTGTGAAAAATTCAGTTGACAAGGTCATTACTTTTATTATTATTATTATTACTATTACTATTATTATTATTATTATTCTACCAATATTTTATTTCCGTTTATACAGCACTATGCATTCACGTTATTTGTATACATCAAAATTGTTTAACCAGTCGTTGATTTTTTTAATATTCTGATTTCTATTTCTACCTTGTGAATAATAATAATGATAATAATAACATTATTAATGATAATATTATTATTATTATTTCTATTTGACGATAATTTGGAAGCAATAAAATTAAAGGTTAATAATACACATGTTAACTTTTGTTTTTTATATATTTACAGTGAATTCCTTTTACTATTTCTCAACTAATCTATAATTACTATGTTATCTCTTTAAAAATAATTTCAGATGGTGGCGTTTTTTTTACAACAGAATCTTATAGAGTTCTGTCCTTTCTCCTTAAGATATGTGTGTATTGGGAAAAGGCATGGTTCAGTTTTGTGTGCATGTTTGTGGATGTGGATGATGAATTAGCGTGGGCATGAATGATTTATATCTACTCTTTCGAGGGGGGGGGGGTAAGGAGTTATGACTGGCTGTTTTATGCCTTGTGGAATAGAAATGTGAATGAAGTTTATATACTGACGCAAGTGGAACATGGGGCTTCAACAGAGCACATCTCCATTACATCCTGTTCTCAGCAGTCGTCTACAGCTTGCCCGTAAGCTTTCATCGCTTCTGCGTCACATGATCTCGTCCATGTCACCCTCGGACACCACACTCGGCATTTTCCATTCGGGTTCTACTCGAGCAATGACCTGGAGCGCAATGTCACTCAATAGTCTTCTCAGAGTGTGTCTGATCCGTCTCCATTTCCTATGGTATATTTGTTGAGTAATGGGTTCGTGATTTGTTCGTTCCAAGAGTTTCTCAGTGCTAATTCTTACTGGCCAATCAGACATTTGTTTTTCAGCATTGAGCGAAGACAGCCTTTGATGGAGAGTCTGCATCAGCCTGTTGCAAATACTTTCGGTGACGCACGCGCAAAGTCTCTGAACCACATTTGAGAATTGACTTGACATTAGTGCTGCCGAGATAAGCGAAAGAAGTGAAACGGAGAGTAAATTATCAATTATCTGACACCATACACTTTAGCAGTTTAGAATACTTTGAATCGATGAGATTTTCATGGATTTTATTTGTCTCTTATGTTCTGAATACTTATTAGTTTAGCCCTAGATAATGTTTTGAGCCACCATCTGTTCCTCTTCTGGATTTTGTCTCCAGCAGGCTGTGTCTGCCGACTGGGAAACAGTAAGCTGGATGTCTTAGAGTGACATGGAGTAGAGGTCATGGGAGGAGCAGGTGAGAACCTAGTGGGTAATCGTGGAGCCATCGCAAGACGATAACAAGATGGAATGAAAATGTCCTACTGAAGCTATATATGTTCCACTTGGAATAGATTACTGTGAAATCACTTTCCTCAGTAAAAGATAAATAAGAATATTTTGTATTATAAGTAGATTTTGTAATTCCATATTGTTTTTGTTGTACTTCACTGCACCTCGTTGGGGGGGGGGGAGTTATTACTAATTGTAATTCAGAGGTAAGTACACTTTAAACTCTAAAGAAAAGCTATGCAATACACATTTTGTCTTAGTAATTTCCTTGTTAAAGTAGAGGCGGCGGTGTGGTGCTTAGATGCCTTTGCTGAAAAAAAAGCTGAACTATAATCAATCAAATTTTTCAGTTGGAAATCTCAAAGGAATTATGAATGATGTCATATTGTACCGTTATGTGATAATAAGGATTAAGATTAGACCATTAGTACAATGATAATATAACCACGAATACTTGGTTTAAATATCGTGTTTCTAAATAAGTAACAATACGTGAGGGAATGTTGCCTATGTGACTGCAGTTCTTCATACTCTAAGATTCAATGGCTGAAAACTGTTGGTGATGCGATGGCGCATATGCATTCACTCTTTATAAACTTTCAGATCCATTAAATCTGCATTGTTCTCCTTCTCCTGTAAATTTCTGTTTATAGTAGTTTCTTTGCTTTGCTTTTCTAGACCCTTGTGTTAACTTTGTCATAACTTGAATTGCCGTACTTTATTAGCAATATTTATGCAAGTAAAGAGGATGTCTCATTTTTTCTTAGATGAGGTGTAAAATAAGCTAGAGAGAATTTATAAACTATTAGACTTCGATGTTTATCTTAAACAGGAAGAAACGTCTGATGATAGATTTTGAAAACAATACAACCAGTGAATTTTATTTCAGTAGTGGGATGTTTTTTAGACTCCATTCGATGGTACCGTGAGTTATGAGATCACAATCTCACATAGAAATTTGAGTTTTTCAATCTCCCACTAATGATTGATGAAGACACATTGGCAAATACACCCTCAATGGCTTAATGGTCTACGAGCTAGCTCGCCTTGTAACCAGAAGGTCCTGGGTCCGAACCACGGGGGATGTATACTGGTGAAGAGTCCCCAACCAGGACGAAACAGTTGTCCAGTACTCCCAGCTTGTTTTCCAATGGTTCTCTAACTGATGTCAACTCATGAGGGAATCCTCCAAACAATCAAACAAAATTTCCTACAAAACCAATACTTGAAAGTACACCCTTTGATGAAATCCGTAGACTTTTAAAAACATTTTCCACATGTATGTATGTGAAGGTGTAAATGCCTATTTAAGTTTTGTGACATCATCATCATCATCATCACAAGGAGTCATACTTCAACTGGAACAAGAAACAATAAATACAAAGAACCTATAATTATCCTTAATCATCAAAGAGGTATCTTACTACTCCGTTTTCATTTCACCCTCTCAATAAATTATCTGTGATGTGAATTAGGGGCAAATATTTGTCTTTTCATAGTTTCTCTTCAAAGCTGTTGAATGTTAATTGCTAACAAAGTTCACAGATTATTGTCGGTTAATAACAAAGAGAAATTGAGACACATGATAGAAATCGACGTAGGGAACATAATGAGTAATCTTACGTAATCGAGGGAGAGAAAGTACGATTAATCAATTAAGGCAGAAAGGAAATAACAGCACACAGAATTGAAAGTGAGTCAATTTTCATGATTTATGCACATTAGTATTTTTCCAACACTCTGATTTATGTTTGTTACTAATTGACCATAATTGTACACCTTTGAAGAGAAACTATGAAAAGACAAATATTAGTCCCTAATTCACATCACAGATAATTTATTGAGAGGGTGAAATAAAAACGGAGTAGTAAGATACCTCTTTGATGATTAAGGATAATTATAGGTTCCTTTGTATTTATTGTTTCTTGTTCCAGTTGAAGTATGACTGCTTGTGATGACGATGATGATATTGATGTCACAAAACTTAAATAGGCATTTACACCTTCACATACATACATGTGGAAAATGTTTTTAAAAGTCTACGGATTTCATCAAAGGGTGTACTTTCAAGTATTGTTTTTTAAGGGAATTTTGTTTGATTGTTTGGAGGATTTCCTCATGAGTTGACATCAGTTAGAGAACCATTGGAAAACAAGCTGGGAGTACTGGACAACTGTTTCGTCCTGGTTGGGGACTCTTCACAGTATACATCCACCGGACCCAGGACCTTCTGGTTACAAGGCGAGCTAGCTCGTAGACCATTAAGCCATTGAGGGTGTATTTGCCAATGTGTCTTCATCAATCATTAGTGGAAGATTGAAAAACTCAAATTTCTATGTGAGATTTTGATCTCATAACTCAAGGTACCATCGAATGGAGTCTAGAAAATATCCCACTGTTGAAATAAAAACCAGTAACCTGTTTTCTTTATCTGTCATTTGAAAGTATGCCACAATTATCATCATACGTTATCATTGGTTTATTGATCTTATTTTCAACTTCGTTAATCATCTAAACTATTTACAACTTGTCATTGGAACTGCATGAAAGGTATCTTAAATCTAGTCACCCTTATATACAGGTGTCTAATCTTCCTTGTTTTTCTCAATTATGTTGTTGATGCTTATCAGTTCGTAGTAAATTCCTACAGTGAAAACAACCGATTCTTCACAAACTTCACATCTGAATCTGATAAGTCTGTTGTTTGTTGGTGGCTAGTTGTGAAATGGCTATCCGTAAGCTCTAATGAGAGGTTGTGACTAGTGTTTTTTCTTTTCAAATTTAATGATTTTTAGTTGTAAAACTCTCAGATGGAATTTTCTTATCAAGAGTATTCTTTTTGTTTTACAGAAAACTTACTGATTAGGTTTAGATATTGACAAAATATGTACAGTGTAAAATTAGATCGTTTCTCTTTGTGGTAGCTGAATATGAAATATAAGATGTACATTTCTGTCTACTTATGTCTACACTGCTTAGCCTACAAATTAGGACTTCGGTATTTATAAGGATGAATACTGAGGTCGATTATCGACCTTTCACCTAGAAGAATACACAATCTCTATAACGGTGTGAATAAGTGTTTCTGTTATCTTCTACTCTAACAATAAGTAGAATTTCTAAAAGAATGTGGATTTTCCTCAGCGATTCAAATAAACTCTGTTAATGATTTATAGAAACAATATCTTGAGATAAGCTATCTTAGTATTGCATTTTAAAAATTTACCAGCCAGAATCTTTGAACTTCCCTTATGTGCTTATTGTTACCCATTGGAAAAGATTATCTCCTATCTGTGGCACTTACTACTAAAGTGAGATATGATATTCAAGTTTAAAGTATTTCTACATTCAATATTTTGAAATTCCTACCTATATGGTGAACTTAATTACACCTTTCATCAATTAGTGAAGTGGTAGAAACTGCAGAAAAACGAATCGGATAATTAGTTCACGGTGATGACCTCATGAGGAATCTACACCAGCACATGTACCGTTCACAGCTTGAATTAGTTTCCAGTCATCCATCATTTACAGTAAATATTGTAAATTTCTTGACGAACCGACACCAGCTAGAGTATCACTGGAAACCAGGAATCAGTGGACAGCTGTCTCGTCCTAGTTGGAGATTCTTCAGCATTACGCACCTACGACCCCACCACCCACCAAAGATTGGCCCCGAGATCTTCAAGTTATAAGGCGAAGCTCGTTTGCCATTCAGCCATTTGGGTTGTTGGGATACGATGATCTGTGAATTCCAGCTTCTGTCATTTCATGATGTGGCACTTGCCCTGATCTGATGCCTTCGATAGTCATCCACTTCACCGTTAAACATGCTGAACCCGTCTGGTCATGACTTTTCAGGACATCTATCCAGTAGCCATCACTGAGCTGGAAAGTGATAGTTATATTACAGTATTTAGATGTTATTACGTTTTGTCTATTACTCTTCCGTAATTGATTGGATAATTGTCTTCTTTTTTCTGTAGTTATTTCATAACAGTTTTTTTTCATTTTCAATGTCTCTCGCTCTTATTGGATACAGATAAATCAATATGCCAAAGGCATCGAATACTGCCAGTAAGGGTGATAATGCAAAAAATTCTAAATCTGGTGGAAAGACTTCCAACAAAACAGATTCTGGATCGTCATCATCATCAGGAAAAACAGTCGAAAACAGCGAACGCAGTAAAAGTAACTCATCATTTTTGCTAGAAATATTTTTCGTCCATTGTCTTACTTTTTTTTAGATTTATAGGAAGTAAACTTAGTTACAGGCGTTTGCAAGATTCACATTTTTTTAAAATAAGAATTTTCTACCCTTACGTTTTGTTATATGAAGACTTAGTAAGTATTTGAATCGTGACACACCACCCAGTAGCTCTTCTTTCATCTCTTTTCAGTCCTATCACCCTATCACATAGACAAATCACATGTTTGTTATTTGTCTAACAATTAAGCTGACCAATGAAATTTCTGCTTGTTTGAAGAAACACCTACCCACCCTGGGCTGGTTTGTTTTATTGTGATTTGTTCATTTTCTAGTGTACACATTAGAGTTTTATTTCAAAAGACCACATACATTTCACTAAATTACCCACAATGTTAAGTCTGTTCACTCACTCACTGTCTGTGACCTTTTCTTTTATAATAAAGTAGAGCTTTTATAATACACTACTAAGGCGCATTAGATGTTATTTTAGAAAAGAAAAAGCACAATTTCAAGCCATCTGTAGTTTTAACTACAATTTTTGTTCAAACTTGTATATGGTCAGTAGTATATTTAACCTTGGAAGGAAATTAAGCGACCAATGGGACCAAATAATGAACCTATAATAATAATAAACATTTAAATGTCCTGCACTGTTTTCTAGATAATAAAACTACCACATCAGTCAAATTATCAATGGTATTTTTGTCTTTAGCTTTAGCCTCTAGTTTATAAGTTTACCCTATAATCATCTGGGCAGTAACCAGTATCATGCGTTTAACCGTCGGTTTAGTGCAAACTGAATTCTTTTAGTCAGGTTTGCAATTTGGTCACAATACTAGACGACTTGCCATTCCAGTGTACTATGAATTGTTGATATTCGATGGGTTGGAGGCGGCAATCGGCAGGAGTCAGTCGCAAGCTCGAATTGCTCAGTGGTAACGTTTCTGATTGCAGAACTAGGATGATGCGGGTTCGAAACTCAGAGGGAATCGGAGTTCCTTAAGAGATTGCACATACGCCTTGCTGACTGACTGACTGGTGAGTGCCAACAAGCAAAAATTGTCGTAGGTCCCGGGCTTTCTATCGATTCCCTCCAACCATCTGAATAATATAATAATGTGAACAGTTCACTATCTTGGAACAATAAATTTGTTATTATTTTTCCTATGTAGTTTAAATATATCGAATAAAAAGTGTTTTATGATTTATGATTTATTTTCGGGTTTTAATAATGGTGTAAATTCTACGTGTTTTCTTTCTTCAACGCCAACATTTTCCTTGTTAATTAGTGTCATTCTAGGTATTAGTTCATATGGGCATCTTGGTTTCAGTTAGACTGAAGAAGTAGATAGTATTAGTCAACTCTTACACAAAAAAATGGTTAATAGCTCTGGTTCGTTGGAAGTTGGAATTCATGAGCTGTCCATTGAATCGGGTCCCAGTGGCTGAATATTCTACGAGCCTGCCTTGTAACTGAAAGGTCCTGGGCTCGAAACGTGGTGGTTGCGTACTGCCGATGAGTCCTGAATTAAGACGAAACAGCTGCTCAGTACTCCCATGTTTTCCAATGGCTGTCTAACTGATCTCAGTTCGTCGTCAGACTTGAAAGACAAGTCAAATCCCAACAAATCAATTCTTGAAAATGATTAATTTCATTAATCTTGTTATCGACGCTTTGATTCTTTTCTTAATTTTCTTTATCCAAGGTGCGTCATATATTGTGTGAAAAGCAAAGCAAGTGTTTAGAAGCCTTAGAACAACTTAAAAATGGTAAACGTTTTAATCAAGTCGCAGAAATGTACAGTGAGGATAAAGCACGTTCAGGTGGTGATCTAGGATGGATGTCACGTGGTTCAATGGTTGGTGCATTTCAAGTAAGCTGTTGTTGTTGTTTTTAGTTACTATTTAAGAAGTAGGAGTTAAAAATAAAATAATTATTTACTTTTCCGTGTTGTTTTTACACCGTATGACAAGTTTTCGCCTTCTTGGATTCCACTAATAGTCATTAACAAACTGCTATTGTGATTAATTGGTGGATGGTGACTAGCAGTGGAATCCAGGATGCGCATTTCGTCCTATCTGGGACTCGTCAACTGGATGTACCTTCATTCCTCAGTGAGTGATGATGTTACCAGTATGGGAAAACAATTTCAAAATTTTATTGCAAACAGTTTTTTTCTTTTTCCTTCACGTTCCCCAGTGGAACATAGGGCTTCAAGCTAGTGGCTTGAAGTTTCTGTAGCAATGCTTATTTTACAGGATGGGGTTGCTAGCCTCATGCCCAACCTTTCCTCTTCACCAGCTTCAGTTCTGGCTTAGCGAGGTAAAGGAGTGCGCCGGCCGGGGATCGAACCCCGGACCATGTGCATGGTGGGCGAGCGTCCTAACCGCTACGCCACCGATGCACATGCAAACAGTTGATATACTTTAATACTATAGGCAATTCTAAAATCTAATCACGCTGAACTGTTTTTCAAAATGTAAGATGTGAATTTGTGCAGAAATTAAATTATTCTAAAATAACATTTGTAGTGCATATTTCATAAGATTATTTATTTTTCTGAAAGACTGTTCTGAGTACTGCATAAATAAATGAAACAGACAGACAGAGAAATCAGATTAGAGTGTTATAGCAGAATAGTGCCGCGAAGAATGGTGGAAATTGCATGGAGGATTTCATCATGAGCTAACATCAGTTAGAGAACCACTGGAAAACCTGGGAGTACTGCGCAGCTGTTTCGTCCTAGTTTAAGACTCTTCACAGTACGTACCCACTGAGGTTCAAACCCAGAACCTTCTGGTTACAAGGCAAGCCCGTAGACCATTGAGCCGCTGGGACCGGATCCAATGGTCCTCGAAATCTAACTTCTGCCTATTCACAACATAGCGTGACCATTTCGCAATGTCTTCTTCGATGAGTTACTGGCTCATCTTCCACCTGCTGATGTCAGCTCATGATGAAATCCTCCTTGCAATCAATTAGAAATCCCTACAAAACCAATACCTGAAAATGGTGGAAATGTTTAGAATTTTGAAGGCAATTAAAAGTAAATACATGTGCATCATGGTGAGCATTTTGTGAGTCATGTCATCAAGATTCTCCAATCAGCGAGTGTTCACGTTGCAAAGAAACTTAAAACGAAACTACCTACATATCTTATGACAACAGACAAAGACTTTATGGATTGCTTTCATATTTTGATCTGATTACGCTTAAGGTTTTTACCTAGTAATGCTCTTTATATACTACTGATTGATTTACATAAGTAGTTGGACAGGACACCATTCACATCAACCAACCAGTAGTACTTGCCAGCCAGATGGACAGCCATTTCACTCGTTTGGGGCTGAGAAAATTTAATAATGCTCTTATAATGTATAAATATATGTTCTAATCATCTAATTTGGTCAAATTGTATAACTCCATCTTGATTTGTCTATTCTATCTTACACTTTAATTCATGTATAAAATTTGAACACTTTGGTAGTATGTCATTCCATGTTAACTCACTTATTGAATGTATCACACATTGCATCAATTTTATTTTACTGGATGACTTTTCAAACATATTTCATTGTTCATTATCAAATAATAATTAGTCAACCAATTATGAACAATGAACTGTTTAACCAGTGGATAATACAGTTTCACTGTGTGGTAATTGAATAACCAAATTAATATGGATCACGAGATAATATCAGTTCGAGAACTACTGCAAATGTGGGGAGTACTGGATAGCTGTTTTGTCCTAGTTTGGAACTGTTCATCAGTTGGCACCCACTTGGGGGTACTCTTGCAAGGAAAGCTTGTAGACCATCCAGCCAAACTTGAAATAAATCAAGTCCTTACAAACTAACTCTGGGGAATTAATCTGACGCTCCCCAGTGACTGACTGCAGGACTAAGTTGTCTGGAGTTCTCAGTCAGAAGTTGTGACCAGCGAGGTCCAACCAGATCGGGCGTAAGGACAAATACTCACTGGTGATATTGGCTAGTGGTAGCGCTAAAATCACAAATTGGTAGAAGTTGGGATTCGTAGGTCATTGGATTAGGTGCCAGTGGCTGAATAGTCTATGACCTTTCCTTGTAACCGGATGTCGGGTTCGAACCGTAGTCGGTTAGTACTTATGAAGAGTCCTAAACTAGGATGAAACATCTGTTCGGTACTCCCTGGTTTTCCAGTGATTCTCCGACTGATGTCACCCCGCGATCAAACTTGAAACTAATGAAATTCCTACAAGCTAACTCTTGAAAATCATATGGAATTATCTTACATTTTTGCTTATCTTCGTCCTATGATTTTGTAACGACAGAAGACAAGGGCCAGGCAACAAATATTTATATATTTTTATGTACATTATTATTCGTTATTATTAGCAGAGAAACAGCGTCTTCAAATTGGTCGTTTTCTCACTGGAAGTTATTCTGTCATCGCTTTGTGGCCGTTTCTTTGATGGTCAGACCGTATATCTGCTAATCGTATCCGCCCACGCAAAGACTTTCTTCTTGTTTTTCTCATCACCAAGATTTGGGAAGTAAACGTTGACGTAAATTGCTGTCTATCAATATTAGTTAGCAGATAGCTCTCACTACAATTTAAGTACATACGACCACTGCTATGAAAACCCTGCTTCGTTAATAAGGTCTTGTAAGATAGATAGAAACCACTAGTTAACGAATTTAGGTGACATAACTCTGGATGGATTGTTTCATTATGTTTCATTATCTTTCTAATTTTAGTTTCACTCATGTATATCGTGTTTTTACTTGTTTATCTTCTTCTCTTTCTTATAAAGTTTGATAACTTTTCATCGAATGACTCCCAGTTCTGTGATATTTTCTTCTATCTTCATCCGCTTAAGTATTTCAGTAGTATTGGTTAAACTATGCTTCAAGTAGCCTAGTGCATAACACTTCAGCTTTTAAAATATATGGATGGTGGATTCAAGTTTCGGTGAAAAAGTATCATACATAAGGATATAAGTGAATTCAAATCAATAATCCAACATAGAATGAATTCGACTGTTAAGTATCATCCTAGACAAAGGATAAAACAGAGATATTGAGGCATCCGTGTAACTAGACAATGTGCCAACAAAGAAAAATCAAATCAAATCAATGCCTTGATTAATCAACAATAGGTAGTGGTTAGGATTCCTGACTCTCAACCAGGCGGCCCGGGTTCGACTCCCGGTGTGGGAGCACTTTGCAATGGAGACGTGCAGCTGAAGCCCTATGTTCCTCTAGGAATTAAAGGAAACAATAATCATAGGTAATTATTATAACAAATGAACGACCTACAGTATTATAGTTCCGAGTCCTACGTTAAAAGTGCTTCTGTTATTCCTGTTACCCAGAAACCAATAGGTGGTTAATCAATGTGATATTTGTTTAAAGTTCATGTGTTCCAATCATTCATGAAACTGAATTTGTTGAACTCTCTCTCTCTCATAGAGAACTTCAGTAATATCTATTAACTATCAAAATATAAAGATTTTCGTCATGACCTGACATTATTTAGAGAACCATTGGAAAAACTGGGACAGCTGTTTCGTCCTAGTTTGGGACTCTTCATCAGTTCGCACTCACCGGGATTCGAACCCAGGAACTCCTGGTTACAAGGCGAGCTCGTATACCATTAAGCCACTGGGACCCGATCCAATGGCCCATGAATTCTTACTTCTGCCAATTCATGATATAAGGCAACCGCTAGCCATTGTCTTCGGTGAGTATTTGTCCTCACACCCGACCTGCTGCACCCTACTGGTCACGAATCCCGGTGAGTGCGTACTGATGAAGAGTCCCAAACTAGGACGAAACAGCTGTCCAGTACTCCCAGGTTTTCCAATGTTTCTCTAACTAATGTCAGCTCATGATGAAAATCCTGTAACCAATCAAATCCCTACAAACCAACACTTTAATATCAAAATATAAATTGATTAGTAATCAAATAAACAGAACAACTAATCAATAAAATTATCATTATTATTATTATTATACAACACCATAATGAAATGGTTCCTTACAAAAGTGTGATGTAAGATAATTCTTGTTGTGTGTTTGTGTTTTTTTTTAATACTTTTAACCAACTGGTACTATGTAAAAGAAAGAGTAAACAAAAGTCACCTTATATCGAATAAATTGTTTGTATTTTAAATACAGACTGTGATAACATAAAACTGTCATGTTGTGTACGCGCATGTATGCGTAATCCAGCACTAAATGTCTATAGAATACTCTGAAACTAATAGATTCTAATAGTTGATGAATATCTTTTTTTTAGTTAAAATAAAACAAATTTATTGTTTTTTCGTGATGAAATCTATCTTGGAGTAAAGGGATAAAGTTGGTTTACTGCGTAAAGCCTCTTCTTCTTATTCCTTTAAAGTTCCAGTAGCATTGATTTTATTTTTATGGAGTAGGTTTGCTAGCCTCTTGCCCAACCTTCCCTCTTTACACCAGCCTTGCTACCGGTTTAGCGAGGTAAAATAGTGCCAAGTAGGCCGAGGATCGAACCCCGGACCACTTGAGTGGTTGGCCAGTGATCTAACATTGAATCACTGACGCACGCGTAAATTGTACAGAACTATTATTTCTAATCATTTCCTTCATTCGGAAGAATGGGGGATTATTTCTAGAGTAGAAAGGTGAATGAGAATGTCTGGCGCTGATTATACAGGGTGAGGAGCATGAAGCCTCTGTCTCAGGGAAGTCGGAAACACGAGGCTTTGATATATACATATATTAACTCATGCTATTTATTCCACTGGTGAGATATGCAACTTCCTATTCAGTTTTCAAGCATCAGTCTTATCTTTCGTATACCAGTTCTAGGAGAAATGGCCATTGAAAGTTATAGGCATAAAGTGTTGATAGTGCATATATTATCATTCATCTCATCGCAGTATTTCTTGCGTGTTGTTCAATCGCAAGATGAACAGTGTTACTGTTAGATAGGAAATGATATTTCAAGAAGAAAATTCATAGTCGTTTTTTTAAAATTTATTTTAGTATCACTTACATTTAAATTCTTCATTTGTTTTTTCTATATTATTATGAAAATATTATAATTTCAGCTGAGTAACTGTCAGACATAGTTCTCCATTTTTTTGTTGTTCATCAACTCACTGCTCTCTATTTAGTATACGATAACATTAGTGAATTCATGATTCTAATATTAAATGGGTTCATACTGTGAAGAGTCCTAAACAGAGACGAAACAACAGTGTCTGTTACTCGTTGATTCCTTAAATGATATCAATCCATGATCGAACTTAAAACTAATTAAATCCCTACAAAGTTACACTTGAATCTAAAGTTATAAAGTTTATTCACAGAATACAGCTTGTATGGTTAACACTTCAAATTTTCTATCGGTTCAGAATGTTTCGTAAGTGTTCGAGTTGAAATAAGTTAGTGTTTGAATGGTAGCGCTAGGAGTTAATGTATTATAACCAGCTCTCCACATCATAGAATGCACAATATAGTTTGTTTCTTAATTGGTGTTGATTAGTTGTAGAATCTAGATCACTGTTTTGTCAACCTTCATTACAAATTAGTTTCAGTTACAGTGTAACAACAGAAGACAAGGGCTAGGCAACAGATCGTTTATTAAGGAAAATCAACACATATTTATAGATTTTAATGTACATTATTGTAGATTATTGTTAGTAGAAAATACAGTCTTTTAATTAGTTGTTTCTCACAGAAAGTTAACCTTGCTTCTCTTTATGGCTGTGTCAGATCATCCATATGCTAACTGTATCCGCCTACGCAAAGCCTTTGTTCTCATTTTCTCACCACCAATATTGGGGACATAAACATTGACGTCAATTACCGTCTACCAACTTTGGCTAGCAGCCAGCTCTCACCACAACAGAACTGGTGGAAACTAGGGCGTTGTGAACAGCTGTTTCTTCTGTCTTTGAGACTCTTCATCAGTATGCACCCATTACCTCACCAGCAGTCGAACCCGAGACTTTTAGGTTTCAAAGCAAGTTTGTTGGCTATTCATCTGTTCGGACACAATCCATTGGCTCATCAGTTCTAATTTCTGCCCATTTGCGATATATAACAAAGCGGTTAGTCAATGTTTTAGGTGAGTATTAGTCTTCACACCCAACTCACTAGATCCTGCTGGACACCATTTCCCGAAAGAATTTCAGGCAACTTCCTCTTGTAGTCAGTCAGTCAGTCAATTTGTAAGCCAACACTGGACTGATTTCAAGTTTTTTTATCCTCTTTGGGATTACGTCAGTGTTGGATGCGTGTGTATCTCAGTATGGGGGCTGGTGGTGGCGATATTCTCACTAGAACTTGGAACTAGTTGTTTACTCGCAAACAACAATAAAGTGGGTGTTGGGATGGAATAAGGCATCGTCGTCAAGCGTATCATCTATGTGTCCATGCAAGGTATCCATATCCCGTCAGAGACTCGTTATTTTTGGTCAAGGGAAATAAACGACAGGGAATCGAAAATTTCAGTAAATATCTTTCTAGTTTAATTTAAAACTTTTATGAAGTCTGTGTGTTTTATATTATACGTGTTACAATTGATTCCGATTAGTCTGGTTAACCCAGAATAATCTCTATTATCCACTTTGTAATATTTATTCATCAGAAATCTTAATTCATGAATATCTTTAGCATGAACTTACCTATATATATATATATATATATATATATATATATATAAATGATTGGATGGAGGATTTCATCATGAGCTGCAATCAGTTATAGAACCGCTGGAAAACCTGGGAGTACTGGACAGGCGTTTCATCCTAGTTTGGGAGTCTTCATCAGTACGCACCCGCTGGGGTCCGAACCCAGGACCTTCTGGTTACAAGGGGGGCTCGTAGGCCGTTGAGCCACTGGGGGCGTGCGTACCGCTGAAGGGTTTTAAACTGGGACGAAACACCCGTCCAGTACTCCCAGGTTTTCCAGTGGTTCTCTAACTGATGTCAGCTCATGATGAAATCCTCCATCCAATCATATATATATATATATATATATATATATATGGAGTAATACTCGACTATCTGATATCATCGATGATATTGCTAATTGTGGTGGACTGGATTATGCGTGGGAAGCGAGAAGACAGGATTACGTTGGACCGATATGAACACTCTAGAAGATATGGACTTTGCGGATGATTTATGTCTAATACTACACAAACTCGAAGGTCTACAGTCGAAAATCAACAAGTTGGCGGAAAAGACTGTCAGCGAAGACAGGGCTTGAAGTGAATATAGAAAAGACAAAGGTGATGGAAATACCTAATCAACATCAAGAAGCACCAATCAACATCGACGGAAGAAATTTGAAGGAGGTTATTTCTTCCATTTATTTGGACAGCATCGTTTCAACCACAGATGATGTCAAGGGTACAGTTGGAGATGCCCGATTGACCCTCATTAATCTGAGATCATTGTGGGAATCTCCTGCACTCAGTTAAACGGACGGATCGGAGGAGATGACAGTTTATGGGTCATCGTAGAGCCATCTTAATAGGACGCAAGAGGACGGGATAAAATTCAGATGTGCCTCTGAAGCTCTATGTTCCACTCGGAGCCCAAGTGATTTAAAATAAATAAATATTAGTCAGTTGAATAACTGTCATTTCCACTACTCCTTCATTGAGTAAGCTGATTAATTTGGTTGTGTCAATTGTTCAATAGTGCAATGCTTGTCAGCCAGCCACTTAGGAGGTATGGGTTCGACTCCCAGCCGACACGCTCTTTAACCTTGTCTAGTCAGTAGCAAGCCGCAAAATAAGGGAAGATTGGGCGTTAGGTTAGCAGTCCCACCCACTGTAGAAATTAGCATCACTGTCACAAAACCCTTAAAAATAGGCTTGAAGCCCCAATGCTCAACTCGGAACTCAAGGAATTAAAAAAATAATAATAGTTTGATTTGTCTATCTCATTATCTTTTATGAATTTTAAACTTTTATTGCGCTGTTGTTCATTTGAATGTATAGCAATTTTTGTTATGGTATTTAAAAAGTAAAAAAAATAGAGTTTTCTTTTGTTCGTGCTAATTCATTATGTCACTTTTGTCTTTTTCTTCTTTTTTTTTTTTCTTTGAATAAAAATAAACAAATTTCTGACATGAAATTAAAGGATGCAGCATTTGCTTTGCCTGTATCAACATTAGAAAATCCCAAGTATACAGATCCACCAGTGAAAACTCAATTCGGTTATCATATTATTATGGTTGAAGGGAAACGATAAATGAGAGACAGAGAGAGAAGAATTATCTGTATATCAGCATGTCTATTATTATTTTTTTTATTGTTCTATATATATTCACTGTAGGATGTGTTTATTTCTACTCTGCAAAAGTGAATTATATATTTGTATGATGAATTTGATGTATCAATGGTTATTACTATTATAATTGTTGAATAAAAGTGATCAAATTTATACCAATGTATTATTATTATTACTATTATTGTTCCCTTTGGTCCCAAGCTGAACAACAATCCATCTCTCCTTTTTCCTATTCCCCGCCGTCCTCTTCAGCTGGCCCCATGATAGCCCCTAAAGCTCTCATCTCCTCCGTGTTACACGATCTCCTCCATGTCACCCTCGGACGCTGCCCCACTCAGGTTCCATTCGAGCCACGGCCTGGCGCGCTTTATCATTTGACCGTCTTCTCAGAGTGTGTCCGATCCATCTACATTTCCTACGGCATATTTGTTGAGTAATGGGTTCTTGTGTAATAACAGAAGACAAAGGCCAGGCAACAGATCCTTTATTTAGGAAATCAAAACATATTTATAGATTGTCATGTACATTATTATAGATTATTGTAAGCAAACAAACACAGTCTTCTGATTGGTGGTTTCTCACTGAACGTTAATCTTTCATCTCTTTGTGTCCGTTTCTTGAAGTTCAGATTATCTGTCTGCAAATTGTATCCGCCTACGCAAAGTCTGCTGTGATTGGTTGTTGAGTAGTCAGTCTTTGTTCTTATTTTTCTCATGACCAATATTGGGGATGTAAACATTGACGTAAATTACTGTCTACCAATTTTGGTTGGCAGCCAGCTCTCATCACACTTGATTAGTTCGTTCCCAGAGTATCGTATCCTCAGTATGCAGTGAAGATAATTGTTGATAAAAATTTTCCACAGGCTGTTGGCAGTGCTATTCGTAACACGCAAATCCAAGAACTAACTTAGCATTGTTGTTGAAAGTCCAGATTTTGTTTCATTCTTCCGAGTTCAGAATATTTTAAAACTAATATCAGAACGACGTTGCTCCGTTTTACCTTTCCCATTCTGGTTTTGTGTTCATCTGTGTTGCCACGCGTAGTTGAAACGATGCTGTCTGGTCAGATAAGTGAAGCGAGCTACCTCTTTCAAATTTATTCCGTTGACAGTGAGTGATTGATGCTTGTTGTTGTTGTTGTTGTTAGTTGGTTATTTTTTCCACTTCCGTACCAGTGAATTCGCTTATAAATCAGCAAGCAAGACTGAACTATTGTTAATGAAAAACAAGAGCAGACAATAGAACAGATGATACCTGGATAATGATTATTTTATTGAAAAGTTGAATATAATGTGTCATTTCTTTAGATTTATCAGAATAGAATTAAATACATAAAATATTTTTCTTTTCTTTTCTAGACTTATACTAGAATTCAAGCCTATTATTAGCATTGTCATATATCTTAAAGTCTTATGGAAATCATTATTATATGGTAGTGTGATACATATTAAGAAGATCGTTTGGCGGTGATGTTTGTTAAAATCTCTATATTAGGCACCAGTATAACTGGATAACACTGTTACTTTGTGTATATATCTTCACTTCTGATGAACTGTGTGGAATGTGTAACTTGTCATAAATAAATAAATTTTAATTAGCTAACAAGACATCTTATTAGCGTTGAGTATCAAGAAATCAATCACTAAGCTTGGTAACTTGAAAAGTATTCTTCTATATATATATCATCGTTTGCTAGTCTGTATTTCACTTCACCTACACAATATTGTAGCTAGGATAACTCAGGATAAAAGAGTTACTTCGTAAATATGCTTTTTTGACAGTTGAAATGAAGAGATAGTAAGCATTCGTTGTCATTGGTGATCCTAGGTCTTCTCCATTTATAGGACTAAACATATGTGTTGCAGAAAAAGAGAATTTTGTAAGTTCGTGTATTCCGCTCTCCTTTCCAAGTTGTTGTAATTGTAAGAAAGTGAAGACTGCCAGTTATTGATTTTTTCAAAATCTATGTAACTTCAAACGAAGGCATTGATGAATTTTACTAGGATGTCTTCGAAACCATTCTTTAAAGCGTTTGTTGGAACTCAGTTAACTGGAACAGATTTTCCATGTACTGGCGTATGAGCCACACTTATTGTCTTAGGGCTGGCTGATGATACTACCCAGGGCAAAGTTATAGAATGGCAATCCATATATAATACGAAAATACTGTTGACCTTGAGACCCTACTCAGTCGCTTGGGCTGAAGTGGGTGGATAGGGTTTCGAATCTGTGACCCATTGCTTGAAAACCAAATGCGTAAGCCACTGAGCCACGTCTCCACAATGTACAGTGTTAACTCTATTCTGCTTATTTTTAATGATTACTAGTTTTGATCTCACCTGCCTTCTTGGTTCCTTTCATTATTACTCAGAGAAAAACCCTTAGATAACCCTTCAAGTAAGTGTAGCTTCATGCTTTTGCAAATAGAGCACTTGTAATGAAGAAAACATAAGGTATTTCTGGCAATCTCAACAGTACCTGATAGTATAATTGTTTCACTCGGATAGGTTAAGTGAAACTGGCCAGTTGACAAGGTTAAAATTAAAAATGAACAGGATTTCAAACGTTGTATAGCTGAGATTTGAAGAAAAGAATTTTTGGGATTATGTTCTTTGTATGGTGTATAGTTTCACAAGAATACAAAGACACTGATCGTATGGCCAGAAATTGCGGTGATGAGAAAATAGCTAGAAAATTTATCAGACCAAGTTATCACTTTACACTACAGAAAGGGAAATTAGTATAAGTGAGTTACAGGATTTCATCCTGAGCTGACATCGGTTAGAGAAGTATTGGAAGAACTAGGAGTTCTGGACAACTGTTTCATCCTAGATTAGAACTCTTCATCAGTACGCACCCACCACCAGGGTTCAAACCCAGGACCTTCTTGTTACAAGGCGAGCTCGTAGACCATTGACCCACTGGGATCCGATCCAATGGCCAGCCCATGAATTCTAACTTCTGCCAATTCACGATATAGCGCGGTCACTAGCTAATGTCATCGGAAAGTATCTATCCTCACACCCTACCCGCTGTACCCCACTAGTCACGAATTGTTTTCTAGGACCCAGGTAAAACTACCTACCTGAATAGGGCCAGTTGCTGGTGAGCATCGGATTGATGTTCAAGTCCCAGGTTTTCCAATGGTTCTCTAACGGATGTCACCTCATGATGAAATCCTGTAACCAATCAAATCCAATCCATACAAACCAACACTTGAAGTATTAATAAGATTAAACAGGTATTAGAAAGGCTAAGAAAAGAAAGCCGGATCGTTTCAAAAACATACATGTATATGTTTAGTAGTTGGGCATATGTACTGATCCATCGTTTACGACTACTTTCAAAAGTCAAGTTTTCCAGATGGGCAACATGCCAATAAACTTGAACGTACAAATCACATGAAAAAGGCAATTTTTACGCATAAAATACGTTATATTTATGAAAATAATGAATAAAAAGGCATGAAACTCTTACACAGGATACCTTTCTTCCATTTGCATTAGCATGTCAACAGAGAAATTAGACCATATTCCGTACATGTATTCATCTAGGTGTCCTAACCGCAGCGTTTCCTTAACCTAACTTTAACGCGAAACTATCACCAATCTAACTCGAACCGACCTTGATATTTCTTATATTGGGTTAAAGCAACCCTAACTTGTCCTTAGCCTGGACCTTAACTTAATCTTACCTAAAGCTTACCAGATATCCTGTTTAATTTCGTAATAAATAATTTAGCCTGTTTTACCCATGATTATAGTGTGCATTCATCTGGTTTCAATAACTTACTGACTGAGCGTTCAAAGGTCATCGGTGCTATCACAGTCCTTTGCTGCTTAAAGTTTACCTTCGCGTATTCAGATGCTGAAGGTAAACAGGCACATCAGAATAACATGCCATCAATGACTAATGTAAGGGAACTATTGCTGATATTAGATGGTAGGAGGAAATCGGCGAGAAGCCTCAGACTTAGGTTCCGTGCTTGTTAGCACTCACCAGTCAGCAAGGTGTACCTGAAACCTCGAAGGAACTAATGTCCCTTCTAAGATTCGAACCCACGTCACCCAGTGCTGCAGTCAGAGATGTTACCACTGAGCTATTCGGGCTCGCGATTAACCTCCTGTAGGACTGTAATAGATGTTTTGATTGGACACTAGCCAGTGACTAGGTTTCAGATACGTCTTGCTGGCGAGTGCTAATTAGCACAAAATCTAGATCCAAGGCTTCCTACCGACTGCCTCCAACCATCTTACAGTAACAATTCACAGTACACCGTGTTGGCGAGCCACCTGGCATGGTGGCCACATTGCAAACTTGACTGATAGAATTCCATCTGCACCAAAGATATGTCTAGACGCACACGCACACATTACACTAGTTACTGACGTGTGTCCAATCAAATTATTGAAACTATGTTTTCATGTTCATATAGGGTCTTTTGTTTCATTTGAACTAACTATATCATCAAGATTATGAATCTTTAAGCCAAATGAACGAGTAAAGATATCAATTGTATTCATCTAAGTCCCAGAAAAATAATGTAAACCAATCACAATAATAAGTGTACAGTCTTCCTAATAGTGTGATGAAGTAGAAACAATGAGTAACACAATCAAAATCATGCGACTGAGCGCCTATTCACCTTCATTCTTATTATATGTGAAAGATAAAATTAAGCAAGTATAGAAATTCTTGGCAGGTGCCAGTAACATTTTGGTCAGACTAATTATTAAAACGACTTTAGCTGCTTTAAGATTTTTAGGAAGTTTAATTACGGCGCCTTAGGTGACGTTCCTCTTCCACCCCACCCCACCCCTGAAATTCATTGTGAATTGAAGTTTAGTTTGCATATTATAAAACTTCAAACTACCAAAGAAAGGAGACCTAAGTCAATGCAAGAACTGGCGCGGAATTATGCTCCTGTCCATCCCAAGCAAAATACTAAGCCGCATCATCCTGGAGAGAATCAAACATGCCCTGGATGAAAAACTTCGACCGGAACAGGCTGGATTCAGGAGAAACAAGTCATGCATTGATCAGATCGTCACATTACGGATCATCATTGAACAAAACCTGGAATGGCAGTCACCTCTCTATCTCAACTTCATCGACTTTGACAGCGTCGATCGAGAGGTGCTTTGGCAACTACTTCGCTACTATGGGGTGCCACCGACAATTATACATCTCATCCAACAGCTGTACGACAATGCTTCATGCCAAGTAATCCACAACGGGAAACTTACGGAATCCTTCGAAGTGAGAACAGGAGTAAGACAAGCTGGCTGCCTACTATCGCCAATGATTTTCCTGATTGCAGTAGACTGGATAATGCGACGAACAGCGGGCAATGAGGAAACAGGAATAAAATGGACCCACACAAAAACTTGGAGGATCTAGACTTCGCCGATGATATATGTCTGATTTCCTACAAACTGGAAGATATGCAAGCGAAAAGCAACAAGTTGTCAGAAGAAGCATCCAGAGAAGATAGGAATTCAGGTGAACATAGAGAAAACAGAGGTAATGAAGATTCCTGGACAAGAACAACAACAGACAACGATCAGCATAAATGGGAGGAACCTGAAAGAAACAACCTCTTTTACCTACCTGGGAAGCATCGTTTCAACTACAGGTGGAACTGACGAGGATATCAAAGCAAGAATCGGAAAAGCAAGACAAGCTTTCACTACTCTGAAGTCTGTGTGGAGGTCAACATCACTCAGCATCAAAAATAAGATCCTGATTTTCAACTCCAATGTGAAGTCAGTCAGTGCTACTATACGGATCAGAGACTTGCACTGCGCGTCATAAAGAACATCTCAAACAAACTACAGACCTTCATTAACAGCCAGTTGTCTTCGCTCAATACTCAAGATCAGATGGCCGGCCAGAAAAGATCAGCAACAGAGATCTCTGGCAATGAGCGAACCAACCAGAAACCGATTGTGAAACAAATAGGCAGGAAGAAATGGAGATGGATTGGCCATACTCTTAGGAAACCATCAAGTGACATCACTAGACAAGCCATTGCTCGAGTGGAACCCGGCCGAAAGGGAAGCGGCGAGTTGGTCGTCAGTGCAAGGGTGACTTGGAGGAGGTGATGTGAAGAGGAGATGAAAACGTGTGGGCAGACATGGAGCCAGGTGAAGACTCTAGCAGAGAACAGAACGCAATGGAGACGCACGGCTGAAGTCCTATGTTCCTCTAGGAATTAAAGGATACAATAATAATAATTATCATAAAACTTCATGTAGGATTCAATCTTACCTTAACAGATGGGTCTATACATTTAGGAAGGGAAATTGAAATTATTGATAATCCAACTCACCATCTTGTTCAGATGAATAGATAAGAAGTTTGTAATTTAAGACTACAAAAAATGCCACTTTATAATCTTGAATTATTATAAAACAACACATTTAAGGGGTAAGTGAACTATGGGGAAAGAATAGACTAAAGCAAAAGAATTCGTTGTATGATGCAAAGAAGTATTTACACTTTTCACCGTTGAAACTGATACTGTAACAACAGAAGACAAGGGTCAGGCAACAGATCGTTTATTGAGGAAATCAAAGCATATTTATATATTTTCATGTACATTATTATAGTGTAGTTAAGCTAACAAACACAGTCTTCTGATTGGTTGTTTCTCACTTAAAGTTAATCTTTCATCTCTTTGTGACTGTTTCTTGAATGTCAGATCATCTATATGTTAACTGTATCCGCCTACGCAAAGTCTGCTGTGATTGGTTGTTGAGTAGTCAGTCTTTGTTCATATTTTCTCACGACAAATCTTGAGAACGTAAACACTGACGTAAATTAGTGTCTACCAATTTGGCTAGTAGACAGCTCTCACCACAATGCTACAACAACTACATGACTATGTGGAATAACTGTTTCATATCACCTTTAAATGTTTTCTAGAATATTGTATATTTCTTTGGAAGCTTTAGTTGTTTAATAGAGAACTACTTATTAATAAAAAGCTTCAAATACTGAATTGTTTTTACTCTAATTAACAGTATAAGTCATTAGCAGCATTTTGGTGATTTTTATTTTTTTTTATAAAAATGATTTGTAGGGATTTGATTTTTGTTTTTCAAGTTTGATCACGGATTGAAATCAGTTAGAGAACTATTGAAAACCAAGGAGTACTGGATAGCTGTTTCGTTTCAGTTTGGGACTCATCGGCAGTACGCATTCTCCGATTACAAACAAGGTGAGCTCGTAGACTTTTTAGCCACTGGGACCCGACTCAATGACCAACCCATGAATTCTAACTTCTACCAATTCGTGATTTTAGGGCTACCATCACCAGGCAATGTCATCGTTGGCGAGTATTTGTCCTCACCGCCGACAGGATGGCTTTCATCTTTACTAACCTTTAAACAAACCTTCATTCAGTATGGTGTCATCCTCGATAGTAAGCTATGTGAATAGAATAAATCAACCAGTTTACCATAGTAGGTTTGACTAATCGTTGCACCAGTCTTGAAAGCTTACATAGAACATTTAAAAATTCAATTTCCACAAACAATACTTGGTGTTCTAAACACGTGTATAAGGTGTTTCAAGTACATTTTTAGATAAGCATTAAGTTCTCCACTGTAGGTAGGATCTTTTACAATTACATGATAAGAAATAGCTAGAACCAGATTCGACAGTCTAAGCGGTTGGCTGCTGAGGCAGAAGGTTTTGTGGTAATTTGTTTGGAAAACCTTTGATTTTATACGAAATCTTATAAGACCTTATAAAATTAGATATTCGACGATATACAATCAATCAGAATTAATCCATCAAACCACTGAGATTAGCTTTATTTTAAAAGTATTGGTAAGGCATATATATATATATACATATAATGTACTTTTGTCTAGTGCAATTGTTCTCACTGGTACATGCCAATCCTGTCTTCCGATATTCCCGTGGCTCAGTTGAAGCAGAAGCGTATTTCAAGGCGAACAGTTGTATGCAATTTTCAGTCGAGTTGCCTGTAGCATTTCACTGTTGTTATACTCATTCAAACTCAACAGCGTATTACACTGAGAAAGTAGATTTGAAAATAATTAGAATTTTCTATAGGCGGTAAACGTATACATGGAGTTGTCTCGAATTATGGAAAACTGAAATGATATATTATCGAATAATTGCTCTATTATGATGATACATTTCTGGTTATGAAAGATGAGAATGATGCAATGAACATCCTTGACAAGTTTAATGATGCACATTCAGCAATAAACTTTACCATAGAGAAAAGAAAGTACTGACAGTATCTCATTCCTAGACGTCTTCATGGCAAGGAGAGAAGATGTCACACTAAGAAGGAGTGTATGTAGGAAACCTACAACAACAGGTCAGTACACTCATTTTTTTGAGTTTTGTACCTATGAAATATAAACGTAACCTGGTAAAGTGTTTGGTTCATAGAGCTAAGTTAATCTGTTCAGACGACTGCCTCAATGAGGAGCTTAAGATTATTAAAGAATTACTTAGAAAGAAAGGTTATCCAGATAAGTTTATTGAGAAAAATATGAATTCAGCACCTAGGAGAGTCAGTATGGCAACAGTTCCGAAAAATCCAATGTTCATAAAACTGCAGTTCCTCGGTGACAACATCAGCGAGATAATAACACAGCGTCTGAAGAATGCAGTTAAAAGAGATTATGCAGCAGAGGTACGTTGTCTCTTCACAACCACTCCTATTCTGCGTTCGGGAAATAAGGATAAACTACCTTAATTTGCCTCTTCTATGTGTGTCTACCAGTTTGACTGCAGCTTCGGAGCCAGCTACATTGGGCGTACAATTAGGCAGGTTCATCATCGTATTTGCGTCGGTGGCATAGTGGTTAGGACGCTCGCCGACCATGCACATGGTCCGGGGTTCGATCCCCGGCCGAGGCATTCTTTTACCTTGTTAAGCCAGAAATAATGCTGGTGAAGAGCAAAGGTTGGGCATGAAGCTAGCAACCCTATCCTGTAAAATAAACACTGCTACAGAAACTTCAAGCCACTAGCTTGAAGCCCTATGTTCCACTGGGGAACGTAAAGGAAAAGAAAATCATCGTATTTTTTCGAACATCTTCCAACATGGTTAAGCAAGGGACAAACAAGATCTGTTCGTAGTTCTATTTTAGCACACCTTGTTGATACTGAGCATAAGATTGGTGTTAATACTGCATTTAAAATTATTTATGGCATTCCGACTAATCTTAATTTTGCTCTACGAGTTCGTCTTCTACATACAACTGAAGCAATAGGAATCCATCTGAAGAAGCCAAACCTGTGTGTTCAGAAGAAATTTGTGCAGCCACTTTCCTTACCTTGGCCATCGTTACATGAATGTATAAACCGGACTACTTCGCCCCCCTCCTCCTAAACCTTTAAAAATTGTAAGTATCCAAATTATTTTATTTTTATTTATTTTGACCACTTCATCTTTAATTACGTGTTATCCTTGTAAAATTAATTTATTCTATCCATTTCTACCTTTTAAATATTGATTTTCTGCGTTAATTATCAACCCATTGACATTTTCACACTGTTTAATTATTGTTAACAAACATATCGCCACTTGATTGGTAAACTGTTGTGTATTGTAATAAAATAAAAATGCTATAGGTGTATATTAGAGTAGAGCCAGACTTGAGGATCTAATTGAAAAGTAAATATTTCTTCGCTCAATCTTCCTGTTTTCGAAATTATTTGTGACTTATTGTGTTTCGCATTTATGATTCTCATTTGGGCTTCGTAATAGTTTCAGAATACCTCAGATACTAAACGGTCTGAGAATTTTAACTAGTGCAACTGTCTACACCACAATTGTTTTGTTCTTTTGTGTAACATTCCACTTAATTTTGATTTTCACTCACTGACTGAGTTGAACTCACTATTAAGTCTCCAAATTTTTAAAAATTGTTTTGTCTATGCCATAATTTTAGTTTACTATTCACTCCCGCCCTATTGAAGTTTACACTCTGTTCACTCTGTTGTTCGATCCTGTATACTGTCTCTTGTCATTTATTGTTTCCAAGACAATCTGAACTCTAAACCCTCTCTTGTCTAATTATACTGTGAATAGTTTGTCTTTTCGACAGCGTCGATCGAGAGGTGCTTTAGCAACTACTTCGCTACTATGGGGTGCCACCGACAATTATACATCTCATCCAACAGCTGTACGACAATGCTGCATGCCGAGTAATCTACAACAGGAAACTTACGGAACCCTTCGAAGGGAGAACAGGAGTAAGACAAGGCTGCCTACTATCGCAGTAGACTGGATAATGCGACAAACAGTGGGCAATGAGGAGACAGGCGTAAAATGGACTCACACAAAAAACTCGGAGGATCTGGACTTAGCCGATGATATATGTCTGATTTCCAACAAACTGGAAGATATGCAAGTGAAAAGCAACAAGTTGGCAAAGGAAGCATAAAAGATAGGACTTCAGGTGAACGTGGAGAAGACAGAGGTGATGAAGATTCCTGAACAAGAACAACAACAACAGACAAAAATCAGCATAAATGGGAGGATCCTGAAAAAAACTACCTCTTTTACCTACCTGGGAAGCATCGTTTCAACTACAGGCGGAACTGACGAGGATATCAAAGCAAGAATCGGAGAAGCAAGACAAGCTTTCACTACTCTGAAGTCTGTGTGGAGGTCAACATCACTCAGCATCAAAAATAAGATCTGGATTTTCAACTCCAATGTGAAGTCAGTCAGTGCTACTATACGGATCAGAGACTTGCACTGCGCGTCATAAAGAGCATCTCAAACAAACTACAGACCTTCGTTAACAGCCAGTTGTCTTCGCTCAATACTCAAGATCAGATGGCTGGCCAGAAAAGATCAGCAACAGAGATCTCTGGCAATGAGCGAACCAACCAGAAACCGATTGTGAAACAAATAGGCAGGAGGAAATGGAGATGGATTGGCCATACTCTGAGGAAACCATCAAGTGATATCACTAGACGAGCCCTTGAGTGGGAGTCGAAAGGGAAGCGGCGAGTTGGTCGTCAGTGCAAGGGTGACTTGGAGGAGGTGATGTGAAGAGGAGATGAAAACGTGTGGGCAGACATGGTGCCAGGTGAAGAGTCTAGCAGAGAAGAGAACGCAATGGAGACGCACGGCTGCAGCCCTATGTTCCTCTAGGAATTAAAGGAAACAATAATAATAATAAATAATAAGTTTGTCTTTTCATACTGAATAATTTATCTATTTACATCGTTTTTGGAATTATATTGTTAATACATTTTGTTTATAACTCGACGTCATTGTAAAAGCAGTATGTTTAGAAATTTTGTTATCTATAATTCAATACTGTTTATTATGTGCTCATTTGAAACGAATAAGTGAAATAAAACTAGCTCGTATTATTCTGCAAATATGCTTCTTCTTTCTCTGTTCAATATAATTCACTTGGTAATAATTAGTTATTTGGACAAATATAAGAAAGATGATATCACCACTTATTAGCTACAGGATATCATCATGAGCTGACATTGGTTAAAGAACCATTGGAAAACCTGGGAGTACTGGACATCTATTTCGATGAGACGTCCACTGGCGACTGGCCTTATTCAGGTAGGTAGTTACCTGGGGTTTAAGTGGGAAGTCGTAACCAGTAGGGTGCAGCAGGTCGAGTGTGAGGACAAATACTCGCCGAAGACGTTGGCTAGTGGTCACGCTGTCTTGAACCGGCAGAAGTTAGAATTCATGGTCCGTTGGATCGGATCCTAATGGCTTAATGGTCTACGAGCTCGCTTTGTAACCAGAAGGTCCTGGGTTCGAACCCTGGCAGTGGGTGCGTACTGATGAAGAGTCCCAAACTAGGACGAAACAGCTGTCCAGTACTCCCAGCTAGTTTTCCAATGGTTCTCTAACCAATGTCAGCTCATGATGATATCCTCTAAACAATCAATCAAATCCCTACAAACCAATACTTTTTAGCTAGTTTAGAGTTAGTTAAACAAATCTCGAATTTCAAGGGTAGAAACTTCTTTAGAAGAAAATAGTCAACAAAGTGACATTCAAAACTGTAAGATTACTAGGTCAAGGCTGTATGGTTATGCGTTAACAAGATGTAGTATTAAGGGAATTTATATCTTTGATCATACATTAGCCAGTTAATTGGTTAACAAGCTGGAACCCGTTAAAAGATGATTATTTATCTGTGGGTTAAAAAACACTCGGGTGGAATGTCGATTAAGTATACTTAATAAACTAAGGGATTTTTCCTACGATAAATTTCCTCTGTTTGCAAATAGGTCTTTGGAAGAAGTAAGAAATAGTGTTATTTAGCAGTTAATATTATGTTCAAAACTAATGATCCCAGTAGGATACATGGTAATCTCAAAGTTCATAAACAAGGATATCTCATTAGATCGACAGCTCACTTTAAAAATTCTACAAACTGTGAATTATCTAAATATTTGGCTATGGTTCTATTAGAAACCTTTTATAGTTGTCTAGACCAACTGATTCCTAAGAAAAGAAGACGTTCAGCGAAGAGACTCTTTTCGTCGAATTCATTCACTGAGCTGTACAATCTCATTCATATACAATTTTGTTTGTGTGTGTACATTAGATTTATAAAGTTTGGATAATTACGTAATATAGGTATTATTTGGCTTGGAAACAAACGTTAATTAGATAGAAAATAAAATAAAATTGATTAAGTGAATTGGATGACGTAATACAATTGAGTAGAATTCAGAATAGGTCAGGATGGCAACAATGTTAATGAGTGGTGGTTAAAATTAAATAAGGGTGGGGGTAGAGAATAATACAGTTGAAAATTAAGCAAGTTAATCGGATGACGTAATATAGTTGACTAGAAATTGGACGTGGGTCGAGTTAGCAACATTGTTAATGAGGGTAGAGATTACAAAAGGGTGGGGTAGTGAATAATACAAATGAAGATGTGAAATAATAAAATGCAAGAGACAAAATAATACAATTAGTAAGACTGAAATTAAGAAAGATTACGTCCATTGTAGATTTAATGAATGAACGAATTTCTTTTGTATGCAGAGTTCAGGATTTAGCAGATGAATTGCCATTGCTTCTGCGATGTGAAGAAGTTTGATCCGTACACTTTCAGCAAGATTGCCTTGTATTCTGTAGATAACTTTGAAGTTTATTTGTGGTTTGACTTGGTGTTCAGATTCGATCAAATGTTCAAGGATTGAGCTGCGGGGGCATCGGTTTTCTCCTTTATAAAGCCATGAAGGCAAATTCCATATTAGTTTGTTTATTAGATATATCACACAGTGAAACAGTGTATGATTATGATATGATTATGAACAATAAATTTTGTTCGAAACGTCATCCAGTAAATAATACTGTTTCACTGTGTGATATATCTAATATTCAAGTATTGGTTTGGTAGGGATTTTGTTTAACTGTATGGAGGATTTCATCATTAGCTGACATCAGTTAGAGAACCACTGGAAAACCTGAGAGTACTGGACAGCTGTTTCGTCCTAGTTTGGGACTCTTCAGCAGTACGCGCCCACCGGGATTCGAACCCAAACAAACTAATATGGAATTACTTACTACCACAGTGCCCAAGTTTTACACATATATTAACATGAAGGTAAATGTTCGTTGACGCGTTTGGATAGCGAACGCTGAGTACAGCCGATATACCTGGCTCCACACGAGCAGGTGAATTGGTAGATGCACATAGATGAGGCCAACAGCGGTAGCTTATCCTTCACGTTCATGCGAATCATTGGTCTCGTGGAGAATGTCAGTCGTAATTCAGCTGCAAAGAAGGTTTTCTTCAATGAGCGGTCGAGCCAATATCTCAGTATTTCTGCAGATTGGTCTTCATTGAACTGTAGGTTCATATAGAGAAGTTTTTTTTGGAGCTCTAAGTGTGGGAGGCTTCTCTGGTCTGGGTTTCATTGATTTTGTGATAAATCTTTCTGGATATCCATTTTCAAGGAGGATTTTCTTAAGAGTGTTCATTTCATCTTCTATGGCGTCTAGGCTGTAAATTCTACGTATTCTGTGGCTTAATGAACGGATTAAGTTTCGTTTAGTATATAGAGGCACCCAACTGTGGAAGTTAGTGAGCTGTCCGTTCCACGTTGGCTTTCTGCAGATGGATCTTTTTAATGTTCCGTCTTGTTGGCGTCTCGTTAGTTGAACATCAAGAAAAGATATCTTTGAGTTAGACTCTTTCTCTAGTGTGAAGTGAATCGCAGGGTGGCAGTTGTTGAAGAACTTCAAGATATCTTCCTAAGAGCTCCAATGTAGATTGAATCATTTAAAATTAGTTACTGAAGACAAAAAGGTTAGTTTCGAAAGCATCAGCTTATATTTTTACAAATAATCATAAAATTGTAAGTGGTTGGAAAGATTAATATTGTTCAATGAAGAAAGAACGAACATATTTGCAGGATGATGATACGAGCTCATTTTATTTCGTGCATTCTCTTCAAACTGAGTACATCCTAAATAAATCAATTGTGTTACAAAATGGTGTCTGAACACATCTTTTACTATGACTTCAAGTTACAGATAGAAAGTATAAGCAATATAATTTCAAAGATGATGTAAGTAGACAATTATTTAGTGATAAAAAGTAACCATTTACATAGTAATCAGACAAGGGCAGCAGAGTTCAGATTTCTCTTGCAAACAAGGATGGACTAGAGACAAATTACAAGGTAGATCAACGGAGTAAATTTATACATATTACAGTGGGGAGTTTAAGAGGGTGGGAGGGAGGGAATGGCGAAGTAAAATTATAATATAAATCAAATAATTTAATTTAGTAGATTTCGAAACTTATTAGTGATTTCAACTCAGTCAGTGAGTGAAAATCAAAATCAACATTGAGTGGAATGCTATGCAACAGAACAAAACACAAAAGCACACGAACAAGGCGATTACAGTTACCAGAGTAGTGAGCAACTAGTCACATAATCTTTCTATACACAGAGGTTAGATCAAGGTCTTTTGATGGCAATGGCTTGCTGCAAGCCGAAGTAGCCATGCTTTTCTTTGTATGACTCAAATCTTGATTTTGATTTTGATTCACTAGTTTTCACTGTAAAGCTTCCAAATCTACTAAATTAAATTATTTTATCTACTTTATAATTTCACTTCACCATTCACTCCTTCCCACCCTCCTGAATTCTCCACCATAATATGTATAAATTCACTCTGTTGTTTCATCTTGTATTTTCTCTCTAGTCCATCCTTGTTTGCAAGAGAAGTCTGAACCCTACTGCCCTTGTCTGATTACTATGTAAATAGTTACTCTTTTAACACTAAATAATTGTCTACTTACATCACCTTTGGAATTATGTTGCTTACACTTTCTACGGTAACTTGAAATTATTGTAAAAAAAAGTATGTTCAGATACCATTTTGTAACATATAATTGATGTTTTCAAGTATTGGTTTTGTAGGGAATTTTGTTTGATTGGTTGTAGGATTTCATCATCAGCTGACATCAGTTATAGAACCATTGGAAAACCTTCGAGGTCCTGGATGATGAAAAGTCCTAAACTAAGACGGAACAGCTGTTCAATACTCCCAGGTTTTCAAATGGTTCTCTTACTGATACCAGCTCATGATGAAATCCTCCAACCAATATAATATATGTATTTAGGATGTACACAGTGCTGTACAGTTATTTAGAGGGTTTATTTATACAATGTAAGCTGACAACAGAGGTCAGAGATTATTGTTAGGAGATAATAAAGTAAGTCAAAGTGTATGTGAGTAATGAAAATGCTTGAAAAATTGAGAGTAGTTTTACGCAATCAATAGGGTTGACTGCTAATTAGTTAGTTAATGAATAAACATTTTATCACCTCGTGTTTACGTAAGACTGCATAACTGAGTTTCAAAATTTATTCATTTCTCTTTCCTGATATGTATGTGTTATCAAGTGATATCAATAACTGATCCTTAAAGGCATCTCCATGACCTTTTGTAATAGAAGTATACAACGGGACATCTTCGGAGGGAAGTTATGCAAGGAATACTCTTTGTTCCCCTGTCTTTTTATTTATTACACATGGTCATGTGTCATATTCTCTTCAATTGTCAACTAAATTTTTCTCGAGTATCCAGTCTTCTGTTAGAAAGGGCTTTTCTGGAAATTCTCCTAACGACCTATCCTTTACTAGTTAGTGCTTCAGAGGTCGTTCAAATGGTCTTTATTATATTGTACATTTTTTGGGTAATTGTTAAGTTTATTACAACAAATGATGCTTAGATCATTAGCCAATCCCTGAAATTGACCCACCTGTATTCGTAATCCAGAAACTTTTTTAATAAATGACTCAGTATGCGACTTATTTCTTGGAGAAAATGTTTTCAATGATAACGGTAGCTGGAATTTTATCTCAGTAGCATTCAAAGGGAACTAAATATAGAATAAATTCAGTTGACGATTATGATAGGTGTGCTGATTAACAACGGGTGCTTTACGAGGAAACTCATCCCGATATAATGGTGCAATAAATAAAATATATCCAACTTATCTAATGCTCCTTTAAAATTATACTTACCAATTTACATCGTATTACCAAAGTCAGTATATTAGGACGACTCAGGGACTGTTATACATTCCAATGCTAATAATTTGTGTTTTTGGTACGGTTCACGAAGTTTTTTTACAAAAATATATACAAAATATTGAAAGGTTCAGTTCGATTTCATGAAAAATTCCCCTACAGGCATTAATGGTAAAACGAAGCAAGTAGTTTAACCAAGGGGCTTTTTCCGGTGATTTTATTTCCTCCAGCTGTACAATCGCAATCGCATATAATTTTTTCTTCACAAAAGAGATCAGTTGTCATAATCCTAGTTACTAGTACTAATGAATGCATAAAAGAAGTTGAGTAAGAGCGTCGGAATTGCATAATCTGATAAGGAATTTGACGAGTGAGTTGTAATCGAGATGTATTTAGAAACAGAGGAAAATATGGCGTTGCGTAGGCGTTTGAATGAAATAGAAGAGTTCGAAAGAGTTGCAAAACAAAAGAACGTCAAGTTGGATGAAAATAACAAGGAAACTATCATGATAATATAAGTGGTTGGACAATCCTCTTTTATATATAGAGCTCCGGAATGGCTAGAGCTGTGCCAATGCAAAGGTGGCGAAAGATTATTGCCTTTGGCAGGTTGCACTTCACTTTGTAGACTACTCTGGAGAAAAAGTTTGTTGAGATAAAACTGCGAGGTGTTCAATTATCGCATTCCTTATAGATTCGCTGATACCTTTATGCAAACATGCCAGGTAGTATTCTTGAATCCTTTTGGACTGGATACGCATCGAACAGCCAATATACCTAGCTCCACAGGAACAGGTGAACTGATATATGCAAATAGAAGCAGTCAGATACCATATCTTGTCTTTTAGGCTTATGAAGACCAGTGGATAATAGAAATACATTACTCTTAGCGTTGCTACGATAAATGTTCTTAAAAATGTTGAAATTCTTCTTCTAAGGATATCGCATGTTAAGTTTTCCTTGAATTCAACGTTCATTTATAGTATATTTTTCAGTACAGATGATGTCTCATTTCTCTGAACTTTCGATTCGATATTCATATCAATGAAGGTCAAATTCTTCTTCTACAGTATCACGGCTGCAGATATGTCGGATGCGAGTAACAACGGACAGAATTGAATTTCGTTTACGTTCAATAGATTTTACTGTAACTATAAAAAGGTGTTTTAATTGAAGGTTTAATCGTTAGTCTACATTTATCTTAGTGAGAATCGTTGTATTTTTGATCCTTAACCCTCCACTTCTTTCCAAATTACGTTATAATAGTAATAATAATGATAATAATGGCTTTACTGTAAATACTATTTTTGATACAATATGAAATTTTCACCAACTAGTACAATGTTGTATCTAATTTTCTCCATACCACAGAAAAAGAGGGGGAATAATTAAAGAAATTTTGGACATTCACAGTAACAATAATCGTTAGTATAATATAAATGCAATTATCAATTATACATTTATAGAAATAGTGACAGCAGTATATTAATGACAGGAAGGATAAAATTAGACGATTAATTTTTATTTCTCAGTAAGTTGGTAATGTAATGCTTAAAGCTTTTTTCATCACTGGAAATGTGTGCTAAATAATGAATGCATCATTGAGTCATGCAAGCATAAATTCCTTGATAATTACTTTGATTCATCATCAGCGAAGTTTATTTGATTTAACGCAGTGACTCAGAATTAATGTGTGCGTCGGTGGCACAGCGGTTAGGACGTTCGCCGACCATGCATAGGGTCTAGGGTTCGATCCCCGGTCGACGCACACATGATATCAATGTTCGGTCTGTTCAATTTGGGCCAGCGATATCACATGCTGAAAACTCCACAGTTGTACCAAAATACTGTGTGGAATCAAACTATAATAAAACAAAAAGTAAAAATTAATAACTGGCTGACATTTTAAGCACGATTTATTGCCCATAAATATATCAGTTTAGTCATACGGATTCGTAATTTTCTATATATATATATCTTCCTTCCCCATTTTGTTTATTGTAATTTTCCGTATAAAAATTGAAAATTAGTAAAGACCCTTTGACAGTGAAGGAACTTAATTTGTTTCTTCGCTATTCTGTCAAGTTTGCTTGCTGAAGTCAGTGCGAAGATTGGTTTATTCAGAGATTGTATAAATAACCATAGATATCTGAAGGGGTTTTGGAAAGCTTTTCGTCGCAATCGTATTTATCCTAACTTCAAATCAACTTCATATACTTCAAATTGAAGTATACGCTGAAGATGTCGCCTAGTAGGGTGATGAAAGCTTCGCAAATTAAGTATCCAGCTCAGAGAACACAACCACATCAAAATCATCCACCTGAGCTACAAATCTTCTCTATCATATCCTAATCTAGATTTTGCTAGGCTTTTATGCTCGGCTGGTCTGACCGCCCCTGTTCTACTACTTTGACGTGACAATCATTCCGTTAGGGTATTAGATAAACTAAATTGTTTTGTTTTAAAGGCCCCTCAGGATCCTTAAACCGACAAAGCTTGTTTCTAATTGAGTTTGCGGGTCTGAATGCCAGCCACTTTTATTCCTGCCTTGTTAAGAATTCTGCGTAAGGTTTCCGAGGTTCCTTCTTTTTATGGAATTACGACTGATGATTTAGATTCCTTATTGTTGGTGTTGTCTTGTGCATGTTTGACATGCATGTCGTCATTAACATTACTATTATTATTATCACTATCACTACTATCATTTTTACATTTCCCTACATATTTCCTGACTAATTTATCAGGGTAATTATTAAGTTTCAAAGCTTCTCTTATATGCCTCACTTCCTGTCTTAGATTTTCTTTGGTACTACTTAGTTTTTGTGCTCTGTCATTTAAACATTTCACCAATCCTATTTTAACTGACATAGGATGGGATGATCGGAAGTCCAAATATCTGTTTGAATGTGTGGGTTTCCTGTAAACACTAGTGTTTAACTTCCCATCTTTCCTTTTTACGCTAAAATCTAACATTGGAAGTTCCCCTTCCTGACTTTCCAATTTATAAGTGAATTGCCTCCACCTTTGAGTTAATGTGTTCGAAAAATCTATCTATATCCTGTGTTCTAACCACAGTGAATGTGTCATCTACATACCTCCGCCATACTTTTGGGGTGGGGCCATAAAGGAGGACATAGCGAACTGCTTCGGAGGACACACGTTCTTTGGTCGACAGCTGGATATCATGTCTATGCGAAAGATGACGTAATTCGGAACCTTTTGTATCCGTGATGAGATTTCATCACTAAATCACTTAATATAGGTCTATCAGACAGCTTATAACAATACATTAGAACTTAAATAAAAAGATATAATTCCTGTTACACGAATAGAATTTCGAAAGAATCTGCATTTTTCAGCTCAGTAACATTCTCTATAGTTTGGTTTGTAAGGATTAGTTATTTATTACGAGTTGATCACGGACTGATATCAGTTAGAGAACCATTGAAAACCAGGGAGTACTGGACAGCTGCTGTTTCATCCTAGTTTGGGAATCATCGGCAGTACGCACCCACTGGGATTCGAACCCAGGACCTTCCGGTTACAAGGCAAGCTCGTATACCATTCAGCCACTGGGACCCGATTCAATGGCTCATGAATTCTAACTTCTACCAATTCGTGATTTTAGCGCGACCCCAACTATTGTCGTTGGTGGAACATCCATCCACACACGTGACTTCTAATTGCACCTCACTGGTCACGACTTCTCACTAGAACTTCAGGAAGCTCCAACCTGTAGCAAGTCACTAGCGAGCATCAGAATAATTTTCTATAGTTTGGAGCTTCCTGGAGTTCTAGTGAGAAGTCGTGACCAGTGAGGTGCAATTAGAAGTCACGTGTGTGGATGGATGTTCCACCAACGACAATAGTTGGGGTCGCGCTAAAATCACGAATTGGTAGAAGTTAGAATTCATGAGCCATTGAATCGGGTCCCAGTGGCTGAATGGTATACGAGCTTGCCTTGTAACCGGAAGGTCCTGGGTTCGAATCCCAGTGGGTGCGTACTGCCGATGATTCCCAAACTAGGATGAAACAGCAGCTGTCCAGTACTCCCTGGTTTTCAATGATTCTCTAACTGATATCAGTCAGTAATATTCCACAAAATAAATGTTTATAAAAGTTATCTTTTAAAAAAGGATTGTTGTGTATCAAATCAGAATCGTCTAATGAATATTGTTTATTCGAATCCTATGCCAGCTCATGTTTCTGTTTTTATTTTTGATTACAGCTTGATGCCACACCGTATTTTTAGTACAAGTATGGCATTTTCAGCATGGATATCGGTAGCCCAAATTTTGCAGGCCGACCATTGATATCGGGTGTGCGTCGGTAGGGGTTCGAACCCCGGACCATGTGCATGGTCGGCGAGAGTCCTAACCACTATGCCACCGACGCACAAAAATGGGCAATCCTCGAGGTAATGCAATACGAGGCCGACCCGTGGACGGGGTTGAGCAAGCTCACAGTACCCGTCCGTAAGGGAAAAATACAGGTAATTTCATTGGTTTCAGTTTAGAGACCGTTGCAGAAATTACACTGCAAAGAACAGATGCTACACACGATCTTAGCTCAGAGAGCCGAGAAGCGAATCTGATCACTGATTCCTCAAAAGAAGTTTTCTTTTTACAAAATCAAGTCTATTTCAAATAGTCTAATAACTGAACTGAATTTCCAATGTAGACCTGTTGCGTGTTCTATTTGACTAAATTAGCGTACACGTATTTTCTAGTACTTCTTCACGTTTATCAATGTGCGCAGACGTTGTGGCTACTCGACGCCCACAACGTAAAATCAGAAGGCACCTGTGAAGAGTGTAATCGTGTATTATAGCCGTAGTCAAATTTCAAAATTGTATCAAGGTAACGTTCAACAGTAAATTGACAAATGTTTACGACGTACATATAAAATCGGTATGTGTAAACATATAACATGAGTATGCAAATTAGATCAAAATCGTATGTTTATAGTTGGTACAGGGGTACTACAGACCATTGCACAAAAGTGCAGTAGCTCACGGTCCCACACTTTACAAAATCACACACATAACTAGAGGAACAAACTATGACGAACGAAGATGTGTAGGGGGAAAAATAACTAAACGGAGAATAATGAGAATTCAATAGGTTTACGAGTTTATAAAGTGAATGTATGTCAGCCAAAAAGGACGATTTCGAGCCATATCACCGACATTCTCTAACTCTTGGTCCTTAGAGTCTCAAGAACCCCAGTCTGCATCTCTCTATGTTATTCAGACCAACAGTCAAACTTCGTGGATTGATATCATATTTTGAGTTGGCCATCCTTAACTCTTTTCCAAACCAATCGTCGAGGAAGGTGATGACTAGACATGCTTAACTCATTCCAACATCATCTCAATAGATACAGAGCCCCACAACTTTTTCGACTAAACTGACCATCTTACCTAACACCCTATGCCTAACTTCAATATTACACATCATATTATATCACCTAAAACGGTACATAAAACGCAAATACCTATGAACAAAAACACCTAGCCTCTTCATATCTTCTACTTTTAACAAATGTCTCACGAGCATGAAAAAGGACAGAGCTAACTTCTATACGGATATCATATTTGTTCAAGAGATAGCGTAAGCTGGTAAATACTACACGAGCCGTTTGTACTTATGATAGGATTTCGTCAGCAGTCTGCTCATTGGGGGCTAAAGTGGTTGAAACACGCCCAAGCATTTCATACACCTCTTATCCTTAAACTGGGGATCGGTACAGGGCACTCCTGCAGTATCATCTCTCTTTTAACCATAAAACTGGATTAATACAACTTATCGAAAACACTGGAACCTGTCAATCGAAAGTCTATTGCATTCAACTACACAAATGGTATTTAAGGCTTACATTACTCAAACAGCACTTGTTTTTTCATTGGACACTAGATAGTAGTAACTAATGGTGTGCATCTAGTCGTTTGTTTGGTACAGAGTGCATTCAATCACTTAAGTGTGGAATGTGGCTCATCATCACAGTACGCTCTAAATTGTTATCAAGTAGTTGGAGGCAATCGGTAGGAAGCCTTAGAACTAAGTTCCGTGCTTGTTGGCACTTACAAGTCAGCAGGGAGTATCTATAATCTTGAAGGAACTCCAGTCCCCTCTGAGATTCAAACCCGACTCACCCAGTGCCACAGTCAGAGAAGTTACCACTGAGCTATTCAGACTTGTGATTGGCCTTCTGTAGGACTGTACTAGATACTTTGACTGGAAACTAGTTAGCAAGTAACTAGTGGCATGGCGTCTTTTGTCCTTTGTTTGATGCAGACTGAATTCCAAACATCTAAGCACTAATATTTCCATGGAATTGGTTAATGATCCACAGCTTTTGTGTGATTTTACATGGTTACTCGAATCTCAGTATACGGAGTGGAGTTCGAACCCGTAACCCAGTCAGTGATGATTGATGGTTAAGCGACTAAAACAAATGTGGAGCCGCAGGTTATATTCACTACACAATTTCACCATACCTCCATCATCAAATAAGAATGATGAAAGCAATTCTTCTCCATTTTTTACACTAATTAAAATATATATATAAAACATAAATATCTGTACATCAAGTCTTAGCCTGCTGTAAGTGTATGAGGTCTGTGTATACGGGTTAATTTTGTACATCATATATTATTATTACTGTTAACGTGTAGACTTGTTGTTTTACGCATACACACGGATTTACTGATAGATGATAATATGACAATCTTTTTCAAAACAGGAGACGACATATTTTGAAATATTTTCCACAAAATAATCATAATAGTTAAACACATTGAATTCTTAATTGTAATGGAAATAATATATATCTGTATATTTATATATACATACATACATAATGCGAATTGACTGAGCAGATTGAAATAGTGTGTAATAAAACAAGACACACACACACACAAACACACGCACGCACGCACACATACACACACACACGAAAAAGAGAAGAAACAGTTTTATATGTGCGTGCATAGGTATTTCAAGTGTACAATATACAAAAAATCATACATTTTATTCATTCTTATGCAGACACATAACATTACAACACAGTGTATAGTAGTTGAGAAAAAGACAGTTGATAAACTGTAAATTTGAAAGTGGAAATACTAGAGGCTGCTGCTGCTGCTAGAGAGACTTCATTTTTTTACTTGAGAGATGCAGAAGTGATTTAGAAATATACACACAAGTTGGAGAGTATCAGGGCAATAATGATGATAATGACAATAATAATAATAATTCACAAATAGCTTAGGAGAAAAGTTATACACAAAAATGGGGAAGCATAGCAGCAGCAGCAGAACCTTCATTACTGACTGACTGACTTCTAATACAAATGATAGATAGGTATTATCAAAAAAAGAGGACTCGTTAACTCAGTGAAATACTTACTCACAGTGACAATATAATAACAGGTAGTAATAATAATTATACATATAATCTGTAAGTAGGTAGATTTGTTAAGTAATTCGTGTGTGCGCGAGAATAGGAGGGAGGGGGAGCGGTGGAGATGGAATTCACTACAACAACTACCAAAGTATTCTACACGTATGTATTTACTGATATTGTGTATCGATTTTTTTTTTAAAAAAAAAGAAGAAATAGGAAATTCAATACTTTCTCTAAAAAATAATAAACAGAAAAAAACACTATTATTATTCTTCTTCTTATAACCCTTACTACTATTACTACTACTACTAATACTAGTACTAAATCTACTACTTCACAGTGATGCCAATTAAATAACAGTTTAAAGGTGCAAACATCACCACCTCCCCCATACACACACACCAAAAGAGCATGTGATACTTGGTCACAGTTGGAATGGTAAGCTTCCGTCTTCTATAATTGCATTATGCTTTTTCCCCCACACACAGCGATGAAAGATAATATACAGTATATAAGATTTTTATACAAGCAGCAATTCAACTACCGATTGTTATTTCATAGGATTACCAAACGTGGTTGATCCTGATCAAGACATTTCGAGTTCAGGGTTGAATAATGCACAGAGGAATTAGCGTGTACAGGTAACTTAGTCATGTCGACAAAAGATTGTGTAGATGTTAACATCTCGGGATGAATAACAGTATGCGATGCGGTCTGACCATTACAATTACCATTATTATGAATAGTAGCAGGCGTAATGTTAATATTTGTCTCTTTAACTCGACAGTCTAGGGATAATGCAATCTGCTCACCATGTTCAGCCCAGTTAACAGATAGATCAGCACTAGTTTCAAGGACAGATCTATCATAGTTTATCAATGGATTAGTAGTAACAATTGTTGGCCATATAGGCTGAATAGATGAGGGATTCGGTTGACAAACTAACTGATTGGCTGGTTTATTTCCATACGGAACTGTTCCAGATTGCAGTGGTACATTGGAATCTTTTCTCACTTCAAACGGTTTATTGTATACACTTGGATGTGAGGTTAAAACAGGTTGCACGCTTGACGAGGAGGTTACACAAATCGCTGGGGTCGACGAATTTCTTTCAGGAATTGTATCCAAGATATTAATTACAAGAGGTTTTTCTACAGACTCATTAGAATTCACCTTAGTGACTAGTGTTTGCGGCAATTCTTTAACGGGTTCCATATTCCTTGTGATAGAAGATTGACAGTAATTATTAGTTTCCTTTACAGGAGTTGAAGTTCTGCCTTTACCATTATCATAAGATATATCTTGACATTGTTCACCTATATGGGAATTATTCATAGCTTGACAGTTAAGTTCAGCGAATTCAGACTGAGATATTGTAAAGTTGTTTGCATTTTCAGCGGCGGAAGGTGCAGGCGTGGAGAATGCACTAAAAGGTACATTTTCACGCACTGGAGTTACTGGTTCAACACTGTTATCAATTCTAGAACTAGTAGTCATCTTTTCTGGTGTATTTATTTCAGAACAATGATCTCCATTTGACACGATCTGATTATTTTGTTCTGTGGAATCTTTTTGTGGTGTTGTAGGAGGAAACTGTTCATTACATTTTAGTCTATTATTCAAATGTGAAGATAAAAGGCACTGACTACTGAATATAGGATATCGAGTGATACGCTTCAATTTATAATCATATACACCACGGCAGAAGAAAACACTCTGACTACTTGTGGTATTAAAACACTCGTCACACTCAGCAAGTGGATACTGAAAAAGAAAAAAGAAAATTACACCAAAAATTAACAGATGATTGAATTGCATCAAAAACTTCGCATAACAATTCTTCTGCACACACTTGAAAAGAGAAAACAGAAACATTGGAGCAGAATAACACGGGTCCATTTCATACAACAAGTTATTATACATATTTAACGTATTTCTGTTTATCAACAGGAATCAGTCCTCTGACAACATTATAGTACATCAAAACATTACAATATATTCTAGAATAGTAGTCAATAACAATATTAGTGTTTTTTTAATAACATCGTTTTGTTAAGTAAGATCACTGGAATTACAGTTCATTAAAGATGCTTAAATTATAATAATAATAGAATATCAACTGAAATTAAGGAAATTTGTACAAAAATTGAGGATCATTCGAACCTGGATGGCCAAGGTAAGGACAATGTCTGAACTAGCTTCTTAATATGGATCCCAACGGCCTCAGCAATATTTAGTAAACGAACTCTTAAGGCGAAGTTAAGATTTGTCGGTATGCAGTAAATGACTTTGAAAGCTGCCTCGTTGACATCAATCTTGTGTTCTGTATCCACAAGATGAGATTGAATAGCGCTACGAATAGATTTTGTTTGTCATTTACTTAACCACACAGGGTGATGTTCGAAAATCCAAAGAAAAACACGCCTAATTGTACGGCCTATGTAACTGGCTCCGCAGGAGCAGTTAAATTGGTAGATACACATTATTATTATTGTTTCCTTTAATTCCTAGAGGAACATAGGACTTCAGCTGTGCGTCTCCATTGCGTTCGGTTCTCTGCTACAGTCTTCACCTGGCTCCAAGTCTGCCCACACGCTCTCATCTCCTCTTCACATGACCTCCTCCAAGTCATCCTTGCAATGACGACCAACTCGCCGCTTCCCTTTCGGGTTCCACTCGAGCAATGGCTTGTCTAGTGATGTCATTTGATGGTTTCCTCAGAGTATGGCCAATCCATCTCCATTTCTTCCTGCCTATTTGTTTCACAATCGGTTCCTGGTTGGTTCGCTCATTGCCAGAGATCTCTGTTGCTGATCTTTTCTGACCGGCCATCTGGTCTTGAGTACTGAGCGAAGACAACTGTTAATGAAGGTCTGTAGTTTGTTTGAGATGCTCTTTATGACGCGCAGTGCAAGTCTCTGATCCATACAGTAGCACTGACTTCATATTGGAGTTGAAAATCCGGATCTTATTTTTGATGCTGAGTGTTGTTGACCTCCACACAAACTTTAGAGTAGTGAAAGCTTGTCTTGCTTTTCCGATTCTTGCTTTGATATCCTCGTCAGTTCCGCCTGTAGTTGAAGCGATGCTTCCCAGGTAGGTAAAGGAGGTTGTTTCTTTCAGGTTCCTTACATTTATGCTGATTGTTACACACATGGAAGAGGCGAAATTAGGCAGTCTGTCTTTTACTCCCAAACGCAAAAGAGGAGTGGTCTTGAAGACACAGCCTAATTTAGCAGCACAGAATGCTCTTTTTACCGCATTTGTACGCCGTTATGTTAGTATCTCGCTGATGTCGTCCCCGAGGAACTCAATTTGTAAGAATAAGGCCTTTTTAGGATCTGTTGGTAACTTTCATTTGATTTGAAGCTTTGATTTTAAATTCATATTCTTATCAATAAACCTTTCTGCATAACCGTTTTCACTCAGCAACCGTTTAATATAATTATTAAGTTCATCATCAAGATATTCATCCGAGCAAATTGCTCTTGTTCTGTGAACCACGCACTTTATCAGATTGCGTTTGTATTTCAAGGGCACGAAGCTGAAAAAATGAGTATACTGACCAGTTGATGTAGGGTTTCTCTATACACTTCTCCTTATTGTGCCATCCTCTTTTCTGGTCGTAAGGACGCCTAGAAATGAAATACTAGAGTATTTTTCTTTCTCAATGAACCTCGTTAAATTTATCCAGGATGTTATTTGCTTCCTCCTCATTTTTCATAATCAAAAATGTATTATCCATGTACCGACAATAGAATTCAAGTTCCTCAATAACCCATTATATTTTTATTATATCATTATAATTTAAGCATCTTTAATGAAGTGTAATTCCATTGATATTACAATATATATTTGCTTTTAGGATTAGGAACATCAAAAATTAACATCGCTTAGGCAGTTTGATAAGTCATTGACAATTGCGTAACGACATACTAAGACATGGTGAGTAGAACTCAACAGATCGAAAAACAAAAATAAAGTTTGGTGTGTAAGGAATTCAATGGAAAGACGGTGATGTCATTTATAACACAAAACACAGTAAGTAGAACTCGAAGGATCAAAATGAAAGTTAAACGAAAATTGAGAAGACAAAACGATGTGACCGTAAAAAGCAGAGTTACTAAGGCGGGAAGTTTCGTTATTTTTCGCAATTGTCAATAACTTATTAGTGGGAAGAATTGCATGAAATTTTTGATGTCCCTAATACTAAAAGCAAATATATATTGTAATACTTTGATGTTGTCAGAGGACTGGTTCCTGTTGATAAACAGAAATACGTTAAAATTATATCATAACTTGTTGGATGAAATATTACAGGTTACACGCAGATGAAGAGAAACGATGAAACAAAGTGGATTCATGTTATTCCGCTCCGATGTTTTTTTCTTTCTCCTTTAAAATTGCATTAAGCATGCCCAGAAATAAAATCTCGGGAGGGAAATAGAAATAATACTACATGCTTATTACTGCTCGAAGTATTTAACAAATGCTGAGCAACAGTCTAGATAAGAGATTACGCGAACGGGACACCAGTTAACAGTTACTTAATTCGCTAAATAGAGTAAAACAAGCAGGATGGTCAGATGTTACTCGGGTAATAGTTCTAAAGTTTCAACAAAATGCAATATACTCGACTTGACTTGTATATTAATTATCCTTTAATAATTTTGAACGACGATTTTACACCCATTACATATTGAAAAATGTTTAAAATCTTAAGTTTTATGAGTCTAATATCTACGCCTTAGAATGTCTACACAGTTAGAGTAACATGAAAGGTGAATTTATCACTTTTATATATTACTCTTATCGTTCAACAAATAATGGAGATGGATTGGGCATTGTCTGAGGAGACCGTCAAATGACATCGCGCGCCAGGCCAGCTCTCGTGTGGAATCCTAGCGGGCTGTCCTAAGGTGACATGGGGGAGACCGTGTGAGGAGGAGATAAGAGATGTTTGGCAATCGTGGGCCCACCTAAGGAGGACGGCAGAAAATAGAACAAAGTGGAGATGTGTTGTTGAAGCCCTATGCTCCGCTCAGAACTCAAGGGAACAATAATAATAATACTCCGGCAAACATTTTGTTCCACTAAACAGTAATCAATCGAGTAGCTTTTTAGTGGAACATTTATTTCACAAATATTTCTGCTACAGATCTCATTACCCTTTGAAATCATGTTTTAGGAAGACAATACGTCGTTTCATATTTCTAAATGGAAATCTCTTCTAGATAGGAATTTTCTCCTTTCATCTCTTGCATACAGAGTGGAACATGTTTTGGAGTTTCTATAACAGTGTTGTTTTTAAGAGGTGGGGAGGGATTGCTAGCCTTATTGCTCACCAAGCGATCTCTCCCATCCGAGCTAACTACTAGCCAGTAAACTAGGCGAGGACTACGAGTGCGTCAGTAGGGAAGTAAACGGGACCTTCCACATGGCTAATCAGCATCCTAAAACATGAACATATTTCTTATATCTAATAGCATATATATATGCTATACATTAATCTACATCTCAATCAACGCTGGGACCTAAACGTCACATATACTTCAGATTTATATTTGTGAATGCAGTAAACATTTTTATTGCACCTGACGAAGTATGTTGTTCCCGAATATTTATATCAGCTAGAAATATGTTCTGTTACAACTTTATTACTCTTCTTCCCTGACCAGTTGACTAGCTGAGCTAGAATATTGATTCAGATAAATAAGTGCGAATTTTTATGAGTTTTATGGTCTTTGTATGTTACAAAGTTAGCATTCGGTGTAATTTATTTCAAGTGTTAGGTTCCACAGTGCCTTAGTTTTCAACAAAATAAAGTGAATGACTGTTTAAATTCTGTGTGAAGAAAACAGGTTGTGAAGGAATATACGATCCATTGTAAAATATACCCACGTGTAAATATTTTACACATTTTAAGCAGACAAATTATTAAACAATAAAAAGAACTTTACTATTCACTATCAATTATACTTAAAGTTTCCATGCTGTAAACAGAACACTGCTAGTCTAATTATCTTTTTTTTCCTTCACTTTCCCCAGTGGAACATAGGGCTTCAAGCTAGTGGCTTGAAGTTTCTGTAGCAGTGTTTATTTTACAGGATGGGTTTGCTAGCCTCAGGCCCAACCTTTCCTCTTTACCAGCATTATTTCTGGCTCAGCGAGGTAAAGGAGTGCGTCGGCCGGGGATCGAACCCCGGACCACGTGCATGGTCGGCGAGCGTCCTAACCGCTATGCCACCGACGCACAGTCTAATTATCTTTAGATTTACTTATCAGCTTTAAGGTTACTAGTACATTTACAGTACGGATTGCTGTTTGGGTAGTTTATAGCATATAACTGATAATTTGGTGCATAAACATGTTGGCAATTTCACAATTGAGATATAGAGTCAAATCGCTGTGAGTAAAGAATGTATACAAACAACAATAAGGAAAGTTTCAGTTAATCTGAACTTACCTTATCCATGTACAGGTTATCAACATTTACACTGTCACTAGTAGTGTGTAGACTACAATTGACAGGTTGAGGTACAATAGAGCTAAGTGGCATCTTCCGATAACCAGTCTAAAAATTATCATAATAAAAGACACAATTCAATAAAAATCAAAATTTTATTTAATGCAGTATCTATGATACAAATATTTTATTTTCAAATGTCGTGTTGCAATGCACATATGTGCGGCAGTTCAAGTCGCCACACTCCCTCCATGTAGCACACAAAGCAAGAGAAGAAAGTAAGAGAAATGCATAATATAGACAGTAAACAGAGGTGTGAGACAAAGGAATAGTAATAACGGAGAACAAAACAGTTTAATTGGAAATCATAAGTCACAAGGAGTGGATGCATCTGCGCCACTGAGAACGATTTTGAGCCATGTCACCAATTGTTTCCAACCACTGGTTTTTACCGTCCCGAGGGCCCCAACCAGGAAGTCTACACCTTCCTACGTGGCTTAGACTAACTGTTGTGGATTTCATTGACTGGTGCCATGTTTTCGTTTGACCACCATGTGCTAGATCTTTTTCAACCTGACCCTATGTCACCTAACATTGCCCGTTGAGGAAGGCGATGGCTGGGCATACGTAACACATGTCCTAACCATCTCAACTGATGTAGCTTCACAGCCTCTTCGATTGATTTCTCCTCCCTACCTAGCACTCGACCGATGCCTAACCACCTCAATATTACTCACCTTATTATACCACTTTACACAGGAGATAGAACGCAGACACCTATGATCGAAGACAGCTAATCTTTTCATGTCTTCTGCTCTCAATGGCCAGGTCTCACAGCTATCATAAAGGAGGACGGAGCGGACTGATGAGCAGTAAACACGCCCTTTGGTCGATAGCCGGATATCACGTCTACACCAGAGACGGCGTAAACTGGCATATGCGAAACTAGCCCTCTGTATTCGTGCTGAGATTTCGTCGGAGATCAACCCGTTGGCACTGGCTGATGGTACTTCCCAAGTAAGTGAAGCGGTCAACGTGTTCTACCACTTCACTTCCTATTTCTAATCTAGGAGTCGGTGTAGTCCAATCCTGCAGCATCATCTTACATTTTACAGGGGCGAATCGCATGCCAAACATACGAAGATTGTTGCTCAAGGTGTTCAGTAGACTCTGCATTTTGTTAGCGTCCTCGCCTAGAAGGACTATATCGTCCACATATTCTAAGTCGACGAGATTATTCCCTGGTAAAAAGTCAATCCCTGAGTCGCTGAAGTGAGTTAGGGTTAAGTCCATTAGTACATCTATGATGAAATCGAATAGATTTGGGGATAGTGGGCATCCCTGATGGACACCACTAGTTGTCACCAGTTCAGATGGAAACTCGCCATAAGTTCTCTGTTGGCTGCATGAGTTCGAGTAGAGTGCCTTAATCAGTGCAATGTATTTTCTCGGCATTCCTTTTACAGCCAAACATCGCCAGAGAACCTCTCAGTCGACAGAATCGAATGCCGCCTTTAGGTCAAGAAATATAGTGATTGTCGGATGCCGGTAGGAATCCCTATGTTCTAGAATCTGTCGAAGGGTGAAGATATGATCAATACATCCTCTTCCTGGCCTAAAACCTGCCTGGTTTTCTCGTGTTTGTGCCTCCCGAGCACCACTTAGTCTACGTAGTATTATTGAGCCTAGGATTTTAGATACTATATTAGTCAAGCTAATCCCTCTGTGATTATCACAAGAAGACTTGTCTCCCTTCTTGTATATCGGGATGATCAGTGACTTACACCAACCCGATAGGACTTCCTCTGATTCCCAGACGCTGCCTAGAACCTCAGTTAACGCAGACAGTAAACTGTCTCCACCGTACTTAAATACCTCTGGAGTCATTCCATCAGGTCCCGCTGCTTTGCCTTGCTTCAGATTAGTGACAGCTTTAGTAACCTCAGTTAAGGACGGAGGACCTGTGTCTATATCTCATTCAGGGAGGTGTTGGATGTTCGGCAGGTTAAGTGTGGCTGTAGGCCAATTAAACTGCTCCTCATAGTGTTCTTTCCAGCGCTCCAGACGTCTATCCTGGGAGCTAATTATTGTGCCATTTTTATCAGAGATTGTTTCGCTTATCATTTGCCTTTTGCCACCTGTTTCCCTGATAAGCCTGAATAGTTGTCTGGTGTTGCCAATCGCCGATGCCTTTTCCATCTCTTTCGCTTTTGTCGCTCACCACTGTTCACGGTCCTTGCGAAGACTTTTTGTTAGTCTTCGTTTAAGTACCTTTCGCTCCTCATCATAATCGGAGCTCGCTGGAATCAGTCTTGTTGCGTCGATCAATTCGGATGAGGCGGTAGAGATCCAGTGGCTTCTATTAACTTTAGGTTTTAGCTTATTGACAGCTTTCACGGCTGTGTCCACAGCTAACTGTATGTTGTGCCAGGCTACCTCAGGGGAAGTCCTGCTGTCGACCTTAGAAACTAGTTTCGTTATTTCTTCCTTAAATAAGGACTCAGTGTCACGATCTAGTTGGGGACGTAACTGTTTCGTTGCCGTCAATTTCTTATGTTCATTTAGTCGTAAGCATAAACGTGCGCGAACCAGAGCGTGGTCAGAGTCTACGCACATGTTCCAGAAGGAGCGACAGTCTTCTACTAACCCTCGCCAACGATACCCTATGGCTATGTGGTCTATCTGAGTCCAGCGTTGATTTGGTGATGGAGGTCGCCAGGTTACACAATGTCTTTCTTTGTGCCTAAAGTTAGTGCTGACTAGGAACAGGTGATTATCTGAGCAAAACTGGAGAAGACGATCACCGTTGTCGGTTCGTCGGCAGGGAACTCCATACGTACCACCTACATACTTCTCAGTCTGGCACAACTTCCCTACTTGGACATTGAAGTCGCCTACTAAAACAACTATGTCTGAACGTTTTGCTTTTTGCAGCAAATTAGACAGTTTCCGGTAGAAGTCATCTTGTAATTCATCCGAACTGCAGTCTGCTGGGGCGTAAGCGGAGACTACGAAAAGGCAACGACGGGTAGCGTCGTCTTTCCTTCTTTCAACGGACCCGTTCAGACGGACTGCGCACATACGACTATGTACTGGTATCCAGTCAAGAAGTGATTTTTCCGCCCTAACACTCAGTGCTATCCCTACACCTGCGAGTCCTCGTGAGCTAGCTGAGGGGTCTCCCGACACCCTTAAAGTGAATTTTGCAGATTCAACTTGTTGACTGGGTGAGGTCAAGTGAATGACCACGCTCGGGTCTTGTATGCGTGTCTCCGAAAAACAACATACATCCATGGTTCTAGATTCCAGGGTTCTTGCTAGTGATGCCTGTTGTCCAATTTGGCAGAGGGTCCTGACGTTAAAAGCTCCTATATGAAGTTGGCGACGTGGCTTTAAAAGGCTATCTGGGTTGTTTCTATGGCTCTCATCGTTGTTTGTGGACGCAGAGTGAAGTGAAGATGACTCACTAGCCTGAAGAATAGTGCTAGCTGTAGTAGAGAAGCGAGATGAGGAAGGTGATGTAAGTAGGGGAGAGTGATGCTCAGGTAGGCTTCGTGTGCTTTTGGAAGTGTGTGGGCGGTTGTTACTTCCCGGCTGCCCACACCGTGGAAGTTGGTTGGGTCTTCGGGTACCTGAAATGGAGAAGAGGTTAGTGTTGCGTGACCGCAGAGCCCAGGGGACAACTGCTTGAGGCCGGTCACACGTGGCCTGATTTTGTTTGTTCTTATTCATTTGGTGTGTCTCAGTAGCGTATTTATCACTTCTGCCCTGTGACACGGCAGCAGAAAGCGCGGTCGTTGTTAATCCGGGCCCCGACCGATCCGGCATATATTGTGGATTTGTTTGAATCATAGTGTAGGATTGGGTAGCTGCTTTTTGTCTAACCGCTATCCAAACAACCTTTCTGGCATGGTAGGACCTACAGGAACATACGTTCCAGCCAGTGTAGCTCGTTGGGTCATTGCGATATGCAAGCCCGACCACCACGTCAAGGAAGCAGCTATCGGCCGGGCTGAGTCTCTGAAGTGAGTTAGGGTTAAGTCCATTAGTACGTCTATGATGAAGTTGAATAGAAATAGGAATAATGGGCATCCTTGACGGACGCCACTAGTCGTCACCACTTCAGATGACAACTCGCCATAAGTTCTCTGTTGGCTGCATGAGTACGAGCAGAGTGCCTTAATCAGTGCAATGTATTTTCTCGGCATTCCTTTTACAGCCAAGCATCGCCAGAGAACCTCTCGGTCGACAGAATCGAATGCCGCCTTTAAGTCAAGAAATATAATGATTGTAACGACACCTGAAGCCGATAACAAACAAGAATGATAATTTTCATAAGTATGTCGGTGACATGAATATCAATGCAGTTGCTAAATCGCTTAAAACAACTAGTGGACTGTGCATGCTTACGAACACTGCTGAGTATTAGTATAGAAAAAGTAAACTCACTTCATACTGAAGATAAATTGACTGTTGACATTCTCCCAAAACAAGGCCTTATTCTAAGCAACTAAACAAAGGCAGTCTGTGATAGCCAACATTTTTTTATATGGTGCAGCTTAGTCTGTTTGGTTAGAACTTTCAATGTAATTAATAAAATATTTAACCAGTAAGGATACTGACTCCCTTCTTTATTTATTTTTAAACTGAATAGCAGACGATTAAGAAAGGAAAAATTATTACCTGTTGACGTTTAACTTTTGCCATATACCGAGAATATGCATTAACAGAAAGGACGAAGGCTTTATCTTCTATACAATCCAGTGGATTAGTATCACGATGTCTGCTTGCATAAAGTTCGTTTTTCACGAAATTTTGCGCTGCACCATTTATATGTTCCGGACGATAGTACCAAAGCAGAGACATCATTTTCGTATCTACATAGAAAAAGTGACAATCAAACAACGAGGATTACAGATTCTTAGAATTGTGAAAAGGTTAGGAGAATATATTCTTTAAATCTATGACGGCAGAGATGTAGGTATGTAGAAGGCTCATCAACCGTAAATATGTACGATCACAGCTACCAAATAATCTAATCTGATACTGGAAGTCATGAAGAATCTACACAGACAGGTCGCCCTCATAACTACAGACGAATGGTACATATTTGTTATTTCAATGTTGATTTAAGAACTAGCTCATAGTGTAAAGATCTGTAATGTTCTTTAACAAAATCAAAATGTTGTTTCGTTTATTCGTCTACTTAAACACAAACTCGGTGCGATACGGGTGTCAAGAGATGTGCCAAAAAGATATAGCGGTAATAAAGATATGGAATAAGTATAGACTTATTCAGTCTAAGCGTCACTTATAAAGAGAATTTTACAACTCACCCTTTCCCAGTGTTACAGTTGAAGTTATTTGTCTTGATTCATAAGTGAACTGTTTGAGATAATCCATGCACATAACATTCAGTCTAGTATGCCACTAAGCAATAAGTTTGTGTATTAGACTATAAGCCACATTCGTTACATGAAAGTTATGCCATCTAAGTGTCTAGATTCCAACAGTCTAGACCTGTAACCCACTGTCTGAAAATAGAATTTCTGAAGAACTGAATTATCATATTAATATCAAGAACTATATTTGTGTGATCACTAATAATAAAAGTAATGCAACTTAATTACTTTACACGGATAGTTTTATGTACTAATTTGTGAACCACGCTTTATGTATGAAAGACTTAACACAAAAATTAGCTGCTCTGACCGAAGTCCGGCAGGATTTCAATATGGGATTCGCTCAAACGTAACAAAAACATTCATTAAGTCATTACAGATGACAAAAAGTACAACAGAGGTAACTTTCCGATAATTTCATTATTTACAGTTGAACTATTTTCCTCACCAGTTATGAATAGCTTAAATAAGTGGCACTTCTTTAAAACAAAAAATGTTGTTTAGATAAAATATTTAGATAGATACAAGTTAAAAAAAATACATACCTGTATTTTTATCATAATACAGAGCAACAATTTTCGCAACATGCGGAGGATGACTTCGACTAGGACCACTGCACAGTAGTACATTATCTTTCACACGAATCACCATTCCATCTCTTCGATGCCGGATTGCAGGGTAACATTCACGAGGTATCGGAGGTGAGTCAGACTGACAAGAAAAAAGTAGGTAACATATCACTGCACACATCGAATTCAAAAAATAAGCATAACCCTACAATATTCTAATTACTAATACCTCACACTAAATGCAATGGAGTGGAATTAATGAAATATCAAATATCGTGCTACGGTGTGTATGAGTAACGCATGATTCATTCACAGGTGAGGCTGTTCACAGTAAAATACATGTATTGAAACAGTCTTAGTCGTAATATCTCTAGATTATCTCCAAACCATAAAAGCTCATGTCCAAAGGATGTTTGAATCCCGTTACATTCAAACATAACGAGAAGCAGGTTTTTAAATGAGAAACACACTAAACTCACACTGGTAATACGACTAAAATTTGCTGTTTAACCAACATGCAGGAAAATGTGCCATGTCTGTTTAGGAATGAAGATAAAATGCAAGCTAATGAGATCTAGACAACCCCGACCAGTTTTCATGGATTTCTAAAACGACTAACTAAGCATAATGGATGAGATTTCATTTCGATAAATCACACAGTATTGTACAGTAATATTTACTGATGACGTTTCGAGCACAAATTGACTGACTGACTGGTTTCAACATAGAACTTTGCACTGATGTGCAGCAGTTCAAGTCGCCACACTCCATGTAGCACACAAAGCAAGAGAAGAAATACAAACTAGAGACAGTAAACAAGAATATGAGACAAAAAGAATAGTAATAACGAAGAGCAATATAGTTTCATTGGAAATTACAAGTCACAAGGAGTGGATGCATATGCGTCAGCCATTGAGAACGACTTTGAGCTATATCACCAATCGTCTCCAACCATTGGATTTTACCGTCCCGAGGACCCCAACCTGGAAGTCTACACCTTCTTACGTGGCTGAAACTAACTGTTGTGGATTTCATTGACTGTTGCCATGTTTTGGTTTGACCACCATGTGCTAGATCTTTTCCAACCTGACCCTATGTCAACTACCATTGTTCATCGAGGAAGGTGATCGATGGCTAGACATGCGTAATACATGTCCTAACCTTCTCAGCGGATGTAGCTTCACAGTCTCGTCGATTGATTTCTCCTCCTTACCTAGCACTCGACCAAGCCTAACCTCAATATTACTCGTCCTATTATACCACGTAACACGGGAGATAGAACTCAGGCACCTATGATCAAAGACGGCTGGCCTCTTCATATCTTCTACTTCCAGTGTCCATATTTCACAGCGATAAAGGAGGACGGAGCGGACTGCTGAGCAGTAAACACGTCCTTTGGTCGAGAGCCAGCAGGATATCACATCCACGCCAGAGACGGTGTAAACTGGCATATGCCAAACGAGCCTTCTGTTTGCGTGCTGAGATTTCGTCAGCCATCAACTCGCTGACACCAGCTGATGCAACTTCACTCCCTATTTCTAAGCCAGGAGTTAAATGTAGTCCAGTCCAGTCCTGTAGCATCATCTTACATTTGGCGGGAGCGAATCGAATGCCAAAGATTAGCAGATTGCTGCTCAAGGCGTTCAGAAGATTCTGCATTTTGTCAGCGTCTTCACCTAAAAGGACTATATCATCTGCATATTCTAAGTCTACGAGGCTATTCCCTGGTAAAAAGTCAATCCCTGAGTCACTTAGGTTTAAGTCCATCAGTACATCTATGATGAAATCGAATAGATTTGGGGATAGTGGGCATCCCTGATGGACACCACTAGTTGTCACCAGTTCAGATGAAAACTCGCCATAAGTTCTCTGTTGGCTGCATGAGTTCGAGTAGAGTGCCTTGAGCAGTGCAACGTATTTTCTCGGCATTCCTTTTACAGCCAAGCATCGCCAGAGTACCTCTCGGTCGACAGAATCGAATGCCGAATTAAGGTCAAAAAATATGACGATTTTCGGACGCCGGTAAGTACGCCTGTGTTCCAGAATCTGTCGAAGGGTGAAGATATGATCAATACACCCTCTTCCTGGTCTAAAACCTGCCTGGATTTCTCGTGTTTGTGCCTCCCGAGCACCACTTAGTCTACACATGATTATTGAGCCTAGGATTTTAGATACTATATTAGTCAAGCTAATCCCTCTGTGATTATCACAGGAAGACTTGTCTCTCTTCTTGTATATTTGGATAATCAATGACTTACACCAACCCGACGGGACTTCCTCTGATTCCCCGAGCACAAATTATTGCTTAAAATCATATCAAATGAATTGATATGATTATGAGCAATAATTTGTGCTCGAAACGTCATCAGTAAATATTACCGTACAACACTGTGATTTGTCAAAATAAAATCTTATCCACAATGGAGTTATACTCTACCAGGTTGCCCAAGTTTTATACTACCTAGGCATTTTCATAAATTATTTAAGTCTCCTAAGTATGTTAGCCATTTTTTAAAAGACAATCATAATGAATACACACAAACTTCACTCTCAGGAACAGTCATTGAAAGTATATGTTATGGAAAAATCACAGGCTTTTTTGATTATAGGTTCCTCTGCAGTAATGAAACTACAGAAAACTTAATGTAGAAATTAAACTTCAAGTTCAAGACAATGTGATTTGGCTGGTTTGCACATTGTTGTTCGCATGTAATTACTCTTTATCATCCTGAAATATCTTTCATATGGATATTTTATTCGCTATTGGATCATGTCTTTTGTTCGCTACATTTTTGTATTGTGGAGTTTGGCAACTTCTAATGCATCTCCATGCGAAATTATACAGTGGTCTGTCTGTTCACCTAGAACAAGACTGAAAACAGCACTTTAACAATTAGCTTACTCATGTCAAGTGGCATCTACGAGCTAATTCAACATGAAAATGATTGAATATCTTAGAAACAGGTAGAGAAGTTATCTAATTAAAATCGGTTACATACTGACAATTTGTCCTCACACCTCAGATGTTTAACTTGACCTAATAAAATAACTAGTAAATCCAACCATAGGTGTAGGTTAACGGAGTAGGAGAAAATTAAGCACACATTAATGTCCAAGCAGTAACTGCAGAATTCTCCACGTATTCAGACGGCAAGACATCACGCAAATATACATTAGTTTTATATCCTACGATTTACTGAAGTGGAAAAATTATAAAGACAGAAATTAAAATTTATGGAAATATGATTGTGTAATAAATACGCATGAGTGTAAAATGTGAGTCGTAAAAACACGGAAATGAAAAATATGCGCTTTTCGCGTGCAAATGAAACTGATTTATGGGATGGTAGAAACACAAAAAATAACTCACTTGGTGAAAAACAGGTTTGACAAACGGTTCCCCTTCCCATATCCAAGCATCTTTTTGATTATCCAAGCAGACAGTACTCTGATCCGGTTCTTTTGTGCAGCAAATATTCAGATCTCGTGTTTCTGCAGAACTAACTTCGTCTAATGGTACGTTCTCAACTCGTATTGGTAATATAGATGGATTGGAAGCTGGAACCAAGGTGATATCCTCTTCCTGACGGTTAATAACTGGTGCTTCACAAGAGACAACAGGACAATTGTTCACCACGTGAAAAGAAGAATTACATACCGATGGATCATCTGTAAATGACTTGCCATCGTGTTCTGAAGCTGCCTGTTCCGAACCACGACATGCATTCTGCACAACCATGGGTCTATTTAACGCCACGTCGAACCCTCCATTTGATATCCAATTCGTACATGGATTAAGCGAGACTTGGAAATTTTGTGTTTGGTTAATCGGGATCATTTGTGCGGGTGCAATCATCATTGGGTATGAAGCGTCACTATTGTTGTTAACCGGGGTACTAGGCGGTTGGCAAGGTAGCATACCAGGTTGAGTCCACGATGTTGGTAAGAAGACAGGAGATACAAATCCATAGGGAAACCCGGAACTCATGTAAGATGTTGGCATACTAGGAACAGGCTGCAAAATGAGTGGATACGCAATCTGAGGTGTAACACTAGGATTAGAAACAACAAACGACGAAGTAATATGTGGAAGAAGAATATTAGGAGGCGAACAAGCGAAAAATGACGGCGTCATGTTCGGTGTTGTAATGCAAGGTAGTGCAGAACCCCAAGAATTTACATTTTGTTGCAACAAGGAAGGACACATTGGGCTGTACAAAACTTGACCCGTTCTCTGGTGCAATACTGTCTCATTGAAACTGCAGTCATTTGGTTTCGAGTATGGTAATGTAGGGAAAGAAACAACACTACCTGCTGGTACACGCGCTATTGGAGTATTGAAATCTTGTACTTTAGGTTGACATACAGTTTGAGATACTTCGTTTGTGGGTGGTACTACTACGACTTGATGGGTAATTTGCTGAACACCGTACGTGTCATGTCCTAGTGGTATAATTCTTTGTGAATGAAAGCTCTCGATTGCTGGATTCATTTGACAGATACTTTTGAAGGACGACGGTGCAGTTTCTTTATTCAGAATAGGATTTTGTGCCGGGATCACATTGTTTGGCTCGATACTTACTGAACTAGGCGTTTCCAAGCAGTGAGCCAAATCATAATCATCATCAGCTGAGCACATAGGTTCCGTGGTTGCATCATCCACTTCATCTGCATGAAGGCAACTGACTGAAGAATCTGGCTGTGAATGAAAGTTTGTTTCTCCGTTACTTTTCCGACATTTTTTGCGAGAGGATTTAGAATTAAAAGCACCCATAATGGCAGTCGCATTGAGACTTGCAAGTCTCTTGCCATGATCCTGGTCAGGGGATGCATAGTTTGGACCCAACTCTCTAGTAAGTGTCCTGTCGATGTCAGGATTCTTCTTTCTACGTCCACGAGGTTTCTTTAATAGTTTAGCAGGCTGAACATTAGTGGAGGTTGACTGGACTGTTCGTTTCAAAACTGTTGACTTTGTTCTCACTAATGCCTTTGAGGTCAAATCTTTTCCATCTTCAAGACCCCCTACACCAACACTTTTCTTGCGTCGCTTTGTACCATTTGGCAGTCTTGCATCAGCAATGATATTTTCACTTTGGTTCGTTGAGATGACTTTACTACTATTGTACGGGGATTCCCTAACATAAATGTCATAGAAAAGACGCCCATTTTGAGTGTATGTAACAAAGTTAGACGCTTTTCTGCGACCTACCAAATGACTTGACTTGTAAACTTCGGACGTCCTTCTTCGTTTTGTACGGCTTATACGCTTTGTTTTACTTCGTTTTCGAGTGTTTTCACGATGAGACCGAGCATTTTTTGCGTTTAAAGATTTTTTCGAAGTGTTTGTATTTTTTAAATCAGAATTATATTGAGAACCCCTTGTTTTCATAACAAAAACCTAAAACTACCGTCAGCTGAGAGTATATTCTAAACCCGCGCGCCAGCGATAGTGAGAGAGAGGGTTAAATGCTTTAACTAAACATATTTACACCGTTTACTAAATACACACTCAGTGTATGAAACTTTTGCATCCCAAAAACGTAGGTAGGGAGTGATTAGACTGTCTTAATAGGGCCAGTTAAAAGGAGAATATCCCTCCTTAAAATGCCACGTTGTGATCCTCAACAAATGTAGCAATTTTAATACATGGAAAGTAAATTTCACTGGAGGTTTTGTCTTGGGAAATTTTATGTGAGACAGGTTATGGTAGTTTGGCTGCTATTTCTATTTCAGTATATTATTTTGTACCGTAAGTACACGCGAACTGTTCTCTGTTTCGTAACTTTCACTTCTCGTGGGCTCTTCATATGCAGTCGGCTTAAGTGTTAATTAGAGGAAAGTTAAGTGTAAACTCGTGCACAGTCGACCTAGTAAAAACATACCATATCAAAACACTTGGATTAGTCAATGTATATACTTCGATTGAGTCGTAGGTGAGATTTCTACCGACATAGCTTTTCAAATATACGCTGTTGTTTTATTACCACGTTGTAATGGCGGGGATTTCCTATTCCGTCTATATTCAGTCACATACAATTCAAATTTTTCACTAAAAACTATGCCATTATCTATATTTAGTTTCACAATGTGAAAATGCGCTACACTAAAATACCTTTTTGAGTGAATCTTTTTCGTATTCCACATCCGGTATGCTACTTATAGACTAAGGTTAACCACTGGTTTCTTAGCCTATCCCTCCACTCATCTGCAGCTGTAGTGGTGTACATTAGTTTAACTTAGAGAGTGGTTTGTAGTTGGAATTAAGATAGTGGCACTGATGTGATTGGAGTAGTATCATTCAGTATGGTTTAAGAGGATGAAATTGCAGCATCAAAAATGAATAAAAAGGAGACGGAAACGAATAAATGAGTTAAAACAAAAGCGGGGTTGGAAGAGATGATGGAGTGGCAGACTAATAGCTTGGATGAAATTAGGTGAGACTAATGCAGTGTGGATGTAACTTCGTAGCCATTTTCAGGAGTGAGGTATGTGGTGGATACATCTAGGTTTGGTGGGGACAAGAGTATGGTAGTTTCACTGTCTTATTTGTCAATTCTTATGATCCTATTTTATTCTGTGAGCCGGCGTGCATCATTCAGGAGCGGTAAGCATTATCCTTCTTCATGATTCGGTCACCAAACTAAGATCAGCCGGACCACCTCATTGCAGGAGTCAACCACTTGGGCGATCAAGATCTCAGTCTGTTAACTGCTTACATAACCAATAACAGCACCTTTCCGAATCAGAACCGGCGAATAAGCGAGCTCCGTTCCTCTCCAACAACACATATGGCTTCTTAGACGTAGTGAGTCCAACTTGATCAGGATCGATTAAGGTCCTGCCTGAAAATTCAATCCTAATAACTCTCAGGCAGTCACTTCCAACCATACTATCCGTCACCTCATGCTTTAGATGACTGCATACTAACGACAATTCTTGTAGTAGGATGTTCTTTTGAGCAAATTTCCCTAGCTTTAGTATTTTTAGATGATTAGTTCTTTCACAGTGACTCTTCCGTCGCAAGTAGCCTGTTTCTTTACATTATGCTACCTGAATAATTAGTTGATAATAATTGTTAATAACAATAAATTTTATTGGGGTGAATAATTGTCTACGCGAGTAGTCAAATTTAATACATCACAACATTTACTTTATATATCATTTATTTTTTGTCGTAAGGTAACTCCTCAGACGCAATTAATAAATGTTATTTGGAAATTTAACTTTTGATGGTCAAAGCAAAATAAATAAGTACATTAGTATTGGATCGGAGTATTCACTTTGTTGCAATAAAGCGCTGTTAATATCTGAGTATACTGAGCTATCAATTTGTTATGTTTGAAAATATGGAGTATGTTCTATCAACGATAATTAGGCGAAACTGTACGTCATATGCCTGCTTTAAGCAAGCCTGTAAACCAAACTTTTGCTTATTTATCGGTGGAAAAGCACACGAATAAACGAAATATGAAGCTGATTTTATAATTATTAATTTTATTAAATGTAGTGGAAGCTGGTCATGGAGAATATGCAGGGGTAGATTTCTGCATTACTTCGCGAATGTACATTCACAGTTTTAAATGTAAAGGTTGGCTAGTCTTATGAATTCAACAGTTTCGAAATAAATTAATGACAGCCTCCATACGCTCCATTTCTATATATACAATCAGAAATAAGAAATGCAAGCATTCCACAAAAGTACATCCAAGATACGTCCGTCTAGGATTACTGTGCGAATAAGTTGTGTATAGAGCCCAGTGATTCACATTTTGTCAGAAAGATGAGTTTTTCCCTCTTTTGTTTCTCGAGTAAGAAGTAGGGCTTCAGGCTTTGGAGCCTTTCGGTAGCAGCGGTATTTTGTTGATGGGACGGGGTTACTAGCCTCATGCACAACCTTCTATATTCTCTGGGTTTACTACCAACAAGTAATCTTGACGCGAGGTTTGTGAGTATATCGAATGAGAACCAAACCCGGACCTACTGTGTGGCTGGGGAGCACTCCAACACCAACACAGCTGAGGGCGGATTCGGTAAAGATAACAATAAATTGGGCTACTAGCCACTGGGCTGTTTGAACAAAAAGTATTGCTCGGTTACTGACTGGTTTTAATATGTTACCTAGTGCTCGAACATGTGGTATACGTGCAGATAGAAGTAAATCACACTTGTAACATGCTAATAAATTTGGTAATCAGCAGTTGCCGACCTTCTTTTAGGTGTGATGTCAGAAACTGAGGTATTTGTATTTATCACTATGAGGGTGGTTACGTCCTTTTCCGTACTCACACCAGCCACAGCACATGAAGCATTGTAGAGGATCAGAGAAGTTATTCAGATCAATCAAACTTTCAATGAATAATTTGCTTATCTCTGTGGACTGAAGAACAAGTCAGATTATTGGATTTTCAAAGGACAAGAGCTCGGCAGCTTCGTTGTGGTATGACCGTGTATCTTTACACCATCTTCAAATTATTGTGAATCAATACACTTTTCAGCAACCACAGGTGTTATATTCTCCCTGCGCATGTTGGAGCGGTGTTGAGAACAGCATTGTTTCCAGGTTAGGTGGGCCAAGCTTAAGAGTAAGCTAATGTGGCCAGAGATCAGTTCTAGTAGCACAGATACCTAGATATCAGTCGTGAGCGCTATATATACTCGAAACCAACTGGAGGCGACCTCGGATTCGTTCAGACAGCTTAACTAACTGGTTTCTTATGATGTTCCACACAACTAGTAATGGTGACAGGTACTTCCAGATAAAGCCATCGCACATCGTTTCATAGAGGTGTCCTTAAAGCCATGTGCCGTTTAATTCTAAAGAGCATAAAAGCGACTTTCTGAGAGGAAATAGTATCACTGATGGTGCGTTTTGGAATGCCAAAAAAAGTCATTGCTTCGGTAGTTAAAATTAGTTCCATTACAGCCAGGTGATACTGATAACTGGGCATTGCCATGAAGGATACGTTACAATACGGACGCTACATATAATTGTTCAACAAGAATTCATATTTCGGTTCTAAGGGACATATATTTCGAACCTGTGTTTACAAAACCTAATATAATTCATATTTACTGTAAATCAATAGCCACTTTTAGTGAACTCTCATGTAGTTAGGTCCATTTACAACGATTCATGCAATTTCCTTGAGACTTTTCAGCAAGATTTTGGATAATGTAAACTATTCTTCTTCAGACAAGAGTAAAAACATTATTTTCCAGAAATAAACCCCACTAATAATTTACAGAAGTGCTCTGTATTTTTTTATTCCTTTACGTTCCCAGTGGAACATAGAGCTTCAAGCTAGAGGCTTGAAGTTTCTGTAGCAGTCTTTATTTTTACAGGATGGGTTGCTAGCCTCATGCCTAACCTTCTCACTTCGCCAGCTTTATAGTTCTGGCTTAACGAGGTAAAGGGGTGCGCTCTGTATAGTTACTTGAGAATGCGAATTCCTAAACATATAAATGCTACTGTGCCGCGTAGAATGAAAACAAGTAACAGGAGAAACACTAGAAGGGAATTAAGACAACTGCAACAATGCACTGATTAATTTTAAGATTTAGAATTCAGTGTTTTGTTCGTTAAAGAACGTAAATCGATTATTTCACTAGGGCATTAATTCGTCTATCATGAATAGGTGATTTGATAACAATATGGAAATCTTCAGACTTCTAGTAGGATGCGAAAAATTCCATTCATTGGATTAACGCAAAGGGAATGTCTACCTAGAGCAAATGTGTGTAAATCTTATACATCCTCAGAAAGTCGACCGATATTTATTTCTGAAATGCAATGCGATGCACAGAATAAAAACATATTACGCATAATACATAAATTTCAGCCGTATTCTTCGAGAATTTCGAACCAGCTCTCCCAGCAGAACATTGAAGATGCCGAAACCTTCCTAAATGCAGAATTTATGGAAAAATTCCTATCTGAAAAATCAAATAATACACCCGTTTGATCATGAAGCCCGCACCCCACACTCTGGTGTACTGGTTGTGGAGTGACTTGCACGAGTCCCTGGACGTCTTTGCTTACGGATTAAGACAGCAAGCCTTTGTACTTTTTGTCCTCAGAATCCATTATATGCCCATCTTAATAATGTTTCAATTGGGAAAACGTCATTCGGAGTCGTGTTAATTAAAATCAAGGATCCTAGATTTATTGATTACCAGCGAGTCTAATTCCGCTGATATACAACGAGTGAGATCAGTTTCCGACTAAAAATAAAATGAGTTATATATTGATTTATTCCTGTTTATGCAGGAACATACCAATTGTATAGGCTTGGATAAGTTATTATATAAATTACACATATTTCGATGTATGCTGAATTTACAGTTTGGTTGTTCTTTCCGACATTAGAGTCAGTCGGGATAGTCTGCTAAATAGTCTATCTGTGTAACACATAAAGAGATATAGAAATATTGTCTTCGCAACAACAAAAAACCCAGACATCAGATGAATGTTATATAAATATCTGGCAAAAATACAGCTTGAAATCAATTCTCCTATATAACTTTGTTGTGAACAGTATCCCTGACTTAAAGTTTATTGATGTATTCTGTTGAGGTCAGTGATGTATTTATTCCATTTTTTCAGCAGTCTAATCGTAGTTTTATAATAGGAAAGAAATTTGATCGTGGATACGAAAACTAGATAAGGTCATGTTGGATTGTTTTACTGCATGGAATGGGGCCGAGGTCGGTTCCAGAACTATCCATTGGCGCCATTTGTGTCAGCATGACAGACTGCACACGTAAGTTGATTAAGACATTGAAAACTGTTTGAAAACCAGTTGCTTATTTATTTCAGATCAAGAATACTCCTTGTACAGAATGTTTGCCAGCGTCTTTAAATGGTAGCATCAGATCATCCATGGAATTTGAGTGTGAATTTACTTAAATGGTCTGGAGTCCAGCTTCATTTCAGTTTAAATATAGGGTTGTTCGACCTCGACCAGGAGGTAAATAGAAGTGTAAGCTCAGCAGAAGAATACCAGAAAGAGAAAGTATATGAACATGGAAAGAACATTAATGTTTTATGTATATATAAATGTTTATAAATATATATCACCGTATAGTAAACATTACCTATATTCTGGTTGTGTTTTCATGTATTTTTGCGAAGTCTTAGAGTTCATTTAGTGTCATAATACATGTTGATGAGTCTAAGCGTTATAATATTCTAATAGCTGATGCGTTTTAGAAATAAGTGAAGCGGTCTGATTGGCATAGTCATTGGGATGAAACAGTTTATATAGCAAGCGTTTCCGAAGCACATGAATGTCTTGCGTAGGGTACAGCATTTTGATGAGTGAAGCTTGATACCGAGGGCGCAGATTATTGTGTTGTGGTCACTACCAGGTAATGTTTGGCTGATGTCTATGGTGGATAAGGCAATGTCTTTCAAGAAAACCAAGTCCAGTATATTGTGGTTTCGGGCGGCCTTAGAATACTTTGCGTCCATCCACATAACTCAACCGCATCTAAGAATTTGCTGTAGCGGGGAGAAGCACTGATGAGCTCCCATGAAAATTCAGGCATGTTAAAATCCCCTCCAATCACATTATAAGTTAAGTTTAATTTCGAAGTGTACTGAAAGGCTGCAGTTATTTCACTTAGCAGTTCACTGTCATGGTTGGGTGGGTGATACATGCAACCTAATAGCAGAGTTTGCTGTTTATTTATGTAGAGTGTCACCCATAATGCATCGCATATATTCAGGTTAGGGTCATCGTAATGCACAGCTCTGCAGTCAGATTCAACTTAGATAATACATCCTCCACCACGTCCAACCGATCTATTCTTCCTGAAAAATGAGCAGCCTTCGCAGTGAAAGAAATCATCATTTATTTCACTTGTGCACCAAGCTTGAGTGATCATTAGTGAGTAGGTTGGCTAATCATTAGTAGGGATTGGATGTATGCCATCTTGTTTACAGCTGACCTGGCATTAATAATAATTTAATAATTTTTTTTTAGGATTAGCCGAGTCATATCTTAGAATTTTAGCTATGTCTTGAGGTAGCTGATGATGAAATGTCCATGTCTGTAGATGCTCTAGGAAGGCTAGAAGTGCAGAGGGAGTCAGTTATATTTTCGTGTTCATGTAAGTTCGGGTGTAAAGAAGATTTGCTGTCAGAAGAAAAAGAGATAGAGGGTTGTTGAAGAAGAAGGGAATTATTTGAGTCATGTAAGGTGAGCTCTAGGCAGTAATTAGACATTGCTGTATCAACTGTCATATCTATATTGGGGGGCGAAACCCGTGGAGAGTGGTGAGCATTTGTAGTATGTTTGAGGTCATGTTGTGAACCTGTATGAAATGGTAATGTTGTTTCAGCAAAACTGCTGATCGCTGGATAGTCGGCCCTGTTGGGTGTAGGCATGTAAATAGGTGGAGGTGGCCTACCAAGCAAGCTCAACTTATTCGAATTGTTGCGATTTATGTCACCACTATTCGACGTCCTATAGTTAAGTGTATCAATCTTTTGGTTTGTAGTGGTGCGAGGGTTTACTTTTTTGGACAGGTAGCTACGAGGTTCGGGTTCTGTTTTGCGGTTTTTGTACCTATCGGTTTTGTGGATATTTGTTTCTGGAGAGAGGTGTGGTATCGAGCTGTGAGCATGTGAATTAGTGTGTGGCACTAGTCTCTTATTCTGCGTTGTCTTTGTAGACGAACTGGTAGCCGCATTCTTCCTGGAATTGAGACTACTTGGACTGGTGAATACTGGGTGTGATGTGCTGTAGTTTGTCCCTGGGGTACAGGGATCGTTATCAGAGGAATCTAGATCTACGGTCGATTTCCTTCTTAGTGTACGGCTATACGGTGAACTATTTTTGGACCTTACATTTTCACACAGGTTCGTTTCCGAATACGGTGTGCTTTGTATAGAAAGATCCACACCCTTTTGCTCTGCCTCAACAGAAGTGTGGACGCCCACGGGTGTTGTAGAGGAGCTGGGATTTACAGTTTTCGAATCAGTCATATAAGTCATTCTTTGGATAGGTGTCTTGTCACGAGCTAATTTAATCATATGGTAACGTGCATTTTTCAGTAGTGTTTGCCTACTGTAAAAGATGTCAGCATTAGACGACGAGTCAAATTTCAACACAAGTGGGCAAGATTTATTTTTATGAGACTTTCTTAGTCGATGGCAGCTGCAGGAGACATTATTCATAGAGCATGCATTCAGAATAGTGCTTTTGACCTTGTTAATCTGTGCTTTTTCCGGTATATTATACACAATTATGTTCTTCTCGCGCACTACACATTGATATACTTCAGTTGCAACGTAGTTTATCAGGTTTGCAGTTTGTGGTAACTTACTAGGTGAAGTACTATTACTGCCGGTTTCACCAGGTAGTGCCAGTTTTGATATCTTAACTTCAAGCGCCTTAATAATAGAAAATAGTTCTTCGATTTTATCTTCGCAACTAGGTGTAGAACAAGAAACTGGATTAGTGCTAGGAGTCAAAATGTTTGCCGTGTAATTCATATCACAAGACGTTTTGCAGGTGTCTACGAGGCCTAGATCATTGCATGTAGTATCACTATGTATACCATCCATGATGTTGTTTACTACGCAAGCAGGTAAGGGGAGTTCAACGTCCGGACTTAACGTATCTAATGCAGCAGATCTGTATTTAGTTGTAAAATCACTGGATGTAGTGCTCACACTTCCTGCAAGCCTATTTATTCTGTCCGGTTTGTGTTTTTTACTGGGATTTGAAGCAGACAGTGGAGTTAGACGCTTAGTTTGGACCATTGGCATTTAGAACAGAGTTAAACTTCTTAAATATAAGAGAATGAGCAAAGTGTCTGTAAGGTCCGTTTTAGGGTGTTGGAGATGTAGATTGTCTAGTTCGGTACGCAATTAGCAGTTTATGCGGATAAAAATACTGAAATAGAGTATGAAGACACTCTTAACAAATACTATAAATGCAAAGATGCGATAAGCAGTAGCACTTAAGTAGACACTAACTATACTGGACAATTACAGCCGGAAAAGTTATATTTTATGAAAAAATAGAACTAAATATTTAGTACTACCCTTGAGAGACCTATTAAAAAGCCGCCTACAGAGTAAAAAAGACTTGAGTAATAACAGGTGACTCATAGACTGAGTGAAGTAATGACCTATTCTTAGTGGAATATTAGGGCTTCGACAATTTCTTTAACTAAATGCGACATAACCTTGGAATGTACTCAGCTTTGTGTTCATGTAATTTTGCTATCTTCTTAGGAGCTACAGCATCTAGGCACAGAGTAACATTCCTGTAAAAGAGGGATGCTGAGGTTCTTAGGGTGTTGGTTGAAAAAAGCTTTCCCACTGGTAGCACTGAATGAGTTCTTGCACTATTACTTGTAACTATGGTATACAATGCTCCGTGAATCGTGCTTAATTCCTTTCTTTTTTATGACGAAATAGGCGAAGAGCATTGTGCCATTCTGTGTCGCTCCTGGTAAATTTCGTTGACAATATGGGTAGTGATAAAACACATGGTCTGACATGTTATCGCCACAGGAAAGTCTGGGCGTATTCATCTGTAACACTCAATGGTGATAAGTATTTCGCCGAAGATTTGGAGCACCGGAACCATTTGATCAGCTGATGTTTTGAAGAATAAAGGCCGTTGCAATTATTGTAGAAATAGTTCCAGACGACGTGTGTGCAAACCATTTAGCTAATAATACATTAATCTTGTAGGTTGAAAATTTTGCTCTATAAACACACACCGTGAGAGTTCAGTGTATGTGTCGATGAAGGTTGATGTAGTGGAACATGTACTGCACTCAGTATTTCATTTTTGACCTTACTGACTGAGGAGGAGTTGTATATCGAAATGAAGCACACTCCACCACGCCTGATGTCTTCATTTACACTGTATAGAGTATAGATCCACGTCTATGGTGGAAGATGGGAACCATGACCGGTGCTACAGTAGGTCTGGCTACTAATACCGGTGTTCTTAGTCCAGATATTACATTGATCATGCCACAATAATTCAAAACATTGACATCTGCAGCTTTGAGAGACAATAATTCCAGTGCATTTTAGACTTTGGCCTGCTGAGATGAAGTTGTAGGCTTTATCACCCAGGTGAGAAAGGGTGCTGTGAATTTTACTGCTTCAGTTAGGTTACCTAGTATGCTTCTTATAGGGGCAGGCTAGTGTGTGGAAAGCTTTTTCTGAGTCACGTCTCACAGAAATAGTGCTTGCTATATATCAGAAAGGTTTTCCACATTATTTCAAACTGGGAGAGATGTGTAATCAAACAGGCCTAGTTTATATGGAGTACATTTAATTGCGTTTGATTGTCTCTTATTCCACCATGGTTTTAACCTCTTCACTAGTCGTTCCCTGTAAATTTTTATTTTTAATGACTACGTTGCTTTTATTTTAATAATCAATTCACTAGTATCACTCTCACATGTTCCTTTTGTACGTTTTCTCACCCTCTTCACACCTTTCACATGGACACTTAACCAACTTTCTTCTCTTTTGATAACTCGATCAAATTGTAACCCTTTCTTCCTTTGTGCCGTTGAGTATTACATTATTTATAACTTTTGTTTTTTACTTTTGAAGCCACTTCTGAGTGATTATATCAATTATGTCACCCTCCTCTCTATTGCCCAATAATAGAGTACTATACATTTTTGGTAAATATAGTTAGGACTGTACAGTGCATGGAGATATTGTTGTCCATAAAGATACTTTTCTTCGCCGAATTGTCATTTATTTTCCATAAATATATTGACACATTTCCATTGAATTTCTCCTTTGTCCATCTAATGTAGTGTATGAATAACCTTCTAGGGTAGAAAACAAAAAGCGAGGAAACTATTTTAAGACTGTTGCAACTTTCTGCATGTTCTGGAAAATGTCCCAACTGACTATCACTCAATTATGCTACCAGGTTCAGGTAGTTGAATCACTTTAAATCTTTTATTCAGGATATGTTGACTGAATTGAATAGTTTCCCATTCATACAGTTATTTGCTCTGTAACACACTTAAGTAGAACTGAAAATGAGGCAGGTAGCTTCGCATTGATCAATTTCTTTAGTGTTTCGCAGAAAAATATTTGCCGAATATAAATGAACTGTTCAAAAATTCATCTTTTGATAATTATCGTGTTAACTCTGATGTATTAATCACCTTTTCATACTGCCTCATATGACAATTTATGTCCTTCAGTGTAATCTATCTGTATATCAGAAATTGTTTACTTCTCAATAAAATTATGTTGAGTTTTGTTGTTTTCGAAACTTCTCACTACTGGATGCGATTGGTTAAGAAGTCATACAGCATTGTACACCGCCGGTATCTTTGTTCTTCACATTTTTGGGAAGATTATCCGTAAAGTTATAAACATGAGGTTTCCGTTATTACGAATTATTTGCAGGCTACCACATTTCCAAGTTAATGGATGTTGTATTGAATCTAGCACTTATTTTCGTATACTTCCATAATTTTCTTTGTTCCTGCTTATTTCTACTAGCATTAGTGGATTTCACTACTCATCCTCTAATTACATCATTCAAATCTTCGTAACAGTTGTTCTGAGTACCAGTCAATAATTCACGCAATTTATGTATGTACCGGGATTCTCAATGAAGTTATTGCCGTAGGTGTTACAAAGCCTAGTAACGAAACTCCCGCGACCAATTATCAATGTTTAGATAACCCCAAGCTATTATCAATCAGTCAGACCTATATTTTATATCCTCACTTATAGTTAGTATATTCCACTGAACTTCTGGATATCAGGTAGTCCTATTCATATAGATTAGTCCTAATAATACTTGCTCATGTATTCCAGAAACTCATTTCGGTAACAACCTAGGGAGTGTTTCAGCTTTGCATCCTTCTGAACTTTAATGCTATCTTTTATTCACTTGATAAGATCTTGAGATCGTTTGTTTATTATAGGAGGTCCGATGATCTCCAAGAACCTACTGCTTATAGTTTATCTTCGTATGTCAAGGTAAACATAAAGTTTTTAAGATGCGGAATAGATCACTAGTAGCGGTACGTCCAACGTTTGCGTTACATTTTTGCGTGATTCGTTACATAAAATTTATCTTGTTGTAATCCTTGCACAAGTACTCTACTACTTCCATACCTATAACTATTAACTCTCATATCAAATAGTTATGGTTAACCAAAGTAAAAGCAGCGAACTCAATCTCCTGTAAATCTGATGACTAATCTTAAGTCGTTGATTGCTACATCAAGCAACACACTCCCTACAAATGGTTATAGTGAGCCACAAAACTCACTTGTATGTCGTAAGCGTCGAGCTGAAACTGAGGATAAAACTATACTGACAGCTAGTATTAGCACTACTCCCAAAAATTCAGTACCCTCTGCTCATACAGAAACCCTCCCTTCACCTTATGTACTTATCGAAAAGCTCCAGCCTTCAAGCTCTGTTTCAGAACTATCTTCTGAAATAGAACTCCTAAAGTTGTCTATAGAAGAAATTAAGGCCGAGTTAAGGGAAATAAAAAACAAGTCAGTAAATCCAGGAATTTCCGATACCAATACCAAAATATCCAAATTATCAGATCAGATCAGCGATATCAGATCGCAGGTCTGTGAACTGACACCTTTAACTATCCTCATGAGAACTGTAGACCTTAACAAACTTGACACGGAATCGGTATCTAAGGTGGATAACCTCATTAACTTTGTTACTACAGAAGTAACAAAACGACTCGATGCTAAACTAAATGCTATCGTCTACAACGTTCCGGACAATGAGGCACTAAAAAAGGTACAGCGCATCTTACTTAGTGAGGCGAAAATGCCCAACTCCAAGACTAAGTGCTACAGGCTGAAGAAGAGTCAACATGACAAGTGTTGTCCTATTCGTTTTCAGTTCGAAACACCGGCTGAGGCCAGAAAATTTACCCACTCCCAACACACCCTATCGCGAGCCAGAAATTACAAACTAATAAAGGTTGCGGTGGACAAGACCGTCATAGAAAGGCGCGTATATAATTATCACACTGAGTCTAATTGTGGAATAAACAATAGGACATTGCAAGCAGCAATTATATCCAATCCTATGAGAGACACCGTAGAATCCACCGCACCACCCCTCTCTAACCACACAAAATTATCTTCTCAGAGAGCGACACCAACCGAAAGGCCGCTAAATTGTAATCAAATAGACAATAAAACTATGCCACCTATCACCGTAGATTTAGACATGTCACTAAATAATCCAAGAAAAAAGTCAAAACCCCCGAAAGTTGACCCTGTCCTCTCCTAGCCATAAGTCCATTGGTAAAAAAGAGAAGAATATGACCCCAAATCATGCCAACAACAACAATGGCAGTATAAGTAAGCCCACATTCCCCACGGCCAATAGTATTGGCACCCACAACGTGCGAAATAGCACCATGGCCCACACTGATAACCAACGCCAAAACAATGCCACCCTCAAGAGTACAAGTGACAATAGTCAGAACTCGACCACCAACATCTCAGGGCATTCACAGTATGGCACACAAATAAATTTTGATCGGATATACGGTACAAGTCTGCTGGGAACTAACCCACAAAGCAGTACATACGAAACCCTTACAAGGACACCACTAGTACCTAACAATAGGCGGAATAATAGACCATGGTCTTCACAAGGTCCCAATCATTTTTTATCCCCTGCGTCCCTGTCAGCGTTGTAAAAACAGCTGGTAGGGATGCTAACACTCCTAAACCGCTAGTGCTGGCTCCCCCTTTGCATGAATGTAGGAACAGTCTAGTTCGCCCGTATCCACTAAGCACACTTGGTACATGCACAGGTTTAAGTCAAATAAAGATCCCTACCCCCGTTTCTAGCTTAACTAAAAATAAAAATGCCTTAGCCTATAGCACATCCAGTACTCCAACGCTCAATTCTTCACCGAAAACAGCACACACCAACTCGATAGACATAGGTGAACATGATGCTGAAACTCCTCTTAACATAGGGTCGTCATGTCAAACAGTACTACTGGGTGCTGAACCACATTCGGGGCTGATTAACGAACTTAAGTACTTCAAATGCTATTTCAAATCTCATCTTTACCTAATCCTCATAAATGCTAGATCCGTTCTAAACAAACTACCGATGCTCAGAGCACTCACAGTAATATACAAACCCCCTATAATTGTCATCACTGAATCCTGGTGTAACTCGAACATACTGGATGAAGAGATAAGCTTAGATAACTATACACACTTTCGGTGTGACAGGGAAGGTAGTAAGGGAGGGGGTTGTCTTATGTACTTTCTGAATGCACTTACTGTATCACGGCTAGAAAGTAGTACACTTAACATGCCTGAGACTTTATGGGTTAACTTACACTTAAATAACGCAATAGTATTAATTGGATGCACCTACAGAGCACCTGGCACCTTTAGTAATTACGAGACCCAACTTATTAATACTCTAGAACAATTATCCACCCTCCACTACGATCATAAGATCCTATGTGGAGACTTTAACTTACCAGAAATCAACTGGGAAATACCCACAGGTCCAACTAAACTTGATAAGTTCTTAGACACACTGGATATACTTGGCTGGAAGCAGACTGTCACAACCCCTACAAGAGGTAATAACGTACTAGACTTAATCTTCTGCCACAATATAAGTCCCCTTTCTACCCTAGTAGGTTCTGAGTTTTCAGGGAGTGACCACAAAACAGTGCTGTGTGCACTGCCACTTCCGTCAAGTAGCAATGCAACCCATACCCCTACTTCACAACAAATAACTTAAAGGAACTACAGTAAGGCAGACTGGACTCTAGTAAAATCAATGCTAAGATCCTCAGAATGGAGTGAGTACTTCTATACTGAAAGCCTCTCGAAAGCTCTAGACATCTTTTACTACAACTCCAACACATGCTTAGATGCTGTCATCCCATTTCAAACACTAAAGTTTTCCCCACATAGAAAGACATTCATAAAGCCAAAGTATCGTAGGAAACTGAAAAGACTGTCAACAAGTTACTTCAGGCGACACGACTTTAGTACACTAGGGTCAATACTTAGTACTCTTAGCTCCATCTCGCAAGCTCATAACTTGCGTATGAGAAATGAAGAATGCACGGCAATAGCCAGCACCACCAGAGTAGGTGCTCTCACAGAAATACTAAAGAAACGAATGAATCGCCAAAGCCATAAAATTTCTCTCCTTATAAACAAGGGCAAACTATACAGCAACCATGCAGACATGTGTGAACTGTTTAATGAGACGTTTGCAGCTAACTACCTTAAGCCTACAAGTCCACTTCTCGGTTTACAATCTAAAATAGAACTCCCTTCATCTTCAACGCTGAAACAAATCACTACAGTTCATTTCACTTACTCTAATATTAACCAAGCCGTTAATACTCTTAAAAGCTCTAGTAGTGCCGGTTTTGACGGCATACCATCGTATCTTTATAAACACGGTGGTTCTGACATTTCCGTTTTATTACTTAAGATTTTTACAATGTCCCTAGAAAGCCAAACCTATCCAGATAAATGGAAAACGACATTTATAGTACCTAAACACAAATCCGGATCAAAAACTGAAGTCAACAACTATAGGCCAATCAATATTACACCCATAGTATCTAGAATCATTCAACGAATAGTTAAAGATGATATCCTCAAACATATGCTCAGCTGCAATATTCTAAGTCCAAACCAACATGGATTCCTAAAATCCAGATCATGCATGACATGTCACCTTGACTTCTTTAACTATATAACTAGCAGCCGAGACAAACAACAACTAGTACTAGTCATCTACTTCGACATATCCAAAGCCTTTGACCGCGTTGACCATTTGCTTCTAATAAATAAGCTAAACTCTTTAGGAATAAGTAACCCATTATTAGGATGGATTGAATCATTCCTTAACAATAGGTCCCAAGTAGTTAGACTGGGTTCTGTAAACTCTAAACCTAGTCCAGTCACTTCTGGAGTAGTTCAAGGTAGCGTCTTAGGCCCCCTCCTATTCACTCTATATGTCAACGACATATGCAGCTGTTTCTCACTTGGCAAACCATTCATCTTTGCAGATGATCTTAAAGTAGCTTACACATTCCACTGTGATGACTTAGGGCGCTTTCAGAAAGCTGTTCAGGAAGAACTAGATCGAGTAACCGCATGGTCCTCCACATGGAACCTAAAATTCAACCTTAAAAAATGTGGTTGGATCTGTTTCGGTGCACCCTCAATAAATATTAAAGTGGTACTTGAATCTATTGACTTGCCTAAACTCCAAAGTGTTGTTGACCTAGGACTCAGGTACTCTAGTGACTTGACATTTTCTGAGCAAGTGGCGACACAGACGCGTAAATCGAGGATGCTCCTAGGATGCATACTCAGGATTTTCCACAACTACGAGGCGAAGCTATTATTATATAAAACTTGTGTCAGACCACTACTTGAATATTGTCCATTTATTCTCAGCAGCACTCGCGTAAGTGACAAACTTAAAATAGAAAGTGTCCAACGATACTTCACGTCTAAACTACTAGGATTTGACTGCGAAAAGGACTACACATCAAGGTGTATAACTCTAGGTATCGACCCACTCTGGATGAGACGACTGAGCATTAACCTAACATTCTTCTTTAAAGTCTTGCATAAAATATCATTCTCAGACATTAAGGACATACAATTCGCGCAAGAAGGCTCTTACGATCTGCGTAACCAAAATTGCACAGTGACAATAAAAGCCTTTAAGTCAACACTCCGCGAAAACTTCTTCACAGTCATGTATTCTAAAATATGGAACAATCTGCCCCTAGATATCAGGAACTGCAATACAGTTTTAAGTTTCAAACGCTCTCTGTACACACTGTTTCACTCTAACGACTATATAAATAAACTATTTATTCCTAGAACGAATCAACTATTAGTCTACTACAGTACCTAAACGCGCTTAAATACCCTTACTTCCCTAAAGACTATAAATAAACTAGTAGCATAAATGCATAAAAAGACTATTTCACTCTACCGACTATATAAATAAACTATTTATTCCTAGAACGAATCAACTATTAGTCTACTACAGTACCTAAACGCGCTTAAATACCCTTACTTCTCTAAAGACTATAAATAAACTAGTAGCATAAATGCATAAAAAGACATAGTAGAAACAAATTTTTGTTCATCAAATTACAATGTACAACGAATATAATCAAAACTTTTAGACTCCACCTGGTTTTTCTTTGTCCTCTGGTACATTTCTGTTGTATTTACTTTGTAGTACAAGTTGCATTGATCTACATTCCGACTGAAGCTGAGAAACAATTGAAGTCACTTACTCATATATCATCCCTCAAGGTTTGGCTAGTAATGGCTCAGCATCCTTGATGAAATCCACTGTCACCATAACTAGACGCTGTACAGCATCTTATACAAGCACTGCCAACGATCTAAAATGGTTTTTATATGGCTTTCTACATGTTTATCAACTTACTCGTACGGAGCAACCATGCCGTGACAAATGGCGGGCTATGGGTGACTTGAGTGCAGTAAAACAAATCTGCTTGACAATGACCAATACTAATCTGCATTCAGTTGAATTCACATCTGGTATTACTTGCAAAAAAATGATGTCAAAATCATAAAAATTAATCACTCATTTTAAATTAATACACAATTTGAACATAAAACAAGATACGATGCCGCACACAACAAAGTTATATGGAGGAATTGACTTCAAGCTTTATTTTTTTCCCAAATATTTGTAATTTATCCGACACGTACTTGGGTTTTTTTGTTAATGCGAAGACAATATTTCTATATTTCTTTATGTGCTCCATTGAACGACTAACTATCAGAATGTGCTCACTAACTGATGTCAGAGAGGACAGCAACCATGTAATTTCACTATAAATCAAATTCATGTAATTTAAATAATACTTATCCATGCCTGTACAACTGGTGTGTCCTACATTGATAGGAAATATATATTATTATCAATTTTACAGGCGTGGATAAGTATTATTTAAATTACACAAATTTGATTTATGGTTAAATTACATGGTTGCTGTTCATTTTGTCCTTAGTTTGTGGGAGCAATCTGCTAACTTGTTATTCAGTGGAGCACATCAAAAAATATAGGAAAATTTTCTTCGCATTAACAAAAAACCCAAGTACGTGTTGGATGGATTACAAATACTTGGGAAAAAAATAAAGCTTGAAGTCATTCCCCCATATAACTTGGGTGTGTACGGCATCGAGTCTTATTCTTCATTTACATCCAAGATGGGTGTTAATTTAAAATGAGTGTTACATTTACGTAGTTTTATCAGTATTTTCATTGTAAGTAACATCAAAAGTGAATTGCACATGATGCAGACTAATATTGGTCATATCCAGGCAGATTTGTTTTACTGCGCTGAGGTCAATCACCATTTGTCGCTTCATCGTGTTTTGTACGAGTAAGTGGATTAACATGTAGAAAATTATTTGTAAACCATTTTAGGTCATGGATGCTGCTAGTATGGGATGCTATATAGAGTACTGATATGGTGACAGGGAATTTTTCAAGGATGTTGAGTTATTACGAGCCAACAACATGAAGGATTATGTGGTATATGCAAGCAAGTGGCTTCAGGTCCCGTTCAACTTCAGTCCTATTGTAGATCTGTGCAACTTCCATGTCGTATTTCGTCGCGAGGACGGCAGAACCTGGCTTATATAGAAGGAAGTCAACATCCAGTATTGCATTAGTTTTAAATTCTGCCTTCCAGTCAGGATCCAACTGTAATCAAGGAACACTGAAGATCTTTACATAGGCTTTGAAAAATCAAGAACTTTGTTTTCTTACAAGTAACAAAGCCCTTATGAATAAGCAAGACCACAGAAAATGAGTGAAATTCTAAAACTGCTTTCAGTGCTGACAGTCAAGCCATAGTCACTGAAAGGACAATTGTATAACAGTTATGACCACTTTTGAAGAAGTTTACTGATGAAAATACCTTCACAAATATCACGACTCTCAAATCTATATTTTTTCACTCCTTTGTTCCTCTAGTGGAACAAACATCTTCAAGCATTAAGCTTTAAAAGTTCAGTGGTGTGTTCGAAGTTACGCGGTAAGGCTGCTAGCCTTACACCCGAACTTCCTACTTTTCCGGTTGTACCACCAACTAAGAGAGGTTTAGAACTGCACTGGACATAGATCGAATCGATGCATATTGTACTAGAATTGGGGTTAGGTTGAGGCCAAAGTATAGTTTAAGATCAGATTGGGATTCGGGTGCATGACAGCTAGTCAAAAATTACAGTTAGGAGTTATCGGTTTGGAGTTTAGTTGAAGACACTTTCTAGATTAAGTCTTTTCCTTGGTCAACATTTGTTATCAGCGCTTAACTCAGTTGCTTTCTTCTTATTGAAATTTACCTCTTTAACACAAATTTTCTGTTTAAGATCATAGGTAAACTCGTTCAGCTGGAGTCCTACAGTTTCACAGACACTAGATCTGTGCGAATTTCACTACAAGGCGAATAGCAGCAGCCTTGAATACCAAAAGGCTACTGAAAGCAGGGAGGGTAGGTGGACCAGACATAATACCTCAAGAAGCACTGAAAACTGACTCTGAGAACACAGCAGGTGTGTTCACACCACCATTGAAGAAAGTCTTGAAGGAAGGTAGGGTACCGGATAGTTGGAACTACTATCTCATCACACTACTATGGAAGAGCGGCCTAAGCATTTGCAAGAACTGGTGCAGAGTCATTTTCCTGTCCACGTTAAAAGAAAAACTTAGACACATTCTCCTGGGCGGATTAAAAAATTCTGTGAATTCACAACTCAGCACGGTTAGGTACTTGCGCTTACTTCATTGTTTAATTTACGTATAAGCGTACACTACTCACGCGGTAATTTAAACCTCTAAGTGATATAATAGACTCGGGTATAAAACTAATTCACTTGATTCACCGAATAAATCCAACGACACATCATTTTTTCCCTGCGTCAAAATACCATGTATTGTCAGTTACGCAACCGACCGATTAAAGTTTTCCTGAAAAGTAAGAAGAGAAGTAAAGTACCAGTGATGTTTTAGGATGCGGCAAACCTTACATCAAAGCGACCAATCACAAACAAGGATGCCAGTTGTTTGTCGCATGGGCTGTGTTAATGCTGGTGAGCACTGAATCGTTTGTTTACGTGAACTGGTCCCCACATTGGTGGTAGACAAGAAGGCTGTCATTGCTTAATCGTGTTCCGGTTGGCAGCAGATTGGAGAAATGCTACCCAGACTATTGTTGTACATAATATTAACGTTTATTAACAGACTTTGACACTTATTTACCATCGTAAGTCTGTTTAATTATCACCTATAAAATAAATAGTCGTGTTGTCCAACCGCTTTGTGTTGTTCTGCGTCGGTTACAGTGCATAGTATTCTGCGTATTAAGCCTAGTCTTCCAAAACCAGCGATAGGTCAAGGACCTCCACGAGCTGAGTACTTTACAGGCGGGAAAATAAAAAATGCCCATCAAGTTGCTATCAAATTACGAATACCTGTATTGCATATCTGATGATTGTAACTTTGTAGTCCATTTCTAAGATGGTTTGATGACAAGTTGTATTTTCCGTGGTTTTTAAATGAATTTTCCTCCCGACATACATGTTATCGGTGGCATTGTATTCCGGAACTGCGTTGCATTTGCTTCCCTTTTACCAGAAAATGTCGCTCAACCATGATACTTGCGCAATGTGACTGAATAAAGTATGTGGTAAGTTCAAAAGTTAAACGTATAAGTTTGGAATTTTATGAAATCATGTTAGTATATTTGACCTATTTACTGAGACGTGACAATAACCATCTGATAAAGCAGGTGCCAACACATCAAGAAGGGATATGCATAATTACCCATCTTGCTCTTGGTGTGCTACACTAAACGTAATATGCATAATTATCCAACCAAGCAGCACACCACTCGATATGTACAAAACAAAATTCAAAAAGTCTCAGCTCCACCGGGAAGTACATTTTGTGGAACAAAAAGTTAGGGTTATTTAGGGAAGAGAATTTAGGATGTTTCCAGACAGCATGGTTGAAATTAGGACTCTGAGTTTGTGCGCGTTAACACCACAAGGAGTGATTACGGTGATGTCATATGAACCTGGTCGGATGCGTACCCACTAAAATGATGCTAAATACACAAATGGTATTGGCAGGTGAACTACACGTTTATCGAGGTAATATAATTATATGAATTGGTTCGCAGTTACTCAGGTTCCAGACCGAAAAGAATCAAAAATTCACCGGTTACTGAATTATTAATACTTTTCTGCATGTTTAACTGGATACTAACTCCTGTGGTAAGCCTCTTGCAGATTATATTGCTTGAAACATCGTTTACGGTAAACTAACTAAAGTTTTATAAGCCATGTTTATACTCTTGTGAGTAGCCCACCATATCGACCGAATGTAACGCAACACTCAGTTGTTACGCTTATTTTCAATAAATTCAAATAATAATGGTTACTAGAATTATGCCATATAAATTGCTTTAGCTTATGCAGAGTATACTTACAGTCAATATTCTCTTATCTTCCCTTGTATATATATCTTGTGTTACTGAAAAATTTTAAACATGTCTACTCCATGTGTGCATTATTATCATATTGATGAAAGACGCTATAGTCAGTTTCAAGGTCATGATGGGTTCCTGCGTCTACTGGTTATATGTTTTCGTGAATTCGTTTTCCATTGAATTTTAAAGGTTTTTTTGAACGTTTTGCTTGTTTTGGAGTATGTAGGTCAGTTTTTTGTCACTGGATGCTACTAAGACGTTTATTTTTAGCTTGCAGTTCCCAGTTTTTATGTTGGTAGTTAAGGATTATGGTAAATCTGCAATCATTGAGCCAATTCACGTATACTATGCTAATATAGTAACTTTTCTCAGTAATTAAACGCCTTAACTGTTCTGCCATTGTTGGATCAAACAGTGACAGAACAGTTACGGATTATTTGCTGAAGGTAGAACTGTGCGCTGGTTTATCATCATGACTGGCACCAATTCAGCACCTTGTTCTTATTCTACGCATTATCAGAAGTAGCTTATCAGCCTTATTGCAGCCCTTCTAGTCCAGGTTCTGCTCCTCCCAAGCTTACCATAATGCTGAATTAAATCTCACTAATTCCAACGTTCTACAGTCAGTAAATTCTGGATCTTTTCTTAAATAGACTCTTTAATGTCACAGTCTAGAACTCAGTTTTGGTTTTCAGCATGACTGACACTAATTCAACACCATGTTCTTTTTGTAGACATTTTCAGGAGTAGATGAGCACCTACTGGTTTTGCTTATCGGCTTTATTTAAACCCTTTGAGCTCATCCTCAGTACGGACTATCTTAACTTCAGAAGAAAAAGACTTAATTTAGCACATAGTGGCAATTTTTTTGAGCTTAAATTTGGAAATTATATTTGGAAGCTGTAGTACAATGTCACTGCAAATCTGTCAAGTTAGGTCCACTGGTAGCACCCTGTAAATAAGCAAAATAAAATATCAGTTGATGAAACATTGTGCTCATCACATTCTCAGCATTTACATTTAGAAAAGTTCGCTTACATAACTGCCACTGTTATATCCCCTGCTATCTTGGTATTTTAAGCGTCCCAAGCTTACTAAACTATACCTCCAAAAGTGCATTCATACCTCACAAACTTATATTCCATAGGGCCAGATGGGTCTTTTTACCTGAATCAAGCCGTTAGGATGTGTTGGATTCCTTTCAAAGAAATAATGAACAATTTAGTTGTTACCTTCATAAATGCATCTAAAGCTTCCTTAAATTGCATCCATGTATAAAATACACAGCAAAGCATTATCCTTTGGAATGTAGCTGTTACATCACACAATATAGATGACACATTCCGTGAAGTAGACGCAGTAGGAGTACTTTGCAACATCATTTAATGGTTCTAACAATTCCTAACGTGCACAACACAATGATTTCAAGTAAATGAACAGTTGTATGCATTTCATTGCTTATATACCACTTTTGTGACATAGGAAATTTACTTTATTTATGTTGACCTAGTATGTGCAATTCCCACAGGTCACTAAACTGAAAACTTAAAAAAGTAGATCACTTAATACATACATATATCTACATGTCCAAAATTAGACACATTATACGTTTAGCAATTTTTATTGAATTCTATTCCCATAGTAACAAAAAATGCATACATCCTATTTTGGACTTAAAATAAATGCATCAAAATTATCGTTAACTTATATTCACTTACTAGACATTCCCATATATCTCAATGTACTTTAAATACTACAAATGCATCCAAATAGCGTGTGACTATCACACTACACTCACACCAAAAAAATTAACACGCCGTTATATTATGGTAAGTTAAGACTGACTTTAAACTGACTGTAACTTTCCGTGTCAAAATAAAGAGACTGACATTTTTACTTATATTTTAGACCAATAAGAAGCCAGCTAGCCAACAGCCAATCAAAATCTGCCTATATCGCTTTTCCATATTGATGATGCCTGTCTACTTGAGTCCCTCATGTTCAAAAATGAGAATATATATTATTATTATCTAGATGATTCAGTTTGGTATAATAATTTTGGCCCTGAGTTTATTTTGGTACCGTGGAAGGTACACTACAGCATATCACAATGACACTGGACCTGAGATATTCATGGCGATTACTATTGTGCCATTGAATTAGATAAGATAACTGCCTTCATAATGTTGCTTCCTGCTGTGAAGATTTTCCTGATTCAAAGTAATGTATAATGAATAATGACAAATTAAGGAAAACAAATTACTGGCGTAAATCAACAATCAGCAGGCAATTAAAAGATAAAGTATGAATGGAGGATATCAACTAAAGTAGGGAAATCATTCTGTATAGTTTTATTTAGCAGTAAAACATCGCTATTGGAACACCTGTTTTAACTTACACTGGTACAGAATCCAGATTCATCAATAGCAGAAATACTAACAGACAGTGTGTCAGGACAGCGATCTATCACTGTTGGCCGTAAAGTCATGGTTGGTGTCCTGACATTATATTGTGACTGGAGAGTTTTTGACTGATTTATTTTGGAGGATCTCAAGGTCATGAAGTAATCAAATTATTACCGTTCCCTTGGGTTCTGAGTGGAACATAATGTTTCAAAATCACGTCCCTAATTCTTCCTATTCTCAGATGTCTTCTTTAACTGTCCCCACTATTGCCCCTAGTCTCTGACCTCCTCGTATGATCTCCCCAAGCCAACCACAGAAACACTACTAACTCTTCGTTTCTCATCCCGGCTCCACCCAATCGATTGCTTGATCGCTATGTCATTCAACCGTCTCTTCAGCGTTTACCCAATTTATCTTCATTTTCTTCTACATGTTGTTGAGCAATAGACTCTTGCTCCCGTCGTAGCTAGAGCCCCTTGTTGCTAACTCTTTTCCGCCGCTCGGTATTCAATATGGAGATATGATAATAATCTGCAATGGCCTGCTGGAAATGCTTTCTGTGATTCACAGTCCAAGTTTCTGGCCCATATGGAAGATCGGACCGACTTGACACTGGTGTCGAAAATCCTAACTTTGTTCTAAATGCTGTGAAGTAAGAAAGATTTGCAAACTGATTTCATATTGATGAACGCCTGTTTTGGCGTTCTAATTATGGCCTTGATATTCTCATCCGTTCCACCAATAGTTGAAAAGATACCCCCTAGAAAATTGAAGGAAGTGACCTATTTCAAATCCCTCCTTTTGGTGGTTATTACAGCCGGTGTTTTGCTTTTGGGCTTTTGTCTTCACCTCACTAGCTATGTGCACCTGAATTCATACCCGGTTGCTTCTTTTCCCGACTTGTTGGTTTTCGCCCCCCCTGAGTCTTCGAGTTTGTTTGGCATTAGATATATATCATCTGCGAAGTCCAAATCTCCTAGAGTCTCCTCATTGGTCCAGAGTATTCCTGTCCTCTTGCTCCCCACAGTCTGACACGTGACTGATTCCACCACAATCATTAATATCATCAGGAATAATACGCAGCCTTGTCTTATTCTTGTATTCACTTTAAAGCCCTCGCTGATTTTTCCGTTGTGGATCAATTGGCATGTGGTACTGTCATATAGCCAGCTGCTGGATGGGGTTGATAGAGATTTTGGCACTGCGCGCTATAGTCTTGAAGCGGTTCTCAAAGTACTTCATGGTCGACACTGTCGAGAGCCTTTCGAAGAAGGTGAAGCTGAGTTGGAGATATAAATACAGTTCTACTTCCCGTTCATTAATCACCAGTAGATTTTCTATTTAATCCGCCTTTCTTGATTTCAGCCTGTTCCGGCTTGAGTTCTAAATTCAGTACTTATCTTAATCTCTCCAGGATCGCGAGACCTAATATTTCGACTGGCATGGACAAGAGTTTTAACACACATCAGTTCCTGCAAAGACCTAACCAAGCCGCTTTTCATTGATAGTTTGACAAGGTAGCCATCCTCTCAATCCGTTGGCACCTTTCCCTCTTTAATGAAGTCAGCATATCCACTGCAGACTGTGGGTCCGCTTTCAGAACTTCTGAGGAACTCCGCCTGGTCCCGCCACTTTCCGAACTTTAATGTCTTGATCGCATTTAAGATTTCCACTTTTGTCGGAGGACTGGTGTCCAAAGGCAATTCCATGCGCGCTGCTGGTGCTACTTCCGGACAACTTGCAGCCAATGCTCGATTCGAGAGTCCTTTGAAGTGATCAGCCCAAAGGTTTATCTGTCTCTCCGCCTTGGTAATTAGTTTTACTTGACCATCCTTTATTGATTACATTATTATTATCTGAGTTATTCTTTTCTCGGAAACAGACCCGGTCACCTTAAATGATGTTCTCAAGTTTCCTTTACCTTCGATCTGTTTGTAGTAACTTGTTCGGCAATTGAAATCGAAAATGATACAGAAGTCTATAAACAAATGTTTTACAATAAATATACTGTACTTTTATTCGTATCCTTTCGTCTTCTTCCAAGTTGTACACGATTGAATCACTCACGCCTTCGAGTTGCCCGCCTATGGCCACCAAGACCAACGAATCAACGTTCAATGTTCACGTTCGTTTACAGGTAGATTCGAGGGTCTTTTGGGGTGTTCAACCCATTATTGCATTCGCCCCACTTTTTCGGCAATTGTGTCCCTTCTACTGTTTCTTCGCCGGTTTCACCTGAGTTTATCTCGTCTCGAAAAGCGTCTTTCTCATATAGTATAGCAGTCAGACGTTCCCCTTACCTACAGTCTGTTCTGATTCAGTTTTCAGTGTGTCCTAGCACTCTTCTTCACTTTTTATTCAGTGCGATGTACATTGAGCTCGGCTTCTTCTGTCGTCCATCTCTGCATTCGGTCATCTTATGTTCCACCATCCTCCTCTCTTCTATTAGCTTCCAGGTGTCCGTAGAGAGCCATGCCTTTGTCTTGTCCCTTCTTTCTTCCTGAAGCGGTTGTACATGTTTTCATTGAACATCACCTTCAGAGAGTTCCAACGTTCTTTCACGCGGGTTTTCTCAGTGATGCCATGAAGTGTCTGTGGCTTTGCTGTGAAGACTGCACTGAAGGTATCTTCTATATCTCCATCCCCCAGTTTCTGAGCGTCGAACCTGGATTGTCGTCTGTCTCCAGATGTTCTAAAGGACTTTAACTCGACGTTGAAGGTTTCTTCATTATGATGTAGTTGTGTTTTCTGAGCTGGATTGTTTAATTGAGAAGCTTTCACTGCCCTACTAAGTAGTATCTTCAGCGCATACTTCAATTTGAAGCTAGTAGCATCCTGATAGCCACTCCCTCACTGTGTTCGTGGTTGTCGTCTGGGTGACCGGAGTAGATCACTAACTCTCCAGTTGGCAGTTTTGATAGTCTACATCCATTGCATCTGCTCTTGCATGCTGCTGGAACTTTTACACCTTGCCTCCTCATTCCTTCTGGCTTCTGAACAATATTCGCAGCTTCGAACGTTATGCAGACTTTCCACGTGCCCATGCTTATTTCGCTTTCGTCGAAAGAAGATAAATCGATTGAGTGCTTTCCGATGTCTTCCTTGGGAATTAATCATTTCGTGTCTCGGATCCCAGCGATGTACATGTTCGTTTCTGATATCTTTAATATTTTTGTTTTACTTCGAAGTTTCTGTACGGTGTAGTTTTGCTGCCCCCACATCCAATCCTCCTTGTTTTCCCGGCCTCTGATCGTCAGTTTATTTAGTGACGCAGTAACTAGGCGAGGTTAGTCATCAGGTATAGATAATCTGTTTATTTTATAAAAATCACCGTGGAGTAAACGATGTCTATCTATGTATTCTGAATGATGATGTTATTATCGCGTTTGCTGCAGTTAAAGCTGGCTTTTCTGTCTTACTGGTTGTGGGGAACATTTTCAAGTAACCAGTTAGCTATATTGTCTTGTTTGGAGGCGCAATGTAATCAGTTTACAGGACAACCAACAAAACCAGTAAATTGTATTTGTTCCTATCTATGTAGGACGCACCAGTTTAACAGGCATGGATAAGTATTATTTTGTAACAACAGAAGACAAGGGCCAGGCAACAGATCGTTTATTTAGGAAATCAACACATATTTATAGATTGTCATGTACATGTAAGCAGACAAACACAGTCTTGTGATTGGTGGTTTCTCGCTGAACGTTAATCTTTCACCTCTTTGTGGTCGTTTCTTGAAGTTCAGGTTATCTATCTGCAAGTTGTGTCCGCCTACGCAAAGTCTGCTGTGATTGGTTGTTGAGTCAGTTTTTGTCCTTATTTTTCTCATGACCAATATTGGGAACGTAAACATTGACGTAAATTACTGTCTACCAATTTTGGGTGGCAGCCAGCTCTCACCACAATTTAACACCATTATAACTCATTGAACTCTATGTGAATGCCTCAAGACTTTTTGAAGTACTGTTAGTGTTGTTAACAAGTCAAACTTAACGAGTCCTTACTTAACGGAATTTATCTATATACCCAATGATTCAGTACTGTACTTAACCTGTAACGACAAAACACAAATTTTAAAAAATGTGAACCATATATTTCAATAAAATAAAAGGTAAAGATTATCCAAGGATAAAGGTGTAGAACTTATCTAAGGGATGTAGTTTTATTACAGACTCAAGGATTGTGTGCATAAACAGCACAACGGAAGAGCGCAAAATGACGTTGGCGCCAAATCGTATATGTGCAAATTAAAACAAAACCTTTAACATTGGAATGTGCGCTACAACTTTGGTGCAGCACGTGAAGCTAGGAAAAGTGATGGTGTGCTTTATGCTCACTAGAGACTGGTTAGCACTTCTTATTCACCAGTCAATTATACACTCAATGAATATCACCTTTCCATTCTGCTTTGTGGGCATAAGGTCACTACTGACTTTATTAACCCTCAGATACACAACCACAAGTGGCATGGAATTTCCTTTTACCTTATCTATTATTCAGAAGTAGAAATCCCACAGTAGGCAGCTATTTCGCCAGAAGTTAATACAAGAACGCCGAAGACTTCTCAATTAATTGAAGTGCAACCAGGAAGACAGTCGAATTCAATAATGAAAGCTTGATAATTCGGAAGAAATAGGTCCTCAGATGAAGGGCTTTCCTTAAATTTCTCGGGGCTGTTCTCAAATTACTGCCTGAGACTTGAAATGTTCAGTATAATATTACAGAAGATTAACTTTAGAATCAGTTCTCTTGTAACAACAGAAGGCAAGATACGGAAACCAAGGCATATTTTGAAGTGATCAAACAGCTATTTATATCTATACAGTTTATATTCTTTAACCGATCATTGAGCGTGCGATTTTGATTTACATTAAACGAAATGAAATAGAGTGTTCAAAGCATATTTTATTCTGTTGCTAATGCAGTATTGAACCGTGGGAATAGTGTTCCGTTGGAATCCATTATCTGTATCACACCACCACACTGTTGATTATATTATATATTTACCTCCCAACTCATGTATTCCGCATCTTAAAAACTTTATGTTTACCTTGACATACGAAGATAAACTATAAGCAGTAGGTTCTTGGGGATCATCGGACCTCCTATAATAAACAAACGATCTCAAGATCTTATCAAGTGAATAAAAGATAGCATTAAAGTTCAGAAGGATGCAAAGCTGAAACACTCCCTAGGTTGTTACCGAAATGAGTTTCTGGAATACATAAGCAAGTATTATTAGGACTAATCTATATGAATAAGACTACCTGATATCCAGAAGTTCAGTGGAATATACTAACTATAAGTGAGGATATAAAATATAGGTCTGACTGATTGATAATAGCTTGGGGTTATCTAAACATTGATAATTGGTCGCGGGAGTTTCGTTACTAGGCTTTGTAACACCTACGGCAATAACTTCATTGAGAATCCCGGTACATACATAAATTGCGTGAATTATTGACTGGCACTCAGAATAACTGTTACAAAGATTTGAATGATGTAATTAGAGGATGAGTAGTGAAATCCACTAATGCTAGTAGAAATAAGCAGGAACAAAGAAAATTATGGAAGTATACGAAAATAAGTGCTAGATTCAATACAACATCCATTAACTTGGAAATGTGGTAGGCTGCAAATAATTCGTAATAACGGAAACCTCATGTTTATAACTTTATGGATAATCTTCCCAAAAATGTGAAGAATACCGGCGGTGTACAATGTTATACGACTTCTTAACCAATCGCATCCAGTAGTGAGAAGTTTCGAAAACAACAAAACTCAACATAATTTTATTGAGAAGTAAACAATTTCTGATATACAGATAGATTACACTGAAGGACATAAATTGTCATATGAGGCAGTATGAAAAGGTGATTAATACATCAGAGTTAACACGATAATTATCAAAAGATGAATTTTTGAACAGTTCATTTATATTCGGCAAATATTTTTCTGCGAAACACTAAAGAAATCGATCAATGCGAAGCTACCTGCCTCATTTTCAGTTCTACTTAAGTGTGTTACAGAGCAAATAACTGTATGAATGGGAAACTATTCAATTCAGTCAACATATCCTGAATAAAAGATTTAAAGTGATTCAACTACCTGAACCTGGTAGCATAATTGAGTGATAGTCAGTTGGAACATTTTCCAGAACATGCAGAAAGTTGTAACAATCTTAAAATATTTTCCTCGCTTTTTGTTTTCTACCCTAGAAGGTTATTCATACACTACATTAGATGGACAAAGGAGAAATTCAATGGAAATGTGTCAATATATTTATGGAAAATAAATGACAATTCGGCGAAGAAAAGTATCTTTATGGACGAAAATATCTTCAGGCGCTGTACAGTCCTAACTATATTTACCAAAAATGTATAGTACTCTATTATTGAGCAATAGAGAGGAGGGTGACATAATTGATATAATTACTCAGAAGTGGCTTCAAAAGTAAAAAACAAAAGTTATAAATAATGTAATACTCAACGGCACAAAGGAAGAAAGGGTTACAATTTGATCGAGTTAATCAAGTGAGAAGAAAGTTGGTTAAGTGTCCATGTGAAAAGTGTGAAGAGGGTGAGAAAACGTACAAAAGGAACATGTGAGAGTGATACTAGTGAATTAATTATTAAAATAAAAGCAACGTAGTCATTAAAAATAAAAATTTACAGGGAACGATTAGTGAAGACGTTAAAACCATGGTGGAATAAAAGACTCGACAAACCTCTTCTCTATACATAATTTGAGGTTGTATTGACGAAGTGACCACGCCTCCGCTATACACAAATGCCGAAACCTGACGGCCTTTGTACTAGTCCAATTGTCGAGCACTTCATGAACTCAAGCCATGTAGCTCCACCAGAGTCGTCTTTGAAGATTATCCACAAGGTGAGGCCAAAGGATACGAAAGGAGTTGGGACGTTTTATCACCCTCTTCACACTTTTCACATGGACACTTAACCAACTTTCTTCTCACTTGATAACATTTAACTCGATCAAATTGTAACCCTTTCTTCCTTTGTGCCGTTGAGTATTACATTATTTATAACTTTTGTTTTTTACTTTTGAAGCCACTTCTGAGTAATTATATCAATTATGTCACCCTCCTCTCTATTACTCAATAATAGAGTACTGTACATTTTTGGTAAATATAGTTAGGACTGTACAGTGCCTGAAGATGTTTTCGTCGATAAAGAAACTTTTCTTCGCCGAATTGTCCTTCATTTTCTTCATGACTCTATGGGTGTTTTCGGAGACATTAATGGAACTTTATGTATAATTTAAGAACTATATTACGAAATTCTACGTCCACTTGGTGAACATCAAAAATCTTTTGTTAACTCCATGCTTTCAAGATGTCCCTACATAACCAGTTCAAGCAACTGGAGGTGAGACAACAAAACTCGTGGGTTGAGTATTTTATTATTTCGATATCACATAGTACCATGTACATTGAATTCTTCCATCCAACATGAAATGAAGTGCCAGAATACAAACTTTAATGCAAAATAAACAATCCTTAGAAAATGGTGAGCTTTAAAGAATATTATTGACAAGTGAAAACGACTCCGAAATACCACTCATCACCACCTTATGAAGAAAATGAACAAATTTTGAGAACCTTTGGGTGTACAACTGCTCACACGATAAAAAATTTACACACGAATTTTCCATGCATATTAGGAATGAGGAGTGTTTTTTATTGTATAAAAGTACTGAAGAATCCTAATTTTTTCTGAAAAATTCTTAACCAAACCATAAACTATGAAATAATGTGAGTTGAATTAACCGTGGTAACGTCTCTGACTGCACCAGTGGGTGACACGGGTTCGAATCTCAGAAGGGACATGAGTTCTTCCAAGACTCCAGATACACCTTACTGATCTGTGAGTACCAACAAGCACGAAACCTAAATCCATAGCTTCCTGCCGATTGCCTCTAACCATCTAATAACAACGATTCAGAGAGCACCGTGACTGCAATCCGCTCAGCATGCTGGCCACATCGCAAACTTGACTGATAGAATTCATTCTGCACTAAACAAAGAACCAGACGTGTGATCCCAATCAGTGCCTAGTATATCTAGTCAAAGATTAGATTTTATACAACTATTTAAAATACAAAATCGCCTTGTAACCGGAAGTTCTGAATTCAAATCCCGGTGGGTGCGTACTGCTGGAGAGCCCCGAGAACTAGGATGAAACAGCTGTCTACTACCACTACTCCCTGGTTTTCGAACGGTCCTCTAACTGTGATGTCAGCTCGTGATCACAGCTGTAATCAATCAAACCCCTGGCAAACCAACACTTGAAAATGCAAGCAAACTTTCAACCAGGTCGTTGTTTCCTGAAGCGACTTTATTTATTTATTTATCAATTATTGAAAAGCATTTGAACAGTAAACAAACATGCTGATAACTATAAATACATATAAGCAAGAAAAAGTCAGTAATATATGCAAAATACAACAGAAGTAAATAAACCAAAACTAAAAACAGACTCCTCCTAATTATATACAAATTTCTCATTACATACTCACTCACTCACTCACACAAAACACACACACAGTGAAGTGTGTAGAGAAAATTACTGGGAATTAGAACAAGCCTATATAACGTAAAAAAAAACTGGAAAAAAATTAACTTAAAGATAACGATATAATGAAGAAATTGAACACAAAAAAAGCAATGTGTAATATTTACACAAATTATAAATCCTAAAAAATATGAAAGTATTTTGAAAAAACTAACTACTAATATAGAAGAGATAATGAGTAAACATTCACAGTGAGCAAATATAAGTTGTTGTTTTTTTTTTCAACATAAAAGATACTAAATTTTTAAAAAAGAAACAAAACAAAACAAAGTTAATAATAAAAACAGGAGACCAGAAATAGCACAGGAAACTTTAATCACAGTTTTTGAAGAAAACAAAAAAAACAGAAATAAAAACAAAAGCAATAAATAACTGATGAACATGGTGGAGAGAGAGAAAAGTAGGGGAAGAAATGCACTGAAAAAACAATTAAGGTGTCAAGTCAAGTTAACAATATATATATATATATATATATATATATATATATATATAATTATGGGGTAACTGATAGACTATTGGCTTTTAAAGCCTCTTCAAAAGAGAAAGACTTCACTCGAGGTTCTAAATGATTATTATTATCACAAGTCAGTGTAAATGGAAGAGCGCCGAAAACAGGTTCAAAATTTGTTGGTTTGATATGATCAATGATACTTGTGCTAATAGTTGCGTCTGAGTGTGCAGCAGTTACTTTATGTTTGCCAAGCGACACATTAGGAAGCAATACATCCTTTGCATTATTGTACATATTATTTTCTATACATGAAGTTGTTGAACTTGTAGACTGAGAAACATCAAAAAAATTTTCATGGAAATTTGACAATAACATACAAGCAGATGTATGAGGGGCAGGAGATGAAACTCGTATGTTAGAGAAACCATTGTGTGCAGATGAAGAGGAGATCATATTTGAAGATAGATCAGGTACAGAAGTAGTTGATGAACTAGTAAACTCACTTTTTTCATAACAAGAAAATGAAGGTACTTTATTCACTTCAGAAGATGAATTACTGTCATTCGATGAATCTATACTACAAAAGCGACTGCTACTACTGCTCCTATTACTATTGCTGTTATCGGTTCTACGTCTCTTTACATGCCTTTTCTTTTTGAACATTAACAAAAACTCTCGTCGGAGAGATGAAGATGCTTGAGAGGAAATCCATGTAGTTAGTCGTGTTGAACGCCTTGTTGGTTTGGGAAACAATGCATAAGGATCGGAAGATTCTAAATCCGGTGTTGAGGAGCTGGAATAGCATTCAGATGACTGACTGTCTGATGATTCTGTGTTTCGTAATTCATGCTTCGACTGTATACCTTTACCCATTGATAATTCTTGTTTGCAAGATGATTTACGATCGGATGAAACGGTGGAAGATGACCGACGGACACCCATCACATTCATTAATTTGCGCTTTTTCGCTCTTCGTACCATTTCATGAGGAGGAAATCGGTCAGATAGACGGCCAGTAAGACAATCAATAATGCGTACATCACGCAGACGACATCGACCACCTTGAATGCAATCAAGAATATCTAATGCGCGATCGACTCCTGACGAGAAAGCACCATGAGTACATTGTTGACCACCAGAACTATCGACAGTACCTTCCCCGGCAAAAAGTAATTTTGGACAACCCTAAAGTAAGCATACAGGTAAATTAAAACTTAGTAGTGTAATTTTCCTGACAACTGCACTATATAATAATTAAAAAAATCCACGTAACTATAAACAAAAGAACTAGAATGGCGATAAATTCCTAAACAATAAAGTAGGACCAATGTTACGGATATTCCTGAGGATTCGTATATTTAATGCACACAATGAAGATGAAGTAATAGAAAATGATGCGTGTTTAAGGACATTTGCTTATGATTCCTTATACGACGACACATCACATTCTAGCAAAATAGAAGTGTTAACTTCAAAGGAAGTGTTACAACACTTCATAAGTCCATAAGTAAATTACTAATAAAACAGTTAGTTAACAGTTTACAAATAAATAACAAAGACAGTCTAATTAATGCACATATTTCATAAAAAGGTAGAAAAAAGATAACAAATATCAACTAACTGTGGAAGGTAGGGGACTTGCGTATGCCTGTCGATCTTCATCGTTACTTCCAACTTCACCAGCAGTATAAGCACCCAAACTAAACGGATCTTCTGACCATCGAGTGACATGAGTAAATATAGGCTCAGGTAATGGACACTGTGATGGATACATACCACCCAACAAATCCAATAAGTTTTTCACAACAACCTGATCAGATCGACCGGTGATCTTGAGTTTAGAACCGCCCCATACATGAGCTACAAGAACGCCAGGATTTCCATAAAAATCACAGTTAAGTATATGAAGGTATGCACCAGGACATGTAATATGAGCTGCATTACGATCCCAGAAAATTTCTGATTGATTGAACTTCAAAATAACCTGGGATTAAGAAAAAGATAAGTTCAGACAGGTTCAATACTCACTAATTCTAATAAGTATATTTCTTATCGGTACCCAAATTTATTATAAGCACTTTCATACATATATATACTCTCCCCTGTTGTTTATTGCAATTTCCTTAATATCTAGTGCAAGTGTTGCGTCATTCTGACTGCACTTCTTTGATGTTGACCCAACGAAAAAGGATTCAGTGATTGACCTCGCTCTCCATTTAACTATATTACTTTCCAATACTGTTGTAGTCAGATAGTTGGAGGTAATCGGTAGGAGGCCTTAGACTTAGGTTTCGTGCTTGTTGGCACTCACCAGTTAGCAAGGCATGTCCGGAATCTTGAAAGAACTCATGTGTACCTTCTGAGATTCGAACCCGTTCACCCAGCGCTGAAGTCTGAGACGTTACAACTGAGCTATTCGAACTCACGATTGATCTCCTTTAGGATTGTATTTGATACTTTGATTGGACACTAACTACTGTCATGCGTCTAATGCTCTGTTTTACTTTATCCCACCCTATTATATGATTAACTCCAAGTGAATGCATTGCAACGGCCAAGCTTTTTTCCAGATTATTCAACTCAGCAGAGTTAATCATTTAAGCTCTAGCTAAAGTAACACTTTTAGGTAAAGTTTACGCAGTTAGCTCTACTTTTTGGATAACACTACATATATAATCTTTGAGACAAATCATAATTACTTTGATTTCATCTTTGCTACCACATATTTTCAAGCAGATGTCAAAGAGAACCAGTCACTAAGTACGCTGAAATTAGTGAACACCTATAGTTCGAATTGAATAAATTATATAAACAAATGTTTGAGTTTATTACGAAATAATATTAAGTAGTACACTTGCCACAGTAGCTACATTAGTAGGAACTAGTTGATGAAGACCTAAACGCAGTTGTTTATTCGTTATATAGTTTTCTGAGATTCTCCAAGATGTGATGAAATCTCAAGTTCATGGCAATTACCATATTTCCATGACACATTGATTAAGGTAAGATACAAATCTCTTCAGATGACCCCAAAAAGCATGTACATTTTCGAGATACTCGATCAAACTCCACAAAACCAAACGCAAGCTGAGATAATGTTAATAATAACTACACTCAGTCGATATACTTGAACAACATTAGATTGCTCAATTATAACAATAGCAAAAATAATAAATAAACACCTTAAAAACTATGCAGAAAGAATAATCAGCTTACCTTATTATGCGTTTCTGCACCAATTTTCGGAATACCAAGACGATCTATGGCAAGTCGTTTCCTCGGAGGCAAACGTGGATGGAACTGAATAGCACTACGACGGTCAAGGCCTTTTAATACACCCACAGGGACAGTTATGATGCAGAATCGTGCAAAGTAACGCCTACAAGATTGTTTACTGGATTTCACAGCAGACGACTCCTCGGTGTAATCCACAGTCTCTACACAAACTAGATTAGACGATTCTATATAATCCATTAGTGACTTAGCATTTAATGAAGCAGCACTTTCATCAATTGATTGCATGCTCACGGTCTCATTAATCTTACTGAAGTCCGAATGACTTGGCCAATAGACATGACGTACAACGCATTGATTGTGAACAACTACATCTGATGCCAAGAAATCAACAAACTTCGAAAATCCGTCTAAAACTAAACGATCTTCCCATTGATGATCTGTTCGACGGGCTATTCCTTTGTTGGGACCATGCAAACTTAAATGTGTTCTCTTCTCTTCCAACCAATCAAGATAAAGTCTCTTTGCCATGGGGGTTGGTTGGTTGACATCTAAAGCCAGACCTGCCATAGCATCGGCTTCGAAATGGGGTCCCAAAGACAAGTGAGGAGAAAGTCTATGAGCTGGATTCACGTAAGCTATATACCGAGCGAAAAGGGAGTCGAAAATTCCTTTTTCGCGTCGGGAAAGTGTTGGAGAAGCGCGGTGACCAGCTTTGTACAGTAACTGAAGACATGATTCTAAAGCGCTGTATGAAATAAATAAATAAATAAATAACAGTTTTGAATTAAATAGTATGCAAGTGCATGATCAAATTTAGTGCATAAATCCTCCGACTAAAAGGAAAATTAAATCAAACTTTTGTCCTGCGTTTGTGAGACTGCTAAAAAGCCGACAATGTGGCGCTGGATGAGAACGGAAACTATTTAGTGTTTCCCAAGCCATGTTTTGTGATATCTTCAGCAATACATTCACTGTTCGCTATTATATCCAAAAGGAAGTGTTAAGCATACACCTATGTAAGTTTATTTTGAACTAAAGGTATGCGGTTGGTAATGTTGGCTTGCTTTAAATTTTAATATCTCTTTTAAAATGTAAACTTATAACCTAAGCGAATGGAAAGTAAACTATAGTAGAAAATCCCAATCTAAACTATCACCCATCCCATTGATACAGCACACGATCAGCTTACAAGGTTAACAGGTGAGGTAAAGAGCATAAATGTAGCGGAGCGGAACCAAGATACATTGGTTTAAGTAGCAAAACCTCGACCAGTGTAGTAAAGAATCAACACCAGGTACCTATTAAGATTTTAAAAATCAGTTAGCATTGTTAGTGGTACCAATATTTCATTTCTCACAGTGTAGGAATTTTTATGTATCTGTTGAGGTGTCTAGTTTATTTATTACATTAACCTTGTGGATGATGCCAACCAGCTTCTGAAATCTGATCGCAATTACATTCAAGATAGTACCTTAAATTTCAATTTATCAGATATTCATTCTTGGCATAAAGTTCAACTGCAACATCCAATAACCAACTACTTTTCTAACCTCTGTATGCACTAAATTATCGATTTGCCAGTTAATTACTTCAAAACTTGTGTCTATGCTTTATATGCTTTGAAAATAGTAGTTTTCAGTCATATTTATCAGTTTCTGTATGGAAATCAGTTGATATCATGCGCAAAATACTCGTTACAAATCACTAAAAAGCGCTATACACTACCAAATATACAGGGGTTTATGAGCTACTGTTGTATGCATAAAATCTAATGATGCAACATGAATACGATAGTTTCAAAGGTGACACAAAATTTGATATCATAACCGCATGTTTTAAAACCTTATATATATATATATATATATATATATATATATATATATATATATACGGAAATTCAGTTATCCTCTTACTAATATCTTCAATGAATCATTTCCCAAAACTGTTGTGCCTGCCATTTGGAAGGGCAGAAATCATTCTTGCTTAATCTTGAACCTTAATTTAAGACTTTTAATGATCCAAAACAATTGACTTAAAAACATGATAGATGTGCTTTAAATTCTGCTGCTCCTGTTTTACATCATAACATTGTTGCTAGTTTGGACAAAGGTGCTAAATGCGTTTGTTGTGCCTTTCTGAATTATGCATCCGCTTTCGATTCTATTACTGGACCTTTCTGATTGAATTATCTTTCTGATAAAGACTGGGTGCTGGATTGATAAATTGTTGCATTCTTATTTTCTTGACAGGAAAGAACAATATCGGAGCGCTTTCTTTTTTAATTTGTTCAAGAAACTCAAGAACTAGTGGACTATCTTTGGAGAATGTACGTAAATTATATATATATATATATATATATATATATATATATATATGAGTTGGATTCTTTATTCGAATGTGTAACGTTAGTGTCACCTGTATAACTGTTACTTTACGTCAAAACGGCACTCAACCAGAAAGATTCATGTTTTGATGTTAATGAGTTATAATTGAACTATCCCTATCTATCGAAATAGGAGTCAACTTGAAACTTTGTGAATAGGTCCAGTATATATATGAGTAGAATTTGAGCGCTGTAGTAAAATATAATTCTACATTGGATAAATTTACATCAAATAAACTAATTTAATATGTAATGCGGTATATGTAGCCTGATGATTTCAACAAATATCAATAAGGTTTAAGGCTATGTTTTAAAATGTTGAAAAAAAACCCGTATTGAACTCAACAGCTTGTATACGTATTTACACAATAGAAACGTAATAATGTTAAATATTGTGTTCCCCTAAGGTGCAGTTATAAATTCTATAAGATCACGGATGTCAACCGCATATTTTTACTAGCCTCAAAAGACTGGACGGTATTTATATGCTCACGTGATTTTGGCGACAAAATAACGAGAGCATTCTTGTTTCTCACTAGTTGAAGGAATGTTTCCTGACTTTAGTACTACTTGGGAGTACTGGAGTTTAGAACTCGCTCCAGATGCTTCAGTATAGAGGACCAGCGTATACTGCTGTGAACGACTTAGTAATAAAGTTATCTCTAGCAACCGGTCAAGTTCAATCATTGTTACTTCAAAAACATACATTTACTGCTTTGATAAACTAAAACTATAAAAATGAAGTGAACATACTTTGGTAATGCGGTGGCTAAAGTTTTATTTGATTGATTTCCCTGCTTTTTTCGATTTGCGGTCATGAGAATGTGAAGAAGGCATCGGTCAAGTAAAAAGCTCATATCAGCAACCTCTGTCAAGCCAATTTCCTTTCCAGACTTATTATCCCGCCACACAGCTACCTCTGGACACTCCCAACCTCGGTGTGCGCCCAAAATGTCTCCAGCAGCAGGAGCAGTCGTGATTTTTAGACGACCAGCAAGTGTGAAGAGAGGCTGAATTTCTTGAGAGTTATTGCAACCGTGAAGATAACTAGCTCCCAAATCAACAACAAACTTAGTTGTCTCATTAGCTGCACCAGGAAGATCAACTGTATGAATGCGACCACCATTTCGAGGTCTTGCTTCTAAGACAATGGTTTTGAGTCCTTCATTGGTTAGTAGTTTAGCTGCACCGAGTCCTGAAATACCGGCACCCAAGACAAGTACATCACAGAATATAGCCTCCGGCATTTGACAAACAATTTGTTGGAAAATAGACCCTGTAGAAGATAGTGAATAGGTATGAGGTAAGCAATGGTAAAGACCACTCGATTACAAAGTTTTTTGAAATATTAAACTGAAGTCTGTAACTAAGTAATAGTGGAATTCACTCACAAGTGTTAACTTAAGTGTAATTCCACCTATTTGTGTTCCGCACGTCTTTTTCTCTACATATTGTGATGTTGGATGAAGCGTGTTGAAATGTGACAGCTTCGACTGTTGTCAGTCAGAGTGTACTTATTTAGTGAGTGAACCAAATAAATTAATGTGATAATTATACGAAAATTAATATAAAGTAAAATATTTCAAACTCGAAAATTACTACTAATGATGCATAAAATAACACTGGCTAGTACATTCTATTTATATGGTGAAAATTCAACCTTTTGGTAAAATCATGGTTGCGAAATAGAATCTTTTGCTGCCTTCATCTTACAACAAATGCAAAGCATCAGTATCACTCGTGAATCGTGATTCGATAACAATGGCAAATGGTTGCTTTACGACAGAAAAATTTACTAGACAACATATCACCAAGATGCGACCATTCACTTGAAAACCATTTGGTTATTAGTTCTAACGCTCTCGATGAAGATTCAACCATAGATATCAAGTAGATGAATCCATAAACATTTACCAAACTACCCTTCAATAAACACATCACACAGAGTATGACCTAATCATTTATACTTGATTGATTAACCAACACAAAAAGCACGGACATACATTAGTTTCAGTTACAACAGTTTTAACAAGCCCAATTATAAGCAAAAGGTAATCATATGATAGACAAAAGAAAAAAAAAGTAGTTAAACGATGATCAGTAATGACTGGAATATGAAGCAATCGACTGAATGTGACATTTTTTCCTTCTTTGAGAGATCAGTTTTGGAATTTCGGTGATGTAGAGTGAATGAATCTGTATTTGTAACGAAGAGTATCCAACCATTATTTCCCGACATCCCAGTTCTCTTAGACAGAGAAAACATACTTCTACACATGGCTCAGTTGGGTAGTCAGCGAATACATAAGTTAATGACAATGTAATCTATCAGTTCAAGTTCTCACCCAACATAGCACTACTTCAGCCAACAATGCTTCTCTTGGAGTTCAGTGGCTCAACATAAATAGCAGCCATATCAACCAATCCATATACCTCGACAAGTGAAAACTAACAATCTCATAGGCCGACACGCAAGACTGCATCTGACACCAACACTTGGGAAATTCAACCATCTGATTTGAGTAACTGAAAATATAATCGTTTATTTTATTTTTTATTTATTTTATTTTGATTTACAGCTTGATTCCACACCGTATTTTCAGTACAGGTATGGAATTTTCAGCATGGATATCGGTAGTCCAAATTCAGGCCGACCATAGATATCGGGTGTGCGCCGGCAGGGGATCGAACCCCGGACCATGTGCATGGTCGGCGAGAGTCCTAACCACTGTGCCACCGACGTGTCATATGTCATGCTGATAAATTCCGACAGATGATTGAAAATTACAGTTAACATTTGCGCAAACTATTTTCTACTTCAGAAATATAGATCGTTTAGAGGAGCTGGCTTAAACGGTCTTCAAACTACTGTCTAAACTGAAGCCAGGTAAATCACCTGGGTTCGATGGATTTCACCCTAAACTGTTAATTTCCTTGGGGCGTATAATACACATTCCACTTACGGAGATTTTCCGACTGTCTCCGACCCAGGCTAAGCTACCCAGGGACTGGAAGGATGCCACTATTAGCCCTATCTTCAAAGAGGGGAACAGGCAATTGGTATCTAACTACCGTCTGGTCAGTCTGACATGCATTATAGCAAAGGTAGTGGAAAGTATTATAAGGGATCAGCTATTAGCTCATGTGGAAAAACATGGCTTGCTGGCGGTGGAACAGCATGGATTCCGACCAGGACGATCCTGCCTGACAAACCTACTATTGGCTAGGGAAGACTGGGTTAAGGTCAGAGATAAATACCTTCTTTTGGACGTGGTTTTTATCGATCTTAGTAAGGCATTCCACCAAGTATTTCATTTAGGTCACCTTAATAAACTTAAAGGTTTCGGACTAGACCAATGCCTGTGAGTGGTTTAAGGATTACCTAATAAATAGAAGGCAGAATGTCAGAGGTGACGGCGTACTGTCAGGGTGGATAGCAGTATCCAGTGGAGTGCCTCAGGGGACTGCATTAGGCCCCTTGCTTTTCTTATTACACTTTAATGAGCTACCGGAGATTCCTACTTCATCTTCATTATTGTTTGGGGATGACATTAAGATCTAGAAAACTGTAAATAATAAGGATGATAGGTTGGCCCTACAAAATGATCTAGATAAATTAGCTGAGTGGTCGAACATATGGAATTTGGAAATTAATTCTAGGAGAGGCGCGGTAACGCACTCAGGTCAGAAGTTTTATACGTTGCACTCCTCAGGGGATACAGAACTACCTGATGTTAACGGACAGAAGGACCTAGGAATCGTTGCCAGCAATGATTTGAAAACAACTACGAATTGAGATAGCTAAGGCTTTTCGAATGCTATGGGCACTCCGAAGAGCTTTCAAAAGGTTAGATGAGTCTATGTTTAAAGTAATCTACGTAACATATGTCAAGCCTCATCTAGAATACTGCATACAAGCGGCTAGTCGATGCTTCAAGGAGGGACATATCTTAGAAAGAGTACAAAGGGTAGGAACCAAATTAGTTAGTGGTATCTCACACCTTTCTTATGACAAAAGGATTTAGCATTTAAATCTCTTCCCGTTATCATACTGAAGGAAGAGAGGCGGCTTAATTTTAGCATACCATATACGTAAGGGTGATTTACGAAATGACCTTTCTAACCTTTTCTCCCCTTCAAAGATAAAATTAAAGGGTAACCGTAAAAAGTGCTCAAACCAAGGACGATTAAAATACATGCGGAATTTGCATTCTCTCACAGAGTGGTCAACAACTGGAACTCCTTACCTGATTCAGTAGTATCAGCTCTACCGGTGAACGCTTTCATAGAGAAGTAGGTCTCCGTGGATATATATTTTGCAAGGATTAACACAGGTTGCAAGAGCCTACTACACTTATCATATGAATCTGAATGTATGCCAGATTATAAGTGCTGCACATGAATAAATCTGAATCCCTGTAGGCTTCATATGACTGCGCGACTTGGCACTTTCGATAGTTAGCACGCGAAAAACTGTATAACAGATGCACAAATACACTTGAAACCAACATGAAAGGGAAATGCTCGTACCTAATAGGCAGTGATGAACACCTGTGAAAGCCTTTAATTTCTCAATATTATAAACTGGGACACAGAAAGCACAGAAGGCTACGATAATATAAATTCTTGATATTAAAATTTTTTCTATGAACCATAGTTTCCAGAAATCTGGACTATACTTACTGAATGATGACAGTGACCCTCAAACTAACGGAAATAATTTGGGTACCCTGAACGACCCTTACTTCAAATTTCCCTCCGTATTATTTAAACACGGTTTCATAAACGATGCAACATTTTCACTGCATATGGTGGGTTTCTGTGAATAAATATTATATAAACACGTTTTTATGCTATTTTCCCCTTGTATTGCCTTGTTAAACTACAAAGGAAACACCTTTTGAAGTATGTTCATGGTGGTTTCCAAAAGTTTCAGCAAGAGCTCGCATTTTTTATCCAAGTGGCCACAGAATGCTTGTAGATGGTGGAAATATTATTCAGTACGGTTTCGTTAAAGGTTTAGGATGACATTTCTTCCTATCAGAACACTGTGTTAATGCCTTGTTCGAAGCAAATGTTCGCCCAGCTTTTCCGAAAAGGTTTTCTACACTGAAGACATAGAACACACGTGTCATCATTAGCTCACGGTTTCCTTCCTCCCTGTGGTTGCCTGGTATCCATCAGACTTACAGGTCATACCTTTCGGAAACTTGTAAGATCCACATCGTTTTTCCAAAGAATAGTCAACGGCCATTATCGTAGGTTTACAGTGGAAGTGAATCATTTCGGTATACGACACATGCACCGGTGAATAGTATTACTGAATTTTTGACCAGTAGATAAGACTTTATCCTAAAATAACTGTGTACTACAATGTTTCATCGTTCCTAATAACTATCATTTACCGTTTGAATGTCTTTCACCAGTTTCTTTTGGTTTAATACTGCTTATCCCTACTGAAACTATGGACGGACCAGTTACATTTCTAATAGGCTCATATGTGTACAAAACTGAGGGGGAACAAACAGTAGCCAGTCCGTTTATTTCATTCTTCGGTATACTAGAATGGATGATAGTAATCTAGAGTTGCATCTCCGTAGCGATCCAACTTCCCTTTGAAAACATTTACCGAATTATTCTATGTCACTTTACCCGAAAACGAGCTTTAGATGCTGAATAATACGAACAAAAATCTAAATATATCTCGCAACTAATTTGATCGGCATCCAAATATCTCCCATTGGTAACCAACGTAATTGCCATGGAGTTAAGAAAAAGGCAATATAAGTCAAGTCCTCAGTTTGTATGTGGTAGGTCCGAATAATATCAAAACCCTGAAGTCAACAAATTAAAAAACTAGGTCTCACACTTTTCATCCCTTCCTCGCAAGGAAGTTATGCGGTTTTCCCAACCTTCCTAGGTTGGAGTTCTATCCAAGTAACCTATGTATTTGACTTGACAGACCTAGCAAAATCTAGATTAGTTGACTCATAACTTGAACTGACCAAGGGATTTCTAGGGTGTTTTCCCTGTATTTTAAATGATAAAACGTTGTCTTTGTTTACAGCGTTATCACATTTGAATCTAAATTTTGTATCTATTTCAGTGTAATAATAATAATAGTATATTCTCATTTTTGTACACGAGGGACGCCAGTTTACAGGCATCATCAATATGATAAATTACACATACGATTAGTAGGTATGGTTAGTAATGATAATATAATAAGGTACATTTTTATTCCTACACAAGTTGTATAGACATGGATAAGTATTATTTAAGTGACATATTTAAGTTACATGATTAACGGTTAAATAACATGGTTGCTGTCATTTTATCTTTAGTTTGTGGGAAAAATCTGATAACTGGTGATTCAATGGAACACATCAAGAAATACAGAGATATTGACTTCGCATTAACAAAAAACCCAAGTATGCGTTGGATGGATTACAGATACTTGGGAAAATAAAAAAAGCTTGAAGTCGTTTCCCTCATATAACAATAAAATGCGTCTTACAATAATATATTCCCACTTTATGCACATGAGGGACTCCAGCAGACAGGCATCATCAATATGATAATAATGCACACATGGAGTAGACATGTTTAAAATTTTTTATTAACACAAGATATATATATATACAAGGGAAGACAATGGAATACTGACCGTAAGTACTCTCTGCATAAGATAAAACAGTTTATATGGCATAATCCTAGGCTCTATTATTGTTTGATTTTGTTGAAAATGAGCGAAACAACTGAGTGTTGCGTTACATTTGGTCGATATGGTGGGCTACTCACAAAAGTATAAAAGTGGCTTAAAAAAGTTAGTCAGTTTACCGTAAACGATGTTTTAAGCAATATAATCTGCGAAAGGCTAACCACAGCAGTTATTGTCCAGTTAAACAAGCAGAGAAGTATTAATAATTCAGCAACCGGTGAATTTTTGATTCTTTTCGGACTGGAACCTGAGTAACTGCGAACCAATCCATACAAAAATGTCGAAAGAGGCATGCAAGAGCAGAATTTTACCATCGAATGAGTCAGTGGGATCTGAGATGCAGCCGACAGCATATTTTCGTCATTTCATAGATATGTAGTGTACATTGTACCTTTGAACTTTTGTTTGAATGAACGCAACCTGACCTTTAACCCCACTTCCGCTTTGTACTCCGGTTCCTCCTGTACGGTTACTGTCTCGCTCTCTCGCTGTACTTTCACCTAGTACACTCTACGAGCTGACAACCGTCTCACCTCCAGATAAGTGTGTACTTTTTATTTCTTATCAAATTCCATATCTCTTTGTGTAAATACAATTCCGGTCCAGTTACACTTGCCATTTCGAGTCTTCTAACTTTGATTCCGTTCTTTAGTACTTGCACGTAGGCAGAGTATTAATTAAGGTCATAAACGGTGAAGGAGTTTGTAAGAGCGGTTATTGTTAGGTCGAAGTAAATCCTAAGTCTAACTCTTACAGATATCCAGGTTTATTGGCGCTGTATAGGTAGTGATTTGGATTTGTCATCATGATCGACATATGGATGAATATTCAAATATGTACTACAACTTGTTTGCCTTTCGGATTTATTTAATTACATCGCGTGTTGGGTTTGATTAGTCTGCGATTTTGACATATTCCACTTTTATTTACAGTATACATTAACAGCATTTGCAACTGCTTCACCTTAGGTAAATCATTCCTATATGCTGACGACCTCAAAGTCGTTTACTCCTGCCACGCTCATGAACTAAGCGATATGGTGAATAAAATACATCTTGAACTAAGTAGTCTCGCAACATGGTGTACTGAATCCTGTCTTAAGTTCAACATTGATAAATGTGGCTGGATTTGTATCGGAAACAGTAACCTTGACCTGAATCTTGAAATAAATGGGCGTAAACTAGCCAAGCTCAACTCAGTCGTAGATCTCGGTATCAGATACTCTAGTAACTTAACGTTCTCTGAACAAACTGACTATGCCAGACGTAAAACACGAAGGCTCCTAGGATGCATAACTCGCAATTCCTTTTGTTGTGAAACTAGGGTTTTATTATATAAAGTATGTGTCCGACCTATTTTAGAATACTGCCCGTTTATTCTTAGCGGACTCAGACAAAATGACAAGCTTAAGTTAGAAGGAGTGCAACGGCAATTCACCTTAAGAATTCTTGGTTTAGAAAGTGGTCTCCAATACTATGAACGTTGCGACAGACTAAGTTTAGAACCACTCTGGAAAAGACGTCTTAAGCTAAACCCGATTTTTTACTACAAGCTAACTAATCTGCTCGTGCACTCCTCCGAGCCAATAATTAAACCTACCGCTGTCATCAGTTACAATCTTAGAAATCATCACAACCTAGCTGCTATAGAGCATTGTCAGACTCACATGCGGTATAATTTCTTCTTAAATAAGTTTTCAGTCATTTGGAATAGACTACCAGCTGATGTGCGCGATGCAAACACACTCACAGTGTTCATCTCCTCAGTCACCAGACTGCTCAAAGATGACAGTGCACTTCTGAGTCTGAATCCTACATCCACTTTTTCGTCCAACATAGATATTTTAAGTTCATTAAACGTGTAGTTACAACAAACAACAATTATAAATTTTTATATTATTGGAAGTACATGATAGACATTTTTACACAGGACAATAATATTAGCTCACACAATATAAAAGTTAGCATCACGGGAATAGTTAGTTAGTGCACCAAAATAACTATAATTACTAAACAGAATATAAATGTATATATACATATTAATCACCCCCTAAGTACTCCACTTGCTTTCTTTTGCGTTGTTGTTGTTTGTCTTCTTTTGTCTCTCACCATTTCAGCTTCCATTTAACTTTTTGAATGAGAACGAAGAATGTAGATATTTGCCCATTTACAATGACAAATGATCTGCAAACATTATTGGTCCCATAACTTACAATTCCCTCGTGAATTGCGCACTGCCTTCACCAACGACGCAACCTGGATTACAGTTGTGAAATATACCTTTATACCAATAAAAAAGTATTGATTTATAATACTTCACGAATGTAACTTATAACATAACTGATCTTGTCTGCAAAATAGCTTGCATTTCTTGAAAACACCCGTTTATAAGAAAATATAAACTACCATTATTATTAGTCTACCTTGAGTACTATTCACTTGTGATGTTACGAAGAAAATGCTGACAAAAGTATACAAGTGGATTACTTATTTTAAATTATTATCAAGAATAAGACTCGATGCCGTACACACCAAAGTTATATGGAGGAATTACTTCAAGCTTTATTTTTTTCCCAAGTATTTGTAATCCATCCAAAACATACTTGGGTTTTTTTGTTAATGCGAAGACAATATTTCTATATTTCTTGATGTGCTCCATTGAATGACTAGTTATCATATTGTTCCCATAGACAAAATGACTGCAACCTTATAATTTTACCATGAACCAAATTTATGTAATTTAAATAATACTTATCCATGCCTGTACAATTGGTGTGTCCTACACAGGTAGGAAAAAATGTATTTTATTACATTACTATTATTAAATATGTTTACTAATCGTGTATGTAGTTTATCATATTGATGATGCCTGTAAACTGGCGTCCCTCATGTACAAAATGAGAATATACTATTATTTATATATATATATATACAAGGGAAGACAATGGAATACTGACCGTAAGTACTCTCTGCATAAGATAAAACAATTTATATGGCATAATCCTAGGCTCTATTATTGTTTGATTTTGTTGAAAATGAGCGAAACAACTGAGTGTTGCGTTACATTTGGTCGATATGGTGGGCTACTCACAAAAGTATAAAAGTGGCTTAAAAAAGTTAGTCAGTTTACCGTAAACGATGTTTTAAGCAATATAATCTGCGAAAGGCTAACCACAGCAGTTATTGTCCAGTTAAACAAGCAGAGAAGTAATAATAATTCAGCAACCGGTGAATTTTTGATTCTTTTCGGACTGGAACCTGAGTAACTGCGAACCAATCCATACAAAAATGTCGAAAGAGGCATGCAAGAGCAGAATTTTACCATCGAATGAGTCAGTGGGATCTGAGATGCAGCCGACAGCATATTTTCGTCATTTCATAGATATGTAGTGTACATTGTACCTTTGAACTTTTGTTTGAATGAACGCAACCTGACCTTTAACCCCACTTCCGCTTTGTACTCCGGTTCCTCCTGTACGGTTACTGTCTCGCTCTCTCGCTGTACTTTCACCTAGTACACTCTACGAGCTGACAACCGTCTCACCTCCAGATAAGTGTGTACTTTTTATTTCTTATCAAATTCCATATCTCTTTGTGTAAATACAATTCCGGTCCAGTTACACTTGCCATTTCGAGTCTTCTAACTTTGATTCCGTTCTTTAGTACTTGCACGTAGGCAGAGTATTAATTAAGGTCATAAACGGTGAAGGAGTTTGTAAGAGCGGTTATTGTTAGGTCGAAGTAAATCCTAAGTCTAACTCTTACAGATATCCAGGTTTATTGGCGCTGTATAGGTAGTGATTTGGATTTGTCATCATGATCGACATATGGATGAATATTCAAATATGTACTACAACTTGTTTGCCTTTCGGATTTATTTAATTACATCGCGTGTTGGGTTTGATTAGTCTGCGATTTTGACATATTCCACTTTTATTTACAGTATACATTAACAGCATTTGCAACTGCTTCACCTTAGGTAAATCATTCCTATATGCTGACGACCTCAAAGTCGTTTACTCCTGCCACGCTCATGAACTAAGCGATATGGTGAATAAAATACATCTTGAACTAAGTAGTCTCGCAACATGGTGTACTGAATCCTGTCTTAAGTTCAACATTGATAAATGTGGCTGGATTTGTATCGGAAACAGTAACCTTGACCTGAATCTTGAAATAAATGGGCGTAAACTAGCCAAGCTCAACTCAGTCGTAGATCTCGGTATCAGATACTCTAGTAACTTAACGTTCTCTGAACAAACTGATTATGCCAGACGTAAAACACGAAGGCTCCTAGGATGCATAACTCGCAATTCCTTTTGTTGTGAAACTAGGGTTTTATTATATAAAGTATGTGTCCGACCTATTTTAGAATACTGCCCGTTTATTCTTAGCGGACTCAGACAAAATGACAAGCTTAAGTTAGAAGGAGTGCAACGGCAATTCACCTTAAGAATTCTTGGTTTAGAAAGTGGTCTCCAATACTATGAACGTTGCGACAGACTAAGTTTAGAACCACTCTGGAAAAGACGTCTTAAGCTAAACCCGATTTTTTACTACAAGCTAACTAATCTGCTCGTGCACTCCTCCGAGCCAATAATTAAACCTACCGCTGTCATCAGTTACAATCTTAGAAATCATCACAACCTAGCTGCTATAGAGCATTGTCAGACTCACATGCGGTATAATTTCTTCTTAAATAAGTTTTCAGTCATTTGGAATAGACTACCAGCTGATGTGCGCGATGCAAACACACTCACAGTGTTCATCTCCTCAGTCACCAGACTGCTCAAAGATGACAGTGCACTTCTGAGTCTGAATCCTACATCCACTTTTTCGTCCAACATAGATATTTTAAGTTCATTAAACGTGTAGTTACAACAAACAACAATTATAAATTTTTATATTATTGGAAGTACATGATAGACATTTTTACACAGGACAATAATATTAGCTCACACAATATAAAAGTTAGCATCACGGGAATAGTTAGTTAGTGCACCAAAATAACTATAATTACTAAACAGAATATAAATGTATATATACATATTAATCACCCCCTAAGTACTCCACTTGCTTTCTTTTGCGTTGTTGTTGTTTGTCTTCTTTTGTCTCTCACCATTTCAGCTTCCATTTAACTTTTTGAATGAGAACGAAGAATGTAGATATTTGCCCATTTACAATGACAAATGATCTGCAAACATTATTGGTCCCATAACTTACAATTCCCTCGTGAATTGCGCACTGCCTTCACCAACGACGCAACCTGGATTACAGTTGTGAAATATACCTTTATACCAATAAAAAAGTATTGATTTATAATACTTCACGAATGTAACTTATAACATAACTGATCTTGTCTGCAAAATAGCTTGCATTTCTTGAAAACACCCGTTTATAAGAAAATATAAACTACCATTATTATTAGTCTACCTTGAGTACTATTCACTTGTGATGTTACGAAGAAAATGCTGACAAAAGTATACAAGTGGATTACTTATTTTAAATTATTATCAAGAATAAGACTCGATGCCGTACACACCAAAGTTATATGGAGGAATTACTTCAAGCTTTATTTTTTTCCCAAGTATTTGTAATCCATCCAAAACATACTTGGGTTTTTTTGTTAATGCGAAGACAATATTTCTATATTTCTTGATGTGCTCCATTGAATGACTAGTTATCATATTGTTCCCATAGACAAAATGACTGCAACCTTATAATTTTACCATGAACCAAATTTATGTAATTTAAATAATACTTATCCATGCCTGTACAATTGGTGTGTCCTACACAGGTAGGAAAAAATGTATTTTATTACATTACTATTATTAAATATGTTTACTAATCGTGTATGTAGTTTATCATATTGATGATGCCTGTAAACTGGCGTCCCTCATGTACAAAATGAGAATATACTATTATTTATATATATATATATATATATACAAGGGAAGACAATGGAATACTGACCGTAAGTACTCTCTGCATAAGATAAAACAATTTATATGGCATAATCCTAGGCTCTATTATTGTTTGATTTTGTTGAAAATGAGCGAAACAACTGAGTGTTGCGTTACATTTGGTCGATATGGTGGGCTACTCACAAAAGTATAAAAGTGGCTTAAAAAAGTTAGTCAGTTTACCGTAAACGATGTTTTAAGCAATATAATCTGCGAAAGGCTAACCACAGCAGTTATTGTCCAGTTAAACAAGCAGAGAAGTATTAATAATTCAGCAACCGGTGAATTTTTGATTCTTTTCGGACTGGAACCTGAGTAACTGCGAACCAATCCATACAAAAATGTCGAAAGAGGCATGCAAGAGCAGAATTTTACCATCGAATGAGTCAGTGGGATCTGAGATGCAGCCGACAGCATATTTTCGTCATTTCATAGATATGTAGTGTACATTGTACCTTTGAACTTTTGTTTGAATGAACGCAACCTGACCTTTAACCCCACTTCCGCTTTGTACTCCGGTTCCTCCTGTACGGTTACTGTCTCGCTCTCTCGCTGTACTTTCACCTAGTACACTCTACGAGCTGACAACCGTCTCACCTCCAGATAAGTGTGTACTTTTTATTTCTTATCAAATTCCATATCTCTTTGTGTAAATACAATTCCGGTCCAGTTACACTTGCCATTTCGAGTCTTCTAACTTTGATTCCGTTCTTTAGTACTTGCACGTAGGCAGAGTATTAATTAAGGTCATAAACGGTGAAGGAGTTTGTAAGAGCGGTTATTGTTAGGTCGAAGTAAATCCTAAGTCTAACTCTTACAGATATCCAGGTTTATTGGCGCTGTATAGGTAGTGATTTGGATTTGTCATCATGATCGACATATGGATGAATATTCAAATATGTACTACAACTTGTTTGCCTTTCGGATTTATTTAATTACATCGCGTGTTGGGTTTGATTAGTCTGCGATTTTGACATATTCCGCAGAGTATCGCCGTGTTTATGGCAAGTATGCACATGCTTTGAATGCATTACTTTGTTGGCTTCCAGCTCCACTGAGTGTATACAACAGGAACTGTGGATTTATGTATTTCCTCATCACTGTGGATAAAATATGGTCGCATTCCTTTTGTAAAGGAGACCAGCTGGTGGATTATAAATGATGTAGGAAACACCCTCAGGAGAAAAGCTGATTACAGTGTCATGTATCGAGGTGCATTCCAGTCAGGGTGGACGACAACCCAAAGTCAATATCACTCCCCTATAATCTACTTGGTGGTGGGGTTATTCAAGCCCCTGGAGCCATACTGGTATTCGCAAATGGGTTTGTGCTGTTCTTATTAGGACTAGAATCAGTAATTTAGAATTCGATGCTGGAATTTATCTTGACACCAGCTGATTGTAGTCTGAGAGCCAGTTAGTTAGGCTGCTTGAATGACTTCAAGCTCTTTTCAGGTTGACTACCTATCCTGCTAGACCCCTTCTTTGGTTGCAGCACCTGCCGACTCTATAGACTAGTCCGTGTAACGTGATTGCCAGTTTGCCCCTAAAACCACTCCGACTACTTAGTGAAATATATAACACTTAAGACTGTCTAGAGATGTATTTATTTGTGGTGGTATGAGGGGAACATTCAGAATCCGGCCACAATACAGCAGCTGCTCTTTTGTTCTTTGAAAAACCAATGATTGGCAGTCCGATAAAATCAGCGCACATAAACAATTTGACCGTCGAAAGAAGAGTAGCTAGGATCAGCTGAATGGGTGAACTTCCTTATCCCCCAAAAGAGCACCTATATTTTATAACACATTTAGAGCGCTAACGCGTAGTCATGTTACTGTGCCGTTCCATCGTGAAAAGGTCGTCTAATAACGATAAACTATGGGTGAATATGTCTTTGGTGAATTCAGAACAACAATCGGAAAGGCAAAAGAGGCGTTTATCACTCTGAAGTCAGATTGGAAATCTGTACTCGGCAGCATGAATTTTCAGCACCGATGTCAAATCAACACCTCTGTATGAGCCAGAAATCTGGCGAGCGCATCACGAAAACGATTTTCAACTAGTTACAGACTTTTTATCAACTACCACATTTTATCAACAGACACAGACTGGAAGTCTGAAGGAATGTTGTAGAATCACGAGACAAGCCATCGCTCGTGCATTCTGGGCATTGTCTAAAAGCAAATCGGCCCTTGGGAAATCGAAAGGCTCTCCCATATCATTCGATCCTAGGTAATATGGAGTAGGATAACTCACCAACTTAACAACCTCCGTTTTTCTACTTAGAGTAAAATCATAGAACATCACTCGAAACGGCGGCAGAAATGCCTTCGTTCATTTTGTCTGCACAGCTTTTACTGAAGCATGTCATAAAAATTTAAACTGTTTAATACCCTGAAATGAAAAGTTCGACTGTATAACAACACTTGAAAATGTTTAGTTTGAATTTTCTAGATCTTAGATATGATAGTATGAGAAACACCAAAAAATCGCTCGTGTTTCACTCTAAAGCCCGCCTATGAGAGAGGCTGCAATGGTTCAGATCTTGAAAAGGAAGATTCTAGCTTTAAAAACGGGGGTGGTGAACAAAAACAGCTTAGCGTTTTTCGTGTGTAATTCAGAACCACTGTGTAACGACAGAAGACAAAGGCTGGGCAACAGATTGTTTATTGAGAAAATTAAGTGACATTTATAGATTTTTATGTGCATTATTTTCAGTGGAGAAGCAACGTCTTTTGATTGGTTGCTTTCTTGGCTTATGTTATTCTGTATTGCTGCGACCGTTTCTCAGAAAATTAAGCAGTAAATCTGCGGATCATATTTCCACACGTCAGATCCGCTGTGACTGGTTGGTGATTTTCTCAAGGTCAAACTTTGTTATCGCTTTTATCATGACCCTGATTCGGGACGTAACATTGACGTAAATTGTTGTCAACAATTTTGGCTTGTTAGCAGCCAGCTCTCACCACAATAATTGTATCGCAGTTGCTATCATTGTTAAAGTATTTTAACTGATATCTGTGTTTGGCTTTCCAGTTATAGTTTGCTGCAGCGTGTTCCATACCTAATGGTTCGTACTGTCTATTCCAAGATGTAATGATTGTAGATGAAAAGTGCCTTATTTGTCTGTATCAGACAGTCCAATATCCATTTTTATTAGTAGCCCTAATATAATCATCAAAGTGTCCGTTGGAAAAGACCTAGAACTTGTTTTCCCTTGTGTCAAAACAAACAGGTGTTGTTAGAGCTAATGGTGCCAACTGGAAGCTCTATTTTCGGATCTACTTACAGGGACAGGCACAATGAAAATTCAGAACATTAATCAGTTATCTCCAACAAGTAGGTTAGATAATAGCTGAAAGCACTTAACATGACATTACTCCCAGCAACAAGAAGGAATTTTCTTTTCTTCGAGAAGTTACAGAGGTCTGCAGCCGGTTAATCATCTGGCTAGGCGTTGATGCTCACTTCGACAAAACGAGGTAACTGCCGTAGAACTTGGCAATGATACAAAGACTAATTTCTTCGAGACGACGTTAAGTGATCGTATCAGCACTGTATAACAGGCAGCAATCTGTCTGAAGGGTCGATTCACCAGCTTTGACTGCCATTTCATACAACAGCCTCTTGCCTTTCAGGTATTCCATTAGTACAGCCTTCAGACAAAATCCTGAGGCAGGCAAGATAGCAGAATTTTTTTCTTCCCATGGTAAAGATGTCAGTAGACAACAGGTTTGAAGCTCCTAAAAATAGAAGGAGGAGCTCAGGAACTATTAATTATCAATGAAAGCACCAGGGATAAATCATGCACAGTATCACTGCACCCGCAGTGATTAGAAGAGAGAGTCCAAAGACGGGCGAAAAAAGGAGTGATAGGTCCTCGAAACTAAACGTGTGATTAATGGCTAAAGAAATCAGGTCTATAAACACTTAGCTACCGTCGGCTCAGTGGGGATTCGATTACTGCCATAAGATGACGAATGACCAGAATAACCCAAACGAAAGCGTCCTGGGAGTAAGTACGTGATGACTTCCTCTTGGGAATCCACGAAGTATAGCTCACCAGAGAGCAGGGGCTCGAGTGAGCCCCTATTTCTTTTCACTTCAGGTTTGCCACCCCTGGAACTCCTTACTGGCAGATGTGGCTACAGCACTGTCCATGGACAGCTTCAGGTGAAGGGAAGAAAATCATGCAGCGACACAAGGACTCCGACCGAATAGCCTATCACCTCAAAATCTCATACACTACTATTTGGTAGACCCCTAAACTCATTTTTTTACTTCTTCACATTCTCTCTTGTCTTAGTCCCATGACTACTCCAACCATTATGTACCTTTCACTGTTATTGTTGTGGATATGTAAGTATGTATATAAATTTCAAATTTCATTAGCTATCTGCTCTGAAGTCTTTCTTCTTTTTCTTAGTCTGTACAACCTTCATTGTTTATTTCTATTACAATTATCTCTTTTCTTTTGTCAGCGACACCGGATGACTGACGGGTGAGAGAATCAATTCCTTTCGCAGTAGGAACACTGTATTGACGCACCACACACTACAAACTACGTATAATTTATCCTAGTACCACTCCCCTTGTAGTCAACCAAAGCTACGGCAGTGAAGTGTCGGGGAAAACTTAGCAGAAGTTTAACAGAGACCAGGAACCCTTACTTCTTAATCAAGAAGTGAGCACAAAGAAATCAAATTGGTTTACGCTGGGTCGTGAAACACGATGTTGAATACCTGGGGATTTTGTGCGCTCGACATAACTCCCTACGTTACCATCACCATTACGTCTTGTAAGGAAAAAGTCCTAATTCCTGAATGGTATATGTTATCAGGTTCTGATTGACGGCAGTCAACGAAGAAAGTTTGTAGGTGTATGCATAATTATTTTGCTATACTTATTGTGCATAATCATTGGGAAGTTATTGTAACCCTTTTAATATATTCTCGTCGATGGTGTAAATCAGTAGTTGTGATTTAACACCATATATCTGCAAATATCTTGTGTTGTCACTGCTTTGGTGACAGAATATTCAAAAATTCTTCATGGGGATCAACCTTATTTTTAGTGGACATGTTTTACTTATTTCACTGTGGAAGAATTGAGCAAAGATTTATCAGTGCGCAGTTTGAATACGTGCATCTGTGTGTATCATATACAGTCAAGGAATCACGTATACAACCTGAGGCTCACTATGGCCTCAAACTATCCGATGGCCCTAGTCTATGGGTTGTATTGGCAATTATTTGTATGGGATAATTCAATGATAAAAGCAGTTTTGTATAAGCGTTGTGACTGAAGGTAGCTGCGGTGGAAAGTGGTCTATGTGAAAAAGCTGTCTTTTGAGAATAGATGTATGCATCTACTCACCCATGTTATTTAGTACGGTATTCTGCGTGATACAGGGATTAGGTGTAGTGTTAGGTAAGAAATTATAGTCAATCGATGAGATTACGAAGTTGCATCGATTTAGACGCGTGTAGCCTATGGAAAGCCATTGTTTTCCTCATTAGGCGATGTAAGCTTGCATAGGATTGCGTTCAAATAAAAACACAATCCAAAAATCTTTGTTTAAGAAGTTTTTTACCTACATACTCTCCTATCGTTATCTCATTCTTAGACATGCTCTGGGAACTTTGTGGTATGAATCGCACTGCAGCCACAGTAATATGTGTAACATTTTTATCTGGTTCTCGCACAATTCAGAGCATAGTAGGGATTTTCATGCACAGTTTGTTATGAAATTCTAGAAACAGCTAATCCTGGCTACCTGTCAATTAATTTATGAAGTTAAATGTGAATATTTAAAATATAAGCATTGTTTGTTGGTGATTAGCCGACTCACTTTCACTATATGGATAAAGTGAGCCATAAGAAACCTATGGCTTTTAGATTGGTGTCATGTTTCACATGATTCGCAGAAATTTTCTAGTAGTCTTCCATAATGATATTGTTGCTGGAAATTAAACGTTGTAACATTTTAAGTGATTATTGGTGCGGTTTATATCCTCTTGATCTTTAATACACGGGGAGCTTCATGAATGTTATTTAATATTTTTCTAATGTCGTCTCATTTCATGATGAATGTACCAACCAGCTTAAAAGTGCCTGCTTGCATTTTTTTCCAACCACAGGATTGTAATGATAAAGTCGTTATCCCTGGCCTTTTTTAAAGGAAAAAAGATCATGTTAAAAGTGGTCGCCATGCCGTATAATGATATGGTGAAGATATAAAAATATCGGTATTTAAAGAGCTGTAAAATGGTTATCATACTTTAGTTACTGTTAGTTTTACAAAAGGAATTCAGGATTAGTATTCAAGAGACTTTGCTATCGGCGTAGACTTCATAACTAACGTAAGACTTGGACATAACTTATATTTTTTAGATCCTGATCATAATGTTCTTTATCTATGGAAATGATTGTTCATCGTCCTAAGCACTTGAATTTCCAGCCAACGGGTTTAGCTCCAGAACTTTGCATCATCTGCTGTAGCCTAGGTGACTGTGTGGTTTCATCATCTTAAGACGCACACGGGGAAATTCTATTTCAGATTATGGAGTTCTAAGTGGGAATCCAGTAACCCACTTTTAGCACTAGAACTTCGAAAAATTCAGGGGGTACGTGATTTGTTTATTTTGGTAACCAATTCTCAAAGGCTTAAATCTCACACCACTTACTAAGGTTCAGGCAAATAGTATCACTAGTACCCACACAATAAGTCTGGGTCATTAGCAGCTGCATGAAAATCCAAGTGGTTGTTGAGTAATATTTGTTTTTAAGCATATATGTTTTTTTCTCATAATTATCTCAAGCCAAACTTCCGTAATCTTATGCTTTTATGGATGCAAGATCCAGTGTGTCAAACAGCTGAGTTCTGGTTTTTCATTTGCAACTCTTATAAGTCAAGATTCAACTCTGGCAATCTACCGACTCGTACAGACGTTCTTTTAATAGTGTTTTAGAAGCAAGATTACATGTTGTTTTACTTCATTAAGTTTTTAATATAAAAATACCGGTTATTATACATTCTATTCTTTTCATTCGTTTTCCAGATTGTGTTTTTTCCGGAACGCACTTTTGTAAACTCATCTAGCACCAATGAAGGAGGAATCAGGCGCTTTCCGAGAAAGGTTTGTTCTGCGCAAAATTTTCATTTTATGTTGATCAGAGTTCTCAATTTATTCAAATCATCAAAAGGGGCTCTTACTCAAAAGCATTTTGAAAAGGAATTTTCGGATGTTTCCCTCACCACCATACTACCCATCTTGAATGCTTTGCAAAAGGAAGGCATGCTGGATGTTCTGGTTAACGCAGATCGGACCTTATCATGGCAACTTAGGGATCAAATGTCAGCTGAGTAGGTAAAACCTACATGGATCTTATGTTTTTTCCAGAAAATTGAAAAGTCTCTCAGATTTGGAAGAGCGTTTGGTTTATAATTCCATACGTAATGCCGGTGAAGATGGTATATTCGATTTATTTTTATTTTCACCTCATTTTTATTCTAGCTGCGTCAGTAAAACTAATTAGTTCGGAAACTAAGTTACCTCAGAACCGTATTCCCAGAATATTGAAGTCATTGATTTCTAAAAAAATGATCAAAGAATTGCCAATGGCTGTTGGTCACAAACAGAAAGTGTACCTGCTTATGGAGTTAGAACCTAGTGAAAAGTTAGCAGCAAACACACTGTTCGCTGGAGAATCTGGTGTAGACGCCGAGTTCATTTCTATTTTGAGAACAGCATGTTTAAAGTATCTTCAAGATAAGGTTTTTGTGCAACATCATCTTATCTGAATTTTGTAGGCTATTTCTTCTTCTCATATTGCTGATCCACTAGAGCGTAGACTCGCTTCATATGTATCATGCGAAGAAATTCATCGATTTATAACTAACACAAAGATTTGCACAGTGAGTTTCAATTCACAACATTATTCATAATATAAACTTTCAAAGTGACCTTACTTAATGTTTAGGAAGTTTCAGTTTATACTTAAATAGTTAGATATTTTACGCCAATATTCCGTCACTTAATACTTTTATGTCAAAGGGCCAATATTTCCTCTTCTATAATCACTTTTACCGTCTGCTGTCAGAATATAAAACTAATTTATTGTGATTTGTTGAGTTGACATATATGGTGCCTTTTTGCAAATTTCTATGTTGATTCATCTGTCCTTCACAAGGACTCTAAGTTGAGTTTTTAATAGCGTAGTTTTCTTATATTATGCTTAAACAGACTCTAAATCCCACACCTCAAGAATTAGCATGCTACCAAAAAAGTCATTCGTTTACTTGTATTATTATGCAGAGGGCAGTCCATTACGTGTGAGCTTCTGACAAAATGTAATCTTTCGAATCACCTGAACGAGACTGTTGAGTGTTTCTGTAATATGATGCTACCAGACTGGTCTGCTCTAACTCCTATTTTAAGTTTAAGTCATGAAATACGTTAACTGCTTCCCCTATTTGTGAGGTCGCTTTAATCTAAATGGGGTTCTTTACTGAAGAAGTTTCAGATCGACATTTGCGTCATCTTCGGGATTGTGTTATAGTGTAGTTGACTCTGGACCCCATTCTTTTGAAGTACTAAATCCATCACCATGTTCCTCATGAATATTAGGAATTGAGGGGAGAAAGGTAATAATCATTCGAGTTTTCTACTAAATGTAATACATTTCCATTTGTGTGTTGATTTTTCACTTAATACATTAATAAATGAATATCAATAGCAGCATTCTAGCAGTCATAAGTTTTGCACTGGGACTAAGGGTAATAGTGTGAGATATATATATGAATAGAAACAATCACTACTGGACAGTGATTTTTGTGTTTTAAATGTCTGCATTTGTGTAGGTTATCTAACATTTCACTGATAATTTCTTCAAATTGTATTTCTGAAAATCATCTCCATAGGTTGCTATGAGTGTTCACGATGTTCAGTGCGTATTGGAAGCTTTAAAGTTTGGTGGTGAATTGGAGACACGTCTCAGTTCCGACAATTCTGATCAAAGTACTAGTTCGGGAATACTTTATCGACTTGCTACTCAAACACCTTGTGCTGCAAACTTGGCACATATTCCTTGTACACTATGCCTAGTAAGCTCTCCTATTTTTTTTTTTCCTTCACGTTCCCCAGTGGAACATAGGGCTTCAAGCTAGTGGCTTGAAGTTTCTGTAGCAGTGTTTATTTTTACGGGATGGGGTTGCTAGCCTCATGCCCAACCTTCCCTCTTTACCAGCATTATTTCTGGCTCAGCGAGGTAAAGGAGTGCGTCGGCCGGGGATCGAACCCCGGACCATGTGCATGGTCGGCTCTCCTATTGTTAACACTTATTATATTTAACTATCAAATACAGTCACTAATGAATTACCAAAAAAGACATGAATACTACATTACGTAACTTCGTATAGTAAATGTCTCATGCATTTTTTTTAATGAAAAAATTACCAATTGTGTATCTTTCTAATTTTCCTAGACAGTCATTACTTTTTACCCTCAGTTTCAAAATGATATTAAAAGGATTGGACTAACTTGGTCATTGTTGATTTAATAGTAAAATTATGATAACTGATCCTCATCGAAATCTATTATTAGTGTTCAGTGTGCGTAAAGCAGTAAACATCCGTTCCTTCCTATAATTTAGTCGAATCCACCTCAATTTTTTAAAACTCCATGTTTATTTGCTAGTCTAACATTAAATGCTTCAAGCGTCAAAATTACAGTTAGACTGCGCTCACAAAGTAATTACCGTTTCAAATTGGTATTCAGTGAGAATCCATTTCAATTGCATTTTCCTCACTATCATAACATCTCCATCTAGACATATTAGTGTGAACGAGCCTGTTGGCCGTATAGGAAGGAATCTTACTAAACTCAACGTTTAGTAAGCCGACGGAATTTTCTGATAAGGAAAAATAATTATGATAAATATTTGTCGCTAATTCACCTATGATTTGTTGTGGTATTCATCTCACTTTGAACCAATAGGTTTCTTGCCGATGCGGAAGTTAGGTAGTTTCATGTCAGTTGCAGTGAAATGTGGTCATTATCTCTCATAATTTTGTAGATTTTTCTGTATCACTTCATATAGTTAATTACTAAATGCATACAAGCTTTAGACTAAATAATTTCTACTTTTGGTTTTGTATTGACTCAATAACATAATCATTCACTGACTAGTTGTAAAAACCAATAACTGCAGGTGAATCTTTATAAAAGTAATTAAAGACTGCAGCTGCTGTGTGATTCTAAAAAACTGTTACATCATAAATCTTTTCTGGCATAATAGATTACTATGTGGTCATATAAGTATCAAGTACACCTATTATAAATTTTGTGAGGTGCAGGCCTTATTAATAGGATCGGAATTTCAAAGTTGACATGTTGAAAATAACTCATTTTAGTTTGCCTAATAACATAGTTTACAGATATACTACTTAAGTGCAGTCGATCTCAATAGTATACCACTTCACACGGTGAATTTTGCTAAACCCATTGGGAATTGACTGTTTCACCAGCTTTTGTCTACTGACTGATTGGCCCTAGAGATCATTTATTACATGCATAGCTTATTAGCGAAGATTGTGATTTCGACTCGTGTAGTTTACCCTAACTAAATACAACATCACTTTCTTCAGTGTCGTAAGTGCACCCTGTAGATGCCTACCCATAAAACACAAGGCAAGTCGAACTGGATCCTAGCGTCTGACACCGCATGAGTATTTCACAATGAATAATAACAATAATAATAGTGGTCTAATCAGATAATGGCAAAAAGACATCAGATGGTTAATAGTTTGAAGAATAATTAATTGTCTACCATTTCACTTGGGACTTTGTAACATGGATCTTTGTCATGTTGGCGGCCATAAACATTCAGTTCAAAAATCATTACTCAACTGCCATCTCAGTGGTAGGTGATTCTTTATATCATTTCACAGTTTTTTTTTCACTTCTTTGCTTTAAAAGTGGAACATAAGGTTTGAAGCTTGGGCTTTAAAGTTTTAGTAGTAATGTTGTTATGATATAAATGAAGCAAAAAGTTGTGTGTGAGCGACTTGATATGAATATGAGCAATAATTTGTGCTCGAAATGTCATCAGTTAATATTACTGTACAACACTGTGTGATTTATTAAAATAAAATCTAATATATAATGGAGTTATACTCTACCACAGTGCCCAAGTTTTATACTTATATTAGTCAGTCGCGAGCCCGAATAGCTCAGTGGTAACGTCACTGACTGCAGCACTGGGTGACGCGGGTTCGAATCTCAGAAGGGACCTGAGTTCCTTCAACGTTGCAGATACGCGCTGCTGATTAGTGCCAACTAGCACGAAACCTAGGTCGAAGGTTTCCTGCTGATTGCCTCCAACCATCTAATATCAATATGGTCTGTTTGCATTCATATTTGATTAGTTGTTTTGTGATCATCTGTATCTTATTTCGAACCTTTTTTTTAGTGCCGAAAGGATTGTCGTCCTGATGGACCGATTAACCCTCAATCGTGCAAACTTTTCCAAGCATTTCTTGAGTTTTAATAAGCAAAGGGGGATACCTAGCAACCGTATAATTTTCTATAACATTGTACATTTTCTTTAAGTTTTCTTATTTGAGTCTTTCATGTATGCTGTCATCATTCTAATTTTTTAACATCATCATGCATTTTTGTATGTCGTATTTTTTATCGCGATAATAAATAAACATTGTTGAGAAATTCTGAAAATGTATTTATTTATTTATTGATCTTCAAAACGCATCACCTATAGTCTATTTTAGGCAATTTGTCTAACTACACTGTATGGGTCTTTGAAATTGAAGTGAGTTTTAAGAATTGGTAGAGTATTTTTGTGTCGTTTAATTGAAGTTAAAACATCCCTTCGTCTCAGCGTAGTTATAGTTTTCTAGATTGAATTTCGAACATCATTTCACATAATTAAGTTTGAGCTAGTTTGTATCGCTGATTATTCTTTTTAAAATAAGTGTTCTGAATAATTTCTAAAGGTTTTTAATGAAATTATTTGATAAAATTACAGCATATGTATATGCTTTTCTCAAGACAGTTTTTTTCATTTTCTCCCAACCCTGTGATGTTTGCTGGCAATTTAAGCCAAAGGAGTACTCATAGTCTCTTAAAACAGCTTTTTGATTTCATATAGTAGCTTTAAATATCAGAGTCTAATACTAGATCAGACTTCAATTGCTAAAACTCTGGCGTCTCGAGTTATGGATGTATTCTGAGTCTTATCTGGGAAACATGGTGAATCTTCAAAATTCACTCTACATGTGTCAGATTCTTCGGCTAGTTGTCATGGAATTACTGGTGCAGAGATAGTAATGAGCTCGGGAAGAGGATTTACTACTTGACTGCATCCCGTTTAACAGTCGTCTGTGTGCTGTGCAGTTGAATGGGTCCGTAAGGTAAGGAACTACTATGATAGTCGTGAGTATTTTTTCATAGTCTGTGCTAACGCACCCACCGACTGCATTTTGAATGAAGTAAAGGATGAGTTTTATCAGGAGCTGGTTAGTTTTCCTTTGAGAGCGTAATGCTCAGATGCAGTCATCTTAGTCGGTGATCCGAATGCTCAAGTAGCAAGCTGAGCCAGTCGGAAAAGTATATTAGGGGTATCTATCAGGTCCAATGTTGATAAACTAACGATTCCGCTCATAAACAATTTGTTACTGGTTGGCACTAATTCCAAACTTAAGGAGAGTTCGTCTCGCATGGTGACGACCGACGCTAAAACAATGATAAACACAAATAGATAATGTAGCTATGAGTCTGCTGTAGAAATACTAGTGATTGGTTTTATTATCTTGCCGATGGATTTTCGCAGTTTTATCGGAAATGATGAATACAAGTAGAATAATTCTGACAGTCTCCGAACGTGAAGTGGAGTGGAAGTTACTCAAAAGTAAGCTGACTAGAAGTTTTCGCAATGACAAACCAGAAAGAATTGAAAAATAGCATGAGCGATAAATAATACCTACCTATCACTTATGCACATTGAGATAATAGGCTGTGAAAAGTTTATGGTAAGTGAAATCATCTCTGAGTAAGATGGAACTTTAATAACATCACTTAAGAGATGGTTGAGGCATTGGGTAAAAATATTAACTGTTATAATGCCATACAAGTTCTCCGAAACACCAGTAAAACTACTTTTTTGGATCCTTGTATGGCGCATTCCTAGATACTTACGTTGCACTGACCTCATGTTCAAATGAAGTAAGCATATATTACCCCTGTTTGTGAAAATACAGGTAATTGTGTATTTGGTACGATGATATGTTAATCTGGTATGAACGTATAGTTCCTGAAATGTATTATAACAGTATACTCAAATATTTAAGATGAAATTCGAATGTGTACTATTGAAGTCAACTCTTATAAATTAATGTTAAGTTCCTTCAGATATTTATGACCTTATCGAATAGTATCTTAGGATAAATTATACGTCATCCGACTGATCCAGTCAGTTATCCCGTGTTCAAGCGTAGTGACGGCAAATAATTCCTTCTTGTGAATAGTATGAATTCAAATTGCCTGTTTTCAGTTCTAAAACAAATAGAAGTTACTTATAGAATTAAAGTAAACATTTAGTTTTTGGCAATCAGTTACCCTAATAAAGCTAGATTATATACGCTATTAATGCTTGAAAGACATGTGACATGAATGTGAACAGACCATCGAAACTGCAAATGTTCAATTCAGACCTACTCAGTCTTAATCATTGTGATAGACGTCGTTAAATTTACCAACTATTCTATCATTGCTTTTATTCAGAATCTGGAAATCCGATTGATTTTGAGGTTGACTTCGTGAATGACCGATATCATATGGGAAATCATCAAAAAGTGGGGAGCACGAGGAGAGCTATTCCATCCTAGTTTGTCTACTTAAAAGCCACCAAGTGTCAAATCCAGAACCTTGAGGATAAAGTATAATCACGATTAGTATTCACCCACTGGTTTGGAATACTTTAGATTAAGAAGTGGATTATACACCCACAAAAAAATCAATTGATCATATTGATGAGTAGTGTGTTGAAGCAAGCTATTTCATGATGGGCAGAACTTTATTTGACTAAAAAAAAACAATGAAGTATAGGTTAATTATTTAACAATAACACGCATTCATGGATAATTGATAGTTAGCCGAATTTCTCTTTTTTATTATTTAATTATTCCCGTCAATTGTTGAATAACGAGCTTCAAGATTCTGTATTACACGAAGCTTTCTTAAATTGGGTAGAATGATATAGCTTACAGCACCCCAGCATAAAAATATCCAGCATATAATTAACATAATCGATATAATTGCACCTGTAGAAAAACTAATTGCAAGTGAATTTTGACGAATAGCGAAATAAGATCCTAAAAATGTTCCTTCACCACCTAAAGAATATAGGAAGTAATTAAATTACAGTGAGTGTGAAAAAAATTACAATAAAAAGTATTTACTAATTTTCAATGTGTACTACATGCACAGTACATTTCTTTATGCCAGGGACATCTTAATATGAATCTATGCAAACATGGAGTTATTTTTTTTTTCCTTCACGTTCCCCGGTGGAACATAGGGCTTCAAGCTTGTGGCTTGAAGTTTCTGTAGCAGTGTTTATTTTACAGGATGGGGTTGCTAGCCTCATTCCCAACCTTTCCTCTTTACCAGCTTTATTTCTGGCTTAGCGAGGTAATGGAGTGCGTTGGCCGGGGATCGAACTCCGGACCATATGCATGACTGGCGATCATTCTACCGCCGTGCCACTGACGCACAATTAAAAGTTGCTTCGTCAAAATGTGTAAAAGTTCTTTACATTAATAATTTACGATCTAATGTATGTAAGGAATCGTTCACTGACTGAGACTTTAAGTCAGAAGCTAAAATCTCTTAACAGCATAACTCTAAGTAGAACTTTGGGATCTAAGTATTTGTATGCATTTTGTGTCTCAGAGATATGCAAATTACACCCTGACTTTGTTATTTACTTAACCTCATCTCGCCAACATGTCAGATCTACAACCACACGATGAACATAAAAGGACGTATGTGCTATACAACAGTCCTCTTTGTCATTCAGTATGGCCGATTTAAGTAAGAGATACGAGGAAGATAGCCATCTTTGCTAATAGGCCTTCCATCTTTCGTGTGTGTTTTGAAGTTAGACGTAGAGTATGGGGAAGGAATGCAAAAAACGAAATACTATTGATTGATTTAGGTAGGTGTTTGTATATCACTCACACCAACCAGTAGTACTTATTAGCCAGATCGAGGGGATCTAAACACTAGACAGCTGTTTCACTCACTTGGGGCAAAGCTCGTCAGCGGTTTACCCGATTCAACTAATCTCAGACAGATAAATCAGTTTAAACCACCTGATATCTGGCTAGCTACTTGGGCGAACTGATAACATCATAAATCTCAGCTGAGCCGAACTGGGCACACCACTCACGAGCTCAACCCCAAACGATCGAAATGGCCGTCCAGTGTTTAGGTGACTTTGATCAGGCTAGCAAGTACTACTGGTTGATGTAGGCGATATACAACTACCTATCTAAATCAGTCAATCGTATATTGTTTAATGCATTTATGCTTGATTTCTTGATTGTCATTTTCCGTATGAAGGTGATCCCATGTTGTGATCTTAATAATTTTGGTTTCAAAATGAAACTATGCTGAAATCTCACATCAAAACAGTGTAAATTGCAAATCAGATTTTGATTTGTAGCGAAGGAAGCAAAGTTAATGGATGAAATTGTGTGGTTACATTGAATGAGACAGCTATGACATTAATCACGCGCGTTGAGTTTTTTCCTTACTTGATGAACAGTGTTCACTGACATACTATTGGATTAGAAAAAATTACAAGTGATCAAATGACAAAAAGGTATCAGTACATTAAGACTTTCACTATCTATTTGAATCACGTAAGGAGCTGTAGACTGCCTGGTTGGAGTCTTTGATTTGCTAACAATCGATAACTGGAAATTGCTGTTGCTATGGTTCAAAATCTATGTTAACGGCGCAGATGCATTCACTCTTTGTAACCTCCTAGAATTATTAAATCCACCTTCTTATCCACATATTTACTCTTGCTCCCGTAAATTTCAATTTATTATAATCTTCTTGGATTTCGCTTTTATTTTTTATTTTCCTTTATTTAGCCTTTATAAAGTGTGGCTAGTTCAGCTGTTGCATTATTTTGGATAATTTTACATTGAAAATCCAGTTCGAAATGCTTCTAGGTTATTTAAATACATTACGAGATTTATGCAAAAATCCTAATCCATATATTGTCATGCATGTTATATTAAATTATAAGGTGATATTCTGACATCTAGTTTTAAGGAATACGTTTCAAGTTGTATTTCATGAGTTCCTCTTTTTTATCTACTACGTACTGTGTTATGAAACTGAGCAAAGTTAAAGCATCACGTCCTATGAGATCCTTGAGCCGACCAATCATAAAAATAATTCCTTTTTACTCAAAAAATTGCGTTCATTTACAAGAAAATGCATGAAAACACATTAAACAGGTTATCTTTCACTGACATGACTTAAAAATACGTTCCAGTTATAATGAGGAGTATCAATTCTTAAGTTAGACTAGTTTCAGTACACGTATTCACCGAGATGAGCTTCTTTTGTGACCTGTTTATCGCTTTTATCTTGTTTTGCAGTCTTCTCCAAAAACCCTTGATTGAATTACAATGGTTTCCATTAAAAGATCGACGACTACTTACGAGGAAAATGTGGATAATAAAATAAATAATACCAACCCCAAACCTAACCCTAACTTTGACCCTAATCCTAACTCTAAGGAGCTATCAACACATTGTCCAAACAGTACTTAAAAGCGTGATCGTGATAAAAATTGCTCTTTAGTTGGTGAACAGCGTTCATATTAGCGCTAATGAAGGGTATCACTATCCAGTGACTTGCATACGTTCAATGTCATTAGCGAGTTTGCACACCTAGGACGTGATACTTTAACTTCTGAACATGAACTTCATTTCTGCTAATCCTCATTTTTCTGATACCTGATGTCTAACTTTTTCATAAGAGTTAATGAATATTTAAAAGTCAAGATTTACATTAGATAGAAAAAAAAGAGTAACTTACGAGAACACTCATGCTCAGGACATTTAGTATATTCAATTGGTGATCCTAAACATTGACCTGGTTTCTTTTTCCATGCAGCTGAAAGGCATTCACGGGAACGAACACTGTAACGAACATCTCCACATGCAGGACGACATTTATCCCAAGCAGACCATTCACTCCATTCACCTACCCATATATTACATGCTTTTCCAGAATAACCTTGATCACATATACAATATGCCTTAAAATGGATAAAAGTTAACCAAATACTGTGTTAAAAGATTCATAACTTTCAAATAAAAATTCTTAAAAGGATATATGCAATAAATATCTAATATAATTCAATGAAAGTTTCTAAAATATTCCACCAGAAATATCGATACGTTTGCTCTGGTGATACATTCAAGCTACAATTTTCATGGAGTTGATTATTTAAAGTTGTATTACATAATTTGAAGCATAATAAGACTAGAAGCATCTATCATGTTGGGAAAAATCTGTATTGCGATTTGGCTATGAGGAGAAGTTTATTGAGCAGCCCGAATAGCTCAGTGGTAACGTCTCTGAATGCAGCACTAAGTGACGCGGGTTCAAATTTCAATGCGTCGGTGGCTCTGTGGTAAAACACGTCCTAGTTGTAACGAGCAGTATCAGTTGCTGAGTCAGACTAGTTTCTGTACATGTTTTCACCGAGATGACTACAGATAACCTGTTTTTGTTAATCGTTTATCTCTCTCATCCTGCTTACAGTCTTCCAAAAAAGCCCTTGGTTGAATTCTTATGGTTTCCAGCAAGAGGATAGACGACTACTTACCAGGAAAACGTGGATAATAAAAAAAATTAAAATAAATGACATCAACTATAAATCTATCCCTAATCGTAACCATAAGCTTGATCCTGACCCAAACACTAAACCTAACCTTAATCCTAACCCTAATCATAACCCTTATTCAAACCGTAATTCTAACCCTAATGCTAATTATAACCCTGATCCTAACCCTAACGAGCTATTAACACATTGTCCAAACAGTACTTAAAAACGTGATCTGGGTGAAATTTGCTCCTAAGTTGGTGAATAGCATTGATATTTCAGCTATGATAATGACAGATGCCGTTAGCCAACGACTAGCATGCGTTCAAGGTCACTGGAGCGTTAACACTCGTGGGATGCTATTGTTGAACTTCACCCAATCAAAAATATCCAATACAGTCCTACAGGAGGTCAATCGCCTGCCTGAATGGCTGATTGGTAATGTCTCTGACTGCAGCACTGTGTGACGCAGGTTCGAATCTCAGAAGGGACATGAGTTCCTTCAAAGTTGCAGATACGTCTTGCTGACTGGTGAGTGCCAACTAGCATGAAGCCTAGGTTGAGGGGCTTCCTGCTGATTGCCTCCAACCATCTAATACTATTGTGTTCTGCTGTCACAAGAGTATCAGTATATCATCAAAACTTATGCTGGGATAATCAACACCGAAGACATTGTCAAAAACAAACAAACAAACAAACAAATAAAAACACAAACGTGGAAACATGATAACTTACTTCATTTTCAGCATAACTTGCATAACAATATCCATGTAAGCATATAATATTATCACATATTGACTGTTTTTTCATACAATTTGGATAGGATAATTTAAAATCAGGTAACCAATAGTTATTATCACATTGACATTTATAAAATGCATAACCTTCAGAGCTAATATATGAGAAACATTTATTTTTATTAGGAGTATTTATATTACAAGCAATATTTCCTGGTAATAATGTTCCACCATTCGGTTGAAATGGATGATCTACACGATATTTACATGCATCGATTAATTTTTCACATTTACTACCATGATATTGTGGTTTACATGCACATAATGTTACCTTTACATTCACAATAAAGGTGAATATTTAAAAAAAAAGAAGAAGAAAGTATAATTAAAATCTTAAAAGTGTATTACTCAATAAATTTGAATATTTTTTGTTAAACCATGATTAAAATAGTATTCAACAATCATACAATAAGAAATCATTACGACATATGTTACTGACAGAAATTTATAAGTAATATATATTGCATGTTATATCTTCTGTAAGAATCGTGATTATAGGAGTGATGGATCAAGTTGAGAAGAAAAAAGAAAAGATCCTTATAAAACAAGTTGCCTCTATCAGTTTGAATAGTATCACATTTCTCCTCCTGCACAGTCAAGAATATCCGCTAAAAAGAACAGGCCGGCATTAAAAAACTTGCTAAACAGTGATAAGATCGTTATTCTTAAACTAATAAAAGATTGTGGAGTCGTAATAATGAACCGGTAGGACTACATCTTCAAAGTGACAACTCTTCTCAATGATACTATGAGATTCCAAGTGGATAGGTCCAAAAAAACGATGGAACAAAAGCCTTCGAAAACAGAGTAAACACGTATCTCAAAGAACACCTGTAATGACCTTAAAACAAGAAGTTCATGTATGGTCAACCCAAAGTTCATAAATCTGATGTGCAATTGAAGCCTATAATGTCAGTAGGTGAAATCACCACGTCATAAACCGGCTAGGTAGTTGGCATGTTATGATAGAGGAGAAGAGCCAGGCAACAGATCCTTTATTTAGAAAATCAACAGATATTAATAGATTTTTATGAATATTATTATAGGTTATTGTTAGCAGAGAAACAGAGTCTTCTTATAGGTTGTTTCCTCCCTGAAAGTTAGTCTGTCATCTCTTTGTAACCGTTTCCTTGAAGGTCACACCATATATCTGCGAATCGTATCCGCCCACGCAAAGTCTTTGTTCTTGTTTTTCTCATGACCAAGACTTGGGACGCAAACATTGACGTAAACTGCTGTCTACCAATTTTGGCTAGCAGACAGCTCTCACCACAGGCACAAGAGTTGGAACCAATTCGAAAGAAGTTGGTAGATCATAGTATCAAGGATTTTTTCCAATTTTCACAAGAGTTGGATCAACTGAATATCTCAGACAAACTCCTTGTGTCAAATTATGTTTTGTCACTGTTTACTATCATAACAAACTGCAAATTTGTTTGTTCTTTCTTTGTTCCTTTGACAAAATATCGGAAACGTGAAATTAAGACAAAACGAGCAGAAAACGATTAACTTTTAGAAATGGAAATTTCTGTTTAGAGTGTGTACTTGGCAATCATTGTGATAATAATTATAATACACTACACAGACATCTGTTTCAGTATGGACCGAATCTTCTATATCATAGTTAGTGGCACCAGTTACATTATCATTTGAATCAATAAAATTGTATACAAATTTGTTAGTGTTGCTTAGACACCAATATTTACATGTGAAACCCATTCCTATGCCTCATATTTCACTTCAGACATTATCCAATTGCATATTTTCCTGTTGAAATTCTGTGATTATTTGATACGAATTAATCATATATTTAGCTAATACGGAGAGACGGTTTGTAAAGCAACCTAAGAGAGTTTTGCACTGTTAGGCTAAAGTGGATGATGACAGGACGTGAAACAAAGTCTCCAAATACGGTAGGATTCCGATTGTAGGCCTATGGATTAATATCCTAGATATCAAACAACTGATCAACGAGACCCAGATGTTAACCGGATCACTTTACTGCTGTCTTATAGAACTGTGACATGTAGCTGTCTCTTTAATACTATCACAGTAGCTATACAAGCAGATTTTTCGATCTTATTTCTCATTATTACACCAATATTGGCCCACTAATCAAAGGATAAACTATACTATTATTGTTCTTCCCTTGGGTTCTTAGTGGAACAAAGGGCTTCAGCAACACATCATCTTTTTGTTCCCTGCAGTTTTTTTTAGCCGGCTTCACGGCTGTCCATAAGCTTTCATTTCCTCCTAATATGATCTACTCCACGTTACACTTGGACGCCCAACCCATCGTCTCTCATTCGGGTTCTAATTGGAGGCCTGGCGCGTGATGTCACTCAACGGCCCTCACATACACATAGTCTCACCAAAAATTGACAGTATGTCACTCTTCTCAAATTTAGTATGATTAGAATCGAGACTGACAGTTACCTGTAGCTCATACATGGCATAGTTGGTTCGATTTCATGATAATTGTATTAAATTAATATACATAAGTCAGTTTGGAATTTAAAGAGGTTATTGGAAAGAATATTCTGTAAGGCCTGTTTAATTGTCAAATGTTCATCCAGCCATAGGTTATATCTAACTCTTTGTGTTTAGTCTTATTGGTGATTGCCAACTTGGAGGCATCCGAATAATAAGAATCGATACTATGAGATTTGGTATAGTAGTTCAAAGTCAACCAGATGGACTAAACTAATTCACTTTTAGTCACCTTCATATTTTTGAAAGTCACCGTCACTCATTGATCAAAGTATCCAATAGAGTCTCACAGGAGGTTAACCGCGAGTTTATAAGTTCACTGATAACGTCTCTGATTGCAGCACTGGGTGATATGGGTTCGAATCTCCCTTCAACGTTGCAGACACACCTTGCTGACTGGTGATTACCAAAAAGCACGAAACCTAAGCCCGAGGATTCCCGCTGATTTCCTCCAACCATCTGATGCCAACAATTCTGAGTGCACCGTGATGGCGAGCCACCTAGCATGGTGGGCACATTGGAAACTTGACTGATATAATTCAGTCTGCACCAAAGAAAGGACTAGACACATCACACTAGTTACTGGTATCAAATTAAAGTATCCAATACAGACCTACAAGAGGTCAGCCGCGAGTCAGAATAGCAATGTTATCAACTGTGAGACAATAGCATAAACAGAAATCAAAACAATACTCCAAGTCAATGTGCTGCGATAGAACATGGAGAAACAGTATAGAAAAGTGATAAGAGAGATGAAGCAAAATATAAGTTATGAAGAGGCAAGTCAATGGAGAGCAAAACATTGTTTAAGGTATGAGAAAGGAAAGCAAATAAAATCATCTGTGAGATTATGTCTGACTATCATTTAAGCAATTTAGAGATTTTATAATCTGCATTTCATCACTAATGGAACATTCAAAATGATTTCAATACGGGAACAAGCTCTGGTATAACTGAAATAATATTGGAATTGAGTTCGTTCTACAGATAATTAAACTCACAACAGTATACAACTGATGCCTTGATTCCTCTTGGCACACCAAGCTGACACAGATTAAAAGCTGAGAAGGCAAAGATTTTTCTGCTGAGTAAACTGAAACATAACCAATAAATTACAATTTTAAGATATGAAAATTACTTTCTGACTGGACAGCATGCACTGATGAAAATCCTATGCCTTGACCTTTAGGTTAGTTCATGGTTGAATGCTTCGTTTACAGATCACTTGGGAAACACTGACCAGTAATATACCTCTCTCCTCCCGTTACAGCAAACACCCTATGACCAGTAGCCCCATGAATGAATCTAAAGCGTTAAAATGCTGTGTATTGGGTTCAAGACTCAATGAGAGTACCACTTTCTAGGATTCATATGCACTCAGTTGACTAGTCCAAAACCAACTGAAATGCATTTTCAAAATTCCACAGTTAGCTGCAGTAGAAACATACCATACCTAGAATATTTTCCTTTCAGTATATAGGTAGGTAAATAATTTTAAATGAATAGTATCATAGAAAAATAAAGCTGTTAACCACATACTCGATGCTCCCGATCATATACACATGACAATGTTCCTTCTTTATTACATTCATGTACATCAGGACAGTTTTTTGGCGTCGTTTCCAGTCGTTTGGTCAATTCACCATATCTAACAAGCTGTAATAAATAGAATTAATAATGATGAGAAATAAATTTACAATCTAATTATTTCTTATATGATAAGCCGATGACTAAAATTTAAACAAAATATTCATCAAATCATAATTCGAGTTGACATATCACCAGTGGTTAACAATCTTGTTATACTCATAGTGCGGCGTGTGCTACTGATAAGATTTATCAGTAGTATATATATATAAAGAGATGTTCATTGACGTAAAACCTTAAATAGCATGGAGATAGGTTTGATGTCAGAGAAAGCAAATGATACAGCGTTGCAGAGATACATGGGAGACATGGAAGGAACACATAGAAACACAATATGATGGCCAGAAGTAGCACAACACGGAAGATCTGAGCAAATGGTGATTTGAAGATAAGGTGAACATAATTCTGCTATATAGAGATACTAAATTGCATATAGTAATTCGGTGGGACAGAGCTTGGGTATTCGCTTACTATGTAGGTGGTTCGGGGTTCGATCTCCGGCCTGCGCACTCCTTCACCTTAATAAGTTAGTGACAAAACTGGTAAATCGGGAAGGTTGGGCATTAGGCTGGCAGCTCCATCCCGTAAAAATAAACACCACTGCTACCGCAACTTCAGAGCTCTAGCTTGAACCCCTATGTTCCACTGCGAACGTAAGGGAAAAATTAAATAAAATTGCAAAGAAACATGCCTCTGTCAAGTCTTTCATCTTCTACTGTCACAGTAGTTTTATTTTATCGTTAATAATTTCAACTGATTAAAAATGCCCATCAAAAGTTCTTCAAAAGAATGGTTACTGAATGCAGCTTAGTGTTATACTTCAGACGCTCATTGAGAACCTGCCCTAGATATTAAGAATAGTCTGTCTAACTAAAGATATATTATCTTGTGAACAAATATATTTTTCTTATACAGTGAGGATAGATGACAAAATGAAATTTTGAGTTGTGAAAGTATTCGAACTGGTGGCCTCTGAATTACTTCTCCAGAACTATACCAGATGACCTACTATTCATATCACCACAAGCGTCCTGCTGATAAATGATATGTTTCTATCTGTTCACTATCACACTAGTTACCCAGCTGAGGTTTTTCTTTTCAATTATAAACCGGAGGTGGAGCAGAAGGTTGCTGATTGACAATGAGATTAACTGAGATAGCTTTAGATTAGTATATCATTACTAGTTAAGCTTCCGTTACAACTAAAGTTTAATTCCATCTTTATTGATTACTCTATAAATAAATAACTTTTCGTTAAAAGTTTAACTTTGTAAGAAGATTTCAGAATAGATTGGATCACAAACTGACATGAGTTAGAGGATGACTGAAAATCAGGGAGCACTGGAAAGCTCAAAGTGACAGCAGTTACAATTCATAAGCAGCTTAGTTTTAACCTGGTGCCGGAATGGTCATCGGACTGCCGTCGTAACCGACAGGTTCGGGGTTTGATCTTCGATGGCATCATTGATGCCTAATCCAGTGCTTTCTGGCTCTCAGTTTTCTAATTGATGCCTTTAGACCAACTGAACGCTGACAATATAAAACTTGAAAAATAATAGAAATATTGGAGATTAATTCTAGTATCTGATCGTTAGATCAAATGATCATAATTGTTTTGTTCTTACTGTTTAGTCACTTAATTGGATATCGGAAAAACTGACATTAAAGTCGAAAACAGTTATTCAGATAAAGTGAACACTTTAAAAATTTCTATATCAGGTTGAGATTTCAAGTTGAGGCAAACAGACAGACATCAAAAATGAATAATAATGAATCAAGTATTGGTTTGCAGGAATTTGATTTGATTGCTTACAGGATTTCATCATGAGTTGACATCGGTTATAGAACTACTGGAAAACCTGGGAGTACAGCACAGCCGTTTCCTTCTTTTTTTTGGAACTCTTCATCGGTACTCACCCACCACTAGGGTTCAGACACAGAACCTTCTGACTACAAGGCTAGCTCGTAGACCATTAATCTACTAGGACCTGATCCTATGGTCAGCCCATGAATTCCAACTTTTGGCAGTTCATGATATAACACGACCACTAGCCAGTGTCATCGGAGAGTATCTGTCTGTACAACTGACCTTGTATACGCCACTGGGTACGACTTCTCACTAGAAAACAGTTAACTACCTACCTGAATACGGCCAGATACTAGTGAGCATCAGAATGTTCTAGGTTCGAACCCAGGTGGGAGCATACTGATGAAGAGTTCCAAACTTGGACGAAATGGCCGTACAGTGCTCCCAGGTTTCTCAGTGGTCCCAAAACCGATGTCAGCTCATGATGAAATCCCATAAATTTGTAGTTGATTTTCCAGTTAGTAAGCGACAGACCTTAATTAGTTCAACCACTAAACTAATCTGTCAGCAGAAAAGAATGTTTGTCATTTCTACCGCTAATCATCATTAATGTATAAGCCAGTGAGCAGGGTAACCTTATCGAATAATTGTATGATTCACGTTGCTAATGAGGACTACTTATTTCTTTACTGACCTAGGTTATTTTTATGTTTGATGGCCGAATAGGTGCCAGAGTTTATGATTCTTTATATTTCTATATTTTTACAAATCCAGTGAAGTGTTTCGTTAACATGGTTGACATTTCATTTCACCCATTAACTTAGTTCCACTACTTTTAGTTTCATTTACGAAACAACTACAGGTCATCAAATAATTCGGTTAACTTTAAAACAAAGTCATTTCGTTATTTTTATTTCTAATATACTATCAATGAGTCAGTCATTTAAAAAATTATAAAAACAACCAGATGCTATATTGTGTAAGACATATCAGTGACCATATAACAATACACTATATGAAAATAAATTCTCAATATTAAGTTCCTAGAATTTTTCTATATGTATTGTGATCAAGATTTGATCGGATAGTTCCAAAATATATGGGCTCTGACTGAAAAGTAGACATAGGTAAAAAGTATATTTGTAAAATCTCAGAGAACCTGAAATAAGTAGTTCTAACATTTCGTTTGACAAACTGGTCTGAACCTCTTCAGGGAAATTAATCAAAACTAAAATTACAAACATATATATATATATTTAAAATCCTTGTTCATGAATAGACATCAAAGTATAATAAACGAAATTGCATGAACTGTGATCACAATTTGACCAGACTTACTATTATAAGTCTACTTTTGTTAAACGCTGTAAACAGTGTATACATTTGAAGTGGAATCCAGAATGCGCATTTCGACTCGTCAGCTAACCGGATGTACCTGCATTCCCCAGTCACTGAATGATGATGTTCACACGGAGGCTCGAACCTAGTGTCCATAGTTTCAAACGCCAAAGCGTTATCCACTAGACCACTTGGGCCACGAGAGACACCTCTTGTGCGACGGATTATATTAATTATTTAATTGAATTTTAGATTTTCCCGTCGACTGATTAGACCGAAATGCTTAGTCTCAGGTTGACATGTCGGTTTCTTGTGCAGATGCTTTGACGATGTCTGAGCATTTAATTAGAAGTCAATTAACGGATGGTGACTAGCAGTGGAATCCATTTGTATCAGATTTTTAGTGACTACTTTCGACTAAAGTTCGTGGTCATAGATAACTGAGTATGAAAAGTATTTGTATATGCGGCATACAGTGATGTGTGTTTATGTTTGAGGATACAATTGTAAGTCATATGTTAGTCTTTCCATAAGAAGATACAGGCAATCAGAAGTTTCGATGAAGTATAATAAATTACTGACAACGAACTTAGTTTTCGATATCCCTTAAATCTAAATGAGATTATGAAGGGTTTGGAACTGTGTCTACGCTCCATGTTATTTACATTTTCAGGGGTTCTTTGCTGTCAAACAAAAGCCATTATTATGCAATCACCAGTGTTGCCGTTAATAGCTAATATGTTTATGCACATATTAGAAACAAGTGCAATTAGGAGACACCCTGATCCTCCAAGAATGTGGTTAAGATATGTGGATGATACCTTTATCATAATCAAACTCAGTATGTTGAATGAACTTTTTCATTTAATAAACGATGTGACGGAAACCACTAAGTTTTCAGAAGAGGTTGTGCGTCGGTGGCACGGTGGTTAGGACTCTCACCGACCGTGCACATGGTCCGGGATTCGATCCCCTGCCGACGCACACCCGATATCTATGGTCGACCTGCAAAATTTGGGCTACCGATATCACATGCTGAAAATTCCATACTTGTACTGAAAATACGGTATGGAATCAAGCGGTAATTAAAAAATCAAAAAAAAAATCCTACTCAAACGATTTGCTTTTCCTGGACTGTTTGATAAAAAGACAACCAGATGGTCAACTTAAGATAAATATCTTCAGAAAGCCTGCCTATTTGTACAGATACCTCGATTACAATTCAGCACATCCCTTTACCACCAAAGTAACTGTATCTAAGAAACTAGTTAACAGAGTCAGACGTCTGGTTACTTAGGTAGACGAAACCAACGGGGGATTTAAATGGGTTCAGTTAACTCTTGAATCAAATAATTATCCAAAAACCTTTATTAAAAGATATGGAATAAGGGAAGATAAGGATGCTGTTAAGACTTGGGTCAGTACTATGGTGATTCCTTATCATCATTATTAGTGAAGGTTAAAGATAAGTGCGTTGGTGGCATAGCGGTTAGGACGCTCGCCGACCATTCACATGGTCCGGGGTTCGATTCCCGGTCGGCGCACTCCTTTACCTCGCTGAGCCAGTACTAAATTTAGTGCCGAGGGAAGGTTGGGCATGAGGCTAGCAACCCCATCCTGTAAAATTAAACACAGAAACTTCAAGCCTCTAGCCTGAAGCCCTATGTTCCACTGGGGAAGGTGAAGAAATAAAAAAAGATAAAAAAGAAGACAACCAATCTCTTAAAATACTTACGAAGAATGTGCATGTATAACATACATCAATCTTCATTTCTTTCAATCGGCGTTGACAACAACAAGTACAACGACGACAACAACAGTAGCTTACCTTATCTCTCTTCTTGATATCATTATATTCATCGTCTGATAAACACGTTGAATATTCACTTTTCCATGTCTTACCTTCAGGGCATACACATGAATAAGACGATGAAAATATACCATCTGGTTTACATTCCTCTTTTGTGTTACATAAATTATCTGCAACGCATGGATTATAATGCATTTTCACTGAATATGGATCACTTAAACTTTGTATACTAATTGTAGCCAATATACAAATAGCATATAAAAATTGTGTATAAAATGGTTTACTATGTTTAACTTTATCAATACTGTTTAAATTCATTAATATTTTTTCATCTTTTTTTGTTATATTTTCGTTAGATAATTTTTTAATCTGTTCAATTAATAAACCACGTACTGTTTTTGTACATGAATCACCAAATTCTTCATGACTGTGTAGACATTGATTTTCAAAGATTTTTATGACTGAATTTTTTGTTTCATTACTTGTTAACTTTTGATAGGAATTCCAAACTTTTGGTTCAATAGGAATATGTGTACCAAGATCATGTAATGTAAATCCATGAGTTAACATTTCATCTGTACAGAATATATTTGAACTCATGTCATGAAGTGAGAAAATCATTTGAGTAAAGTTTAAAGATATAAGGAATAGGATTAAAGTTAGCATTTATTTATTATTCCTTTGAATAATATTGTATATATGCTTTTATATACTTATTACCTTCGTTTTGCACGTCGTTAGTAAGGGAATGACGAATAAAACTCATCTATTTTTAAATGACAGTCCTTGATCGATTCGAAAATCAATACGATGTATTCTGACTTATATATATATTCTTAGCAAAGCAGGAATTAGGGTGGCTTTTAAACCTATAAACGCACTCAGAAACAAGCTCTGTAGGTTAAAGGACCCGGTGGACTCAATTAAAAAAATAATATAATTTACAAAATACCTTACAATAACTGTGAGTTAAGTCAACCACATAGGTCAAACTAATAGATCAGGAGTAGTTAGATTATCAGAACATAAGAATCTAGCTAGGGTTGGAATGATTGATCCAATGAAGATGAGTAATTCAGAAAAAATCTCAGCAATTGTACTGCATGCATTAACACACAACAACACAATAGGATGGGACAGAGTTAAAATTCTTAAAGGTAATATAGGTAGATGGAGAAAGAGATTGATTACTGAATCCTGGTTCATTGCGTCTACATCCAACACATGCAACAGAAATGACTCAACGCAAATACCAGAGACATGAAAGATATTATTGCTTGTCAAATCAGAGAATAATAAATAATGTTAAAATGTATTCAATTCACAATATAACATGCTAAAAAGTTATTCATTTTACTATGAAAACACCTTATTTCCGATCTTTATCGTATTTTATTGGTAACACTACCATTATTTCCGAATGTACTTAATCTTATATTGATTTTATTCCAATGTCTAATCAATTTTTACTCATGTATATATAAGAAGTAAGAAAGTTATGTGAGTACCTTGATATGATTATGAGCAATGAATTGTGCTCGAAACATCATCAGTAAATATTACTGTGGAACGTTGTGGGATTTTATCAAAATAAAGTTTTATGTATACATTTTATACATTAACACAGTGCCCAAGTTGTATCCTTATGTCTATTTATCCACATCTTGATGAATTATAACGCGAAATGGCTTCAGACATTATTGAGTACAGTATGTTGCAAAAATCAACAAATACTGTTAATGAGCGATAAATAAAGGCAAATGAAATTCTGGGTTGCGAAAAGATTTTAACAGATAGCCCCTGAATTAGCAGTCAGGCGCTTTTCGAGATATGAGGTATACTTCACTAACGTTATCGTTCCACTGCAATCACTGCGGTTAGCACCTAGGTATTGTGTGATTCAGTGATGCATTACTGTCTGCCAGGAGTTTGTTAACCCAAGACTATCTCATATAATCTCCATATGAAAATTATGCATTAAATGTTAAGAAACTGTTTTTTTGAAACTTCTCACAGGTATGAGAAGGTGAGGATGAAGATATTTTTCATGAGGCAGAATTCAGCTAAGATTGAAATTTAGGAATTTTGATTTAAAACTTCTGTCAAACAGTAAATCGTAATGCTAAGCGATTTTATGTATATTTGATGATTGCATGCAATTGGCAGGAAGGAGTATTGGAATTAGGTTTCGCGCTTGTTGGCACTCACCAGTCAGCAAGGCATATCTGTAATCTTGACGGAACTCATATCCCTTCTGAGATTCGAATCTGTATCACCCAGTGCAGCAGTTAGCGACGATACTACTGAGCTATACGGGCTCGAGATTGACTTCCTATGGGAATTCATTGGATACTTTTCTTGGACACTAGATAGTGACTAATGTAATGCTTCAGGTTGTTTGTTTGGCGCAGACTGACGGATTTTCAAGTGATGGTTTGCATGAATTCGAATAGTTTCTAATTTGACCAAGGATTGACCTCCATTTTAAGAACTATTGAAAACCAGGTGATACTAAGTAACTTTTTCGTTCCATTCAGGAACTCTTTATCAGTAGGCCTTCATGACTCTACCGAAGGTTCAGCCCAGTAATTTCAGATTACGAAGCCAGCTCGTAACCGTGGTTGAAACAGTAAACAACCGTATCACTTTAATCATGTTTGGAAAAGAGTATAGAATAAATCAAGTGAAACCTATATTCCAGGTACTGCTTATTATTTGTAATTCTAATTTTACTCCATATCTGTAATTTAAAGACAAATTGTTTTACTGATAAAGAGACTTCCGTGAAAAGATTACTTTCTGTTTCCTAAAATATGTACACACTATACTAAGGTTGTTATTATTTGGTGAAGAAGGAAAACAGATAATTCCAGCATGAAGAATTGCTTCATTCTAACAAATTGTAGATTAATCAAATTAGTATTTATAATAAAAATTTAGGTTTATAACTTTATTAATTAAATACGTAACCATTCGTTAATTCACTTTAGATTTTCCCGTCGACTGATTTGACCAAAGTGCTCGGTCTCAGGTTGACATGTCGATTCCTTGTACGGATGCTTCGACGATGTGTGGTCATGTAACTAGAATTCACTTGGTAGATGTTGACTAGCAGTGGAATCCAGGATGCGCGTTTCGTCCTATTTGGGACTCGTCAGGTGAATATGGCCCTGGATGACCCAAGTGGTCTAGTGGATAACGCTTTGGAGTTTGAGCACTGGATTAGAGCCTTGTTGGGGACACTATCACTCAATCAGGAATGCAGGTAAATAGAGATGACGAGCCCCAAAGAGATCGAAATGCGCATCCTGAATTCCACTTCTAGTCACCATCAACCAACTGACGTAACCATTCTGTTTAGCAGTAGACTATTACATATACAATGATCAAGACAATGTAAAACATGGTTTCCATATGAATTCATTTATTATTGTAAATTAGTTCCATAAGACTGGAAAGTCTACTTTGCATGACGGTATATACTACTAATTCACATGACTAGTCGGACACCACTTACATCAACCAGTAGCGCCTACCAACCAGATGGTAGTGATCTAAGCACCGGATAGCCGTTTCACTCGTTCGATTTCGTCAGTGTTGGGCATGAATTGATTTCTGTGAAACAGTCATATCTGTTCAGTTCGCTCGAATTTTGTCTACCTATATTAACCGACTGATAATAGAGCAGCTGTTTTATTTTTAAATGGAAAATTTCACTTGGAAGGTTTTTTGTATTATAAATAAGAAATGTGTTACTTGTAATTAATAAAAAATGTAAAACTTTATTTGATTCTAATATCATAGCCTGAATTGTTACTGAAGGGTATGTTAGCTGAAATATTGTCTAAATTGATATATCAAGACATTGTTCATGAGTATAAGCGACTACCATTCGTTGATTTGAGACTTCGAAGGAATTTCAACAGTTACTGCTTTAATTCTTCGAGGACTTTAAATTAAGCATTTCCCGAGAACAGAAGTGAGACATTGGAAAATATATGTCAGTAGGATGAGAGCCTTTTTCATTACAAAAGATTCTTTCTTTCAAAGTTTAATAAATACTGTAGGTTTTCCGTTTAGTTTTTTCTTCTCCTTCCCATGAATTATATGCCGTGGCTTACTTGAATTACTGAGCTACTTAATCTTGCCATCCAATATTTCACGTTGAGTTTACTCGATTGCATATTGTTCCAACCATTCACTGATGACTGTATTGTATGAGTTTGTACACATGAGTATCTTTAAACAATTTTCAACTCATTTCTAGGCATTTTCTGATGAATGTAATGAGAAACCATAGTTGAAATTTGCAGGCTGTCTCAGATGAAAGAATATTACGACAAATAAAGTAACATCTGGTCGATAATGATCACCCTATCTCCACAGCCTCCGCCTTTAAAGTCATCTACAAGGCGAAAAGCAATTTGCCCAAATCACTACGTATCCAACTCATCTGCATTGCTGAAGCTTTGGCTATCGAAACAGAAAAGCCAGATCTCTGTGTACAGAAAAAGTTCGTTCAACCCCTCTAACTCTCATGGTCTTAATTCCTAATCATATTTTGGCTCTACTAATTTTTTTCGTTTTGTTTATTCAATTTATATACTCCTCCTTTATTACGCCAATTCTTATTACTATTATTCACACTTTGAACTGCTCCCGGTATTATTTCACTTGTTCCACTTGTCATTCTAAATCACTTCTGTTTTGTAATGTTAGATACTATGTTATCAAATTTCCCACAATGTTACGTAACGTTTTTATTTTTATTCTTTTTGTCTACTAATTCTATAATTGCATACACCTTCCAAGTTCTGTACATCCTATAGATCATTCTATACATGACATTAATTGTTTTGCCACTTGACATTTAACTATGATTATAATCCACAAACATGTTAATTGCATTTCATACTATTATAACTTTATGCATTCACACCTATGATTCAATTCCCTCACCTGATATAATTTCTTAAAAACCATATATATATATATATATATACATATATACGATTGTACAGCTTGATAATAAATTCGTTGAAAAGGAGCCTCTTCGCTGAATCACTTGTTTTGATTTTCTAAATGAAGTACTGTCTACCATTATATTGTCTTAAGCTTTTACTGTCTACCTAGGTGACAAGATGTCGTCTAAAAGGACGGTGAAATCTTTGCAGTTATACTGTTCAACTCACAAAACTCAATCAGCACACAAAGCATCGACTGGAGCTACAAATATCATCCATTAACATTATTTTACTCAGAGAATCCACAAGTGGAGTAGGTGTTTTGCAGTAAAACACTCTGAGAATTGACTATTGTCTGTAAGCAAGGTGTCCAGAATAAAGCTTCTGTTATTATCTTCTTAAAGGTGTTGTGGCCAGTATGTTGAGGCGTAGGTGGATATTAAGAAACGGCTTCGACGAGTATCACAATTATTTTCTTCTTTTAACAGATCCATTGATCAGGACACCACTCATACGACTATCAGCTGCGATCTAGTCAAGTAGGGATTTTTCCGCTCTGGCTTCAATGCTACCCCTACACACGCAATTCCTTACAAACCAGCCAAACAATCTCCTGACACCTGTAAAGTGAATTTCTCAGATTCATTCTGTTGGCCAGGGGAGATCAAGTGAATAATCATACCTTAGTCTTGTACGTACATCTGTGAAACACAACATACATCCATGACTCTGAATGACAGCGTTCTTGATAACGAAGCCTTCTATCCGATTTGGTAGAGACTCCTGACTTCAATGCTCCAGTATGAAATTGGCAGCATGATTTTAAGAGACTACCAGCAGTGTTTTTCGGGCCTCGTCACTATTAGTGGTCGCAGATTTAGGCGGAGATGAGAGACTTGTCTGTGGGGCAGTATTAATAGTAGGAAGAAAGTGAAGTGATGACAGTGATGGAGGTGCGATTCGCTGATGGTAGAGAAAGCTCTGTGTGCTTATGGAAGTTTAGGATGTCCACACCATAGAAGTTTATTTCTTCTTGAGGCATATAATACTGAAGGAGTATTTGTGTTGCGCAAGCTTAGAGCCCAAGGGACAACTGTTTGAGACTGATCCCACACGACCTTCTCAAGGTTAATTTCGGACTTGTATTCGTAATAAGGACTTACCGCCGCAAGGTAGGTTCGGAAGAGACAATCTTCTGAGTCAATATTTTCCAGTCTCGCCTCCCCACAGTGGAAAGGTAGCATAGCTAGTTTGCTAGTTGCCCAAAAGAAACGCCTTACCGTTGGTACATCTCCACGGACCAACAGTATGACTTCGCTAACAGACCCCAACATAGTGTAGGCGACTTAAGCTGTGATGGCCAGTGCTTTTAGTTTAACCACTATCCAATCAACCTTTGTGGTATAGCGGCAATTGGAAGAACATTCATTCCAGCTAGTGCAGCTCGTTGGGTCATTGATGTATGTAAACTCGACCACTATGTCAAGGTAACAGCTATCAACTGAGGCAGTATTGTGAAGCGAATAATGAATAGCCTAATTCATAAATATAATTGTTCACAGTGACATATACGATGGTTGAAGGTGAGATTAGATGTAGACCGAGGCAGATTTCACATCAGTGGTCTACGGATAACCATCCAAAAATTCAATTTGCATCGATCCGTTTGTTTATTCTTTTGTATGTGACCCTAACTCACTTTTTAAGTGTTTATTAAGTGTCTTTTTCTAACTTTTTTTAAAGAGTTTGACAAGCCGACAAAACCCATTGAGCAGTTATTGAAGGAATCAAAATGCTTCAACTTCTTGGCAGGATAGATCGAATTTATCTAATAGGATTCATCATTGCCAACTTTGACTGCCATTGCTCCCGACAGTTTGGCTATCAAACCATCTTTTTTTCCTACTAAAATGTTGTATCTCTTATGAAACAAGTTAAAACGTAAACAAACAACAAAAGTATAGTCGGTACAAATATAAACCCATACAGTTAAGTGATTCATTTGAATATAAATGTATTTTATGCATTATTATCAACAAACAGAAGAATTTCTTTTGTGTGGTTCATTAATCCTTATTCATTAGATGTAATTTCTTCTCTTCTACCTCCTTCTGTATCATTACCATAGATATCACTAGCAATCTCAATATCCTCGTAATCGCTGTAGCTTTCACTACCCATGATATACAATCCACCGACTTTGCTTCCTCTTAGCTTATACCTTCGATGTTTTTTAATCCGTCTTCTCATCATACAGTATTCTATGTAATGTTGATATATTGAGCTAACTGAACCATAGCAAAGTAATATCCATATTACTATCAGGATAGCACAGACTACGGCACCACAAGCTAAACTCACAGAGATGACATTTTGTTGCTTCTCAAAATAGACGTCAAGATATGATAAACCTAATTCTAAAATTTACAACAAAAAGAAACAACAAAAAAAGCAAAGATGTAGGCTTACAAAAAGAAAGAGGTTTCTATGCCAATTTACTGAAGAGAATATTTAGACAATAGGACAAAACAACTTCTTTTTAAACTAAATGACTACTTCACAGGTTATTTGAAATTGCTTGTGTCTGTTATCACTACATTAAGGTTATTTACCAAAGATATGTCTCTATTAAGACGAATTTTTATTCACTGTCTTAATCATTTAGTTTAGAGAAAGCTCCATTTAACTATTTACTCAAGGCACAGTCATTCATGATTCATCACTCCTAGGTAAAAGAGGGAGGCACGATCTCTTATTTTTTCAAAGTTTTGGCTTCTTTTCTCTCTCTATCATTGTTATTTACTCAAAAATTTCCTATATTTCTTCAGTTGTTAGCATCTGAGAATTAAAACTTGATGTCACTTTGTTTAGAACAACAGACAGCAAACTACAAACCTAGGTTTTGAACTTGTTGGCAGTCTCCGGTAAAGAGTATGCGAAACCTCAAATGAAATGAAATTCTCCTAGAGATCCAGGGGTCGGCCCCTTAATGCTGAACAGAAGGACGTCACCTATAGGCTATTCATGTCGAGGATGACCTCCTATAAGACTGTGAGGGATACATTGATTGCTTTATCTCATAGGTAGATCGAATTTTTTCTATGAAGTTTGCAAGGTGGTCACCAAAGCTAGAAGATTCACTACAGTGGTGTGTTTTAATGAATACTGATATTGAATTACACGCCAAATTTGAAATAGTAGCCAAACTTTGTAGAGTTCTAAATATTCCTAATTAATTTTTTCACATAATCTTATTCTCTATGTCTCCATAATAACAACATTAAAGTGAATTACTCGATTGTCAGACAACCGCCTGAATAACTCCATAATGGTTAAGATTTTATTTTGATAAATCACACAGTGTTGTACATTTATATTAACTGATGACGTTTCGAGCACAAACTATTGCTCATAATCATATCAAGTTGATATGATTATCAAGTTGATATGATTATGAGCAACAGTTTGTGCTCGAAACGTGATCAGTTAATATAACTGTACAACAATGTGTGATTTATCAAAATAAAATCTTAACCATTATGGAGTTATACTCTACCACAGTGCCCAAGTTTTATACTTACATCAACCGCCTGAATATATACTGCTGATTGAAACAAGTAGATAAAAACAATTCATAGTATATGGTAGTGCTTACTAGTGAAACCAAAGTGGTTCTCATATCGATTGATCTGACAGCCAATCTTATCACTACTGATATCACAGGGATTCAACTTAAAGAGCTAAATAACTCCTAACACCTTCATAACTGATCACTTACTTGAACCAACTTATCAAGTCTACTAGATAGTGTAATTCCTTATAAATCAGTTTTTACACCACTAAAATCTTTTCCTTGTCTGCTGTAAAACGAAAAATCTTTAAATGAATAAATATAAGCTGATGAAATATTTAAACTACCACATCATTTGAAGTTGATTCCTTTGTGTTACCGATTCCGTAATTTATCGTTTATAAGTGGACATTTTCATTTGTTTGAATTGTTTCCTTTCTTATTTTCTTTTTGACTGATTTTTATTGTGCCAGTATGTTCCACTCAGAACACAAGGAATGGAATGTCCAAACAATACTGACATTTCAGCTCCTATCACGAACATTTTGCACGATGTCTGAAGGTTAATATTATGTTATTCGGTTGGTGGTGGCTACCAGTGGAGTCCAGGAGGTGTATTTCCCCTTCGTGAGTTAAATGTAACTGCATCACCAATAAATAGTGCTTTCTACACTGGGACTCTCATGTAGCACTCATCGCTTCAATCAACAGGAAATATAAAATAAGTCAAGCAGAAAAGAAAATCGCCTGATAACCGTGAGTTCTTGTTATGACCGGGACTACGACCTAGTAGACTATGAGCGAATACTAACTTAATACGCTGGCTAATCTGTCCTAATCGCACGTCAACAATAACAATAACACCAGCGGGCCGCAAAGACAGAAGAGAAGACTGGACGTTGATAAGAGAGTTTCTACTGTCTGGAAAAACATTCCGAAAAAGGATCACACAGCTTTCGAATATATATGTTTAAAATGACCTTGAGAAGCACTGATGTCATTGACAAATTAAGACAGCGAAAAACCAATAGGATTTCAAAGGTCATAAGCAGCGTGAGAGAAACCTTGGCCATAAATCAATAAGGGAGGTGAGAGTAATACAAACATACGTGTAAAAATGACGTGTATAGGATTAGGTCTATATATCAGTACTGTGCTCTAATCGCCTAATGAATAATGCTAAGTAGTTTGAAACGATGGGTGGTGGATGAGAGTCTTAAGTAAGAGGGGATGTACACCCTACATTTCACTAGTATCCACCATCCACCAAATAATATAAATTTAAGATTTTTTCAAGATATATAACTATTTTCATGAAAAGAATGAATCATTCTAAATTAATTACTTACGATTACATGGATGTTCTGAACATTCAAAAAATTCTACAGGAGAACCTAAACATTGTTTTGATTCATTTCCTAGTTTCATTGATAAACATTCTCTTTCACGTACACTATAACGTAGATGACCACAAGCTGGTCTACATTTATCCCATACTGACCATTCAGACCATTCACCAACCCATTCATTACATGAACTCCCTGTATAACCATGATCACATATACATGTTGCCTGTTCAAATAAAAAAATGAATACAATTTTTAAAAGAAGAAATAGATGAACTGATGAACTATAACTACTTTTGTTGAAACCTAACAAAAATAAAGAAGCGGAAATAAGCGATAAATACAAATAATCTCCCTCAGTTTGTTGTTATTAGCTTATGTTAGTTTACATTTGAATCTAGAAGCTGACAAAAATTCTGTTTGATCCAGTTCAAGTAAATAAACAATAAGAAAACACTGTGGTGAGAGCTGTCTACTAGCCAAATTGGTAGACAGTAATTTACGTCAATATTTACGTTCCCAAGATTTGTCGTGAGAAACAACCAATCGGAAGACTGTGTTTGTTTGTTTACATATCCATAGTAATGTACATGAAAACATATATAAATATGCGTTGATTTCCTTAATAAATGATCTGTTGCCTGACTCTTGCCTACTGTCGTTACAACACATGTACACTTATTTGTTTAATGGTGGCTAGAAGTGGAATCCAAAACAAACATTTCGTCCTGTTTACATAGAAATCCAACTCTCGTCAATTAGACTTACATGCTTCTCGCAAAGTGATGAAGTTGCCACCGAAACTCGAACCTATCACACACCCCGTTTCAACCGCCACTGTTAGCTGTTGTGCAACGGGTATGATTTGAAATTATCTAATCATACTTATAATTTGCCAACGATATATCTAGGTTGATCTGATCAGATTCATTTTGTCATATGGGAGTTGGAACCAAAGAAGGTAAGTCTCAAGGCTGCCTGAGAACACTGTCACTTACTGGGCAGTAGGTGCATCTGTGGATTAGGCTGGATCTGTATAAATCAAATCTCAAAATTCCAATCTATTGCTCACTAGTAAATAGAACGGAAATGCATTTCTTGAGGTTCTGACCGGAAAACTGTGAGGTTGAAGAGAGGACAACACCTGTGATGTTGGCTAGTAGCGAGTCTATTTGGCGAATAAAAGCACTTCGGAAGTTATGGGATATTGGCTTTCAACTCTTTTACAGAAATCTCACAAACCAGAACAAGCTGGATTCAGGAAAGGCAAATTATGTTCTGACCAAATTGCAACTCTACGCATCATTATCGAACAAAGCATGGAATGGCGATCAAACCTCTACCTCAGCTTTATAGACTTTGAGAAGGCCTTCGACAGCGTTGACCGCGAAGTAATTTGGAAACTACTCGAGTACTACGGCGTACCCCAAATATTCATCAACCTTATTTTCAACAGCTGTACGACAACGGCACATGTCAAGTGATCCACAACGGAAAACTCAGCGAGGCGTTTGAAGTAAACACAGGAGTCAGACAAGGGTGCTTATTATCACCAATGATATTCCTAATTGTGGTGGACTGGATTATGCGTCAGACAGTGGGAAATGACAAGACAAGGATATCTTGGACCAACGTGAAGAATCTAGAAGACCTGGATTTCGCGGATGATCTATGTTTGATGTCACACAAGATCGAAGACTTACAAGCGAAAACCGACAAACTGGTCGAAGAAGCAACTGGTGAAGACAGGACTCCAGGTGAACATAGACAAGACGGAGGTTATGAAAATAACCAACCAACCATCAACAACAACAGCAGCAGCAACATCCAGCGCCAATCACCATCAACGGGAGGGATTTGAAAGAGGTTACTTCATTCACTTATCTAGGGAGCATTGTCTCAACTACAGGAGGAACGGACGAGGATGTCAAATCGCGAGTTGGGAAGGCGAGAAACACATTCATCAACCTGAAACCAATCTGGAAATCTTCATCACTTAACTCAGCATCAACAACAAAATGATTCGGATTTTCAATACAAACGACGTCAAGTCAGTTCTTCTATACGGTTCAGAAACTTGACGGGTCACAAAGAATATTTCCAACAGCCTGTTGCAGACCTTTATCAACAGCTGTCTTCGTTCTATACTGAAGATCAGATGGCCGGAAAGAATCACAAACAAAAAGCTATGGGAACAAACAAAACAAGAACCAATCGCTCAACAAATATGCAGGAGAAAGTGGAGATGGATTGGACACTCTGAGGAAGCCACTGGGTGATATCGCGCGTCAGACCAGTGCTCGAGTGGAACCAGAAAGGGAAGCGGCGAGTGGGACGTCCAAGGGTGACATGGAGGAGATCGTGTGAAGAGGAGTTGAAACAGTATGAACTAACATGGATGCAGGCGAAAAGTACAGCAGAAGACAGAAGCAAGTGGAGGCGTGCAGTTGAAGCCCTATGTTCCACTAGGAACCCAAGGGAACAACAACAACAATTATCTCACCTTCCAGAGAACTGTATTTTGAAGCCAACTTAAAACAATGCATTTTAAAGCTTTATTGGTCGTATTATTTTAGAGAATTCGTTTTGCATATTCTGCAATGCATTATCTGAATTCAGTACAATTCCAGAACGATCCATCCTCACTTTACTCACTCAAAGGTGTGTAGACAGACACAGATATTTTAAAGAAAACGGTTAATGTATATTCAAGCCTTCTGTCTTGAAACAAAATCTAAATATGAAGCAGGTAAAGTTAATTAAGATTGATTTATGCTGTCCAGAAACATGTTCACGATTTCTCCCCTTAGTGTTTTGCTTCATATCCATTACCCTAACAAGCTTTCACCATTACTAAAAGGCTACATTATTTCCTATCATTTATTTCACAAGCACTGAATTGACTGCTACCTTCTATTAGTCACATAAATTATTTATTTAATTTTCAAGTATTGGTTTTGTAGGAATTTTGTTTGACTGGTTGGAGGATTTCATCATGAGCTGATATAAGTTAGAGGACCATTGGAAAACCTGGGAGTACTGAACAGCTGTTTCCTCCTAGTTTGGAACTCTTCAGCAATACCCACACACCGTCAGGGTTGGAACACAGAGCTTTCAGATTACAAGGCGAGCTCGTAGACCATTAAGCCACTGGGAACCGATTCAATGGCCAGTCTATGAATTCCAACTTCTGCCAATTCATGACACAGCGCGACTACTTCCTTTCGCGTTCCAAATGGAACATAGGGCTTCAAGTTTCAGCTTTGTAGCTGCAGTAGCAGTGGTGTTTTTACGAGACAGGGTTGCTAGCCCCACGCCCAACCTTCTCTTTTCATCTGGGTAGGGGAATCGAACCCCGGACCACACGCGCGGTTGGTGAGTCATGTAAATTCGTCAGACAGAATTCTTTTCTTTTAGTGAATAATTAAATCCATACAACTATACTAGATCTTACAATCCATACATTTTTAAATAGTGAAATTAATATTTTTGTTTTGAATTAACTTTCATAAAAGCAGATGTCCACTTACTTCTCTGTTCTGTGATCTTTTTTTATATATCTTGTCTTCAATCATCTCCTTAACTTTCAAAGTGTGTAGGACATGATTGTTTCCAGATTACTGTTTATAACTTTTGATTTATTTATTTTTCGTTTTTCATTTCTTTCATTCATGTTATTGTGATACTTCCAATATTATTCATCAACTCTCCATGTCCTCCTATGAAATATAACATGACATTAAGTGATGACGTCTGTATTCTCATGGATGTCCGTCTTTTATCGGTTTGTCTATGTGGATGTATTTATTATCTTCATGAAAAAGATCCCAATTTATTACGAATCATTATATTTTATCCTAAAATCTTAATATCACTCAAGAATGAGTGATAATGTGTGCTGACAAGTGTTATGTATAGATTTAATTTGTTTCTTAAGAATATCATCTATCTTACTTATAGTTTGCGAGTGGACAGTACTCTTAGGACTTACCTAATTCCTTATTTAAAGAAAGTAGAGAATTATACGTGTAGTGAGCTTTAACCAACTTCTATAGTAGCGGAAATATCCGTATTTTTCGAAACTGAAGCATAACAATTAACTGAGGCAGAGCAGAATCGATTGCCGGATTGAAACCAGTATCTCTTTCTAGTAATAAATACGTTTACCGACATGTATCATTCGGTGATACAGTGTAGTCATTGGGCTTATTGAGACAACTTTCTTGCATACCACGGTGCATTGTAATAATATTAGAGTGTGAAGTGAAAATTCGTGACCAGTGACGTTCACCGGGTCGGGCGTGACGACAGATAGTCTCCTATGACATTGACCGGTGGTCGCGCAAAAACCACGGATTGGTAGAAGTTAGAATTAGTGGGCTATCAGACCGGGTCCTAGTAGCTGGATGGTCAACAAGCTTGACTTGTAGCCGGACGACCCTGGGTTCGAACACCGGTGGGTACTTACTGTTTAGTGGTCTCAAATTAGGATGAAACAGCTGTTCATTACTTCGTGGTTTTCAGTAGTTCTCTCACTGGCATCAATATGTGATCAAACTTGACACAAATCGAATACCTACAAATTAACTCTTGAAGAAGGTAATAATACGAAAAGGCAGGATGTTTAGTGACCAAGTTTATTGTTTTTTGATATTGTTTAGTAAGATGGTCCTGAGCTCACAAATTCTCCAGTTATACAATTGACAGATAAGCTATCTAAACGAAGGATGATTATGTGTTAGACTAAATCATACATATGTATTAGGATTAATTGGTTGTACTGAGTATCATGCAGAAGTCCATGCACTTACAGCATTCTGATCTGCAGGGAGCGATACACTGCCTAATAAAGTTTAGTAGGAAATTGTTGACATTGGAAATGACCAGTACAAAGTTTATATCTCGTAGAGAGATACGATTTTCTTTTGGGTTGAATAGTTCGTGTTTCCAACAGCATGTATCTAGTAATACAAATATAGTGATTTCTTCAAGTTATGTGCTTAGCCCTGTCTATGAAGTGTTACAGAAACATAGGTGAAATATTGAGATTATCCTGAACTGTTCAGAGGTGTATCCTTATACAGGATTAAATTACATTGAAATGTTCAATATCCAATATGATTTGTATTTATTTATTTGTTTATTTAATAGACTTACTTTATCACCGATATCATTTGAAACACAATATCCATTTAAACAAATAAGTGAATCACATTTTGTCAATTTTTGCATACAGTTTGGATAAGGTAAATTTATATCTGGTATCCAAACACTTTTGTTACATTGACATTGATAGGTTACTTCACCATAGGTATCAGTTATTGAAATACATTTGTTTCCTGGATTATTAATATTACACGCTCTGTTGCCAGCAATCAGTGTACCACCATTCGGTTGTAAATGATGTTCAATATGGAATAAACAAGCATCTATTTTATCTTGACAATGGTAACCATGGTGATCAAGTTTACATACACACTGTGTATACTAATAAAATTAATTTAAAAAGTAAAATTGACAAATGAATTGACTAATGTGACTTTATCATTAAGAATATTAGGATTATAATTACAGTGTAATGTTCTTAGCGTTCTATGTGAACATTTACTTAAAGGCGCCTAATTTAATAAATCCATTCAGTGTGGACTATCAAGTTACATAGCTCACTATGCTGAAAGTTAGCTGTAGAGAAAGTTTGTAAATAGGCAACAGTAAAGAATAGACACCAAAGTCAAATGAAACAACCAATCAGATTCTTCTAGGTTTAAAGTGGTATTTAATTTATAAAAATGTGTATTTATAAGATATATATGTGATAAAACTGAATTACACAGGGTATACATCTCTAATGTGCTGTAAAAATTGGTCCCAGTTTCTCATACGAGTTTCGGTAGGCATATCAAACCAATGTCGATACAAAAATTCATCTAAGTGGTTGTATATCATGTCATTTCGAGAACCATTTACCATTCTAATACGTATTTTAGATGGGTCCAGAATCCTTCAGTATGGGTTCCATTTATAAGATCCACTAATTCAGGGGAATGATTGACTTTTTGATGAATATATCCTGATGATGGCAGTTGCGAATAACCTCTCTATTCATCTGTGTGAATGGTAGTGCCTGGGAGGACTGTTCTTTGTATTATTGGTATTAAAACATCGAGACTTCTGTTTGGGATGCGTTCTACAAACCCTTTTCGAAGATTTGTGTCATACAGTCCCAGCACACATGTTTTCCCACTATCCATGTAATATATACGCAGGGGAATCATTAATATTCATTATTTATTTCACACATTAGCATAATCATTGATTTCACGCATCTGCGTGATTATTGATTTAAATTACTGAATCCCCAAGGTCGTTAATATTTTTAAAAGGTGACATTGATTTTTCTAATTGTATAAATACGGAGTTGTTGTTTAACATTTTCGACTGTTGTTTGAGACAGTAAAAGCTCTCATATCAACGTCCAGTCTTCTCTTTTATTTGTCTTGCGTGCCCGGCGGTATTATTGTTGTTGTTGTTGACGTGCGATTAAGACAGATTAGCCAGCGCATTAGTTAGATTCGCTCGTAGTCTACAAGGTCCTCATATTCACATACATAACAAATTTGGCGACGGGTTTGCTGAAGATGGACTCACTGCGTTTAGAGAAACTAATGGAACAGCAGCTAAAATTGATGGAAATGCTTGCTGGTCTACAAATATCACGCTCTGCTGATTCATCTACAGCCAACGACAGCATTGGTAGTAGCATCTCAGAATTCGTTTATGATCCAGATGCGAACGTAACATTTGATACCTGGTTTCGCAGATATGAAGACCTATTTCGAGTAGACTTTGCGGATAAAGATGATGCCTGGAAAGTACGGCTTCTACTTCGTAAATTGGGAGCAGATGAGCTAGATAAATATTGCAACTTAATTCTCCCACAGAAGCCCAGCGAAAGATCATTCGATGAAACTGTCCATACCCTTCGTCATCAGTTCGGTGATCAGAGATCTTTATTCAACATTCGATATCATTGCATGAAACTATCTCTGAACGAAAATGATGATATCCATACTCAGTTGGGTATAGTCAATCGCACGTGTGAACGTTTTAAATTGAAATCACTCTCAGAAGACCAGTTCAAGGTGTTGATTTTCATTTGTGGTTTGCAGTCTCCCAAATTTGCTGATATACGCACACGTCTATTAAATCGTCTGGAACAAGATCCACGAATGACTTTGAAAGACGTCGGTGAAGAATATCAGCGTTTAATCAACACTCATAACGATACCGCCTTGGTGCAGTCTGGCAGCCAAAATGCAGCAGAAGTGCATGCGGTGCATCCAGTACCGTCGACATCAACCGCACCGCGTCATCCTCAGCATAAACCACCATCAGCCTGCTGGCACTGTGGCTCCTGGCATTTTGCAAAATTGTGCCCATTCAAACAGCATAAATGCCGTCGATGCCATACTGTTGGTCACAAAGATGGCTACTGCAAACGCAACAACCAACCCAGATCTCGTAGTCGACCCAGACGGCGCAACAAGCTCAAGTCTTTGGGTGTTACTGCCACATATCATATTAGTACTCCAGCACCTCGCAAATATATCGATCTGACGATTAATACACGGCCGGCACGCCTACAAATCGACACAGCATCCGATATTACAATAATATCAAAGAAATTATGGCAGAAGTTGGGATGCCCTACCATAGAGAAGACAAATCAAATAGCAATTAGTGCATGTGGTGGAAGACTTCGATTGAATGGAGAAATTAAATGCAGCGTTAGTTTTCGCGATAGTCATTTCGTCGGCACATGCTACATCAATAATTCAAACCTTGACCTCTTGGGTTTAGACTGGTTCGAGAAGCTGCACCTGTCAGAGATTCCGTTAAGCAGTGTATGCCATAAGATCGAAAGTATTGAACCCTCAACAAGAAAGCCAGAAATCAGAGACAGATATATTAAACCTAAGCCCATTAGAAAGAATGACGTGATTAATGAAACACCAACTTCGAATCGTCACAGTGAGTATGGCTGCGCCAAAAGTGCTTCGATGTCTGGTAGCAACAAAGTAGCAACTGTTAGCTCCAGTAAGAGAGGCTCTGCTCAAAAACTGAAAGTGATGTCTGTCATGGCAGCCAAAGATCCGCCACCGAGAGCATGGCCCACGTCAAAACCATGGTCCCGACTACATGTGGATTTTGCTGGGCCGATAGAAGGTATATACTACTTGGTTCTCGTGGACTCTTACTCAAAGTGGCCGGAGGTAGTACAAGTGACACCACCTTCTAGCAGCAGAACAGTATCAGTCCTGGAAAAGATCTTCGCATGTCACGGTATACCAGAAATCATCGTGTCTGACAATGGCAGTCAGTTCACCTCACAAGCGTTCCAGGAATTTTGCAAGAGAAACGGTATACAACACGTGCGGACGCCACCTTATCACCCTCAATCCAACGGTCAGGCAGAAAGATTTGTCGACACTTTCAAACGAGCGTTGTTGAAAGCAGGGGGAGGGGCGAAACCGGAAGCAATACAAAACTTTCTTTTTGTATACCGAACTACACCACTGACAGAACAGAAGAAAAGCCCTGCAGAACTTCTAATGGGTCGAATGCTACGAACTCATCACCACTCCATGTTACCATCTTCGTCACATCAACGAAGAAATAGTCTGACGTATTACCGCAAGGGTGATGCCGTCTATGTGCGCGATTATCGACCGAGGAACAGAAAATGGGCCGAAGGCTTGATAGAACGTCGACATGGAACTCTAATGTACAAGGTTAAAGTTGGGGATGAATGGTGGATTAGACATAAAAATCAGATACGACGTCGATATACTACATCCCAAGAACCTAAATTGCCACTGGAATTACTACTGGAAACTTTCAAAATACCACCAGTCAAACCAGAAGCAAAACAAGAGATGCTACCCAGCCGACGATCCCAGCGCAAACGAACACAAACAGTTCCTTTCCAAATCGACCCCAAGGAAAAAAGATACTAAACTGATTGCAAGATTCCTTTTAAAAGGGGGAGGTAATATATACGCAGGGGAATCATTAATATTCATTATTTATTTCACACATTAGCATAATCATTGATTTCACGCATCTGCGTGATTATTGATTTAAATTACTGAATCCCCAAGGTCGTTAATATTTTTAAAAGGTGACATTGATTTTTCTAATTGTATAAATACGGAGTTGTTGTTTAACATTTTCGACTGTTGTTTGAGACAGTAAAAGCTCTCATATCAACGTCCAGTCTTCTCTTTTATTTGTCTTGCGTGCCCGGCGGTATTATTGTTGTTGTTGTTGACGTGCGATTAAGACAGATTAGCCAGCGCATTAGTTAGATTCGCTCGTAGTCTACAAGGTCCTCATATTCACATACATAACACCATGAATATATCTGCTACAATCTGGGATATTGATGACACCATGGCAACTTCCTCAGTTTGTTTGTATATTTTCCCCTGGAATTTAAATACTGTGGAAGTCAGGCACAGTTGCACAGGCACTCCCAGAATTATGTCCTCAAGTGGCACTTTCGTTCTAATTTCAAGTTCTCGGTCAGATATGAGTTCGTGGTCACATATGCTCAGTAGTGATTAATTCAACCTAAGCTGAAATGAGAAATCTTTTTAATTCCCATTTAGCTTTCAATCATCTTACATTGAGTACCGGTTTATGATTCGAATTAAATTAAAACATCTAGTAATTCTTATATCAAACGAAAAGCTTAAGTAAATGAAAAGAAAAACTGTCAAATGTATATTTGACTAACTTGATGATTTGGATCTTGTGTACAGAATAATGTTCCATTAGTATAACACTTATTATCACTTTCACAATTTCTTGGAATACGCTTTCTTAAGTTTTCTTCCTTTGTAATGAAATCAGGCTGGTTATAAATGAATGCAAATGAAATACTATTAATTTTAGCAATATTTGTATACCAAACATTATCAATTAAAATAAAGAAAAATGGCTATAATGGTCATTTTGTGTAATAAAATGGTATTTTAAAATATTATCCATTCAAACATAATGAAATCTTTTTTAGAGGAGGTTAGTCATCAACACGAATACCCCAATGGTAACGTTTGTGTGACTCTTCTATATGGGAAGGCATTTCCAACAGATTTCAGACTTTTATCAACCAAGCGTGAAACCTATGAATTACTATGTTGTTAGCTAAATAATTGGCCCTTTTATTATCTCCTATTTGTAATCTATGGTGACACTATCTCAATTAACTGACAATCTTAGCTACTAACCTTATTATTATTTACAATTCTTTATATATATATTTGACTTCACTGTCATTACAAATACCATATAAGAACTGCCATTACCAATCCTGTAATATCATTCCTAAAGTTGTTTTTAATGTTGTTCGATGTAATTGTCTGATAATCCTAACTACAAACATTATTATTATTTTACAATTTTCTTTTTATTTATCTTACTGTCACTACTAATACCAAGTAAGAACTGTCTTTAACGATTCTGTAATATTATCTTTTTAATTGTTTTTAATATTAATCGATAAAATTAGATGCAAATTTACATGAATCTGCGGGAGCATTTACATTGGAAGGACAGAAAGAAGGGCATATCTACGATTTTCTGAACATGTACCAAAAAGCCTATGTCTAAAGGGAACAAATGCTTTAAACAGTGGCATCACCAGGCATCTTCTTGAGACGGGTTATGAGGTGGACGTCGAAAAGTCGTTCAAAATTATCAATAAGCAAAAGAGCTCAATTCTCCTTAAGTTTGCTGAAGCCATTTCCATCAAGCGCCGGAAACCTGATTTATGCGTCCAGAAAGAAGCGGTTATCAGTCTTTCTTTGCCCTGGTAACTGGATATTTTCATCCTCTCTTTTATCTGATTACGTAATGTCAAAAGTTTCCATTGTGTATGATCATTATTGTTCGGAATAAAGTGTTTATTATTATATATATTATTACTGTATGTATATATTTGCTGATTTTTGTCTAAAAATGAACTCTGTGCAAGTATGTTAAAATTGTTTCTGTAGATATATTTAATAATGACTTTGGCCTGTAAGCAGCTGCTGAGAAACCAACGAAATAAGCAATGATGGTACCATTTTATTCCGCAAAAACGGTTGTTCTGGCTTTACTAAATTTACGAATTAAATTTCTTCAGGCCTAAAGGAATGTTGTAATCATATCAGATGTTACTTTTGGCTGTTTTTAAGGTGTTTTATTAACTTTTTTAAGCAGCTAGAATATCTGTTGTTGCATTGCCTATACTACGAGTGAAAACACCTCACAATAGACTTTATCCTCGCTTGTATAAATGCATTCACATGTTATATAAGAAATGAAATGCTAAACTTACATATTCTTTTGACTGTCTAATTTCATATAAATCATTTGTTAGACATTCTATACTTTCTGTATCCCATTTATTTAATCCACTACATGGACATTCATATTCATGTGAAAATATTCCATGATCTTTACAATCATAGAATGAACAATCTTTTTGTACAATACATGGATATGGACATAGAATATAATAATCAGTTGTTGGTTGTAAATTCTCTTTATATCGACTATAACATGCTGTAAGGCATAAGGCATCTAAATATTTTAAATAAACATCATTATCTGTTATCATGACAGATTTTTGTTTTTCATATGTTTGAATAATTTGTCTATCTTCAGTATATTCAATTGGTATTAAATATTCAATGAATTGTTGTCTAATATGATTCCAACAGTCATCAAATGCTACAATTGTTTTATTAAAACAGCTATTAAAATGTATACTTTTTAAATTTTCAAGTATTTTAGTATTTAATAAATTTTCAACACTATACCATTTCTGTTTACCAAACAATGGTAAAGTAGTATTGAACATGTTATATGTAAAACCATTTTGAAGCATTGAATCTTTACAAAATATATTTAATGGATTTAAATGTTCTGTAGTCCGATTTACAACATAAACCAATCTTAATGTGATTAAATATAATACGAATAAGTAATTCATCCTTTAGGTATAAATGTTCACAGTTGAAAATATGAATTTAGCATAGATTTCAATGTTATGCGAATTTGAAATAAGCAATCGATCATCATTGGATAATAATTTAAATGATTTAAATTTAAGGCTAACAGTTATGGGATCAATAGTGTGACTCAGACAATTTACCTCATACTAGTTAGTATATAGTTATAGTCGGAAAGAAGATAGATGCCTAGTTAGTCGTTTTTTCCGAATTACATTACGAGGTGAACTTAAAAAAACGTAAGTAATGAACTCTATCTCAAAAGTGTGAAATAAATATTTGATTGCATGGAGGATTTCATCATGAGCTGACATCAGTTAGAGAACGACTGGAAAACTTCGGTGTACTGCACAGCCGTTTCGTCCTGGTTTGGGACTCTTCATCAGTACGCGCTATGTCGTGAATTGGCAGAAGTTAGAATTCAAGGACCATTGGATTGGGTCCCAATGGCTCAATGGTATACGAGCTCGCCTTGTAACCAGAAGGTCCTGGGTTCCAATCCCGGTGGGTGCGTACTGATGAAGAGTTCCAAACTAGGACTGATGAAGCAGCTGTCCAGTACTCCCAGGTTTTCCAGTGGTTCTCTAACTGATGTCAGCTCATGATGAAATCGTCCATGCAATCAAACAAAAAAATCTCTACGAAACCAATACCTGAAAATAAATATTTATTGACTAAATCACTGTCATATACTTGGCAGAAAATCTCGGTGGAAGTGAGTACTTTTTGATTTTTTGAGTTATTTACTGTTTGATCATATCGATTGTCATAAATATAATACTCTTATAACAACAAAAGGCAAGACACGGGAGCCAAGGTATATTTTTCACTAATCAAACCGCTGTTTATACATTTACAGTTTATATTCGTTAACCAATCACTGAGCATGTGATTTAGGTTTTGTTATAATTTGAGTGCACTGTAATAACGCCGTCGCCAATTTGTTATAACTGCACTTAACTGAATGAGAACCATAGTCACTTTGTTCTGTCTGTGCCTGCCTAATATGCCTATCTGCCTGTGGTACCTTCCGATTCACTGAGTAACGCAACTATCAAAAGACAAAGGCTGGCATGTGACTGTATATTGTAATCACAACAACAGTGACCATTAGGAAAACAACACATGGTATTTATACACTTTCTTTACAACAATAAAGTCGGCCTCACAGCCGTGAGAAATGATTGGTCGCATAATTAATCACAACATGCGTAAGAAATAATGATATACTACTTTATGCGGGATCTTATCAGGTTTACATCAAACGACATGAAATAGAATGTTCAAATTAACATAGTATTTTGTTGTTAATGCAGTATATAACCGTGGGAAAAGTATTCTGTCTTTAACATCAAATAGAATGTTCAAATAGACATATCGTAAAATGCTGCTAATGCCTAATTGAACTTTGGGAATATGTAAGAATAACATTCCGTTAGCACACATTGTCTGTATGACATCACTACACTTTGACGCTGGGATACCTTGTAAACACACTTTAAGCCAATTAAGTTCCGTAAAGCATTTTATTGAGTACACAAAGGATAACAATGTATACAAGAAAATAGTGTTAAAGTGTGAATTATTTGATTTAGTCAAAACTTCAGTCAGTTGATTTAAGGTCCTATGTGAAAACAAGATAATAATAGTTCACAATGTCATTCTTAGCTTTAAGAACAAATATCTCATCTTTAGTATAGTTACTGGGATAATTATAGTTTAGAAGCTGACGGTATTGACGTTCGCGAATTGTACGGAGTATACTAACGCAAGATCTTATACCAACAACTTCTAAAGTATTCGTTTCTCGTGTACCGAAGATAAAGCAAAAGGCAAGATTGATCAACCAAAGTACGTGATATATTTCGGGACCAAATAGTAAACCGTTTTGAGTGCTTAGCTAGCTAGTGATCGTGCACGCACGTGACACGACGGAGTACCAAATGGCAAGGATGCTTGACCGGAAGCCTTCAGCTAAAAAAGTCGACTTAAACAGTGGGGGTCAGCATCCTATGTTCAGTGATGATTGCTGTGGTCAATAATTTTGGGGAATTATTTACCGCTACAATAGAATTCGAAAAACTTTAGTCTCGCACATCATTAAAGTTTTATTGTGGCTTTAAAAGTCAATATACGTATGATCTTAGTGACTAGGCTCAAAGTTTTTCAACATAAAACTTTGCAATTCCATATTTTTCAAGTATTGGTTTGGTAGGGATTTTGTTTAATTGCATGGAGGATTTCATCATGAGCTGATATAAGTTAGAGACCATGGAAAACAGCTATCCAGTACTCCCAGGTTTTCCAGTGGTTCTCTAACTGATGTCAGCTCATGATGAAATCCTCCATGCAATTCCATATTTGTTTGTTTATTAGATACATCACACAGTGAAACAGTATTATTTACTGGATGACGTTTCGAACAAAATTTATTGTTCACAATCATTTCATCAATTATAATCAGACGACTTCGAAACTTGAGTTTTATAGTTTTCTTTGTTCTCTCTTATTTGTCGTCGTTGGTGTAGTAGAATTTTTCAGATATCTGGGTGGACAGGTGTTGAATCATTCCTATCACACGTATTTGCAGTTGATTCGATAGACAAAGCTTCCGTTGTTATCCATCTCTCCCTCCCTACACCCTGTGACATTAGATTTTAAAACTATCATCCTATCCCATCCATCCTATTGTATGGTTGTGTGTAATTGCATGTAGTGAGTACTATAGCTGAACTATTCTCTAGATTTCTTATCTTATTCGGGTCAACCAATCTAGATTTTGCTAAGTTTTGTATGTTCGGCTAGTCTGACTGACCCCGTTCTACTACTGTGCCCTATGTATTTGACCTGACAATCATTCCAGTAGAGTATTAGATAAACTAAATTATTTTGTTTTAAAGGATCCTTTAACCGACAAAGCTTGTTTCTAATTGAGTTTGTGGGTTTGAATGCCAGCCACTTTTATTTCTGCCTTGTTAAGAATTCTCCGTAAGGTTTCGGAGGTTCCTTCTTTGTATGGAATTACTACTGCTGATTTAGATTCCTTATTGTTGGTGTTGTCATTATTCGATGCATGTTTGACATGTATTTCATTTTTTATTTATTTATCGAATCAACTGCAAACACGTGTGATAGGAATGATTCAACACCTGTCCCAGATATCTGGAAAATTCTACTACACCAACGACGACAAAGAAAACTATGAAACTCAAGTTTCGAAGTTGTGTGATTATAATTGATGAAATGATTGTGAACAATAAATTTTGTTCGAAACGTCATCCAGTAAATAATACTGTTTCACTGTATGATATATTAAAAAGACAATTGCAGCGAAGAAAATTTTCTTTTCGACGAAGTCATCATCTAGGCTGTACATTCGTGTATTTATATCAAATGGATGGGAAAGTTCCAGAATAATTTCCGGTTAAGGGTCAAATTAATAAAAGTTACATTTAGGAATTAGAATGCCATAATAAACAAGGGGACGGACAAAACTCGAACAAAGTAGCATTATAATAACTAAGAAGATTGACATTGTGCAATTGGGGGTTAGAAATGTAGAAATAACAAAATATACAGGATGTTTGGATAAAAAACTAATATGATGAATAATTGTTTATGCAATCAGGGATTAAATATGTAGAAATAGTAAAATGGCAAAATAAAAAGGAAGAGTGTATATGAAAATATGGAAGTGTAGACAGGGATTAAGAATAACAGGAATAAACAGGAAGTTTAGATAAGAAAGGCGATGAGATTGTCATTACTAAAAAAATTTCACCTGTTTATGATGGTCATGGCAGGGACAGGGTTTGGACGTAATTCTTTTGGATACAAAGTGTGGGTTTGAGCTTTTGGATAGCTAGCCCCTCAGCTATGCCCAGATGTCTTGATTTGACTCCCTTTGATAGGTTTGATTGAATCTTATATGTTACTTTGAAGGATTTTTCGAAAGGCGCTGAATGTCCTGAGTTGACCAGATGTTCTGTCACTGAACTGTATACACGTTTTGGTCTCTTTTTACTAGCCAGGCTGGGTAGTGTTCGCGAGCGCGTTTTCCAAGTCGGCGCATGGTACGGCCCTCAATCGGAAATTATTCTGGAACTTTCCCATCCATTTGATATAAATACACGAATGTACAGCCTAGATGATGACTTCGTCGAAAAGAAAATTTTCTTCGCTGCATTTGTCTTTTTAATAACTCCTATGACCCAATGTGTATGATACATCTAATAAACAAACTAATATGGGATTACTTACTACCACAGTGCCCAAGTTTTGCAGATATATAAAACTTTGCACACAAGTGCAACAGTTCAAGTTGTCAAACTCCATATGTCACATAAAGGTACATAAAAAAACTCAAAAGGACTGCAATGAACGGAGGTTTTGCCACAGAAAGAATAATTATATGGAGAATAATGAGAAATTAGTGGATCCGTGAGATTACAAAAAGTAAATACATATGTGCCACTGAAAAAAACTTGAAGGCATATCACTAACAATATCAAGCTATTGATTTTTTAGCGTCTTGATTATGTCAGCCAGGCAGTCTACACCTCCCTACATAATTCAAACTCACAGTGAAAGACTCCATGGCTATGGCTGACTCTGATGTGACCACTCCGTATTCTTTTCCAACTCAATCGTACGTGAGTTAACATTGTTTGTTGAGGAAGGCGATGACTAGGTATGAGTAACTTATGTCATCAATACATCGACTGACAGAGCATCATAACCTCTTCGAATAAATTGGTCTGGTTGCCTAACACTGTAACTCTGACCTCAATATTACCCAGCATATATTATACCGCTTAATACGGGAAGTGTAACGTAAACATCTACAGTCAAAGGCTGACAGCCTCTTCAACTTTTCTGCTTTCAACGGTCACATCTCAGCCGTAAATAAAGACACAATGAACTGCTGAGCAGTGCGTATGTACTTCCATCAGTATCTGAATACAACGTCTACGACAGAGATGACGTAAGTTAGGTAGTCTCACATGAGCCTTTTGTGTTCCTGATGAGATGTCGTTTAGGAGTGATGCAACTCCCCAAATGGTTGGAGTTGTCAACACACTTACCACTTCAACCTTAATCTTTAAACTAGAGCCCGAGATAAGTATGCATCATTATCTTATATTTGACAGGAACGAATCGCGTGTCTAACAATAGTGTATGCTCAACCTGTTCAGAAGACTGTGTGCTTTGTCATCGTCCTAAACTAGAAGGACAATATCATCTTCATACTCTAAATTGATGAAACTGTACTCTTTGGTAACAAGGTAATCCCTAAATCGTTAAATTCGATTACGGTCACATCCAATAGTACATATACGATGAACTTAGGCAAAAAAACGGAGAAAGTGTGTATCCCTGTTTGTCGTGACAACTTTCCATAATTGTTCATCATGCATTATATATGGTCAAAGTGAATCTCAAAACAACTTCATTTATTATTATTATTATCATTGCATTGTTCTTTTTCTAAGAAACTCCAAATTAATCCATTGTAGTGTAATGATATACATAATCTCTTCAATATTTCGTGATATGACGAACTGCGGCAACTTGAACAAATTCATTCCTGCGCATTGTTCTACATTTGTCTGTTTGCCTACCTGAAAAATTAAGTCCCCCTATAAAAGCATTTATATTTGTATTGTCTGTTATTAGTTTTCATAGTAGGCAAGTCTGTCGCATAATTTTCATCCACTCCAAGGTGTCTAAAACTTCCTTAAATATAACCATATTTAGGATGTCTTCTCTATATGAGTCTTTTCTACAAAGTCCCTCCCTAAACGTATCTTTTATTTAAACATAATCTTTGAATCCAACAAACTAAAACTTGCATTTAATGGTGGAGACAAATTAAACTGAGAAAATATTTTGTCACATGGATTTAGTGGTTTTGTTTTCTAGCAGATTAGCTCAAGTCTTTTTTGTATATTTGCTTAGTTTTTTTTACAGTGTTCACCCTTATAGGAGATGAAAGAGTGTTGACGTCTACGGAAAGTACAATATGTACTAACTCAAGTTCTTATACCCACAACTTCTATAGTATTCGTTCCGCGTACACCAAAGGCAAAGCAAAACACCATAATTGACCGTCCAAAGTACGAAATATATTTCGGGATTAAAATCTTAGTGCGATGATGATTGCTTAACTAGCTAGGGATCGTGCATGAGCGATCGAAGGCTGCACGAAGGGGTGTCAAATGGCGTGAATGCTCGATCGTGAGCCTTCAGCTAAATGAGTTGACTTAAACAGTGAGGGTCAGCATCCAGTGTTGAGTGATGAATACTGTAGGCTAATAATCTCGGGGGATTATCTACCTCTGTACTTTGTTCAGTTCTCTAACTTAGGCATTGAATTCGTAGCTGATCCCTTCATATGGCCTGTTCAACGAACAAAGTAGATACGAAGCATGATTCAGTTCACTGTATACAGTGATAAGTATTATAGTGGGCTATTGTTTCAACAACGAAAAAAATACATAAACGATTACTAAAACAAACAGTGTCAATAAATGTAAATACGAGGAATCATAAGGAAACTTATCATTCACTAATCACAGTAAGTGAAAGAGTTCATACAAGCGTTAAGAAATTAATTACCTAACGAACTAAATGACTACTCATGACAAAAAATTATTTTCCGTATTTGGTTAATGAACAAACTAGCTTTTGTGCAGTAAAATTCTACAAACCAGTTAAATCTTTGATGTTGTATGTATAAAACTGTTGACATTTAATTATCATTGCAATAATCAGTCAGCTGTTGAAGTTGGACCCGAACAGATTTGAGCAGTGATCAGTAGTTTCTCGCTGTTCAAAATGTGAAAGATTATGTCGTCTAGAAGGCCGATGAAGATTTAGCCATTAAACTGTCAATCATAGATGAGACAAAATCTACTTTAGCTAAATATCCTTTTGCACATGCCTTGGATCAGTCTAAAGTTAATTGTTTTAATGATGTGGAATTTCCCTAAAGTTGTATTTCCATAAAGAATCTTACAGCAAATGATAGTCAGTGTTTGATGATATTAGATGGTTGGAGGCAATCGGTAGGAAGCCCCCGACCTAGGTTTCGTACTAGTTGGCACTCGTCAGCAAGGCGTATCTGCAACCTTGAAGGAACTCATATCCCTTCTAAGATTCGAACCCGCGTCACCCAGTGCCGCTACAGTCAGAGACGTTACCACTGAGCTATTCGGGCTCGCGATTGACCTCCTGTAGGACTGTAGTGAATACTTTGATTGGACACTAGTAACTAGTGCAATGTGTCTAGTCCTTTCTTTGGTGCAGACTGAATTCTATCATCAAATCAATGTGCACCGTGATGGCGAACTACCTAGCATGGTGGCCACATTGCAAACCTGACTGATAGAATTCAGTCTGCACCAAAGAAAGGACTAGACACATCGCACTAGTTACTAGTGTCCAATCAAAGATAGTCAGTGTTGTTAAAAGTTTAGCCGTAAAACTTTTGAACTGCGCGTTCTCTAATCACTACAACAAACGATGTGACAGAAGTTTTGTTGGACTGTCGGCTATTTGAGGACCTTGTTCTGCAGTTGAAAAAATGCCCCTGGTTGAAATATTAGCATAGTTAAGACATTCACACGCCGACAGTAGTTACTGTAAGCATTGCCACTGTCGAAATAACCGCCTGGTGTGATAAGAATTCAAGGAGCCATTCTTCCAGTCAATTCAGCTGTTAGAATCATTCAGATTTTCTGGTCCCATTACCACATCAAGGATTTTTAATTGTTTTTCGTTTGAAGTGAAACATAGCGGACTAAGCTTTTGAACTTTTAGTAAAGATGGCGTTGCTTTCATAGGGTGGGATTGCTAGCCTCACGTTTAACTTCCGCTTTTTCCTGGGCCTGGTCATTTCAAGAGACGTCATCAATGCTTATTTTTTATACAACTTTTCAAAAGCAAATCAGTCATGATGAATCCACTGAGACAGTATTTCCCTTTTCTATAAATTGGATTACTATAAATAAGGATCCTGGATTTGCTCTAAACCTCTTTCACGTGTGATCATGCATTCCTCTTATGTTAAGTGATCAAATTAAGTAGTAGTACATTAGACAAGAAATTCGTGGATGTGTTTTCCCAGCTACCTTTAAGCTATCGACTTAACAAATTTACATGTGGACGAATTAATCGCCTGGTTTAAACGCAGTGTGACACCGATAAGATGAAAGACTTTGATTTAGAAGTATCCACTGAATTTTGTGCAGAATGATAATACAAACTCTAGGTCTATACCATATAGTATAGGGGAGGCTGCATCGCAAGAGTTGTACCAGGGGAACGTTGAGAAATACGTTTAACAAGACTTAAACTAGCTTAAGATTTCTGGTTGAGCATACAGTGTAGCTTATAACAGTATGCACTCTGGACAACTCCAGAATTATCCAGTTTGTGTAACAGTGTCAGGTTCAAAGATGTATAACCAACCGTTCTTTGTTAACGCATTGCAGCAGGACCATATTTACATGCAACTGATACAGTATAACAGCTGATGACAAGACAAACGAGCTCTCAAAAGCAAATGCTACATGGACTGTCTCAAAAGCAAGGAAAGGTTCAAAATATAATAACACAGCAATTTGTAGTCCACGTAATTATATGAATTGTAGTCTTTTAAATAATATTTACCGATGTTTAAATCGTGAGATATTGAGCGTTCAGACAAGCGCTTGTCAATAATCACCTCGTCTTGGAATAGTACTAAATAAGGAGGATTTTATTTGAAAGATAAACTTGGACAGAACAAAGAAGTGGCTTCACTCGACGGCTGTTGTATAGAAATCTGTGGGTTAGCTGGCTGGGATCCATTAGGTATAGCATAACTAGTTCCAGTGACACAAATACATCAGTGGCTTATTCGCATCTCAGTGTCATCATATTTAATTATTTGCCTGTATTTTATATTCATCTTGTCTCACATAGCATTGTCATTACTTTCATTCGTTCATCTTCTGAATTTACTAAAGATGTGAAATATAGTAGTCTGCACTATAACACAGAAATTCCTAAGTATCACAAGACCATTCCGTTCGACTGTTTGTTAGCTTATGTTCTACTCAGTAAATACTTCATTGGTACGAGAATTTAGTCATCCAAGTAATACATTAATCCTTCTAATTGTATGAGAGAAAAAACTATATTTCTTTCCTTATAATGAAACAAACCAAAATGTTATCTGCAGTTGTGATGTGAGCTCAATAAGACAGTGCAGGTCATTTTCAAATCATGGAAAATACCAATCAATGCATGAAAGCGAAAAGAACAAGAAGCTCAGAAAAGATATTTTTCCGGTGACTTTTATCCTTAAAAGCTGTACAATCGTATTATCATGCATAAGTTCATCACACAGTTACAATTATTAATTAATTCAACATAATAACAAAAGGAGACTCATCATTCAGAGTCATTTATGAAGGCAATGTGTTCCTGACTTGTTTGTAACGAGGAAGGCCTCATCTATGTGCATCACGAAGCTGAAGTTGTGTTCAGAAGAAACTAGTCCAACCACAACATTTACTATGGATCTAGTTCTATTTGGCTTCTTAGTTGTAGTTTTATAATTATCTTCATTTTCTAATCTTTAGTTATTAAAACAATTATTTCAGTTTATATCTATGGTCATCCTGTTTATACTTGTCTTCGTCAAAAACGATTTTACATATTATGAAACTCCTTTCTAATCCGACATAATTTTGTTTCTATGCCCCCTTATGATCTGTGTTTACACCTTGAAACTTCTACATCAAAGTGAAGATTATTATCTCACTTCGTTATTATGTTGAATAAAGTAATAACTATAACTATGTAAACTTATGTATAAAAATGCAATTGTGCAGCTTTGGAGGATAAAGTTGCTGAAACGGTTTCTTCCATAAGCTTCTTGTTCTTTTCTCTAGAAAGTAGTTTTATCAATAAAAATGTATACCAGAAGCGTATTTATACATTACTAAGATAGAAAATGAATGGGATTACACCGAGTAAGTACATCCACTCGATAACCACAATATTTGGCTATCCTAACCTCAGGACAGATAACTGGGTCTCAATCTCATAATCAACCGATTGAAAGTCAAATGGCTAATGCAATGAGTCACAAGGACCAAGTACCCACATTAATAAGTATGCAAAATAGTTATTTCCATGGAATTTTTAACTTTCAAATCAGAATAGATAGTGGGTAGTGATGAATTGGAGGTGTTACGTGTTTAAACTGGGCTATTTGGCTATAAAATTAAGGTAAACATCGTAGAAAGATAGCCAAAAGTAACTAATATTTCTTAGTAAGTATGTATGAAGACTGATGAATGACTATATCGTAGTACTTAAAACAAGGACAATGAGGTGGATTTGAATGCCTCAACAAACTATTGATATACCGCATACATTATGACACGTGCTAACTGCATTCAGTCACAATGGTAGTGAAGGAAATGAAGTGAGATGATATTCAGTAACCGGTTGCACTTACATGCAATTAGCAATAAACCATACTTATTGTGTGCGGACTAGTGATACGATCTAGCTCCCATGGACTAAGTGATACGGCTAAGGGTGAATAGACTTTGGACTTTCTCTCGAAATGCTGTCATTTTGTCCCGCGTTCATAACCTGTACCAGATATGTCGTACTCACTGACTGCACGCTGGCGGAGGGGTATTCCTCACAAAAATTAGAGGTGGAATGTGAACTTCTAGAGCTTATAACCTGACTGGTAAACATTCAGGTCTACCCAGGGGAGCTGGAAAACCCTGATTACAAACCTATGGTGTACACAGACTACAGAATCTTAAAGGATCGAATGGTGTGTCAACCTGTTTTGGTCACCGTCAACCATGGGAACGTAGCTCCTGACGCTGCTCCACCACCTTTTGGACCAAGCTTCAAGACATAGGCTTGGGAGTGGTCCCTTGAGTCAATCACCTGCTTCGGTCTGCGCACCAAGGTAGTATCCCAACCCTCGCACAAACTACCAGTGTGGCTCATCTCTTGATGCCCATAATGTGCCAAGTTTGTGTTTCTTGTAATTAATAGTAATAATAAGTGGTAATACCTCGTTCGAACCGGTGATCCACTGGTCAGAAGTCGAGCAACTAGACCAATGAGCCACTGCTCCACCAACAACAATCAACAAAAACAGCATGAAGAAGAATACGAAGTCATTTATCAAAAGAATTTTATTGTCTTATAAAAAGAATATATAAGTAAATAAGTAAACCAGAGAATAAAGTATTTTGCATAAAATCAAAAATTCATCAAAAGTATTAAACTAGAACAACTATCTATCTACCATGACTAGAATGTTATTATTTACAACAGGACCATCACCATTATAAAATATAACACTCACTGTTCAATTATGATATAAATGCATTACACAGTTAGAAAATGGAATAATAAAACGTGTCCATATGCTGAGAAATGCAGGTGACCTGAATAGTAGAAAAACGAGAAAAGTCATAAATCATACATGTAGTGATTAAAATGTGCCACAATTTTTAAACAAATTCTATTTAACGAAATTGCGGAGGCATACTTAAACTAACTGACAGTAAGCGGTTGCTGACAATCACTGGCAAAGTGAATCTGTAACTTCATACAAGAATTCCCTTTTACAAGTTTAAGCAAAGAAAGAAAAAACATTGATGCAAATAAAATGCACCGATTTCATTTCGTTGGTCTCCATCAGCTGCATGCAACCTGTAATCGTTAATAAATAAAAGTCAGTGTAAAATCTAGCATACTTTGGTCTATCAACAAGCATACTGTAAGTGTCATGGTGAGATAAAACATCATGATGACAAGGCATCTGAACAGTAAGTATATATATATATATATTGTTAGAGGAAAGTTTCTAGAAAATTAATTGACAAGTTTGTTGTTGGAGTAGTAACACAAAATTAGTAACAATTACGTAGTTAGATAAGAGAAGATCAAAATTTGGTGTGCAAGAGGTCAAATGAAAAGATGATGGTGTAATATCATAAGGTCAAGGATAATTATCTCTTATAGAAATCAAACAGGAGCAAAACTAGTATCTCTACTCCGAACAACCTCCTCTTTGGTACAGTCAAAAATCGACAAGTATTCCTCATATGTTACCTCCAACTGTGTATACCCATTCACATTTATCTGCTGGAGCAGCTACATTGGAAGAATGGAAAGAAGGGCCTACGTCAGATTCCTCGAACATGTACCAAGGAGCTTTCCGTAAAAGCCGATAGGCAGTTTAGGCTCTTCAATTACCAAACACCTGATAGACAATGGACATCGAGTAGACGCGCTGGCATCATTCAAAGTAATTAACAGACAAATTAGCCCAGGTCTTCTTCAGTTCACTGAAGCTATCTCAATAAAACGACTGAAACCTGACCTATGTGTCCAAAAGGAATCTGTCGGTGGACTCCAGTTATCCTGTAATAACTCATTTCAACTCCCCATCTTTTTTCCTGTTTTACTTCCATAAGAGATAATTATTCTTGACCTTACGACATCACATGTACGTCGATGGCACAGCGGTAGAATGCTCACCAACCACGTCTGTGGTGCGGGGTTCGATCCCTGACTGACTCACTCCTTTACTTCACTAAGCCAGTAATAGGACTGGTAAAGAGGGAAGGTTGGGCATGAGGTTAGCAACCCCATCCTGTTAAAAAAATAAATAACGCTGCTATAGAAACGTCAAGCCTGTAGCTTGAAGCCCTATGTTTCACTGGGAACGTGAAGGAATAAGAAAATATTATGGTATTGTACCATCATCTTTTCATTTGACCTCTTGCACACCAAATTTTGATCTTCTCTTATCTAACTACGTAATTGTTACTAATTTTGTGTTACTACTCCAACAACAAACTTGTCAATTAATTTTCTAGAAACTTTCCTCTAACAATATATATATATATATACTTACTGTTCAGCTGCCTTGTCTTCCTGATGTTTTATCTCACCATGACACTTACAGTATGCTTGTTGATAGACCAAAGTATGCTAGATTTTACACTGACTTTTATTTATTAACGATTACAGGTTGCCTGCAGCTGATGGGGACCACCGAAATAAAATGTATGCATGTTATTCTGCACCAATGTTTGTTCTTTCTCAACCCGAATATTTAACTGTTGGAGATTCAAACTTACATTACTTAGTTTGTAAGTACACGCATCTGTCTCTCACTTAACAGGCTAGTAGTCATTGAATAAGTAACCGGTGTAACTATTGACTATTCAGAGATAAAAGAAATCGCCTCAGGGTTACAGATACTACTGAATTATAACAACTAGTACTTCCTACCGATGAATTTAGAGCATCTAACATTAAACAAATTAAACGACTGTGTCGTATCCCCTAAATTAAACACCACATCGGTCAGCTGATCCTACAGATTCGGCTGATATTTCAGTGCATAGAAATTTCATGCAGTACTGTTAATCAAGACGACTATGACAAGCTTCAGAGTATCGTTGAAATGCTGGCGATATGTATGTTGATCTGAAAGTAGATACTAACAGTTTTTAACTGATACTGGTACAAGAAGGATTAACTAACACTCAGACATTTCTTGAAAACACTTGAGTTTCCTCTCTATAACAAAAGCAAGGATTAGTAAAGAGGGAATATTAATTAATAAATAAGCTATTCTAGTTACCTTCCTGGTGGTAAAGCTTTAACTGTATTATGATAAGCATCAAAAAACAGTTGAACTTCTTTTGATGGCCATTTCAATGCACGCATTTGTTCAATTATCTAAAATAAAGCGAATATAATATTTCTAAAATTAAGAAGACAGAGATAAAGGCAAGACACATTTATACTCAACTAACACCTACCATTAATACTTTATGATCGTTTAATTTAGATATAATGGAGAAAATTTGTAGCTCAGACGGATGACTTTAGTGTAGTTGTATTGTCTGAGAGGGATGGTTTAGTTGCGAAGCTTTCATTGCCTTACCAGACAACATCCTCAATGCATACTTCAATCTGAAGTGGTTTAATTACTTGACGAATAGTAATTAACTGAATTACCATTAGATTAAACCGAGAGTTGAGATTATTGAGATCATGAATAGGGTATGAATCTATGGGAGTCTATGAGTATTGATCCGAATCGTACACTTTTTCTAAAATTCCTTCACGTTCCTAGTGGAACATAGGGCTTCAAGCTAGGGACTTGAAGTTTCGGTAGCAGTGGTGTTTATTTTTACGAGATGGGGTTGCTAGCCTCATGCCCAACCTTCCCTCTTTACCGGTCTTATTACTGGCTTAACGAGCCAAAGGAGTGCGTCGGCCGGCGACCGAACGCCGGACTACATCCGTGGTCGGCGAGCATTCTACCGCCATGCCACCGACACACCAAATCGTACATGATCAGGGTAAATTATCTTACCTGATGATGATGCCTAAAGAATTTCATTAGTTTGACAGCTCCTAACCAAGGGATCACGAATCCCTCATCTCCTTTCTCAGTATGAACAACTACATAGTATCATCTATCACATAATAAGTGTGGACTGGTAAATGAAAGATCCGTCTCCGGGTAATTGAGTTCAAACAACAGTCTGAAATCAATCCAATAACTCAGATGTATTAACTTTTTGTCATCTTGGAAATATTAAACACTTTCATTACCTACGCCTTTTCTTTTTATCCTTTCTGTCGAACTGACATTTGTTCCGTTCACTTACAAAAGATGTAAATTCTGACAATTTGGAATGTCAAAGTTCTATATCAGATTCTAAGTTGATGTATTTATTATCTGTCTATCTATCAGTAAATAATCGGCACAAAAGTATATTATACTCTAATAATAAAAGAATTTGATTACTGGTGTAATTCGGTTTCCCGAAGCATATTTCTTAGGTACCGAGCTATGAGCTGCACTTATTGTATGACGGTAGACGATACTGCACAGTTGCTCAGGCTGAATTAAGTAGAGTGGAATCCGAATCTCCAATCAACTGATTCGGAGTCGAGCTAATGTGCCACTTCTGTTCATCACATTCTATAGAAATATTTAGACAAATTGTAATCCATTAGACTGCTACTACTATTGTATCATTTTAAATATGAGTGTTAAAATCATAATTCAGTAATATTTATTAGAAATTATGTGTCGGTAGTTTAGCGGTAGAATACTCTCCAGACACACACACACACAAGGTCAGGAGAGTCTGATCTCCGGTCTACTCACTGGTTAACCACCCTGCTTGGCCGGCAGTTAGCCCGGTAAAGAGTGAAGGTTGGGAGTGAGGCTAGTAACCTCCATTTCGTAGAAAATAAATACCACTGCCGATAAAACTTCAAACCTTAAGCTCTATATATTCCACTCGGAACACAAAGGATTGAAATTAAAAATTTTTTTAAAAAATACTACAACTTTTATGAGTAAGAGTTTTCTTTTGTCTCATTCTTTTGTCATAGAAAAGAAAAGGCGTTCAGCAAAGAGTTACTCTTTTCGGCGATATCATTCTCAAGCTGTACAAACCGCAAATTTATAGTAATTTTTCTTGGCAACAAAAGGAATATTTCCAAAGATGCAATTGGTAATTTTTGACAACAAATTACGTAATTTAGAAGGCGTTAATCTGTTAGAAACTAAAATAAAGTTACAAAAGTAGGTTGGGTGACGTAATCTAATTGCTAGGGTTCAATGAAAAAAATGAATGAGAGTCAAGTTAATAATCTGAGTAGAATTCACTTGAAAATGGGTGAGAGTTAAGTTGATAAGCTGAGTAGAATTCACTTAAAAAAAAAAACAAAAAAACAAACGAAAATGGAGTTAGCAACAGTCGTCATGAGGGTAGAGATTTTGTGTCTGTAACTTTTGTGTCTGTAACTGTCTTTTGTGTCTGTAACTGGGCTTGTAGTATTTAATAAAATTTATCTTATATCCCTCTAATATCAATCTTCTCAATTAATCTCTTCAAGAACAATATCAAGTATATTATATTTTATTTTGATTATAGCTTGAAACCACACCGTATTTTTCGGTACAGGTATGGATATTGGCAGCCCAAATTTTGCAGACCGACCATTGATATCAGGTGTGCATCGGTGGGGGGATCGAACCCCGGACCATGTGCATGGTCGGCGAGAGTCCTTGCAACCGCTGTGCCACCGACGCACATGAATATGAAATAACCAATGAATGTTGATGTCTTACAATTTGATCACTAAGCAGAATATGTTTGTATGAAGTTTAAGACGGCAATGGGCATAATTCGGAAACGATATTCAAGAAACACGCATAAAAGTCACAACCAATCAAATGATTAATGTTAAGTCAGCTAGTTGAACACTTAAACTTCTACTATCTATTCTAATCGTATTTTTAACGTATACTGTTCTTGAATGATGATTTCCTTTTAACACGTGAATGATGATAGAAGTTTCATGCTTCTTACACGACAGGTGAGGTCATATGAACTAGTCGGAACCATTTTTTTTCAAAAACACTTCCGACAGCCTGCTTAAAATTACTGGGTTACATAAATTTTTGTTCATAATAATGCATAAACTATTCTCCATTTCTTATCACTTTAATCATCGAATTATGTCTTTAGATCGCTACATACATGTACACTTCTTGAGGGAAATGAAAGAAAAATGTCTTAGTGGATTGGATCTTGTTTTGCATGAAGCAATGTGATGTCACATGATATACTGCCAACTACTATTCTTTCTGAAAATCCTGTACCAAGAGTGAATATTTCGCAGTTTAAATACACAAAGAATTCTGTACTGTTTTAACATACTGTTTACAATAAACCTATTATATTATTATATCTGTGGTGAGAACTGGCTGCTAACTAAATTGGTAGATCGTAATTTTCGTCAATGTTTACGTCCTGAATATTGGTCGTGAGAAAAATATGAACAAAGACTGATTCAACAACCAGTCACAGTAGACTTTGAGTAGGCGGGTACAATTAGCATATAGATGATTTGACATTCAAGAAACAGCCACAAAGAGATGAAAGATTAACTTTCAGTGAGAAACAACCAATCAGAAGACTGTGTTTTTCTGCTAACAATAATCTATAATAATGTACATGAAAAGTTATAAATATGTGTTGATTTTCCTTAATAAACGATCTGTTGCCTGACCCTTGTCTTCTGTCGTTACATATCTACCAGTGAGGTAGTCGTCTGGAGAGGAAGGACTAGTCGATATGTCTAAAGATGAACCAAGTACAATCCGCCAACAGAAAGATTTTTTTAAATGTGCACAAAAAAGTTTCAATAAGCGAATTCACCTCTGAGATATTTGTATTTTTGTAATGAACAGACTATTGACTACAACTACACAAACTAATTGCAAATCAATATCAGATTAAATCGTCAGAGAATACAAAATATATACACACTGGAAGTTGTTTTCTTTAAGGTAATAAATATTCCCAAATGAAATGCTTACTTTTTCATTGATATCTAAGAAAAAGTCACGCATTTCTCGAGCATGACTTAGACCACAGGCTAGATTTATGATTGCCTTTGAAATAGGCTAAAAAGAAAAAAGGAAAAGTTAACAAATATATCATAGAAAATAAAATTATAGCAGAGAAATGCCCTGAACTAATTAGTCCTATAGGCAAAATAATAATGGTTTGAAAGGCATTTAAAAAGAAAGCGAAAATACTGTTGCATTTTATTAACACCAGAAAGCTGGTTTTCAGAAATATTTTTTAGTAAATCTTCTGACACCAATACTTGGATATCAATGAGATGCTCACTGGCAATTGGCCCTATTCAGGTAGGTAGTTACCTGGGGTTCAAGTGGGAAGTCGTGACCAGTAGAGTGCAGCAGGTCGGGTGTGAGGACAAATACTCGCCGAAGACATTGGCTAGTGGTTGAGCCATATCGTGAATTGGCAGAAGTTAGAATTCATGGGCCATTGGATCGGCTCCCAGTGGCTTAATGGTATACGACCTCGCCTTGTAACCAGAAGGTCCTGGGTTCCAACCCCGGCGGGTGCCTACTACTGAAGAGTCCCAAACTAGGACGAAACAGCTGTCCAGTACTCCCAGCTTGTTTTCCAATGGTTTTCTAACCAATGTCAGCTCATGATGAAATCCTGTAACCAATCAACCAAATCCCTACAAACCAATACTTGAATATAATATAACAGTTGACTTTCTTCAATGAATACTGAAACGTCTACAACCACGGCTCATCAGGAAGTAGAACAAGAATTGCTGCCACACACACAATTAGACATTGGAAATATCTATACAAATCTATAAACTAAAAGGTTTTAGGACAAGAATTATAATATTAACTCTGTCAAAAGAAGCATTATTCTACAGACAAATACATCCTAACAATGCAGAAGATCGCGAATGTGCGTTCGTTCAATTTTTCATGCAGCTACGTTTTCAACGTCGGTGACACAGCGGCAGAATGCTCATCGACCACGGAGTTCGATTCCTGGCCGATGCACTCCTTCACCTCGCTAAGCTAAGACTGGTAAAGAGGAAAGGTTGGGCATGAGGCTAGCAACTCCATCCAAGTAAAAAATAAACACCACTGCTACCGAAACTTCAAGACTCTAGCTTAAAGCCCTAGGTTCCACTGGGAACGTAAAGGAATGAAAAAACAAACGTCTTCAACATTTGTCATCCATCGAACAGATAATTTTATACCACTCAATACGAAAAATCAAATCGCAATCACTCAGCTGCAACCATATATCAATACTTATAGTCTGCAAAGTATTTCCCATACAATCATAAAATAGTAGTCTTAAACATAACACAGCCAATGAACTAAGCTGTATATCATCAATGCCAACGAATATCAGAAAACAAGAAACAAATATATTCAGGGTATCAGTTAAAAGAACCAACAAATCTTAATAAAGCAGGATATAATGAATGTATCCAATTGGCTCCATGTTCAATCGTACTTCAACCATACTCAGTCATCTTAAATACATAAGGTCATCCGATTTACTTAAAATTGTTTAGTCACAACCAAAATAATGTTCTTTCCTATTGCATAATTCGGAATATCTCTCTTGTTATTTGAAACTCAAAATTTTAAGGATATCAAATTCCCATAGAACTACTCAGCTAAACAGGCTACATCCAGTGTGACCACTCACAATGGAGATATGCGACTGAGGAATAAACTGCAATGAGTCAGTCATAGCTAAAGCAAGGCAAAGCTGAAAATATTTTACAGGTCATGTTCAGACAGATAGGGGAGTGGTGAAAAGAGTATGGGAGATTCGATTGAACCACAATCCATTCCACTCAGTATCTCATCAACGCCTTCAAATTAACATACAGTTTTCTACTGAAATTAAAAACAATCATGAGTTGATAATAATCAATAAAGAATATCAATTTTCAGGTAAAGGAGAGGTGAAAATAATTACGGGATTCAAGATTAGTTAATATGTAGAGGTTAGTAACAGGTTACTACATCACCAATAATCTGTAAAATAATGATGATTATAAAGAAAAGATGAATGGATTACGTTAGAATACCAAAATACGGATAGACCAATTGAATCAGTTAAAATAGTGGTCACAATAAAATAAACAACAGTTTCAAGGGATGGTTACAATGATAGAGGGAAAAGTTATACATTTTATGGGAACCGTCATGTCAAAGAAATGGGCTGCACAGATTCCTCTTGAACATATAGTTTCATCTATTCAGGTGAACTACAATCACCTCTGCTGTATGTGAAAGTCGGATTCGGAGTCGTAGAGGTGAAATACGATAAATATCGTTAAAAGTTGTGTTAGTCTTTACTTAGTACCATGTATCGATGAAGCGAGATAGTATGGAGCTACGTATCGCCCTACTAGGTACTTCGCCTAACCAAGATGAGTAATGTTCAGTAATTCAACTCTCAATGCAACTAGCTCCAAAGGAGCTGTTAAACTGGCAAATACATTTGAAAGAGATGAAATTAGGCATTGATATAAGAATAAAACTTTTGCACTGTGGTAGAGCATAATTCCATTATGGGTAAAATTTGTTTTGTTTATTGCTCATAATCATATCAAGGTATGTGTGTATGTACCTTGATATGATTATGAGCAATAAATTGTGCTCGAAACGTCATCATTAAACATTACTGTATAACACTGTGAGACTTTATCAAAACAAATTTTACCCATAATGGAAGTATGAAATTAGGCAGTTTGTCTTGATTTCGCGAATTAAGTATTGGTTGGCTGGTGAATAAATAGCACAACCTTGTTGCAATAAAAGTCCTCTGGAAGATACTCCTAAGATTTTATGATACAATTTCATTGTTAACATCTCCCATAAACTGCAGTCTTTGGAGCACTGATTTTTCCAGAAGTGTAGGCCCTCCGGATTTGTTGCTTGCTTAATCCATGGGTTTATCGAGAATGTCATTAGATGTTCCTTTCTGCAAAGTAAATCATGAATATTACCGAGGCCTTCGTTGAATGCTTCGTCCGAATAAATAACTCTTACATTATAATCTTAACATTTAATCAGATCTCGTTAGCATTGTAGAAGGACGAAACTCAGAGAGTGAGTTTCTTGTCCAGTTGTTGTAGGTTTGCAGTGTATGGTTCTACTTACTGTTTCATCTACTCGTTTTATCATTAAAACATTTAAAGACGAGATAAAGTCACTCTGCCCTTCTTTGTTGGATTTCTCCGATAGATATTTCGCTTCATAGGGCCAAGTTCCAAAAGACCTAGTGGTGGTCAAACTGAAACATGGCTTCATCAGTCAATGAAATCCACAACAGTTATTTAAAGCCAGTCACGTAGGGATGGGGTCCTCGGGATGGTAAAAACCAATGGCTGGAGACAATTGGTGATATGGCTCAAAATCGTTCTCAATGGTGCAGATGCATTCACTCTTTGTGATTTATTATATCCAATAAAACTTTATTGTTCTTCCATATTAGTATTCTTTTGCCTCACACTTGTGCTTATTATCTCTCTCTTTCTGTTTGTTGAATCTCTGTAATCTCTTCTCTTGCTTTGTTTGCAACATGGAGTGTGGCCACTCGAATTGCTGCACATTTGTGCAAAGTTCTATGTCGGATACAGTCCGTCAGTTAGTTCTTTAAAATTATGAATGTATCTGCCACATAGAGACAACAGAAGTCCAGATAACCTATGACATCTTTCAGATGGTCAATTGAGTTATGATGTGGTGAGTTCAACTCAAATCGTAGAAATGAGAGACAAGCAAAGTTACACTGTAGGGGGAGAGGCTAAAACTGAAAATCACGTAGTCAAATGAAAGACGGAGTAAAGACATCCAGTTATTCAGGGCAAAGAAAGACTGATAACTGCTTCTTTCTGAACACATAAATCAGGTTTCAGGAGTTTGATAGTGATCGCTTCGGCAAAACTTGAGGAGAATTGAACGATTTCGTCTATTGGTAATTTCGAAAGATTTCGTGATGTCCACCTTATGACCTGTGTTCATAAGATGTCTGGCAATGGCACTATTATAAACGTTTGTTCCCTTGCCACATTTTAAGAAAATCGAAGGTGTATCCTGCAACCGCAGATACATGTAAATTTGTACACACAGTTGGAGTTAACATGACAAGGGTATCTGTCGACTTTTGACTCAAACACTACCCGATGAACGGGAACCAACTTCGCTACTGGATAGGGTCTGAGATATTCAATCTTCTCTCAACTATTGCTGCAGTATTATCACCTTTAAAATCGAGTTAAATGAAGATAGGCTTCTTTTCCAATGCCATTTGTTTGTCATTTGAACCTTGACATCTTCCGTATTTGTTAATGAATTTCTGAGGGTAACCGTTGTTTCTCAACATCTTTCTGAGTATCGGAAATTCTTCCTATAATTTTTCTGCAGTGCATATTCTCCTGACTCTATTAAACACAGTTTCTACTAGTGCTCATTTATGGCTATTTGGACAAAAACTATTAAAATCCAAGTATTGCCTATTACATGTCGGCTTTCTATAAATTGACCTCTGAAGACTATCATCTTCGAGTCGTTGCGTAGCAATTCCAACGGAATGAAACTTTCCTTCATTTTCATGTTCCATAGTAAATTCACTATTTGTACGTACGTCGTTGAATAATCTGAGTAGGTAGAACGTATGATTTCATTGTTGCACACTACGAATGTGTCATATACATATCAGCAAAGGAAGTTCTTTCGTCGATTGCATGCTCCAACTTTGTTCTCTCAAGGTTGGGCATGACTATGTCTGCTAAAACAGGTCTAAGTGGACTGCCCACAGCTACACCATCTATTTGATGGTAAAAGCCCTATACAGAAACACCTCAGGTAGAGTGAGGGCATACAACCAACTATCACCACTGTTCCCAACCAACAGTGGGGTTAGACAGGGTTGCCCAATCTCACCATTTCTCTTTAACTTTGCCATCGATGACATTCTGGAGTCAGCTCTGAAGGATGTGCGTGAAGGTGGTGTAGATCTGCTACCTGGAGATAGACTTTTCGACCTCGAGTATGCAGACGATATCGTCTTACTGTGCGATAGCATGCAGGCTGCCCAAATCGCACTCAATCAGTTGGCGATCAGTGTCTGTAAGTATGGTATGTGCTTTGCGCCGTCTAAGTGCAAAGTACTGTTACAAGATTGGCAGGAGCTTGTACCTGCACTCACTCTTGCGGGTGAACCGCTTGAAGTTGTCGATAAGTTTGTGTACCTAGGTAGTTGTGTGAGTGCTGGCGGAGGGGTGACGGATGAGATTTCCAACCGCATAATGAAAGCGAGGGTGGCATACATCAACTTGAGCCACCTCTGGCGCCGTCGCGACGTTAGCCTGGCTGTCAAAGGTCGGGTATACAATGCTTCGGTGCGGGCTGCGCTGCTCTACGCCTGTGAAACCTGGCCTCTCCGAGCTGAGGATGTGAGGCGACTCTGCGTGTTCGATCACCGCTGTCTCCGCAGGATTGCTTGCGTTCGATGGCATCATCGCGTGAGTAATTCTGAGGTTCGGCGGCGTGTGTTTGAACACAGTGGAGATCACCATTCATTGAATGTCGTCATCTGGAAACACCGGCTCCGGTGGCTTGGACATGTGCTGCGAATGTCACCCCAGAGGCTTCCGTACAGGTCTCTGTTCGCTAGCCCTGGGACGGGTTGGAAAAGGCGGAGAGGTGGTCAGCCCATGACGTGGCGTCGTGGGATGAAGGATATTTGTGCTAGATTAGCATCGGTTGGTGTGTCACGACTCCCTGGTTGGGGTCTGAGAGATAGCTCAAATCGATGGCTCGAAACGTTATCGGATATGGCCAAGAATCGTAATCAATGGCGAATGTGTTGCGATTTCCTTCTTTCTTCCATTCCCGATGATAGTTAACGAACACTGTTTGAACCTGTTAAGAATGAGTGTTTTCCTTCCAGATGAAGTTCATTATTCGTTCTCTACTTATATATATATTTTTCTTTTCCTGCCTTCCTTTTTTTTTCTTTTTTCATCTATGTTGTTTTATTATTATTGTGTGGCGCATCCTTCTTGGTGCCATATTGTACCAAGTTTTAATGCGTTTAAATAAATAAATAATAAATAATTTGATGGTAAAGAGTGTTGCCTAACTGGAATTGTAGATTCATGGACAACACTACATATTAACTGATCTTGAATCCCGTAATTATTTTCACCTCTCCTTTACCTGAAAATTGATATTCTCCATTGATTATTATCGACTTATAATTGTTTTTAATTTCAGTAGAGAACTGTATGTTAATTTGGAACCGTTGATGAGATACTGAGTGGAATGGATTGTGGTTCAATCGAATCTCCCATACTCTTTTCACCACTCCCCTATCTGTCTGAACATGACCTGTAAAATATTTTCACCTTTGCCTTGCTTTAGCTATGACTGATTCATTGTAGTTTATTCCTCAGTCACATATGTCCATTGTGTATTCCTTCTCAGTTTATGTAGTCATACTGAATGTAGCCTATTTAGCTGAGTAGTTCTATGGGAATTTGATATGATTAAAATTTTAAGTTTTCAATAACAAGAGAGATATTCTGAATTACGTAATAGAAAGGGAAACTAAACAGGTGGAAACTAAAGGAGGAGAAGGTAGGCAGTTAGTTCAAGTGATGCAGCATGTTTGATAAACCTGAAGAGGGTTCAAGTAAAATCGAATATGGGTTCAATTTTGTAGATTCATTGTATCTTTCTTTATCAACGTTTTTTGGTTGTTTTTTACAGGTTAGTAAGACTTGTTGGTTATTGAATGTAGAAATTATTAACGATTACAGAAGTAAAGTTACCTGACAGAATATACGTGTCAAAATAGAGGGCATAAATGTACATAGCAATGTTGTAATGTCTGAATAAGAAAGGTAGGCTTACTTTAAAGTTTGGTTCTAAATTTATTAAAATAATCCTTGCTTGAAGTTCAGTAAGACTACGAATAACAAATCTGCAAAATAATATAAAAATGAGTACAAAATAAATATTAGAATTCTTAGGTGTTAGAAAAATGATAATACAGTTTTGGAAGAACATAGAAGTAACGAAAAATTTGCAATTTAAATGAAGTTTTTGTAGCAGAATATTATTCAATGGTGATGGATGACATTGCATATTCACATGACAGAGGAAACAATTACTGCCTAAAAAAATTCTAATGCTTAACTCTAAGTAATGCAATTCATTTATTCAGTACAAGGCTTTCTTATACACCCGGTAGTCATAAGACGCACTTCATATATATGCGGGTGTTTGTAGTGATATTCGGTTGTGCATACAGATTTAGGTGGAGAAGGCAGAGGGTGGGGGGAATCAAAGATTCATCGAGCCAATGAGTGACATCCCTATCATGGATTGTAATACGAAGTTGTGTGAGAGATATAATATTTCATATAATTCTAGTCATTAAATTGAATGCTAATCAATTAAAATGTGGACAACAAATTGATCGAGTGCATAAACTGACAGGCCTAATTGTGTAACCACATTCTGCTCAATCGAGGTTAAGAAATAAACACAACAGTTACAGTGTCTATAAATACTAATATCTTTTTACCTACTCTACAATAACTTACTGAATTAATGTATAATCACAGTTTGGAAGTACAGCTTTGAATAAAAAGTGACAGAGTTTGTTATTATTTCCTTTGAAGGGTGGATTTCAACAACTAATTCAACAACCGAACGCATAACATTCAAGCTATGCATAAATTTCCAACTAGGTTTAGTAGACTGATAAGAGAAGTGATGTCTTAACGACAAGTTAACATTGTTAATGACTATTTGAGTCAAGGGCCAACCTTCAACTATTTCAAGATGACTGTAAAAAAGTCTAACCACAAGCTGTCAGTTAGACAGATGAAGGTTCTTGAAGCAGTAATAATCTGCTCCATAAGTCAGCCAAATTCCCACTGAATCTAGAAGAATTCTACTCCTAGTCATGCAGCATCATCAGCTGAGACTTCACATAGAGCCATACATAAATTAAGAACAAGCGGTCAAAAGAATTTTGCTCACATCTTCATGTAATCGAAGCTCTAGCAGTCAATGAGGATAAACTTGAAAATTGTGTTGAAAAACGTTTTATCTAATCTCTTTTACTGCCACAGCTTTAGTGTCAGTTTTATTTCCATGATTTGTCACATAATAAACTTTATGTGATTTTTTAAAATTTGTTTGGTAACTCATTTTCAATTCTTCGTTCTCTTATTTTATACCTATGCTTTCCCAGTGGAACATAGGACTTCAAGCAAGAGCTTTGAAGCTTCCGTAGCAGTGGTTTTATTTTTACGTGGTGGGATTGCTAGTCTCACACCCAACCTTCCTTCTTTGCCAGGCTTATTACCAGCTAAGCGAGGCTTGGGAGTGTATCAACCGGGGATCGAAACTCGGACTACCTAAGTGGCTGGAGAGCATCCTACCTCCGATCCAGTAAAGCAGAGGTTTCTTGTCAATTATTTACAAATGAACACGCATCACATACTTAATTAGCTGTCAGCCCTGTCGATTACATAAGATTATTCACTATTTCGTACACTTTAACGTTTTCTATTATTAACTGACAATAACCTCTGACCTTTTTTGTCCAACAACACTGTACATATAAACTCCTAAATAACTATACAGCTTTGACGTGAAGTTATGAGAAGAGAACTCTTCACTGATTTAGTTCCATATAAGTTACTAAGTATTGAATTAAAATAATGGTGCACTTCTGCTCAATGCTTTTAATTTATTCAAATATAAACCAAAAATTTTTCAAATATTTACCTACCAAACTAATGAATAGACGTGATAATTTATGGTTAATTATACTAGCCGACTTTGCCAGGTTGAAACGAAAGAAGTGGAGTATAATCCCACTATGAAATGCTGGAAAGTGGAATACTCAATTGAATAAGCCCCGACTTTATCATAGTAAACATTACACACTGAAATATTTTTTATTTATTAGCATGTGTCTTTTTTCAAATATTACTTTATCACTATATACCTCTCACTTAAATGACGTAGTCATTGATGATCAACATCACTTTTCGATTATCCGTAGTAACAAACGTTACGTAGTTTGGTCGGATAGCAATAGTTAACAGGTAGAACGCTCGTCTGAGTTCAATTTCCGGCCAACATACTTCGAAACGTTGCTTCACCAGTAGTAAACCCGGTTAGAGCGAGATGGTTGGACGTCAGGCTAGCAACTTCACCCGTAAAAACATACTCCAACGCTATTGAAACTTCAGAGCTCAAGTCTGAAGCTTTATGTTTTATTAGGAATGCAAAGGAATGAAAAAAACGCAGTTTAGTCTGTGAAGTCTGAACCTAGCGAAACGGAAGTGATTGGTTTGGATCGTAATTTTCATTTAAAATTCAATCATTAATCATTGTATCAAATTAGATTTTGTCAACTTACAGCCATTTGAACAGCAAAATACCTATCAGCTAACTGATATGCTATAATCAACGCATAAAGTACAGCTGAACATTGAGTGGAAGCTTTGATTTCACAGTCTGGAATGATGGTTAAATGGTGATATATATATATATATATATGCGTCGGTGGTTCAGAGGTAGGACACTGGTCAACCAAGCAAGTAGTCTGGGGTTCGACTTCCAGTCGATGCACTCCTAAACCTCGCTTGACCGGTGGTAAATCCGGTAAAGGGGGAAGGTTGGGCGTGAGTTTATGAACCCCACCCTGTACAATAACCATTGCTACTGAAAATTCAAAGCTGTAACTCGAAGCCCTATGTTCCACTGGGGACGCGAAGGAATAAAATAATAATAACAATATATATATATATATACTATTATACAGTGTTTACACCAGGTATGATCCATCAAAACAGGTTTCAAGCACCAGTTTCATCAAGTTAATAGACACACTCTTTACTGCTTAAAGAACAACAACTTTAAAATCAGCTATTAACTACTAAAAGATGATGCCAAATAGAATTTTTTGTTGAAATGAATTCTAAAACCAGAAATAATCTTTCAAAATATTGTGCCGATAGTTTAACTTTAAAAAAATTTCCCATCATTTTTATTAAATGACTCTAGGAGATCTGAACTTTGCGAATAACATGTGTTTAATATGGTACAAACACGAAGGTCTACAAGTGAAAGCAAACAAGTTGGCAGATGAAGCAGGAGGTAAAGACAGGACCTAGTATGAACATGGAGAAGGCAAATGTAATCAAGATACTTAACCACCATCACCACCAACAACAACAATCATTATCAACTGCAGAAATCTAAAGGAAGTCATTTCTTGGGCTGGATTGGATATACGCTGAGAAGACCGCTGAGTGATATCACGTGCCAGGCGCCCTCAAGTGGAACCTGAATGGGAAATGACACGTCAGGAGTCCGATGGTGATATGAAGATTGTATGACGAGGAAATAAAAACCTATGGGGGAATCATAGGACCAACTAAAAGAGGGTGAAATGGCTATGTACTGCTAAAGACCTATGTCCTACTCGGAACCCAATAGAGTAATACGTAATATTTACTAAATAGAACAGAATTGTCAAGTGTTTATCAGGATTACTTACTGTTTATGTTTATCTAAATATTCCTTCTTTTCTATTAATGGTTTGAATTCCTTTAAATCATGGAAAAATTGTAAATCCAAATCAATACCGACAAGTGTTTCACCTTTTGAATCTTTAAAGTAAGAAAAAAGTTGGAATCAAATTTTTTTTAAATTATAGCATAACCATGTAGTGATTCACAGCCAATAATAAACCTTTTTTCATATTATTGAGAAGTTAGGATAACAAAATGAGTACATATATAGTGTAAGTCAATCAAATATGTATTGAGTGTTATTTAAGGATATGGTTCGAATTCAGTGCTTTATAATGTGCTTACTGGCTTTTCAATTTTATTGGTTCTGCTAATCTGCTACTTATTTTCAGTACCAAAAAAGAAAAATACCAATGAGACTAATTCTCTGATATTGTTTACCATTTAACTTGAGTTGAAATGACTTTGGAAGGAAGGTAACACGTATCCCACTCAGCCTATTATAGCCTAAGCAACTGGGTACTATCATCAGCCTTCATACAAGAAGTGTGGCTCATAGCCCGATACCAGGTAACTTAGTTCTAGTCAGTGAACATAAAGAATGCATGACGAAAGACTAGATAATGATCTGCATTACCTGCCTACCCATACCGCTGCAGGTGGAATGATGTTGAAACCTGTATTCATCTGAGTAGGAAACTAACGTCTACACCAACGAGACACACTTTTCATAATGATAATTAAAATTTTATTCCATTAAGACGAGATTTTCTCTTATAAAAAGACTATAAATGAAGCAAGAAAGCTGATCAATAAATTCGTAGCATTTTTCCAACGCATGTCATCTCTGGCGTAGAAATGATATCCGGCTATCGATGAATGTACGTACGGACTGAGCAGCAGGCCACACTGTGTCCCGTTTATGGGTGGGATGTGGCTACTGGAATTGATTGGAAGACTCATAGAAGCTAGCTGTTTTTGATCACAGGTGTTTGCATTCTACCTCCCACGTTAAGTGGTATAAAACGATGAGTAATATTCAGGTTAGGCGTAGTGTTGAATAGAGAGGAAAATTCAGTAGTTGAAGCTACATAGATCAAGATAGCTATGACATATGACATTTCATGCCGAGCCACCCACCTTTCTCGTCAAGTGAGGTTATTTGACAAGAAAGTAAGGGGTGATCAAACTAAAATATGGGATCAATCCATGGAGTATTTAACTCCTGGTTTGAGCCACCTATGGAGGTGTAGAGTGCCTGGTTGTGGTGGTCTAGACGTTGAGAATAAATGGCTTGAGACTGTAAGTAATATGGAATTCACTCATTATTTTTCATGTGATTCTTATTTCTCGCGTACATTTCTGTTCGTTAAAGTTGCTTTGAATTTTTTCTTAAAAGCTTGGTCGATCATTTACGAAGTACTTAAGAGTTTTATGTGATATGTAAGTTTTATTGATAAATTATTAATTCCTGACATATGATTTTTTTACAGCACGTTTAATTGGTCAAACTAGAGAAGGAAAACATTAACTCATTAAGTTACGATTAATGCAGATAGAAAGTGAAATCATACTCACCTTTACCACTAGCTGACCAATGTGCCATCAATTGACCTGCACAATATGCTAAATTCTCAAATGTAAGATATGAAAGGCTCTTTTTGGACGTTTCGAATCTAGATAGATATTTTTTGAAAAATAGCATTAAAATTATTGGTAAACAACAAATTACATATGAAGGGTTGAATGATAATGAAATTATTATTATCTCCTTTAGTTCCTAGAGGAACATAGGGCTTTAGAGGCGCATCTCTATTGCGTTCGGTTCTCTGCCAACGTTTTCACCTGGCTCCACGTCTGCTCACATGCTTTCATCTCCTCTTCGCATGACCTCCTCCATGTCGCCTTCGGACGACAATGAAATTACTATCTTGTTAAATCTAGAAGCCAAAATAATTGAGGGGAGAAATATTTACTTCTCAACTAAATTCTGGTCAATGACTCCTACTCTAGCATATATAGTAATTTCAGTACAATGCAGAATTTACCAATCTAGTGATAATTTTACCAACAATAATTCGCCAATATCATGTGTCGAGCGGGTGGTAATTAGCAGTACAAAGTAGGGGTGACAGTTAGAAGGTATAAATATGTGTGAAAATCAAACACATGCATAGTTTTGGGAAGCTAAGAGTAAATGAGTGTTCAAATTGATTGCGTGAAGAAAAAAACACACCTAAAGACGAAGTAGACAGCAATATAAGATAGCGAAAACACTTATTATCCGTAAGTGGCTTAGGAAGAAAGAGGAATTGTCAGTTTTTCACACTGATGTGAACACATAAATTTGACTTTTTCAGATGGATTCTGATGACTTCAGCTATATGTAAAAGATGAACTCGTAAGGCAGAATTGAAATACAACAGATAACTTTAGACGTCATGTTATCAACAACTTAATGTTCATTATATACATGATAAGCTAAACTAGAGTCACGAACGAACCTTCTTTATCCCTTGCTTGATTATGCAGGATAATGTTCGGAAATCTGATGACAAACACCCGTAATTGTACAGTCAAAGTAACTAGTCCCACAGGAACAATCAGAGTGGCAAATATATACATAGGAGGCGAAAATCTTACCACCAGCTACGAACCGTCACAAAGTGAGACCGGACGTACAATTTTGTGGGTTGGCACTATTCAATCCCTCCTCTTCAGAGTGAAGAGGCGGCACATCTGGCTGGTCGTTCGAAGAAAACACCTTATTGCTGTTATATCTCTATTGGCTAGCAATATGGCTTGATCCTCAGACCCCTAACATAGTGTAAGCAACTTATACTATGATGGCAACTGCTTTCAGTCTAATCGCTATGCAACCAACCTTTCTGGCATGGTAGAACCTGCAGGAAAATTCACACCAACCAGTAAAGCTTTTCAAGTCATTGCGATTTGCACCCCCGACTACTGCATCAAGGTAGCGGCTATAGGTCGAGAATCTATTGCTGAACAGAGGATCATATAAATGCAGTTTGTTCTGTTGCCCAAATGCTGTTTTTGTTTATTACTAAAGGAAATTTGTGTGACTGAAAGTCGGGACCATAAAATCTCCAAGTACACAAGAAATATAATGTGAATTACTTGTCTCACCTGTTTGATAACTTTTGCTGGCGTTTTTAACTTTGCATGCCTTTTTAAAGATGATATAACTCACTCTGAAACATTATTGTATCAATATGTACTGATATATTAATTATATAATTTAAATTATACGTGTACACACCTGTTACTTGTAATAAATATAACAGCAGCATAACATTCAGCAAGGCGTTCTGGTAAAAGGAAACAATTCTTTATATTATCAATTAGTCGACCAGGTAAGTCTTCAGTCCGACGAGCAACACAAGACAAATTATCAAATTGTCTTTTACAACTTCTCAATTGCAGTTCACATTTTTCAGCAATATCAGCTATTTCACGTCGAGATTTATTTGACAACCGTCGACCAACAAGCTCACGTAGAAAACTTTCATCAAGAGAATAATACCTAGAAGACATAATATTCATGTAAGCAAATAAGAGTAGAATGATAATATTATTCTATAGAGAAGCAACTTCTATCACTTGGTGATAAACATTTAAAAGGCATCCTCATCATCCATAGGACAAACGAATATCATTTTAACTCCGAAGGAATGTTTTTTAGCAAAATAACTTGCAAACCTATTAAATAACATTTACTTTCTCCATTAATCTCCTTCTGAAGTTGTGCCTTGTTGACTTAAACACTCAACTTATAACCAGACAGTTGAGGATTAAACAGTATCAGTATAATGGATTTAATTTTATGAATTTATCCGAAGTTTTATCATCTGAATTGATTTGACTTTTTGAATGCCACTTTAGAAAAGCACTGGGGCTATATACAGAGTTATACATAAACTAATCAAACTGCTGAAGAATATTGTTTGATGTCTGTGAAATATGCCGCATACAATTGATGGTCTGATTTCGGAATTTGTGGAAATATTACCGGAACCATTTGAGAACATAGCATGTAACTAATCCAAATGATAATACTGTATTTAATGTCATGCCTTATAAAACGGGATAATCTGACAAATTCTATCCATCTACGTTTGCTCATTTTCTCACAATGCGATAGCTTTATCCTTTTGGTTTAAAGTCTCCAACAAAGGGTTGTACTAGTTGGTCAATAACATCAACTCAAGCACATTTGAAAGCTTTCCTACCACGATATAAAATTACAACACCATAAGAAAGTTAGCGAGTTAGGATTTAATGAATTAGTTGTTAAATTCGTACTCCTTCGCTTTTAACACACTTTATTGAGGCACCGAAATCTCATACACGTTATCATGCCTTTTTGTTTGTATTGTGACGCGAAACCACGTATTTCTGTACTTGCATCAACATATACCTCTAAGTAAGTGGAGTTCTACTGACGCTTCTGAATGCTGACTCACTGAATTTTGTTGCTCGTTCTAATGAAGTTTTAGTAGAAATGGTCCTACGGATTTATATTACCAGGGTAAGGAAATAACAATTGTGATTTAACTAGTCTCCACGCTACACAAGAGCATGAAGCTATCTAAATTAATATACCATTCGACCTTTACCAATCCTGCAAATATTAATAAATGAAGTGTGAACAGAAAGTATTACTGAGAATTTAAAAGGCTTCTAAAATAATATAAAATATTACTTCAGTGTAGCTACAAGTGTGAACCTGATAACTGTCACACGTTATCATAAGTTACGGATACAAGTGACAATCGACTTTTTATATCTAAGCGTTTATCAAGAGTGTACTGACAAAATTAACTTTATTTTTACAGATAATTTATCAACTGTATTAAAACCCTTTCCTAATATACTATTCAGGAAAATAAAATAAAGAACTTATAACATACATATGAATCAGCTGTTTGCGAGTCTCTGGTGTAAGTTGATGGTATGCGCAGTCTTGCATAAAAGAATCTGGATGCCGCAAGCCCATTTCTAACAGTGTGAACTGTGCAAAGTGATCTCTGACATGTGCAGCCAACATATCATTTGTCATACGAAACTCTTCTACTGAAGGTGACTGTGCCAAGATCGAACAGGCCTGTGAAACTAAGGAGTTGATAGAATGATAAATAAGGTTACATATAATCTTTATTAGTTTAAAAATTAAGCAACAACAAATATTTAATGGTAAATACAAAGATGGTCTTATAGTAACTGATTAACCAGTGATTTTTGTTCTGACTTCTCAGTAACTGTCTATTATTACATACGGAATGTATAGTTATAACATTAAAAAAGAGATATCCTTATGTAAATGAACATTGGATTTTTGTTAAGAAATATTTAATGAAAGAAATTCGCAAGAATCAAATACAGTAATTAATTTAGTAAAGTACTTCTGTTATACCTACTTTTGGTACTTCCACAGACGAAATCCAACAGGAAAGAGGTGAAGAGGTAAAACAGGAAGACTCTAAACATACTATGAAGAATGAACGTTATTTCCTCTAAATTGTCTAAATATATTTTCAGAACTACTTTGTGTTAAAAGGAGTAAGAGAAAATAAAACGGAAAACTCATATAGTTTTATGATGATATATTGTTTTGGAAAACTCAAATAAGCGTAACAGAAACAGTCGTAAAGTACTACAAATATTGTTATAAGGTTTGCATTTGTTAACTGAATTCTTCACTTTAGGTGTGGGGTCATTTCAATAGTAAAAGCAAGTTCGTGCACAATTACATCAGTTTAGGGTGCTTAGGTTTGAAACATCAAGCACAATAGAACAGAATTAAAAATGATACTACACTGGGCAAAAGTGATTGACAGAAGAGGCAATAACTAAATGATGCTTTGCAAAAATGTTTGGAGCCGCTAAATGTAGACTGATGTAAATGACGGAGTCATGTCTAGCTTGTCTGTTGAACACTTTATTAAGTTCCACACTTTCTTATGCTGTTCAGACAAGTACACAGATACTTGGGTGAGACAAGAACAAGTTGAGCCGGTGGTTGGTTCTTACCAACTGTATACAGACAGCAACAATCCTGAGATTTCTTCAGCGGTCAGTCCAATCAGAGTAATGCGAATTAACGAATAACCTAAGTGAACAAAGCACTCAACAGCCTTACTCCTATGCTTACACTAGGATTTAGTGTAGACTAGTCATGTTGCATATTACTACATACACCAGTGGGAAGCGCATGCCAGATATACTCACACTTTTCACGCGGCTTGTTGAGTATGTATAAAAGGACTACATCATGCGCCTACTCTAAATCAACTATTTACTTTGTATAAGGCCACTTCCCAGGATGTCCAAACAAAATATTCATCTCGATCTGGAAATTCATAACGAGACAATAAAAACGACGACATAGTTTCCAGACGAACATTACAAGTTATCGCCTTTTCAGAAGATAAGTATTCGTCAGGTAAATACAGATTTGTGACTTTATGTAGTGCCTGGACCTGTATGGCATATTTCATCACTTTCTTTGTAGTGTCAAAACACCTCCCATTCTATAGAACCGAGTACAGATCTAAGGTTAGGGAAAACAGGGCGTACCAGACACAGTTACAAACACCCGTGTTCCAGAAGAATCTGTAGTAGATGTTTGATCACTGTGCCCTGATTCGAACTTATCCCTCAGTTTAGATAGAGATATCAAATTCATTGACTTACTAACCATTGGCAAAAACCACAGGAGGATGAGCGAGTACCATAAACTGTTGTTACGTTATAAAACAGCATAGATCACTTTCCCCTGACGTTGTTGCATATTAATATTTCTGATCTACCCCAACAACTGTGTGAGAAGTAGTTATATGAACTATCAATACACATATCTAATTTCGCATGTCATAGAGACTATATAAGGAAAAAAGAATGGCCACTTTTCCAGCTTGCATGACCGTCTCAAAAGTATAACAAACATTTGTGATTCCATGTGCTAGTTTTTAGCTAGTGGTACAAGTTTTGCTGCTTGGTATATATATATATATATATATATCTCGAATAATTATTTACAAGTCGCCTCCTATATTCCTTTTTGATAATCCACGTGGTCTTCATTGTTGTTTTGTTTATTAGTGCTTGCAAACTGAGGTGAATGAGTACGGTGGAAACTACTACTTTTTTTGGTCTGGTGAACAGAAGTCAAACTCCAGAAAATACATGCAGCTTCAAACCACTCACGAATAACAGATAATAGGCCAACAGAACTGACTTGTAAGCATGTTGCTCACTGGTGCACGTTGGAAATGCATCTTAAGTGAATAATAATGTTGAAGCAAATATAATGGCAAACAAAATGATTTGAAGAGAGAGTTGAGTAAACTACGTGGAATATACAAGATATACCAAAAGACAAGAAAAGCGCGGAGTGGAATAGAGCCAAGAGTTCAAAAAAGCGGAGAGGAGAAAGAAAAGTTTGCAAATCAGAAAAAAAGGAGATAAAGACACCCGTATAAATGTATAACACGTTATCCTAGTCAGACAAAAATGGGCGAAGAATGGTTAAATAATGGTTGATATGGACACGATTTCGAGCAATTAGATAGACTTATTAGTCAAATGGAATGACATGTGAATAATGGTTAAAATGAGGAATTATTGACTGAATAATGGTTAAAATGAAAAGCAGTGGCTAAATAATAGGAAAACATTGGTCAAGTTATGAAAAAATATTGGTCCAAAAGCGGTAAAACATAAGTCAAATTTGAGTCGAATGATGCTTAGAAGGAGGAGAATTAGGTCGTGTAAAAGAAATTTGTCTGCTTTCTCCTTACTATTAACCGTGCCTACCATTCGCCACATTTGAGGATTTATGTCCGATTGGGACAAGGATAATTTTCTCGAGGAAAAATGAATGCACAGGTAGTACGCGTTAGAACTTACGAAAAAACTGAAATTGTTGATCAAGCTGCACTTGGTCGTGCTATCCTGACCCTCGTTATCATGAAAATTATTATTTTATTTAACTATGTTATTGTTGTATAAATTCCCTACTGCCTAAACACACTGAAAGTACGATGGCTGAGTAACTTACCAGTCTTCCCGTGTACCCAGAAATCGAACATCTGGATGTCGACAAAACTAGGACTCGTAATCGTAACATCTGCTAAACAACAAAATTGCATCGACCTTGAAGTTTAACCAGTGCGCTACTTTTTTCTGTGAATCCAATATCAATAGAAAGGGAGTAATGCGGCAGAAATTAAACATCACGTACAAGGTCATTGATGAAGTTGGACACTCAAAGGTCATTTTCGTCCATGTTAGTCGGCCATGTTGGATTGCAAATCAAATGAACCGATTAAGTAATGCTGGATTGTAAGGGAAGTAAATAAAATGTGTTTAAATGAAGATGTGATAAGATTAAGGGACTATAAAAGATAAGTTGAAAATATAAGTTAGGGGTGGTGAAGTTACCAGTCGGTAATGTTATAATAGGCCAAGGGAGGGATGATGGGTGTACGAACGTCTTTTTAATGCATAGTTTAGGTTTCATAGTCCGAATGCTTACTGCCTCAGCTTTGTGCAGTAGACGAACACGAAGTCTATTGCAAATATTTAGTAGGGTGCGATGAATTACGTTGAAAGATTCCGTTTTCTCCACTACGTAACCACTATCTACTAAATGTGACGAAACTGAGCTGCGGGTCGTTTTTTTCTGTCCTTTTTCAAACCACGATGAGAAACGTTCATTAACGCGTTGGCTAAGCTGTCTAGTAGTACGCTTAACATAACTGTCACCGCAGGTTCACATCGATGAGGCAAAACTATCTATCTTTCGTTTGCGTCCTAATCATTCGTCAGCTAGAGAATGACGAACATAGGTATGCTGCGTAAAACGTTCATCGTATACTCCTAGAAAGTCTCTGGAACAAAATCTCACTTGGCAAGCAACTATTAAATTGTAACTTAATAAATGGAGATTTATGTGCAGTCATCGTCTCAGGTCTCTCCAATGTTTTCACATGTTTCTTAATGAAAGTCCATCTCCGTCAAGAAATCATGAATGTGTTCGAATTCCTTTTGTAATTGATGATCCCTACATATCTTTTTTCCCTCATATTTAATGGGCACGTAACTAAGGAAGTGTGTATTGCCCTGCGAATATGCCCTATCTATATGTGCTTCTCCCAAGTGCCCCATCTTCTCGCCTACTTTGCAAGGTATCCAGAAAATGTAAATTACTATCCTGCCCCCTTTCACAAGCAAAAGTAGGCGAAGGGTGGATATTATGTGAATTTCATCTACAATTCGTCTATATGTGTATTCCCATCAACTAAGATAAATGTATAATCGACATAACGGTAATACATCTTAAACTTCTTGATTATGCCTTTCAACCTCTATTTTCAAGTTTTGCAGGAAAGAAGTTAGCTGATATTAGGCCTAGTTGTGAATCCACGGCTATTATATTATTCCCTCTGCTTGTAGGTAATATAAATTATTGAAGACAAAGGGCACATTCATTGTGCATTTAAGGAACAATTCATGGAGGCTACGCAAAGAAATTCCCAAGTCCAATTGCTTTTCGGTGATTTCTTGGCAAATGTAGCCTATCGTTTCCATACGTGGTACATTCGTGAACAGTGATGATACATCTATGGATAACATACGTTTATACCACGTATTAGTCTTGGATATTTTAGAAATGAAGTCGAAGACATCACTGACTCTGTACCGCACAATTTCTTTGTGCTAGAGTCCTAGAATCTTCACCACCTACTTTGCTGTTCCGTGAAATGGAAAGTTAGACATATCTAAAACAGAACGAAGAGTAAGATAAAGTTTGTGTGCTTTAGGTAGACCATAAGGACGTGGAGTGTTGGTGGCCATAGAATCATATGTGGCTGATGAAATATTCCTTTTTGGTTGTTTTTTAAAGTAGTCGGTCATTAGTTTCCACGATTTTACGCAGGGGTTTTTGGAAGCCCCAAGAGATAGGAATCTAGTTTGATCATTCGAAATGACTTCCATTTTCTCCACGTGATCGCTTTTATCCAGTAAACCTACACCGTCACCTTTATCTGGGTTGCTAATAATTAAGCTTTTATTACTTCTGAGTTCTCCTTGAGCTTCTCTGTGTTGCTTAGATAACACACTACTTACTGAATATCTATTATTTTTGTATTGTTGGCAGCTGTCAGATAGCATTGTTTTGAACCTAGTTAGCTCATCGTCCAACGAAGGAATAATGTCAGGCGTTCGAGAATACAAATTTTCAAATTGTTTCCCTTTAGGATCATAGTCAATGAATTTGGGACATAGGGATAACACCTCCAGTTGAAAACTACTAAGTACGACACTGAAAAAAATTAACTTACCGGCCTGGAAATGACGGAAATTTCCTTTCAGGCTTTAGGCTTTCAAGAAACCTGACGAGACTTATCTTTTTATTATTCCTTCTGTTTATTGTTACGTTATTAACATATTCCAAGAACATCTATTTTAATTCTCGAGGTAAATCATCAACTGAAAAGTGTCTTTGCTATACGTTCTTTTAGAGATTATTTAGAAGACTTTTAACAGAACCAGTCTTATTGAGGGCATGTCTTTTTAAACTTTTAGAATTAGAATGAATTCGCATTCATCCTAACGACCTGCAATATAGTTTAGGATAACGTTCGGTTGCTGCACATTCTTTTATATATTTCTACGATGTTTTCGCTTCAGTGAGCCTTGCCCCAAAATTCAGGAAGTCACTGAGTGTATTGAATGCAATAGGAACCCCACGGGATTTCAAAATATTAAAAATTCACGCAGTGGCACAGTGGTTAGGACTCTCGCCGATCATGCACATGGTTCGGGGTTCGATCTCCTGCCGACGCACACCTGAAATCTATGGTTGGCCTGCAAAATTTGGGCAACCAATATCCATGCTGAAAATTCCATACTTGTACTGAAAATACGGTGTGGCGTCAAGCTGTAATCAAAAAAATTAAGCAAATAATATTGCTTTCATTTAGATGTCATCAAGCATAATCTTAATAAACATAACTTTACAAGTAAAAATTCAATTTATAAAACCCTACAGTTTTTTTAACTCTTTGATTCTAATCTACATGCTATTGTCGATTTCAGCATCTGTGGTCTTTCGGTAATTCACTGTTTTTTAATAATTCGCGAATTTTTTCAATGAAATATGTGTTCGACTGTTTGCACTACATCACTTGGTACTGTTGCAAATTGACCACACGTTATGTGACAGTAATTAGGTACTGTTTCATTTTACCTTCGGTGGGAGATTTCGGGATCTTTCAACTATGTTACTGTCCTCAGAGGTGTCAGTATAGTGTTTCTTTGACTGGTGGATAATCTTCAGAATTGAAATTATGCAAATTATTATCTTTCAAGATTTAATCAGATTCGTTATTCAGATTTATTGATTCAGGATAGAAGGCCTGAGCTCTACATGAACTCCCTTCTAATAAGTTTCTTTGCTTTCGAAGCGATTCAGACGAGGACACTGAAACCGCTTCTTCTAGGATTCGGTTATGAGAGTTTACGACTAAATGGGGAACCACTACTCCAGATCGATCCATTTAATCTTTGGTTTTTGAAATCTCCTATCTCCTTCAAGACAATCCAAACTGACAGGAAGCGTGAAAGAGGATAGATCATGCACATTGTCATATCTTTTAGGTACTGTTGAGATCTCTCTGCCTACGGTACAACAAGAAGATATTCAGACTGTCATATCTTTCCTAGCATGATAAATCGGCCATACACAGAATCATGCCAGATATCGTCCTATGAATCCTTTATGGAAAGTGTGATTCCCCCTTCAGACGAGGAATGGTTTTATGTATGCAATCTTCCAGTTTTTACACACCGAGATATGTATAAGGAAGTGAGCATATCACTGGTGATTCTAGGGAACGTTTTACCTATGATCTAAAGCTTCGAGCTACCACTATGCGATGGTGCGCCGTAGTTTCGAGTTTGTGGATAATCATGTCACCAAGATCTAAGTGGATGTGAACTGATGTTATTCAGTCCAGTTCGCATGACGTGAGGCATGCGTATCTTATGTACAGTAGTTACCCTCTAGCTAGGAACAGGATTGTTCACCAAGGCCGGCGCTTTAACACCATCTTAGATAACCTATGCGAATTCTTGCTCTGGCATTCTTGGCTGGTACTCGATTCTAAAATTTGTTTCAGGTGGTCACTATGACCTTAGTAATCCAAGAGTTCATCGTGGACTTTTCAGTGTCCTATTCTCTGTAAAAAAACTTTTAAATAAGTTTATTTGATACAGTTTTTTTCCTTCACGTTCCCCAGTGGAACATAGGGCTTCAAGCTAGAGGCTTGAAGTTTCTGTAGCAGTGGTGTTTATTTTTACAGGATGGGGTTGCTAGCCTCATGCCCAACCTTTCCTCTTTACCAGAATCATTTCTGGCTCGGCGAGGTAAAGGAGTGCGTTGGCCGGGGATCGAACCCCGGACCATGTGCACGGTCGGCGAGCGTCCTAACCGCTATGCCACCGACGCACTATTTGATACAGTAAAGAGTTATAAAGTGTTAATATCTGGATGGCGTTACGATTACAGTTTGTTGCTGATAATTATATCATTATGGCATACACATGATTCCTTGAAGTGCTTTGTCTGGTTTTCCCCCTTTTCTCTTTTTAATGATTCTGCATGTATCCGCGACAGGTGTTGCATCATTTGGATCCCATGTGTTTAGTGTTCATTCGGTTATACTAACTCCACTCTCCAGCAAATTATGTTAATTTCTAATATTTTTGCCTTATTGTATAATTATGTGCAAGTGAATGCATTCCAATGGCTAAAAACACTGGGGAGCTTAAGATATCCAGAGAATCAACAGCGACAATCCTAAATACTGATGGCTTGAAAATAACAGCTTGTAACACCCAATATAGTGAGATTATTTGGCGGTAGTTTATCGTTCATCAAGCCTAGATTCCTTGCTGAATAGGTATGGACATATATCACATGTGGTATCACATGAAAATGTGATGGCATCTGTCGACGTTCAAGGTGAATGCTGTCTAGCACTTAATCGCTCACTGCCTTGAATAGGTTTCAGGAGGTGATTAGTCGCATTTGAAGTTCATAAATTAGCCAAAGCAGTTCTGCGTTGTAAAGGAGTTAAGGCAAAAATATGATGAATAATACTGGCTTTTAACGAATATATTAAATGATATTTCCGAGAGAAAAGGAATCATTATCAAGTTGCGATATAAAAGTCTGCGAATAAAGGAAAGTTTGAATGCATGTGTAGTAATATACTGCAGTTGCAATTTTAATTGGAATGTAACGGCGCACCCTTCGAAAATGTCCGGGACATGAGGTATTCTCAAGGTCTTTGGTTTTGATTCTTTTGTTTTTGTCAAGTTATGCTTTTAATATTAAATATCTTTTGTTCAAATAGTATCATTTAATTTGCGTTAGCCCTTCATACCAGTAGTCTGGACTTATGGCAGATTTATGCTGTTTTTCGTGAATTATTTCGACAAACTTCTTGTAGAAATAACGTATAATTCGCTTATGAGTGTTTCGTTAGTGGCTAGAAACGAAACTAATTTTAATCTCTTTTTAGTTCGTTGTAATTTGTGAACCTACCTGCTTGTAGTTTTCAATTGACAGCAGACGGTTGGACAAATGCAGGTACGTAACTGGAATCTCTCTCATTGACGTTCAGTACCAGTTAAAGAATAAATTAAATAATTTACTGTTAAAGTAAATATGTCATCCATAAGTTGTCCCTGGTCTGCATTCGGATTTGTAAAAAACCAGGAGTTCAACGAAGATATCTTTTTGGCAATGTCATTCTCAACAGTTTTGCAGTCACAGATCATAGTGAAAAAAGTGTGGTTGGTTTTCTCTCTAATATCCTGACAGTCAAAAATGAACCCAACTAACTGTGGTATATGACATTCATCTGGAAACATTATTTATGTAGAGGATTGACTAATAAATGTGCCTTTTGCTTGCTTATTTTGTTATATTTGAAGCGGAAATACCTTCAGTATAAATTTGGTTAGTGACAAGTATTAGCACAAGTGACGATTAGTATATAGATGCTTTATTTCACGTGAATGTTAATGAGCTACAGTAACCCACAGGTATCTCCCAAGGAAATATTCCCGGAAGTTATCTGTATATATGTTATCAATAGCAGCATGTATGAAGTATTTTGTGGCGACTGATAAGTACATAGTACCATCTAACTTACAAGATAATTCGTATTTGGCACCAACCTTTTTTGTGGTTGAGTTTCATTTTGCGTTGACCGTCTGTTTATTTGTCCTGTCCTTTTGTGTTTTGGGGTGGTATATTGTAGATCAAGTAGAATCGCAAATAAATTGTTCTACTAGAAATTTATTGCTAGCTATCCTACTCTAGCCGATGTTGTGGGAATTGTTATTTTTTGCCTATTTTCTACACTACATTGTATTTGTGTAGATACTCCACCTTCATCTGCTATATCAATAAGGGAGAACATTATAGTCATCGGTAGTTTTTACACAGTAAGCCAGAACAGAAGTAATACTTGGTTAATGCATGTGAGTGTTTCGAAAGCATATAGGGGTTCATGGAATACACCTTAATTTCCTAATGCTTTGATTGTAAATAGTATTAGTTGATTAAAGATCTATATGTAACTTCTCCGCCGAAGTTAAATGCCAACGTATAGTGGTCAACTAGTGTATTAAATTCATATTTATGCTCTCAGTGTACCTCCTGCTTCTTTGATTACATTTTTTCCCGTCATTGTGGACTTGAGTGATATTTTTCTGGAAAGAGTTGAATAAGTACAAAGACACCAGATTTGTTGATGCCTTGCACTTTCACCGAATTTGAAATCCCGATTCCGATCAACAGATTAAAGCATTTGTAGTCACTAATATCTCTCCAGTTATATCTCTGTGAGTAACACTGAGTATGGTGATGTAGAGATTATTTCAACTAAATGTTCATATTACTCTACACTGATATCGCAAACCAGAATTCTATTTATTTTACCTATGATACCTATTTGATGATTTAACAGAGTCAATTCTAAAGAACTAGGATGTGTGTCCACCAGCTGGAATTCATCATATGAAGGAATTCTCTATTGGAAGCAAAAAGTAGATTCGCGATTGAAGCGTGGCTGTGGTTTGGTTTAATTGTCAATAAGTCACTTTTTTAGTTTTCTCTGAGCATTGGTGTCGACTGAAAGGCAATATTTTGATTCTTTGCCGTTCTCCAGACAGGACCAGCAGTGAAATTGCCGGTGTAATACTTCTAGAAAGTTTCACTGTGTCCTATACTAAAGACGAAGAAATACCGTACTCTTTTCGTCTAGGTGAGTCTTCATTTAAAGTCAGAATTAATTGTATAGATTTTGATTCCGGTGACAAGTCTTTTGTGTTCATTGCTCGTTCAAAAGATGAAGCGGAAAAGTGGTTTCAACACTTAAGTAAAGCACAACTAGCACCCAAGTTACGTCGCTTCACTTTACTTCGTGATGAGATAAGGAAAATCACTGGATCTGATCCATTAGAGTCAGGATTTTCCAGTAGTTCATTTGCTCAGCCATCTGTCGAAGGTAGGTTTGGATAAAATAGATTAATAATCGTAACGTATGTATGTAAACACGTACTAAGGTATATTTTCACTATCGTTTCAGGTTCTTTAGAGGATCAGGGACTTGAAATAATATTGAGTAAGTTCACTGAATTTTGTAATCACTATTTGTTACTGTCGTGTAAGAGCTTATGGAGAATTATCATCTTAAGTAATGATAACCAGATGTTATCCTAATCGACTTAGGGACTTGGAGGTTGACATGTTACTAGGGAACAGTCTCGTTGATGTATAGTATACAGACGATATTTTCTTCCTTAGTGAAGACACTGACAAGATGCAGAGTCTTCTAAACACCGTGAGCAGAAATCTTGATTGTTTTGGCATGCAGTCCGCCCTTATGAAATGTAAGATAATGTTGTAGTAGGATTGGTCTGCATCTACTCTTAGTTCAAAGATAAGGAATGAAGTGTTAGAATGTGTTGACGATTTCACTTATTTGGAAAGTTGCATCAGTCGTAATGGACTGATTGCTGATGTAATCCCATTACAGAACGCTTGTATGAGATTCTCGCCAACTTACGTCGTCTCCGACGTAGGCGTGATATCCGGCTATCAATGAAAGGAAGTACGTACTCCGCAGCAGTTCGCTTAGTTTTTTTATGGCTATGAGACATGACCGTTGAAAGTGGAATATATGGAAATGCTAGTTTTCTTTAACCACACGTGTTCGCGTTCTGCCTTCCATGTTGACTGGTATAATATGATGAGTATTATTGTGATTAGGCGTATAGTATCAGGTAAGAAGGGAAAACTAATCGATGAGGTTATAGAGCGGCTTCTATTGAGATGGCTTTGGTGCTTGTTATGCATTCCAAGATATCGTCTGACATAACGTTAGGTTGGGAAAGGATTGGGGGTGATGAAACCTGAACTTTTGACAGTTACTTTAAGCCACACAGGGAGGTATGGACGGTCTGCTTGGGGTCCTCGGGATGCTTAGAACCAAAAGCTTGAGATTGTTGGTAACATGGCTCTGAATCGTTCTCAGTGGTGTGGATTCATTTATTCTCTTAATTCTTTCACATTCACTAAATCCTCATTATTCTCTTGTATGCTTCCATTCATTGCGAGTTCCTTTGAATTTTCATGGTCTCCTAACTTTGCGTGCTATATGGAGTGTGGCAACTTGAACTGTTGCATTTCTGTGCAAAGTTGTACGTTGAAAACCATGTATTTGTTATCCTAATTATCGGTCATCCTTTAAATTAACGAGATCCTATAAGTTTTTTGGCATGATTTCCTATGTTGACATGTGATGGTAATTGTTACAACTGACGACTAAGATTTCGCTATTTTACGTCCTCTCGTTTCTAATCGCTTTTACTTCAGGATCAGTATCCTGTTATTGGATATTGTTATCTTGAGTGTTTTTCATAAAGTAACTATGTTGTGGTGAACGTTTTTAGTGAGCGGCAACATTTGTGTAATGCTAAGTTGACTTTTGGAGTATAATATTATCGCTTGATTTAAGTTGTTCATAGGGCCATCGTTTAATTGTTATTTTTGAAAATCTCAGTGAACTGCTCACTAGCCATTTTATATCACATTATTTTTGTCATTTTTCCTAATATTAGAATGTCAGAATGTTGGCGACATTACTCAACCTAATGAGCTTCCTAACACTTGTATGCTTGTCTCGGTATCGAATTCGCGAAAGAACAGTTGGACCACAGTTGGTGCTACAGAAGTAATTGAAGTAAGTTTTCGTAATGAATATATCCAAGTTTAGGTGGTGCGTTTTCGCATGTACTAGGCGATGGATTACATTTTATCTGTAAGGATTAATAAGCCTTTCAGGCTGTCCAGACCGATGTAGGTGGAACGTGGTTTAAACCTGGTATCATCTAGCTAAACGTTAGGTACTGAGGCTAGTGAGCAATACCTCCACTTCAGTAATACTTCTCATAGTGTACTTTTTCAATTTTTCCGAATAATCAAAGCAAATAACAGGAATTTGAAAGGCCATTAGAACTACATGCAATGAAAGTTCACAACTTTTTTGACTCACCTGTCTTAATTAAGATGTATAACCTTTACGTCCCTTGTGTGGTGGTCCTGTGTTTACACAAGTAACTACAGGGACGATTGTAAAGTGCTTTAAGATTTCTCAGATCCCCTGTGTTTAATTGCTAAATCACACGGTATTCGGCGCACTTCACTTCCTGGATTGCAAAAAGTAATCACGACTAATCAATTAACATGAAGTGACCGGGTGATAGCTGCTTTCAGAGTCGGAATTAGAACCGGTCTTCATTCAGGATGTAATATCGTGAGTTATTATATCGTCTGCTCAAGGTGTATTAGTTGAAGCTATAGATAATTACTTAAAAGTGTATTGATCCGTTCGACTCAGATATTTCGGTATTGGTTTTCGGTGTGCATTCAATAATTAAGTCCAACAGTTTTCGAGGCTTAAATATTTTTCTGAGCTTTCGCTTTGTTTTATTTTTGGGGCTAACATGTATTGGACATTAGTGTTTATGTTAGTTCAGTCTAGCTGCTGTTATCTAGTAATTCGTGTTGATAAATGCTTGCTATCCTACTCAGGTTGTATAATTTACTTTTTATTATTTTATAATAAGTGATTGTTATTCAAGGTAGAATTCTTCACCTTGTTTATTATTATTTTGTTTTATTCACCTGTACCACTGAACAGCATTCTCGGAATCCGGTTTTTTCGAAGACAATTTTCCTATCCAGTGATTTAATCGATGAGAACAATCAAATTCGATTTAGTCTGTTTGATATTAAAGATGTGAAATCTAATGTTGTAAGTGTGATTTGACGTTTTGTTTTCTAAAAATAATAATTAGGATTCTTTTTTCGTTGTAAAGTTATTATAAAGCCCTTTAAAATTGTTGTCTTTAGGCTAAATACATAGGTATCAAACGTCGGTGTATGCGTGTGTGTGTGCATTTGTGACTTATCCTAACTGTTTTGATCATTTCAATTGTCAGATGTCGTCTTCGTTATGTTTGGATGATCATTTGAAAGATCGCTCTTTTTTAAGCTGTTCTAAGAGCCCTTGAAATCAAATTAGCCGCTTGCATTTAGACAACTTTTACGCATTGCATTCTATGTTTGGCATTCAGCGTTGTTATATAAAGGCACATGTGATCAATTGTCTAGTTTTATGCGTGTAACGCTTTCATGGTCTTTATTTCTCTAACAGAACAATGAACCAGATTGGGTAATTGGATTACAGAGATTTAGATAGGAATATATTTTTTTAAAACTTTTTATTTCAGCTTGATTCCACACCGTATTTTTGGTACAGGTATGGAATTTTCAGCATGTGATATCGGTAGCCCAAATTTTGCAGGCCGAATATGGATATCAGGTGTGCGTCGGCAGGGGATCGAACCCCGGACCATGTGCATGGTCAGCGAGAGTCCTAACCACTGTGCCACCGACGCACTATGACATCAGCAGTTTACGTGAATCAAGGGTATATTTGGAAAAATGAGTGTTTTTTAATCTCTTCATATGTTGCAGCGTTTTAGAAATTGTTTGTCACTATCGGTGAATGCTAGCACCCCTATACAAAGAATATATTAGTGAAATATAGTTCGAAAGATTTTCTCGAAATTAACGGCAAATGATAATCTCAATGATGATATGCATATGTTTCTTCACCTTCTTGTATCAATTCCGGTATGAGATGAAACATCAAGTTATTGAGTGAAATTAAACTTCTTAACCTCGGTATTACTGCTGAGAAATCTTGCATACTATCATTTTTGTCTACATAAGTCTCCAGCATATGTTTTGTCACTAAACAGGTTTAACTTGTTTGTTAGCCACTTTATTTTTCTATTTTCCGAGTTCAACTTATCAGAATTTGCATAAATCAGTTAAAGGATTGAATCAGCCTAGCCTAGTTCACGACTAAAATAAATGTTTACTTTGATTTTTGAGTGGAAAAGTTGCCAGAACGATTCGATTTACTTTGTTTGTTAATAAGCATAATTCTATTTTTAAAATATGGGTTTGATCAAATATTAATTTCAGGATTGGTCATGAACTGACTCCAGTTAAAGAACCATTGAAAAATTGGGAGTGCTAGACAGCTGTTTCACCCTAGTTTAGGACTCTTTTGCATTACACACCCATGACATTACTAGGAATTAATGTAATGCTCACTAGTGACTAACTACAGGATGAAGTTCTGGCGAGAACTCGTGGTCAGCGGGATCTACCAAGTTAAGTATGAAAACAAATACTATCCGATGACATTGGCTTTGTGTTCTGGCTCGGATTCCTGATGAGGTCATGTGTGCGTACTGCTGAAGAGTCGCAAACTAGAACGGAACAGTTGCCCACTGCCCCCTGATTTTCAGTGGTTTCCTAATTAAAGCCAATTCGTGATCAGTACTGGCATCACTGGCAACTCTATTGATTCTCTTCACTCATCTTCTCGTCTACCTTTGTGTGCTATTTTGGAACGTGGTAACTCGAACTGCTGCACTTCGGTGCCAAATTCTATGTTGAATCCAGACAGACAAACCCAACACTTGAAGATCAAATAGTAATTCTCATGTAACTTACTATTTCATAGTCAAGCGTATACGTAATTGGTTATTTTCCGTGTTATATGATTTACATGCGGTGAGATTTGTTATTGAAATAAGTAGAAAAGGAATATTATTTACTACATTATGTTTCGTGATAAAGTTTTGGAGCTCCCCAAGAATCGAACATTGCGCTATGATCAAGTTGTTAAGAAGTATGGATTAACTTGTATGATGAAATAATACGGTGGATAGTGTCCAGCAGTGGAATCTAGGACGCGCATTTAGAGACCAGTTTCGGAGTCATCAGATGGATGTGCCTGTATTCCCATTGAGTGGCAATGTACCCACTGATTGCTTCAAAGTTATTCCTCGGACGTCATTGAAACTTCCGTACTTGGAGCTGACACGTCGACGTCGGCCGAACATTTCAGTTTAATAAATCAATAGGAAAATCAAAATTGTATTGGAAACAAATCATAACTGACGCCCATTGCACAAGACTTGGCTTTTATTGCCCAAGTGGTCAAGTGGATAATGCTTTGGCGTTTGAAATGAATGATACTGGACATAGGCTTTTTGGTATATGCTCAGAAAATCGTAGGTATTCTACAAGAAAAAGGATAAAAAGACGAAGCAGTTGGAAAGTTCTGATAATATTAATAGGATAATGATAAAGCGTATATGCATTTGCACTACCCTCATTTCACTTGATATCTCCGGCGAAAAGTTTTAATTTTGTCACAAGAAGTCATATCAGGCAGTGTAGGTATTTACAGGCTTCTAGACAGCGCTGTTTATCTCTTTTTCCTTTAATTTCTATACTGACAAATTTGCCCCTTTTCATTGTCCTAATTTGTGTCATTAACTTTAACTCAAACACTGACAACTGATCATTATATATGTATGTATGTATTTTGTTTCATTGGTCAGAGTGCTTTAATCGGTGTAACAACTATATCAATGAAGGAATTTTTAAATAATTCATCTCTACTATTACCAATTCACAATGAATGTTCTAGCCCACGTAGTAATAACAAGTTAACAAATTTAGAATCTGTTCCATCCGTTTATATACAGTCAAGAAAACAAAAACCTTTGGATTCTACAATTGCTAGGGTAAGTTGTTTACTTATAAAAGTGAAAAAAGAGTAAGAAATCTTTTTTGGTGATATTGTAGTGATGATTTGTTGTTGTTGTTTTCTTCTCTTTATCACCTTTTGTTTGTTTTTTTGTTATTTGACTGTCACCTTGACCTGAAAAAGAAATAGGTTTGAACTTAAGTGCATTGTCTTTCTTCTTGCACAGTATTAATTTCTTTTCTTTTGAAAATATACCTTCACTAATAAAAGTAAATGTTTTTTTTAAAGTTGTGTTAATCATTTTGTTTAGAAAGATTTTATCACCCTTATTGGTTGATAGGTTGATCAAAAAAGACAAGCGAGCAAGCAAACGAGAATGTTGATAATTTCGTTTTTTTTTCTCTCTCTCTCCTTTGAATGAGTTTTACTCTATGCATTTTTTTTCCTTCACGTTCCCCAGTGGAACATAGGGCTTCAAGCTTGTGGCTTGAAGTTTCTGTAGCAGTGCTTATTTTTACAGGATGGGGTTGCTAGCCTCATGCCCAACCTTTCCTCTTTACCAGCATTATTTCTGGCTTAGCGAGGTAAAGGAGTGCGTCGGCCGGGGATCGAATCCCGGACCATGTGCATGGTCGGCGAGTGTTAGTATGTGCTATTCAATTAAGTCAAGAGTTCGAACTCCCCTTCACCTAATTGTTACTGTTATTGTTAGAACACAAACTTGGTACATTGTGGGTACCAAGAGATGTGCCACACAGTCTCATAGTTTGTACGAGGGCTAGGATACTGCCCAGAACACCAAACCGAAGGGAACACATCCTGAACCTTCGACTTCTTGAAGTCTGATCCACAAGACAGTGGACCAGTGTCAGCAATTGCGTTCTCATGGATCCTGGTTATGAGAAAAAAGCAGGTTCAAACGCCATTCGGTCCATTTGGATTTTTAGAGCCTATATACACCACAAGTTTGGAGTCAGGGTTTTTCAGTTTCCCTAGGTAGACCTGCATGTGTACCAATCTGGCTGTAAGCACCACACTTTCGCATTCTGCCTTTCACTTTTGTGAGGATTACCTCCGCTGCGTGAAGGCAGTAAGTTGAACTTACCCGACAGAGACTATGAATGTGTGGTCACATAAGCAGTCTACCCACCCTTGACTTTTCCAGGTCGTTTATGCAGCCCTAATGATACTTTAGGTAATCAGGTAATAGAATTAGTCGTCGAAATAATTGGTGTGGCTCATTACCACGTGCATATTATATATGCACGTATTTAACATTAGAGTTATGTGATTTTAAAAGCTAACTGCTGTGTTCTACCACTGTGAATAATTTATTATACAGTAGGTGATTATTTGAATGTATTTTAGCCATAATAATAATAATCAATTAAGTGTCACTATTTTTACTGACTTGTTGGTTTTTCTCTCTCTCTTAAAAGTCATATGAACGTGTTTGTCTTTATTTTAGAGTGCCTTTTAAAGTCACATGTATAGTTGTTAACATGGTCACCTTATTCTAATAATAATTAATCAGTGGGGGGTGGGACAATATTTGATTGTTGTTCACATGACTTGATTGTAGTGTCACTAGTATACACGATTTATTTATTGGTGAGCTATTCTTGTGGATTGTAGGAAACTCTTGAGAATCTATTTAATCTTTTTTGTAGTGAAAAGTTTCCCACTTCTTAATGAGTAGATGTTTTTTTCTTCAAGTTATACTCTCAACTCTTTAACTGTATAGTTTTATTATTACCATGATGTAGCTCAAATGGATGTTTTTGATGTGATTGTATTCTCAAAGCCGAGTGGTGTTTAACTGCAAGACTTTAATTGATCTATGTAGACAACAGCGCTTACTTCACAATATGAAGTGACGTTTTTGGAATTCTTCATTCTGATGATGACTTTGGTTATGATTGATTGTTCACATTTGTTTTAGTATTAATCTTTTATTTGCCTGAAATTTGAACTTTTTGTCGTGTGGCGTGTTCTTTTTAAGTCGGTAACTTTGATATCTATGTTAATATGTGTCTGTAGTATGGAGATTATTGGTCTGACAAACGAGGCTTCTAGGAATTCTCTGGCGATTTTAAATGCTTCTGTTGTTTAAGCTTTTCACATATTTTCAGTGAAATTACAGTCCATAGTCGCATACATGAATTATTATTATTATTGTTTCCTTTAATTCCTAGAGGAACATAGGGCTTCAGCCGCGCGTCTCCATTGCGTTCGGTTCTCTGCTAGAGTCTTTACCTGGCTCCAAGTCTGTCCACACGTTTTCATCTCCTCTTCACATGACCTCCTCCAAGTCACCCTTGCACTGACGACCAACTCGCCGCTTCCCTTTCGGGTTCCACTCGAGCAATGGCTTGTCTAGTGATGTCACTTGATGGTTTCCTCAGAGTATGGCCAGCCAATCCATCTCCATTTCTTCCTGCCTATTTGTTTCACAGTCGGTTCCTGTTGGGTTGGTTCGCTCATTGCCAGATATCTCTGTTGCTGATCTTTTCTGGCCGGCCATCTGATCTTGAGTATTGAGCGAAGACAACTGTTAATGAAGGTCTGTAGTTTGTTTGAGATGCTCTTTATGACGCGCAATGCAAGTCTCTGATCCGTATAGTAAGTGGCACTGACTTCACATTGGAGTTGAAAATCCGGATGTTATATTTCATGCTGAGTGCTGTTGACCTCCACACAGACTTGAGAGTAGTGAAAGCTTGTCTTGCTTTTCCGATTCTTGCTTTGATATCCTCGTCAGTTCCGCCTCATACATGAATTGATATAATGAAATATACATATATCGTGTTTTTCGATGGTTAGTCTGTGTTCTTCGATTTCAAGTGGGAGCGGACATCCACTTTGGCGCCTATATACAGTTGATGCAATTTATTTTATAGATTATCTTAATCGTTTCTTCTTTTGTTGATGTGTCTTTTAGTCTGCATAATAGAAGTGATGCATTTAGTTTCAAAGTTATCATAACTCCGTATTCTTCTTTTCTTTTGCTAAATTTCATGTTGTTTGATTAATTAACTTATATTGTATTGTATTAGAAGCAGTTTTTCATATTTAATCAAAGCAACAACACATAAATACTCTATTCAGAAATGGTTGTTCTGATTGCATGCACTGATTCATTTGCGCATATATCTTAGAAGAAATATTGATTGGTCATGATAGAGTCGGTAAATATCTCTATGGCAATGTATTCAAATGTTATTTTAAGAAAATTGACTGTGATGAATATTTTTAGATGTTTATGCCTTGTAAGCTTTCTGTTTACTTAACTATGGATACACAGTTATTTTAAAAACACTCTGATGAATATTTCTTGGATAATTCAGGGGTAGATGAGATATTAACCACTTGCTACAGTGGGATCCAGGATGCGCGTTTCGATTTATTGGGGTGCGTGTGTGTGTGTGGAGACTTGTCAGCTGTGTGTCTTGCATGCCTAATGAGTGATGGTGTTCCTACTGAGATTCGAACACACTGTCCCGAGCGTTTCAAACGCCAAGGCGGTTTACTCACTGATACCCGTCACTTGTGGCTCAGTAGCTAAGTGGATAATGCCTTAGTGTTTGAAACAGTGGGTGCGGTGTCTGAGTCTCAGTGGGAAACGCTACTACTCACTGGGGATATGGGGGCACACACAGATGACGAGTCCCAAATAGGACGAAACGTGCGTCCTGTATTCCACTGCTAGTCAATATCAACTAAGATAACATCATGCCATTCTTCAGATGTCATCGAAGAGTTCTTACTAGAAGCCGAAATGTTAATGGAGGCTGAGCATTTTGGTTCAACATAATCAGTCAACTGACAATGCCAGTGAACCTGGACCAATGGTTGTACTTTGGCTGTAACCACCTCCGAAAAATTCAAACTGAATTTCCGTCTAAGTGACCACGAAATTAAATAGTGTTTTGTATATGTATGTATATATGTAGTATTAAAAACGACAAAGTTTAAAAATACAATGTTTCTTGATGTAAACTGTTTCACAATACAGACAACTAGTCGTCAAGGTCAAAATGAGAGGGTCAGCGAATAGTCGATGAGTTCTTAACTAATTTAGTCTGATATTTTATTTCTGTCATAGAAAGTATATATATATATATCCAATATTAGTGGGTATTCACCAGTCGCAGTTACACTTACTGTGATTACATTCAAGAAGTAGAAGTGAATAAGAAAACGAATTTCATCATGATACTCAATAGTGTTAACGTTCTCAAAGAAAAATAACTGTGGGATAATAAAATATTTAAGATTTTGTAGAAGATGATCAGTGGATAGAAGTCCAAGATATTTCCAAACATATTAACTTATTTATAAAATTATATTTGTAAAATCTCAGCGAAATTGAAATGATTAATTCCAACGTTTCGTTCGGCAATCTGGTCCGAACTTCTTCAGGGAAATTAATCGCAATTAACATAACAGAGGTTTATATATAAAAGGAACATCTCTTCTTTTTGAAACTTTGTCCAATCATGAGTCATGAAACAGGTATCAACTTGTATAATAAACAAATTGTATGAACTGTGATCAAAATTTGACCTCAGACTTTCAAAATTAGTAAACAAAATTATATAGGTTTCCAGGCCGTAGGTGTTACGAACTTCCTGGAATAATTTGAGCGCCGAGTAAGATTGATTCATTATAAATTATTTAAATTAATCCCAGTGTGTTAAGAAAATTAAAACAAGATTTTTCTGAACGTTTCGCTGTGTAAGCCACAGCTTCTTCAGCATATTTATTCGGATTTTTACTAATCATCAAAATATATAGTCAAAATTTTTTTACATAAATTGAAGTCAGTTTATTTGAAGGTCATTTGTCCATGGACATTTTTACCAATAGAAATATGTAAGCAGTCATCACATATATTTGTAATGACTAATGTCAAATTGTTGTTGTGTTCACTCTTCTATAGTTGATTTGTACAGATTAGTTTTGTATGAGTGTGGGATTAATTTAAATAATTTATAACAAAATTATATGTTTATATATAAAAGGATATCTTTTGTTTTTAAATTGTTTGTCCTGTCATATGAATCATGAAACAGGTATCAACTATCCGGTCAAATCTTGATCACAGTTCATATGAATATTAACTTATTTTTCAAAAAGATACTAACACTTTATCGACTGTACATGCTTTTGTACATAATGTAAATTACAAACTAGTTTCTTTATTCATCAAACTCTCGCTGTAATCCACTCATTATGTTGTTGCATCACTCTTATTTTAGGTTGATCCTAATATGTTGTCCTTGCGTGCAGTGTGTGACAATCTCCTTTCTAAAAGGTATACATTTCAAGATACGCTAGGTGAAACAATGCATGTTGTTGAATTTATGGGTGAATCAAAATTATGCTATGACTTTCCAATTGAATATTTGTAAGTTTTGGTGTTTAACCTTAATAATAACATCATCATTGAATAATTATTTCACTCAGCCTTTATGATGCAACAATGTAGTAGATTAACATTCCCAGCTTGATTTTCTATTAGGTGACGTAAATTTGAATGAAACCCGAAAGCCTTGAGAATGTAATAGGCTATAAGTTATGCTTCGTGTGTATATATTGATGACAATAACACGTTTTCCTGATCGAAGTAGGTTAAGAGGGGAGATATAAAACCTGAGGGCTTAAATCAATCTGTATGAGGCATTCGATATGCCTATTATTGTTATCAAAGAAGTCCCAGTTATGTCGTTTTAGTTAACTGCCAGAATAGTCTGTACTGAATAATCTGTTCTCAATAAATTGGAGTTATACAGTTTATTAATTAACTGATGTTGATTCGTGATGAAAACCTAACAATTGAAACTAATCCAAAATCCTTACGAATTTGAATGTCAATCGTCAGCTCACAGATGGCTACTGGATGGATGACCTTAAGCGGTAATGGGAAGCCGTAACCAGTGGGTCCACCGTGTCTAGGGAAAGTGGATGCTCATCGGAGATATTGGTGAGGGCATGAGTTGACAAAGTTAGAATTCACGGATCATTGAATTCCAGTTCAAGTAGCTGAATAGTCAACGAGCTTAATCTTGTAACTTGAAGGTCCCAGGTTTGATCCCTAGTGGAGTCGTGGTTGCGTACCGATGAAGAGTCTGAGAATAGGACGAAACGCTTGTCCGGTGCTCTCTGGTTTTCAGTGATCTCGCTAACTGATGTAGGTTCATGACGAAGATCTAGCAATTGAAAGGTTAATTAAGTGTATACAGCTCTAGTTATTATAACGCTTAGGAATTATGTAAATTGTTACATAAAGTCTCCTTGCAATAATCCGTAAACTTATTGACTGTCGGTTTGAAACATGAAGGGACGTAATGATTCTCATAGAGGCGAGGAGACTCTTAGAATGCTAAGGATCAATAGTCGGTGAAATGTCTTGGAATCTTTCACAATAAGGTAGATAAATTCATTCCTTATCATTTTTCTGATCTTTAAAATCTTCTGTAATCTTCATTTATTCATTTATTGTCCCTCCATTGTAGTATAATTCTACTTCAATTTCCTTCTTTTTAATGTGCTTTTCCGAAATGCGGCAACTGTAACTGTTTATATTTATGAACAGATTTGCCTTGCTACGTCAATTAGTCAGTTAATCAGCCAGTTGCTTTGTGTGATTTCGATCTCTTAGCATTGGCTTGATAGGTGAAAGAGAACTACTTGACTTAGAGTACACAGACTACATAGCCTTATTAAGTGAGGATGCTATCGTGGATTACCCTGATCGCAAGTTTGAATGTTGGACATTAATTTATCTCTATCAAATGTAAAATATTGCTACATAAACTGGTCAGTAGAGATATGGCTCATTAGCTTAAACACTTGATTCACAACCAATTGGTCCCCAGTTCGAATCCCTCCCCAGCTACTTCAGCCTCGGTAACTGGATAATAAGTATCATCAACCGTTGTTACACAATGTGTAGCGCATGAAAAATCTGTCCCGGATAACTGAGTTCAGACAAAGATGACACGTATTCTAAGGATCAGTATTGAGGTGGTTAAGTGTGTCGACAATTCGATTTATTTGTATAGCTGTATCATCTACTTCTACTCATTTAAAAGTCAAATAATTTGTCTTTGCTAATGATTCCACTTACCTTTTAAACAGTTATTCACATTAATCTTTCTCCATTGTGTATTCATATTTATCTTCCCACTTTCGTTTCAGCTAATGTTTATTCATTATTTTGATATTTTTAAACTATCTCTAGTTTTTATTTCTCTTTTTAATTATTTTATTCCTTTAATTTCCTAGTGGAACATAGGGCTTCAAGCTAGAGCTTTGAAGCTTCGGTAGCAGCGGATTTTTATTTTTACGGGATTGGGTTTCTTACCTCATGCCCAACCTTCCCTCCTTACCAGTCTTATAACTAGCTTAGCGAGGTAAAGGATTGCGTCGGCCGGGGATCGAATGCCGAACCACCTGCGTGGTTGGCGAACATTCTGCCTCTGTGCCACCGACGCACAGAAGTAACTGATTATTCTTACATCTATTACATTCTTACATCTGTTAGTTTATTCAGAAGTCTATAAAATACACTCTAAAGCAGTTTGAAGCTTAAAACTGGTTAATTATTGAAATGACTATCAACTGTTGTTGAAGTTATTTAAGACCATAGATGTCAATGTAATTTGGTGGATGATGGCTAACAGTGGGATCCAGGATGCGCGTTTCGTCCTACTTTGACTCATCATCTGGTTACAATTGATAAGTTTGCTTTAGTGCAATTTTTCCTTTCAACTCTAAGTGACACTTGAATAAATAGATATTCAAACCTGTCTAGTCATTGTGTATTTCTTTCCTTCTTCATTGTTATATTACTGTATTTCAGTGTATAGAACCCATTGTTTTAATGAAAATGTAGATTCGTTGGAATTTTCGCTTTTTTTGAATGTATTGTGTATATTTATCATTTTCCTAATTTTACGTCTATTTTATTCATAGAAAACTACTAATCCAGTCAGAATACTTAATATACGATTCTTTATCGAGAACAGGATCAGTGAGTCTTGTTTATTGCTACTTTTTTTTACATTGAGTTAAAGTCGAATCAGAGTATGTCATGGTTCTTTGATATTTTGTGAAATAATAATAATAATAATTGTTATTCAAGTGTTGGTTTGCAGGGATTAGATTGGTTTCAGGATTTCATCATGAACTGACATTGGTTAAAGGATCACTGGAAAACCTGGGAGTACTAGACAGCTGTTTCATCCTAGTTTGGGACTCTTCATCAGTGCGCACCCACTGAGGTTCGAACCCAGAACTTTCTGGTTCCAGCAGGTCGGCTGCGAGGCCAAATACTCGCCGATGACACTCACTAGTGGTAGCACCATATCATGAATCGTTAGAAGTTGGAATTCATGGACCATTGGATCAGTTCCCAGTGGCTCGCTTTGTAACCCGAAGGTCCTGGGTTCGGATCTCAGTGGGTGTGTACTGATGAAGAGTTCCAAACTAGGACAAAACGTCTGTCCATTACTCCCAGGTTTTCCAACAGTCCTCTAACTGATGTCAGTTCATGATGAAATCCTGGGACAGTAATTGTAACAATAATTTCTAAAGTGAACTCGTTGTTCATTATCTTATTCTCTCTAATATTATTTTTCCTTATTTGCGTTCCGAGTAGAACATAGTGCTTCACAGCCTTAAGCTTTTAAGTTTCGGTAGGGTTAGTGTTCTTTTTTTACGGTATAGGATTGCTAGCCTCACGCTCAACCTTCCTTCTTTTACCTGGCCTACTACCGACTAAACAAGACTTAGGAGTGCGGTGGTAGAGAATCAAATACGTGGACCACAGATACACAATAGGGACTGTCCTTTTTCTGATTATTCGTCAAATCTAGACGCTAGTACATGTGTTAATGTGGATTAACGTATCACTATTATTGACAATATTTGTATATTCCAGTGGCAGATTGAATATTGCCAGGAATTCAATAAAAATTGTTTCAATTTGTTGAATAATTATTTTTATTGCTTGATAATTCGTTTTATTTTATTGGGACAACTTTAAAAAAAAAGTTGAAGTAGTTCAGTGTCTTATGTATATATTTATGGCGCGCATCCATTATTGGTGTCTTTCCTCTCTGAAGACAGACAGCTTAATATGCCACTTGAGAGTTGAAATATTCCCCCATCAACTTGTAATTATAATTCACTAGATGCAATAACATTTATTTATACTTTTTGACTGTGGAAGTAAACCCTACTAATATTCTGTATAAATTAACAGTGATATTTTAAAGCCTGGTGTTTAACTGGTATCTCTTACTGGGGTGGGGCGGGGGGATAACAATATTTTGTCAGACGGTCAATAAATAAAATCAACTGACATTTGGTTTGTTGTTCTTAGGACCATTTATCAGTTTTTGTTTAATAAAAGTGTATTGATTCGCTTATTCGCTGCCGAGCTCCTCAGTGGTATACCCAGTTTCACTCTACTGAGAGAGAGAGAGAGGTTGAACTGGTTTAAACCACACTTGGGCGCGACCTGGTAATACTTTAGATCAGAATCACCATTAGCAATTTACACAGTTTAAGGTGACATTTCACTATGGTTTCTTTTGGAAACTGAAATGATTGAGATCAGAACGCTGATGAGCTTGACCCGCAGAACGAGCGAAACGGCCTTACAGTGTTTAGGTCATTTCGATCTGGTAGCAAGCACTACTTGGCGCGTCATAAAGAGCACCTCAAACAAACTACAGACCTTCATTAACAGCTGTCTTCGCTCAATACTCAAGATCAGATGGCCTCAGAAAAGATCAGCAATAGAGATCTCTGGCAATGAGCGAACCAACCAGGAACCGATTGTGAAACAAATAGGCAGGAAGAAATGGAGATGGATTGGCCATACTCTGAGGAAACCATCAAGTGACATCACTAGACAAGCCATTGCTCGAGTGGAACCCGAAAGGGAAGCGGCGAGTTGGTCGTCAGTGCAAGGGTGACATGGAGGAGGTCATGTGAAGAGGAGATGAAAACGTGTGGGCAGACTTGGAGCCAGGTGAAAACTCTAGCAGAGAACCGAACGCAATGGAGACGCACGGCTGAATCCCTATGTTCCTCTAGGAATTAAAGGAAATAATAGTGATAAATAATAATAATAGCAAGCACTACTTCTGGTTGGTGTGAGTGGTGTCCAACTACTCATTTCAACCAGTCAGTAGTATATAGCTTCATGAACCATGGATTAGACTATTGTCCATCTGTTGTGTGTAGTCTACAAATGCCAGTAGCGCTATATCCTTCATACGGTACGTTTGTCATGTTGTATAGAGTTGCATATGTTTTTCACGACATTGTGTCATTACACAGTTTTTTTTTAAAATATACCAATAATTCAAATAATATTAATAAAATAATAAAAATAAATATTTTATAGATGTGCGTGTACTGTACCTGTTTTTAGGCTATTTGAACTTTTTACCGTAGCAGTCAGTGTATTTGTAAGTGGAATGTCGAGATTACTCAGCCACAACCGTTTTTTTTACATCTGAACATATTACCGTATATTTGAAAAGTGGTCGATATTATTATAGTCTGTTAGCATATGTTATTATTATTTTTGCAATAGGGATTTCACACTATTACTACTACTTCTTGTAATGGAGTTTTGTATACAGTTTGCATACTTTTACACTGAATTGTCTATTTGGCATTTATCATAGTAATAATAATAATAGTAATAGTAGTGGATTGAAATGACGCGGTTCAATCTCTACTTTTTTATTGATTATATATTTAACACATTTTTCTATGTGATAACTTAACATGTGAATATACATACAGTTAACTTTTCATTATTTCAGACATGTAAGCTTACTTACACTTTTACACATTTACCATAAGATAAATCACGTGATTTGCTTCGGATATGGTATTATAGTCTTTGTCTGTGCACACGAAAAAAGTACACATGTCATGATTGATTTCACTGTTTCTCACTCTCTCTCTCTCTCGTCTCGACAAGACACATAAGATGAAGGAAGTAATCCTTATCCTTGTTATTTAATTTTTGTTTTTATCCATTCACCTTACACAGTAGTAGTAGTGGTAGTGGTAAAGGTGACCTAAAAACTGGAAAGAAAAAAAATTACAGTGTGATTGGCAAGTATGAAATAGGTTGTTTTGTGTCGGAAGAAAATGCAAAATGTGTTTTCCGTATCTGGCATGCGATAATACCCCAGACATTACATCAATAGAACAGTTAAAAAAAGCTGAGAACTGTTCTACCCACACACATACACACACACATACCTACTTGTTTATAATAAATCCTATATTATAATAAAATGACTCCTTAGCCAAGCATCCTTTAATATAACATGTATAATATTATTATTCCCTTGGGTTCCTAGTGGAACATAGGGCTTCAACTACACGTCTCCACTTACTTCTGTCTTCTGCTGTACTTTTCACCTGCATCCATGTTAGTCCATACTTTTTCAACTCCTCTTCACACGATCTCCTCCATGTCACCCTTGGACGTCCAACTCGCCGCTTCCCTTTCGGGTTCCACTCGAGCACTGGCCTGACGCGCGATGTCACCCGACGGCCTCCTCAACGAGTGTCCATTCCATCTCCAATTTCCCCTGCATATTTGTTGGGCGATTGGTTCTTGTTTTGTTTGTTCCCATAGTTTCTTGTTGGTGATTCTTCCCGGCCATCTGATCTTGAGTATAGAACGAAGACAGCTGTTGATAAAGGTCTGCAACAGGCTGTTGGAAATATTCTTTGTGACACACTGGCCAAGTTTCTGATCCGTATAGAAGAACTGACTAACTTGACGTTTGTATTGAAAATCCGAATTTTGTTGTTGATGCTGAGTGACGAAGATTTCCAGATTGGTTTCAGGTTGATGAATGTGTTTCTCGCCTTCCCGATTCTCGATTTGATATCCTCGTCCGTTCCTCCTGTAATGTATAATATTCGATTGACTTTAATCACAGATGGACATTAAGTGATGAATATAGGCCTTACAAAGTAGTCGATTAGTTCATGTTTAGGATTATTCAGCAGTCACACCGAGAATGTTAGACGTGAAAGCATGCACACTCTTGACGTGCATGCCGAGACACCGTCTTTCTTGGCAACGTATGTTAGCTGACGTAAGGTTGGGTTGAAAAAGAGTTAAAGTTAAGCCAAAATCAGGCATCTGTTCATGAAGTCGCTGACAGTTGTTTCTGGCCAACTATGTAGGGAAGTGTGTAGACTGTCTGGTTGGTGATGTCCTCAAGATGATTAATGGCTTTAGACTATTGGTGGTCATTCTCAGTGGCACATATGTACACACTCCCTCTGATCTCCTCTGTCCATTAAACTCTCATGTTTTTTTCCATTTTAGTATTCTTTCTCCCGCACAGTTATGCTTATTATAACTGTCTTAAATATCTTTCTTCTGTTTTCTCTATTTGTATGTGTGTGGGTGTGCTACATGAAGTATGGAAACTTGAATTGTCAAATTCCTGTGCAAAGTTCTACATTGAAAATCAGTCAGTTAGAATACTGCATGCACATTAGCATTCATCTAATCTAGTTACATATAATTTTTAACCTTAGCCAATTCGGGTAACTGTCAATTAGCGTTATTTTTCTAGGTAGCTATCTTCATAACCAGATTTGTTGGTCTCACCAACAGCAACTTCTCACTTTATATATCAAAATCTATATCAAAATTTTAACGACAATATCGAACCCGAAAAAACAGCATCCTTCCAGTTGTGTGATATCCGGCTGCCGATAAAAGGGTGTGTGTATTGCTTAGCAGTCCGCTCCGAAACATGGCCATTGAAAGTGGAAGATAGGAAAAGGCTAGCTGTCTTTGATTATAGATGTCTGCGTTTTATCTCCCGTGTTAAGTTGCATGATAAGGTGAGCAATATTGAGGTTAGGCGTCGAGTGCTAGGTAAGGAGGGAAAATCGATCAATGAGGTTGTGATGTTATGCCGATTGAGATGGTTAGGACGTGTGTTGCGTATACCTAGCCATCGCCTTCCTCGACGGTCAATGTTAGCTGACAGGATGGATCAGGTCAGAAGGATGCTAGTGGGGGGGGGAGTCAAACGAAAATATGGCTTTATGAGTCAATGAAATCCACAACAGTTAGTTTAAACCAGCCACGTAGGAAGGTGTACACTGTCAGGTTGGTTGGGGTCTTTGGGATGGTAAAAACTAAGGCCTGGAGAAAATTGGTGATATGGCTGAAAATCGTTCTCAATGGCTGGTGCAGATGCATTCACTCTTTGTGATTTATCATATCCATATTACTATTCATTTGCCCTCAAATTTCTGTTTATTAGCTCTCTTTTTAATCTCTCTTTGTATGCTACAAGTAGGGAGGGTGGCAACTTCAACTGCTGCACATCTGTGCAAAAGTTCTGCGTTGAAACCAGTCAGTCAGTCAGTCATCCTTACAGTTGTTATGTCGGGTTTAGTCTGTTTTAGTAGCTGGTTTTAAGATTATGGGGATTATTAAGCGTATATGACACCAAGAACATTTAGATTGTTATACAGTCAACTGGTTCGGTAGCTGTTGTTTTCATCCCTTGTCAAGTTTATTGTCTGATGGTGATCTATGGCGAAAACTTTTGCGAAATGGTATAGTCAGCCTGGGGCCGGGTATGTAACCAATCAAATCCCTGCAAAACAACACTCGAAAATTAATCTGTTGCTCACTAGCTATTGGCTTTATGAAGGAAGTTACTTGAAATTCCAGTGGGAAGTTGTGACTGGCGGTGTCCACCAAGTCAGGTGAGAGATCGGTTACTCGCCTATGACATTGGCTGGCGGATATATATGTACATATCTCGTGAATTCTCAGGCGTTTGAATTCATGTGCCATTGGATTGTATCTCAGTGGTTTAATGGTCTTTGAGGTCTTCTTGTTACTGAAAGGTCCTGAATTCAGACGCCAGCGAGTGCATGCCGATGAAGAGTCCCAAAGTAGGACGAAACAACTGTCCACTGCTTCCAGGTTTTCCAATGGCTCTCTAACTGATGTCAGCTCGTGATTAAATCTGTAACCAATCAAATCCCTGCTGAAGAACACTTGGAAATGCCTAATAAACTAGATTTCATGCCATTTTTCTAGGTTTTTATGCATACTGCTGATGTACACATTTCTCTAATAACAACAATAATATTTCCTTAGCATGTATTTGATTTTCCCTTTGTCAATCTAGCAATGATGTTATCAATTCTTTTCTCTGCAAGAAATGAACACTGAAGATAAACTAGCAGGTGTACTATAAAAAGAAATTGTTTTTGAAATACCATAGTACACTGTATTGTACACTGATGCCTTTAATTTAGGATACAGTAAAATAATGTTTTGATGTAATTTTAAGGGAATGACAACAAGTTTTGAAGTTGATTGATGTAGATGTCAAGTTGATTAGAAGAAGAAAAAAGAGAACGTGGAAAGGCTACTAAGAAAAATAAACACGTGTTAGAGAAGTAGCCATTGTCTTTCTTTTTGGTTTCACAATTCTAGGACATTTTATCTCTATATTCGCTGACTGATTCTTTTAAATTTTGTTGCTAATTAGTTAGAAATTTTTAAACGCACTTAGTGTAAACCTGTAGCATTTACGTGTCATGTGTATTTATTTTCTTTCTTTCTCTTCCACCCTCGCCACCCCACCCCACCTCCGGTTTTCTTAAATCGCTTGTAGTTGAAAGTCTTTTTTTCCAGTTGTTACTCGAGCCTTTATTACAAAATCAAAGTTACTTGTTTGACGGTGGTTAACAGTGGAACCGAATAGGCGCGTTCCATCCCATTCGGGACTCCTCGTCTGTACGTACCTACCCCTCAAGTAAGTGATGGTGTTCTGAATAAGAATCGAACCTAGTAACCGGTACTCCGGACGTCAAACAGCTATCCAGCTAAGCCAATGGGCCACTGAAACCCCCCTTTAAACATGTAACTTTGAGTGTTTAACTCCAAGGGTATCCTAATATCCTCTCAAGGAGCTCATTGACCAAAAAGAAGATGATTGATTCAATCAGTTAAATCAACGGGAAAACCGTCATCATCATCAGATTTCAAAGGTTTAATTGAGATTTTGCCAAAATGCTATCAGTATGGTCAGTTAGAGACTTATTATTATTTCCTTTAATTCCTAGAGGAACATAGGGACTCAGCCGTGCGTCTCCATTGCGTTCGGTTCTCTGCTGGAGTCTTCACGTTTTCATCTCCTCTTCACATGACCTCCTCCAAGTCACCCTTGCACTGACGACCAACTCGCCGCTTCCCTTTCGGCTGGGTTCCACTCGAGCAATGGCTTGTCTAGTGATGTCACTTGATGGTTTCCTCAGAGTATGGCCAATCCATCTCCATTTATTCCTGCCTATTTGTTCCACAATCGGTTCCTGGTTAGTTCGCTCCCAGAGATCTCTGTTGCTGATCTTTTCTGACCGGCCATCTGATCTTGAGTGTTGAGGGAAGACAGCTGTTAATGAAGGTCTGTAGTTTGTTTGAGGTGCTCTTTATGACGCGCTGGGCAAGTCTCTGATCCGTATAGTAAGTAGCACTGACTTTACATTTGAGTTGAAAATCCGGACCTTATATTTCATGCTGAACAGTGCTGTTGACCTCCAAACAGACTTGAGAGTAATGAAAGCTTGTCTTGCTTTCCCAGAGACATATAGACTTCATATAAAACATTCTGCTAATTGTTTTTCTTAACTGATAGACAGGAATTGTTCTCTAGTTTTCACTTAAAAATATAATATTGCCTTCATTTAAAAAAAGAATTAAAATAAGTATTGATGAATGGTTGACAGTCTGTTTTTTTGATTCTTTTCACTCTTTCTGTCAGTCTAAACCTGTTCTCGAGAGTTTAAGAAAAGAGAGATTAATCAGCCTAAAGCAGACTTTGGAACGATATGAAGCCAATCTAAGAAATCTAGTAGATTATTCTGGTATGTAAAACAAATTTTTCTGTCATTTTCTTTTTTTTTAATTAACTGATTAATTAATAACATTTCAGGTAATTGTTTTTTTTTTACAGGCGTAGTTATATGTGCCTTATAACCTGTAAATCATATATGTCATTATCGGCGTTTTCTAGACTATAGTCTCTACTCTATTTAAACTTTTCATACTAAACTCTATGAAAACACTATAGGTCTGTAAATTATTAACATTTTGATATCATTTGTGATATGCTGGTCCACACTCTGTGCATGTATTGTTTCAACTCTAAAGTTGATAAAGTGCTCTTTAATATATGGTCTACAAATGTGATACAGCAAGTGAACTGTTAAGTAGTTTTAGAGGTCAATTGACACGACGCCTTGGTCGATCTAAGTTTTAAGCTTGTTGTCAATCATTAGAACTGTACATCATCTAAAACTTTGAGGAAAAGTTGTGTTTCTGCTTCATTTAAAGTATAAAATCAGACTCTATACCGTTAAGTTTTTCAGGTCATAATTAACCCTCACTTGTCATCCATGCCTAAAGTTCATGTTCATCTGATCGATTAGTTTCGACCCATAGTTAGAGAGCTGTTTCAGTTATCATCCTGTGATAATTTCATATATGATGTATTAATCATTACCGAGTAATATTGATTACTAGTGTCTTCAAATGTAGTAAAAGCGAGCAGTAGATACTTTCAGTTGGACAGTATTAATCGAAGTCAATGAATGAACATTTACTTATCTTTTTCTCAGAACTAAAAATCATAATATTCGACCATATATATATATATATATATATATATATATTCTATAGTTGCTTTATAAGAAATAGATTTGTTTTTAGGAGTTGATCACGGATTGATATCAGTTAAAGAACCATTGAAAACCCGGGAGTACTAGACATCCGTTTCATCCTAGTTTGGGAATCATCGTCAGTACGCACCCACCAACGGGGTTCGAACCCAGGATCTTCCAGTTACAAGGCAAGCTCGTATACCATTCAGCCACTGGGACCCGATTCAATGGCCCATGAATTCTAACCTCTACTATAAGACATCCAATGGTGTCCCAAACCTGACTGTTGACAATGACACAATCAAAGAGGATTAAGGAAAAGCAAAAGCAATAGCAGACTACTTCTCTGAAATCTTTACACAGGAGTAAACACTTCCCATATGATCAGCTCTAGCCACATCAGGGGAACACAGGATAGACTCCACTGACACAGGCCAAGACATCGTGCTCAACTGTTTGAAGAAACTAGAAGCCACACTTATTGTTTGTGTGCTAGTGATACTACTTGGTTGCCCAAACTGAAGTAGGTGGATCCCGGGGATTCCCACCCCGGGACCCATTGACTGAAAGTCGAGTGCTTTAAGCCATGGTGACACATCTCCACAGTTGTGACCCATGCCATTCTAGATTGTTATTGTTGAGTTGCTAGAGAATAACGAAGTGATATTACAAGAAGTTCTGATTTGATATTATCTGATTAAGTTGATGTTCGATGCTGCGAATTGAAAATGTTACGCTTACAGCAAAGCGGAACGACAGCACCTTTAATTATATACTTTATCATTTCATAGAATAAATACTGTTAATATGTGATTTGGTTAATTTTTTTCCCTTTGAATCGTTTCAGGTCCTCATTTCAAAGCATCTACAGAGCGTGCTAATCCTCGTTATGATTTTGTTCCTGTCAATCTACATGTTAATCAGATAGCAATTACAAATATTGACGGACAAATCGGTGAGAATAAAGGGGATTCTTTTTTTCTTTTCTTTCTTAAAGATAATGATTGATGTTGAAATGAGAAATGTTTTTGTTTAACTTAATTTCCTACCAGTTCTTTGTAAAGTGTATATTTAGTGTCTTGTCATGTCAACCATATATTTGTTATATATTAGGCACACTAAGCTTCCTGATTTGGTTGGATTCTCTGAGCTGGTTGATTTAACTGCGAAGCTAACATTCTCCTTCTAGACCACATCTTCAAGCATAAGCTCCAGTATGAAATGAACTTGTCTGAATTCTCCATGAATGATGTAATTGGATCTTCATGACAGCCATTGTCGTGATTGGTTGTCATTTTGTTGGTTGTTCATTTTTATTGACTTGGAATTTCAACTTTCTTGTCACGTGATTTAATTTTTATTAGTTGGTTAATTTTATCTATATTGATGTGTTTATGAATCAGCGATTCATTTGAGTACCAGGCTTCTAGAAATCCCCTGGTATTTTTGGTGTTGCCTCTGTTTAAAATTTCTGCATTCTCCCAATCAAATTGCCACTCGTAATTATCTATATGTATCGATATGAAAGAATACATATAGTGTCTATTCACAGGTAGTTTATATTCGTGTATTCTGATTCGATGGGGACGCCCACTTTGACCAATATAGTGTTTATCGCAGTCTATTTTGTAAATGATGTTGATCTTGTCCTCTTTTGTTGTTGTATCCTTTGGCCTGTGAATCAAGATGTATGCTTAATCGATCATGATTCGAATAGAAAGTTAATATGATTAACATCATTTATCAGTTAGGATCTAGTTAGTTGTTAGTTAGATCTCATTTACCCAGTGCTGGGCTGACTGACTATAAGCCTCACATATTATTTTGGGGGGCTATTGATACTCCCCGGTTGCTCAGCTTGAAGTAGGTGAAGCGAGATTCCAATCCTGGGACGGATTGACTGAAAGTTGAGTGCTTTAAGTCATAGCGATACATCTCCACAGTTGTGATCCATATCCTTAAAGAATGTAGTTGTTGAGTTGCTAGAGAATAACGAAGTGATGATTGTTTCGCATTTGTTACTAGGATTCACCTAGGTACTGGTAATGTAAAAATAATTTTTAATTGAAGTGACTTTTAAGACTAAAATTATTTGGGAGAGAACAGTTAATTGTGTTAGATTTAACTGTGCTAAACACTTTAGATTATTATAACGTTATTGTCTAAAGTGTGCGTCGGTGGCATAGCGGTTAGGACGCTCGCCGATCATGCACATGGTCCGGGGTTCGATCCCCGGCCGGCGCACTCCTTTACCTCGCTAAGCCAGAAGTAATGCTGGTGAAGAAGAAAGGTTGGGCATGAGGCTAGCAACCCCATCCTGTGAAATAAACACTGCTACAGAAACTTCAAGCCACTAGCTTGAAGCCCTATGTTCCACTGGGGAACGTGAAGGAAAAAGAAATGTCTAAAGTGGAGTTCATTATTGGAATTCTATTCTATTCTTTTCAATGAGTCAATAAGCTATCAGCATAATTTTACCTTCATCATGGCAATACTTGTTTGTCATTAATAACTGATACTGAATGAACTCGACAAATTTAATTTTCAAACTTTTAGACTTTGATCGTAAAGTGTGTTTATGCAAAGTATTCGTTATATTCGCGCTTTGATAAACAAACTTGAAAGCTTTGTTTCTCTTTGTTTTATTTAAATCAGTGTCACATTTGATAAAAAAAATACATTGTGGATGGAAGATAAAAAAACACACACAACTAAAGGTGTATATGAATCCAACTGAGTATCCAATTACACGTTTCGACACAGTGTTCTTTTCATACTATGTAAAATGTGGTTACTGTATTTTATACTATTCATAGTGAAGTCTTGATACTTAAACGTTGAACTGCTTTCTTCTATATTCTTCTATAGAAATATTCGGCTTTTAACACATAGGTCACACGACTTCAATTGATAATCATTATCATTTGACCTCATATAAAAGATATGATTAGTAATGGATAAATGGCTTCATTTAGGAAGAAAGCAGTTATATTTAACAAGACCAAGCACTCGTCGAATTATTGTCAGAAAGGGAAGAAATAGAAAAATTGCAGAACTTTCACCATTGATTACGATTCTTGGCCATATCCGATAATGTTTCGAGCCAACCGATTCGACCTATCTCTTGGACGACCCCAACCAGGGGGCGGTGATGTGTGCCAAGTGATGCTGGGGTAACACAAATATCCTTCATCCCATGATGCCACATCATGGGTTGGCCACCTCTCCACTTTTCCACCCTAGCGAACAGAGAGCAGTACGGAAGCCTCTGGGATGATATTCGTAGCCCATCCCCAGGACACCGGAGCTGGTGTTTCCAGATGAAAACACTCAATCTAAATGGTGATCTCCACTGTGTTCAAACACACGCCACCGAACCTCAGAGTTACTCACGCGATGGTGCCATTGAACGCAAGTTATTCCACGGAGACAGCGATGATCGAACATGCAGAACCGCCGCACATCCTCAGCCCGAAGAGACCAGGCCTTACAGGAGTAGAGCAAGACAGCGCTCATCAAAGCATTATAAACCCGACCCTTGGCAGTCAGGCTAACGTCGCAGCGGCGTTAGAGGTGGCTCAAGTTGACTTATGCCACCCTAGCTTTCATGATACGGTTGGAAATCTCATCCGTCACCCCTCCGCCAGCACTCACACAACTACCTAGGTACACAAACTTATCGACAACTTCAAGCGGCTCACCCACAAGAGTGAGTGCAGGTACAGGCTCCTTCCAATCTTGTAAGAGTACTTTGCATTTAGACCGCGCAAAGCATATACCATACTTACAGACACTGATCGCCAACTGATTAAGTGCGATTTGGGCAGCTTGCACGCTATCGCACAGTAAGATAATATCGTCTGCATACTCGAGGTCGAAAAGTCTATCTCCAGGTAGCAGATCTACACCACCTTCACGAACATCCTTCAGAGCTGACTCCAGAATGTCATCGATGGTAAAGTTAAAGAGAAATGGAGAGATTGGGCAACCCTGTCTAACCCCACTGTTGGTTGGGAACAGTGATGATAGTTGGTTGTATGCCCTCACTCTACCTGAGGTGTTTCTGTATAGGGCTTTCAAGATGTTAACAAATTTCTCAGGTACACCTCTCTCTAACAGACAGTTCCAGAGCACAGTTCTGTCCAACGAATCGAAGACAGTCCTAATATCAAGAAACACAACGATCGTTGGTCTGCAATACGTGTGGCGGTGTTCCAACAACTGACGAAGGGTGAACACATGATCAATGCATCCATGACCTGAACGAAACCCAGCCTGCTCTTCGCGAATCAATCCCTCACGTATTTTGCACAGCCTGCGAAGCAAGACAGCAGCCAATAATTTAGACGCAACTGGTAGCAAACTGATACCCCTGTGATTGTCACACGAATCACGTCGACCCTTTTTAAAGATGGGGACGATGATGACCTCATTCCACATTGATGGCACATCCTCAATTTCCCATACTTTCCTAAACAAACTGGTCAAAGCCGTGACGAGAATCTCACCACCATCTTTAAAAAGGGCCGCGTAGATTGTCTGGGCCGAGCGCCTCATGGCGTTTTTATACTTGGACCTCCCGTTTGGTTGGTGGATCGATACTAACCGACCAAGTAGCACTGGAGCTGGTGACAGTGGAAACTGAAACTGGTGGCCAGCTAAACTGTTTCCCGAAGTGCTCTGCCCAGCGTTCCAGGCATCTTTTCAGGTTTGTAATCGGCTTGCCATCTGCCTCACAGACAGTCTTGCTGACGCCTTGTTTCTAGCTGCCGGTGGCTCGAATGAGCTATAACAGATACAGCTTCTGACTCCATCTCACGCGCATGTCCTAAACATCAGGCTTCGCAGTCCTTACGTGAACACTGTTTAATCTTGCCTTTCGCACATTGTTGTACTCACTACCTGCCTGAATGGACTGGCGTTCATTCGAGAGTTGCAAGGAATTCTCAGAAACCCAGTGATTTTTAGCATAGGATTCTTTTAAGCCTCAGGCGATTTCACTTGCCATTTGCACGTCGCCTTGCAGATGATTCCAGTGTTCATGTATGGGAGGGTTGCTAGCAAGCTGTAATTGTAACTATGTCTGGTATTTTAAAGAGGTTTGAAAATGACACCGTTTATGAACCCCACCAAATCGTAAGACGAACCTGGTACACACTAAAGCATGATCGGAGTCCAGACATGTGCTCCAGGAGGAGCGGAATTCATGTATGCATCCTCACCATCGGAGACTGACAGCGGTATGATCAATTCGGGTTCAGGCTTGATTCACAGAGGGAGGAGGCCAGGTAGCGCTACGGTGATGGCTGTGCCGGAAGTTGGTGCTGGCTAGAAACAGGCTGTGATCTGCGTAAAGCTGCAGAAGACGGTCCCCATTATCTAACCTACGACCATGTAAGCCCCACTAACCACCTGGAAAATCCTCGTCTGAGCTTAGACACCCAACCTGTGCATTCAAGTCTCCAGCCAGCATTACGATATCCCTGCGACCCGCCTGTTTCAAGAGATCGCTCAGTTGGTAGTAGAACTCATCCCTAATTGCATCTGGGCTGCAATCCGTCGGTGCATGGGCAGAGACAACAAATAGACACCGCCTATCTGACCTACCACTCCTTACTTTCGTATAACCTTCCAGCCTCACAGCACATAAACGACTGTTAATGGGGTTCCAGTCGAGTAATGCAGCCTCGGCTGTAGTTCTTAGTGCGATACCGACACCAGCTATATCGGATGCCGATGGCACAGGATCCCCGGATGAACACAGGTGGTACATACCATTCGAACTTTCAGATGGAGAAAGTACTCGAAGCACTTCACTGGGATCTTAAATGCTGGTCTCCAAAATGCAGCAGACATGGGTAGCGAAACTTTCGAATGTTCTCACCAAACCTGCCTGTTGTCAAATTTCCATCAGTGTCCGAACACTGTAGGTGGCAAGCTTGGGCGCAGCACACGGTTTCAGGATATCTGTGTTAGATGTCGCACTGGGGAACACCATTTTGAAAGCTACCCGCTGACATCTTGGAACGGCACAGACAAGCTGAGAATTCGGACAAGGGCGAAAGGCTGACGAAAGTGAAGGCTGTAAGGATAGCTAAAGTAAAATACAAGAGTCAATGTATTTAAATAAAAATAAGGTTGAAAAGAAATGCGTCACTTGAAATATCACTTTTCTAGAGTATTGTAATGAGGTGCGATTAGTTTTACTGGTGGTTCGTTGTTTCATTTCATTGGTTGTATGAGGGCTGAGATACTGCCTGGACGCCCAGACCTAAGCAGGTGGCTGTCTTAAAGAACTTCCACTTGGAGTCTAATTCTCAAGGCAGTTGAAGTGCGTCAGGAGCTACGTTCCCATGGTTACCGGTGATCAATACAGGTTCATACGCCATTCGATCCGATTGGATTCTGGAGCCCATGTACCCCATGGTAACTGCTTTCAGTCCAACCACTAACCATACAACCTTGCTGGCATACTAAGACCTGCAGGAATATAAGTCCCAGCCAGTCTATACAATCCCGACCACCACAACGAGGTAGCAGTTGTCGACCGGAGATGTGATTAGTTATCAAGTATATTAAGAAGTACATGTTTATTGAGGTTTACATGCTCCGTGTTCTATTTTGGCTTTCGTAATACTTAACTGTAAATAAATTTATCAGCTCCTTTAAGTTGATTATTAGTAGTTTGAATGTTTTTATTTAATTTATAATCATCATTACTTTTATGAAAGATATGTTTTAATAAAACATCTTTCATCCTTGTGTACCTTTTATTTCTTTCGTATAACTTTCTTCCATTAGTTGGCATATTTTTATTGATTTGTATTATGTAAGCTTTTTAATCTGTTATACATTCAGTACTTTGAAATCTCAGTAGAGATGAGAAAATTTATGTTCCATGTTCATGCAAGCTTGAGCATAGATCATATCTTCACTCTCCGACAGATCCTAGAACATAGACACACTTTTCGGTGTCCAACAATTGCCATATTTCTTGACTTGAAGGCGGCCTTCGACTCCGTGGATCGAAAGGTACTATGGCAATGTTTGACTGTGAAGGGAGTGCCAAGGAAGTACATTACATTAATCAAGGCACTCTACTCAAACTCACGTAGCCGTGTAAGGGCTTATGGGGAATTGTCATCTGAATTGATAACAACCAGTGGTGTCCGTCAAGGATGTCCACTTTCCCCATTTCTGTTTAACTTCATCATAGATATGCTAATGGAAGTATCCTTAACTGAACTTAACGACTTAGGAATCGACTTGTTACTAGGTAATAGTCTTATGCACTTAGAATATGCAGATGACATAGTCCTGTTAGGGGAGGACGCTGACAAAATGCAGAGTCTTCTGAACACCTTGAGTAGCAATCTTCGAATGTTTGGCATGCGCTTCGCCCCTGTAAAATGTAAGATGCTGCTACAGGACTGAACCACATCAACTCCTAGCTTAGTGATAGGGAGTGAAGTGATAGAACATGTTGACCACTTCACCTATTTGGGAAGTTGTATCAGCACCAACAGATTGATTGGTGACGAAATCTCAGCACGGATCCAAAAGGTTCGGGCTGCTTTCGCTAGCTTACGACATCTCTGGCGTGGGCGTGACATCCGGTTATCAACCAAGAGACGTGTGTACTGCTCAGCAGTTCGCTCCGTCCTTGTCTATGGCTCTGAAACATGGCCAATACGAGTTGAAGACATGAAAAGGTTGACTGTTTTTGATCGTAGATGTCTACGATCTCTTTCTCACGTTAGGTGGTATAATAAGGTAAGTAATGTTAACGTTAGGCGTAGAGTGTTGGGCAAAGAGGGAAAATCAATCGACGAGGCTATTAAGTTATATAGATTGAGATGGCTAGGTCACGTGCTGCGCATGCCTGACCATCGCCTCCTCCGTCGGGCATTACTAGCTGATATAGGTGCAGGTGTGAAAAGAGTAAGTGGTGGCCAAACAAAAACATGGCATCAATCCATGAAATCCTTGACAGTTAAACTGAGTCAAGTAGGGAGATGCAGACTTCCTGGTTGGGGCCCTCGGGACTCTAAGAATCAATGGGTGGAGACACTAGGTGACATGGCTCAAAATCGTTGTCAATGGCGCAGATGTATTCAGTCTCTGTAATCTTTCATATTCCTTTCTACCATTGCTCATTCTGTTTCACTCTTATACTTGTCAAAACTCTATTGATTCTCTTCACTCATCTTCTTGTCTTGTCTACCTTTGTGTGCTATTTGGAACGTGGCAACTCGAACTGCTGCACTTCGGTGCCAAGTTCTATGTTGAATCCAGACAGACAGACAGATGCAAACTTGAAGCTGAGCAGACAAAAAGCGATAAATCGGTGGTAGAGGCAGTCAAGACAGGACATCGGTTGAATATATGGAAGATAGAAATTATAAGCATACCCGATAGCCAACAACAAAATAAAGTTATCCACTTGACTTACCTGGGCAGTATCGTATCATGTACATAGGTGGCACGGATGAGTATGTCAGGATCAGGAAAGGAAACACAAATGTTTATTACTCAGAAATCAATGTGGAAACGTAGAGTGCTTAGTAAAAGGAACAAGATTTAAAAATTTAGCACTAATATGAAGTCAGTGCTTCTAAATGATTCTCGAAAATCTTTTCCAATAGGTTCCCGACTTTCATCAACAGCTGCTTTCACTGTCTGGACACTGAATTTCAGATAGCCAGTAGTCGTCGGTAAAGGCTAAACAACAAGGAACTTTGGCAACGAACAAACCAAGAATCTATTACCCAACAGATATGCAGAAGAAAACAGAGATGGATTGAATATGCACTGGTGATATCATTGATTGTAATCACACGCAAGACCTTCTGGTGGAACTGGAGTGGGAGGCAAAAAGTTAGGCGTTACAAATAAGATTATGTGAATAGGAAATGAAGACTTGTAGACAGTCGTAGAGACAGTTGAACATGAATGATGTGAGAGGACTAAGTGCAATTGAGATGTTCCCTTTGGAAGACAGGGAATGAATGATAATTATATGAACAGTAGTTCTTCTTGTTAAGTCATTTTAACAAGAATCATATTTGTGAACAGAATGTCATTTGACCGACATATCGATTTTTATTTAAAATGTTCATCTTTTGTTTCGGTATTCGCTTTGAGAAAGGTATGTGATTAGCTGCGTAATTACTTAGTTTAACATTAACATAATTCATAATCTTGATATAAGCATACTGTGGGATTTTGTCCATGAATCGAGTTTATATAGTCACCTGATGTGATATCTGACTATCGACCAAAGGGCGTGTGTACTGCTCATCAGTCCGCTCCGTCCTCCTTTGAGACCTGGCCATTGAGAGTGGAAGACATGAAAAGATTAGCTGTCTTTGATCATAGGTGTCTGCGTTCTATCTCCCGTGTGAAGTCGTATAATAAGGTGAGCAATATTGAGCTTAGGCGTCGAGTGCTAGGTAAGGAGGGGAAATCAATTTACGAGGCTGTGAAGCTACATCAATTGAGATGGTTAGGACATGTGTTACGTATGCCTATTCATCACCTTCCTCGACGGGCAATGTTAGCTGATATAGGGTCAGGCTGGAAAAGAGCTAGCGGTGGTCAAACGAAAACATGGCACCAGTCAGTGAAATCTACAACAGTTAGTCTAAGCCACGTAGGAAGATGTAGACTTCCTGGTTGGGGTCCTCGGGGCAGTAAAAGACCAATGCTTGGAAACAATTGGTGATATGGCTCAAAATCGTTCTCAATAACTAGCGCAGATGCATCCACTCCTTGTGACTTATGATTTCCAATGAAACTGTTTTGTTCTTCGTTATTACTATTCCTTTGTCTCACACCTCTGTTTACTGTCTCTAATATGCATTTCTCCTACTTTATTCTCTTGTTTTGTGTGCTACATGGAGGGAGTGTGGCGACTGGAACTGCCGCACATATGTGCAAAGTTCTATGTCGAAAACGGACAGAGAGACAGACATAGTCACCTTTCTTAGTGTTGAATATATTTAGGATTCTCACTGGTTTTGTCCACTTGTGACTGACTTTTAATCAATCTACCCAGTGATGATTAAAGTGATATCTGACTCTGAACTAAATTCATATGATCACTTAACTGTTCAACGCATAACCTGGAAGTAAAGTGGGATCTTGTGGACTGCAATTTCAATTTACTTTATGAATCGGATGTCTATATGAGTGATTTTGTAAAGTGCTAACTATTCTCGTTTTTGTCTAGTCTGTGTCAACTTTCTTATTTTCTATTTTATTAGAGGAGTTATTTTGGTATCATATTAAAACTGATGAGTACTTCTTTGCCTAGGGCTTATTTAAAAAAAATGTTGTGGCTTTCATCTTTTGTTCAAGTGTTTATTATTTTTATTTTTTAATCTGTTTTTCTTTTCACTTTAGTCTCTTCTCTCAACATAATATCTGTTGGTGCATTTTCACTTGGATCTGCACGTTATAAAAATGGCGGTCTATTTCGAATGGCCTTCGATACAATGCTTACACCGTCAACACGTTTATATCCTCCATCTGAGCTGTCTTATCTTAATATATCATCAGATTCACCTGTAGCTGCATCGACATGCTTACTGAATACGAAACCAATTGGTAAGGCTATGGATTTGCTCTATCGGGGTACACATGCTACAGCATTGTTAAGATCAGATTTAGGCGGTCTTATCGAGAGATTGAGTGCACCGGGACAAGCTGAACCGTTGGCTCAACGTATGCAAAAAACTGTAAGACATGATTCTTTTTTTGTCTCATTTTTTCGTTACAGCGACCAGATAAATATTTCGTGATATGCTCTTTATATTGCTCATTTGCCTTAGAATACCTTGTGTACTCTTTAAACGATTCATAAATTTAATGAAAATTCGCATTAGTTTTGCACCTGATTATCAGTTTACTACTCATGAGTGAATACCTTCAGCATTGATTTCTTGAAGCTTCAATAAGAATTTGTCACTAGTGAGGTTCACTAGGTAGGGTTTCAGAACTGATACTCATTAATAGCAATGGCTTGTTAACAGAAGATAAAAGTCATGAGCGATAAACGTTCATCCCTATGGCTGACTAGTAACTTGCTAGTCTCACCTGACCATTCTGAACTTGACCTGTCCCTCATAGGGTCGTGGGTGTGCACTGCTAAAGGCCATCTATCAAATTACACTCAATGTGCTCCTGGTTTCTAATGGCCGTGTTAATGATATCGGTTTGTGAGTATGTATAAGCAGTATTTTCTTTCTTATTCACTCTTTGCCATCCAAGTGGAACGTTGGGCTCCAGATATACTGTTCTCTACCGTTGTTTTCAACTGGCTCCACGATTGACCATAAGCTTTTATCCTTCTTGCATACGATCGTCACATCACCCTAGGACACCCAACACGACCCTTCCTTCAGGTTTCACTGGATGACTTGGCATGTGATATCACCCAACGATCTTGTCAAAGTATGTCCAATTCATCTTCACTTTCTTCTGCATATCTATTGAGCAGTAGGTTCTTGACTGGTTCGCTGCAAGATGTCCCTCCTGCGATATCTCTTCTGGTCCGCCTTTTGGCTTGTAGTATTGAACGAAGACGCCTCTTGATGAAAGTCTGCAGCATATGTAGACATGTGTATCATATATTTCTATATTTTGGTTTTTGTACCCTATACCATTCTTCACTTCCCTTAAAGATTGTTTCTTTTAGTATTATCCACGATGATTAGTTATGTAGAATTGTTAGTTTAGATGACCGATGGTAAATGTTAATCCATCATTGGGAAAATTTGAAAGATTTTTCGTTGTTCATGTCTTTTTGTACTGAACTGCAGACGCTAACGAACATAGTACTGTTATGATTATTTGGGTAGAGTAATAGACATGTTTATTCTATGAGATTGACACACAACTTAGAGGATTCGTTGAAGCTTTGGTTCACCAATTAAGACATGTGAGTAGGAATGTACCATTGGAATACCCAAGGTTATAATCTGTAATATTCTTATCTTTGTAGTAGTATGAATTACTAACTAGCCAATGATAGTTGCCGACTTCATGTTTGAGTGTGATCATCATGTCATCATTTATTTTTCACCCTAATTCTTCTTTTGCTTTACTGCGTAATTAAGCAGTGGTTGAGTGGGTGCGGGTAGTGTATCCAGCGTAATTTACTTAGAGCCTTTTTAATCCTGAGTAAATTTATTTACTTTCTATAAGTTAATGTTCACATCAAACTGGCCGAGACTAAATCATAAACGAGATAAAACAATGAAGATTACAGCATAGTCAAATATAATATCTAGAAAATCAGTTATATCAGGTTTTCAGCAATTCTATATGTTAGAGATATAAAAAACGGAAACTTTGTGACTAGCTTACTGTAAAAGCTGTCCTATCTCTCTCATCCTTTATGGATGGGACTGTTTGAGTTGTTTATCTCAAATTATGTCTAGAATGTTAAAGGAGCCATTTAGTAATGGACGATTAATTGTTTTTATGTAGAGTTTTATCCTTCCAGTTCATTTTTCTCTGAAAAACCAGCATTCATCATAAGTAAATGAAATATTCATAGTGGTGTGCGTTGATTTACCTATGCATTATGCTAAATCTTGTAGAATCCACCTTTTCTTTTTACAAATGATACTCTAATTGACTGCTGTCTATAAAACTAAAAAAAAACTTTGCATCTTTATTTCCTAGGTATCCTCTATACAAGGAATTTTGTCAAATCAATTATTATCTAGTCTAAATGTTGTGACAAATATTTCGTGTGATTTTGAAGTGGTTATCGGTTTGTTAGCACAATTATCATCGTTAGAAATAATGCAAGGATCAATTTCTCAGTAGGTTTTTTTTGCTTCTTGAAATTTTTATAGTTTATCAAATTTATGAGAGATGAATATATATTTTCATGTGGTTTTTGTGTAATTTTCCTTTTGAATTTTTGCATACATTCCTAAATGACACTTATTTTTGCTTATCAAGTACTTCCGAGTTTAACAAATAAAATTCATTAGATTAGCCTGTGAATGTTTTTGGGGTTATGAACAGGTGGGAAAGATATTGGAAACAGAATGCTGTCTAAATTTAACCATAAAGATAACAGCGCCTGTAAAGCATTTTTATTCCTTACTGAATATCTGCGATTTTAATTTATTTCCTTTGAAGTTTATGCTAAGCTGTATATTCCAAAGTGTATTTTATTTTGTATGTCATGGTTGGTTGATGATTTTGGGGTGAAGTGGAAATCTGGCTCACGGCAGTATTCAAAGCAGCGACCCCTTAGAATAACAAGTATGACGCTCATACCAGTTGAGCTATCAAACCTGACTGATATTCCACCCTGTTTTATAATTTCTTAGACAGCAGTATTCACAATTGTCATCCGTTATACGATGGATGCTTGATGAAAAACAAGGATGTTAATTAATAGTTTTACTTAAATAAATGGCATTAACGAGTGGTTTTGAGGTGGATATAAACCAGTCATACTGAGTTGTGATCAATAGACTCATCAGTGAGTTACTAGTGTCACTGGATTCGATTACATGACAATGTTATGCTGTGAATTAAAAATGTAGTGTTTCGAAGTTGTTTTGCTTATTCACTGCATAGTACATTATAGAAGCGGTTAAATATTTTCGATTGCTGACCTTTGTGTTAGAATGAAAAAATTAGAGTGCCTTAGTGTTAACTGCAATAAAGGGAATTACGTCTGGTGGACATAAAGGTTAATATATTTATTGAAGTATAATATTCGTTTCGCCTAATTATATTATTGTTATTATTCCCTTGGGTTCCAAGTGGAACAGTACTCCTACATTTTTTCTGGTTCCCTACAGCCCTCTTCAGCAGGCCCCACGAATGCCCATAAACATTCATCTTCCCATCACACAATCTGCTCCATTTCACCCTTGAAGTGATGTCCAACTCTTCGTCTCCCACTTGGATTCCATTTGGGCGATGGCCGTCTGGTGCATGATGTCATCCGACGGTCTCCTCACCGTTTGGCCGATTCATCTCCATTTTTTTAGGGCGTGTTTGTTGTCTGCCAGTTAGTCAGTTTTTTTTTATTTATTGTAACTTATCTATCTAATGTATAGTGTCTAGATAAGCCATTTCAATGAAGAATTGATTATTTCTAAGTCGTATGTATTGAAATGAAGTGATTAGATCTTTGACTTGATGAGGGTTAAGACATTCTCTTATTTAATCACTCAGGTACCAGTGGAGTACATCTTGATTTAGCCCTGAGCCTGCATTTAGTGTGCAGTTCTTCTTTGGTACATCAATCATGATGCTTTATAAGCGAAACTCGTTAATATTATTCTGTGTATTTAAAGACACACTTAAACTATCTCTCTCTTTTTGTATTTACATTAGATAATTCTTATTGAATTTACTATTCTAATTTTCTTGGTCTTCTTCTGTTTACATATTATATATAGACAACAATCCAATGAAAATATAACTAAAAATAAACAAATTAGTCAATCTCGTGAGGAGTTAATAAATGCATTGAGTAAAGCTGGTCAAAAGTTATCAATAACATTAGAGCATATATGGGATAATGTATCATCAATCCTATGGAATTATGTCCTATCAGGTCTTGCTGATTTATCCAATCAACAAATGCCATCGACTGGGGATAAAGAAGCTGGTGGTAATTATTGTGATTTAATCAGTGAAGCAGAACGTTCAACTTATCCTAATATGTTACCAATCAATAATAATATACTAACAGCTATTTCTGTTCTACAAGATTCTTTCAGTTATCGACATCATGCTTGTGTTTGTCAGGTAAATATTAATTATACAATTTTTTTTTAATTATTCCTTCACGTTCCCCAGTGGAACATAGGGCTTCAAGCTAGAGGCTTGAAGTTTCTGTAGCAGTGTTTATTTTACAGGATGGGGTTGCTAGCCTCATGCCCAACCTTCCCTCTTTACCAGCTTTCTATTTCTGGCTTAGCGAGGTAAAGGAGTGCGTTAGCCGGGGATCGAACCCTGGACCATGTGCATGATTGGTGAGCGCCCTAACCGCTGTACCACCGACGCACATATATATACATATATTCCTTCCCATTCCCAGTGGAACATAGGGTTTCAGGCTTCAGCTTTGAAGTTTCAATAACACTGGTGCCATTTTTACGGGGTGAAGTTGTTAGCCTCACACCCAACCTTCCCTCTTTACGGGACTTACTAGTGAATTAAGAGTGCGTTGGCCAGGATTTGAACCCAAGACGAAATACGCAGTTGGCGAGCATTTTACGGCTGATCCACCGACGTACAATACAGTATTGTGGCGTGCGCTACTGATAAGATTTATCAGTAGTATACGTATAAAGAGATGTTATCTGCATAAAACATCAAATAGCAGGGAGATAGATTTGATGTTAGGGAAAGTAAATGATACAGCGTTGCGGAGATACATAGGAGACGTGAAAGGAACACAGAGGAACACAATATGAAGAACAGAAGTAGCACAACACTGAGGATCTGTGCAAATAGTGTGTTGAAGATAAGGTGTACATAATTTCGCTATATAGATATACCGAATTGCTTAAGAATCATTGCTTTACCAGGCCTTTCGTCTTCAACTGTTACAGTATTTGTCATGTATAAAGAATTCAGTTGACATATATGCATATATGTATATGTAAATTTCTAGAGATTGGTTTACGTGCAATTTTGTGATTATTTCGCTTACTAATTAATCAATATAATGAACTTTAATGGTGTCTGACAATTTCTATTTTTTTCTTATAACATTGTATTCTATAGTAAGATTCACAGTGGTGTACCGTCGAAGGTCAAATAGGCTTTTCACCTTAACATAAATTGTTTGTTTAACTCCTTGATAAGATTATGAATCTTCACGCTAAGAGCATTTTCCGTCTCTATCTCATTGTCTTTATAATGCTTCAAACATGTGTTCTAAGGAGAAATAGGGTTGAACACTCACCAATGGTGGTGGTTTGGCTTTCAGAGAGTATCACTATAATTAACCCAATACGTATGAAAGGTTTTCATTTCTTTTTGTTTTCTTGTTTCATTCTTCTGTATATCACTATTACTACATACTATTTTGTGTTGCTGATACACTGTTTAAGTGGAATTTCTCTTTACAATTGAAGTCTTCTGAACATCTAGTAATTTTGGGCAGTTACTCCAAGTTTGTGTCTGAGTCTATGTATGTAAGGGAAGAGAAGCCAGATAATGAGGTTGTGAAGGTACATTGACTGAGATGATTAGTACACTCACGTGTTGCTCATTTCGAGCCAACACCTTTACCGGCGGGCAGTGTTAGCTAATATAAGATCGGGTTGGAAAAGAGTTAGGTGAGGGGGCGGGGTCCACACCGAAACATGACGTCAGTTCATGAAGTATTTAACAGTTGGTTTGAGTCAGCTAAGGAGGTGTAGACTGTCTGACTGGAGTTCTCAACACCCTGAGAACCAATGGCTTGAGGCTGTTATTGATGTGGCTCAAAATTGTTGTCAGTATTGCTGATGTATTCATGTTTTATAATTTTTTAAAGACCATTCAATCCTCTTTATTTCTCATGTAGTTATTCTTTCTCTTGTGTATTTCCATTCATTATAGTTCCTTTGAATTTTCATGGTTTCCAACCTTTCTGTGTTGTATGGCGATTTGAACTGCTACACTTCTTTGCAATGTCCTGTGTTGAGATTCAGTTAGTCATTCAGTCCATGTGTGTGTGTGTGTTGTGCGAAGTGTTACAGATTTCGTGAAAAGACCGATTTAATAAAGACTGTTGTATCTGTCGTTGTAAACTAATTGGTGAAGTTGTAAAGTTAATGGTGATTTGATCCGTTATTTTTTTTTACTATTGGATTCCTTGGGTGTGAATATTTGAATAACGACAGCATTTGAAAAGGGATTCATATCTTTATTTAGTAAATTCAACGAAGATACCTGGTAAAGGATCTCTGTGTCCTGGGTTGATTATATATGACTCACAATTGATGAAGTGTGTTGTTCTAGGTTTGAACTCGAAAGGTTATTGACTAAAATGGGTTAAATCAATTATTTACAGCACATTTCTAGTCAATAATTACGTAGTTAATATTTTTCGTTTAATTGAGTATGTTTCATAGCTCTCATCATCATCATTATAATTTTTCGCATTAAATACTTCTCAGAGTGGTTTCACAATGCATGTGATACTTAAAATACTTATTGCTTGAGTTGAAAAAGTATTTGTAATGATTTGACATTATTCCCACTTTTTTCTCTCTTTAGCTGTTAACTACAGTTCTTACAGCTTTATCAATGCAAATGCCTCGATGGAATCGTGTAGACTGGGAACAGATTGCTGTATGCGGTGTTCTAGTTCAATTTGAAGGTCTTCTTAGTTGTTATGGTGATGAACAAGGTATGATTGAGGATTGGGCTTGGGCAATCGACTATCTATCAACTTATCGTATCACTCTTCGACCGTCTGGTAATTGTTCTGACGCCTTAATTGATAAAAATACAAAAACTTTAGAGAGTAATACATCATCCAATTTTAAGCATTCAAATTCCACTGCAAACCTCACAAACTCTAGTAAAGATCAAAAGAATTCAGAAGAATTTCATTTGGATTTTAAAATTACCAAATTGAATGAGTGCGAGGTAAGAGGAGAATGGTTTTCAAATGTATCTTTATCTTAAAATTCATGTTTGATTTGGATATTTTGTTACTATGCTATGATTTGTGGGCGTACTAACCAAGTTTTGTATGTGTTCTGTATATCAGTAAAGGGTGTAGAATAATAACATTAATTTAATCTATGGAACGCTGTGGTGTGTGCCACTTTTAAGCCGATATAAGTAGTATATACGGTAAATTCTTCGAAGAAGCAATAATAATTTATATCATTGGGAAAGTCAGTGATGATGAAACGTGAGAAGAGGCTTATCACTGTATGAAGAACATGACAAAACATGTATGCATAAAAATTATCAAACTGTATGACATTCGCAAGTATCAATAAAGCCAGAGACTTAAAGTTTCGGTAGCAGTGGTGTTTATTTTTACGGGATGGGGTTGCTAGCCTCATGCCCAACCTACCCTCTTTGCCGGTCTTATTACTGGTTTAACGAGGTAAGGAGTACTTACTTACTTTACTTTACTTCGGCTATCTCCTACGGGAGGATGAGCCGGCTTCATGAACATCTCGAATCATCGCTGCCCAGGCGCGGCGATCTGATGCGGAGTCGTTTGTAAGAGAGTTCAAGGAGTGCGCCAACCAGGGATTGAACCACATATGTGGTTGGCGAGCATTCTACCGCTGTGCCACCGACACACACTTTTAGTATTAATATGTGTAAAAATTATATTTGTATAAATCTCTGAATAACTGAGAATTATACAGATATAATTTTTCCACAGATTTACTTTCTGCTAGGTGTCCAAATATTGTGAGACTATCCGGTCAATTCTTTATCATAGTTCATATAAATCTTGTGGTATTCGTTTTTTTAAAAGTATTTTTCGAATGCAGTATTATCTATTTTATTCTCTCACTCTCTAGCTTTCTGTTCCGTGGAGATCATGGGTTCATGCTCCTTCGGAAATTCAAGCACGTGGTCGTGTACGCATTCGTTTACATCCTGTTTCATTCTTAGTCGGTATCAATGAGTTACAGTCAGTTGCTGAAACGTAGGTTTGCTTAAACTATATGTATATATCCTTCCCTTTTTTATATTACTTTTTTTTCAACACTATCATTGCTGTGTCTTATTTTAACCCTGCCTAAATTTTTCCTTTGTCAAATTAAGCTATGTGATTTAATATGGGGTTGTGGAAACTTGTTTTACTGTATGAGTGTTTAGTACAAATCAATGGTTACTTGCAGCTTCGCATTCAATGGGTTACATGTAGTATGTCTGATTAGGTCTCTTCATTTATGAATGTGAATACAAACTAGTGATATGCTGATTCAATTGGTGACAGTCTTTTGTTATTGGATGTATACTGAGGATATTACTTATGCTGTATACAGTTATACAGTTATTAGAATAAAGCTAAGTTGTACTACTTCGTCACAAATCATACTTATTCAAGTGTTGGTTTGCAGTGATTTGATTGGTTTGAGGATTTCATCATGAACTGATATCAGTTAAAAAGTCATTGGAAAACCTGGGAGTGCTAGACAGCTGTTTCGTTCTAGTTTGGGACTCTTCAGCAGTACGTTCGTACGCGGCAGGACGTTCCGGTGCGTACTCCCTATGAGTCTCAAACTGTATATAGATATGATTATGTATAGTAATATCATACATATACTTTTATAAGGGTTAAAAGGTTCGATACACTGTGAGGTGTTGTGTTGCAGATTTTGTTTTTTTAGGGTAAACGTTTCAGTGACACTTTCAAACAGAACTTAATGTGCAGGGGGATAACTATGCAAAGGATAGAGATTGAAGTTGATGGTTTATTTGTTGATTTGCAGGCTACTGGGATGAAGGTTGAACTGAGCATGAAGCTTTTATTCTATCTTAGAAATTGATATTTGAAAATTTAATCAGTTACAATCAAACATCTTCATCGGCTCTTGCATTTTATGTTCTTCTTTGGTTATGATATTTATTTCTACAACCTTTGAAAGAGATAGAACACGAAACACATGATTAATGTCGCTTTCATAGTAGCTTGTTGTTTTCTAGCACTACAAAAGGGTTACCGTTGAGTTAGGGGACCAAATTTCGTTTTCAGTGTGATTGTTGCTCTTCCACAGTCTTTGATGCGTCTGCATCTCTTGACTGCCTAAATTTGAATTTTACCATTTCAATTTTTTTTCAGTATGCTCACATTCCAATTCTTTTATTTTCAAGTTTAGATAAAACTGCTGTACAGTCTGCTGTGAATAATCATGGTTTAAAATGTTTACGTGCTTATTTCGACCGATACACAAAACATTTTGGTGCACCAGGTGAATATGAATTTTTTATTTATTCATAATGTTATTCAATTTAATGAAAGGTGTTATATCAACTCATGTTACATATTTTTCACTAACGTTGCCCACTGAATTTCAGTGTAACTTTTAAAGTCTATCGTCGTGAAAGTGGTGGTTAACACTTCTCCGTAGATCTATTTGATATAGGAATAGAATTTAGGTATTGGGGTACAGAATAATTTTATTTGGTAAGCAACAGTGTTACAGTATTATTTACTGATTACTTTTTGAGTAGAATATACTGTTCATAATCGACAAATCTCGCTACATACCTTTCACTTTTATTTTATATTTTGTCTGAACAGCTAACGGCTTCTAATTTATGTGTTGTGAACAGCTCCTAAGTTTTTTTTTATTGATAGCAGTTAGTCTAATTGTTCAGGGAATAATTGTTCTCCCTATCTCCCTAGATTTGTAGAGAGAGTTTAAACGAAAAATTCTCGATTCCTAAATTTACTACTTGTGAGTAGTTTGAGGTGGAAACGTGAATATTCGGTATCACCGATCTCCCTATGAACCCTCAACATCCACTTTCACCGCTTGATGATCACATTGCGAACTTTAGGGTTTAATTATGCTTTTCTGATCTATACTAAAAGGTGCTAAAGCTACGTTAAGTAGGCGATCTTTTCAAATGGTTGCTACCATCATATATATAATTATTTACTGATAATTCATAGGTGTCATTGTTGTTGTTTGTTTTGTATCAGTTAGTAGTCCTATATTTATATTTATGGAGTAGACTGTAATTTATTTGAAATTGAAGTCGTTTACATTTTTACAGAAGGGAGACTTTCAAGTGTGGAACTAATGTACTTGTTGAAATAAAAGAGTTGTTTAAATAGAATGCGTTTATAGCCTATCCCAGCAATAATGCATATTGTAACGGTAAAGTCAGTTGATATGTTCAGGTAATGACAAAAGCTTGATGGTCTATGAGCTCTCCTTGTAACCAGAACGTACTGGGTTCAAACCCTGGCGATGGGTGCGTACTGATGAAGAATCCCAAACTAGGACGAAACAGCTGTCCAGTACTCACAGCTTGTCTTCCAATGGTTCTTTAACTGATATCAGTTCATGATGAAATCCCCCAACTATGATATATTATCTGGATATTTGAGATTGAATTACGAATTGGAAATTTTTTGATCTGTTTATTTGGATGGCTTCAGATTTCTTTCTCGTCTGTTACCGTAAGTGTTGCTTCATAGACGTATCTACGTCCGCAGGGTTCAAAGCTGAACATAAAAAATTACATTTCCATGATTTCATGCTAGTACAGGTGACCTATTAAATTATAAAGCGTATGTTTTTACTTGTATCCTAGTAGCTCTTATTCAGACTGGTGTGTTTAGGGGCATCCCCATAGTAGTAGTAGTAGTAGTAGACTAAGCTTGTTACTTTTTTATATTTTGGCTAAATTCTTCATGAATTCATATAGAGCGAAGTGTGTTTCAGGCATCAGTTATAGGTAAGGTAATAGACAACTTTAATTTATCTTTATAAATCTGGTAAATTCATTGTCGGTGGGTTAAATTGCACAGTTACAATTATGACATACACCTCTTACCTTAAAACTGATAATACTTTCTTATATCACAGCGTGTTATTAATTCATAAGTGACATTTTATTGGCAGTATTTTCTGAGCACCTAGTATTGAAAAGCTATTGTATAGACACTTAATGGATAAAAGATTAATGGAGTGTTTATTGCATTAACTAACTTATTTACTGGGAGAGGTGTTTCTTATGTAATTCACTTTTATTATTATTGTTATTTGAAGACTGATGATACTAGTCAATCACTCGAATTGAAAGCACAAAAGTGTGCAGTTTAGTCTCATAAATGTTTTTCTAAAGTTGAGAATTTATGAATAAAATTTTTCATTAAATAAACAATATGTAAAACGCCATTAGGTTTCTTAAAGAGGTTGAATCCGAGAGTAAATTTTTTGTCTTTACTTAACTGTTTAGTAAAAAGGCAACCAGATGGTCAACTTAAAATAAACATTTTCAGAAAACCGACACAATGGGACAGATACCTAGATTACTATTCAGCACATCTCTTTATCACCAAAGTAATTATGACCAAGAATCTGATTAACAGAGCCAGACGTGTAGTTACTGAGAAACTGACACACAGGTAAATATAAGAGTGAAAGAGCGTAAACAATATCTAAAGGTGCTTGCGAAGACTTGAGGAAGCTGGAAAACAGATCGGTGATTGCACTGCACTCAATAGAAACAGGACACAAAATCGATTTTGATAGGACGAAGGTTCTACAAAAAGGTTTTGGTTGGTAAACAGAAAGACTGACTGCAGAAGCCTTGCATATATGGGTGAATCCCAAAAGTTTGAACAGACGTGAAGGTGATTTTAGCTGATGCATGACAAGTCCTGATTAATAAATAAAAATGGATATTGAAAACATTTATTTCCCGATACGAATTTAAAACAAGCCATAAAGATCAATAAAGCAGGATTTAATGAATTCATCAAATTTCGGTAGAACTCGTCAGCTGAATACTCTACATACACGGATATACATACTTTTGAAATTACATTGGGAGATATAAGACTGATAAGTAAGGACTGATAAGTTAACTTATCAGTCCTATATCTCCCAATGTAATTTCAAAAGTATGTATATCCGTGTATGTAGAGTATTCAGCTGACGAGTTCTACCGAAATTTGATGAATTCATTAAATCCTGCTTTATTGACCTTTATCGCTTGTTTTAAAAATGGATATGTACCACTAAACAATCATACTTAGTCAAAATTCTCCGATTGTCTGTCTATATCTTCTTATGGAGAGGCTGATAAATGATTTACAATTGTTGCCGCATACACATGCACACATACACACCATTGTATACCGCTTATACACATATATTTTTCAAAAGAATAGACACGGAACAAAGAGAACTCTTTTCGATAAATTTATCATCAGGTTCTACAATTATATATACATTATAATGAATGAATGAATTAGTCATATGAACGACATTAATGTTTAAATAACATCAAATCAGTAATATTGGTAAATTACAGCTGAACAGCATCAACATAAAATAAACTGAATGTCAGAAGAATTAGGAAAGGTAATAGTATAAATTCATGAGTTTATAGTCTCTACTGAGGGCCAGGGTAGTAGTAGGGGCTGGACTTGTTTCTTTTGGACACAGAGCGCTGGTTGTTTGAGGCGAATTGAATAGCCTCTGCTGTTTGGAGTAAGCGGTGCTTCGACGACTTTGGTAGTTTGTTAGGCACCCGGTATATTATAGAGAAGGACTCTTCTACGCTGGCTTTGTGACCGGTTTGCACCAGATGGTCTAATATCGAGTTGTTAATAGTTTTATTATTATTATTATTTCCTTTAATTCCTAGAGGTGTAACAACAGAAGACAAGGCTGGCAACAGATCAGTTTTATTACGATAACCAACATGTATTTATATGCATTTTACATACATTAATAGACTTCTGCCCGCAGAAAGAAGGCGGTCTTCTGATTGGTTGTTTGCACACAAACGCAGTCTTCTGCTTTCTCGTTTTCTATGTTTCTCGGAAATGCGAGCCACTTGTCTGCGAATCATATTTGTCCATGTCAAGGTCAGCTGTGATTGGTCCTTGAATCAGCCTAGATTAATTTCTACCAATCAGCGTAGATCAATGTCTACCAATTGGCTAGCAGCTTGCTCTCACCACACTCGTCCCCCCGTCAAATAGCTTTGTACGCAGGCGTTCCGACCTTCTTGGTGCTACATTCTCTAGTTGAGGATTGTTGCTGATCGGCTTGTCCCACTGTACCCATCGTTGGAGCTGACTGGCATTAACTCGTTTCTGTTTGTCACCTCTTCGGATGGTATATACTTGACCCCGTCTTTTTGTGATTGTGTATGGTCCTTCCCACTTTGGCAGGAGTTTCCGTGAACCTGGCCCGCCTCCAACTGTATATCTCCTGTCTCTACACTTCACTTGGTCCCCGACTGCAAAGGTGATGCACCGCGTCTTTTCTTTCATCTGAGACTTCGCGACATCACTCCGCTGCTTCCGTATTACATTCTTGACGGCCTCTTTCCGCTCTGCTTTTAATTTCGTCGTACTCCACTTTTGGTGAAGGGGCCAGGTCTCGTTGTGTATCGGTAATCGTGGTTTTCTACCATACATCAGTTGAAAGGGTGACTTCTTCGTTGTTTCCTGAGTGGTAGCCCGATGCGTCAGTAAAATCAGTGGAAGCTCCGTTTCCCAGTTACCGCCCTTCGAGGCCAGCCACTCCTTCAGTGTACGGTTGTTTCTCTCCGTTAGGCCATTCGTCTGTGGATGATATGGGGTCGTTCTGATCCTCTTGACGCCCAGCTGTTGCAAACGGGAAGTAAATTCTTCACTTTCGAAACAGGGACCTTGGTCCGTCAGTATCGTCTTTGGTACGCCGTGGTCTGCAACGATGTGTTTAACTACTGCGTCTGTCACGGTCTTTGCACGTTGATCTGGGATCGCTACGGCGTCTACCCATCGTGTCGCGTGTTCCGTCATCACCAGGAGGTACTGATTACCATTAGATGTCTGCGGAAATGGACCCATAACATCTACGGACCACAAGTCACCTATCGCCGTAACTGGAATCGACTGAAGCGGTGGTCGTATGCACCGGTCGCCTTTCATTAGCTGGCACCGTGGACATCCAAGTACGTATCTTGCTACGTCCTCTCTCATACCTGGCCAGTACATGCTTTGTCTTAGGAGGTCAGTTGTTCTGGCCACGCCTGTATGTGCTAGCTGGTGACATTCTTCTATCATGTTGTGGCGCGAGGACTGAGGTATGATAGCCAGCCAGCTTCCGTCGTTCTCTCGCCAGGTCAGCGTCCCGTAGGCATTCACTCTTAGTCGATCTCTCTGTCTGAGTAGTGTGGTTAGCTCCTTACTCGCCGTAGCTTGATCTACTTCTATCCCGTTGGTTATCACCTGTATCACTGTATTCAGCGTATCATCCAACCTTTGCTTGCGTGCAAGTTTTAGGGGGTCTTGCTCTACAGCATGCACTCCGTAAGCGACCTCGGGCAACTCAGGCTCGTCTTCTGGTCTCGATAACAAATCTGCCAAGACATTTTCACTTCCAGGAACGTGTGAGATGGTAAAATCGTACTCCTGAAGACGCAACATCCACCGTGACAATTTCCCCCGTGGGTCTCTCGCTGTCTTCAAAAATTGTAGCGGCTTATGATCAGTTTCGATGTGGAACCGCCGGCCGAGTAAATAAGGTCGCCATTTGTCGACTGCCCATACCATTGCTAAACATTCTTTCTCTATCGTTGAATACTTTCTCTCTGTGAGTGTTAAAACTCGACTGGCATACTCAACGATTCCATCACCTTGTCTTAGGACCGCACCTATGGCGTAGTCACTGGCATCTGTGCATACTGTAAACTGTCTTCCAGGTACAGGTAGTTTTAGCGTCATTTGTTGGTGGTCGAACAGGTGTTTAATTCTGTCAAATGTCCTCTGCGATTCTTCCGACCAAACAAACTTCGGCTCACCTAGTAGCCTGTATAGAGGGGCTGCTATCTCGTTGAAGTTCTTCACGAATCGACTATAAAACGCCGCTCTACCCAAGAATTGCCTCAATTTCCTCTTTGAATTTGGGGCCGGGATCGTCTTTATCGTCAAGATTTTCTCCGGTAGTGGTTTAATCTCACCACTTCCCACTTTATGTCCCAGAAGAGTTACATTCTTTTTGGCTATCTGAGACTTGGTTTTGTTGACGCGCAGTCCAAACTCTTCGATGCGTCGCAGCACGGCTTCCACATGGTTCACATGATCGTTTTCGTTTTGACTATATATGACGAGATCATCACCGTACACCTCAACGTTTTTCAAGTTCTTAAGTAATAGCGTCATCAGTCGTCTGAACGTGAACGGTGCACCTGCTAGTCCAAATGGCATGCGTTTAAATCGATATTGTGTCTGGCCTACGCTGAATGCCGTCTTATCTCTATCACCTGGTTTTATCGGTATCTGCCAGTACCCTGAGCGAAGATCGAAAACGGAAAACACATTCGCGCCTTGTAGGCGGTCTAAAGTTTCCACCACTGTTGGCATGGCACACGGTTTTAGCTCTGTCATACTGTTTAGTTGTCGAAAGTCAACACAGAATCTATACTTCCCATTCGCTTTCTTTACTAACAGCACTGGAGAGTTGTACAGGCTATCAGCTTCTTCAATAATATCGTCTTTTAACATCTCTTGCACTTGCCGCTTCACTTCGCCTTCCAGATGACATGGTATTCTTCGCGATGTAAATGACATTACTTTTGGATTAGTTAACGGAATTTCATGATTCACCTTGTCGCAATAGCCGTATGGATCGCCATCTCCAGTGAACAGATGATCGTATTTCTTAATTAAATCTGTCATGTTGTATACCGTCGACAGGTTCACCGCTGCTATCTCGCTGGTCTCATACATTTTGATACGCCCGTATTTCGTGAGCACCACTTTCGCTTGCGTGTCAATTATTGCACCAATCTCCCGCAGAAAATCCGCTCCTAATATCGTTCGCTGTAGTTCGGGCACAACAATGAAAGGAAACGTCACCTCGCACCCTCCAACAACAATCGTACAGTTCGACCTACCCGTTATACGCAACACATGCCCACCTACTGTTTGTACTGTCAACGAACACGGACTAACGCTCTTACATAAATTCTTATCTATCAACGACACGGCCGCTCCTGTATCTACTAAGCATACTACTTCTCGATCATTTACTCGCAACTTCGAATACATAGCCCCTTTCTCAATCGCCCCCACTAAGTCTAGGTTCATACGAAAGAAAGAACAAGCATTATACCGTCTGAAATTTTTCTTTTTCTGTCTTTCTGGGCAGTCTCTTCTCCAGTGTCCTGGCTTGCCGCATTCAAAACATCGGTTTTTTCTATTACCCAACTTTAACGCCACCACTTCCCGCTGCAATGCTTCAATTTGCTCCTCATATTCATTTGGTTTCGGCTGCTCTATAGCGGCTACAGTCGTGCTCAGCAGCTGTCTGGTCACCTTCGCTAGTTCACTAATATCCATCGGTTGCGTTGCGTTCACCAGTTTTAACTGCTGAGAAATGTGGTCTGGTACACTCTCGATGAATTGGGAAGATAGTAACTGCTCTTCTGATTCTTTATCCAACGTGGGAAGCGCCCGTCGAAGTAAATTCGTCAATTTCACCGCCAATACTAACGGGTCTCCATCAGGTCCCAGCCTCGTTGATCGGAACTGCTGCATCGCTAGCTGCCTGTCTGTTGCGCTGTCGAACTCCGACACCAAATTTTCAACCAATTTCTTCCAAGACACTGTGCCGTTTGACCGGTCTACGCTGTCATATGCCGCCTTCGCTCGGCCTCTCAACAGCGTCCCCAGAACAACTGCCTTCGCCGCCTGCTCCTTGACACCCACCAGCTCAGCTATGGCTTCGAAATCACGTAGGAAGCTCCGTATGTCTCCCTCCTCAAACGCAGCTGGCCACGGGATCTTCATTTTTCCGGAGGCAGCGACACCAAATGTAACAACAGAAGACAAGGCTGGCAACAGATCAGTTTTATTACGATAACCAACATGTATTTATATGCATTTTACATACATTAATAGACTTCTGCCCGCAGAAAGAAGGCGGTCTTCTGATTGGTTGTTTGCACACAAACGCAGTCTTCTGCTTTCTCGTTTTCTATGTTTCTCGGAAATGCGAGCCACTTGTCTGCGAATCATATTTGTCCATGTCAAGGTCAGCTGTGATTGGTCCTTGAATCAGCCTAGATTAATTTCTACCAATCAGCGTAGATCAATGTCTACCAATTGGCTAGCAGCTTGCTCTCACCACAGAGGAACATAGGGCTTCAGCCATGTGTCTCCATTGCGTTCGGTTCTCTGCTGTAGTTTTCACCTGGCTCCAAGTCTGCCCACACGCTTTCAATTCCTCTTCACATGATCTCCTCCAGGTCACCCTTGGACGACCAACTCGTCGCTTCCCTTTCGGGTTCCACTCGAGGGCTTGTCTAGTGATGTCACTTGCTGGTTTCCTCAGAGTGTGTCCAATCCATCTCCATTTCTTCCTGCCTATTTGTTTCACGATCGGTTCCTGGTTGGTTCGCTCCCAGAGATCTTTGTTGCTGATCCTCTCCGGCCATTTGATCTTGAGTATTGAGCGAAGGCATTTGTTAATGAAGGTCTGTAGCTTGTTTGAGCTGCTCTTTGTGACACGCCAAGTCTCTGATCCGTATAGTAGTACTGACTTCACATTGGAGTTGAAAATACGGATCTTATTTTTGACGCTGAATGCTGTTGACCTCCACATAGACTTGAGAGAAATGAAAACTTGTCTTGCTTTTCCGATTCTGGCTTTGATATCCTCGTCAGTTCCTCCTGTAGTTGAGACGATGCTTCCCAGGTAGGTGAAAGAAGTTGTTTCCTTCAGGTTCCTCCCATTTATGCTGATTGTTGTCGGTTGTTGCTGTTGATGTTGGCCAGGAATCTTCATTACCTCTGTTTTGTCTATGTTCACTTGAAGTCCTATCTTTGCTGCTTCTTCTGCCAATTTGTTGCTTTTCACTTGCATATCTTCCAGTTTGTGGGAAATCAGACATATATCATCGGCGAAATCCAAATCCTCCAAGGCTTTTGTGTCGGTCCATTTTATGCCTGTTCCCTCGTTGGTTGCCGTTGTCTGCCGCATTATCCAATCAACTGCAATCAGGAAGATCATTGGTGACAGTAGACAGCCTTGTCTCACTCCCGTCCTCACTTCGAAGGATTCCGTGAGCCTCCCGTTGTGGATTACTTGGCATGCAGCGTTGTCATACAGCTGTTGGATGAGATGTATAATTGTCGGCGGCACCCCGTAGTAGCGAAGTAGTTGCCAAATCACCTCTCGATCGACGCTGTCGAAGGCTTTCTCAAAATCGATGAAGTTGAGATAGAGAGGTGACTGCCATTCCAAACTTTGTTCAATGATGATCCGTAGTGTGGCGATTTGGTCAATGCATGACTTGTTCCTCCTGAATCCGGCCTGTTCCGGACGAAGTTTTTCATCTAGGGCTTGTTTAATTCTCTCCAGGATGATGCGACATGGTATCTTGCTTGGAATAGACAGAAGCATAATTCCACGCCAGTTTTTACATTGACTCAAATCTCCTTTCTTTGGCAGTTTGAATAAGTATCCGTTCTTCCAATCCTCGGGTACTTTGCCCTCTTTCCACACCTTCTCTAGTAGTGGCGTCATCAAGTCCGCTGTTGTCTCTGGGTCTATTTTCAAAGCTTCTGCTGGGATTCCATCTGGTCCTGGCGCTTTCCCAGCTTTTAGCATCTTGATGGCATTCAGGACTTCGGATTTCGTCGGAGGGTCGATGTTCATTGGTAGTTCTGCTTCCGTTGTTGGTATTGTTGGACGCGTTGTAGGTGGCGGACGATTTAGAAGTCTTTTGAAGTGTTCAGCCCAGTGCTTCCTCTGTTCCACCTCTTTGGTGATTGACTTTCCATTGTCGTCCTTTATTGGCTTAATCTGTGTCGAACTTTTGCCCGAAAGGTGCCTATTTGTTTGGTATAGTGTAGCGAGGTCTCCTTTGCCTGCAGCTTGTTCTGCTTCGTTTGCCATGGTTTCACAATATTTTCTTTTGTCTTCCCTGGCACTTTTCTTCACTCTTTTGTTCAGTGCATTGTAGCTTGCATTCAACTCCTGTTTCTGTTGTTAATAGTTTTAACTACACCTTTACTTAGCCATAGTGGGATATGTTCTCGAGCACAAAAACTCAAGTTCCCAGAGCAACGGCCAACATAGCTCGCTCCACAAGCGCAGTTGAATTGATAAATACAATTTGAAGTGGCTAGTCTAGGTACTTCATCTTTCAGTCGAGGTAGCACCATCGGCCTTGTAGAGAATAAGATGTGTAGTTCGCCAGCATTAAAAGTCCTTTGAACTGATTTTCCTAATTTCTTTGTAATTAACTCACTTGGTTTATCGCCCTTGAATTGTAGTCGTATATAAAGGGGCTTCTTGTTTACAGATAGTGGGTAGTCCTTTTCGGCCTTCTTTGTCATATGTTTCTTGATAAATTTGTCAGGATAACCATTTTCGATTAAAGTATCATATACCATGCTTAATTCATCTTTAATTACTTCTTCAGAGCATGTAGCTCTAACTCTGTGGCTAAGGGTCTTCACCAAATTCCTTTTGTATTTGATGGGAACGAAGCTATGAAAGTGTGTATATTGTCCCGTCCAAGTACTTTTTCTATGTAAATTTCATTTTATGCTACCGTCTGGTTTTCTTGTAAGTAGGACATCCAGGAAGGTAATTCTGTCTTGGGATTCCTCTTCGCATGTGAATTTCATAGCCGAATGTACTTCATTGAATTCAGTAATTATTGTACTCCTATCGGAACCATTATCACAAAGAATAAAGGTATCATCTATATATCGGCAATAAAATGAGAGCTTACTGATAAGGTTGTTCAGAGATCCATTTTCTAGCTTACTTAGAATTTTTCATATTGAGTTATCTACGACCGTGAACTTTAGTCGGATGTTATCACTAAAACTCTGGCGTAAAAGTACACATTGTTCAAAGTGTTGAACAAAAGTGGACTAATCTTTGTAAGTCTGAGGTCAAATTTTGATCACAGTTCATAAACTTTCGTTTTTTTATATTTTGATGCTTGTTTCGTGACTCATACGACTGGAGAAAGTTTTTAGAAACAAAAGATGTCCATTTTTATGTACAAACCTTTGTTATTTTTATTTCGATTAATTTCCCTGGAGAAGTTCGGACGAGTCTACCGAACGAAACGTTAGAATTACTCATTTCAATTTCGCTGAGTTTTTACAAATATAATTTTTTACAAATGTCTACTTCTCACTCGTTGCCCAATTATTTTGGAACTATTCGATCGAATCCTGATCACAGTTCATATGAATTAGTTTACAAAAGTATCAAATATTTTTCTATAGTCAAAAGCGAACGTACACAGAACCCAGTGATTATGCTTCTCTCATAATTATTTATTCGTTTTTTTTGTGAATGTGGGTTTGTATCGTCTCATAGAGAACCAATCAAGGGATAAAATGACCGAATAACTACCCTTACTCTTAAATAAGTGTAGTAAAACATAGTCGAATTATTGACGTATACCCCTAAATATTTAAGATTTGATTATAATTTCAATTAAATGATTTCTAATTGAGGGCTACCCTGGGTCTATTTAAATCACTACTGAATTTGATGTAAGAGTTGGACAATTTTTGCCATCCCATCGTTGGTCGTTAAACTAATTAGACAATTGAAGGTTCTAATTGACAGCTTTAATATTCATTTCCATTGAATTACAAATCCATTTGTCTCAGTTGTGTGATTGATGGATATAATATCTGATTTTAGAAGTCATAGTGTTTATTTACGTACTACTCAAAAGAAATATAGGTTTCAATATAGATTTCTCCACAAACCAATCTCAGTAAGAGATCACTGAAAACCATAGAGGACTGGATAGCTGTTGCATCCTATTTTGGGAATTTTCAGCAGTGCATACTCATGATCCCATCAGGAATCGAATTCGGTACCTTCATGTTAGGGTACAATTCAACCATTTGGGCTGGTAGAATTCAATGACCTGTGAATTCTAACTTTATCAATTCGTGATGTAGTGCTATTGTCACCCAGTATATTCAATGAGCATCCAAATACATTATTTGAACCCCCAATCCAAATGGCTGAACAGTCAACGAACTTGGTCCTGTAACCTGAAGGTCCCGGTTTCTATCCCTAATGAGGCTGCCAGTGTGCACTGCTGAAAATTTAAAAAAACAGGAAGAAAGAGTTGCTCAATGGTTCTTGGTTTTGTCATTATTATCACTCACACTGTATATATATATATATATAAGCTTCCTTTGAAACAATGGAGGAGATTTGTAGCTCAGGTGGATGATACTGAATTAATTGTGTTCTCTGAGCTGATCGATTTAATCGTCGTCCTTATAGACAACATCTTCAGTGCAGGTTTTAGTATGAAAAGAACTCATTTAAATCCTCGATGAATGATGTAATTGATTCATTTTATACTAAAATCTGCACTGAATATGTTGTCTAGAAGGACGACGAAAGCTTTGCAATTAAAGCAACCAGCTCAGAGAAAAAACAACTAATTCAATAAAAGCTTCCTTTATCCTATGTTTCAGAATAATGCCTGTATTTATTTTCATAAGGAATCTTTTCATCTCCTAGACTGTTTTTGACTGAAAATAAATTACTTTACGTCTAGAATTTTTTAGAATTTTATTCTTATTAGGTGAATGGAAAGAACGATATGTATGATGTAAATCTTTTTTCTCATTTTTGTAGGTCGAACTGCATCAAATCAAGATGTATGCGATTTGCTAACTGATATTGCACATCGTCTTACACCACCTATACGTTCAAAACCAGTGGAGATATTACAGTTAGCTTCTGAAGTGACACATGCATTCGGTGGGTTACGCGTTACAACTTGTAAATCAGCCAAGGATCGTACTGCTATGTCGGTGACATTGGAACAAATTCAGTGGTTAAAGGTTAGTTAGCCAGTTGGTTAGCGTTGTTTTGTTTTCAACTTAGTTTGCATTTCCTGTTGGACTGAAATGTTCGATCTCAGTTGACATATCGGCTTCTAGTACGAATACTTCAACAATGTCTGGAGATTAACATGATGCTATTTGGTTGATGGTGACGGACAGTGGAATCTAGGGTGTGCATTTCATCCTACTTAGGGGGATCGTCAACTGAATGTAACTGTATTCTCAGTAAGTGGCGGTGTTACGAGTTTCACTGGGAACAGCACTACTTATCGGTGATACAGGTACATCTAGTTAACGACCATCAAATAGGACGAAATACGGATTCTGGATTACTTTCTTGTCAAATAAGAATAAAAATACCTGTTGGGTCTTTAAAGGAAACGAAAGACAACTCAGCGAAAGTTTTTCTTCATCGACGTTATCTCCTTCAGAAGTTCTACAGTGTTATAACAACCTGTTATAGATAAAGTGAGTTAGCAGTCGTTTCTGGAGATAGGGGAAAATCACATTATCATCAACAAGATAATGGAAGAGTCTGAAATCTGATATATGGTGAAGATTCATATTAGCTGTGAAATTGATGTCTGCTTGACATATATGAAGAGGATGAAAATGAAACAAAATGCACCAGAGGAACACGCTAAGATTGGTGACGCTGAATTATTTACTACAAGAAGGATCCAACAATTAAGGTGGAGCTAAAGACCCTTTTGGGATGAGTGATTGGACGGACTGTTTATACATACAGAATTCAGGTTTATTATAGCTGCCTAACTGCTAACTCCTGCGTCATCTACAAGTGTCGGTATCTAACACTTTGAACCATTCGGCTTTACGTTGTTTTCAAAGGAGGGCTTTTGATGAAGCAGAGAGACTTCATTTTACCGCATCCTTGGGAATTTAACTGGTCATTAGTTTGTATTGTCCTCTTGATGGCTATGTCGAATGGTGTTTAGCGATGTATTTGGAAGATTTGCACTTTTTGCAGCCTATATAGCCAGCTCTACAGAAGCGCGTGAATTTGTAGGTACGCATTAGAGTGGTAGTGTTTCTTCATTCTTCCGTTCATCACTTTTCAGCTTAGCGGATGAAAGGTTTTTTCGGCAATCTGGATAGTCTATCCTTCAACATTTGTAAATAACAGTTCGTTTAGAGCTGTGCGGATTTTCTTGTCACTATTACTTCATTCTCATTCTTGCAGTGTATTTATTGTGTACGAACGCTTACTTTTAGAGCGTTTCCAGTTCCTTATCGATTATATCACCAGTGCAAATCTTTCCGATTCTTACAGATGAGGAATTGCATAGGTTTCTATTTCTGTTCAGAAGAAATCCAACTACATGAATTCGTCTGTAGATAATTTATGCTGAATTCCTGTAGATTGATCTTTAGAATTATTGTTCTTACATTCTATTCCTTTGGGTTCACATTGGAACATAGGGCTTCAAGCTGTAAAGTTTTAGCAACAGTGATGTTATCGTTTTTTATGGGGTGGGGTTGCTAGTCTCACACCCAACCTCCCCTCACTACTGGCTGAGCGATGTTTAGGAGTACGTCGGCTGGGGATTGAACCCCGAACCATATATATGTAGTTGACGAGTACTCTACCGTTGAACCGCTGACGCACAGATCCACCTCTTTCTCAAGAAAATATCCATGAAATGGAATTCTGGATGTAGTTCTAAGATAACTGTTGCTTTTTGTTGTGTTGTATTTTATCATTAATCGATGGATAATGAATTCCATTTTGACATTTCTGTGTTGTTGTTTTGTTTTTTGGAACGTGCCTGCATATTAATACAAACACAGAAATATATTTGGGTCTCTGTCTTATATGTTTGTCATGCAAGGTCTATTCATATGTAACTTACATGGATAAATCCAATCACTACTTACCTTTATTCTTAACGATTTTCGTTGAGAAACTATTTATTAGTTTAAATCCATTTCGGTTTTTCTTGTTGTTATTAATCCGTCTAGAATTAATTATGCCTCTCTCTCTCTGTCAATCTTGTCTACATAAAGTTGATGAAATGAACTCAAGTCGATTGATTTTTCTATAGAAGAATTATGTGATTTCTTACTTTATTCTTGTAATACTTCTGTGTTGTTCATATTTCGCTGTTTCTTTTGTTTTACTTTACTGCCGAGAGTATATATATATATATATATATATATATATATAAACATATCTGTAGAACTGGATTTCTCAGATGATATATGTCTAATGTCACACAAACTCGAAGACTTGCAGGCGAAAACCAACAAACTGGATGAAGAGGCAGACAGCGAAGACAGGACTCCAGGTGAACATGGAGAAGACGAAGGTGATGAAGATAACCAACCAACAGCAACAACAACCAGAACCAATCACCATCAACGGGCGAAACTTGAAAGAGGTTACTTCCTTCACTCATCTAGGAAGCATCATTTCAATTACAGGCGAAACAGATAAAGATGTCAAAGCCAGCCGGAATTGGAAAGGCAACCTGAAACCAGTTTGGAAATCATCTGAACTGGACTCAGCCAGCATAAAGAACAATATTCGGATTCTGTTCAACAAAAATGTGAAGTCATTCAGTCAGTCACTTCTTCTATACGCGTCAGAAACTTGCACTGCGTGTCACGGAAAGCATTTGCAACAGCCTGTTGCTGACTTTTATCAACAGCTGTCTGCTTCGTTGACCCCATACTGCAGATCAAATGGCCAGCTGGCCAGAAAGAATTAGCAACAAGAAACACTGGCTGGGAACGAACCAACCAAGAGCTGATCGCTCAACAAATATGTAGGAGAAAGTGGAGATGGATTGGGCATACGTTGAGGAGACCGTCAAATGACATCGCGCTCAATGCAGGTCATCGCTCGAGTGGAATCCCAATGGGAAGCGACGAGTGGGTCGTCAATGTAAGAGTGACATGGAGGACGTCGTGTGGCGAGGGAGAGATGAAGGGTTATGGGCAATCGTGTGGTTAGCCAGCTGAAGAGGACAGCAGCAAATAGAACAAAGTGGAGATGTGTTGTTTTAGCCCTATGTTCCACTCGGAGTAATAAATCATAATAAGCAGATATCAGGAGACGTTACTTATGTACAGCTGTCGAAAAGGAAGCCAATCATAATATTTTACCCCCCTTTCAAGTTGAGAATATAATAGAAATGAGGCCAAGGTACCTATTCACTCCTTTTGCTTTATTTTTTTAATCTCCTTTGGAACAAAATAAAAAATCAGTTTCTCCAAGCGAATAATTTAAGATTAAATTGTTATTGTTTCTGTTTCCCAGTGTGATGAAAATCTGTTTGTTGTTGATATGGTGACAGGAGCTTACTTCTCTCTGCTTCTTTTCCCTATCCTCTTTTATCTTTCCTTTTTATGTTCTTTGTGTGTGTGTGTGCGTTGTAGAGTTTAGTTTTCGTCATAGTTTGTAAAACAGTTTCTTCTTTTTTCAAAGGGATGGAATCCGTGTAGTTTAGGAGTTAACGTGGTCTCTTACAATGTATCATTAAACAGAGAAATCTCAAAAACTTGGCAATTTCCTATCATTAAAGGCTAATTCATCTAATTGTATGCTTAGATGTTCTAATTGTATCTTTTTTTATTATGATTTTCATTGCATTATAATAATGTTTTTTTATTGTGTTTGTTATTGTCGTTATTTTTTTAAGTTAGCTAGAGTTTGATAGGATTTACTATCAATTGTTTTAGTATACTTTCTCATTCCCCTTTTGATTGAAGAGGTTCAACAGAATCAATCAACAGAAAAGGCAAAAGTAACCTAAAAACAAGTACCAAGTGTCACAGGTTCGAGTCTCTCAGTGGAGAGACCACCAGTCACTTGGAATCCAGGTACTTCCAGCTGACAAGTTTTCAGTCAAGATGAAATGCTCATCGTGGATTCCACTGCTAGTCACTATCAACCAAAATTAATATTAGTTGGCTATACTAGTCCCCCTAGTGTGATGATGAAATGATATTCGAAGTTGAATGGCTCTATAGTGATTTCACTTCTATCGTGAATTTTACTTGTCAACTGTTACAGGATTTTCATCATGAGCTGACATTAGTTAGAGAACCATTGGAAAACAAGCTGGGAGTACTGGATAGCTGTTTCGTCCTAGTTTGGGACTCTTCATCAGTACTCACCCACCGGGATTCGAACCCAGGACCTTCTAGTTACAAGGCGAGCTCGTATACCATTCAGCCACTCGGACCCGATCCAATGGCCCATGAACTCTAACTTCTGCCAATTCAAGACAGCGCCACCCCTAGCCAATGTCTTCGGTGAGTATTTGTCCTCACACGCGACCTGATGCACCCTACTGGTCACGACTTCTCACTAGAACCCCAGGTAACTACCTACCTGAATATGGCAAGTCGCTAGTGTGCATCTCATTGACAAATTGACTTCATTTGGTGAAGCATTGAGAACCAGGGTGTTATTTGGCAGCTATCTCGCCTTTGATTGGGACTCTTCATCGGTACACATGCATGATCCCACACAGAGATCGAACCTAGTACCTTTAGGTTACAAGTCTGTGTGTCGGTCTGTTTTCAAGATAGAACTTTGCACCGATGTGCAGCAGTTCAAGTCGCCACACTCCATGTAGCACACAAAGCAAGAGAAGAAAGTAGAAGAAATACAAAATGAAGACAAAAGGAAGAGTAATAACGAAGAACAATATAGTTTCATTGGAAATTACAAATCACAAGGAGTGTATGCATCTGCGCCAGCCATTGAGAACGATTTTGACCCATATCACCAATTGTCTCCAGTCATTGGTGTTTGTCGTCCCGAGGAACCCAACCATGAAGTCTACACCTTCCTACGCGACTGGCTGGCTTTAACTAACTGTTGTGGATTTCATTAACTGATGCCATGTTTTGGTTTGACCACCATGTGCTAGCTCTTTTCCAGCCTGACCCTATGTCAGCTAACATTGCCCGTCGAGGGAGGCGATTTCTAGGCATACGTTACAAGTTGGACTGGTATACATTCATCCATGAGTGAATTGTCTTCTTTGATGATTTAAGGTATAATACTGTTTTTCATACTCTTATTCTTTTCATTTTTCTTCAGAAAAAGAGAGTTAAACTCCTTGAAATCGCTTTTATTCTATATATGAAATATAAGCGAATATAACCAACAAAGTGTTCGGTGTAACATTCTTCAGGAATATAATAACCTCCCAATGAGATAATAATTTTGTTACTTATTTTACAATGCTGCTCTTTGTTTCTTCTCATAACTGACATAACTTTTGTTAGAGTTGAATTGATACATTTATTTGTCTGAGTTGTTTTCCCCATTTCCAAACTGCTATTTTCATGAAATTTATGTCTCTTCTACAAAACGTGTTTGGAATAAATTTAATGTAGAAATATTTAGGTAATTAAATGGTAGCAATATTCTCTGATATATAATAGTTCTTAGATAGCTAGAGTAATCAACATAAAATCCTTGGAGAGTTATACAATTTCCAATCGTTATGACGTAATGGAAGTGAATATTAACCTTATTGCCTATTCGTTTTGGTAGGTGATTGAAATATGCAATCACTAATAATACAAATATGAGACTATTTTCCTGCTGCTACATTCCCTTGGGTTCCGAGTGGAACATAGGCCTACAACAACACATCTCCACTTTGTTCTATTTGCTGCTGTCCTCTTCAGCAGGCAAGCCACACGATTGCCCATAATCTTTCATCCCCTCGTTGCACGATCTCCTCCCTGTTGTCTTCGGGCGATCCACTCGTCGCTTGCCAGTTGTATTCCCTTCGAGCAGTGGCCTGCATATTGAGCGTGATGTCATTTGACGGCCTCCTCAACGAATGCCCACTCCATCTCCATTTTCTTTTTCATGCCTGCTACAGTAGTCGACCGAAATGTGTAGAGAGCGCCTGGCTTATTCATCGGATAAATCGGAATACCTTTTGATAGAAGACGAAATTAGTTTAATGTTGTGAATGTTTTTGTTCCCTCTTATGCGTATGATGTATGAGGAGAAACTATGATAACGTCTATTCTATAATTCGAAATTATCTTGAAATGTAATTTTTACTTGTCATTTTACTTTCAACTTAACCACGTTAAGAGAAAGAGAATGGCATTATGTCGATAAGAGTTTGCATGTCACAAGCCTTTTTTTCTCTCTCTTCGAGTTGACAGGTTTAGAATGTTATTAACATTTTTGCGTATTAAATTAAAGCAAAAATTTCTGTGGCCTTATATCAGTCAAGTTTCATATTTATTAATCAAAAACAGGAAAGCCTGTCAGTATGTTCGGTTATTTAACTCTAGCTATGTAACTACTCTGCGGAATAGATATAAATAGAAGATTATGATTTTAGTTATTGTCTTTTATATGAATTTCACATACTTTTGTAGATGCATCGAGTTTTGTAAAGCCCTGGCCAACTGGTGGTTATTAGTTGCTTGTGCAGTCCAAATTGAGATATAGACTATTAGCGTGAACACTCGGTTTTCAGCTGATAAGTCGTAGGTGGTTTGAGTCGTATTCAACGTCGTACTTCAGGATGGACACCTAGATATTATTATCAGTACACTCATACGTTTAATGTGGCTATTGACTCTTGGTATATGGAAAATCTGTTCAGGGCAGTTGAGCTTAAACAGAGTGTAGTCCAATGAGTGGTAGTTTCACCACTGTGAAATAGAGTATTGTTCCATTTATCCTCTTTTTTAAATTTAAATGCTCTATTTATCATCTGTTTTATATTGCTTATCTATATTAAAAAGTCTTTCTTTTATTCTCCAACGCTGTGCTGAGTATCTATTGTTGTGAAAGGTTGTCAGACCAATTACATTCCTCTTAGTTGTACAATCTTTCATTGGTGTTAACTTTGTAGAAGTTTCAAAAAATGAAATAACAGATCCAATTATGAAAATAGCTTTTTTCCTTGAAATGTGACTAGTAAATCTGAAATATTTTCGTTTAGCTTTTTCAATCATTTTGTTTAGTTGTTAGGATGAGATTCGAACTCATCAACATCACTCTGAAAATATCTGAGAACTATTTATTAGACAAATGACGCTTTCTCTTCCGCCTCGTTTGTTAGGCCAATTTAATTTTATCAGAGTGTGGAAAGCATTCATCCCGATTTTTAGCATATGATGTTTCTATTATGTTGCCTTTTAACTCAGTGGTCGTTGCTTCTCACCATTAAGTACTATGCTTAGTGGATCCTTCTTCACACTCAACAATCAGCATAGTTGGGTATCAGTAGAATTCATCATTATATACTGCGGTAGTAGGAATCCCGTAGACTGATGAGTATTATAATACTGAGATGCATATTTTTTTGTTGGGAATCAGTAGTAATTCCCAGTTTGTTTTTCTACAAGATTATTTCGCTTAAAAGTAAGCCTGTTTAACACTACTCTTGTTTAGAAAATGGTAAGTTTCGTCTTTGGCGGTCATTTGACGTCACTAATCCTTATTCAGTTGGCTATAGTGGACAGTTTACTTTTACGCTGACTAAGGATATATATAATATATCCTTTTCAATTGGTCCCTCATCATCGACTCTACACTGATATATAGTTTTTATTGCATCAAAAGTTTTTTTTACCAACCAAATGGCAATTTCATTTAATCATTTAGGTATAGGGGGGGGGGTGAAATTAAGAGGTTAAAAGTCATCAAAACAATCAACTAATAGATGTTAGTAACAAGATATCTAAGTTTTGAAGGAGGGAGCGGTGTATATAAATACGGAATTCAAGATAAATTAATCCTTAGGCGTTAGCAACAAGTGATTACATAATCAAGGAATTTATAAAATAATGATGACTTAGAAGAAGTACGTAAAATACAAACATAAAGTGTATGTCACTGAATTGGTGAAATCAATTATTGGTCTTAAAGGAACATTTGTTTTGTGGATTTTCGGTATTCCATAAAATCTCGCGGCCGTGTTTGTTTTGGGAGTTATTGAAAACCAAACTGAATTTCCTAGTTTTGGTTTCAATTCTCTAAGTAGATTGCATACTTGTGCTTTTACTTTGTTCATAGTACTAGACATTTTGTTTATTGGCACTAGTGAGTATGTTCTCTGGGATTATTTTAAATAATTTATAATGATCCAATCTGACTCGGCGCTCAAATTACTCCAGGATATTCATAACATCTACAGTATGGAAACTTATAAAAATAACCACTTGGTTGGTAAAATTTTAATGTGAAAACTGTATATTAGTGTAGACCCAACGATGAGGAACTAATTGTCATGAATACCGATTATAATGTTTTCCATGTTATATTATTGTATTATTATTATTGTTCCCTTGGGTTCCTAGTGGAACATAGGGCTTCAACTACACGTCTCCACTTGCTTCTGTCTGCTGCTGTACTTTTCACTTGCATCCATGTTAATCCATACTGTTTCAGCTCCTCTTCACACGATCTCCTCCATGTCACCCTTGGACGTCCCACTCGCCGCTTCCCTTTCGGCTTCCACTCGAGCTTTGGTCTGACGCGCGATGTCACTCAACGGCCTCCTCAGCGAGTGTCCAATCCATCTCCAGTTTCTCCTGCATATTTGTTGAGCGATTGGTTCTTGTTTTGTTTGTTCCCATAGTTTCTTGTTGGTGATTCTTTCTGGCCATTTGATTTTCAGTATAGAGCGAAGACAGTTGTTGATCAAGGTCTGCAACAGGCTGTTGGAAATATTCTTTGTGACACAGTGGCCAAGTTTCTGATCCGTATAGAAGAACTGACTAACTTGACGTTTGTATTGAAAATCCGAATTTTGTTGTTGATGCTGAGTGACAAAGATTTCCAGATTGGTTTCAGGTTGATGAATGTGTTTCTCGCTTTCCCGACTCTCGATTTGATATCCTCGTCCGTTCCTCCTGTAGTTGAGACAATGCTCCCTAGATAAGTGAATGAAGTAACCTCTTTCAAATCCCTCCCGTTGATGGTGACTGACGCTGGATGTTGCTGCTGTTGTTGTTGTTGGTTGGTTATTTTCACAACCTCCGTCTTGTCTATGTTCACCTGGAGTCCTGTCTTTGCTGCTTCTTCGACCAGTTTTATATGTGTCATTGTTACTTCACTCTTTTCTTTTGCTATTATTAATTATCTTATCTTGTATTTTGCCTTTTTTTCTCCCCTGTGTTGTCTTACCACTGAAATAGAGTAAAGGTATGAATGAAAGTTGTTTTACAACAGCTCTTCGGTGTATACGCAGCACTGGTCTACGTTTGGACAATGTAATGAAGAATACTGGTAAACGTAAATATGCCTTTCATCGCCTACAATTATTATCCTTTCCCAGACTGTATAAACCACCAATGGGAACGTATTCATCAAATGTTTCATCTTAATATCAAGAAAGAAAAGAAAGAAAGAAGAAATTATAATATAAATATAATAATTTTGATAAATCTGACATATATATACATGTAAAACTAGTGTTGTACTTCTGTTTCTGTTCTTCTAGTCGTCTCCTTATTTGTGATTACATTTCTTTAAGAATGGTGAATCCTTTCTTATTGGATGATTAGTGTTAAGGATTTTTGAAAAATCTACTCGTGATCATTGCTGAATAACAATGGAAAAGAAAGTGTATTCTTGTCTTAATAAGATTTCTTTATCGCTTATTGTTTGTTATGTTTTTTTGTTTTTTAATCTTTAATGTTGTCATTGTACAGATTTATACTGTTCATTTTGATTTCTAATTATCATATTATCTATTTATTTATTTATTTCATTGAGAAAGGAGTTAATGAAAATATGAAAAATACGGCTAAATAAAAGAGTTTATTTATTTGTTTATATTTACTGAGGTGAACAGAAGGATAGGGAACAAACGATAGTATTCATTACCTACATACACAGAGGATAAATAGTCAATGAACTTTTGTAGTTTATGTTGTGCATATTTTGTTTATTCTATTTCTCTTCATGCGTGTTTGTTATTGTATTTAACTTAAAACACTTACTTATGGGCATCAAGAGATGCGCGCCATACAAAATGTCATAGTTTTTTGCGACGGCTGAGATTACTACCCGGAAGATCAGATCGAAGGGACCACATTCCGAACCTTCTTGACTTCTTGAAGTCTGATCCACAATGCAGTGAAGCAGCGTCAAGAGCTACGCTCCCATAGTTAGTTGGCAATGAACAAAACACAACCTTTCAAATTCTCGAGTTAATGTACACTATAGGTTTGGAGTCAGGGTTTTCCAGTTCCTGTAGGTAGACCTGGATGTAAACCAGTTCGATTGTAAACGCCAGACTTTCTCAATTGCTCCTTCACTTTTGTGAGGAACACGTCTACCTCTGCTAGGTGAAGTCATTGAATAGGAGATATATGGCACAGGCTATGGACGCGTGACCACATGAGAGTATTTCGAGAGAAAGTCTTAATTGCATGGAGGATTTCACCATGAACTGACATCAGTTAGAAAACCACTGGAAAACCTGGGAGTACTGGATAGCTATTTCGTCCTAGTTCGGGACTCTTCATTAGTACGCACCCACTGGGGTTCGAACCCTTCTGGTTACAAGACTAGCGAGCTCGTAGACCATTGAGCCACTCGGACCCGATCCAATGGTCCTTGAATTCTAACTTCTGCCAATTCACGACATAGCGCGACCATTTCGCAATGTCTTCTTCGATGAGTTACTGCCTCATCTTCAACCTGCTGTACTCTACTGGTCATGGCTTCCCAGTAGAATTCCATGTTTTTCAGTGGTTCTCTAACTGATGTCAGCTCATGATGAAATCCTCCATGCAATCAAACAAAAATCCCTACAAAACCAATACTTGAAGAAAGTCTTAAGTCTATTCATCCTCGGCAGGACCAGGTTGTTTATGGGGACTGTTCATGTGTACAGAGCTTTCGACTCCAGCTAAGATGTTAAGTTTGAATGCACCTGTATTGAGAGATGAAATTGATGTATTTTCCAATAGTGTGTATAGAGGTAGTAATGCTTTATTTGTTGACTATCATCTTTTTATCTGATTGACTTTTTTTCTCGGTAGAAATGATGCGGAATGTTTACACTGACGTGGTACTTATCATTTGAATTGAAATTGGGTGGAGTTTCGCCTGTTTTAGCCTAAACTGTGCTTTTTATGGAATGGTTAGTTTTTACTAGTGGATGATGTTTACTTTTGCGTTAGATTAGGCTTTCACTCTACTGGATAAACTTTGAATCTGCAGAACATGTTAGTTGATGAGTAATTATAGATCACATACATCGAGTAGGATTAATTGCTTATCAGATGATGTTGATGATGGTATAAACTTTGGGTGGCCGTTTGGAGCCAAACTCACTAGCAATGTACACTCAGGTTGGATTAGATCTGAGGGCCGACTGTCTTCGTCAGAATTCTAGCGAACTGATAATGCATATAATAAAGTTCTTTATTTGTACACTACATAGTTTCAGGTGAAAATTCACTCCGGTGTACTTTAAAAACCCAAAATCGATTGATCACAGTATGTGACTTACTTCACATCTTAAATAGTACCAAGAAAGCAAGCGAGATGTTCAACATGAGTATTATTCTCTCTGTTGATGCTGTAGGTATTCGTGATTTTCTGCTAGTGTTTCTATTACATGCAACTTGGGAAATACTTCACGCTCTTATTCTTATTCATAGATAGTTTCGATTATTTCATATTTAATCTCCTTGTAGCCTACTTTCTTCGTAGTACTACGTCTCAGTTTCTAGCAGTTTGTGTTTCTTGAACCTGAGTATACGATTACATCGAAAGAGACCGTCATACTATGTGCACTTAGTTTTATTTCTTTAACTTCATTCATCTAAGAATTCTTTACAGATTTGATAGCCTACTTTCTTCGTAGTACTACGTCTCAGTTTCTAGCAGCTTGTGTTTCTTGAACCCGAGTATACGATTACATCGAAAGAGACCGTCATACTATGTGTACTTAGTTTTATTTCTTTAACTTCATTCATCTAAGAATTCTTTACAGATTTGATAACGATGTGACATCATTTTGAGAATCATTTGGAAATCAAGCAGTACTGGACAGCTGTTTCGTCCTGGTTTGGGATTCTTCATCAGTGTTCACTTAATCGGGTGGGGACCATGTGGCAACAAGGTGAGGTCATCGGCGATCCAACCAATGGGATTTTACCCAATGGCTCATGAATTCTGACTTCTACGAATTCGCCAGCCGATGGTTCCACTGGTTCTATTACCGATGTCAGCTTGTGATCAAACCATCAACCAATCACAAATCCCTGCAAACCAACACTTGAATATCTAGGAATTGTATCGTTGAGTTGAGATTAAGTCTTCAAGTATAACCGTTGATTTATTAGTGGGAAATTTGGTTGTTTTTAGAATAATGGAAATATTAGTTTGTTCCATGTTAATCTTCTCCGGCGGGATTTAAATTAAGCTTCTAAATAAATATTTTGATCTGACATAATTTCACCATCTAGGCCTCCAACAACACTTATATTCATTTTTATAGTTGAGATTAACCTTAACGTTTTAAACTTATATATCCTGATTAATGTGTTTCATTTAATGATTTTGTTTTAGGGTTTATCAGGTGAATTGCTTAATGCAAGTATTAACTCAGTCGTACATAGATTTTTTAAAATTCTAAATGATATTTCATGTGATACGGAAACTAAGTTTAGTTATTCCTCAGGGTGATCATGTCGCAGTTAGCTATAATCAATATTATATCAGTGAATATTGTATTTCAGTGTATGAAAAAGATCAGAAGACATTTCTAATTATCGTTGTGTAATAAGTAGATTGTACCGAAGGTGAACACTTTCATTTGCGATGAAATACATCTATTTAGTGACTTAAAAACCAAGCTGTATAAATAAATTCTAGTTGAACAATTCATATCATATCTTCATACATTTACTCCCCTTTATGAATTTGAATAAAGCAAGAACAACAGTTTGTGCAGAATAAAGTGGTACCATCATTTATTTCGTTGGCTTCTCATCAGCTGCTTACAGGCCAAAGACATTATTAAGTTTATTTACAGAAACAGTTTTAACATACTTGCACAGAGTTCATTTTTAAACGAAAAATCAGTCAATATATGTATACAATGCTAATAATAATAATAAACAGTTTACCCCCAAACAACAATGATCATACATAATGGAAACTTCCGGCATTACTTAATCAGATGAAAGAGGATGAAAATGCCCAATTACTAGGGCAAGGAAAGACTGATAACCTCTTCTTTCTGAACACATAAGTCGGGTTTCAGGCGCTTAGGTGCAATCAAAAGTCGACACATATCCTTCTCATGTTAATTCCAACTCTGTATACTAATTTACATGTATCTACGGGAGCAGTTACAATGGAAGAACAGAAAGAAGGGCATACCTCTGATTTTCTGTACATGTACGAAAAAGCCCATGCCTGTAGGGAACAAATGCTTTAAACAGTGACATCGCCAGGCATCTCCTTCATATGGGTCATGAGGTGGACATCGCAAGATCGTTCAAAATTATCAGTAGGCAAAATAGTTCAATTCTCCTCTAGTTTACCGACGCGATCTCCGTCAAGCACATAAAACCTGACTTATGTGTTCAGAAAGAAGAGGTTATCAGTCTTTCCTTGCCCTAGTAACTGGGTATTTTCATCTTCTCTTTCATCTGATTAAGTAATGCCGAAAGTTTCCATTATGTATGATCATTGTTGTTTGGGGTAAACTGTTTATTATTATTATTAGCATTGTATACATATATTGACTGATTTTTCGTTTAAAAATGAACTCTGTGCAAGTATGTTAAAATTGTTTCTGTAAATAAACTTAATAATGTCTTTGGCCTGTAAGCAGCTGATGAGAAGCCAACGAAATAAATGATGGTACCACTTTATTCTGCACAAACTGTTGTTCTTGCTTTATTCAAATTCATAAAGGACCTATAAATGTAGAAAGCTGACTTATTTCTGCAAATGCTGATTTTTAAGACACGTGTCCCTTTCGCTAGTTAACAATGTATCCATTGAAATAAACTGAGAAGAGATATGTTTAAATATTTATGTCTCTTCTTTTGTCATGACTACTTGCTCTGCCTATCTTCACATGACAGAATATTTAAAGTGAATGCCTAGTGTATAAAAATGATCTAGGTTGCTGAATTGCACTGTTATTTATTTTCAGTACATTGTTTTAATGAAATTATTTGGGTGAAAGTGATATTTGTTGCTTTAGAAAATATCGAAGTTTAATTTTCGACACCTTATACACATCGATTGTTTGACATTCGAAACAACATCACCACTTTAAATTTATATTAGCAAACTCTTGGGTAGTTGCCTTCGTTGATAGCTGCAGCGTGGGTAGAAGGGTTTGTACAGCATTCACCAACTTGCGTCGTTTTTAACTCAAGCATGATATTCTGCTTTCCGTCAAACAACACGTGTACTGTGCAATACTTCGCCCCATATTTCGATACGGCTTTGGCACTTAGCTGTTGAAAGCGGAAGGTACGAATGAAGAGGCTAGGCGTCTTTGACTATTATCATCTGCACTGAATCTCTCAGGCTAGGTGGTTTAATTTACGGAATCTAACGAAAGCTACCGCGTGAAGTCTTAGACAATTTACTACTGATTGATTGAAATGAGTAGTTGTATACCACTCATATCAGTCAGTAGTGCTTGCTAACCAGCCAGATCGGAGTGACCTAAACACCTAATGGCCGTCACTCTCGTTCTGAGCCGTTCTTATCAGAGGTGTACCCGGTTTGACACAGCTGAGAAAGTCGAGTTAGCTGAAACCACCGAAATTCTAACTAGTCACTTAGGCAAACTGGTAGAAATTTAAATCAAGTCTAAGCTGAACGTTCAGAAGAGTTTGGTTTTTACCACTAATAAGACATGTTTTGCCATCAGGAGCTTCAAGTTTTAGTTGACATAACAGACAGAAAAATTCAGCCCGTCATCTCTAGAGGACTCCGTCAACACAATCAACAAATCTCAGATCGGTAGTCAAAGACTTCAGAGATTGGTTAATGTGTTTTGGTGTGATTCCACTTAAGCTTCTTCAGTTTCACTCCTCATTCACCTTTCAGCACTTATTGAGGAAAGCATTGATCAATAAATGTCCATTTCATCAATACAGAAATAATGAATCGTATAATTTTATTTTTATTCGTCTGTCTTGCATTCCATTTTTATTGAAGATGAAAGGCTCAGAAATGTAAAATTATTCAATTCAATAAGGGCATTCACGCAATCTAACGTAAACCTACCGAATTCGAATATTACACTATAACTATTATGTCGGCAATGAATAATTTATTCCTAAGTGATTTATTGCGTCGGTGGCACAGCGGTTAGGAGGCTCGCCGACCATGCACATGGTCCGGGGTTCGATCCCCGGCCGACGCACTCCGAAACCTCGCTAAGCCAGTAATAAAAGCTGGTGAAGAGGAAAGGTTGGGTATGAGGCTAGCAACCCCATCCTGTAAAAATAAACACTGCTACGGAAACTTCAAGCCTCTAGCTTGAAGCCCTATGTTCCATTTGGAACTTGAAGGAATAAAAAAATGGATCAGGAACACACTTTAATTACTGAATTGGTTTATATTTTTAAAAGAAGTGATTTATTAACAGTTATCTTTGTATTTCCCGGTTGTTAATCCGCGTGTCTATTTATAATCTGTCTGTTAATCTCTGATCCATCTGTTGTCAGGCTTCTAGGAATTATTTAGTATTTTCAGTATTTCCACAGTTTAAAATGTCTACATTTTCCCAGTAGAAGTGGTATTCATCATATTTGTCTACATGCATCGATATGAAAGAATACATGTTTTGTCTTCTGGCAACTAGTTTATATTCTTAAACTTGGAGTCGAAGAGGTCGCCCATCAATGTTAAACAGGTTATATACATTATACTCACCAACTGTTTACGAATATTTACGTTAATTTAATAACTATGACTTGGTAAATATGAATTCGCACTGGGAAAAAAAACAAGAGGATACTACTTGAAATTTATTATTTTATTTTGACTTTAATCAGGTGATATCTAATTTAAATAGTTCTCAGTTTCTAATGAAATATTAAGTGAATATTACAAATATAGTATATAAACCAAATTTTATTGCATCTTCGATTAGCTATGTACGCGTTATTAATGGGAAATAAAACAAACTGAAGATAAGCATATTCGAAGTTCAGTACGGTGAGCAGTCGCAGGGCTTAAGTAGTTATAATAGAATAAGGCCGTAAAATATTCATCAGTTATTCTTGAATCGAAGGTATTAATTGTGGACTTCAAAAGGAAAGGTGACACTGTACTGTCGTTCTCCCATCGTTGAATTAATACAGAGCGTGTGGGTGAGAATTAAATTACTTTCTAAGTAAACAATAGAAAGCATAACTAAGTTTTCACATTGTATCATAATTAGATGGATATACAGTGATATCCGTCCTCAAAATTCTCACTATGTAATCTACAACTGTCTTGATGAGATGTGATTTTCCAGGTTCCACCCTATGTAGATTTCTTTCTTAAAAGTAATTACACCTCTTCGGTGTTTATTCGACTTTATGTTATCTACAACTCTTATTGTACAATTATCGGCCTTATGGTGGTTACTGAGGGTGAATCTGTGCGAAAGTGATTAATGTCTATAAACATGGGATAAAAATTCATGTCTTGTAGCAATTAGATGGTAAATTATCTGTTTTAGTAAGCCAAACATGTTATCAATCTTCAGGATAGTGGTGATATTATAAAAGAAAGATATTATTTCATACTTTTGTTTCCATATGCAAGCTTAAGGAAAGCCAGCAGGATAGGTTTTAAAATGTACCATGGATTCACCGTATTTCATGACCATTTCGAATGCATTCTCCCCCCCCCCCCCCAAATACACTTATGAAAAATAGATCGAATTCATCTGTTTATAAAAGTATGCAGGATATGGGACTTTGATATCCTTATCTGTGGCTCTTGTGGTTGAAACGATGTTGCCTAGATAAGCTAATGAAGTGACTTTCTTTAGATTTCGCCCATTGATGGTCATTGGTGCTTCTTGTTGTTGGTTAGGTACCTTTATCAACTCTGTCTTCTATGTGTTCATTTGAAGTGCTGTGTTCGCTATCTGACTTTTCTGCTAACTTGTTGACTTCCTCCTACAGATATTAGAAGTTTCATCCTTATCTGGGACTCTTTATCAGTATGCATCCATGACTCCGACAGGGAGCGAATCCAGAGCCTTCAGGTTACAATATGAACTCGTATACTATTCGGACACTTGGACAGAATCCTTATTAGAAGTAGGAGGCTCTGTTTCTTGTCATTCAAAAATTAATTTGTTATCTAATGGTTTACGTTTTTCTAATTCTATCTCCATGGTATTGTTACTAAGGTATAGTTGATCCCACATCACCCTTTACTGATCTCACAACTTGTAACTTCCTTTAAGTAAGAAAAGAAAGATATATCTAAAGTCAGTTACTAATGCGTCTTCAGTGTCCATGAAACTAACTGGTGTGTGAAAACTGGCTTCAGAAATATGCATAATCAACAATTAATTCAATGAATAAAATTTTAAAACATCCTCCTCAAGATTCCACACTGTACCACTAGTACTGTTTCTGGAATAAAGCAAATTATTATTATTATTAAAACGAAGCTTTGAGGTTAGACATATGCCTGGATTTTTCTGCTTTTTAAAAACAAATTTTTAATTTGGCTAGACTTTTAATCCTTTTCATAAAAAAAAACTAATTAAAAGTCATTGTACCGAAAGATTCACGTGAACTGATCTGTAAAGGCTGTGAAAAATAATGACTGATTGCGAATATGGATGCCTTCAACCTGAAATTACAATGAAGATTGGAGAAATATCAGAAACTAAGTGTTAATGAATAACCATTTTAAAAATTGCTGAGTAAGAATTCAAAAATCGATAGTTTATTTTGAGGAGTTTGTTTGTAGGATTTTGATTTAATTCAAGTTCGATCACGGATTTTTTTTATTTCTTATTTTTTATTATAGCTTGATTTCACACATTATTTTGGTACAAGTATAAAATTTTCAGCATTTGATATCGGTAGTCCAAATTTAGCAGGCCGACCATAGATATCAGGTGTGCGTCGGCGGGGGATCGAACCTCGGACCATGTGCATGGTCAGCGAGAGTCATAACCGCTGTGCCACCGATATCAGTTAGAGAACCAGTTTAACTCACGGAGTACTGGGTAGTTGTTTCGTCTCAGTTTGGGACTCGTCATCAGAACGTTCCTACCAGGGTTTGAACCCAGAACCTTCCTGTTACAAGGAAAGCTGGTAGATCATTCAGTCACTGGAGCCCTACCCAATGCCAGTGAATTCATGATTTTAGCATGACCACTAGCCAGTGTCATTGAATAGTATTTACCTTCACTCCCGACCGGGTGGACCCACTGGTCAGTAGAACTCCAGGCAACTTCGTCCTGCAGCCAGTCACTAGCTGACATCAGATTGATATTCAAGTTGGTTTGTAGTTATTTAATTTGTTTCAAGTTTGGCTGGTGGTCACGCTAAAATTACGAGTTGGTAGAAGTTGGGATTCATGCGCCATTGAGTCGGGTCCCGGTGGCTGAATTGTCTACGAGTTTATTTTTAACTTGATAACAATTTGTGGTACAGGTTTACCTTAATTTGTTGCAATCCATTGATAAAAGTACTCTGTATTCAAAGGTTACAGTTTCTAAGACCCTCTCTATTTATAAAACTCTGAATGTGACAGCAGAACACAATAGTGGCAGAACTATTTACCTGGGAACATGAGGTACAGTGATGGCAAAATATGAAAACCTTACGTTGCAACACCAAGCTGTAAAAGCTATTCGTATTCTGCCTCTTTTATCTTCAATTCAGGCTTCCTAAATTGCTTAACGGGTGCCTTAATCTCTCCTCCAAGCAACTTAACTTATAGCCTCGCTGTTTAGGGTACTTGTAGAAGGCATCACCAATATACTACTTGTGCTTCAGTTTACGCCAGTTAATAGAATTTCTTGAAAACGGTGAACTATATACATGAAATTCCGATGTCTGTTCCAAATATCAAATCAATCAACATGCATTATTACCTGGAACTCTGACATCCTTGACAGTGGATATATGCTGCGTCTGTGAATCACGTCCACAGGATCAGAGCGTTGTCTTTCATTTGACTTCATATAACAGCAGCAATGAGATTGGCCGTTTCGATCTTCTCATTATCACTATTTGAGGTTTAATTGCCGACAAACAAATTTGCAGAGATAGAGAAGGCATTAGCTATAAATGATTACAGGTGATCTTTCAAGGTGTCCAAATAGACTGCAGTTACCAACTCTGTCAGTAAGATGAACTGTGTAGTGTTTCGGTCATCAAAGGTTCAACTAGAAAGACGGACTAAGGACTTCGAGGGGCAATTCAATACGCTTTCAGCTGTTTTCCAGCTACTGGTCGACCCGGATTCCGCCTGAATCAGTGATTAGCATAGGAAGACTAAAACGTGCAGTAGTTGAGATGTCTATAAGAAAATTAAACGAGGGTAGAGAGATCTAATGGGCTGTTATTAGCTAAAGTGATCGGAGAATGACCAAGTGTATAGATATCAGACAGAATCCTTTCACATTTATCTTCTATAGACTTTCTTTTGCAGTGTCACAGATGGAACACATTTTTGTACATCTGAATTAGGTGTAAAGTTATTTCGATGACATATTTTGCGCATTAATTTAATGAAATAACTATTACCCTAACTAAATTACTACTACTACTACTAATAATAATAAAAAATATTAATCAGAATTATCATTTTGTTCATAAAAGTGAGTTTCTGTTGTCTCTCATTCTTAATTTAGGGGAGAATCTTGGCTTTACTGACCTAAGTGATTTTAATTGGCTACAGGATCCTATATAGTCAGTCACCACAAGTTGTTTTTAATAAATTAAGTTATTTTGTCTAATGATGTCAAAAAGTGTCACAAATTACTTACTTAAGTGAATCTTGGAAATTATCTGAAGTTCATCTTCTTGTTGTCATTTCAGATTTGCAATTAGATAAATTGTATTTTGTGCCTTACAGGTCATCAGATTTACTTAAGATGATTATTATGTGGAATGTACATTATACTACTTAAAAGTTTATAAGTATTTCAGGTTTTTCTATCAAGTATTCTAGATTTCCGAATTCGCGTTTATCTGAAAGAAATAAAGTACAACTTTTTTAAAATTCTATTTATTAAGAGAAAAAGAAGAGTGAAATACTTTTTCAACAAACAATAACAGATTATTGAGTTGTAATCGATCTATAGAGTATATGCAGACAACAGCAGTCTGTGATTAATATTGTAACATCAGAAGGCAAGACACGGAAGCCATGGTATATTTTCAAATGATCAAACCGCTGTTTATGTATACATATATATATTCTTTAACCAATCACTGAGCTTGTGATTTTGGTTTACATCAAACGAAATGAAATAGAATGTTCAAATATACATAGTATACTGTTGCTACTTCAGTACTGAACTTGAGAATAACATAACAACTCTAACATCAAATAGAATGTTCAAGTTGACATATCGTATTCTGTTGATAATGCCGTATTGAACTGTGGGAATATTTGAGAATAACATTCAGTTGGAACACATTGTTTGTATCCCGACACCACAATATGACTTCGAATCACTCAGAAGAGACTTCATAAGAAGTTGAATTACTGTTAACAATTATTAACCAGAATAGACACTGATTTCTTGATTTAAACAAAATAATTTCGTAAATTTGGTTCCATTGATAAATTTCGATAGAGAAAGAAAGACCAGATTTGCAGTATAAAACAGTGTCATTCTGTTTCACAGGTTCTCATCAGCTGCAGACTACCTGAAATTACAATGGCTATATAGATGATAATAACATGTTTAAGCGGTAGTAGAGAAGAAATACTATAAAATTGATGCATCCAAAATGTAAGCATTACAATTTTTAGTTTAATTTTTCATCATCACTTTATACACTCCTCCGTCTTTTCTACTTTGATCCAAAAGCGGTGAGGCACAGGTTAAATTTCGGTCGAATGATACTCAGAAGGGGGAGAATTAGGTCGTAAAACAGAAATTTGTCTGCTTATTCCTTACTATTAGACATGTCTACCATTTGTTCGTAATTCACCCACATTTGACGATTTATGTCCGATTGGGACAAGGATAATTTTTTCGTGGGAAAATGAATGCACAAGTAGTACGCGTTAAGCCTTGCAAAACAACTGAAATTTATGATCTAGTGGCACTTTGATCGTGCTATCCTAACCCTAGTTATCATGAAAATTATCTTATTTAACTATATTGTTTCTGCTTCTTATATTGATGTATAAATTCCCGACTGCCTGAACACAATGAAGGTAAGATAGCTGAATTCATCGGCTGGCCATTGAATCGGGTCCCAGTGGCTGAATGGTATACGAGCTTGCCTTGTAACCGGAAGGTCCTGGGTTCGAACCCCCCGTGGCGGGTGCGTACTGCCAATGATTCTCAAACTGGGATGAAACAGCTGTCCAGTACTCCCTGGTTTTAAATGGTTCTCTAACTGATATCAATCCATGATCAACTCGTAAAAAAATATAAATATAAATTCCTTGATATTTATCTTTATGTCAAGTATCTATTTAAATGGTCAAAACAAATTATAACGTCATTCCTTTGGGAGATATAACTTCTTTTCACAATCATTCAAACGTTAATAACTGATTTTCTATGTAACTGTTTTTGCAAACTTCATCTCAGAGACTTATAACGTAAAAATCCAACCAATTCATTATTGAGAAAAGATTATACTTACGAAGTATTAAGCAATTACTTTCTTAGACTGTGAAGTTATTAGAGGGTTACGAGGGTTGGCTGGCGACTGAATGTTACTGCAAATATCACAAGACTGAAAGTTAATATGATTGATTACTTATATGTCTAAAGTGAAACATTAATGTTGTTAAAGAATCCCAAAAGATGAGAAAGCACTTTAGACTGAGCATTTTTCTAATTCTCTCTTAGTTACCGTTTAGATTATATCAGTCAATCAGGAAGAAGGAAAAACATCGCCTTCAGATAATTGAGAACTGATTAATGAGGAAAAGTGAATCATAACACATTTCAGAAAATTATTGATCCTATCTGTAATATGAATGAAATAAACAGACGAGAAGATAGACTTTTTGTTGTTTTTTTTTTCACAGCAAAAATGTCTTCTTTCCTCCTACATTCATATAAATAGCTAAAGTGCAATTAATGAATGGTTCGATGTGATTGGTTTATTCAAACACTAAAAAATAGCACTTAAAAAGTGGGGAATATAAACTATCAGTCACTTTGACATGCCCAACAAAAAGTAACGAAGTCGTCTTTGGAAGTGAAGTTTAAAGAACATTTGGCATATATATATATAAATCCACTGATATTTATGTTTATATCAAGTATCCATTTGAATGGTCAAAACAATTATAACGTCTATACTTTAGGGAGATATAACTTGTACTACTTGTACAGCATATATTTACATATATATACATATAAACGGATTTATGAATAATAACAGTAAAATAAGAAATTAGACTGATATTTCATGTCCGACTGTGGAATCATCCATCTCCAGGGGATAAATAAATTGAGTTTTTGTTGTTTAAGTTTATTTTCGATGAATCGCTTGTTCGATTTTGCTATGTGTTATATTATCTGCCCATTTATTTCTACATCAAACAAGCTTAAAGATAAAGCATACCTACAGACACATGCACACACACAAACAGAAGATATTCTTTTTATATTTATTTATTTCATGGTTTATGTAACAAAACGGACAAGATTATGTCGAGTGATTTATCTTTGGTGTCAAAAATGAAAAAAACAGTAATGGTGATACCAATTAGTTTGTCATATAGCCTAACAATCAATAATCGTCAAGTTGCTTAGTGACTGACCGAAGTGGCAAAACTACTTTGATTATAAGATATTTAGTGAGTCGGTAGTTCAACGGTAGAATCTTCACCAACCAATCATATTGTCCGGGGTTCGATGCCTGTCCGATGCACTCCTAATCTTCGCTTAGCCGGCTGTTAGCCCGGTAAAGAGGGAAGGTTAGGTGTGAGGCTAGCAACCTCACCGCGTAAAAATGCACTACTGCTATTGGAAATGTTTAGCTTGAGCTTGAAGCTGTTTGTTCCACTCTGGACGCAAATGAATAAAAATACAATATTTAAATAGGTAAGTTAAGATGGATTTTGTCAATGAGTCACATAAAGGACTTCTTGATCAGCGTTTATGAGTATGTTCCCGAAGTGTCAACGAGAAATATGATGTACTCCGGACCAAATGATCAATTGTTCTAGTGAACTTCAAAGATTGAAGAAAATCTCTGTTCAGCTTCTTTATCTCCAAGTGGCTTGAATAGTCAACACTCTGAACGTCCTGGTTTCGATCCCTGCTGGTGTAACGGGGGCCAGTACTGATGAAGAGTCCCAAACTAGGACAAAACCGTTTTTCAATACCGCCTGGTTCAAAGCGTCAGTGGTTTCATGTCGACAAAGAGAGGGAAGGTTGCACGTGAGTTTAGCCATAACATCACCACTACTGAGACTTCAAAGCTTGAAGCCTTATGCCACACAGAGAACGCAAAGCATGCGAAAAAACCTGCTGAATATTTTCAATATAGCGTGACAATTATCTAAAAGCCTAGCTGAATTTTTATTCTTATACGTACATACAATATGATGAAACAAATTTCTGTAAGTGAACAAAATTCTTCCTTATCCGTTGAGTGCAAGTCAAGTAGTTAAATTTGATGACAATACTTCAAATAATCGCACTTATGAAATAAATATTGAAGTGAAGTTGTTACAGTATATTATAAAAAAGAGACTCTTCTAACTTAAGGACAATTTAACACGAGATCATTTCAAGTCAGGTGATATTTAGTTATAAGTCAATTGCATCACTTAACATTATTTATTGTTTTGAAACTATGAGATTGAACACTTCATTGAGAAAATGATAGGATTCCTCTATATTCAGTGACCTCATTTTTGATGAGTTATGTATTTGTCCAACTTTATATGATTGCAATAAAGTTATCTGTAGATAACCATAATAATTAAAACAGATTGTTGAATAAAGACTATTCTTTCTGATAACTCTTTTTGATGTTCTGCAGTTATATGTTATTATCGTTATTCTTCCTGTATGCGTGGAGCCAAATATATCGGTCATTCAACTCGTATCGTGTCTAAAAGGGTTCAAGAACTCCATCACGCAGGCTTGCAGAGACGCAGTGGCGGCTCTATAATAATAAGATTTTCGGTACAGGTCATTCCATCTCAACAAATGCCTCCTCTAAAGTAATCTACAAAGTGAAGAACAGCCTGTCAAAGGCAATACGCTTTTGTCTCCTCTGCATTGAAGAAGGTTCAACCATTCAAACAAAGAAACCAGAAATATGGATACGAAAGGAAATTATTCAACCGCTCCTAGTGTTATGGCAACAAACTTGTTGTTTTCTACTGTCTTGAATACCGTTTGTTCGTTTGCCTTTCTGACTCTTTATAACTCTTTATAACTCTTGTATCTCTTTAGAACTCTTGCATAACTCCATATTTTCCTTCGTTTCTATGTGGATACTGACTAAAATTCATTCAATAAAATTACCTGTCTTATTACGCAACTCTAAAACATTTATTTGACTCCTTTTATGCAATGACTAATATTAACATTTATGTCTGTGATAACTCATCACTTATGTTACAACCTGCTTTCATGAGGAAGAGGTAAGTACATAAAAGAGATCGTACAGCTAAAGAAAATGAATTTGCCGGAAAGGGCCTCTTCACTGAACTACGTGCCTTGTTAATTATTATTAGTGTTATTATTATTAAACCTTCCCTGAGTTCTGAGTGCAGCATAGGTGTTAGGTAGCACAACTCCAGTGCACTAGATTCTCGAGCGTCGAGCGTTGTGCTAACAACCCTACCCCGTAAAAAATAATCATATCGCAACTGAAACTTCGAAGTACAGGCAAAAACAGACCTTATTCCCATATGAGCTAAATAACAAGTTTGTGTGATAACGAATCACTTAACCAAAAGAAATAATCAGACCAGTAGGATTCAATTCAAAGTAAATAAATATGTGACAAAACGTCTGTTTTGAAATAAAAGTATAATGGTAACATGTATTATAGTTACAGTACAGCTCATGATGAAATCCTGTAACCAATCAATCAAATCCCTAAAAACCAATATTTGAATATCAAACAGATGCTCACTGGCGACTGGCCCCATTCAGGTAGGTAGTTACCTGGGTTTTAGTGGGAAGTCGTGACCAGTAGGGTGCAGCAAGTCGGGTGTAAAGACAAATATTCACCAAAGACATTGGCTAGCGGTCGCGCTGTTTCGTGAATTGGCAGGAGTTAGAATTCATGGGCCATTAAATCAGGTCCTAATGTCTGAGTGGTCTGCAAGCTCGCTGGCCTTGTAATTAGAAGGTCCCGGGTTCGAAACTCCTGTGGTGGGTGCGTATCGATGAAGATTCCCAAACTAGGACGAAACAGCTGTCCAATACTCTCAGGTTTTCCAATGGTTCTCTAACCGGTATCAGTTCATGATGAAATCCTGTAACCAATTAATGCTTTGTTGGGTAAAATGTACTCTTCGACATTCCTTATTATCTAATTTTTTTGAAATTCTTCAACGACTTGAGTTTCTGTTGTCTGTAGGACCAGATGCCTAATTTTTTTCTCAATCTTATTTGGCTTCTTTATTGTTTTATTCAGTTTGCATGTTATTTACACCTAGAAATGCATCTTTACTTCTTTTTTATGTTTTTAATTTTTTTCCCTATCATTTTGAAAGTTTTTTTGATGTCACAGAATGTGCTATTTGTGCCAGTTTGTGCATTATTTTTGAAGCAGTGGGAGAGTCTGTGTTAACCTGTTATTACTGGAAAACATTATAGATACGAGGTGTAATCTGTTTATATTTGATTCCATATCGACTAGGCGATGTTGAGACCATGTGACCTTTCAAGATTTGGTGAAACTTGTCGTATGAAATTTTCTGTATCGATCCAACGATAGCCAGCTTAAATCTTTGGGTCACTTTACTTCCCACTGGGCACAATGTATTAAACTTGCTTCATTTCACACTACCACTATGTAACTGTGTTTTTAAATCGCTGCTTGTACATATGCCTGTTTCTGAGTAGCTGTCAGTCTACTAGTAACAGCTATGAGTGTTTCCAACTACTGCTACGCATCTTTCGAAGGAAATAAAGGAACAGTATCATCGCAAATTATATACTATCAACCATTATTTCACATAAATATACTGTAAACATTTCACAGTTAAACATGATAAGTCTGTTCTGTATCTAAACCTGTTGTCTAGAGCGGTATGTCTGACGTTACCACATTACATTATTATTACTATTATTAACTGAATGCAAATTTGAAGTTGAGATTCTGGTAATAATTGAGGTCAATAAAGAGTTACACAACAACCTGTCACTAATAAACATCAACAATTCATCAGATGGAAGCAAGATATGAAGAAGTCTTAACATTTGGAATCACTCAGATAGGAACCAGAAGGAATGACTCAGTCAATTCAGTTCATCTGTGGACGAATTTATGCCAGCCTAATATACAGTTTAAAATCAAAGAACATGAGACCCAGCTAGCTCATAGTCTCATCAACGTATATTCAGTAGTACTCATCCATCCTTACGTATCTGACTTTTTTATTATTCCATTGAGTCCTGAGTGAAACATAAGGCTTCAACAGGGAATCTCAAATTCTCCCATTCCTATTTAGCTCACTCCACAATCGCCCATAATCTCTTATCTCCTCCTCGCACTTTCTCCTCCATGTTACCCTCGGACCAATGCCCAAATCATCGTTTCCCATTCAGGTTCCACTCCACGACCCAGCACACGATTTTGCTCAATAGTCTCTTCAGTATTGCGTTCACTCCATCTCCTTATTTTTCGGTATATTTATTAGGCAATAGGTTCTTGGTTGCTTTGTTGCTAGAGTCCCCTAATACTTATTCTTTCTTTTCATTCACATGATCTTCGTTATCGAGCTAAGGCAGCTGTTGGTGAATTTATGCAGGCAGTTGGAACTGCTTTCAGTCATGCATGCACCGAGTCTGTGAACCATAAAGAAGCACTGACTTGAAATTAATGCTGAAGATCCGGATCTTTTTCCTTATGCTGACTGCAGCAGATTTTTACATTGATTTCAGAGAAATAAAGATCAGCTTCGCCTTTCTAATCCCGATTTTGTCCTCCTCATTTGTCCAGCCTGTAGTTGAAACGTTACTGCCTCGATAAGTGAAGGAAGTGACCTCTCTGGAATTCTTGCCTTAGATGTTCATCGATGCTTCTTATTTTTGGTTAAGTATCCTGATTACCTCTGTCTTCTCTAAGCTATCTTTTCGCTACTTTTGCTGCCAACTTGCTGGTTTTCGCCTTCGGATTTGTGTGACATTAGACATAAGTCATGTGTGGAGTTCAGATCTTCCAGCGTCTTAGGGTCACTACGGCGTATGACCATCTTCTCGCTTCCTACGGTCTTTTGCATGATCCATTCTACCCAAATCAGGATTATCTTCGCTGATAATAGGCAGACTCGTCTTGCATCCGTATTTACTTCAGAGGCCTCGCTGAGTTTTCCGCCGTGCATCATTTGACATATAGTATTATCAAACAGCTGTTAAATGAAGTTTATAAAGGTTTGGGTTACTTGCACAAAGCACCTGTCGAAGGTTTATTCAAAGTTGATGAAGTTGAGGTATAGATGTGACTGCCGTTCTATGTTTTGGTCGATGATGAAGCGTTGCGTTGCCATTTTACCCCCAAAAGGTTTGCTTCTCCTGAATCCAGCTTGTTCCAGCGGGATTTTTGCGCCCAGAGCGTCTTTTAGTCCCTCCATAGCGACGCCACTTAATATTTTGCTTGACGTGGTGGGGATCATGATTCCATGTCAAGTTTTGCAACGGCTTCAGTCTCTCTTCTGTGGTATTTTGGCTAGGCAGCCTTTCTTCCAGTCAGTAGGTACTTTTCCTTCCTTCTAAACTTTCTGCAGTATTAGTGTGAGAATCTGCATTTACATTGCTTCCGGAGGAACCTGTTCTGCTGCCTCCGCAGTTTTTAGCGACTTGATGGAATTCAAGACTTCCTTTTAATTGAGTCGTGGAAAATATCCATCGGCACATAAGAAAGAAAAGAAAATGAAGCTAAAAACACGGAGCTGAGCTCTTTTGTTCTTTTCTCTCTGAATTGGATTTTTGTTGGAAGACTGGTCCTTACTGGTAGTACTGTGACTGCTAGTGGTATTTCTGGAGGAGTTGTAGGTGGTGGTTTGTTAAAAAGCTATTCGAAGTAATCAGCTCGTTGCTTCCTTTGTTGGTTTCATCTACGTTGATACCTTACCGAATAAGGACCTAGTTATCTGATGTAATGTTCTGAGGTCTCTTTTGCCTGTGGTATGTTCTGCTTCAGTTGCCAATGTATCGTAGAATTGTTTTTGGTCTTTTCTAGCGCTCTTCTTCACTTCTTTATTCAGTGTGTTATATCGTAGATTTAGGTTCCCCTTCTGTTGTCTGTCTTTCCATTGGTTCTCTTTTTGTTTCACCATCCCTCTCTCCTGTACTAGCTTCCAGGTGTTCGTGAAATGTTCCTTTTTTCATGTGTATTTTTTCTTCATAAGAGAGCTTTAGTTGTGTTCTTCAACATTATTTTAAAGAGTTCCAGTGTTCTTCCACACAGGTTTCTTCGGTGATGTTACTTGGTGTCTCCAACTTAGTTCTGATAACTGCAGTGAAAGTATCGTTTGTAGCCTCACCCTTCAGTTTCTGACTGTCCAACTTGAATTTTGGTTTATTTTTAGACACTCTCAAGTCTATCAACTTGATCTTGAAGGTTCCTTACACTAGATAATGCTCTCATCCCACATCTGCACTTCTCCATTTTGTGTCCAGAGTGTTGCGTCTTCACTTTCTTGAGATTTAGTTAAAGTCTCTCTGATTTTTATTGTGCATATCGAGTGAAACATATGTCGTCCTGTGTATATCCTTATGCTTGTACTAGCTGCCTCTTATCAATAAATCATTGAAGGTTCAGAAGTCCGCAAAGTGTTCTTCATTCCCATTCATTTTGCCGAGAGCTTCTTGGCTCATGATTAATTCTGTCCCTGTTTCTTCTCTCAGTTGAGCATTCACGTCACCTACTAGGATTTCGATGTTACCATTTAATCCGAGTATTGTCCATTACTATTTACAGTTGTCTGCAAAAGTATTCCTTCTTCTTTTGACCTCCGCTTTTTGTAGCACTATGCTTAGCATTGCATAATCGTACCGTTCCTAACTTTTTTCGTCCTGAGGACGACTTGTTCCCACTGCGTAAGAGTCTTAGACGATGTTGAGGACATTATAACAGCCACTCATTCAGTGTGCAGGCAGTTGTCATCCACATGACAGAAGTACATTATTGACTCTTCAGTTAGCAATTTGGAGAGTTTACTTCTACTTCACTTGCTGTTACAGATTCCTAGTGTAACAACAGAAGACAAGACATGGAAGCTAAAATGTATTTAATTAATCATACCGCTGTTTATATATCTACAGTTTATATTCGTTGACCAATCACTGAGCGTGTGATTTCGGTTTACATCAAACGACATGATATACAATGTTCAAATATACATAGTATTTTGTTGTTAGTGCAGTATATAACCGTGGGAAAAGTATTCTGTCTCTAACATCAGGCAGAATGTTCAAATATACATGTTGTATTCTATTGCTATTGTCGACTTGGACTGTGGGAATATGTGAGAATCATATTCCCTTGGCACACATTGTCTGTATTACACTACCACACTAGGACTTCTTTATCGTATTTGCTCATTTCTTTTGCATCCCGAGAAGGCTCGTCACCTACAAACATGATGTAAAAGTTCCATGTACCCATGCTTACTTTTGCTCCCATCAAGAGAAAAAAATAGCTGACTGGCTTCCTGAAGGCTTTCACCAGCCTATGGCACTCTGTCTCCCCGATTCCAGTGAATAATAAGTCTTTTTAAATATTTTTCCTGTGCTTTGTCTGTTCTGTAGCGAATGAAATTATTACTTTGGATAGGGTAAGCAAATCCTATCCCCTCTTTTTGTAGAATTAGGATCGACCATAGTAAATTAGGTGAGGTAAACAGTTAAAGCTGATATTTTGTATGAACTAGCCACTAAATAATATCCAATATAGCTATTTAGTCGTCAGCATTAATCACAACCTGTCAATCATATATCATAAGTTGACAGGCATGACAATGCTGAACATTTTATTGTACTTGAGTTTGTTGCTAGATATTTAGGATTAGCTGACATAAAGACCTGTTTGATTTCGATCTAATTTTAGGATTTCATGATCAAAACTTTGCACACTTTAGTCGTAAAGTCTAGGACTACTCATGTCTGAAATTAATTTTAGTTATGAAAGTGGTTTACAATTCAAAGAATATAGGTATCCCACTCATTTTTAAGGCAGTGAAATATTGTCACTATTAAAACCTTCTCCCATTTGTAATAAATTTGCATCTTTAAACTATAATTTTAGCTGGTACTTAACTTCTGCTAAAATTATCCATAAGGCATAAATGTTCATTAAAGATAATGATGAATACTTAATTAATTATGCATAAGACGAACAATGATTTCTCCAAAAATCAGAAAGTAATCTATTCAGTGGCTTTATATTCATACTATACATTTATATTCTAATTTGATGAAAAACTATCACTTAACTACACTTAAATTACTTAGTTCATATAAATATGATAAAATTGAGTATCAAGTATAAAGCGTTGAGGTGGTGTGAATACAAAAAAAAACGATTATTGAGTTAATTAGATATTCATTTATAGCTAATCGTTTAACTACAGATAGGTGGGAGAAAACGAGTATGGATAAATTTAGCTCTTTAAATGTCTTCTAGTGGATGATTGTAGTCCTGTGTTCATCATAGACCAAATGAATAGTCTGCTGTCTGGCAGAATTTTTTATAGAAGGATCCACTTATAATGTCTGATTTAACACGTGATATGATGAATATACGCAAAGGAGAATACAGACTAGGAGCTGCTTTGAAGATAATGTTTAATCAGACAATGACGTGTGTATCTTAGAATTGCGCTATTGAAATAACATTGATACTTGACGCATTTAAACAAATGACTCTAGAATACTCTTATTTCAGTTACGTCGAATCTGAAACACATAATAAGTGTCTTCTTTAGTTTCTGTCAATAAACTTTAAATTACAGTCATTATTTTAGAGTGTTATTTGAAAGATTTTGAGTTTTGCGTCAATCATATCTTTAGATAACTCATTCTTACCTTTGAAACATAAAAAATAGATAAGACTTCTTATCATAATTAGGTTTATTGAATTACTAAAGATTTTGAATTATCCAGTGAAGAAACAGCTTTTATCAAATGAATATTTGCAACAAACGGGTGTTTTTGTCACAGGAGCATCGTATGCAACATGTGAAATATGGAATTCAACCTCTCTTCAGTATAGGAGCTTATGAACAGGTGATGGTCGTCGGGATCCTACGTAGTGAATGCGTCATTTGTACATCTACCAGGTAAATAAAGGCCTGATACATAGACAATTATTTATTTTGTCTCATTTGATTGTAATTCACGACATTGAATCTAAATTACAGATTAATTAGTTCCTTGACAGTCAGGTGTTTATATTATTAGATTAAAAGTACATAAGTAAACAACGCACAAAGTGTACTTGCAAACAAAGGGGAAACATTCAGAGGTGTCATTTATTCACCAGTCACCCTAATCTCTTTGCTACAACACATGAAGTAAAGTATTTTCGGTAAGCTATACTTTCAGTGAAGTGATCTGATTCACTAAAGTTCTGCTATCCATTATTTTCGGTTAGGACCCTCACCGACCATGCACATGGTCCGGGGTTCGATCCTCTGCCGATGCACACCTAAAATCAATGGTCGGCCTGCCAAATTCGGACTACCGATATCACATGCTGAAAATTCCATACTTGTACCAAAAATACGGTGTGGAATCAAGCTATGATAAAAAAAACTAATCAAGTTTCAGCATTTTTACACATCTTTGATAAACGATTTAGAAGTGTCACGTTGTAATAATCCCATCTGAGGTAAATAAGAATATTCTCATAAAAGTATATACTATTGATGGATTGAGATGAGTAGTTGTAACCACCTCACATCAACCAGTGGTGTAAATACGAATACTCATCTTAGTTTACCTAATACCTTCAGTTATTGTACTTCTGGTTTCCAGAAGTTAAGAAATTAATTGCCTCCTATAAAATACTTAATCGTTTACAGACATAATAATCAAGGTTTAAGACAAGTTTTTTTTATCTCGTTTGACCACGGGTTGATATCAGTTAGAGAAGCATTAAAAACTGGTCAGTGCTGGACAGCTGTTTCGTCCTAGTCTTGAACTCATCTGCGGTACTCACTCACCACCAGAGTTCAAACCCAAGACCTTCTATTTACAAGGCAAGCTCGTATAACACTCAGCCACTGGGAGCCGATTCAATGACCCATGAATTCCAACTTCTACAAGTTCATGATTTTAGAGCGACCACCAACCAATGTCATCGGCGGGAGATCCATCCTCACTCCCTACTGGATGTCCCGCACTGGTCACGACTATTGTTGACTTAAACTGTTCACAGTTCACTACTGGCTGATAACATTGCGAAATGCAAATCTCTGCCTACCCTATTACCGTATGATAAAAATAAGCAGAATTTCTATCTTTAGAATAAGATTTACACGAGTAGATAAATACATAATTTTGTCAGGTGAGTTGAGAAAGTTTCTTCCAGGAAATCTGATCATTCTAATTCTTATATCATTTTGAATACTTCGTGATTATCTCAAACAAATAAGCTAAAAATAAAGTGAACAAGTTGTATGATACTTACATTATTTATACTCAATGTGCTGTGTTTCAGTGTTTCAACCTAATCATAAATATGATACCGACATAGTGCTTTTTGTTAGAATCTATATTTGATTGGATATTAGTAACTAGTGTAATGTGTCCAGTCCTATCTTCGGTGAAGACTGAGTTCTATCAGTCAGATTTGCAATGTGACCGCCATGCTAGGTAGCGCGCCATCACGGTGCACATTGATTTTGATGATATTAGATTGTTGGAGGCAATCGGCAGGAAGCCTTGGATCTAATATCAGCACATCAATGTGCACCATGATGGCGAGCGACTTAGCATGGTGGCCACATTGCAAACCTGAATGACAGAATTGAGTCTGCACCGAAGATAGGACTAGCCACATCACACTAGTCACTGACTAGTGTCCAATCTAAAATATCCAATACAGTCTTACAGGAGGTCAGCTGTGAGCGTGAATAGCTCAGTGGTAACGTCTCTGACTGCAACACTGGGTGACATGGGTGCGAATCTCAGAAGGGACACGAGCTCCTTCGAGGTTGCAGGTACGCCTTGCTGATGAGTGCCAGCTAGCACGAAAACTAGGTTGAAGGCTTCCTGCTGATTGCTTCCAACCATCTAATATCATCAGAATCTGTCTTTCATCAGTGAAACAAATTTTCCGGTCGCTTCAGCTTTTCCTTTAAAAAATATGATATATATTCAGAAGTGTTTGTATATAGTTCACTTATGATTCGTTAATTACACCAGAATGTATGATTCTATTATCCACCTAAACAGTTACAAAGTATTTACCATTTTAATAATTGGTGTGACATTTAAAAGGAATTTTTAATGGAAATTAGGAAGGTGGTTAGAGAAAAAAAACAATCAAATAAAAAGCAAATTTATCAACATTATTGATAGTACAAGTTACGCCTGAAGTGTTTTAAATCAACCTGCTTTCATTATCATTATTATTAGTCAGCGGGTTATAAGTTCACTAGAATTTAGTATAGTTAGTGAATATCACTGTCTTCCTCATTTTCACTTTTTACCAGACAAAGCAAAATGAAATGTAATGTGACAAAAGTACATCAAAATTTGAAATAATCAAATAATTCCCTCCATCAAAGACAAATTTCAAAAGTACAGATACTAAATTATTTTTCTGTCTTAAACTTAACACATTATGGTTAACTCACAGAACTAGGGACTAATAATCGATCCCTGTACCTACGATTAAAGGACGAAATTCTGTGGACTCTACTTCAAACCGTATCTACAAGTTCACCTGCAGCTCCGGTGACACCTATATAGGTAGAACCAACAGAATGTTCCAATGTCGTCGGAAAGAACATGTTCCAAAATGGCTACTAAATCATATTGAAAATCCCAACGCGATTAATCTGAATAGAAATCCAGCATCATCCATTGCAAAACACTTAATAATGTCAGGTCACAAAATTAATAAATATTAATGACTGTTTCACGATTAAATTCACATAACTCTAATTCAAGGTTATTGAAGGTGATGGAAGCACTTTGGATTAATCACATATAGCCTAAACGGTGTGTACAAATGACAATAGACTTCAATCTTCGCCTACCATGGACAACATGACCTTTTAAATATGATTGGTCATTGGTATGTACTTTTGTCTTTATTTAACTGAGTAATTGTCATGAGCTTTATTTTATTATTGTTAACCATGTTAGTTGTAAAGCGGTTGTAAAGAAACTACGAAATGATATCATCTCGCGAAATTTGTCTTCTAAATGCCTTATTCAAATTTATCAAAGGGACTCATTGTTTTAATAAGAGGATTAGTTGACATAATCAGGAATAAGTTAAATATGAATTTTCAATCCTTGTACCCCTGTCTTTCGCCAAGTCATTATTACAAACAATGAATACAGGAGACTATTCTTCTTACAAATAGTGACTCACTATCTTTTATTGACAATTTGAAGTTATCAGAAGATTCATGAAAAGTATCCACCCAGACATGAAATAAACATGACCTACTTAATGTCCTACAAGTTCCTAATAGCTGCTTTCCAGCCATCAAAATATGCAGATGAACCAAAAACTGCGTAGACAGTCTTTTTTATGGACATTCAACTGACAAAGAAGACTGATGAGAGATTGTACTGACTACGTGGAACAACCAGTTGGGTACACATAAATCGCAAGCGAAACCTGACAATATCTCATGCGACGAGGATCCGAGGAATCAGCATCCCTTAGTCAGTAGATGAAGAGATCAATCTAATTGAAAATGGCTACCACACACGCTTCACAGATAAATACAAAAAGTAGATTGAAAATCCCCATTGAGTCATATGAAAAGAGAAGACATTCAGCGAAGAGACTCTTTTCGGCGAATTCATTCACATAGCTGTACAATCGCATTTATATATAAATATTTGTGTGTGTGTGTGTACATGAGGTTTGTCAAGTTTAGATAATTGATTAGTTAATACAAGAATGATGTAGTATAGAGACAAAGTTAATCAGACAGCAACTAAAGTAAGACTGAGTTAAAAAACTAGATGACGTAATATAATTGGCTAAAATGTTACAACTTAGGTCAGGATAGCAAGAGAGGTAATTACAGGTAGAGATTAAATAGAAGTGAAATTGAGTGAATAAGTTGGATGACGTAACCAATAAAGAACGCCCTGGCATCATCTATTTTAAGCACGCCTGTTGAACTTTACATCGGCCTTTATTTATCTATTCATTCATATTTCTAATCAGGAGAGACATTTATATTGTAACAACAGAAGACAAAGGCCAGGCAACAGATCATTTATTAAGGAAAATCAACACATATTTATAGACTTTAATGTACATTATTATAGATTATTGTTAGTAGAAAATACAGTCTTTTGATTGGTTGTTTCTCACAGAAAGTTAACCTTGCATCTCTTTGTGGCTGTGTCAGATCATCCATATGCTAACTGTATCCGCCTACGCATAGCCTTTGTTCTCATTTTCTCACCACCAATATTGGGGACATAAACATTGACGTCAATTACTGTCTACCAACTTAGGCTAGCAGCCAGCTCTCACCACAGTATCACTTATCGAGAATTCATGTAATTTCACTGCACATTAAAGCTTGCGCTGAAGATATTTTCTAGGAGGGGAATGAAAGCTTCGCAAATAAATCAACCAGTTCAGAGAACGCAACGAAATCTTTATTATGTGTCTAATCAGTTTGTTACTCATGTACTTAAATGGAGTTGAAAAGAATATGTGAGTATCTTGATATGATAATGAGGAATAAATTGTGCTTGAAATGTCATCCATAATTAATAATTTATAATAATGTGAAACTTTATCGAATAAATTTACTATGTAATGGAATAAGACTCTACCCCAGTGTCCAAGTTCTATTCTTATATCAAGTACTCTTATGGTTAAATCATTGTATTCATTTCTAGCATCATGCAGAATATTATACAGATCTAATAGAATGTATACTCATTAGAAGCTGAGTTTCATGTAGATATAATGGAGAAGATTTGTAGCTCAGGTGGACGATTTTGGTGTAGTTGCGTTCTCTGAGCTGGATGGTTTATTTGTCAGGCTTTCATTGCCTTACTCGGCAACATCTTCAGCACATACTTCAATTTGCAGTGAGCTTTTAGATTTCTCCACTTTCAAGGTCACTGAGAGAGATGACTTATAAACTCATGGAAAAATCTAAAAGCTAACTTCAAATTGAAGTATGCTCTGAATATGTTGCCTTGTGGGGCAACGAGTGTTATGTGTTATGTTCCTTTAGTGTTCTACGATTTCTTATGACTAATTTTTCAATGAGACCATTAAACTATAAGACTTGAGGATTTTGCTTTTAATCTACTAGTGCTACTGTAAATGTGTTGAGTGAAGCAGGTTTGTAGACGTGTTGGTCAGCAGAGTATTCCTTATTCTCTGTTGTATCTTCAAAGAGTTACAAATTACGTAACCTAGAGTAGAACGTATATATATGTGTATAAACAGTTCTAGTTAGCTATCTTATCTCTTATATTAATCAAAGAGCTTTTAGTGTAGTATCTTTACAATGTATTTTTTTCCTTCATGTTCCCAGTGGAACATACGGCTTCATGCCAGTGGCTTGAAGATTCTGTAGCTGTTATTATTTTAACAGGATGGGGTTGCTAGCCACATGCCCAACCTTTCCTCATTACCAGCGCTATTTCTGGCATAGCGAGGTTTTGGAGTGAGTCGGCCGGGGATCGAACCCCGGCCCATGTGCATGGTCGGCGAGCGTCCTAACCGCTGTGCCACCGACGCACAATGCATTGTCATTATCTAAAATTTACGACATTTATCGCCTATCAGTGAGTTTCTTCTAAAGGTACATTTCATCACCAACGGAAGTAGAATAAAGGAACTGTGTAAACAAAAAATGCACTAAACAGCTATTATGGTCTGCTTACGAACTTGGAATCCATTAAATCTACTAATTTCTTGCAAACTAGTTTGAATAAATTAACTGCTCATAAAAAATATTTATTTCAGTTTCACTGGTATTTATTTGGAAAATTAGAAAATGAATTAAGTTCGATGGATTAATTGAGCACTTTCATTACCTGTTTATTCATAATAGAATAGTTGGAGTGTAAATTTGATAGAAGCTTTCTTAAGAGACAGGAATGTAAGTATACACCTAACTGTTGAATACTCCTCACTTTGGTCAGGCATTCGGAGCATCTCCTTTCGCCAGACTGTACGGTTGAAGAGGAGAGACTTGGTAAAGGAATGCTTATTTGCCATGTGGTATCTCTATGTAACCAAATTATATACACCTTATTTTCAAATCACCACTTGCGCTACTTCTGGCCTTCATATTGCGCGTGTTTATTTGTGTTCTTTTCACATCTCCCATATTATCTCCGCAGCGCTGTATAATTTGCTTTCTCTGACATCAAATCTTTCTCCCTGCCATTTGATGCTTTTATTCCGACGAATATCTGTTTATCTATACATACTACTGATAAATCAAATCAGTAGCTCAACCACAAGATGATGTCTGTAAAGTTATTTACAGAGCTTTGTAATATTTTCTTCAGTAATACATTTATGACAGTTTGGCATTTCAAACCTGACCACGAATATTTCTTAAAAAACAAGTAGGATTTATATAGACTCACTTTATCAACTCTAGCATACTTCCATAATAAATGTCTTCATATCATCATGACTATATACTAAATTGGTTTTTATTTTTTATGCAGATTCCAGTCTAAGACTTTGTACTTTTCTAAACACTGAAATGTCACGCATTAATTCATATAGACGTCATTCCCTCTAATCTTCTAGAATTTCAGAGAAATACGTCATATCAATAAAATTCGGCAATATATACTCATTGTAATATATATAAACTCAGTAATAGTACCAGTTCAAAATATGCAGAAGGTTTGGTAAGCTATAGAACTAAGTTATCACTTCCATAGAAACCGGAATCATATATTTTTTACTCCTGAAATATACCTCTGATCTAATCGTGGTCAATTTGACAATGTCCATATACTACCTCTTTGAAAGTCACCTCTGTCTGGGAACAAACCAACCAAGATCCGACTGATCAGCAAATATGTAGGAGAAAGTGGAGATAGATTAGGCATACGTTGAGCAGGCCGTCAAATGAAACTGCACACCAGGCTATAGCTCGAGGGAATCCCGAGTAGGAAACGAGGAGTGGGTCGTCAGTACGAAGGTGACATGGAGGAGATGAGAGATTATGGTCGGTCGTGGGGCTAGCCAGCCTAAGAAGACAGCAGAGAATATAACGAAGTGGAGATGGGCTACTGAAGCCCTATGTCCCACTCGGAACCCAAGGAAATAATAATAATAACGTACTACCTCTAGTTTTCTAGGACCTTGAAATAAAATGTAGGTTTGACTGTGACTGAGAAATAATCATTTCTTCCCACTAAAGTGTTTCTGTATTTTTTTCGTTAACTTGCCTACAGCTATTTATTGACTGAAGAAGGAATATATAGGAGTAAAAGTAATCTGTATAGGTTAATGAGTGGAAAGTGGATAATTACCAAATGAAGCATGATAAAAGAAACAATACAGGTATACTCTTTGAATAAGGAAAAGGAAAAAGTACTGGCTTCAACATAGCTTTAATCGTTTGAATCCATGCATTTCATTCCTTCTCATTACTTTCATCAATACACAATCATCTTCTTATCCACTGAACTGTATAAATTGATTTTGTTAGTATTTACCCTGCAGTGTTTTAGACTATATGTGATGTAATGCGTTAATGTGGTTGATTTTTATGCCACAAAAACTTTTTTCTTACCCACATAAAGTGAATATCTGACTGACAAAGAGCGCCTTAATCTGCTGAATAAACTTATTTCAATAAATCAAAAAAGTTAACCTGCCTATTGCTACTGTTTCTAATAGTTCTCCCGTGTCAGTAAGGTGGGCTAGCCAGTAACGGAACTAAAGGCAACTGATAACAAATGGCAGGAAATTAGCATCATATTGAAAAAAAATAAGCTATCTGAAAGATATTTGTGGATAACTGAGTGTTTTCACTGGACGATTAGCTTTTCTATTGTTTTGACTTTTCAGTAATAGAAGGAGGAATTGTAGATAATTGGATCTAATATCTGTGCACATCAACTTATGTGACCGTAATTATGTTCCAGTGCTATTGAACTAGTCGTTTGTATGTGAATTCGGGGAGATATCCATAAAACTGGGTATGGTCACATTCACCTATAGACAGACTCTGCAACATAGATAAATTTACTTGTATTTTTGATTGCACACTAGTCAGTAACTAGTGTAATGCGTCTAGTCCTATCTTCGGTGCAGACTGAATTCTATCAGTCATGTTTGCAATGTGGCCACCATGCTAGGTGGTTCGCCATTACGGTACAATGTGAATTGTTCGTATTAGATGGTTGGAGGTAATCGGCAGGAAGCCTTGGACTGCAGCACTGGGTGATGCGGGTTCGAATCTTAGAAGGGACATCAGTTCCTTCAAGGTTGCAGATACGCCTTGCTGATGAGTGCCAACTAGCACGAAACCTAGGTCCAAGGCTTCCTGTGGCCGATTGCCTCCAACCATCTAATACCAACAAATTTACTTGTGTCCAACACTTTCCACATTTCTTATCCTGAAGACAGTATTTGACTTCTTTTTTGTGCAGTTTTAAAGTAAAGAGAATAAAGTGTTTGGACACGCCGACGAATTTACTTATTTGGAAGTTGCATCAACTTTAACGGGCTGATTAAGGACGAAGTTTCAGTATGGATACAAAAGGCCTGTATGAGATTTGCGAAACTATGTCATCTTAGTCGTAGACGTATTCTCTAGCTGTCGGTGGATGGTGCTGTGTACTGGGCAGCAGTGCTCTCTGTCCATCTTTACGACTATGATACGTGTCTAGTGAAACTGAAAGATATGCAATGACTAGCTGTCTTTGACTTTAAGTATTCGCTTCGTGTTTAGTGGTTGAATATTATGAGTAATATAAAGGTTAGGCTGGCGACTGTTGGTAAACTGGCTCAAAACCCTTCTCAGTAGCGCAGATGTATTCACGCCTTGTAATCTACCACGTCAATTAATTCTTCGTGTCTTTCCATGGTACTATTCCTTCTCCATACGTTTCTACTCATTGTAGTTTCGTTGTATCTCTTTTTTTCCTGAACTTTTTTATGGTACATAGAGCGTGACAGCTTAAACTACTGCGCTTCTGTGCAAAGTTCTGCACTAAAGCTCATTTAGTCGGTCGGTCTTTAGCTGGAGTTCCTCACCTTAAAAGAAAGAAATTCTATGGGTGTGTACTTTTGGCTTCAACTGATGCTGGTCAGACGACATTATATTAACAGCTTTTGCGCTTTGTATGGCTTTCTAAATCAAAACAGCTAGTAGATTGAAGTTATTATAGAATACAAAAACTGTCAATGCAATTAACTGAATGCCAATGATTCCAAAAATCTTACTGATTGTTAAGTGCAACTCCATAGCCAGGTTCGAGCCTCGGTAGGAATATCATCACTCACTGAGAAATGCAGGTACATCCAGTGACGAGTCCCAAACAGGACGAAGTGCGCATCCCGGATTCCACTGCTAATCACCATCCACCAATTAAATACTAATTAAATGCCCAGATGTCGTCGAAGCATCTGCCCAAGAAGCCGATATGTCAACCTGAGACCGAGCACTTCGGTCCAATCAATCGACGGGAAAATCTAAAATTAAATTAAATTAATATGACCCGTTGCACAAGAGGTGGCTCTCGTGGCCCAAGTGGTCTAGTGGATAACGCTTTGGCGTTTGAAACTATGGGCACTGGGTTCGAGCCCCGGTGGGAACATCATCACTCACTGGGGAATGCAGGTACATCCAGATGACGAGTCTGAAATAGGACGAAATGTGAATCATAGATTCTACTACTAGTCACCATCCACCAACTAAATTCAAGGTTTATTATACTTAATAATATTTTCGAACCCTAGTTTTTATCATATCTCATTTTCTCATTTCTTATCTATCATTGATCATGATCAGTAAATATTTGACCTATATTGATAAACTTCTGATCCTCTATGCTCTGTTGCCATTTATATAAATATGTATGACAAGCGCATGGGTGTGTGTGTGTGATCAGATTGTTCAAAATGTGTTTCACACATACATTACACCTTTCGGATAAATCACGTCTTCTTACTGTTTTCTTTTTGTCGAAATTATCATTATGACGTAAAACTTTATTTAACATTTGATAAAGCGGTGTGCATAAATTCATGTTATGTTCAAACCAGCTAACTTTATAGAACAGGTTACCCAGTCGATTGAATGCATATGATTATAAGTGAACTAGTATTCGGACATAGCATATATATATGTGCTTGATGAATGCTTTGAATGAATAACTACTAGCGTTGATGATATTTTAATAATTAGTTTTAAAAAAATCCTTTTCCCGTGGAAAAATGTTATACAGGTTAATTAGCAAAACATAATTATTCGACCACTTATAGAAAAGTACACTAGTAAGTTTTACTATTCAGTTCATTACTCAATCTTCATTCGATCTAATTCAGTTTATGTGTAAATACATTGCTTGAACTTTAGGACAGAATACTTACTGTTCTACAGAATCAAGGATCAATATCTAGCAGATAGGCGGTTTTGTTTCCATTCCTTTGCCTTCTACGGGGTGGGGTTGCTATCCTAACTGCACGAGGCTTAGTAGCGCATCAACTAGGAATCAAACCCTGGGCCATGTGCATGACTGGTGATCATTCTACGACTGAACCACCAGCGCAAGTGGATGGGGAAATATACAAAGATATTAGCAGTGATTTCAATGGTAACACATAACCACTTACCTAAGTTTACGATAAAGATGAAAACATATGTTGCATTTGGATTTAGAATCCCTGTTTACGAACGTTCCACCGACAGAAACCATACGCTTTATTTGCAAATATGTTGAAGACAACAAGTTGAATATAGGGATACGCACCACAGATTTGAAAGAACTACTTTTGAGGTGCACATTGAATGTACAATTTACCTTCAATGAAACAATGTACAGACAGAAGGATGGATGGTATTGCAATGGGTTCTCACTTGTGTCCTCTTCTTGCAGATTATTTTATAGCCAGCCTAGAAAATGGCCAACTGAAGTCAACAATTAAAAGTTTTTAAACGTATAAAAGGCATGTAAACGACACCTCTATTATTTATAATAGTGATTATAATTTGAATAATGCATTAAATGGATTTAATGGTTGCCATCCAGCGATAAAATTCACACTGGAAATGGAGGACAAGTCCAGTATTCATTTCCTCGATGTGAACTTATCAAGGTGGACTAATGGAACTCTGAAGAGATAGATTTATAGAAAGCTGTCATGGAATGGTCAGTTGACAAATTTATACAGCTGGGCATCCATTGGTCGAAAACGAAACCTGATCTGGTATCTTGCCACTCGTATATGTGGTGCTGATACTTTAGAGGAAGAGTTGAACATTTTAGAAAACATCCTGATAGAAAATGGATTTCCGTCACGTTTTATAGACAGGAATATATAGCCAAATCCTATGAAATGTGATGTGTCATCCGTGCCCAAGAAAATACCGTATATGAACTTGGAATTCAAAGGTGACTTAGCTTCTGATACCATTAAAAGAACAATTTCACAACACCTGTAAAGGGCATTCTCTGCTGCATCATTTACAATAGCCTTTTCCAGTCGACCATTACTGTTCAATAACCTGAAAGAAAAGATCCCGTAGTTGGCCAACTCTATGTGTTTTTATCAATTCACTTGCTCGTGTGGAGCTGGGTACATCGGTCGCTCGACTCGACTTTTGTCCCACGTGGCTACGAAGAAGTGAAAGTGGAGCAATAAGAAGCGCGATCATTGAATATCTGTTTGATAATGATCCACCTTTCTCTACAGCCTCCGCCTTTAAAGCCATCTACATGGCGGAAATTAATTTGCTCAAATCACTATGTATTTTCTTATTACTCATAAACTAATGTAATCTTTATGTGTACAATTACAAAATAACTTCCAGGTGAAGCGTCTTTTTTGAAAAAAAGCCGTCCATTAGCTTTCATTTGTTAAACTTGCGAATGTATATTCCTCTGGGATTCATTTCTTACATCGTAGCGTATAATACAATACATAGCCGCTTAATTCTTTACAGTGCTATCACAATGAAGTACATTCGAAACCTTATTCTTTGAATTCCTTGAATAATTTCAACAAATGAGAAAGGAATATATTTGAAAGATGAAACGAAATTATCTTTCATTTCACAGCTTCTCTCCAGATAAGAATAGGCTAAAAATCGTATTATCATTATTATCAATGTAAACATATATAGGTTACTTCAAAAATTACATAGAATCAAAGGGCGTTCAATGATTCTTAACAGTAGTAATGAAAAAAGACCTATGAATACAAAATAGTTATTGATTGTACAACCAGAGTATATTTATACAAAATATAATGGAATATTCCAGATGACAGAGAGTAGGAGTGAAAAGATACAGTGAGTAAAATGGAATTTAATGTGTAGACAAACCATTAACTGAATTGGAAGATTAATTATTGGTTTAGATCAGAGAGTGAAAATATGTGGTCTTGTTTAGTTGTGATCTCAGTTGCGTTAGTTCAAAATGGTTCATCAATATATGAGCATGAAAATGATCCAAAGGCGGACCCATATTCATCAGCTGACCTACTTAGTTGTTGGTTTAAATGGTAATTTAGCTTCAACTTACTACGTGTTTTCACTCCCTTTCTTTAATCTCAAAGATGCCATCAAATTACATATAAATAAACTCTAGTTGAACAATTCATATCATATCTTCATACATTTGCTCTCGTTTATGAGTTTGAATAAAGCAAGAACAACAGTTTGTGCAGAATAAAGTGGCACCATCATTTATTTCGTTAGCTTCTCATCACCTGCTTACAGGCCAAGGACGTTGTTAAGTTGATGTACAGAAACAATTTTAACTTACTTACAGAAAGAGTTCATTTTTAACCCAAAAATCAGTGTATAAATTGAATGGTTATAATAATAATAAACAGTTTATCCCAAATAATAATAATGATACATGATGGAAACTTTAGGCGTTACATAATCAAATGAAAGAGAGGATGAATGATTGGCAACGAAAGATCGATAATCGCTTCTTTCTGAACGCATAAATCGGGTTTCAAGTGCCTGATAAAGGTTGCTTAGGCAAACCTAAGGAGAATTGAACTCTTTTGCCTATTGATTATTTTGAACGATCTTGTAACATCCACCTCATGACCCGGGTTAAGGAGATGCCTGATAATGGCACTATTGTCAGTGTTTGTTTACTTGAGACGTAGGTGTTTTGGTACATGTCCTTCCAATATAAGTGCTCCCAGCGATACATGTAAATTTGTATACACAGTTAGAGTTAACATGATAAGTATATCTGTCGACTTTTGAGAGCACCAAGGAGCAAGTTGTTCGATAGAGGGGAACCAACTGAGCTACTGGATAGGTTCTGGCTAGTGACATATTCAATCTTCTATTGATTATTCCTACAATATTATCACCTTTAAAATCAAGTGGAATATAGACAGACTTCTTTCTCAGTGCAATTTGTTTGGCATCAGAGCCTCCATATCTTCCGTACTTGTTAGATTAACCTCTGAAGACTACCATATTCCAGGTATTGCATGTCAATGTTAAGGAAATCGAACTTTCCATCATTTTCAATGTTCCATAGCAAATTGAATATTTGTGTGTATCTTGTTGAATAGTCCGAGTAGGTAGGAAGAAAGACTTTCATTGTTGCACACTACGAATGTGTCATCTACACATCAGCAAAAGAAGTTGTTTCGTTGATAGCGTGCTTCAATTTTGTTCTCTCAAGGCTGGACATGAAGATATCTTCTAAAACAGGACTAAGTAGACTGCCCATAGCCATACCATCTATTTGAAGTTAAAGAAAGTTGCCAAACTGTTATTGTACATCCATCACAACGTTAGGAATCAATAAACACTCTTGATTCAAAGTGATTTTCGAAGTAAGCTATATATTTACATTTATAATAATAACGTAATTTTTAGGCTGTTGGTTGTTGAAGACAACCCGTGAAGTAAAACGTGGGTTCTTTTTATTTCAAAAATGTAGACAGCAGTTCTGTGCGTGCTGTTGGTGGTATTTGTGGACGATGGTGATTGCGGGTGATGGTCAATTCAAGAGTCCTCTGAAGTGATCAGCCCATTGTTTTATTTGATTTTCTTGTCTGATAATTAGGTTCCCTTGACCATCTTTCATTGGTATCATCATCTGAGTTGATCTCTTCCCGGAGAGAGATCTAGTTATCTGAGATAATTAATGTTCTGAGGTCTATTTTACCTGCAATCTATTCTTTCTGACAAGTGCATTAGAAATTAATGAATTCATAGAATATTACTTTCATATTTATGGCTTATTTTAATTAAAAATAATATAACACTGACATGAAGCGTGTGCAGCTAATGAATAGCTGATAATCTTAGTCTTGGAAGTGAGTGTTTTTAGAACTTCATTTTCTCTTGTCTCCTGGTTTTTTGTTTGTCAAAGTAACAACCGATCAACATTGTTTGCATGAAACATTAACTTCATAAACGAGATTATTAGGTTATTTTATTGAAGGTAAGAGTTCTATAGGTAAATGTTCTCAACAAGGTTTCAACTAAAATATACCTCATCCTCACTAAAAGTAGACAGCGCTGTGAGTAACTGATGTGTATTATAAAGTATGTTTGAGACGAAGTGAAACTTTAAGCACCGGAATGAAGGAACGCGCCAATCGCGTATAGAATACAAATATTTATGAAAATAGCAAAAGTCAATCAAATGCTTGTTTATGATTCGATTTTCTAATCTTATCATTATTACTTATTCATTCCTTGTATTTCAGAGATGAATATAAGGCTTCAGTAGTACATTCAACGAAACTATTGAGATCATTTGTCAACAGTCTGATCTTCTCCTACTGCCAGAGTCGGAATTCAAACGCCTACTCCTTATGTGTACCATGGATGTGCAATTCCAATTTGACAACACTCTTTACCGCCAAATAGATGGTGTGGCTATGGGAAGTCTACTTAGCCTTGTTTTAGTAGATATATTCATGTCCAACCTTGAAAGAACAAAGTTGAAGCATGCAATCGACGAAACAACTTCCTACTGTTGATACGTTGATGACACATTTATAGTGTGCAAAAATGAAAGTCATGCTTCACACTTACTAAGATTATTCAGTGATGCACACGCCAATATTGAGTTCACTATGGAACGATGAGATCGCCATGGAACGCCTAGAAGACGGTAGTCTTCAAAAGTCAATTTATCGAAAGTCCACATGGAAAGGACAATACTTACATTTTAATAGCTTTTGTCCAAATAGCTTTAAACGTGGCCTAGTCAAGACTCTATACTATAGAGCGAGGAGAATATACTCTATAAAGAAATTAGAGGAAGAATTTGAGTTTCTTGAAAAGTCATTGAAGAGCAATGGGTACCCTCAAAGGTTCATCAACAAGTATGGAAGATCTGAAGTCACAAATGTAAAACAAATCACAGTAGAAAAAAAGCCACTCTACTTTGAGCTTGATTATAAAGGCGAAAACATTGCAGCGATGATTAACAGAAGGCTGAGCACATCATTAGTCATAGCCTGTCCTGCAGCTAAGCTCGTTCCCGTCTATCGAAAAACTTGCTCTTTGATGCAATCAAAAATCGATAGATATCCTTCTCATGTTAACTCCAACTGTATATACAAATTTACATGTATCTGCGGGAGCATTTACATTGGAAGGACAGAAAGAAGGGCATATCTACGATTTTCTGAACATGTACCAAAAAGCTTACGTCTAAAGGGGACAAATGCTTTAAACAGTGCCATCGCAAAGCATCTTCTCGACATGGGTCATGAGGTGGACGTGGAAAAGTCGTTCAAAATTATCAGTAGGCAAAAGAGCTCAATTCTCCTCAAGTTTATTGAAGCCATTTCAATCAAGCGCCTAAAACCTGATTTGTGCGTTCAGAAAGAAGCGGTTATCAGTCTTCCTTTGCCCTGGTAACTGGATATTTTTCATCTCTCTTTCATCCAAATGCGAGATGCTGAAAAGTTTCCATTGTGTTTGATTAATATTGTTCGGAATAGTGTTTAATATTGCATATATATATGTATATATTATTAGTGTATGTGTATATTGATCGATTGATTTCTGTTTAAAATGAACTCTGTGCAAGTATGTTAAAATTGTTTTTGTAGATACACTTGATAATGTCTTTGCCCTGTAAGCAGCTGATGAGAAGGCAACGAAATAAAAGATGGTACCACTTTATTCTACTAAAACTGTAGTACTTGTTCAGTTGTCAGTGTTATCATTTCTTCACATGGTATTGTTCATTTTTGTTTAGAAATATTTCGGGATTGTCATTTTAAATAGCGGCACTGTTATTTATGAAAGCATTTGTCAGGAGAGAAAGACATTTATGTTCATTCATCCCTTCCTTTGATTTACAACATTTTTTAAACAAAAAGTGTTATAGATCTGTAAATCACTGACATGTGTACTATACATACATCTTAAAGAAATTATTAAGGTAGTGTTGAAAGTGACATTACTAGCATCCTGAACTTCAAAAAAATAATAAACAGAACCATCTCACTGGTGATATGCATTCTTTGGTAGCAAGGTTTATTGTTTCAAATCAAGCTTGGATAGATTATGTCGTCCATATTTAGTTGTTTTTATCTGTGGCAGCTTCTATCGCATACTGGTAACATCATCCAATGAATCATCGTGTAATCAAGAAGTATAGTCGAGATTTTTGATTCTTCTTCTTTCCAACTCATCTATGCTGAGGACTTGTATGATCATATAGAATCAACACAGTCAATTCTATTGGCGTTGGTGTTGACATTCAAATATTGAGTTGGAATCCAAAGGACCACAGTTTCTATCAACTAGTGATGTGGTTTTTTATTCCTTTACGTTCCCAGTGGAATATAGGGCTTCAAACTAGAAGCCTGAAGTTTCTGTAGCAGTGGTGATTATTTTTAAAGGATAGGGTGGCTAGCCTCATGCACAGCCTTCCCTCCTTACCAGTCTTACTACTGGCCTCGAGAGGTAAAAGGAGTGCGTCGACCAAGGATCGAACCCCTGACCATCTTCGTGTTTGGTGAGCTCTCTACCGCTGTGTTACCGACGTAAAACTGGCGATGTAGTGCAACTATAATTCAGCGTCTTGTTTTGAAGAAAGCACCTGTAATGGAATAATTGTTTGGAAAACCTCTCCCGAACGATCTAATTGCAATAGTGATACTAATTTGGACGTTTCAATTAACTATGTACTCATCTTCCTCTCTACTCCTAGGCTATATATTATTGTCCTGACGTTTACATATCATCTGTTAAGGTAATCTTTATTGTTTTGTCTTTGGTCCTGTTTAATCTCTAATTGTAATGCTTCCCTTTGTGATTCTGAGTTGGACCGCTCAACCTACTGCACCGGGTATAAATAATTTGTGCAGCTGCCTAAGAGTTGGCGGCATTTTGTGCGTCGGTGGCACAGTGGTTAGGACTCTCGCCGACCATGCACATGGTCCGGGGTTCGAACCCCTGCCGGCGCACACCCGATATCTATGGTATGCCTGAATTTGGGCAACCGATATCCATGCTGAAAGTTCCACACTTGTACTGAAAATACGGTGTGGAAATCAAGCTGTAAATCAAAAAAAAAAATATTGATAAAATGTTGTTCTACGATTGGGATTTTATTTTAGTGAATCAAGGTTATTCTGATCTTGGACCGTCTGCGATAAGTGTTTGTTGCGTGATTCTTGCTGACAGAGTTTTGATCCCAGCTTGCTGGGGATATCCTTCTTGATTCTCAGGTACTTCATTCACTTGATTACAGTTAAATATATTTATGTTCTATAGTATTTATTTAGTACTAGAAACGTATTTAATCTACATAGCTCTCTAATGACATTGTTGAAGTAATTTTGACTTTTTGATATGTTATTAATGTCAAGTAGTACTACAGATTTTATTACAGATCACTGTCTTTTTGTTGTCTCGGGGAAATTTGTGACTCCGTGTAACTCAAAGAAGTGCCGGTTAGATGTACAGTAGATCGCAGAGATAGCTTTCCTGCTTTCAGACTATAACATGTAGGTTTTGGTCGCTAAGCAACTCACTTTACTTCTTTCCATGTTCATAAATCTTATTCAACTTGCTTAGTTAAACATTTTTTCTATTGTGTACTAAGAATATATTTATTTAGAATTACCCTGCATTGAAATAATAATTTTTATGTTGATTTATTTTTAATGCTGCTTTGAATAATCTTCTGTGTTTCTTCATGGATAGCCAAAGAGTAAACATCGGCATTCAAAACTGGTGGCACTTAAAATTTATTCCTTGAAAGTATTGTTACTAATGTCAACAAAAACAAGATATGATGAAACTTTATCGTTGACTAAAGTATTTAAACAGGTCACTTGTTTCTATGAAAATGGATGAATAAGTCGAATCAGGCGCCTGATTTTTGAATGTGCTAGTACAAACTTCGTAAATCTACCGGTGAATATGAGTAATCACAAAGTTAACCCTAATTCCATTTTTAAACATTACTTGAAGTTTAGAAATTATTTGTCGTTAGAAAAGTCATCCAGTACTTTTTACATTGTGGAATCAACTGGTTAGAATGCATTAAAAGTTTAGCATTTACATACACCTGAGGTTCAATACCTTCAAAGTAAATATTTATAAACATTTTGTTTACCTTAAGAAAATCCCTGTACATTTTTGTGCTTTTTTTCACGTAAATGGCTTTTATAGCACTTTCATTTTTCTCATTATTTGTATACATTTTTATTACTTAATATCAGTTCATTGCTTAACTGCACTTGTCCACTGATTTCAGTTCTTGAGAAGAAAGGCATTTGAAATTTTTTGTCAGTTTAACTTATAACTGTGAAAATATGTTACACAAAATATAGTAATGTCAGTTTTCTGTAACTAGATGAATACGCTTCATCGTCATAAATGTTTTCAAGGCGACGTTTAGCAAAGATTTACAGCGCCAGCAGAGCACAAGGAAAAAAAGCGGTTGATTTTCAGTTTAAATAGGCAAATCAGTATAGTGAAGATCCACTGAAACCATAAGCTTGCCTTTTTTGTATTTAATTGATGGTGAATAGTTCTATCTGAGACTAGTCAGACAGGTGCAGGTGCATCCTAGTGAGTGTTGATGTGCCAACTTGAGACTAGAATCTAGCCTCTCAGACGTTCCAAATGCTATTGGACTATAGAGTCACCCTCTCATAAAATGGTCTTTAGGTGTTATATGCTAAGACTTTCTAATTTCCCATTAGCTGATTCCACTAGATCAAAATGATTGATTTGCTGCTCAACCATTCGATTAAATGATTGAAGTAGGTTCTGTCGAGTAGTGAAAAACAACGTCTCACCCGAGAGCAGTCAACCACGTATAGTATGTAGACGCTAGCAATTACTTAGGCTACATTCTGTTTCCTTTACCCTTTCATAATGTTTTGAATTCCCCAGTTGACGACAATTTTCGTATTCTTATTTAAGCATCTAAACATTGAGTATATTTTATTGAGTTCTTTTATAATTATTGTAATTTAAGGTAGTCTGATGAAAGGTGAGACGTTTGAAGGAAGACGAGATATTGTTGTTGTTGTTGTACTGTTTTTCTTAACCACCGATTCGACTTGCCTTACTTCCTCTGAATTTATCATCGAAATCAAATGAAAACGAAAGTTTCTCAGATGAATAATTTATTTCAGAGAATACGTTGCCAGTAAAATCATTCTTTTCAATTGGATATATTCTTTAACATATTGCATATTTTCGTCAATGAAAAATGAAGGTATGATTCTCACTTAAGTAATCTAATCTACATAGGACAGTGGGCTGTTATTTAGTCGATGTATGGAGAAGCACAAATATTATTTTCTTTTGTTTACGATAATAGTTGAGAATTTCTGTGAATATCGATAGTTATGCATGTAATGCTAAATTTCAATGAAGAAAAGAAAGACGAGATAGGAGAATAGCAACCAAAATATTCATGAAGGTAACGTTTCATATTTTCCAGTCCATTCTCTTGATCTTTGCTCAACATTTTCATCGATTTCGAATACTGACGTGTGTAGCTACAGGATTTTATCATGAACTGACATCGGTTAGAGAATCATTGGAAAGCCAGATGGGAGTACTGAACAGCTGTTTCATTTTAGTTTGGGACTCTTCAGCAGTACGCACCCACCCGCCGTGGTTCGAACCCTGTACCTTCTGGTTATAAGGCCAGCGAGCTCGTAGACCATTCAGACATTGGGGCCCGATCCAATGGCCAGCCCATGAATTCTAACTCCTGGCAATTAACGAAATAGCGCGACCACCAGCCAATGTCTTCGGCGAGTATTTGTCTTCACATCCGACCTGCTTCACCCTACTGGTTACGACTTCCCACTAGAATCTCAGGTTAACTGCCTGAATAGGGCCAGTCACTAGTGAGCATCTCTTTGATATTTAAGAATTAGTTTATAGGTATTTGATTGATTGAACGGGTGTGAAGACAAACACTCGCAAAAGACATTGGCTAGCGGTCGAACTATGTCGTGAATGGGCAGAAGTTGCAATTCATGGACTGGCCATTGGATCGGGTCCCAATGTCTGAATGGTCTACGAGCTCACTGGCCTTGTAACCAGAAGGTCCTGGGTTAGGACACTGGTGGTGGGTACGTAGTGCCGATGAGTCCCAAACCATGACGAAACGGCTGTCCAGTACTCCCTGTGTAACGACAGAAGGCAAGAGTCAGGCAACAGATCATTTATTAAGGAAATCAACGCATATTTATATATTTTCATGTACATTACTATGGATATTTAAGCAAACAAACACAGTCTTCCGATTGGTTGTTTCTCACGTAAAGTTAATCTTTCATCTCTTTGTGACTGTTTCTTGAATGTCAAATCCTCTATATGTTAACTGCATCCGCCTACGCAAAGTCTGCTGTGGTCGGTTTTGAATCAATCTTTGTTCACATTTTCTCACTACAAATCTTGGGAACGTAAATATTGACGTAAATTACTGTCTACCAATTTGGCTAGTAGACAGCTCTCACCACACCTGCATTACATTTTAAATAATTATTATTACTGTCTGTTATTTGATCTAGTGGTTAACTAGTCTGTTTCGCCAATGAACTTCCTAGCTAGTAGATTCGCCAGCCTAATGTTCTAATAACTATTCGCAGTGACAACCACGACACGCTACGCAAAGAAGAAGGGAAAATGAAAGACCTTCGACTAGACAGCCTTTACTGTCTTGGATCAACAGTCAAGAAAATTGACAACCATACCACATATATGGGCATAAATGACCTAGATTTAAGTGACCTTCATCTGATTAGCTAAAAGAGTTAACAACCAATAACGTTTAGAGGTCATAAGTGGGAGGAATTACAAGTAAATAAAATAAAATATTTTGGAAAAGTTTGGTACATGTAACAGTTATATATATATCTGTCTATCTGTTCACGACATCACTGTTAATGTTACACATGCTTTCTGACTATTTATCATATTTCTGTATTCGTCTGTGTATAATAAAAATATTTTAAAGTGGAGTGATTATTATTGAAGTTCACTGAAATCCCTTGCCTAAGTTTCAACGATGATATTTTTCACCATCTGTTTATAAATGTACAGAGTAAAATTTATGAAGAAAACAAAACACCAACTCTGTAATTCATTGAATATCAGCTAAGATCAACTAAAGATATTGAACTGTAACAATTTAAACCTATGAGAAACTGTTATACGTGTTTATCTGTAAGAAGTCCAATTAATACCCATTTACTATTATTGTATTATTATTTCCTGGGGTTCCTAGTGGAACATAGGGCTTCAACTAAGCGTCTCCACTTGCTTCTGTCTTCTGCTGTATTTTTTCACTTGCATCCATGTTATTACATACTGTTTCAGTTCCTCTTCACACGATCTCCTCCATGTGACCCTTGGACGTCCCACTCGCCGCTTCCCTTTCGGGTTCCACTCAAGAAATGGCCTGACGCGCGATGTCACCCAGCGTTCTCCTCAGCGAGTGTCCAATCCATCTCCACTTTCTCCTGCATATTTGTAGGGCGATTGGTTCTTGTTTTGTTTGTTCCCATAGTTTCTTGTTGGTGATTCTTTCCGGCCATCTGATCTTCGGTATAGAGCGAAGACAGCTGTTGATAAAGGTCTGCAACAGGCTGTTGAAAATATTCTTTGTGACACATTGGCCAAGTTTCTGATCCGTATAGAAGAGCTGACTTGACTTTTGTATTGAAAATCCGAATTTTGTTGTTGATGTAGGCTGAGTGACGAAGATTTCCAGATTGGTTTCAGTTTGATGAATGTGTTTCTCGCCTTCCCAACTTACATGGAAATAAGAACTAGTGAATTAAGCAGTTGCTTTTTGCTCTGTGTCAATATTTGTTTATCAACTACGTGTTTTTTTTATTGTCAGGGTTGACATTATTATTGCGGAAATAATTTATCTGCCTAAACTTATATGGATGCTACTTCGCACATACCTTTGAACAAATAATCTCATGCTTTTCAACATGAGTTTCCGTAAACTGAAGTTGTAGGTAGCAGTTTTTCGGGGGTCATTGGTGTTTTGTTATTATTAGTGTTTCTTGTTGCTGTTGTTGTTGTTGTAGTTATCTAAACCAATGGCCTTGACTAGTGGTAACTGGTTGTCATTGACGTCGGTAGTGTGAAATATCATCTGTCTGATCAATAAATTATTCAATTGTAAGGAAATGACACAGGAAAGAGGGACAAAAAAGAAAACAAATTATTTACCAGAGGACGGATATGAGGTAATACAATGACACATCTACAATGAAATAAATAAAAAAGAATATTATGTAATGTATTATGTATCATTAATTTTCTGAGAGTAGCATTATCTCATCACATAGTTTATTCTTTTATATGGACTTAGTTCAGATTAGGTGAATGAGTGCCTTATATTAGTGATATAATGCATTAGTTGATCTGTAAAATTATTTAAGCAAGAAGTTTTGGTAAAAACCAAAAGAAATTTCAATGGAAATCAACTCTATTTTATATTCTTCATTATTTAGAAAGGTTTATTATTATTGTTCCTTTGGGTTCCGAGTGGGACTTTGGAAGGACTTCAACAGCACATCTTCATTTTGTCCTTTTCTTTGCAGTCCCACAGTCTCTCATCTCCTTCTCACATGGTCTAGATCCTGTCACAATATTCGCTCCCCAGATAAATGAAGGAATTAACCTCTGTTAAATCTCTCGCGTTGATGGTGATTATTGCTGGCTGTTGTTGTTGCTGCTGGTGGTGACTGGTCATCTTCATCACCTCCGTCTTCTCTATGTTCACCTGCAGTCCTGTCTTCGCTGCCTGCTTCTTCTGGTTTGTTGGTTTTCGCCTGAAAGTCTTCGAATTTGTGTGAGAATAGATACATATCATCTGCGAAATCCAGATCTTCTAGAATCTTAGTGTCAGGCGTCCAGTGTATTCCCATATTCTTACTTCTCACACACTGTTTAATGCATAATCCAGTCCACCACAATTAGGAATATTATCAATGATAATAGGCAGCCTTGTCTTACTCCTGTATGCACTTCGAGCGCCTCACTGAGTTTTCCGTTGTGGATCATCTGACACTGTCACACAACCAGTTGTTGAATGAGGTTGATAAAGACATGGCCGCTGCACACCGTAATGTTGAAGTAGTTTCCAAATTAATTCTCGGTCAACGTTGTTTGTTGAGAGCCTTTTAGAAGTCGATGAGGTTGAGGCAGAGAGAGTTTTGACTGTTATTCTATGCTCTGTTCGATGACGATGTGTAGAGTGGCAATTTGATCAGTACATGATTTGCCTTTCCTGAATCCGGTTTAGTTGGCGGAGTTCTGTATCCAGTGCATTTTTTATTCTCTCCAGGATACTGCGACTTAATATTTTACTTGGCATGGACAAAAGCATGATTCCACGCCAGTTCTTTCAGAGTGAGGCGTAAGTCGCCCTTCTTTGGCAGCTTGACAAACTAGCTAGCCTTTCTTCCAATCGGTAGGTACCTTTCCTTCTTTCCAAACCTTTTGCAATAATGGCGTAAGAACGTCTGCATTTCAATGCTTCTGGGGGGATTCGATCCTGTTCTGCTGCCTTCCCGAATGGACTTCAGTAGCTTGATCATATTCACGATATCTGCTTTCGATGGAGGATTGGTGTCCACTGGCAGGCAGTTCTGTGCGAGGTGTTGGTGGTGGTGTTATTTCTGGGAGAGTTGCAGGTGATGGTCGGTTCAACAGTCCTTTTCTCCTCCTTGATAATCAGGTTCCCTTGAGCATCTTTTATTGGTTTCATCATCCGGGTTGATCTCTTCACGCATAGAGATCTGGATATCTGATATAATATTCTTAGGTGTCTTTTACCAGTGACCTTCCTGTTCTGCTTCAGATGCGAGCCAGTGTGTCGTAAAATTGTCTTATGTCCTTTCTAGCACTCTTCTTCACTTCTTTATTCAGTGTCAGTGGTTGAAGAAACCTTTTGTCATGATTGAGAATTGTTTGCAGTTGTGAAGATGCATTGCGTTATTTCACGATTCCGAACACAAATCTCCCAAATTTATATATTTTTATTGTGATATCATTTATTGTATACTGTTTTAAATTAGGGAGGCATGAACGAATGCTATTGTGTGCAGAATTTTTCGTTGTCATTCAGTAACATTGTAATTCTGCTTTCAAATCGGATATATAGATCAGCATTGAGATGTGGGCAGCCATACTGGTTAGGATCAGTGGTGACCTAGTGCAATGGTTTTCATTGTTATGGGCATCAATTTTTAGATTGATCTGCTCAAAATCAAATATCAGTGTTGGGGATAAATTTTGCTATTCAGTGTTGACAAAAAAGTAAGGCGTGTCGTACTGAGCTCTATTCCAGTTAATTTGAAATATCTAACACCACATAAAACTCTGTAATTCATGTGATAAGTGATACTTAGTACGGTTAACCATAGTTCAATACAGTTTACCATTTTGCTATTACTGAATTAACGGAAGTGGAACCTTCTAGTATAAAGAAATACATCCATTAAGTGGCAGGCGTAGTATTAAAAATCATTTTATTTCACAATGAATAATTCTATTTGATAATATTCGAAAATGAATAGATTGTTATAGTTATTATAATGAATGCAATAATTTAAAATGCGACCGTGCATAAACAAAGCACTTTAGAATGTTTATTTTCATATATGCACTTAAGTTCTGTAAAATCAGTTATTTTGAGAGACAAAAAGACCATCTAATGGGATTGTTCACCAATAAAGATACTTAATAATGTTCCTCTTTATTTATTTTATTAAACTTCTGAATCTTCCATTGTTCGTTTTACCGAATCAAAATGATCGGTAAGTCCCAGTACGTAATTACCCAGGACAGGCTTTTCGATGAGATACTTTCTACATTCAACCTTAATGTTAGAAATGTTACGGTAAATAGATTGAACGGAACAATCATTGTGTACTTTGTTAAATTAAGATTTTTTAGAGGCTAAATATTTTAATAAGCCATTTATAAACAGCATATACAGCAATGTTTTCTATATTTTTTCTGTGATCTTGAAGTTTCTGCAGCGATTAGACTGATCTCCCGGGATAGAGTTGCTAACCCCCTTCTCAACCTTCTCCCTTTCTCTGAGTTTATGACCGGATAATAACTTAATGAACTAGCAAACTAGGTGGGGTTGAAGCAGTATCCACTTAGTCATGAAGGCAGCAAGAATCGATCACCCAAAATGTACATAGAAGGAAATGGAGACGGATAGGACACACTTTGAGAAGCCCGTTGATTTAGATCATTCACCAAACCTTCTGTTGAAGAGCGAATGAGAAAATACAAGTTTGGGGATCGTCTGAGACGCGACAGAGGTCATGTCAGAGGGAAATAAAAGCCCATTGGGCATTTGTGGAGCCAGCTAAAAAAGGCCTCAGAGAAGTGAGTGGAGTAGAGATGTACTGCCGAAGCTGTATATTCCAATTGGATCCTGAAGGGATAGGAATAATAATACTGACGAATCTTATAAGTAGCACACGCCACACTCATCCGTCTACCAAACAGTTTTGAACGAAGCCGATCCAACCTTATTGGTTCTATCCCTCCCTGTTGTACCTTGGTCCCGGCTTCCTTGTCCCACTGAATCCATTTCTGCAGTTGGCTGATTTTAAACCCGTTTCTGTTTATTACATCTTTTCATGGTATCAACGGGACTACGCCTCTGGGTAACAGTGTATGGTCCTTTGCAATTCGGGAGGAGTTTCCGTCAACCTGGCCCACATCTACCCACGTCCTTTCTTTCTCAACAGTTTACTTGATCTCCAACCTCAAAGGTTCTCCATCGCATCTTTTCTCCCTGCTCTGATTTCATGGTGTCTTTCCTCTGTTTGCGCTTCACATTCCTGACAGCATCTTTCCATTCCTTTAGCAGCCCCGTCATATTCCACTCCTGATAGATGGGCCAGGTCGTGTTGTGTGTTGGTACTCGTGGTTTCCTCCAATACATCAACTGAAATGGTGGCTTCTTTGTTGTTTCCTGGGTGGATGCACGATGTGCTAGTGGAATCAATGGAATCTCTGTCTCTCAGTTAACTCCCTTCGAAGCCAGCCACTCCTTCAGTGTACGGTTGTTTCTCTCTGTCAGACCATCTGTTTGCGGGTGATATCGTTTTGCTCTGATTCTCTTGATACTTAACTGAATTCTTCACTTTCAAAACAAGGGCTCTGATTTGTCAATATTGTCTTTGGTACACCATGGTCTCCAACGATGTGTCGAACTTATGTGTCAGTAACGGTTTTTGTGTGTTGATCAGGGATCGCAAAGGCGTCTACCTATCGTGTAGCGTGTTCCGTCATCACCAAGAGGTACTGATTACCACTGGCTGTCTACAGAAACGAACCTATCACATCTAGGGATTACAAGTCACCTACTGCGGTCACTGGAGTTGACTGCAGAGGCTGTCGTATGCGCCGATCTCCTCTCATCAACTGGCACTGCGGACATCTAAGTACATATTTTGCCACATCTTCTCCCATACCTGGCCAGTACATGCTTTGTCTCAAGATGTCAGTTATCCTGGCTACGCCTGTATGTGCTGACTAGTGACATTCTTGTGTCATCTCATGGCGTAGAGACTGAGGTATTACCACCAACCAACTTCCATCGTTCTCTCTCCAAGCCAGAGTTCCATAGGCGTTCAGTCTAAATCGATCCTTCTGTCTGAGTAGCGTAGTCAGATCCTTACTCACCGTAGGTTGATTCACTTCTATTTTGTTAGTGATCACCTGTATTACAGTATTCAGGGTAGAGGCTGATTTCTAACTGCGGGCAAGTCTTAATGGGTCTTGTTCCCATGCCTGCACTACTGATAAACCCCATCAGTAGCACACACCACATAACCAAAAAAAATACTTTATAATTTTTTGATTTTTCATCACACTGATTTATTATCATTATTGTTAAGATAAGGTTGAAAATAACCTAAATCTCATAGTCACTTCAGTAATCACTTATTAAAAATGTATAAAACTCAATTCTAACAGTAAAATTTAATGAACTTGTTTTATTTTTTTGTGTGTGTATTTCCAATAAATAAAACAGGAAGCTAACTGCATTAGTAATTTTACTAACTAAAACTTATACTGTTGGGTTAAACAGAAGAGAAACAAACATAATAAAAAAAATAAACGGATTTATTACAAGGAAACAGCAGAAAGAAGTACAAAAATGTCTGTTAAATATTTGTTTTTTCCCCTCTAGAATTTACATTTTATGGGTGTAACTGGTGTTCTAATGATGCAATACATATATATATATATACTATGACTATGGTTTTATTATTTTAATTTCCTATCTCACAGTACAACACTGAAACACATTCTAGTGATTGATAGATTATCTAGTAAGACATTTTCTGTTTTAGTGTTTGTGGTTGAAAAAAGAAAAGAAAAAAGAAAGCAACCTAATATTTTCAGGGATTGTCCTTATTCTAAGGAAATAAATGTAATAAAATAAATAAGGCATTGCATATGACATATCAACCCACTATCCTATAGATAGTCTCCCATATCTGTTATTACTCATATTCTGTCATAGAATATATATCTGGAAAGGAAACAAGGCAGGATTTATAGATGAGGCTAACTATTTGATTGTCAATGTGTATATCTTATGTATATAACAAATAATTTAATTTGTTTGTAGAAATGGTTTATTTAGAATAGAATTTTAAGTCAATACTGCTGTTTAATGCGAAATATTTTGGATGGAATTTAATTAATTAAGAAATTGAATGACAGTGAATTGATATAGGGATGTTGGCATTTTAGGGAAAAGAAAAAATATTCATGTAATTAGCTTTTCTGACTGTATTGCCTTTAGGTTAGTGGTTCTTATCGAGATGTCTTCCTGACAAATGGATGATACTGAGAAAGGTGAAAAAGAATTTTCCAAGGTAGGGAAAGCTCTGGTATCCAATCATATAATGTCTTTCCGAATTCTTGAACGTCTAAAGCCTTTAGGAATGAATACACCTGGAATGTTTGCACTACCTAAAATTCATAAAATAGCAAGATACTCGATAGATATACTGCAGTTGAAAGTAGCTAAGTGTAGTTTGAAGGAAAGAGAGAAAGTAAGAGATAAGAAGATCAGTGACGAAACGGTGATCTCTATGCATGTCACCTCCTTGTTCACTAATGTCCTCTTATTCGAGACCATCGATTTCATCTGTGAATCTCTTATAGAAAATGATACGGACCTAGGTATCCCACCTCAAACATTATGGGGACTGCTACTCCGTTGTACGGTGAATATGAAGTTTCAGTTTGACAATGAATTTTATAGTCACGTGGAGGGCGTAGCAGTAGGCTCCCCTACAGGTCCTTTCTTAGCCGATATATTTATGGCAAAATTAGAGAATCGTCCACTTAAAAACACAAACAAAGAACTCTTCTTCTACTGTAGATATTCGAACGATAGTTTTATCTTGCATAATAATAAAATCGATGCCGAGGTTCTTCTCCAAACATTCTGTCGGATTCACCCACAAATTCAGTTCACATTTGAAAAGAAGAAAGACAACACCTTATAGTTTCTCGATGTCCCGCTCACAAGCAGGCAAGATGGCAGTATTTAAAGGGATATTTTCCGGAAAAAGTTATGGTTTAGTCAATACACTCATTCCAAGTCATTTGTTCTTCTTGCATACAAGCGAAATCTTATCAGTCCACTGATGTATCGTACTGGGAAAAATCTGCAAAACCGACACACTAGACGATGAAATAAGGAGAATAGAAAACTTATTATATGAGAACCGATAACTCGAAGAATTTGTCATGGTCTCCATGAGGAGAAGAGATAGGAAGAAATGCTTTCAAACGATTCAGAAGAAACCTACATACATTACTTAACTGTTTGAAGGAGGCTCAGCAACTGAATTACTGGCATCAAAACTTTGAAAAGTAATAGCTACAATATTTTTTGCCTCAACATTGTGTTTAAAATTGCCCGCTCGTTGTATATTTCCAACGCAGGTGAAAGATAAGCTACCGAGTCTGTCCACTTCTGTGTGCATTAATAAATTTAACCGTTCATGTGGAGACAGTTACATAGGTAGAACGACTCACTAAGCTCACAGTCGCCTTCTGGAGTATTGTTCAGAGTGGTTAGGCAAAGGAGTCGTAAAGTCGATCCTAAGTTCCACAATGGCACACCTAGTGGATACGGAGCACAAGACTGACAAACATTCAGCCTTTACGATTCTAGACAGGGTGCCACCTCAACTTCCTAGGTTGGTATGTCTTCAGTTGCTATGCATACCTGAGGCAGTTACTATAGGGATTTTCCAACCCAATGTCTGTGTTCAGAAAAAGTTTGTTTAATCTCTCTCTCCCTTAGCTTTCACCACCCAACCTGACATAATTATCTCTCCCGGTGACACCGGATAACTGTAAATATTATCTTATATTTTTATTTTATATTTGTAATGCTAACTGTATTATCAATCTCATGCTATGCTGTAGTTGTACATTTTAATCTCGGTTTCACAATTTATTATTACTTTAATATCTGATCACTATGTGACAATTTCCCCTCTACATCTACTAGTATGCACATTATGCCAGCATTCTCACCGTTGCCTAGATTATATGAACACTTGAATGAATTCATCTCTGTTATTATTATTACGATCACCTCGAATGTTATCCATTAATTCACATCTCTGATCCTATATTCTATTAACCATACTAATTCAAATGACTATTAGTCTGGAAAATACTGCAATTTAAATAAAATTGAATAGTATCACCTGATTCCAGATAGTTAAGAGTACATTTCAGGAGTTGATATCACCACTGAAACTGAGTGTCACTTATCGCTATAAAGAAAACAAAAGCATTTCACATCTAAACAGTTAGTTTCTGAATAGTTGACTCTCCGACTCGTTTTTGTTTAAATCTTGTGTCGCTCTGTAAAGTCCTAATCTCGCCTGGTTCACTAAACCCCCTTAAAAAAGGGGAAGGTTGGGTGACCCTACCCACGGAAATCAATTCAATTGCTCCAGAAGCTTCAAAGCACAAACAGAATATAAAAGTCGTATTCCTACTCCTTTGAGTCAGGATGAATGAATAACGCAGGACACCAATCAGCCTATGTGTCTTCTTTCGATGAAAACAAAGATAAGCGTGGGGACACTGAATGTCTGGAAAGGCCTCTCACATTACCAAAGAAATGAGAAGATATGATATAGATGTACTACGAATCTTTGGGAACAGATAAAACGGAAGTGGACTCTCCTAATTTTTAACTAGACAGTCAATAACGTACTCCTGTCACCTAGACAATAACTACGAATATAGTGAGAGAGAGTGGTTATTACGATTTCGCCAAAAGCATTGAAGGCTCTTATGCTAGGGAACCAGTCTAAACCAGAATAATGACTGACATTCAGATCAAAGGGTAGAAAAGATATTATAACACTATGTAGTACTATATGAACAACAGACTCGTACTAATTGACTAACAATTTTTAATGGTTTGTAGAAAGATAATATTTGTGAAGATAAACTTACATCTAAAAATTGACTACAATAAATATTCAGGAAATAAGAATTCTGAAATGTTACAATTTTTGTTGTAGAGTCAACGATGTAGGTAATGTGGAAATCTCACTGATTTTGGTCTGTTAATTAGCTATAAAATAGAAATTTATTATTCCATTTGTTCCTACACATTATTAAAATCGAATTACTAATGTAAATGCAGAAAATTCAACAAAATTAAGTTAATATGAGGCAAATTCAGCAAAATAGACGGCAATACTCTAAGTTAAACGTACAAACAAAGAGATGAGAAACCAGTAGGACAGAAATAACCAAATGAAACAGATTGTTGTACTCAAACAGTTGCTATAAGCCTGTAGTGAAACAATCGAGTATTTTTGAGCTAAAATGACACTTTGTTAGTTAGTAACCTAATTTTGTCTACCTTGAAGTGTCTATTGATTGACGATTGACTGGAATACCAGGCTTCTAAAAGTTCTCTAGCATTCTTGGTGTTTTCTCTGTCTAATATTTGAACGTTGTCCCAGTCGAATTGATGTCCATGGTTGCCCGTGGTTACCAACCTATAAGAAGGAAATCTCATACACAAAGGGTCTAAGTTCAAGTCAAAGAAACAACCAGTTCCAGTACAAGTAGCCTACAGGGTGTGGAAACACACGAAGACCACCAATCACCTGCAAGGTCACCAGGAGAGATGACTAATAAACTCATGGAGAAATCTAAAAGTTCACTTCAACGAATTGAAGTATACGCTGAAGATGTTACCCGGTAGGACAATGAAAGCTTCGCAAGTTAACTATCCAGCTCAGAGAACACAGTCCCATAAAAAAAGAAATAAGCTATATATTTACATTGATAATAATGACAATGTCAGTTTTGGGCTGTTCGTAGCTGAAGAGAAGTTGTGAGATAAAAGGTGATTTGGTTTCATCTTGCGAATATATTCCTTCTTCATTTGTTGAAGTTATTCAAGGAAACTTAATGTCACTTTCATTTCCTTGTCTACTTTACTAGCCGATATTAAGACCAGAGAAAGAGGGGAGATTGGACATGGAGTTAGTAATCCCACTTTTAAACAAACTCAACAATACTGAGATCTAAAGCTAGCAAAACAACCCTCTGCTGGAACTAACGATTTCTACATAGCATTAGGTTTTTGGTGGTTACAGACGTCAAAAGACAATGTTAAAATGAAACAGACTAGGCTTTCTTATTTCCACTCATCATCCAGCAGATTTTCGAGCATAAATTGGTTAGAAACCAATCAATTTAAAGAAAAAGGTAATTTTTCACATTTTTGAAATAATCATTAGGCACAACTCATTAAATTTTCAATTAATTTTATTCGCTTGGGTTCCGATTGGAACATAGGGCTTCAACAACACATCTACACTTTATTCTACTCTCTGCTATACTTTTCTGCTTGCTAGACACGCGATTGCACATAATCCCTCATCTCCTCCTCGCCACTAGATCTCCTTCATGTCACCTTCCTACTGACGGCCCACGTATCACTTCCCATTGGGGTTCCACTCGAGTGATGGTCTAAATAACGTGCGATGTCATTCGATGGCATCATCACTGTATCCCTAATCCATCTCCATTTCCACCTACATATTTGTTTAGCAAAAGGCTCTTCGTTGGTTCGTTCCAAGCCAGAGTTTTTTGTCGCTAACTCTTCCTGGCCAGCCGGCCATTTGATCTTCAGTGTGGAAACAGCCACTGTAGCGGGCAGCTGTTGATAAAAGTTTGCAACATGCTGTTGGAAATACATTCTGTGACACGCAGCTCAAGTTTCTCACCTGCATAGAACAACTGAGTCACTGACTTCACATTTGTATTGAAAAGAATCCGAACATTGTTCTCTATGCTGGCTGAGTGCAGAAGATTTCTAAATTAATTCTAGATTGACGAAGTCGTATCCTACCTTTCAGATCCTGGCCAGCTTTGACATCTTCATCCATTACGCCAGCTGTGTTTGAAACGATACTCGCTGCCTAGATAATTGAAGGAGGTAACCTCTGTCAATTTTCTCCCTTTCATAGTGATTGGTGTTGGTTGTTGTTGTTGTTGCTATTGCTGTTGGTTTGTTGGTTATCTTCATCACCTCCGTCTTCTCTATGTTCACCTGGAGTCCTGTCTTCACTGATTGGCGTTTTAATACAGAGCAGATAATAAAGTTATTTAATATTCTGTGAATTTTAATATTGGCGGCCACAGAATATATAGATCTTTAAAACATTTCAAATGTTTTCTTAAACGAACGTCTTATTTTCTTATTTAGTTATTTAAAGTGCTGCATAAAATTGCCACAACAGATAAACTCTCTTTAAGTAAACAAAAAAATGATAAGGTTATTAAAACACAAACATTATTTGATAATGAAAGAGGGGAGAATGTAATAGAAAAAAACTTCTGTTTTCTTCCCAAAGAGGAAAGAATATTATCATGATTTTTTCCTGTTCAAAAAAGAAATAAGCAGAAAATCAAAAGGATGAAGGTATGAAAGAAAGTTATTTTAGTGAACTTGTTGATAAAAAAAACATTAATCGGAAATGTTTTAATAGCTTTTTTTGTTTTACTATAAAGTGAATAAAACACGAACTATAAAAGTAAGTTGTAGATAAAAGGTGAAAGTCATATAAAGTCACAAATTTAAATATTCATAGAATACTTCAATTTCATTATAGAATAATTTTGTATTTGATTGGGTTTCGTAAGAATTTTGTTTGATTTGTTGGAGGATTTCATCATGAGTTGATATCAGTTAGAGAACCATTGGAAAACCTGCAGGGAGTGCTGGACAGCTGTTTCGCCCTAGTTTGGGACTCTGTATAAGAAAGCACCCATCAGCAGGTTTCGAACCCAAGACCTTCTGGTTACAAGGCCAGCGACCTCGTAGACCATTGAGCCATTGGGATCGGATCCAACTGCCCATAAATTCTAACTTCTGCCACTTCATGGGTCATTGGATCACGTCCTGGGTTCGAACACTGGCGGTGGGTGTTTACTGCAAAGACTCCCAAACTGAGACGAAACAGCTGTCCAGTACTCCCAGCTTGTTTTACAATGGTTTTCTAACTGATATCAGTTCATGGTCAAATCCTTCAAACAACTTTATATTTGATAAAGAGCACAACGAATAATAATGTATGGTTATTATATATTTATGAAGTGAAATAATTCTGTGGAAGAATTACGCTCTACCACAGTGTACAGATTCTATTTTTTGTTTACTAATTCCTGTTGATAAAATAGGTTAGATATGATGCCAAGAATAACACTGAAAACCTGGACAGAATATGTCACTCGTGTTCTGATTATCAGACCAGGTGTTCGAGCTTGAGCAGACACAAAAGTATTCACTGGACCTATGATAACTTTAACCGATAGACAGGTCGTTATTCGGGAAGAGATTAGAATAGATGAAACCATTGAGAGATAACTAAAAGAAGTGACAGAGAAAATAATGGTCTGATCACTTTCAGTGGCTCTTGAACCAACCACCACTTGCAGCTTGTCGAGAAATACCATCAGTAGAAGGCATAGTACTATCAGTGGACACTAATCGTCCAACAAAAGAAGTTTTGTATTCCGTGTTGTGCTGGAGAGACTGGAAGATCCACTGGGAGCAGAACTCCAACTGGAACAAAGGTAAAAATTTGGAGGTCACTTCTTTCACTCATTTAGACAGAATCATTTCACTTACAGTCGGGATGGATGAGGATGACGAAAGCAGAATCGGAAATTCAAGGTAGACATTCATTAATCTGAAATCAGTGTGAAAATATGCCGCATTCCGCCTTAGGAACGAGATTAAGATTTTCAACACTAATGTTAAATCATTACTTCATTGCTGTTCGGATAGTTGGCGCGTCATGAAAAGCATTTGTAGCAGGCTTCAGACTTTCATCAATAGATGTCTTAGCTCAATAGTGAAGATCAGATGGTCAGTCGGAAAGGACAGGAAACGCTGAGAACGGACCAACCAAGAACATGTCCAAAATAAATGTGGAGCTAAATGCAGATGGATTTGACATACACTGAGAAGATCGTTGAGTAACATATCTCCCTGGATTGGAACCTGAATGGAAATTGGATGTCCGAGGGTTGCACGAAGAAGGTTATATGAGGAGGAGGGGGAGAAGGAGGCGACAGACTATGGGCGATTGTGGGGCCAGCTAAATGGAACTACGGAGAACAGGAAGAAATTGACATGTCCTACTGAAGCTCTGTGTTTCACCCCCGGAATCAGGTGAAATAACAATTATTATAATAGTACTGGTATTTCAAACCCCAAAAGTTCATACTTTAGTTTTATCGTTGTTTTAATTCCGTTACTTTCTGTGAATGGAAATTACCATGACAATGTAATCCCATTACAAATGCATTAATATTAATTTTAGAAGGGTAATTCTACTATTTATTTAAAACAAAAGCCAAGATAAATTTGGTCGATCAGTTAGAGATAAATCAAAATACTTCTTTAGGAGACTTAATTTTATATCTTGAATTTCCTATGAAAATAGTAATTATATTAGTTGAAATAAATAATATAGCTAAAAATGAGATAAATCGCGTTGGTAAAAGAGTAGAATTACGTGGAGGAGGCAATTAACCACCAAAAATCGTTCCCATAAATTAAGTTTTAATTATATATAATGAAGTTTTCAGAGAAATATTTTTCGAGAAAATAATATTTAAAAAAGTATTCCGTTGTCTTTGCTGTAGATATATGGGTTAAACTGGATATTGATTTTATCATATGGTGGTTTTGGTCAGAGATTTATTTGACTCCATCTACTCTAGGATGGTTATTTTTCATCACAGAAAAAGCAATCCATTGGCTGTTAGATCGGGTTCCATTGGATGAATAGTCTGTGTGCTTGCCTTATAACCGGAAAGTTAGAATATCAATGGGTGTTTACAGTTGAATAGTTCCAAACTAGGATGAGTTTTCCAGTGGTTCTTTTGTAACAACAGAAGACAAGGGCCAGGCAACAGAACGTTTATTACGGAAAATCAACACATATTTAGAGATTTTGATGTACATTATTGTAGGTTAATGTTAGTAGAAAATACAGTCTGTTGATTGGTTGTTTCTCACACAAAGTTAAACTTGCATCTCTTGTGGCTGTGTCAGTTCATTTATATGTTAACTGTATCCGCCTGTCCATCTTGACCTTGTTTTCACATGACTAACATTGACCTCAATTACTGTCAACCAATTTGGCTAGCAACCATCTCTCACCACACTTTAACCGATGTCAGCTTGCAACCAATCAAATCCTTGCATACCAATACTTGATAAGCAAAGTTAAAAATTATCAATCACTAATCTGAGAACGATGTGGGCAATTATTTCAAGATGAGTCATTGCATATTTTATAAGACTGACAAAGTTTGATGAATTACAGGCGGATGAACAGACAGAAACAAACATATGTGTAAAACTTGGGCACTGTGGTAGTAAGTAATTCCATATTAATTTGTTTATTAGGTATATCACACAGTGAAATAGTATTATTTACTGGATGACGTTTCGAACAAAATTTATTGTTCATAATCATATCAATTGTGATCACACGACTTTGACACTCGAGTTTTATAGTTTTCTTTGTTCTCTCCTATTTGTCGTATGGGTAGTAGAATTTTCCAGATATCAGGGACAGGTGATGAGTCATTCCTATTACATGTATTTGTAGTTGACTCGATAAACAAAGCTTCTGTTATCAATCCCTCCCTATACCCTGTGACATTAGATTTTAAAACTGTCATCCTATCCCATCCTATTGTATGGTTGTGTGTGACTGCATGTAGTGCTATAGCTGAACTATTCTCTAGATTTCTTATCTCTATTTGGATCAACCAATCTAGATTTTGCTAAGTTTTTATGTTCAGCTAGTCTGACTGCCCCTGTTCTGCTAGTTTGACCTATGTATTTGACCTAACAATCATCTCAGACAGGGTATTAGATAAACTAAATTGTTTTGTTTTAAAGGCTCTACAGGATCCTTTAACCGACAAAGCTTGTTTCTAATTGAGTTTGTGTGTTTGAATGCCGTTTTTATTCCTGCCTTGTTAAGAATTCTGCGTAAGGCTTCCGAGGTTCCTTCCTTGTATGGAATTACTACTGATGATTTAGATTCTTTATTGTTAGTGTCGTCATTAATATTATTGTTATTATCACTATCGCTACTATCATTTTTTATTTTATTTTTACATTTCCTTACATATTTCCTGACTAATGATTAATGACGACACCAACAATAAAGAATCTAAATCATCAGTAGTAATTCCATACAAGGAAGGAACCTCGGAAGCCTTACGCAGAATTCTTAACAAGGCAGGAATAAAAACGGCATTCAAACACACAAACTCAATTAGAAACAAGCTTTGTCGGTTAAAGGATCCTGTAGAGCCTTTAAAACAAAACAATTTAGTTTATCTAATACCCTGTCTGAGATGATTGTTAGGTCAAATACATAGGTCAAACTAGCAGAACAGGGGCAGTCAGACTAGCTGAACATAAAAACTTAGCAAAATCTAGATTGGTTGATCCAAATAGAGATAAGAAATCTAGAGAATAGTTCAGCTATAGCACTACATGCAGTCACACACAACCATACAATAGGATGGGATAGGATGACAGTTTTAAAATCTAATGTCACAGGGTATAGGGAGGGATTGATAACAGAAGCTTTGTTTATCGAGTCAACTACAAATACATGTAATAGGAATGACTCATCACCTGTCCCTGATATCTGGAAAATTCTACTACCCATACGACAAATAGGAGAGAACAAAGAAAACTATAAAACTCGAGTGTCAAAGTCGTGTGATCACAATTGATATGATTATGAACAATAAATTTTGTTCGAAACGTCATCCAGTAAATAATACTATTTCACTGTGTGATATACCTAATAAACAAACTAATATGGAAGAAACAAAACACCTATGTAGTTAAGCAACTTAAAATAAAATGTGCCAGGACTACAGAATCAACTGCTGAATGTTATTTTGCCTACTTTATCGAAGAATGAGAGACTGGTAACTGCGTATTTGCTGCTGCTATTATTCTTCATGATATGAAGCCACATATTTTCCTCATACGTACTTATATAAAAGCTAACATGGCATAAAAGTTCTGAATGTAGTCGCAGTGTTAATTTGTTGGCAAAAATTGCAGATAAGAAGTAAGGAGGAAAATGGGAAGAATAAAAGTGAACTGCGAATCTCAGTACCAGTGAATACCAGTCCTCTGAAAAAAGCAGAAGTCTTTAAGGCAAAAAAGTTACAAAACCCAAAAAAAATCAGGACTGGGTGGGATCTCCCCGAATGCACTGTAAATGAACTCAGAGAAGTTGGCGGAAATGGTTCTGCAATTATTTAAGAAGTTCTTGAAGTAAAGACACCAGCAACTATGAGTAAAGACTACCTTGTCCAACTACCATAGAATGTGGGCTTGAGTCCATACCAGAACTGACTCGAGCCATGACTCTGTTCCTCACAGGCAAAATACTGAGCTATATTATTCTTCAGAAAACATTCATGGATAGCCTAGAATGATGACTTCAACCGGAACACAGTGAATTCCAAAAACAAACCACGCAACATTACGCTTCACCGTAGAACAGAGCTTAGAGTGGCAGGCAGCCCTATAATTCAGCTTCATCGACTTTGGGAGGGGTTTTGAAGACGTAGACAGTGAAGTATTTCGGTAGTTACTTATACACTTCGGAGTACTGCACCTCTTAATAAGTCTCATTCAATAACCATATGATGATGCTGCATGTCAGGTAATTCACAAAGAAAGTTCATTGAAAGTTTTCGGGCAAAGAAAAGAGTAAGACAAGAAAGTCTTCTATTATTATTGCTCCTCCTATTTGTGGTGAAGTGATGACTTTGTATGGGGAGTGAGAAGATAGACAAGTGTTCAACTGACGAAACTGGCCTAAATAATTTGGATTTCACATTTTATTTATGTATCATACCGTACAAACTTGAAGATACATTGGAGAGAAACAATAAGATGCCAGAAGAGACAGCGAACATAAAGAAGACAAAGGTTGTAAAGACACTCAATCAGCAACAAAAAGCCAACTGGAGACAACGGATCGAGTCCAAAGGAGGTCACTCCTTTCACTAACCTGAACTGGTTAGAATCATTTGAATTACAGGTGTCATGGATAACGATATCAACCAGGATCTGGAAGGGAAAGTAAAACAAACATTACTCCAAAAACCGAATGAAGACCTGTGGTAATCATTGCAATGAAAAATTCTAAATTTTCAACACTGATGTCAAATCAGGATACTTATTCAAACTACCAAAGAAAGGAGACTTAAGTCAATGCAAGAACTGGCGCCGAATTATGCTCCTGTCCATCCCAAGCAAAATACTAGGCCGCGTCATCCTGGAGAGAATCAAACATTCCCTGGATGAAAAACTTCGACCGAAACAGGCTGGATTCAGGAGAAACAAGTCATGCATTGATCAGATCGTCACATTACGGATCATCATTGAACAAAGCCTGGAATGGCAGTCACCTCTCTATCTCAACTTCATCGACTTTGAAAAAACCTTTGACAGCGTCGATCGAGAGGTGATTTGGAAACTACTTCGCTACTACAGGGTGCCACTGACAATTATACATCTCACCCCATAGCTGTACGACAATGCTGCATGCCAAGTAATCCACAGCGGGAAACTCACTGAATCCTTCGAAGTGAGGACAGGAGTAAAACAAGCTGGCTGCCTACTATCGCCAATGGTTTTCCTAATTGCAGTAGACTGGATAATGCGACAAACAGCGGGCAATGAGGAAACAGGCATAAAATGGACTCACACAAAAACTTGGAGGATCTGGACTTCACCGACGATATATATCTGATTTCCCACAAACTGGAGGATATGCAACCGAAAAGCAACAAGTTGGAAGAAGAAGCATCCATAGAAGATAGGACTTCAGGTGAACATAGAGAAAACAGAGGTGATGAAGATTCCTGGGCAACACCACCAACATCAACAACAACAACAACATACAACAATCAGCATAAATGGGAGGAACCTGAAAGAAACAACCTCCTTTACCTACCCACCTACCTGGGAAGCATCGTTTCAACTACAGGCGGCCGGAACTGACGAGGATATCAAAACAAGAATCGGAAAAGCAAGACAAGCTTTCACTACTCTCAAGTCTGTGTGGAGGTCAACAGCACTCAGCATGAAAATAAGATCCGTATTTTCAACTCCAATGTGAAGTCAGTGCTACTCACTATACGGATCAGAGACTTGCACTGCGCGTCATAAAGAGCATCTCAAACAAACTACAGACCTTCATTAACAGCCAGTTGTCTTCGCTCAATACTCAAGATCAGATGGCCGGTCAGAAAAGATCAGCAACAGAGATCTCTGGCAATGAGTGAACCAACCAGGAAGCGATTGTGAAACAAATATGCACGAAGAAATGGAGATCGATTGGCTTGGTCATACTCTGAGGAAACCATCAAGTGACATCACTAGACAAGCCATTGTTCGGGTGGAACCTGAAAGGGAAGCGGCGAGTTGGTCGTCAGTGCAAGGGTGACTTGGAGGAGGTCATGTGAAGAGGAGATGAAGGCATGTGGGCAGACTTGGAGCCAGGTGAAGATTCTAGCAGAGAAGAGAACGCAATGGAGACGCACGGCTGAATCCCTATGTTTCTCTAGGAATTAAAGGATACAATAATAATAATAATAATAATGTAGTTCAGAGAATTGGCGCATGCGTTACTGAGATCACTGCAGACAGGCTGCTACAGACTTAGTCGATAGGTGCTCCCACTGGCTTGATACCGGAGACCAGATGGCCAACTGAAAAAGATATAGTACAAGAAACACTGACAGGCAGCCAACAGCCTGTTACCCAATGACTATGCGAAAAGAAATGAAGATGCATCGAACATACGCCAAGAAAATATTCAGGTGACATCATGCCTTAGGCCTTGAAGTAGAACCTGAATAGGGGGCAATGAGTTTGGTGTCCAAGAGTGCACATGGACGAGATCACGGAAGAGGGAATGAAAGCTTGCAGAGAATGGTGAAGCCGGCTAAGAAAGGCGTCAATGAACGGAGCATAATGTAGATGTGATTCTGAAGCCCTATGTTCAACTTAGAATGAATGGAACAAGTAATAATAATAATAATAAGTCAGGTTTAGTTTCATATTCCACAGGGTTATATATCCAATCATATCCTTCTTTTTCTTCTTTAACCAATAAATTAACATTTTAACGTTTATCATTCTATCCTATCAGCTAAATAACGTCATCCCAATTTTTTTCGCCGAAATTTATAAATAAATAGAACTAATCTCGATTTGCCAGTGAAAACTTAGAAGTTTGTTGTACTTTTTGGTTTATTATAAATCATCCATGTAACGAAGAACACCTCTAAAACACTGAAAACACAATGTATTTCTATTTTTCCAGAATAGTTGCCTTTAATTTCTGAATGTAATTTAGAGATTGCAATCAATAAGCTTTTCACATCAAAATCAGTTAATGCGCAGTGTTAACCAGAGAACCACTTTTAATTGAATTAATAAAAAAATATTTGTGTAACACGTGTTATGAGTTAATATATTCACAACCATTCCGTACACACAGGCTATACTAATTAAGATGACCACAAATACTAAATAGGCATAACTAAAATTAACTAAAAGGAAGCATAAAATAAATTCATTGTTTCGTTGGAGAGAATAAAAAGAAGATTATTCAAGATATACAAATGTGGAGGATTGTGAATGAAATTAAGACTTAAGTCACAAGATTAGGAAAGCAGAAGAACAAACAGAGCAACAGGTTAATGAAGTGAAAAAGTGAGGGAACAAATGCATTACATAATTAAGTAAAAGAAGAGTGTAGAAAAAGACTGAAACAGGAAGGAAATCAGTGTGAATATACTTTATGAGAACTTAACAAGCAGCCTGCTGTGCATATAAGCACACGGAGTAAAACTCACACACTCACTGAACGTGTTTTACAAATCAAATTATAATTAACAACTACTCGGTTAATCACTTGTAATCACTAGAAATTATTCATAACCATAGATTTGGATTCAGTGCAGGGAAATCATGTGCCAGTCAGATTGCAACTCTACGCATTCTCATCGAAGAAAAGCATAGAATGGCAATCAGACCTGTATCTTAACTTCATCGACTTCGAGAAGTCCTCTGATAGACAGCGTTGGCCGAGAAACAAAATTCAGAAACTGCTTCAACATTATAGATTGCAGTGCCCAAGTCTTTATCAACCCTATTCAATAGCTATATGACAATGCCACATGAAACTCAGCGGAAAATGCAGAGAAGCTTCTGAAGTGAAGAGAGGAGTAAGATAGGCAGGTTGCCAATTATGACCAATGGTGGACTGCATTATGTGTCAGACAGTGCATGAGGAGTGGGAAGACAGGAAAACGCTGGGCCACCGATAAGCATACTCTATAAGATCTGGATATCGTACATGGGTAAATGATGTTTAATGTCTCACCTAATCGAAGACAAGCAGGTGAAAATCAACAAACTGGCTGAAGAGGATGGCAGCGAAGACAGGATTCCAGGTGAACATATAGAAGATGGAGGTGATGAAGATAAACAGCAAACCAACAGCAACAACAACAACCAACACCAATCATCATCAAAGGGAGAGAATTGACAGAGGTTACTTCCTTCAATTATCTAGGCAGCCAGTATCATTTCAACTACAGGAGTAACGGATGAAGATGTCAAAGCCAGATAGAATTGGAAAGGCAAGATACACCTTCATCAACAAGAAATCAGTTTGTAAATCTCCTGCACTGCACTCACCCAGCATGGAGAAAAAGATTCGAATTCCATTCAACACAAATGTGAAGTCGGTCAGTCAGTCACTTGTTCTATGTGGTTCAGAAACTTAGCCAGCGTGTCACGGGAAACATTTTTAACAGCCTGTTGCATACTTTTATCTGCAGCTACTCGCTTCGCTAGCAGTATATTAAAGATCAAATGGCCGGTTGGCCAGAAAGAATTAGCGACAAGAGACTCTGGTTTGGAATGAACCAACGAAGAGCCTACTGCTCAACAAATATGTAGGTGGGAATGGAGATGGATTGGGCAGCATACACTGAGGAGGCCATCGAATGAAATCGTGGTCAGTGCAGGCCATCGTTCGAGTGGATTCACAATAAGAAGGAAAGAGTGCGTCGTTGGTGCGAGGGTGACGTGCAGGAGATCATGTGGCGAGGAGGAGATGAAAGATTTCTGCAATCGTGTGGCTAGCCAGCTGACGAGGACAGTAGAGAATAGAATGAAGTGGAGATGTGTTGTTGAAGCCTTATGCTGGACTTGGAACCCAAGGTAATAATATTAAATAGATTCCCGCGTGTAGATTTAAATAAGGAAATAAATAGACAGTGATAATATGTAGTGAATTTGTTTCATCTAGTCTGCTAGATCAATATTCTCTGTACACCTTTGATTATTTTACCAGGGATTTCCATATTCGATTCGCTATCGATATACTCCTGAACCTCACCTAGTCAGAAGTATGCTGGGAGAACAGACATCGTAGGGTGTGAAGATAGCAGTCTCACCGCGAAGAAAAAACACCATCACCACTGAAATTGCAGAAGCTTGAAGCCTTATTTTTCACTCAGAACGCAAGGAATGAGAAACAAAAACAATATCATGACGCAAAGCGGATAGTGTTCAGTAGGTACCAAAGTCAGGTAGTCAGTTTTTTACGCGAAGTAGAATAATAATTCTAAGTGGAGGAAAATTAACTCTTCGTTTTTGTTTATGAATAATAACATACAATTACTTGCTACCTACTTCTTCTTTTTCTTACTTTTTCGTCTCCATCGAAATGTGAATTATCTTCACAAGATAGAGCCAAATGTTTTTAAAAACCTATCATACATTCAAGAAATTACAGAAGTGAATGTCATAATACAGACAGGAGAAGGTCAGCTGAGACAGAAATTAGAAATAATTTTGTATCTGACATTCGTTATTATCAGTGTGACTTCTGGTCAGCTGATATAAGATTTTTCGTTATCTAAAAGGATAATAGTCAGTAGGCGAGTTTACTGTTGTCAATATTTGACTTCTTCAACTTCAGTCCATTTTTATTCAAACTTTTGGTTATTCACTTAACAATGATAGCAATAATAGTAGAGCTTTGTTTTAGACAATATGTCAACATACATTACAGGAGTTTTTGGCGTATTTAGTTAAAAAATATCTCCTCTTCTTACAGAATTGCGTCTGTGGCATAGCGGCTGGGACGCTCGCCGACCGTGCACGTAGTCCGGGGTTCGATCTCCGGCCAACGCACACCTGACACCAATGGCTGGTTTGCTAAATTTGGACTACCGATATCACGTGCTGAAAATTCCATACTTGTATCAAAAATACTGTGTGAATTCAAGAAAATTTACATGTAAATCAATAATCTGAAGTTCACCATTTGTCGTAATACTGTTTCACATGAGGAGAGAACCAATTCTGTCCATTTCTTCTTCAATTCCTTCAAGAACTGCATAGTGTATAGTGGGAAACTAATCAGACATGCACGCGAGTTCATTTGTTGATCATTTGATGTAACTTTACGATTAAAACGATAAGAAATGCAAAAGAGTTTCAGCATTTTGATGTATGGAAGTTCTAGAAGCTCATGGATTTAAACAGGCCGCCGGACATTCGGTTATTTATTACCTCGTGTGCATCTATAGTACCGTCTAAAGCGAATATACAACTGTAAGATCACGTCTGATCAAGATAAAATCCAGTTATCTCTATCACAGAAACATCACTGATTATTAAGGCAAACCAACCAACACTATACGCTATCAATTAATTATTTCCCATAAACTTGACTTGGTTAGCACTGCTGATTATATTTCGCACTAAAACTTTGCTGCATAATTCGTGAAAGTGTTGGGTAATAGAAACTTCTTAAAAGACCACTGGATTCAAAACACTACTCTTTATAGATGAGTGTCAATCTGAGAAATACCCAACACGTATAATCGTTTTCTACCTTACGATTACGAGTCCTACACTCTTAGGATTTTGAGGTAATAATGTAGAGAAGTTTCAAATTAGAAATAAGCAGATAAACAATGTTACTTTCAGAGTTACTCAAATAAAGTGACAGAAACTGCGGTGAAATTCATGATTAAATTATTCTACTCTTCATTTCTTTGAAACTTAACCGTTTAAATCTGCACAGACGTTACGGCTACTAAATACACACTTGCATGATCATAAAATTCTTATAATTTAATCGGTGGATGGTGACTAGCAGTGGAATTCAGGATGCATATTTCGTCTTATTTGGGACTCGTCAACTAGATATACCTGCATTCACCAGTGGGTGATGATGTTCCCACCGGGACTCGAACCAAGTGCCCACAGTTTCAAACTCAAAGCGTTATCCACTAGAAAATCTAAAATTCAATTAAATAATTAATATTACCCGTTGCACAAAAAGTGCCTCTCATAGCTCAAGTGGTCTAGTGGATAATGCTTTGGCGTTTGAAATTATGGGCGCTGGGTTCGAGCCCCGATGGAAACATCATCACCCACTGGGTAATGCAGATACATCCAACTGACGATTCGCAAATGGGACGAAATTCGCATCCTGGATTTAATTGCTAGTCACCATCCACCAATTTACTTCCAATTGCATGCCCAGACATTGTTAAAGCATCTGCACAAGAAGCCAACAGACATATCAACCTGAGACCGAGCACTTTGGTCCAATCACTCGACGGGAAAATCTAAAATTCAATTCAATAAAATTCTTATAATTCATTTCCTTCAAATGAAATTACAAAACCTGATAGTTCTAAGCTCCAGTTGTCAATTTACACAGTTCGGGCTGAAATTTCTCCTTTGGATACTGGAATTATTCTAATCACAGTGTGTGATCAGCTTGATATCATAAGTAGGATTCACTGAGACAAGCATAACTGCATGATGTTATATGCTACGGATTAATTGGTATGAATAGTTGGATATTACTCACATTAGCCAGGGATTGATGTTAGGATACTGTGGTGAAATTTCACCCTGAACTGAGTAAGCTTTTAATCGCGAATTAATTTAGGAGTGGAGAATCTGGTTGAATGTATTACCAGTACCTTCAAATAGCTAGGTAGAATTCAGGGGTTCCATTTGACACGGCTCCCTTAACTGAGTCAGACGGGCTACACCTCTTATGGAATCTGCCCCAAATTAGTGAAACGATATTCAGATCACTCAAATCTGGCTGACAAACGCTACTGGTTGATTTGCGTAGTATCAAACCACACATATCAATCAACCACTCAGTAGTATATTGCCTCACGCACTTCTAGGCTCTATTTGATTTTAGGATTTCATCATGAACTGACATCGTTAAGAGGACCATTGGAAAACCTAGGAGTACTGGACCACTGTTTCGTCATAGCTTGGGACTCCTCACTAGTACAAACCCACTGCCGGGGTTCAAACTCAGGACCTTCTGGCTACAAAGCGAGCTCGTAGACCATTAAGCCACTGGGAGTCGATACACAAGGCCAGTCCATGACTTCCAACTTCTGCAAATTCATTATATGGCGTGTCCACTAGGAAATGTCAACGGCGACTATTGTTCCTTACCCCGACCTGCTTCACCCCACTGGTCACGACTTTGATTAGATTATATTTGCGTGGATAACCTGCAATTATGTCTTGCAGTGTATGGCTTTCAGCAGTTTTCAAGTTATGATTTAAATTTACGATATAAACGACTCGAGACTGTTACTTGTTAGGTGCATATTAGTTAAATTCTGAAGCCTTGTTTACTCCAAATAAGAAAACATCAGAAGGATGTATAATCCCCTTGTCCAGAAATCGAGTATACACGCAGATAACATATGGCACCGTTTATATGATTTATATACATTCATGAAATTATTCATCGTTCATCAGATATATATATCAAACAGTGATGAATATTGTTGGAGTCAGTTGATTGTAGTAATAAAAAAACAAAACATTTTGTAAACAACTTGATAACTAAAATATTTACCATTCTTATTCTTCATTTTGAATTATGTTTCATTTCATTGATTCTTCAAATTGAAAATTTTGAGATCATAGTGGATCGATACATAGAAATGCTTAACTTAATTATTCTACCTATAACACTGTTGTAGACTATTCATTTCAGTTTGGGAGACGTAGATTTAACTGCCACTCTAGACCGTGTTCAATAAGGACGCGTTATATTGCGATTTCATCCTCGGATGATTTTTTTGCTTGAACCCATCCTTTTAACGATGGCGTTTTTCATCCAAAGGAAGAGAGAGAACTTTAAGTGAACGGAGAAGACAGAGTTGATTAGGATAGGTTTGATCACCAGTTGACATCAGTTAGAGAACCATGAGAAACAAAGGTCACTGGAAAACTTCTTCGTCCTAGTTTAAGACTATTTAGCAGTACACATCCTCCGTCGGGGTTCGAACCTAGGCTTTTCCGGTTACTAGGCGAGCTCGTAGACCACTAAGACGTTGGGACCCGATCCAATGGCCCATGACTTCCAGCTTCTACCAGTTTAGGATACATTTATGTTTCCCAACAGCTGTTATTGCTCAATATGGAAGGTCAGACAGCCGTTTGAAAAAGATAAGTAAAAAAAAACCCTGGCATGCAGCGAACCTGCCAAGAATCTGTTATACAGAGGAGAATACAAATGGATAATGCACACACTCAGGGGTTTGTTGAGGCACACCAAGCACCAGGCTGTCAAGCGAGACCTGAACTGGAGGCGATCAGTGAAGTATCACAGTGTGAAATCGAGAGGATAATCTATTGAGAAAGAAAAAGTCAATGTATATTCTTGTATCACAGATAACCAAGTTCAGTTGAGATGTAATATTGAAGCCGTATGTTTCACTAGGGATCCAAGGGGCAAAAAACAACGATAATAGGTAGAATTTAGTGGTAGAAAAATATGAACTGACTTTTGTAACAGTTGGAATTACAATCTTTTTATTCGGTATATGTGAATGTGCTATATTATACGTATACTTCTGGAGTAAGTGATGTATGCACAGGTGGAAGTCACGTTCATCTCTGAGTTTAATAGAAAGCTGAATAAATTCACATGAATACATTTAATTTTGATTATACCTTGATTCCATACAGTACTTTTGGTACTAGTATGGAATTTTCAGCATATGATTTTGGTAGCCCAAATTTTGCAGGCCGACCATTGATATCAGGTGTGCGTCGGCAGCGGATCGAACTCCAGACCATGTTCATGGTCGGCGAGAGTCCTAATCGCCATGCCACCGACACGCATTTCAAAAAGAAAAAAGAAATTGTTTAAAGTGAAAAGTATACTCTTTCAGTTAATCTATTTCGAAATCTCAATTCTCATTTCAATTTATACTGAACCAATCCACTTTTAGAGTAAGAAAGAAGATAAAAAGTAGAACTGAGGAGTTAAGTTATACAAGTAAGCATCCCTATAAGAGCAGTCACAGATGTCAGCATTCCTTATTGCCAGCAGGTTGATATTATGCAGTATATGGTGGGCAGAAGCACAAGTCTTTGAGGTAAGTACACACCTCTGCATACTGATGAAACATTCTAATGTGGAGATATGACTGTGAAAATAATATAATGCTTTAAATCAAGCGGATCTAATTGTTTAACAAAAATGAATATTTTCAGAGACATAAATGGCATGAAATCACAGTTCATTATTATGCAGAAAAAATTATTTACTCATTCTTCTATTGAGAATACCAGTCATGGTGAAATGCATATGCAATTAAATAATAATAGTAAGGGATACCGGAAATACTTATAACAACGTCAGTTAACCATATATCCGTAAATTTTTAAAGGAATGTATGCACATATGCATAAATATGAATTGATTTTCAAGTGTTAGTTTTCAAGGATTTGACTAATTTCACTTTTGATCACGTATTTATTGACTTCAATTAGAAAACCATTTGAAACTAGGAAGCGCTGAACAGCTGTTTCATCACAGTTCGTGGTTCTTCATCAATACAAGCCTATGACCCACCCGGGGATCGAACCCAAGACCCTTGGTTTACAAAGTGAACCAGCATTCCACTCTGCCATTGGAACTCCTTAATTTTAACTTCTACCGATTCGCAGTATAGCGAGACTGTCCCGCTAGTGATATCGGTGAACATTTATCCTCAGGCCCAACCCGATATTGGTGAAGGGAAATGTTTGATTGAACAGTTATCTCCCGAATGTTGTGTATATTATTGTAGATTTCCATAAGAAATTGACACCAGGCGAGGAATTACTGGAAACCAATGGAGAATAATTTTTTGGTTCCAACTAGTTGCAGCTTTTCAGGATGAAAATCATACAAGTAATTTCCCACGTTTATTCGCTTTTATGAATTTAAATAAAGCAAGAACAAGAGTTTGTGCAGAATAAGGTGGTACCATCATTTATTTCATTGGCTTCTCATCATCTGCGTATAGACTAAAGAAACTGTTAACTTTTTGTACAGAACAATTTCAGCTTACTTTCAAAATTTACGTAATATCAGTTGACAGGAGATTCCAAACTGAATAAACAGTGCTGAGAAAATTACACTTATATAGTCTAAATTCAGAAATTTCAAGTTTAAACAAAAATAAATGTTTGCATACAGTGGCGGGGGAGTTACGTAATCAGGACAAGAAGTGAATAAGACGATAACTAAATAACAAATTGAGTAACAGTACACTTTTTTTAAACTCAAATCACAGAGAAAAGAGACAAGCAAAGTCACACCGTATAAAAGAGTTACGACAGGACTGAAACCGATGTCTCACAATTCCTGTGGTCTACCTGATGAACTGCGTGCGGTAGACAGATGTTGGTTTCACTTTCAAAGGTCGTCCAATATGTCAACAGTAGTGTACCAGTTAAAGACTACCTCAGAATGTCTTCCTGACCTCAATGTTTATATTATTTTAAGTAAGGCTGTTTCCCTTGAACACAATTATTCCTGATACTTCAACATTCATCTTTGAAGTGTTAAGCTTTATGATGTGAAATCCAACCATGTGTACTTTACTGGTCACATTCCATGAGCACTTTGACTGGACACTAATTAGTAACTAGTGTGATGTGTTTAGTCCTTTGTTCAGTGCAGATTGAATTCTATCAGTCAGTCTCTGACTATACCACTGGATGACGCAGGTTTGAATCTCAGAAGGTACATGAGTTCCTTCAAGAATGAAGATTCACCTTGCTGACTGGTGAGTGCCAACTAGCATGAAACCTAGGTCCAAGGCTTCCTGCCTTTTTCCTTCCATTGTCTAATATCATAATCTATCAGTGTAGCACATATTAACTCTGCGACATGATTGGTGGCAGTGAATAGTCCTAAAAGCACTGGTTTTTCCTCATGAAATTTCCAAATGTGTAAGTTTATTTTCCCATAGAGACTAATTTCAACTCATACAGACCTTGATTACTTTAATTTTTGGCCGACGTTCATGTAGAAGACTTTATGGTAATCAGTGAATACCAGTTAATTTGAGAGAAATTAGACTGATGTAGTAATGTGATATTTAAAAATTAAATTTTCAAAATTTATCAGTTAGTTGTACATCGATTGACCTTTTATGTAGAATAATGCAGTAAAATGAAAACAGACAGCTCCATAACTCTGATTTTTACATGGCATTTTATCTCAGTCTCAAGTGTAATTACTCGAGTTCCGGTGAATTAGTCATCTACGGGTAAGGGAGGAAGAACTAATGCAGTGTTAAGCAACTTTATTGGTTGTAGCATGGTATAACCTTTAAATAACTGTGATGTAGTACTTTTTATCTCATTGGCATAAAAGGTTGATAGATTTATTTTGAGATGATTAGTTCTAACTAGCTTAATTCCAGGTGGCTACATCAACGGACTTAAAACATTTGGAATCATATCAGTCGTACGTGAAAATTAGTTTATTTCTAATTGTAAAAGTGGTCTCATGACTGACGAAAACACTATCAGCACGTGAATGTGACGCACATGCGAATAGAAACATCAGTGCTCTTCACATATGTTGATCTCGATATCTTCACAGTCGACTTATTAGCAGGATGAAAACTGGTTAGGTTAGAGTAAGTAAAATTTGCTGATGTTCAGGTGTTGGTTTTCATGGATTTGATTTGATTGGTTACGGGATTTCATCATGAATTGACATTGGTTAGAGAACCACTGGAAAACCTAGAAGTGCTGGACCACTATTTCGTCATAGTCTGAGACTCTTCATCAGCACTAACCCACCTCCGGGATTCAAACGCAGGACCTTCAAGTCACAAGGCGAGCTCGTAGACGAATGGTTCTTTAACCAATATCAGCTGCTGGTGAAATCCCGTGACCAGTCACCTTGAATCCCTGCAAACCAATACTTGAAAATTAATGAGATGCTCTCTAGCGACTGGCCGTATTCATTTAGGTAGTTACCTGGATTCTGGTGAAGAGTCGTGGCCAGTGGAGTAAAGCAGGTCGGGTGTGAGGACAAATACTCGCCAATAACACTGGCTAGTGGTCAGGCTATATCGTGAATTGGCAGAAGTTGGAACACATAGACTGGCCTTGTGTATCGGATCCCAGGAGCTGAATGGTCCACGAGCTCGCATTGTAACCTCAAGGTCCTGCGTATGAACCCCGGAGGTGGGTACGTACTGTCGAAGAGTTTCAAACTAGTAGGAAACAGCTATCCAGTACTTTTAGGTTTTCCAGTGGTTCTCTTATGATGTCAGTTCATGATGAAATCCTGTAACCAATAAAATATACTGAGTTTGACTGAGGAAGGTGAGAAAAAGGAATCATCTCTGACCCTGCTGATGGGAAAACTAAACACTTTTAACATCAGCCCCTCCCTATCCGAAATTAAGATGATGTTGAAATAGTGGTTTGCAGCAGCTCCAAATTCTACAAAAGATACCAAAATAATTTAATATACTAACTGTTTGTTGACTCAAGGATTTGTCGCAACTCTTATGAATTAGTTTCAAGTAGAGTCTTAACAAGGATACTGAAGACTTGTTTGGCATAACCAACGAAATATCCGGCCACAAATCAATAGTAGCTGTATCACACAGCGGTGTGACACGTTATTTTGAAAACAATTTACATTTAAAAAAAACTTTTCTTCGTCTGTTTGCTTGCGTCACTACAGACCACACACTGAGTAGTTTTTGATTTAAGTCTTAAATGTTAAATATGCAAAATAAGTTGCTGGAGAAGGACATTGAAAATGAGACACGTGTTGATAGTGCTGAGCCAGCAGTTTTCCCTCATGGCAAACGAATTAATTTGAAGTGGGATTAGGTTTTAGTGAGATAGAACGAATGCTCAGTAACAAGAACTTTCTAACTTATGCATTCAAGGAAGTAGGTTGGTGTAAGTTGTTTGTATTAGGCCCAAATAAGGGTAAAAGTTATTGGGTAGACACACATTGGTTGAAATACTTTAAGATCGCTAGCAGTGATTCTCCAATTGATAGTGGTTCATGAAAAAATTGTCTACTGATAAATCTTGATTGTTCTCCAAAAAGTTATTCTCTTTCCTTTCACACTCACGTTTATTTATTATCACATCATTTTAGTTTTCTTCCCACATATTTTGTTCGATGATTTAAAGTTATCTGTACTTGAATTACTGCATTTCTGTGAAAAAGTTTAAAAATAACTTATCGAAATATCAGTTAAAATCAACTTTAAATATTTAATAATACTTAAAAAGTATAAGTCTCACCTGGGACACCAGCGTCGGTGCCATAGCGGTTAGGACGCTCGCCGACCATGCACATGGTCCGAGGTTCGATACCCGGCCGACGCACTCCTTTACCTCGCTAAGCCAGAAATAATGCTGGTGAAGAGGAAAGGTTAGGTGTGAGGCTAGCAACCTCATCCTGTAAAATAAGCACTGCTACAGAAACTTCAAGCCAGTAGCTTGAAGCCCTATGTTCCACTGGGGAACGTGAAGGAAATAAAAAATTAAATAAATAGAGTATAAGGGGCTAATCTGCTCAGGAGAAGATAAAAATTGTAATTATCAGTTTACTATAATAATGATTCGTCATTTTAAATATTTGAAGGAACATTAAATAGAATAACTAACCATTTGCTGTAGAAGGACAATAAATCATTTAACGAGGCATCAGTTAAGTCAAATGTATATTTACGTTAGAAAGCTTAGCTGAATGTATGAAGTAATTTCAGTTGACGGTGGCTGGAAGTGGTATTCAGGACACTTAAGACTCACCAGCGGGATGTACCTTCATTTAAGTTTCAGTAGAAATGTAGGTAAATTCAGCTGATTAGTCGGAAATAGGAAGAAATGCTCATCCCTCATTATGTTAATCTTAAGCTACTACTGAGGCGTTCATAATAAGAGCGACTTATTATCAGAAACAGAGCAATCTGGTACAAAAAATCAACCAGCATGAAATCGAAAAGTAATGGTTTTATCGAATATTCGCTATATAGAGATGATTTATACTGCCTTGAGTTAGCTCGGGGTTAACAACTTTAAGTAGAATTACTGTAAAGTGAAGTCCAATTATGAACACTGCCTAACTTCATAGAGTGTTTAATGCCCTTTCAGTGATCATAAAGTCTGTTGAAACATCCCAGAATAGGTGATGTACTGTGGTAAGAAAGTAACCTCGTTAGACAGTAGAAATAAAAGCCTATTTCTTTTTTAGGTACATAAAACTTAAGAGTCTCAAATAATGTGAAATGAACACTCTAGATTCCACTGCTAGCCACCATTAACCAAAATAACATAAAGTTAATCTCCGAACATCGTTGAAGCATCTGTATTAGGTGCCAACATGTCACTAGAGAACAGGCATTTCGATTCAATATAATCAGTCCGCTGGAACTACAAATCAGTTGAAACGAAAATTTTATATAAATAATTTGAACACAATTTATCAATTATAACCTCTATGTTTTTAATTACTGCCATTTGTTTAACTTGAATTTAATTTGGTCCTCCTGAGTTCAGGTTTTCTAATGGTCCAATGATTTGAATTTGGATTACGAACTTACTTCAGTTAGAGAACCATTAGAAAATGAAGGAGTACTGGACAGGTATTTCATCTAGTCTTAACCAGCTCGCACCCACAAACCCAACATGAATCGAATTCAAGACCTTCAAGTAACAAAGTGAACTCGTAAACCACTAAGCCACTGATTCGAAATCCAGTGGCTGATCATTTCTAGGTACTACCGATTCTCGATATAGCACAATCGGCAGCCAGTGTCGTCGGTGAACATCTTTCCTTCCACTAAACTTACTGGACTCCGTTGATCACGATTTCCGACTAGAAATTTGGGCATCTTTATCCTCTGGTGGGTTACTAGTGAGCACCAGACTAACTTTCAGAATCAGTGGCTTGGTGGTTAACAAGTTCACTTTGTAACTTAAAGGTCTTGAATTCGATTCGTGTTGGGTTTGTGGGTGTGTACTGATGAAGACCCCCAAACTGGGATGAAACATATTTCCAATGCTCCCTACTTTCCAATGGTTCTCTAACTGATTTCAGTTCGAAATCAAACCTGTAATTTGAATTCTTTTTGGTGCCACTGGTTTCAGGTTTTCTAATAGTCTAATGATTGCTATCGATTCAAGAAGAAATCTATCTTGAAATACACACCTATTTCCTATGATGTTAATTGAGGATTAACAATCGTGATTTCTACGCATACGCCCATTTACAAAAGATGAAACTGTTACAGTGAAAATATCCGGATGCTTATGGATTTATGTCTACGGAAAACAAGAACAATAACATCAGTTATCATAACAACGTTAAAATTGATACTAATAACAGAACAGAATGAGCATTTACCTTACAATTATATTATAAAACTTTTTCTAAGGCAGAATAGGGAATAATGATAAGATTTTAATTCCTATTGCTTTTATTATACATATATACTTTGATACTGTTTCATTCTACAAAACACATGAACACATCACTGATGTCACGACAACATATGATCGCCTTGAGATCATGTATGCGCATGAGAGACGCTAGGGAGAATGATGCAGAAGAACAGTGCATTATCACAAAGGCTGTGAAATAACATCAGCAATAATACTCATGATTATAATGATCTAAATGTAAATTACACCAATACTTAACAGATTCCAGTGCGTTGGTGGTTCAGCGGTATAACGCTCGCCAACCATACACGTAGTCCTTGGTTCCATCTCCTGCCAACGCACTCCTTAACCTTGCTAAGCTGGTAGTAAGGCTGGTAATGAGGGAAGGTTGAGTGTGAAGCTAGAAACCCCACCCCATAAAAATAAACTGCTATAGAAACTTCAGGCAAGGCTGCCTACTATCGCCAATGATTTTCCTGATTGCAGTAGATTGCGACAGACAGCGGGAAATGAGGAAACAGGCACACAATGGACTCACACAAAAAACTTGGTGGATCTGAACTTCGCTGGTCATACATGTCTGATTTCCTATAAACTGGAAGATATGCAAGCGAAAAGCAACAAGTTAGCAGAAGAAGCATCAAAGATAGTCCTTAAGGTGAACATAGAAAAAACAGAGGTGATGAAGACTCCGGGGCAACACCACCAGCAGCAACAACAACTGACAACAATCAGCATAAATGGGAGGAACCTGAAAGAAACTACCTCCTTTACCTACCCACCTGGGAAGCATCGTTTCAACTACAGGCGGCCGGAACTGACGAGGATATCAAAGCAAGAATCGGAAAAGCAAGATAAGCTTTCACTACTCTCAAGTCTGTGTGGAGGTCAACAGCACTCAGCATCAAAAATAAGATCCGGATTTTCAACTCCAATGTGAAGTCAGTCAGTGCTACTGTATACGGATCAGAGACTTGCACTGCACATCATAAAGAGCATCTCAAACAAACTACAGACCTTCATTAACAGTTGCCTTCGCTCAATACTCAAGATCAGATGGCCGGCCAGAAAAGATCAGCAACAGAGATCTCTGATAATGAGCAAACCAACCAGGAACCGATTGTGAAACAAATAGGCAGGAAGAAATGGAGATGGATTGGCCATACTCTAAGGAAACCATCAAGTGACATCACTAGACAAGCCATTGCTTGAGTGGAACCCGAAAGGGAAGGCGGCGAGTTGGTCGTCAGTGCAAGGGTGACTTGTAGGAGGTCATGTGAAGAGAAGATGAGAACGTGTGTGCAGACTTGGAGTCGGGTGAAAACTCTAGCAGAGAACGGAACGCAATGGAGACGCACGGCTGAATCCCTATGTTCCTCTAGGAATTAAAGGAAATAATAATAGAAACTTCAGAACTGTAGCTTGAAACCGTATGTTCCACTTGGAACGCAAAGCAATATAAAATAATAATAACAGATTCCAATATGATAAAAAGTCACGGTTTTATCTAAATTAAAGCCAAGTAAGAGAATGAAAAGGAAAGGTATAATACAGATTTTTGTAGTTATTTAATCTATTAGAATGTTTTCACGATTACTGAACTTCTTCTGCCCAGTGAACTTAATCGAAGAGGCGCATTGCTCTTTTGCTGTAACAGCAGAAAAGCGAATATTTCAGTGTGAATGAAGGAAATTACTTGGTGAAATCTATTTAAAAATGATGTGAAGAATTTACTGCATTCTTATCATATTTTTCAAACTTTCTTCATTCATGAAGAAATCAAATGTATTTCCGTAATATCAAAATGCGATCTAACGTGATGAAACCTGTTAGACTATTGAAAAATGATAAGTTATATAAAAATTACAAAGGTAACTCAGTAAGATCTCTCGACAGCTATACACCTCAAATATATCTCTTGTATATGATACTTACTATACAGCAGGAGTTGTTTAACTAAATGCAGATCTTATCTGCCTAAGGGTCTGCAAGAATAATCCAACAAGACGGAGTCAAAATTCAGTCTGCATGTATGAAAACAAACAATAGACACTACGAGTAGATAGTCAAAGAGAAAACTATTACTCTACTATGGAGCCGTGAGTTATACCTTGCAAAATAACATGAATACTAAAACAGCGCTTGGTAGTCAACAGTCCAGCATAACACAACAACAAAGCAGATTATTAAGGTTAAGTATCAACTTGAAACAAAGATAAGTAGTTGAGATCAAGTTCAGAGATGATGAGGGAATGTCATAATAATGATAAAAGTAACATCTACAAAATAAATAGCACTGGTGTCATGCAGATTGCTCATGAGGTGATTTTAAATTATTCATTCTGCTACACTTGCATATAACAACAATCAAATATGAGTTTCTGTTAGTTTAATGTTGTGTTCCAGCTAAATTATTTCAATGATGAGATTTCAAAAAATGTTTGGGGACCCTTGTTGACCACACTGAGGAACAAGCAATCTGTTAGAGTAAATATTTCATTTTATTTGTACCATGAGAACAGTATAACATGAGTCTTTAATGTGCAAAAGACTTTATGAAGTTCGTGGCTTTTTCCTCGCCTACCTTAGCGCTCTAAATCAGACAGTGAATGTAATATATGGTTGTGTTAAAATATCTCCAGCCGTGTGTGGTTTGAATTTAGTTGGTACTTGTTTAGTAGTGGTTTTTCTCTTTTAAGGCCTGGAGTCAGATATAACATGATGTTGTAAGTGGCAAACTTAGTCAGGTTGTTTTTTGTATTACAGTCAGTAAAAATTTCTAGAATACAACTCACGTAACCCAGTAGTTTCAGCTGCATTCGTCGTATTTTTAATTAACATGCATAATTTAATATGACGTTAATTAAATAAATGCCAACATAAATAGCACTGAATAAGATATGGAATGAGACAAGACAAAACTATGTCAGCACTCAGAGGAGGTCAAAGGAAACGTCAAATAGGTTGAAAGTATGTCACACTGATTTTGATGGCTAGGAAAACACTGGATCGGTTATCCAATTTTGACGAGAACAGCTTTTAATCAACAGTGGACAACCAAGGAGACAATCTTTGCATGAAAATATTTCATTATAATAGTAATTAGCGTTGGTGGCATAGCCGTTAGGACGCTCGCCGACCATGCACAAGGTCCGGGGTTCGATACCCGGCCGACGCACTCCTTTACCTCGCTAAGCCAGAAATAATGCTGGTGAAGAGGAAAAGTTAGGCATGAGGCTAGCAACTCCATCCTGTAAAATAAACACTACTACAGAAACTTCAAGCCTCTAGCTTGAAGCCCTATGTTCCACTGGGGAACGTGAAGGAAAAAAAATAGTAATTATATTAGTAATAATAATGATAAGAGTGATAATAATCCCGACATTGATAGAAAAAGAAACTAGAAAAATCAAACTTTATTTCGGTAGTTTTAGATAAAGCAGAAAGAATTTTATGCAACAAAGGCCGTGTTATAGCTTGCGCAAATTTATTCGAGTTGGTATATGCAGTTTGACATAACAGTGATTGATATCATACATTTGCTGGTTTTCGCGAACTCAAATCCATAGTGAACTCTTTTAATAACCTTATGTAGTTTTTCTTCTGACTACTTCAACCATATCATGTTGTTTAAAAGGTTATTCATAAATACTGACTCCTCAGGGGATTTTTCGGATAGAAACTGTCTGAAAAACATCATTACTGCATTTGGTGAACTGGTGAAATCAAAGTGTGGGAATGCCATACATTATATGTGAAAGGAGGTTTATCAACCTGAATCCTCTCCTATTAACTTACTTCATATCCTTCAAAAAAGGTAACTCGAGGTCAACGCAATCACATCTTCATTCCATTAGTATTTTTTTCCTTCACGTTCCCAGTGGAACATAGGGCTCCAAACTAGAGGCTTGAAGTTTCTGTAGCAGTGTTAATTTTTACAGGATGGGGTTGCTAGCCTCATGCCCAACCTTTCCGCTTTACCAGTCTCCCTACTGGCTTAGCGAAGTAAAGGAGTGCGTCGGTCGGGGATCGAACCCCGGACCATGTGCATGGTCGGCGAGCGTCCTAACCGCTGTGCCACCGACGCACATTCCATTAGTATAGGTCATATATATTTAGCATAATATGTATTCAGGGGTTTGTATCTAATGTCCAGTAAAGACACCTTTTGTTTTTATGTTTGCCTAGTCTTCAAGAATACGTTCATATCAGTCTGAAGTATTAGAGATTAATTAAAAAGAGGATGTTGACTGTTTCTATACTTCATCATAATTCTAAGTCGATGCTATCTTGTAATCACTTCAAATGCATGAGTAATTTTCCGGCGACTGCCTCAGCAAAATGCAATCTGAGATGGTTTGAGTTGGATTGAAAGTTGATGCTTTACCCAATAAAATAGATCAGATTACAATTAAATCCCCATATGAAGAATTTTGTGAACAATTCTAATTCTACAACCAGTGATATCGTATTTAGTTTTCATATCTTAAACGCATTTATAAACAAATGTTGATTAAGTGTAAAAAAATGGTTCACTTCAAGCGTTCCTCAAGGCGATATTCTTTCCGCTTTTCTGTTTTCTTTCTTCTTGCATGACTTGCCTCACTCTGATGACGAAATGAACTCTGTTAAGTATGCGAACGACCAAACTATTTCAATGCCTGTTAACTCCCAGTTAGCCTGTACTAAGATGAACAGCTTTCCATCAGTAGTTAGCAGATGGTCTTCGTCTAATGGCCTTAAACTAAATCCCTCTGAATGTCAGACTGTTAATTTCAGTTTCCGATGTAAAAAAAGTTAAATGAAGCTGTTGATTCCTATGACCGTTGCAAAATTTATGACAGTGATATTGAAATCAAGTCTGAAGTTAAGTATCTTGGATTCAATCCTTCTTCTGACCTATCCTGGTCTTCACATGTCTTAGAGATTTCTTAAAGAATATTTCGTCTGACTTCTTACATTCAGAAGTGAAGGCACTCAGGCATAACCAAACCCCTCCTCTTACAGTTTGTCAACTTTTGCATCTTATTTATTCTTCTTTATAGTTCACCCTTATTCTTTCCTGGCTTGCTTAAAAAAGACTATGTCATACTTAGTAGAACTCTGAAGACTGTCGGTAGGGCAATTGACATCTCATTTGGCCATATCTTTGACATCATCATTGATACGCACTTTATTTCATGCAAAAAATTTGCTAAAGGGATTTTATCAGACTGTGGGCATCCACTTTACCCGCAGCTTTCACCTTGTGTCTTCTCAGGTAAAACAAGAAGTCATTTCAAAAGCGTCTATGCGCGCACGTCTAAGTATAAAATTTCCACGATACCATATTTGGCACATATTTTATGTGATGAAAATAGTTTCAGAGATGAACTGACGAACCTTCATCGCACTGATAAATAAGCCATTTTCTCCATCCTTATTCCACCATGCTTTACTGTTATTATTATTCTTATATTCATAATCCTTTCATTTTTGTTTTCATTTTCTCATGATTGATAACATCATTTAAGCTGTATAAAATTTTTATTTTTGTGTTTTCCCCCTCACAATGCTATATCAAGAGAACATCAGATTCGATACTCTAAAACATGCTGAAATTCTCATACTATAATATTTGAAACAAACCCACTGTTATTATTATTAGACTTATTAATGCCATTTTGTACTTTGCACATTTTTGACTTTATTCCTACTGTAAATGTGGACAAATCCCTGAGGTTAATTTTATTGATATTTTGAGTAAATTAGATGCAATATTGTAACAAATGCTGAGAATTCCATTCTGTATTATAAGTACTGTTTTTGGAATAAAGCAGATTATAATTATAACTATTATTTTATACCAACAAAGAGGAATTCGTACGCATAAATTGAGTAAAATCATCCCATTATGGTTGTTTAGTGCAAAAAAATGTTTATTAGCACATTCAGTAAAGTCAGTCTGTGACGTAACACACTTAACTTTTGCACTTTCCTTGTGTATTCTATCTTTGATTGGTTGGTGGATTTCATCATGAGCTGACATCACTTAGAGAACCATCGGAAAATCAGCTCGGAATACTAAACAGCTGTTTCGTCCTAGTTTAGAAATCTCCACAGAACACGCTCATGCCAGAGTTCTAACTCAAGACCTTCTGGCTACAAGGTGAGCTCTTTGACCACTGAGCCACTGAGACCTGATCCAGTAGGGTTCAGCAGGTTGAAGGTGAGGCAGTAACTCATCGAAGAGAACATTGCGTAGTGGTAACGCTATGTCATGAATTGGCAGAAATTAGAATTCATGGGCTGGTCATTGGATCGAGTCCCAGTTGCTCAATGGTCTACGAGCTTGCCTTGTAACCAGAAGGTCCTGGTGGTGGGTGCGTACTGATGAAGAGTCCTAAACTAAACTGACAAAAAGGTTGTCCATTACTCCTAGGTTTTCTAGTGGTTCTCTAACTGATGTCACCTCATGATAAAATCCTCCAACCAATCAAACAAAATCCCCACAAAACCAATCCCTGAAAATTATTCTACTGTTGACTACTGACAGTAGCTGTCATTTGAGTAAATTTTACAGATACATTGGGATGATTGCATCAGAATTCCAGCTCACCTATAATCTCAGGTGTCTACACGGATGACTTTTAGTCATCCATGATTATCATCAAATTCTAAGAAGTGAATACTTTTCACCATGAGCTCGTTTCTTTGAAGTTTAACCAATCTGAGTCGTTAATAAAGCTAATTGTATTTACACGCTTGAAGAAAAGAAATGCAATCAACTCCGTTTTTTTACAATAATGTAATTTCATTTCATTACCAAATTAAAGTTAAGTAGAGTTAATTCATTTGCAAAGTTTATTTTTAGAAAAACTAGTGAAATTACAAATCGTTCGAATAAAGATAATGTAATATTTTAAGCAGAAACTTAAAATGCAAAGTAATCAAGGAAATTTCGTTAGCTATATGTAAAATAAATACTTGTTTTGGAATTTTTATTAAAATACCAGGTAGGGTGCAGCAGGTCTCGTGTGAGGACAAATACTCGCCGAAGACATTGGCTAGGGGTCGCGCTATGTTGTGAATTGGCAGAAGTTAGAATTCATGAGCCATTGGATCGGGTCCCAGTGGCTTAATGGTATACGATCTCGCCTTGTAACCAGAAGGTCCTGGGTTCGATCCCCTGTTGGTGCGTACTGTGAAGAGTCCCAAACTAGGACGAAACAGCTGTCCAGTACTCCCAGCTGACTTTCCGATGGTTCTCTAACTGACGTAAGCTCATGATGAAAATCCTATAAAATACCAGGTAATTTAACAGAAAAGCAATTATGAATAAGAAAAAAGTGTTTAACAAAGATTCAGTTCAGTTGAAGTCAACAGCTCGTAATCACTACTGGAATAAATAGTCATGTGATGAAGCTGTAATTTCCATCTTTAAACGTTAGGCAGGCTTGATTGAAAATTCATTAGAAATCTGAACAGAATCTTTTAAAGACCATTTCAACGGCTGTCAACTGTCCTCTAAATGATGATTAGTCATAATATTGATGTTGTATATTTATTTCATGGGTATTTTATTTAACTTATGACCAATGAATAGTCTGAAGGCAAAAGTTTCGTCTTCTTAGTGAACATATTGAATGCAGAGCCGTTTGTGATGACATTTAATACTTTTCAAACCCAAACAGAGGATCAAGTGATTATCAGGTTACAAATACAAACCGAATTGATGGGGATGTTAGAACCAGCCAAGATCGGATAACAGAAGTAAGACACGCGTTCATTCCTCCAGGGAATGTGGAGAATTCAATGGGTGTGCTTAAATCACTGCTATAGAATTTGTAGGAAGAGCGGAAGATACCTACTTATTTAATTTTGCTAACTTATCTTTTCACTCCCTACCCTTTATTTTTCGCTTGAGTCTCTTAAGAGATAATTTTTCCTGATCTTCTGAGTTCTGCTCACTGTATTACATCATCAAATTCTGATCTGACCTCATGTGCACCGAACATTTTGATCTTCTCTTACCTAATTACGTAACTACTACTAACTTTCTTTTGTTGCCACCCCAACAACACAACTGTTAAATTATTTTTTTCAAGAAACTTCTCTCTAAAAAGATATATATATATATATGTCGTAACACTTTAGGTTCCTTGCAAATCGCAACACCTTATTTCACTATGACGCTCTGACAGTTTGCTTGCTAATGGACAAAAGTTTGTTAAAATTGTACACTTTTTAATTTTATTAAATAATTCAGGTTGTACACAGCTGATGAGAACCGACAAAATAAAATGGATCCAGATTACTCTGCGCCAATGTTTCTTCTTTCTTTGTTCAAATTTATAAAAGGGAATCATTGTATGATATTTAAACATTGTCGAACAGCCAATCAACTGCCAGTTAAGCTTATGAAACAACCAGCATAGAATCATGCTACTGTCTACTCCAAGCACAATGTCAGACCATATCATGAATAAATTAAAAGATGCTCTGAATGAGAAAATCCACACGGGAACAGACTCGATTCAAGTCAAGCAAATTATGCACACATCAAACTGTGACATTATTCATCATCATCGAATGCAACGTGAAGTGGCAGTCAACTCCATAACTCAACTTCATCAACTCTGAAACAGAATTAGGCGGCGTTAACACTGAAGTGACTTGGCCACCGCTTCAACGCTACTATGTTCAGCCACTTTTAAACCTTACTCGACAGATACATCGTAGCACCACATTTCAGTTGATTCACAATGGAAAGCTGTCGAGTTGAAGAAGTGAGTATGACAACGTTGTCTGTCATCACCTGTGGTCTCCCTAACTGTCATGAACTGGACCATGTATCAGACCATGAGTAGTGAGAAAATGAGCAGACGTCGCATCGACAAAAAAATCCTACGAGGTCTGCATTTGACTGACGATTTATGCGTCATGTCACGAGAGCTCGAAGATTTACAAAAGAAAACCAACAAGTCGACAGATGGAGGTGCTGAGGATTTCGTGATAACAAGATGGTTTAGGAATGAATGTTAGGCAGCCTGATTCCAAATAAGGTTTGAACGCATGTAAATGTCAAGACTAGCTATGACTGGACAGGAAGAGTAGGACAAGAGTTCAATGCTCTGAAATCAGTGTGAAGATCTAAATCACTTAGCACAACGAACAAGATACGAATTTTCAGAAGTAATGAGGAATCAGCGCTTCCATATTATTAAGAATCTTGGATGCGCCACGGGAAGCATTTCCAAAAGACTGTAGACCTTTATCAACAGCTGCCTTCGTCAGCTACTGAGGATCATATGGCCAAATGGAAAGGACAAACAACAAGAAACTCTGACAACGAATCAACCAGGAACTTATTGTCCATCAAATATGGATGAAGGAAATCGAAGTGGGCTGGGCATACCCTCCTAGAGAATGGTTAAAGTTTCAGATTCAGTTACATTTATTTAGGGAAATCTAAACAAAATAAAGAGCGTGAATACCAACCTATCATGCTAACTGCTACTATCTGAAATCATCAATAGGTCTTACACAACCATTAAGCTTCACCAGGAAATTAATGACTGTTTCTATTTATATGAATAGCAGAAAAATGGGAAAACTAAATGCGTTTTTTGATTATGATTTATCGTCAAGAGGCAGGTGATAATATTGTCTAACAAGTAAACCATTGAAATACAACACTTTTAAACTGAGATTTACTTACATAAGACAGTTACGTTGTCATTAATATAATCAGATTTATTCTTTGGATTCTGATTACCAATAAAGATTCATCATTTTCGAAATCAACCAATCGCTTAACAGCACATGTTCATTCTACTACCTGATTGGTTCATCGTGCCGATATACATATATATTTATCATCCTAAGCTTATTAGCGTCGTTCAGATTGAAGTAGATTTTGCAGAGAGTACACTAATTTAGAAACATGTTTTGCTCATTGTACAGAATACTTTGGCATTTATATTCCCAAGAGAAATTTATTTTCGATATTTCTTCATATTTACATTTAAAACACTATTGATGAGGGAATGTATTTTTCACAGTTTTATGGCAGAATACTTCTTTAATCAGTTAAAAATTTTTGAATATTTAACATTTACTCTGGAAAATAAGAAGCTAATTAGTACAACTACAAATAAGTCAAATCTAATTGTTATTTTTATCAAGTTCATAATAAGCTTAAAAATGTTGTACACAACATCATTGATGAAATATATTCCAAAAACTTTTAACAAAGTGGATCAAGACAAATACATATTCTCTTCAACACCAGATATACCTCGTGATACAAATCGTAGCCGAGATATTTTCAGTTTAGTAAAGAAACGTTCAGCACAAGAAAAAGAGGTTTGTCCACGTCATAAACTTTATCATCATGATCCACAATGTCATCACTATCATAATCGTTTTGAACAGCATCACCGGAGTAGTAGTAACCGAAATGCTAACTGTCAACAACAAATTTGTGTTGGCCGTGCAGCCAGCACGTCTAAATCTCCATTAGTCAATAGAAAATCAATAAGTAAACAACTTTCTTTACCAAATGATTGTCGAGATGAAGAGAACTCATTTTATTCCTCAAACACATGCCTACGCAGTAGATCTTATTTCGATGATAAAACTGAGCCTGAATTAAGCATACATGATAAAGAAGCTCACTCAAATAGTAGTATATATGACGTAAATGAATGCTCAACAAGACCTACATCCTGCTACTTACCTGAATACCAGTTAGGACTAAGTAAAATATGTCACACGCCATTGAGTCATGCAAAATCTTTTGGAGGGATAAATACAGACGTTACATCACCTACCGAATGTCTCTCCAGTCCTATTTTATCATCAAATCAATCACAAATAAAATATATTGACGAAAAAGATACAAGTGGACTATTTGATGATGTAAGCAAGCATTCATTCAATGACCGATTGCTATACTTTCCCACGATAAATAATCGTATAATGTCAACAAGTTCTTCAAAAGGGCTCCTCTATTCAAAGATAAATCAAACAGATACAGTAACTGACCACCCCAGTAATACTGTGATTAACACAAATAGTGTAATGCCTAAAAAAGAGTTGAAATTTGCTGTACCTGATTTTTTAACGCCTATTATTGACCGTCGGCCTTCATCAAATCGAGTGAATGTCAAACAGCTAAGTGAGACAACAGTCAATCTTGACGATAAAATTATGAAAAGACGAAGAACCATGAAAGAACGCTTTAAAGATTTACAAACAGATTTTGATAGCAAAAAAATGTGGCATAAATTAAATAAACTGCATAATTCCAAACATGCTAAATATCTGTCCAGTGCACGATCAGGGTCAAGTATGCTAATATCAGCAGATGACACTGAACATAAAGAGTCACCTTCACGGTCTAGTAATACTTCATGTGATGATTGTCGACGAGTGACAATAAATGTTAGCGGTTTGAAGTTTGAAACATGGCTGACTGTTCTTGAACGTCATCCAACAACCCTACTTGGCAACTGTGATAAACGCAAACCATTCTATGATGAATATCGAAAAGAATACTTTTTCGACAGACATCGACCAAGTTTTGAGGCAATTTTTAATTATTATCAATATGGTGGCAGACTTAAACGTCCAGCCACAGTGTCAGATGATGTCTTTCTTGCAGAGTTGGAATTTTTTCAAATCGAGTCAGAAGCTTTAGATGTATATAAGAAAAATGAAGGTTATGTGCCAGATATTATTGTTTTACCAGAGGATCATTTAAAACGAAAGTTATGGATGTTATTTGAATATCCAGAAACATCAGTACTGGCGTTTAGTTTTTCCATAGCATCTTTTATTTTCACTGTAATTTCTATTATATTATTTTGTATAGAAACATTGCCTGTCTATTCTCAGACACACTGTGAGCCTGGAGCTAGACCAAATTTTCGTGATCCATTTTTTATTATTGAAACATTGTGTACATTATGGTTTACTGTAGAAATTTTTATACGATTTTTTAGTTGTCCAAGTCAAAAAGCATTTATCAAGGATATTAAAAATTTAATTGATTTAGCCGCTATTGTACCATATTATATTACATTGTTCAATGTTCTAATAACATTCAGTTGTGAAGGTGCAAAAAATAGTGCCAGTTTAGCATTTCTACGCGTTATACGTTTAATTCGTGTATTTAAATTAACAAAACACTCATCTGGTCTACAGGTTCTTGTGTTAACATTTAAAGAAAGTGTAGAAGGATTAAGTTTATTTCTTGTTGCATTTATTGTTTGTATTTTAGTATTTTCAAGTACAATTTATTATGTTGAAATTGATAGAAAAGGCTCTCAAATTGAAAGTATACCAGATGCATTTTGGTGGGCTGTTATTACAATGTGTACAGTCGGTTATGGAGATAAAGTGCCAAAAGGACCATTAGGTAAAGTTGTCGGTAGTGTATGCGCTGTAGCTGGAGTACTTACTCTGGCTATACCAGTTCCTATTATTACAGAAAATTTTAATAAATTTTATGCACATAAAACCGGTCGAGGAAGAAGATGATGCAATTGATTTTTATCTTTTTTTATATTCATCCTCAGCATTGATTACTCTTGTAGGATTTCTTCACCTTGAACAATATATCTTTCATTTCATACACTACACATACCATCATTATTCATTCGCGATTAAACGAATGCTATTCATTGAATCTAATTACTCATATGGACTAAAGACTGAACTTAATCCAAGATTTATTCATGCTCCATTGACAACTTAACACATATTACTACATTTTAGTATGTATAATGACATAATATCATCTTGAAGAAGAATTAACAACTGTAAGTCAATTTTTTCTCACCATTATCAACAAAGTTTATTACAATTTCTTCATAAAAATCAATTTATTGCTCAGTTTAGACCATTCGTAGATGAAATTATTATTATTATCAAACAGTAAATGAACATACCACTCATATATATATGTATATATTTAATCCTTTTTTCTCGTTTCTACTTTCTCTCTTTTTATTTCCTATTTCCTACACTTTTGTTCAATATTCAATGGTTGAACATTGAACAAATCTTCGACCTACAAAAATTGTATATTTATTGACAATAATTGCCTGTTTTAGATAGTTTTTTGTACATATATATCTATATAAATGGATTAAGGTAGAAAGAAGTTATCATAATAAACAAAACAGAACTATTTGTAATGTAGATTTATTTTAGATGAATACAGAATTGCTAAATATTTTTTTATATACATACAATTACAAAATTCATGTAGATATTTTTGTGCATAAAACTTTTCTCAAAATATTAATACGTCCAGTAGTACTTTATAAATACATTAAAAATATCACTAAACATTACCGTATCATTGTTTTACAAAGGTGTTGTAGACTACTATATTCCTTAGTTGTCCACTTGTAGGAAAGTAATCTCTCAGCGGATGTATGCGGTAGTTTTGTTTCGTGAACACCAGAGACGAGTCAAGAAGATTCTGATAAAGTAGGAGAATGTTTTACAAGTTTTTCTATTGTTTCCCGTCTATTCTAGGAGAATTATTATATGAATCATTGGTTTTCTTTGAGGGCATAGTTTACGGAAACAGTATAAAGTATGACATGATAATATTTTCAGTCCTACGCTTAGTTTACTAATCACGGATAACACCAAATTCATGTTAGTAAGTAAGGTGTGAGTTGTTTCAGAATTAATTCTTTTATTATAGAATAAACTGTATTGCCTTATATGTGACAGATTAGTGTATTGTTCATGATTTTTAATATTTTTGGATGCAAAGTTCCTATTTTTTGAAATCCATGAAGAATAGATTAATTTAGAGTAATGGACAATTAATAGAAAACTGTAGTTACAAATTTGTTGAGAACTGATTTTCTGGAAATGTGTTCAGTGATACTGACATTAATCAAAAAACGTTATTTAAAGGAGAGAATTAAGAAAATGTTATTTCTACTTGAACTGAAACCGATTCTGCTCAGAGAACACTGATATCACGAGGTACAAACGCTTCATTTCATTAGGAAAATGAACTAACTGAAATACAACAGTCCTTTCATTACATGTTTTACGTGTTCACTGTTCATAAGATAACTTTATTTGCATTTGTTCATTTTAAATCATAAGTGGCTTTCAGATCGTTTAATGAGAAATTGGCGTAAGGATTTGTGTACTTTGTGGATTTGAATTTCGTTACCTACCAGCAGGTAATGAAATGTAATAACGTTTAGATTCTATTCTCTCTCTTGTCTGGAAATACACTGTACAAGGAACTCTTCAGCTGATTTTAATAGATTATCCCCCATTTTCGTAATATCAGTCTTTTCATATTCAGTATGCTGACAATATACATGCTTCTCATACTTATACCAATGAAATTATTTACAAACAGTTAAACTGTGAAGAGGAGGACTAAGTAATTAGGTGAGATTAGGATGGACAGCAGTTCTAATGTGGCAGCGTAGTACTAAAATACAAATCGATAGAAACTACATAAAATCAACGTTAGCAACTATAACTGTAACACTGTCTGTCAAAAACCCATCTCATAAGCTTAAACGTTTTGTACATCTGTACTAAACAGACAAACGATTTAGAAAGCATTAAGTTCTTAGAATTTATCATTGTCTATTCCTGGACAGAAAGCATTAGAAAATTTTAACTTTTACAATGATATTCTTTTAAATACACTACTTGGAATAACTCTGTTAGAGGTTCCAAGGGAATACCATAGACGAAGCTCTCAGTCCTACTACTACTAATAATAATATAAAGAATGGCATTACATTCATTCACCATAATGAGCGTACTTCGGTATGTTATAAGCACTTCAGCCATACATCTGGTCAGTTTACACGAAAGTCTGAATTGTAAGGAAGTAGAAAAAGTATATTACAAAACCGTTTACTGGTCGTTAAAACTGTCGTAGATAAATTGAAACGGTCAGACTGTATTCTCATACAGACGGCCAACCAATCACTCTAATATTATAAGATAATAGAGAAGATTTGTAGCTGAGTTCGTTGATTTAATCGCGAATCTTTATCTGTCCTTCTAGAGAGCGTCTCGAAAGCAAGCGTTAATATAAAGTGAACCTGTTTGAATTTTTCATGAATGATATAATTATATCTCCTAACAACCACTGTCATGATTGACTGTCATTTTAGATTGTTCATTTTTATTGACTTGGAATTTGAACTTCCTTGTCATGTGATTTATTTTTTCTTAGTTGGTAAATTTTATCTATGGTAATGTGTTTGTTAATTGCTGATTTATGAGAGTACCAGGCTTCTAGAAATTCCCTGGCACTTCTGGTGTTTCGTCTATTTAAGATTTCTATATTCTTCCAATCAAATTGGTGTCCCTGAAAATCTGCGTGCATTGATATGAAAGAATACACATCATGTCTTCTTACAGGTAGTTTATATTCTTGGAATCTGATACGATGGAGACGCTCACATTGACCAATGTAGTATTTTTTTGTAGTTTATGCAGTTTATTTTGTAAATGGTGTTCATCTTATATTCTTTTTCTGTTGGATCTTTTGATCCGCAAAATATCGAATGAAGTGACTGTGTTGGCTCATGTGAAGAATTCAAATAAGTTCATTATATATTAGATTTTACTTTGATAAATCACAGAGTGTTACGCAGTATTATTAACTGATGACTTTTCGAGCACAAATTATTGCCGCTCATAATCATATCAAGTCACTCACACAACTTTCTTGCTTCATTTATATACATGAGTGGAATTGATTAGACATTTGAAAAAAATCACTATAAGATAAAGTACATTCAGAAACAATATGAGTGTTATTCGTCAAATACAATCAGATGGGAAATTAGGCGAGTGTTTGAATGTTATAATGTATGTGAATTGAAATAGAATTTTAAGATTTTTATTATTCTCCTCTGATTTGACTGGTGGTAATAATATATAAGGAGGGGACATCTGAGACCCTAGTTAGGATTCTCAATAAAGCAGGAATTAGGGTGGCATTCAAACCTACAAACTCACTCAGAGACAAGCTCTGTAGGCTAAAAGACCCGGAGGACCCAATTAAACAAAATAATATAATTTACAAAATATCTTGTCATGACTGTGAGTTAAGTCAACTACATAGGTCAAACTAGTAGTTCGCGGGTAGTCAAATTGCTGGAACATAAGAATTTAGCTAAGGTAAGAGTGGTTGACCCCGAGAAGATAAGTAATTTAGAAAAAAGCTCAGCGATTGCACTGCATGCATTAACACACAACCACACAATAGGGTGGGAGAGGGTTAAAACTCTAAGAAGTAATCTAGGTAGGTGGAGAGAGAGGTTCATTATGGAATCCTTGTTCATTGAGTCTACACCCAACAAATGCAGCAGAAATGACTCAATGCAATTACCAGAGATATGGATGACATTATTACCACCAGTCAAATCAGAGGAGAATAATAAAAATCTTAAAATTCTATTTCAATTCACATCCATCATAACATTCTAACAAGCTACTTATTTTGATTATAAAAACATCTTATTTCCCATCTGACTGTATTTGACGAATAACACTCATATTATTTCTGAATGTACTTTATCTTATAGTGATTTTTTTCAAATGTCTAATCAGTTTTTACTCATATATATAAATGAAGCAAAAAGTTGTGTGAGTGACTTGATATGATTATGAGCGGCAATAATTTGTGCTCGAAACATCATCATTTAATATTACTGTATAACACTGTGTGATTTATCAAAATAAAATCTTATCTATAATGGAGTTATACTGTACCACAGTGTCCAAGTTTTATGCTTATATCAAATAAGTTGATTTCATACCTTAAAACGAATAACGAAATCTTCGAATTTAACTTAACCAGCTCAGAGAACACAACTAAGTCAAAACTCTATAATATTATCCTTGAGTTTCGTTAAGACAGCACTTAAGTTTAAGAAGTAAAGATAATCAGACAATGTATCACTTGCTGACAAGTTAAAACATTTAAATATTCAACTACAGTTTAATATATAAACGTCATATTGATTAAAAGAATTTTCTGTCATTTAATAAATGTATCATTTGTGTTTATATTTTCTTTTTGGAGACATTGTTTTATTCGAGGACATCCTTTCATTGTTGAACAGAAAGGATGAAATGTAGCTTTAGGATATGTTATCATAACAAACATTTATACTTAGATTATACTGTTTAATATTTTTTGTTTGATTTTGGATGAATATCAGGTAAGCATTGTTTCTTATTCATTCATACGTGACAGAGGAAGGACAAGATGTATATATATATACATATACTTATAAGGTTATTGACCGAAAGAATCTTGAAGTGCTTGCCTATCATCTATTCACTGCACATGAAAAAGTTAACCAGTGAAGATAATGAGATGAGTAAAACTCTTTCACAAAGTTAACTGATTAGGTGAATTCAAGTAGAATGAGGTCTTGAGTATCTATTAAGAATGAAAGTTAGCAAGAATGACCTAAGAAGTTGTCTCATTAAAGCAAAATTTGTACCGCTCTTCACCTAATGTTGACTTAACCTTGGATTTTATTTAGATTTATTCATTTCATTCAATGTCTTATTCCTCAGATGACCTAACAGAATTATCAATACATACTCAACTCTCCTTATCTAATGATCTTCATTTGTTGCATAAACTTATATAAAACACAAATGTGACTGGAGTTTTGTAGGGTATGATTACTTCACCACATTTTGTTACATTTTCTTTGATAGCCTTCAAGCTTCCACCTTTCATAAATATTTTCTAACATGGTTGCAACAATTTTACTCTAAAATATTATTTCTGCAGTCATGTTTCAATATTCAGATATAGTTTGCAATAGAGGTCATTGTAGAGTATTTCAGTCTTATATTAAAGAATGTTTCAGTGGTTAGGACTCTCGCCGACCATGCACATGGTTCGGGGTTCGATTCCCTGCCGACGCACACCCGATATCTATGGTCAGCCTGTAAATTTGGGCTACCAATATCCAAGCTGAAAATTCCATACTTGTACTGAAAATACGGTGTGGAATCAAGCTGTAATCCAAATAAAAAATAAATAAATAAATTTAGAGAACTATTACGGATCAGAGAGTATCGGATGGTTGTTTCGCCCTTGTTCGAGGCTCTTCACTGTGCGTACCCACAGTCCCACGACCTTCAGGCTACAGGACGAACTCGTAATGTATTCAGCCACTTCTACAGAATCCGCTCTTCTATCATTTCTAACTTCTACCAATTCGTGGCATAACTCTGCTTTTTGTAGTATAATTTGAACAACCTGAAGTTTATAAAAATCTCATCATCTAATGTATACACACAGATTTAATTAAAAAAAGCCTCTACCCCTCCCCCTAATTTAGGGAATATATTTCTATCAAATAGTGAAGTCATCTTTGCATTCAGCATAGATTCCTCTTATATAGTTGAATTCTATCCTGAACCAAGTCTAACAGAGCGTGTTATTCAAATAAGCATTGTGAATTTTTCTTTGGATAACTAAAAAAACTAATTAATATTGACAATTGAAAGGGAAATCTTTGTTGATTTTTTCTCCATTCATTAAAAGAGTGAAGGCTCTCTTCAGAATAAAAAAGAAAACAAATAGATTGTTTGTTGTTATTTATTTATTTATGTTTATGCATTTATTTTGTTTATTTCATTGGACTTAAATTGAAAATTATTTGTTGACGTGTTTACTGTATGATTCAACTCATGAATGCTATGGAAAGTATTCTATGATTTTTTAATCTTTCATCTTGACTACTAGCAGATAATTAAGTGTATATTTATTTCGGTGTCAGGATCTGAAAACTTCTTCACCAAGTAGGTGTATATGCTTAGATAAATTCCTACCTAAACTCGCCTTCTTAAATGTTCTTCACTTAAGAAAGTTAAATAGCCTAATGCTTGAACAGCAAGATAATAAGAAATTTCACTACTTCCTTCCCCTCCAGTGCTTAAGTGATATTTAATTAACTGGATAAGCTCATAAAAAAGAGAGTCAATTAAAACATCTTTAGTTCCAACCAAATTGTAACTCATGTGGCTTATAAATATTTTCCATAGTTGGTTTGTAAGGATTAGTTTTGTTTTTACAAGTTGCTCACGGATTGATATCAGTTACAGAACCATTGAAAACCACGGAATATTAGACAGATGTTTCATCCTAGTTTGGGAATCATCGCCAGTACGCACCCACTGGGGTTGGAACCCAGGACCTTCCGGTTACAAGGCAAGCTCGTATACCATTCAGCCACTGAGACCGATTCAATCAATGGCTAGCCAATGAATTCTAACTTCTACCAATTCGTGATTTTGCACAATCCTAACTAATGTCGTTGGTGGGACATCCATCCTCACACCTGAATGAATGGACCTCACTGGTTACACCTTCTCACTGGAACTCCAGGAAACTCCCTCCAGGAGCAAGTCACTAGCGAGCATTAGATTAATTTTCAAGAGCTGGTTTGTGAGGATTAGTTTTGTTTTTACGAGTTGATCACGGATTGATATCAATTAGAGAACCATTGAAAATATATAAATATTGTGAACTAACGAAATGCGTCAACTGCTGAAGAGAATAAGCAGTTAGAAATTATTCTTTCTTGCCCTCATATTTTGATAGATTTAACATAACATTCAAAAGGGAAATTTTGAATAAAATTCTCAACCGTTTCATATTAAAACACATTATGATTTTGTCATAATGTGAAGTGATTATCACTTCAACTTGTAGGCATTTAATAGTACAGAGTTTTATTATTGTTTATTTAAGTGACCAATACATTTTTACACATCTTCTAGCTGATTTAAAATTTTAATTGTTTCACACACACCTTACGCTTCAGTCACGCAATGAGATAGCAGTAATACGTTCCAGATGGTTAGTCGTTAGTTTCACGCCTACTCTAAAAAAAACAACAACTTCAAAAGCGATTTTTTTAAGGTAAAGAAGTTGTATAAATACTACCATTTCTGGTAATTGACGTTTCCGGTATAAATTAAACCATAAATCCTGTCAACTAGATACTACGCGCTAACGGAAATAGTTTCAGTTGCTTGTAAACACGGGGAAACAATGTATGCATTAGAATTATCTAAGTGAGATTACAAGCTTAAATTTAAGTGTACCAAGTGATTGATTCCATTTACACGTGTGAGAACCTAAAATGTCAAACTGAGGACCAGCAGATTTCCTGTTTGACTGTTAACTTTGCGTATATAATTAATCCCAAATAGGTTCGTTTCGAAGAGAGTACACAGTTGTGAAGTGTTTGTTCCAATCCTTTAGCATGATCCAGTCATTATTATTCCCTTGAATTCCTAGTGGAACATAGGGCTTCAATAGCACATATCCATTTCATCGTATTCTCTGCAGTTCTTTTTAGATGGTTCCACAACTGTCCATAAGCTTTCATCGCCTCCTCAGCTACTGCACTCGTCGTTTTGCTTTCAAGTTGATTGTTTCTTTACCAGAGTTTCTTGTTAATGATTCTTTCTGGTCTTCGGTGTGGACCGTAGGCTGTTGGTAATAAAATTCCGTAGCCTGCTGGAAATTTCTTTTATAATTACTCATTTTTCTGTGGTACTTAACTGGTGAAAATTTCAATGACAGACATTTTACATTATTTTCAGTTCACTTTTAGAGTTTTATTATTGTAAGAAGAGAAGAAAACCTTCATCTTACAACACTACATTTATTGATATACACGCTTGTACGATGGAAACGCCTCGATGACTAGAATGTTAATAATCCATACATATAAATCAGTCTATCTGAATATCCATAAACTTATTTTCTTTACTGTAAATGAGATTTCAAATAGCCTATGGTAAATTTTAGGCAATATTTAACTATGCTTATAATTATTATTTTATTCCTTTGCCTTCCTGGTGGAACATAGGGCTCCAAGCCGGCTCTTTAAAATTTCAGTAGCTGTGGCGGTTTTCTACTCTATGAGACTGCTAGCCTCATGCCTAGCCTTCCCTTTTTACCAGGCTTAAAACCGGCAGTGAGAGGCAAGCGAGTTCGTCGGGCGGGGATCAAATCTCGGACCACTTGTATGTTTGAAGGGTGTTCTACCACAGCCTCCATGCTTTTAGGAACAATGTTTCAAGACATTTCAATGCATAAAAGGGTGAAAAATATACTCAAACTCAAGGTGTCAAGTGATTCACAACGGAAAACTCAGAGAGACATTCGCATTGCATACAGGAGTAAGACAGTCTGACTGCCTTTTATTACCGATGATATTCTTAATTGTGGTGGACTGGATTATACGTCAGACTGTTGGGGGCTAGGAATCAGGAATACGCTGGAGGACCGATAGGAAGATTCTAGAAAATCTGGATTTCGCAGAAGATATATGTCTAGTGTCACACAAACATGAAGACTTGAGCCAGGCGAAAACCAACAAACTGGCTGAAGAGGCAACGAAAACACGACTGCAGGTGAACACAGAGGAAGAAGACGAGTCGATGGAGATAACCAACCAACATCAACAACAACCAGCACCAATCACCATCAACGGGAGAGATTTAACAGAGGTTACCTCCTCCACTTATCTAGGAAGCATCGTTTCAACTACAGTCGGAACGGACGAAGATGTCAAAGTCAGAATCAGAAAGGCGAGATACGCCTTCATCAATCTGAAACCACTTTGGAAATCTTCCGCTCTCAGCATAAGGAACAAGATTCGGATTTTCAAGACCAATGTCAAGTCGGTTCTTCTATGCAAGTCAGAAACTTGGCGTGTCACGAAAAAGATTTCCAACAGGTTGCAGACTTTCATCAACAGCTGCCTTCTCTGACTCCATACTGAAGATCATTTGGCCAGAAAGAATAAGCGACAAGAAACTCTGTCTTGGAACAAACCAACGAAGAGCCGATCGCTCAACAAATATGCAGGAGAAAGTGGAGACAGATCGGGCATACATTGAGGAGGCCACCGAATGACATTGCACGCCAGGCCCTCAAGTGGAATCCAAATAGGAAGCGACGAGTAGGTCATCAGTGCGAGGGTGATATGGAGGAGATCGTATGAGGAAGAGAGATGAGAGAGTTTGGTCAGTCGTGGATCCAGATGGAGAGGACGGCAGAAAACGGAACAAAGTGGAGATGTTTGTTGAAGCCCTATGTTCCACACGGAACGCAAGGGAATAATAATAATAAACTCAAAGTATAGGAAGAAAACTAGAGCAATATATGAAAGAAATGAAGAAGTTGGAAGAAAAAGGAGCATAAACATAATTAGGTTAATTACTTATTTCTCTCCTACATAGAATTATGTCAAATATAATTTACCAATTAGCCAATATTCCTCATTTTGTTCAGAGTTCATTAATAATAAGTAAAATGACGAAAAAGGTTCATATTGTTTCACACTAACAAACAGGCATAAATAAGCTTCATGATATCTATGTATATTTATTTGAATAAGCAGAGGAGAGTATGTTTCAACGTCCGTGCTCATTTTGTAGTATCCACACTCACACTGTTGCTCACAAATAAGTTATCTCTTTCTAACTTCTCTATTTCTCTTAAAAGGTATCCATGTATTTATCTAGTTTTTGACATCATTAATTGTTTCCGACACTTATTTTTATAGTAAACACCTTGTTTTTATAGTGTGAATATCATTCCTCTATTTCTCTTTTTATTTACTAATTAAATTAGGGTGTTTAAATGATCATTTTTTTTCTTGAAAAAGAAAACTAAACTGTTTATATTCTCAAAAAATATAATCTTTAATTAATAGTGAAATGCTTTCAAAATAAAAGCAAGAAAACTAAACAATTAAATTTAATGAAATGGATAAATAGTTCAAAGTGAAATGAATTTGTATCAGTGTGTTATAAAACGACATTGTTCCTCTTCAATTTATCAATCTCATGTGAATTTTATAAAATTAGAAATAACATGAAACAAATTAAATCCCTAGAAACTAACTAATGAGAATTAATCTGATGCTCGCTAGTGACTGGCTACAGGATGAAGTCGCCTGAAGTGCTAGTGAGAAGTCATGACCAGTGGGGTCTAACAGATTGGGCGCGTGAGGGTCAGTACTCAACAGAGATGACATTGACTGACGGTTGTACTCAAATAACGGATTGGTAGAAGTTGGAATTCATGTGCCATCCATTGTACCGGACCTCAATGGCTGAATGGTATACCAGCTTGCTTGGCTTTTGAGCCCCTGTGGGTGCGTTCTGATGAAAAGTCCCGAACTAGACAGTAGCGACTCTCCAGTGCTCCCTGGATTCCAATGGTTCTCCAAATGACATCATTCCGTGAAGAATTTTCGAACATATCGAATACCTACGACCCAACTCATGAAAATAGTTTGTGAATTAGATGCTATTGATCTGCTGATGGGATATATTCATGTTTTTCTCCATTTCACGACTCATCCCCTCAGTGCATCTACAAAAAGTTAGGTTATTTACAAGACATAACAAAGAAGGAAATCAGCAGTATAACTTTTTATTATGAAAGGAAGTAATACAAATATAAGTCCTGTGATCAGACAGTTCTCTTCCTATCTAACGAAATCAAAAGCTTCTATTCATAGAAAACATGCTGATGAAAAATAGTAGTGAATTAACTTCAAAAATCAATACAAAAAATATGCATCAAAAGTAGTTTCAGACGAGATTACAATTGAACACGTTACGTTTTCAAATAACAGTCGCTTTGATCGAAGCGGTAGATAAGAAGTACAAATGAAATGCATAACATCTATTGTCTGGACATTTATAATCTTAATTTATTTTTTGTTATAACTATGGTAAAACATTGAAAATCGGAGATTTTAAATTCACTGAATTCAGATTGTAGGAAACTTCACTACACACTAAAAAGTTTTGATTAGTTTCCTTTCGGAAAGATTAGATATACTGGTTTTTGACTTAAGTCATATGGTATACAGTTTCTTATGAAAATAATGAAATGCTCAAACGATTTCAGCAGAGAGTAACGTACATTTGACATCTCTAGCGGAAAATTGATTTCCTTATCTCTGGCTAGCGATTAGCATATTACTTTAAAATATTTAGCATTTGATAGACAGTATGATGCACCTACAGCTTCTGTAATAGTCTGCTTTATATAAACTACACCTTTCATCCTCTAAATATGATGTGAAATATTTATTACAAATGAATTTGAATCAAACGCCATCTTCTAGTCTTGTCTTTTACTATAATTAAGTTTACATCTTGTATTGTTCTCAGCTAAGCCCGAGTGTATTATCAACACAAGGCTTCACTACCACGTCTTCACTGCACTCCGTAGTCTGCTGTATTTCTGGTTAGCTCCAGGACTACCCACAAAGGTTTCATTTCCTCTCCACATAATTTTATTATTGTTATCCACCGATCCATGATCAACTCATCACTTTCTGTCCAGGTTGCGCCCTAAGGCTGGCGTGTGATGTCGCTCAACAGTCTCCTTGGCAAACGTCCGACATATTTCCATTTCCTGCTGTATATTTGTCAGGCGATAGGTCCTCGGTTAGTTCATTGTCAGAGTCCAGTGTTGTTTAAGCCTTCTGTCCTTGGTATTTGACCAGCGCAGATAGCTATTGCTTGTTGGGAGTGCTTTCTGTGGACTGCACCATATCTCAGAATCATACAGAATCGCTAGTTTGACATTAGTTTTGAAAATTCGAGTTTTGTTCGTTGTGTTAAGGGCTTTAGATCTTCACACTGATTTCAGCACAGTGAACTCCTGTTTTACTTCTCCTGTCCAGTCATAGCTAGTCTTGACATTTGCATGCGTGCCACCCCTATTTGGAATCATGTAGCCTAACATTCATTCCTATGCTATCTTGTTATTCCGATATCTTCAGCACCTCCATCGCCCAAATGCTCACCTGAAGTCGCACATTCGCTGAATGCCCACACTGTCGACTTGCTGGTTTTCTCTTGTAAATCTCCGAGTTCTCGTGACATGACGCATAAATCATCAGTGAAATGCAGATCTCGTAGGATTTCTTTGTCGATTCGACGTATGCTCATCTTCTCACTACCCACGGTCTGCTACATGATCCAGTTCACCAGAGTTGGGAAGATCACGGGTGATAACAGACAACGTTGTCATACTCTTTTCTTCAACTCAACAGCTTTGATCAGTTTTTCATTGTGAATCAACTGAAATGTGGTGTAATGATGTATCTGTTGAATGAGGTTTAAAAGTGTTTGGACATAGTAGCGTTGAAGCGGTGGCCAAGTCACTTCAGTGTTGATGTTCCTGAAGTCTTCTTCAAAGTTGATGAAGTTGAGTTATGGAGTTGACTGCTATTTCAGTCTGTATTCGATGATGATGCGTAATTTCACAATTTGATTTGCGCATAATTTGCTTGACTTGAATCGAGCCTGTTCCCGGTTGGATTTTCTCATCCAGAGCATCTTTCAATTTATTCATGATATGGTCTGACATTTTGCTTGGAGTAGACAGTAGCATGATTCCATGGTGGTTATTGCATAACCTTAACTCTCAGTGTGTGGTAGTTTGACAAGGTAGCCTTCCTTCAAATTACCAGCTACCTTTCTCTACTTCTATAACTTCTCTAGTAGTAGTTTCAGTATGACCTTTAATTTCTCTAAGTTGGCTTTTAATGCTTATGAGGAGATTCAAACTTATCCTGTTGCTTTTATGGCTTTATTAACATTATTGCCTTTGAAAATTTTCCTATGGTAGGAGGATTATTATTCACTGGCAGTGCTGTGTCTGCTGGTGTTATTTGTAGGTGATTCAGAGTTGATAATTGATTCAAGTGATTTTTAAGTGTGATCAACCCATCGTTAGTTGTCCTCTATCTCTTTGAAAATTGTGTTACATTCATTATCAATGGGTTGTTGTGCTTTAATCTCTTCCTGGATAGCGACCAGGTTATTTTATATAGATGGTATTGTGAGATCAGCCTTACCTGCTGACTGTTCTGTTTCGGTTAGAATTACTTTGCGAAAGCATCCTTTTTCTTTTCTTGTACCATTCACTTTTTTATTCAGTTGGTTGTACGTAATACTGGGCTTTTATTGTTCATCTTTTCCTTACCATCCTTTATTCCTCTAGTAGCTTCCACGTATCTGTAGGGAGGCAATACGTTTCCTGCTTCTTTTTCCTTCTTAAAGCAGCTCCATAGGTTTTCGTTGATGTCAGTTCCACAGAGTGCCAGTGCGGGTCTCTTCATTGATATTGCTTAGTGTCTTCAACCTAACCCAGATCGGTGAGGTGAAGGTAACTTTTATAGCTTTGACCTTCGGGTTCCAAGTATTTCATTTGAATTATTGTCTATCTTCAGCTGCTTTGAACGCTTTACCTTAAACTTATCTTGCACTAAATAGTGGTCTGAATCTACATATGTTGCTCTTCCCCATCTTGTGTCTAGTGAGCTGCGTCTTCACTTCATTCAGATTGAGATGAAAACTATGTTTTTATTGATGTCAGGTGGGTGAAAGTAACGTCGCCATATGAGCTCCTTGTGCTTCCTTACCTAGCTTCCAATCATCACATCATTTAAAGGCGCAGAAGTTTGCAAAGCACTCATTTTTCTCATCCAATTCACTGATCTCCTGTTAGCTACTGATAATTCCTCCTTCCGTGTTGTCTGCTCACAGTTTAGCACTCATATCATCCATTAGAGTTTTGGTTTCGCCATTTGCGGGTTAGTCTGTTAGTCAGTGCAGCTGTCTGTGGATATCGTCCTACTTCTCTTGTGGTTTGTATGTTGCTGTAATGATCCTAGAGGATATCAGCTTCCATTTCATGAAATCCTTTGATTTCGTTAGTGACGTCATGATTACCCTACCCTCAGCGTATTCGTGATTGTTGGGTGGGTGAGTGAAATAGGTTACTGACTCTACTGTGAACACTTTAGACAGTCCACTTCCATTCCATCTGCTCTTTCAAGTTTCTGTCACTTCTGTACCATATCTCCTCGTTTATTTGCAAGAATGTGTTAAGTTTTGATATTTTTCTCTGCTTTACAGTTTTTTTCCTGGCTGAGTGGTGTTTTCCATACTGACGTCGCTAGCCCAAACATCTCTCTTTTTTCTAGCCTATAACTGACTAGTGAACTAGGTAAGATTAATAAATGGAAAAGAGTCCCAAACTAGGACGAAACAGCTGTTCAGTACTCTCAAGTTTTCCAGTGGTTCTCTAAATGATGTCAGCTCATGACGAAATCCTTCAAACAATCAAACAAAATCCCTACAAAACCAATATTTGAAAACATTCATTATTATCATCCCGTCTTTTTGTCCATCATATGTCATCAGAATTTGACGTGATATGCATGACTGGTTTGAATCGCACAGTGAGGTGAAAAAAAAACAAGGAAATCACACCGGATGTATCGTAAACAATGACTAAATTACAGTATAGAGTGAAACCTAAATTTCAACATGAAACAAAATTGTCTGTTCCAACACAAAATGTCGTTTGATCAGTAATAAAAACTATATTGTAAATCTATGTCGAAAAAAATAATAATTCTTAAGTGTCACGAAACGTTATGTGCTATGACATTTTCACCTTAAATGGAATGTCATTTGCAATTGTTTTTATCCCCTCCCCCCCCCCAAATTATATTTCACTTCATACAATTCTTTCTATTAATAAACTTCATCTTAATTGGTTCAAGCATATTTCACTTGTCAGATTTTTCCGTTTCAACCTACGCTTTACAGTAAATGCTGTTTTACATCGAATTATTGTAGAATTATGTGGGAAGTTCATGTGAAGCAAGAGTTTTATCCAAAGAAGGTTATTAAATTGAGAATTTAGAGTGATTCTAAATCACTTAAAACTCGAACTCTAATCAAAGAGACTGACCACTGCTAAAAATAATTCAAATGTTAAGGTATTCGTTCTTGTGCTGTTTGTACTCCATTTGTTTATATTCCAAATTTTCAGAAATATATAAAACCATGATACCAGTAGAAAGGAATCTATCTAATTGAAAGGAAGTTTGATTGGTCTTTGAAATATTCAGGGCCAAATAGAACGGGCTGAGGAAAGGGAAGAAGCTCAAAACAGGTATCTTATTAGTCATTTCATCCTCAAAGCTGTACAGTCACATTGTTATACATTAGTTCACATACTTAAAATTATTATTTGCACAAACAAATGTTCAGGTAGAAGTATTTAAACGTTGTAGCGGTGGAATTACATTCAGGATGAATTTCATTTTGTTTTGAAAATCCTTAGGCGTATTTAAAATTACTGTACATTTTTGGTCATGAAGACCATGATATACGTAATAGAAATCCGAGAACAAAATTCCATTTCTGGAGGGCTAAGTCAAGCGAACAACCACAGGAGATTTAGAAACTCAAGTTCATAGAAAATCAACTCACATGGACCAAATATTCAATTACAATAGCAACATTCCAATAACACACAAAAAGAGTTGTATACAAACACTACTCAGGAGGGCCAGGACTCATTGCAGCACTTCCACCTCTAGGAAAATTGAAGAAAGATATCTCATGGAATTCTTTCAAAATAATGGATATCCACGGAATTTCATCAAAAGACATATCTCCCCAAGCCAACCTATCAAACCAAAAGCCCCCAAGGAAAGCACAAAGAAAATCGCCTTACCATATATAAAGGATATCTCAGAAATCACTACAAGATTCTTCAAACCTATAGGAGTTGATGTAGCACACATACCAACAAAATCAATCCACTCAGCTCTGTATCACTCAAAATACTCAACAGCGAAAAAAAGATAAAGCCAACATCATCTACAAAATAAGCTGCAACGACTGCGAGAAACACTACATTGACCAAAGTGGATGTCCGCCTCGTCTTCGTGTCCATAATCATAAACTAGCCTTCAAAAGACATGACATCCACTCCCTCATATCGCTGTATACAGACAACCACGGACATCAATTTGACTGGGACAACCAACGTACAAATACTAGACAGAAGAAACACCAAGAATGCTAGAGAATTTTTAGAAGCCTGCTATTCCAGTGAATCGTCAATCGATAGACACATTAAAACAGACAAAATTTACCAGTCTGTAAGATGGAAACCTCATACACAAAGGGTCAAACTACAGGTCAAGGAAACAATCAGTACCAATACAAGTAGCCTACAGGGTGTGAAAACACACGAAGAAAACCAATCACGTTCAAGGTCACCGGGAGGGATGACCAATAAACACGTGGAGAAATCTAGAACCTCACATCAAATTGAAGTATACTCTGAAGATGTTGCCTAGTAGGGCGATGATAGCTTCGCAAAAAACCATCCAGCTCAGGGAACACAACTACATCAAAATTATCCACCTGAGCTACAAATCTTCTCCATCTTACTTAAAATTACTGTACATTCGTGGTTATGATGACCATGATATGGTTGTTAATGTATCTTCCAAAATCAAATAAGCCTATATGAAATGATAGAATGAAGGAAGAATGATGCAACGAAATAAAAATTAGAATTCAAGAATTAGATTTTTAGCTGGTAGAAAGACTGATAAAATTTCGTCTCTGGTTACTGAAGTTAACTTTTCATGATTAAAAAAAAAATTTGCGCATTTATCTGTTTTGGTTTTCAAGACTTTTGACTTTTTGTGTGTTTTATTTAGAATCCGAGGGATTCAAAGTGTAACTCAGTGTAAGTCTTAGGCCCATTCGATCAGGCTTAGAAACTCTCTTCTCTTTTACCCCCCTGTTCTTTTATCACAGTTGAAGTCATTCCTGTGCGTTCCAAGTAGAAAATAAAGCTTTAAGCCTTAAGTTTTGAAGTTTCATTGGCGGTGGTGTCTTTTCACGGAGTAGGATTTCTAGCCAGCCTCACGCTGAACTTCCCCTCTTGGTTACGCTTACCGCTGGCCTATGGAGATAAGAGTATGCTCCCGCCGGGAGTCAAACTCCAAACCACGTGCATGGTTGGCGAATAGTCAACTGTTGAACCACTAAAGTACTAAATTCCAAAATGCTTACATTTCAATTTAAAATAAAATAAGTACATGTAGTAATTACTATTCATGGGTGACAGAAACTTTTTTTATTGTCTTTACCTAAATAAGCTTTCTCTAAAATTACCTTTAAAATTATGGATCAGCTAAATGAATGAATCGCTTAAGCCTATGATCTTCATCCTTAGGACAACATTTGCACTAATATCACCTCTCTGTTAGATAAACAAACCTGTCAGATTAATTTATCAAAAATCACAATAAAAAAATAGACATAACGATAAAGACCTTTCTAGTTCAATTTTCCGCCAAAACAAGTACTGATTACGAATTAGTTTACGCATACTTTTATGCATGTCTAGCCTCATATACATATGCAAAACAAATGGAAAAGGTTAACTGTTTCATACGGTAAAGGAATTTAGTAAACACAGTTCTTATTATAAATGTCATTATACAGTTTTCTGTTGACCTATTGACATAAAAAGTACCACTAAAGCTATAGGCATATATGAATATGCATAGAATGTAAGTAACTATGCACCAGATGAATGAGTTTCCTAACTGTGATGATACTTTGTTGTTTGTTTCTTTAAAAGTACTTTATGTTCTTTCAAAAGGTGATTATCAAGAAAGTAGTTTCGACGTTATACATAAACAAATGTTTGTTATTCCAGGCCAAAATAATCGTTCCAGTATAATTTCTGTGCGTTATCGCTAATTCCATGAATCTGTCTTCTATTATGAAGAAGTGGCCACCTAACGCACTACTTACTTGCTTTTTTGTATACCATTTTTGTCTCATTTCCTTGGTTCTTCACACATATAAACTCAGTAGTACACTGAATGCAATTCAACTTTGAGTCAGAAAGTGAGCAAGGCTAGCTGGCCATACTAGACTGTAAAGCGGGACGGAAACTAAATGGTAAGTTAGATGCTAGCATTTACAGGAAACCGACACACTCCAACAAAGACTTGAATTCATCCCATTCTGAAACGGTAAAGGTAGATTTTTTCTCTAGAGTTGGTTTGCAAGGATTAGATATGTTTTTACGAGTTTGACCAGGCATTGATATCAGTTAGAGAACCATTGAAGCAGCTGTCCAGTACTCCCTGGTTTTCAATGGTTCTCTAACTGATATCAATGCCTGGTCAAACTCGTAAAAGGTTAGATTTAGTTGAATGTCTATCCAATTAATGGTTCAATGGTAGAAATCGTAGCCAGCCTTGCTCCACATGGTCTGTGGTTCTATTCCAGGCCAACGCACTTCTAAACATCGCTTAGTCAGTTGTAAGAACAGTGAAGTAGAAATGTTAGGCGACAGGCTAGCGACTTGACCCTGTAGAAAAGAAACACCGCTGCTACTGAAACTTCATACCTGATGCTTGAAGACCAATGTCCCGCTCAAAATGCAGAGGAATAAGATAAAATAAATCAATATTCAGGCCTAGAACTTGACTAATAAGTCGGGAGATTCAAATAATGAAATCAAAGAAATAAGGGAAATAGTAATAGTGAATAACTACCCTTCAGAATTAATTCAAAAATGTATGGAGACCCATAGGAAAGACTAGAGTACCAGTGAAAATGATGAAAATGACATAAAACCCATGGGGTCTCGTCTACCATATATGTATGGTGTGCCGAAAATACATAAAAAGAATTGCCCAATGAGACCAATAATCTCGATGGTGAATTCACCCTATCACAAAGTTGCTCGCTGGTTAACCGATAGGCTAGAACCTGTCAGACGACGTCTAGCTAAACATACGTTAAAAGACTCATTCCAATTTGTTGAAGAGGTGAATCAACTCAATGTACATGACAAAATCATGGTTTCCTTCGATGTGACTTCTCTATTCACCCAGATCCCTCTGCATGAGACAATAGACATCATCTGTCAACATTCTGATCTTCTTCCTCTACCAAAACTGGAATTTAAGCAGCTTCTCTTGTTATGTACTAATCATATACAATTCCAGTTTGACAACAAAATGTATCGCCAGGTTAATGGTGTGGCAATGGAGAGTCCACTAGGCCCGATATTAGCTGATATCTTTATGGCCAGTCTTGAACAGACAAAGCTCAAACGTGCAACTGGCGAAACAACAGCCTACTATAGATACGTTGATGACACATTCATTGTATGCAATGATTTGAGTCACGCTTCGTCTCTATTGGACTCTTTCAACAGTGTACACAAAAGCATCACTTTCACGATGGAGCATGAAGATGATGAAAAATTCCATTTTTTGGACGTAAAGCTGGAGAGACAATACGACGGGACACTGGAAAGATCTGTATACCGTAAAGACACATGGAGTGGTCTTTACTTGAATTTCAACAGCTTCTGCCCGGTGAGATACAAACGAACGCTGGTGAAAACGCTTTTCTCTAGAACGAAGAGAATATGTTCACCAAACTAGACAGTGAACTAATGTTTCTTGAAAAATGCTTGAAAGAAAATGGTAACCCACAAGGTTTCATTAACAAATATGACAAGAATGAACTCAAGAAGCTTGATACTGCTACAGTTAGTAAGAAGCCTATTTTCATCAAACTCGACTACAAGGGCGACGACATTATGAGAATGATAAATAAAAGATTAAGCGCAGCCCTGTCTAGGACGTATCCTGCAGCGTTATTAGTCTCTCTGTCCCGAACAACCTCTTCACTGGTGCAGTCAAAGATTGACAAGTACCCCTCACATGTTACCTCCAACTGTGTATACCAATTCACATGTATCTGCGGGAGCGGAAGGGAGGGCCTACGTCAGATTCTGCGAACATGTAGCAAGAAACCTCCGGTTAAAGTGACAGAATTATTTAAGCTCTTCAATCGCCAAACACCTGATTAACACAGGACACCGAGTAGATGTGCTGGAATCATTCAAAATAATTAACAGACAAAGTACCTCAAGTCTTCTCAGGTTCGCTGAAGCTATAGCAATGAAACGATTGAAGCCTGACTTATGTGTCCAAAAAGAATCCGTCGTTGGACTTCAATTACCCTGGTAACTGACTTCTTAGTAACTCTTTGTTTTCTAATTTTGTTAATTTTATTAACTTATCTTTTCACTCTACCCCTCCCTTTTATGTTTCGTTTGACTCTCTTAAGAGATAATTTTTCTTGATCTTCTGAGTTCTGCTCACTGTATTACATCATCGACTTCTCATCTGACCTCATGTGCACCGTAATTTAAAAAAAATTTGATCTTCTCTTATCTAATTGCGTAACTATTGCTAATTGTCTTTTGTTACCGCCCTACCAACACAATTGTTAACTAATTTTTTTCAAGAAACCTCTCTACCAAGATATATAAATATATGTATACATGTTGTGACACTTTAGACACCCTGTAAATCTCAATGCCTTATTTTACTATGACACTCTGACACTATGCTTGCTAATGGACAAAGGTTTGTTAAAAAAATTGTACACTATTTATTTTTATTAAAAAAATTCAGGTTGTACGCAGCTGATGAGGACCAACGAAATAAAATGGATCCAAATTATTCTGCGCCAATGTTTCTTCTCTCTTTGTTCAAATTTATAAAAGGGAATCATTGTATGAAATAATAATGTGGAACTTAATGCCTCAGTAATGAGGTTGGATTAGTTAGGGTGGCATTTTAACCAACCAATTCTCCCAGATATAAACTTTGTCAGCTTAAGGACTCGATAGATCCAACTAAGAAAAATAATATAATTTACCAAAAACCATATAATGACTGTGAGGTCAATTATATATGTCAAACTAGTAGATCAGGGTCAACCACATTATAAGAACATAAAAATTTGGCTAAACTTTGAATGATTGACCTGGTTGAGTTAAATAACCTAGAAAAATCTCAGCCATTGCATTGCTATAATTTGCATACAGTGACAAAATAGGTTGGGACAGTGCGAGAGTATTAAAAAGTATTATAGTTAGGTGGAGAGACAGAGAGGTTAATCACTGAAGATTTGTTTGTCAATTCAACACCGCACACACACATACACACACAATCGAAATGGTCCATAGCCTGTTCTGGAGATACGTCCATGATGTTCTGGAGATACTGAAAATTGCAACAAACAACAAGGGAAAGAGGGAGAAAGAAAAAGAAATATGCACAAAGCAAATTATGTGCTAAGTTAAATAAGTCAGAAAAAATCTCAGAGCCACTGCAATACATTCAATCACTTGTCTGGGACAGAACAAAAGTATTAAAATGAAATATTGTTAAATAGAGAAAAACAGGCTATTCCCTGAACCAACACGGGACATTTGCATTCAAAATGACGCAATGCATGTACCGAATATATGAAAAAAGTGCACTTAAACAACAAGACGGATATAAACAAATATATTGAAGCAAACTATGAGGCTGTGTGAATACCTTGTTATGATTATGAGCACAAAAAAATACGTGTCACATGGAATAAACCTATCTAATATGGAGCTATACTCCACCACAGTGCCCAAATTCTACTCTTACATTCACTCCATCTACATTTGCCCACTGAACATAAATTTCGGCTTGATAAATCATTTTAAATAAAGAGTTTTATTTGCTCTCTCTGATAAAAAACCACAGAAAAAGTGTTTAGATAATATCAATGTTACCAACTTAAATCTAACTACATTCTTGATAATATAATAGCTGTATATGACGTAATATATAATTTAAACGATGATATAACGGGTCTTTAGTGAAAAACAGACATTCGTATTATGATTCCCATGCACAGAGTCAATATATACAGGCTGTTTATCATTACAGTTATTATAAAAAGAGAATCAAAGATCGGTAAATATTCGTAATGGTGGATAACTTTTCTTTTAACCCTGAATCAAAGTGCACCCAGTTGATGTGATGCTAGTTGTTGCGATTGTTAAGGGAAAAATTTTAGTGGGAGACTTTCATCAATACTTAAAACGAAACTGTTCTGGTAAATAAATGCATATTTACACATCACTCATTGTAACATGGAGTTAGTTCTGCTATTGAGTTATGTAATTCCCAGGGTTCTGCCTTCAGCATTCAGTAATTAAAGTTTAAGTAGGTGGGGAGACTTGGATCACTGTACAGTTTCAGTTGCATTTTACTGATCGGCTCTAAAAATTAAAGTGCGAACATCTTTTCAAGCAATGGGTGGAAAACTTTTTTTCTGATATAAAATGATGTTTGAAATCTGTTGACAGAGTATGTTAAAGTTTCTTTAATCTAAATAATACATTTTCGGCGTTGAACGTCGGTAGACAGTAGTCACATGATGGCGCTTTGCATAGAATAATGCTGAATCTTGAGGTGTTTAACGATTATTTTTTTAAATACTATTAGCGATGAATTATAGATGAACTTAGTCATATGGACTGAACGAAAATACCTAGAACAATCAGTTCGACCGCTTCAACTCTCAATAAAGGAAAAATCTATGTAAATAAATAATATAGTAATAATAGTAATAGCTTTATTCTGAACAATGTTTAACGTATAGAATTTCCAGAGGAGTTTATTGCATGATATTCTCTCTTCATCTAAGATCTTCAAATAAAAGATCAAATGACAGTAGATCGTGTAACACAGTTCTTTCTCACCTGAAGCGCAAATCAATCCATCATGATATCTCTTCTTTTAATCCTTCGAGAAGTACACAACATTTTGTTGAATGTCAATTATAAAAAGTTGAGGAGTACATTTTGCTAATCAAGGACACTACTCAGGAACTGTCTTCTCATGTATCGGGATGAGCTGTCATCGAGGATAATGCTTATTCAGATGTTTTTTTAGAAACTTCAAAACCAGCAGGTTGTGCACACTTTAAATACCCGCCAGAGTAAATGGCACTATTAGAGGTCATATATTCACAGATTTAAACAAACTGAATAAGAGAAACTATATGCAGTATATTGAGGGATGTTTCCGGTAGCTCAAGTTTTAAGCAGGCTGCTACTTAGATCTCACAAGCAACAATAAACAGATCGCAGAGAGGTATTTTAATGGCAGAATAAAAAGACAACTACTATCCGACCACATTTTGTTAAAACGTATTGCATTTTACAAAATCCTAATATGTACTTTTTTATATAACCGTCTACACCAACAGCTTTAATATTTTATTATAAATTTTATTCTGCCTAGTCAAGTTGGAAATAATAGCAGAGAAGTTCAAGTAATTACTAAGAGTGATAAGGAATAACTTTGTCATATTTTTAGGCGTATTATTTACTGGTAAAGTTGCATATCTTCAACAGGTTTATGGACACAGTTTATTGTTAGTTATCTACATTATTTCTTGCAAATAATTGTAAAAAGGAATAAGTAAACTAAAATAGAGTTTACAGTCCTATTAATGAACCAAACTTTGATCATTTTGGTTATTGGCGGTCAGCAGTGGAATATAGAATGCGCAATTCGTCCCTTTTGGGACTCATCACTGTATGTTCTCGCATTTGCATCCATCTTTTCGAAAGCCAAATAGAATGGAATGCGCCTCTTAGATTCCATTGCTAGTCATCACTAACTAGAACAACTCTACGTTAATCCATACGTATCATCGAAGCTTGAGTGCTAACAGTCAACACGTCCAATGTCAGCAACAAGAATGACATAATTAACCTGAAGACAAACCAAATTTTGATTGGATACTAGTAACTAGTGTGATGTATCTAGTCCTTTCTTTGGTGCTGACTGAATTCTGCCATTCAGGTTTGCAATGTGGCCACCATTCTAGATAGCTCGCCATCACGCTGCACATTGATTTGATGATATTAGATGACTGGAGGCAATCGGCAGGAAGCCTTCGACGAAGGTTTCGTGCTAGCTGGCAGTCACTAGTCAGCAAGGCGTATCGAAGGAACTCATGTTCCCTCTGAGATTGTAACCCGCGTCACTCAGTACAGTCTGCAGTCAGAGACATTACCACTTAGTTGTTCGGGCTTCCGATTGACCTCCTGCAAGACTGTATTGGATACTTTGATTGGACACTAGTAACTGCAGGAGGTCAATCGGGAGCCCGAACAGCTCAGTGGTAATGTCTCTGATTAAATACGGTACTGAGTAACGCGGGTTAGAATCTTAGAGGGGACATCAGTTCCTTCGAGGCTGCAGACACGCCTTGCTGACTAGTGAATGCCAACTAGCACGAAACCTAGGTCGAAAGCTTCCTACCGATTGCCTCCAATCATCTAAAATCATCAAACCAAATTTCGATGTCTAACATGGACGAATTTATATGTTGTACAATTTATTACAGTTCATTAAGAATTTGCAAATACTCGCTTTATCTAAAATCATTTCGCCCTGTAGTTACCTACAAATTACACATATTGTGTACAAAATTAAAACCATATTATGTAGAATTCTAATAGTCTGATTGACAATAATGAATTATTTGTATTTCTTTCTAGGAGACTTATTTAGTATAACAAGCGAATAGTTTTTTATTGTAAAAGACATGGATTCTATTTTGTAATTAATCTTTCTTATAAGTATTACATATAGCTGAACTAGGCAAACAACGATATTATTTCTAGATATTAAAAGTTTAATAAACTGCGATACCCGAGAATATCTTCGGCTAACATGTGCTAGATTAATTACTCTTGCTGAAATACACTTACAGTCCACCTACCATTAATGTTATCAAATATCAGGTTACTATGTACCAATCCAAACTTTAGACGAGTAGTCAGACTATCATCTATGAACCTTTATATCTACTCAACGGTTTTTCGAGTGATGGTTGAAATTTAACATCACCAGTCAAGTCGTAAGTAACAGTGGTCATCATTTGCAGTCAACAACAATATTTTAAACTAAGCCTAACAGCCTCTCATTAGTAATTTAATACTCTTATCTATGGCCTTCCGAAGATCCACAAAACTGGGAACCCACTGAGACCCACCTTGGACATGTCGAGTCCTCTTTACCATAAAATCGCAAAATGGATTACAGAGGTCCTTACGCCTGTAAGAGACTCATTATCAAATCATTCTGCGAAAAGTCCATTTGATCTGACAGATATGCTAGACACCTTGAATATTAAGGAAAAGGTTGTGTTCAATTGACATAGAATCTTTATTCACCAATGTTCCCCTTCATGAAACTGTTGATTTCATTTGCGATTACGTCACAGGCAATGAGATAAACTTACCTATTCCTGTAACTTACACCAAATACATCATCTTAATGTATACAGGAAATATTAGATTCACCTTCCAAGAAAAGGCATACAAATAAATCGATGGTGTTGCGATGGGTAGCCCTCTTGGGCCCCTATTAGCAGATATTTCCATGTCAAAATTGGAGAGACAAATGCAAGGTATGCTTGGAGAATTTATGCTGTATAAACGTTATGTAGATGATACTCTCATTATTGGTAATAATAGTAAATCTATTGAAAACTTTGTTACCCTATTTAATCATATTCATCCAAATATCGAATAACAAACTCGGTTTCCTGGATATTACTATGACTAGGAGAGATGATGGAACGATTCAACGATCTATTTTTCGTAAACAGACATGGAGTGGACAATATTTTCATTTCACCAGTTTTGTTCCTATCCAGTATAAACGTCCCCTAGTGAAATGTTTGTTCTCAAGGGCCCGAAAAATATGCACGAGTGACACATTGATGGATGAGTTTCGACATATACATTCAGTTTTATTAGCTAATGGTTATCCGGAGAATCTTATCACTTGTCACAGTAAAGAAAAACCACATCTCGAAAAGACAGCTTCTGTACCAAAGAAAGCTATCTTTATTAACCTACCATTCAAGGGCGACCAGATTATGCAGTTGACAGCTCAAAGACTTCGGTCAGCCATCAAACGCACATTCTACGCCGCATCTCTTTTTCTCATTTGCCAAACATTTTCGATCCCTGTACCTACGATTAAAGGAGGAAGTTCTGTGGACTCTACTTCAAACTGTATCTACAAGTTCACCTGCAGCTGCGGTGACACCTATATAGGTAGAACCAACAGAATGTTCCGATGTCGTCGAAAAGAACGTGTTCCAAAATGGCTGAAAAATCATATAGAAAATCCCAACGCGATTAATCTGAATAGAAATCCAGCATCATCCATTGCAAAACACTGAATAATGTCAGGTCACAAAATCAATATTGATGACTGTTTCACGATTATTTCACATAACTCTAATTCAAGGTTATTGAAGGTGATAGAAGCACTTTGGATTAATCACATACAGCCTAAACTGTGTGTACAAAAGACAATAGACTTCAATCTTCGCCTACCATGGACAACATGACCTATCTAAATATGATTTGTCATCACTATGTACTTTTGTTTTTATTTAGAAAAGTTAGTCCCTTTTATAAATTTTGATAGCTTTATTAGAAGACGGAGATTATTTGAAAAATGTGATGTATTTGCGCTATACATTTCGAACATTCTGATCACACATTTACTTGTCAAGTCAATATATATGGAAAAGTTAAATTTAACAAAGTGACAAAAAAAGAATTAAGAATAATTAACACAAACCTTTGGTAATTCAATCAGATAAGGATTACCAAGGTATTTATAAAATTATATTTGTAAAATCTCAGCGAAATTGAAATGATTAATTCCAACGTTTCGTTCGGCAGTCTGGTCCGAACTTCTTCAGGGAAATTAATCGAAATTAACAAAACAGAGGTTTATGTATAAAAGGAACAACTCTTGTTTTTTAAACTCTGTTCAATCACTCAGCGCTCAATTATTTTGCAACTATCCGGTCAAATCTTAATCACAGTTCATATGGGTTACCAAGGTAGGTTAAGGGTAATAACAAACTGTTTTTGAATACACAAGGGGGGGGGGGGCTTAAGTTTATGAATGGCTATAGCCTCAGCGTATTTCAGTAAACGTCCTTGACCGTTTTTATAGATGATCTTAAAGGCTGAGTTAACATCAACCTTATGGTTCATCTCAATTAGATGTTTAGCTATAGACGAAGTTGGTATTCTGACACCTGCATCTATTGGCTTGTCACAATTCATCTGTTTTTCTAACCATTTTGGGATGTGCTCTCCCACCCTCACGTGCAACGCGCGATTACTCCTCCCTATGTATGTATGTCCACACACACGAAAATTGGTAAATTGTGTGGGATGTGATTTAATCGCTTGTGCACTTTCGAGGTTTGCAGTGAAGCATATTTTTAGTTTTTTTCCACAATTACAAGCTGGGCTGCACAGTAGGTTCTACGGATGATCGAATTCAACCTTTGTCTCAAAATCCTACTGTTTATTTCCCTGTTATATGGTAATTTGATGAAAACCTTTTTCTGAGGGACGGTATGGATTGTAGGTTTAGAGGCTAGTTGACTTCTACACCTGTTTAAAAATTTCAAAGGATGTCCGTTTTCAACATGATTTTTTTTATTTAACTGAGTAATTGTCATGACCTTTATTTTATTATTGTTGTGAACCATGTTAGTTGTAAAGCGGTTGTAAAGAAACTACGAAATGACATCATCTCGCCAAATTTGTCTTATTCAAATTTATCAAAGGGACTAATTGTTTTAATCTTATCTGAGTGTTTATGAGGTCATTCAATTTTAATATATATGTGAATATTTGCAAACAAAACTGTGCATCTACCGTGTACTTTACTCCATGTTGGCCAGTGGTTTAACCATCATCGTCATTTCAGAAGAGTTATAACTCTTAGTTAAAGATTTAAAGGTTTTGTTATAATGAAAACTATAGTAGTTTAAAATTGGTTTTCTGGTAAATCTTCTGAACAAAAAAATCTATTGAGAAGTTGATGTTATGAGTTTTTCTATAATAGCTTAAACAAATATTTTCTGTAACATGGCTTTTATTTTTTGATTTTAAACGTCTGATACTACATTTTGTTGCTGAATAACTATTTTACAGAACTATTTAGAACAGCATATATATAGTGAAGAGACTCTTTTCAAAGAACTTATTATCAAGCTCTATAAGTGCATATATATATATAATATATATGGTTTTTAAGAAATTATATCGAGTGGGAAAATCTTAGCAAAGTTGTGAATACATCAAATAAAAACACTTGAAATGCAATCAAAACGTTTGTGATTATAATCATAGTTAAATATCAAGTGGCAAAACAAATAACGTCATATATATAGAGAAGCTCGTAGGATGTAGCGATGTTGTACGGGGGTGAAAAATTTGTAGCAATTGTAGGCAAGTGAAAGCGTTACGTAATATGGTGTGAAATCCGATAAGATAGAATTCAACATTTCAAAAAGTATTTTGATTTAGAATGACAACTGGGACAAGCGAAATTATATTAGAAACAGTTAAAAGTGAGAATAATACTAGTGACAATCATAATAATCATTATTGTAGTAATGAGGGGAAGGTACATAAATTAACTAAATAAAGAAACAAACAAAAAATATTTTAAAAATGTTTATCGTGCTATGATAAGATAGAAATAAGGACTCTACATACTTCTTTTGTACGCAAAAGTCTGGATTGAATTCATGAATGACCAAAGCCTCCAATGTTTACAAGGAAGAAAATGCAGCAGGTTAGCGTGAATGGCCTTAAAAAATGGTCAGGGTTGGTAGAGTGACAGAAGTTGATCACTTGCTCTAGAATAGAGCTTCACACACCCTTCCTTTCTTCTCTGTAAAATCATTATGGAATATTTTCTCGTATCCATACGGAAAGCATTCTCTGGCCAAGGCCAATGTGCTTTGCTCCATAAGAGTAGATGAACTGATAGATGCACATTGGGGTTGCTAGACAAGGGAGCTTATCTTGTACAGAGATGGAGAACAACTAACAGCTGGTGAAAGTGATTTGTAATTTTCCAGCAAAGAACGTCTTACTGACTGATTCTGACAGACGAGTAAGTTTAAGAAATACGCATTTTCCTAGGAAGTTTTTTAACCCATCTCTACTGTATTCATCTTGGTATCAACGTGCAGGTCATAGTGTTGTATTACGAGCAACAGTATACATACATCTGGTAAAGAAAATCTTTTAGTTTTTCACCATTTGGATTGCGAAAATGGTCATTTCACTCAGCTTCTTGAAGTTGTACATTTGTGTTACCTAAAATACATAAGAAGTATAACCTTTGATATATAAGAAATCCTGTCATTATATCTTAAATAACCGTCAATACAATTTGAATGAACAACACAAAGTGACTTTTTTATTACTGCAGTGCTTCGTGAAATAAATCATTCATCTTTACATTTTGTATTGTTTTGTTTTTTTCATAATGATTATAGCAGGTCATAACTCAACGTTTCTGTTAACATCGTTTGATGCATTATTTAATACCTAACAATGATTCTTACAAAGATGTGTTAACATTGATATTTTTGTCAATCAGCTGACTTATTTCTATATTTTTTCGTTATGTTCAATGTTTTGTTTCAAAAAATACAAGAAACTATGATTTGTGTATTAACTGAATATTGAAAGTTTTCGTTGACACTAGAAATTGTGCTCATGTACATATTTATTATTATTGTTCCCCTGGGTTCCGATTAGGACATAGGGCTTGAACTACACATCTCCACATTTTGTTTTATTCTCTGCTGTCCTTTCAACTGGCTAGCCACAAGTCTGCCCATAGTCTTTCATCTCCTCATCGCAAATTTTCTCCCATGTCATCTCGCAATGATGACCCACTCTTCGCTTACCATTGGGATTCCACTCGAGTGATGACCTGCATTGTGCGTGGTGTTATTCGACGGCCTCCTCAGTGTATGCCCAATCCACCTCCTTTTTCTCCTACACATTCATTGAGCAATCGGTTCTTCGTTCGTTCGTTCCAAGCAAGAGTTTCTCGTTGCTAACTCTTCCTGACCAGCTAGCCATTTGATCTTCAGTACGGAGACATCCAGTGAAATAGGAAGCTGTTGATAAAAGTATGAAACAGGCTGTTGGAAATGCTTTCCTTGACACGTAGTGCAAGCTTATGACCCGTATAGTACAACTGACTGACTGACTTCACATTTGTGTTGAGTAGAATCCGAATATTGTTCTCTATGCTGGGTGAGTGCAGTGCAGGAGATTTACAAACTGCTCTCTTGTTGGTGAAAGCGTATCTTGTTTTTCAAATTCCATCTGGCTTTGACATCTTCACCCATTATGCAAGCTGTGGTTGAAACGATACTCGCTGCCTAGACAGGTGAAGGAGATAACCTCTGTCAAATCTCTCCCTTTGATGGTTATCAGAGCTGGTTGTGCTTGCGGTCGCCATCGGTTTGTTGGTTATCTTCATCAACTCCGCCTTCTCTATGTTCACCTGCAGTCCTGTCTTCGCTGCCAGCCTCTTCTGTCAGTCTGTTGGTGTTCGTCTGCAAGTAACTGAGTCTGTGTTGCATTAAGCATAAATCATCCACACGCGAAATCCAGATCTCCCAGAGTCTTCTTATCAGAGGTCCAGAGTTTTCTGTCTTCTCACTCCTCACTCACAGTCTGACGCATAATCTAGTCCACCACAGTTTGGATTTTCTTCATTGATAATAGGCAGGTATCCTTTTCTTACTCCTGTGTTTAATTCTAACGCCTCGCTGAGTTTTCAGTTGTGGATCACCTGACATACGGCAGTGTTGTATAGCCAGCTGTTGAATGAGGTTGATAAAGATTTGGGCATTGCATGCCGTAGTGTTGAAGTGGTTTTCAAATTACCTTTCGGTCAACGCTTCTCTTGACGGCCTTTTCGAAGTCGATAAGGTTGAGGCATAGAAAGGTTTGACTGCCATTATGTCCTTTGTTAGATGACGATGTGTAGAGTTGAAATTTGATCAGCACACGATCTGCCTTTCATGAATCCAGCTTATTCCTGTGGATGAAGTTCCCCATTCAGTGCATCTTGCACCCTCTCCAGGATGATGCAACATAGTATTTTACTTGGCGTGGACAAGAGCACTATTCCTCGCCCGTTCTGGCAGAAGGCTTATTAGGTCGCTCTTCTTTGGTAGCTTGACAATTTGGCTAGCCGTTCTTTTAATCTATATACACTTTTCCTTCATTCCAAACGTTTTGCAGTAATGGTGTATACACATATGCCAAACTCCAATATTGACTACTCAACTGATACGTACATCAAATTAAATTGTTAGATCCATGTAAAATATTCCACTGGGGACCACACTTAGATGTCGTCAGTGGAAGTTAACGTTGCATGCCAATCTCGAAGAATTGGCTGTGAAAATGAATGATAAGACAGATTAGAACGGCAGATGTAAGCGATGGTAGGCGATTCAAGCACAAAAGCCAAACACTAAATTAGAATCCTTGTATATTTGAATAGTTAGGATGACACATATTGCACCGAAGGATGCGGCTACCGATGTTAGGCGACAGATTGCTATTTCTTTGAGAAATAATAATGCCACATATAAGAATGATTACGATTAAAACAGCAAGGGTTTACATTTAAAATTAGAAAAAAAATTCAGCCAGACAGAAAATCTTACAATTTTCATTGCATCTGTAGCAATTCTCTAAGGTACTTATAAAATAAAAACTGCGATAATAAGAAATTCACGCTGAGCTGTTTGTTATCTGCAAATACTGATACATCGTATTGTCACAATTATCTTAAAATGCGAAAGCGTATTGTCTGCAAGAGATAACACACTGAGAATAATTTTCAAGGCACATTTTAAAAAACCTGCCTTATATTACTTCTGACAGGATACACTAGACTAAACAGTTATCTCCTCGAACAGAGGTTTTGTATAAAGTATAATCTATACACCACTATAAAGCATTCGTGAATTTCATGTCACACTTAGGGCCGAGCGTAACTGTTTCATAATGCAAACATTGTGTAGGCATTTCGGTTACTTTTGAAGAGTAGAAATGGTTTCTCAGATTGCTCTTGCTGAATGAGAATGGCGATCGAAGCTTAAAAACTACACAAACGTATTATGTATCTAAGTGATAATGACAAAGCTAAAAGTTGTGTAAGAAACACAAGGATGTCAGTTTTTATTGACCAGTTCTTCATCTGCAGTGTTTCACAGACTATCTAAATATGTTCTTTGTTGTCGGTTTAATGTCACGATATACACTTTTGCACTACGTCATAGTCGGAAATTTTATGACAAAATGGCAGAATGACTATTGAAACATGAATTATCTTTTTTATGATGCGTCAGTGGCACAGTGGTTAGGACTCTCGCCGACCATGCACATGGTCCGGGGTTTGATCCCGTGCCAACGTACACCCGATATCTATGGTCGGCCGGCAAAATTCGGGCTGCCGATATCCATGCTGAAAATTGCATATTTGTACTGAAAATACGGTGTGGCATCAAGCTGTAATCAAAAATATAAATAAAAAATATAAATATAAGATTCTTTCAGTATTGTTTGCTCCAAGCTACAGGCTGTATTAGATTAGCATTTGTAGAATTACATGCAGTAGCATAGACATAGGACGTTCGATGTAGAATTAACACATACATCAGACACTTTAGTCCATCTGTCAATTTCTAACAAAGCATTAACGATTGATTAAGAACAGTTATCACGAGCCCAAATATCTCAGTGATCTGACTGCAGACGGTACTGGGTGACTCGGGTTCGAATCTCAGAAGGGACATGAGTTCCTTCTAGTCTGCAGATACGCCTTGCTGACTAGTGAATGCCAACTAGCACGAAACCCAGGTCGAAGGCTTCCTGTGGCCTATTACCTGCAACCATCTAATACCAACAATTCACAGTGCACCGTGATAGCGCGCCCCCTAGAATGGTGGCCACATTGCAAACTTCACTGGTAGAATTCAGTCTGTACCAAAGTTAGTATTAGTTACATTACACTAGTTAGTGACTATTGTCCAAGTATCAGTAATACAACACTACTTCATATTGTTATTCTTATGACTTTGGATAACTATAATATCAATAAATACTGACATGGTTTTAGCCAGGTCCAAAATATTCTATCAAATACCCTTCAACGTAGTATCTCAGTTTTGATTTATAAATTACATTATTTAATACAGTGTTATTGGCATGACTAAAATCTCTTCACAAAGAATAATATCAATTGAATGAGAGACAGTTATCGTCACAGCGTAGTGTAGTGAATACCTTCGATTGAATTGATAATTTCCTTCTCGAACTTGAGGTTTGTGGTGAAAAGAATAAACATTACACTGGTCAAATCGTGTGTCTCCTTCGAATCAGAATCCAAGAATATAAACTGCCTGTGAAAAGATACGATAGGTATTCTTTCATATCGATGAATGCAGACTGATTTGACTAGGAGAATATAGAAATTCTAAAAAGAAGAAACACCAAAAGTCTGATACCCAGATGAATTAGCAATTAATAAACACATTACTATAGACCAAATATTCTAACTAATAAAAAATAAATCACATGACAAGGAAGTTCAAATTCCAAGTCAATAAAAGTGAACAATCTAAACTGACAACCAGTCATGACAACAGTTGTCAAGAGTTTCAAATATATCACCCATGGAGAATTCAAGCTGAAAAAGTTGTCTAGAAAGACAAGAAATTTTCGCATTTCAGTCAACCAGCTTGGTTAAAACAACCAAATCAAAGTCAGAATACACCAAGAAGAGAATGCAGAGATCATGGTCATTTTATGACTTACAGCGAGGCGATACATTTAAACTTTATATTATCAACATCTCTTTCTCAAAAAAGAATAACAATTAGATAGAATGCTAATTTTTATTTTCAAGAGTTGATCTGTAAGGTTCCAAATTTGTTTCAAGTATGATCATGAATTGATACCAGTTAAAGAACCATTGAAAACCAGGGAGTACTGGACAACAATTCCATCCTTGTTCAACAGTATGCACGCACAGTGGTCAGGACCCAAGAAATCCTAGGTGCAAGGCATCCTGGTAGACGATACCGCCAGTGGGATGATTTTAGCATGACCACTAACTAATCAGGAATCGGTAGAAGTTGGAATTCATGGGCCGCTGAATTGAAGAATTAAATAGGTATCACTGAAGTCCAGGATCAACAAATTCTCAGCTGATAGCAGGAAATATGCTTTACTTCCCATAAATTATTGTTATTGTTTTACCTCTTATTATTTCTTTTGTTTCTTTTGACATAATGAAATTTCTGTTAATAAGTACTTAACCTGCTAGATTATAAAAAATAAATGTCACCTTCAACTTAAACCTCAAATTTACTCTTTTTTTATTCAGTTTGCACGTAGGTGAATCTATATATATAATACGGTGTAACCGATTTATCGGATTAAGCATTAATATACGTGCACGCATTGAATAATCCCCCAAAATACTCAGCAAGATCTATTTTTTTTCAAGTGTACTGTACTGTTTAATTTATGCATAAACTTCTCACCTCGTTTTTTTCCTTTTCTACTCATAATATCATTTCTGTTATAACAGAATCATATAATGAGGTTAACAAAATTGATTAAATATTTCAATAAAATATCAAGATGAATTTCTTTTCTGTTCCTTTGACATCGTTAAATTATTCAATGGATTAATATTTGTCATTGTTGTTCACGATATTACTGTTTTCATTAAGCAAGATTATTTTGTTTTTGTTCTAATTTTAAAGAGAAATAATATCAATACTGCTACTAATACTACTAATTTTACAATTAGTAGTAGTCACCGTTTGACTGTGTACGTTAACCAGAATAATTAACGCTGACAAGGATGGAGAAATTTAGTTCATCCCACGTTATATGTGGTTTAATATATTTTTAAAAATAAAAGATTGATTATTTTTCTGCAGAGGACGAATCACTTTGTTTTTTAATCCTACTCTTGACTGTTAATTTGTTACGCTAAAGTAATTTGTTATTATTATTATTATCATGCTATTTAAAATGTAAATAAATTTTGTAATTTTAAAATAATATTTTACTTTTATTCTGACAAACTGCAAATAAATCTAAAGTTGACAAAAATGCACTGAGAGGTCGACAGTATTGCTTATGATTCATGTATTGTTAATTTACAGATATGAGAGGATAGTTAGCGAAAAAGTAGACTCCAAATGAAAAGTAGACATATGTGAAAATTGTATTTGTATAAGTCTCAGAGAAGTTAAGTCTGTAGAAGAGGAAGATAATTCTTTAGCCTGTCCGAGATATATTGCTAAGTCAACAGCCTGATAGGTCAAAAAAACGATCTATTTATAGAAAACCTATCTGGACAGAACAGTATCTTAATTATGACAGTTTATGCTCTGTTCGGTACGAAAGAGCCTTAATAAGATGCCTCTTCAGTAGAATCCAACGAATATGCACTGAAGACACACTTGATGAGGAAGAAAGAAAACTGACACAAGCTCCGGTTGATAATAATTATCCAGACAAGTTAATAAGGAGATATAAAATGGTCAGATTACCTGGACAAACTCTCCAACTCACCGCTAAGGGAAACGTATATATCAAGCTACCCTATATGGGTGACATAGCAGCTTGCTAATTCGACAGAGATTGAACACTGCTGTTAAAAGACTTTTTATGCAGCTAATATCATAATAATTGAGAATGTGAAGCCAATATGTCCATCTAAGCACTTATAACATACGAAAAATGATGTCACATCTCACTGTATTTGCCATTTTGAATGTACGTGTGGTCACACATACATAGGGAGGACTAATCCATCTCTGAAAGGAAGGGCTTCAGAGCATATTGCTAAATGGATTCAGAAGCAAACTGGATCCCCAGAATCCAATAATGGCGAGAACAGGAGACCTAGCTCCTCTATTGCGAAACAGGACAGGAAATAAAATTGATGTTTACACATCTTTTAAACCTATCTATAAAATGTGTTTGGGGCGTATCCTAAATTTTGTGGAAGGCCTAGCAATTAGGAAGTTTATACCACCTTTATGCATTCAAAAACAATTTGTCATCACAATAAACCTTCCTTGGTAGACTTTGTTTTGATACCAGGGTAGGTGTACTATTACTTCTGATATTTGGTTTAGTAAACTTTATTGTTATTTAGACCTTCAGTATGTCCTTTTAGTCATCATAAAGAAAATACACCAAAATTGTGTGAACTGTGATCAAGATTTGACCGGATAGTTCCACAAACTTATTAGTGGTCCAATTTTATTATACACTGTGAACCGTGTGCTACTTTTTCACCAGTCTTTAGAGAAAATGTTCAAGAGATGGTCAAGGAGACCTGTTGCGCAGTAAGGAAATCTGAATTCATAAATATGCATGTGATATAAAATAATCCATATGGGTAGACAATTACGTGTCATTTATGAGCATATTCAGAATGAAATGACAACTAATATTAATTGTAACTGTACTTAACTAGCGTATAGGGTTAGGTTTTCAGTTACATCTTTTCACTGTGAAAACATCAGTGATTTTAATATGTATTTATATGTTGCTTTAGAAGAAATAGATAATCAGGATAATAGATTGGGCAGGGAATTAATTATACACATCAATTTTTATTTCTTAATGAAGACTTGTTATGCATTAGCTTGCGTCATATCGACACATTTATTTACACTTTTGGGGCTCATCCGTATACGTAGAGCCTCTGAAGTCAGTCATTCTCTACGTGAACTAAAACCTTTCTGTAAAACCTTTGTCCTATCAGAATCAATCTTGTGTCACATTTCTGTCGACTTTACTACAATCACCTATTTGTTTTCTAGCCTCATCAAATTCACTGATGTTTTCAGAACCGCCTTTACTTACTGTTTGTATTCTGTTACTCTTACTCTAACCAACAAACCAACAGCAATAGAAACAAAAACTAGAACTAGTCACCACCAAAGGGAAAGATTTAACGGAGGTTACTTCCTTCACTTATCTAGCCAGGGAATATTGTTTCAACCACTGCTGGTGTAACGGATGAAGATGTCAAAGCTGGCCAGAATGGAAAAGGCAAGATACACCTTTACCAACAAGAAACCAGTTTGGAAATCTCCTGCACTGCACTCAACCAGAAAAGTATTCGGGTTCTTTTCAACACGAATGTGAAGTCAGTCAGTCAGTTCTTCTATATGGGTCATGAACTTGGCCAGCATGTCACGGAAAGCATTTCCAATAGCGTGTTTCATACTTTTATCAACAGGAGCCCGCTTCGCTGGATCTATATTGAAGATCAAATGGCCAGCTGGCCAGGAAGAGTTGGCAACGAGAAACTCTTGCTTGGAACGAACAAACGAAGAGCCGATTGCTCAATGGATGTGTAGGAGAAAAGGGAGATGGATTGGGCATACGTTTAGGAGACTGTGGAATGACACCGCGCGCATTGCAGTCCATCGTTTGAGTGGAATCCGAATGGCAGGTGACGACTGTGTGGTCGGTGCGAGGGTGACATGGAGGAGGTCATGTGGTGAGGAGGAGATGAGAGACTGTGGGCAGTCAATTGGCTAGCCAGCTGAAGAGGACAGCTGGGAAGAGGATAAAGTGTAGATGTGCTGTTGAATCCCTATGTTCCACTAGGAACCCATGGGAATAGTAATACTCTTACATTTAATTGTCTGGAAGTTTCTTTTACACAAACGGTATCATAATCTCTACATTTTATTTCGTATACGCAATTCTGTTAGTTGTCTTCTTCTTGTATTATACTATAAATCTTTACCAGTGGTGAGCGTAGGGTTTTTGTTACACAAAAATGAACTCTTGCGTCATGTTGGTTAAGAATACTGTTGCTTTTATCTGAGATTTTCGTGTGATAAGGAATCACAACATTAATAACCCAATTCTTAGCAGGAGATTTTGATACATCCTTATCTTCACTTTTTGAATTCTCATTTTCGATTCAAGAGTAGGCTGAACCAGTTTCAACTCTCTGCTAGTTTTCCCTTCATCCAGTCGCTAGACATTTGGCTCTGTTAATCAGGACATAACACCTTAAATGAAATCCGCAAAAACTGATGTTACCTTAATATCTCAAAAAGTTTTTATAGTGTGGTATTTGTAGTTGTTTCAATGATTTAATAATCCAGTTTTTAACCGAGAAGTCTGATTGCACTAGCAAGAAATATCATAGTTTTCAAAGTGCTATTCATAGATTTTCGCTAAAACTGAGTATTCTACAAGTGTACCAGTTATCGTTTCGAGATCAGTAAGTTCGTAAGATTCACTTCTACATGTAAACTGAATAAACAGGTCATTAATGCCTCCAACTTGAAAATTAACTTATACAAGTCTATATTTGAATAAGGCATTTAGAAGACAAATTTCGTAAGATGATATCATTTCGTAGTTTCTTTACAACCACTTTACAACTAATATCGTTAACAATAATAAAACTAAGTTCATGACAATTACTCAGTTAAATAAAAAACAAAAGTATATACTACTGACCAATCGTATTTAAATAGGTCTTTATTAACCTACCATTCAAGGGTCACCAGATGATGCAGTTGACAGCTCAAAGACTTCGGTCAGCCATCAAACGCACATTCTACGCCGCATCTCTTTTCTCATTTGCCGAACATTTTCGATCCCTGTACCTACGAATAAAGGACGAAATTCTATGGACTCTACTTCAAACTGTATCTACACATTCACCTGCAGCTGCGGTGACACCTATATAGGTAGAACCAACAGAATGTTCCGGTGTCGTCGAAAAGAACATGTTCCAAAATGGCTACTGAATCATATAGAAAATCCCAATGCGGGTAATCTGAATATAAATCCAGCATCATCCATTGCAAAACACCTAATAATGTCAGGTCACGAAATCAATCAATATTAATGACTGTTTCACGATTATTTCACATAACTCTAATTCAAGGTTATTGAAGGTGATGTGGAAGCACTTTGGATTAATCACATGCAGCCTAAACGGTGTGTACAAAAGACAATAGACTTCAACCTTCGCCTACCATGGACAACATGACCTATTTAAATATGATTGGTCATTAGTTTTATTATTGTTAACGATTTTAGTTGTAAAGTGGTTGTAAAGAAACTACGAAATGATATCATCTCGCGAAATTTGTCTTCTAAATGCCTTATTCAAATTTATCAAAGGGACTAATTGTTTTAATTTTCTCAAACAAGTGTATATCTTTAGGAGAATAGTTAAACTGACATGCATTTACAAGAAGTAAACACGAAAACAGGATGAAATTGAAAACTCCGGAATTAATTTGTGATAATGAATTCAACAATACCATTTCGCTAACCACTTAGACAAATAAGTTATTTTTTACGATACTTCACTATTGAATTTATCTTTAATTAATTTTCATTAGATACAATTACTCCTGTTGTCGGACTTGAACAATTTACTTTTCTTACTTTTTAAATTTCAATTAATTTCCAACTGTAAATGGAGATTAAGGATATTCGTCTCTCGTTTGTATTGTTGACTTTGACTTAAGTATTCTGTTTAATTTCTTTGAGATTAAATAGTCTGGCATCTGCTACTGACAAGATTTATCAGTAGTATATAAATAGACGTTCATCATCACACGAAAATATCAAGTAGCGGAGAGATAAGTTTGACGTCAACTGGAGGAAATGAGCCAGCATTGTGTCAAAACATTGGAGACACGGAAAGAAAGCAAAGAAACACAGTTCGCGAAGGGCAGAAGAAACACAATACGGACGATCTGTACAAATGAAGTATTTCATGTATATTTTTTATTTTTATTTTTTTAATTTTGATTACAGCTTGATGCCACACCGTATTTTCAGTTCAAGTATGGAATTTTCATCATGGATATCGGTAGCCCAAATTTTGCAGGCCGACCATAGATATCGGGTGTGCGTCGGCTGGGGATCAAACCCCGGACCATATGCATGGTCGGCGAGAGTCCTAACCAATGTGCCACCGACCCACATAATCTCCTTATACGTCTATATCAAAATGCAAATAAACATTCCATTGCGAAGTCTTTTGTCTTCTTGTGTTACAGCAGTTTTGAAAAATTCACTACGTCAAAAAAGTTTCATCTATTCATCTAATGCATTGAGCAAACTAATTTTGTTTTATTTATTCGCTTACTTCTTTTTTGCTTCAAAATGATTCATATTTTGTCATGTACAAATATATCTTATCTAACATCTCTGCTTATATATTTTTATCTTTTTCTGTTAAAGAGTTTTTCCAACCTGAAACTGGCGAAAAATTAACATTTTCAATCGATCACATCTAAGTGATAAAAGTTTTTCTTTTTGTAAAGTGAATGCAAATTAAATTAAATTAAATTCACATAAAAGTTTCTTTACGTTTTTATGAATGTGTAGTAAGTTGTATATTTATATTAAGTTTGGCGTTCATTGTCTGTGTGAATTACTGACTCCTTTTTGTTAGGAAATTGAAGAAGGTATTTCTATAAGTATAAAACCACGTAGTTATTGGTTTTTAGTCTTAGATAAATATTTAGAAATAGTTGGAAACTAAGTCTTTTAGAAATATTTCGGCGTAATATTTCCACTGAGATATTTTTAAAAAATTGTATTCCTTTGCTTTCCAAGTGAAACATAGGGCTTCAAGATAGAGCTTTGAAGTCTCGATAGCAGTGGTGTTTATTTTTTATGGGATATGGTTGCTAGCCTCTTTAACAGCGGTGCGTCCGCCCTGGATTGAACCCCCTAACCATCTGCGTGCTTCGCGAGCATTCTACTGCTGTGCCACTGACGCACCACAGAGCTTTTAGGAAAACCTTAATATCGTAGAATTTCGGTACTGTTGTCAAATAACTCATGTTAGTAGTAAAGACACAAAATGTATTGTTGCTCTAATTGGTATGGTATCTCGTTGAAGAAGGCTTTCATAATAAAATTATTATAAGTTTCACATATAAGAAGTCATCAATACGTTTCTCTAGCAAGCCATAAGTTGCATCTGTCACACGATGCGTGGTGATAATATATATATATATATATATATATAACCAAAGATATTTGGTTTTTCAAGTCATGGAAAATACCCATTATTATTATTATTGTTCCCTTGGGTTCCTAGTGGAACATAGGGCTTCAACTGCACGTCTCCACTTGCTTCTGTCTTGTGCTGTACTTTTCACTTGCGTCCATGTTATTCCATACTGTTTCATCTCCTCCTCACACGATCTCCTCCATGTCACCCTTGGACGTCCCACTCGCCGCTTCCCTTTCGGGTTCCACTCGAGGGCTTGACGCGCGATGTCACTCAACGGCCTCCTCAGCGAGTGTCCAATCCATCTCCACTTCCTCCTGCATATTTGTTGGGCGATTGGTTCTTGTTTCGTTTGTTCCCATAGCTTCTTGTTTGTGATTCTTTCTGGCCATCTTATCTTCAGTATGGAGCGAAGACAGTTGTTGATAAAGGTCTGCAACCTGTTGAAAATATTCTTGGTGACTCGCCAAGTTTCTGATCCGTAAAGCAAAATTGACTTGACGTTTGTATTGAAAATCCGAATTTTGTTGTTGATGCTGAGTGACGAAGATGTCAAATCGAGAATCGGGAAGGCGAGAAACACATTCATCAACCTGAAACCAATCTGGAAATCTTCGTCACTCACCATCAACAACAAAATTCGGATTTTCAATACAAACGTGAAGTCAATTTTGCTTTACGGATCAGAAACTTGGCGAGTCACCAAGAATCACCAAGATAAATGGAGTTCCTGGCTGAAAATGGATATCTGGGACGGTGAATGGAGAAGAACATGAAAGCAAAGCCATGTAGAGATGAATTCATTTCAGTGCCAAAGAAAATACTGTAGGTGAGCCTGAACTTCAAGGGGGACGAATTGGAAGATATCATAAATAACAGAATCTTTAGTTACCTAGAGAAGACTTTCCTTACAACACGCTAAGGGTGATATCTCTAGCCACCCACTGCTTCCAAGAAATGTAAAGGACAAACTCCGACATATGACCATTCCTATGTGCACCCTTAGTGTCACCTTAGGACACGTTTTCATCAGAGGGCTAGAGATTCTCCTCCTTTAGGATACCTGCCACTCAGTCTCCCCTGAAGTCCAGATTTGTATACAGTATTTTCTTTGGTTTTGAAGTACATTCTTCTCTACTTGGTTTTGTTTTCATCTTTTTTCGAAAACCGTGCCTGATATCTATTTTCAGTCAGGTGTTTTTTGATAAGCGGTGAGTGCTGAAGATTTTTCTAATATGATAAGCAAGTAAAATGATCAAGGTTCTTTGACAGCATATAGGGATTCAACTGTAAAATTTTGTTAGTTGGTCATTGCATAATGATTTTCTGTAGATAGATGCTTTCAGAGTCCAATTATCTCTTCTTGTTTGTCCTACATTCTGAAGCGGAATCTTTGTATACTTCCTAATTCTGTTGTGAATTTAGTTGAAGGATGAAGGTTATCAAATTCTTGCAGAATACAATTTGAATCGGAATCATCGTGACAGATTACAAAAATGCCGTCAACATACATTTTGTATAGCATTAGTTTGTCAATTATTGGATTTAACATTCCTTATTCCAAACTGGCCATAAAGCAGTCTTCTCAGTAGCCTGCCATAAAGACAGTCCATGAGAATTAGATCTTTCTACCTGTATATGCCGTTACGTTGAATGTGCATCTCAGTAACAGCCCTTTTAGAGATGAGACTGCTAACCTGATTCTCAGATTCACGCTATTCACATATTTTCACAGGGAACATTGTTTCTGTGAGCTGCATGTTGGCAAATAAAGACTCTACGTTAAGTACTAACACACGTTTGCCAGTTACATTCAAATCTTCTGTACAGTGAATAATTTGAAAACTATCTTGGAAAGAATACTTACAGAACTGTCGTCTTACAGGCTTTAAATTTTCTGAAAGCTATTGCGCTACACATGTAGAATTGACCGAAGTGGTAGACCAGTACTGTGAACCTTTGACAGACTACTGGTTCAGCCAGAGGCGGTATAACTGAACACTTCGTCAGTACTTGTCACAGTATTTCAACTCACACATCATTAGGAGTAATTTATAACGTGAACAAACATCCAGCAGAGACAGTGTTTTTCGCACTTATTTGTACTGCAGAAGCTCTCAACACATGCATCAAAACAGACTGCTCCTACCTCTTCATTTACCATGGATCTATTTCTGATTGGCTTCTTAGTTGTACTTCGATAGGTTTTTCATTCTCTTAATTTTTCACCTTCATTATAACAACTATTGTTTAAATTTATTTATTTCATCCCGTCCATTCATTAAGTGTAGCGCCTAAAACCCATCGTTGTGATTTAAACACAGAGAAGCGATCAGTGTGTCCTACTGTATAGCTGTCCTAAGCGTGTTTGAGAAACGCGGTCACAAAATGCTACACAGACAGCAAAAAGACAATCGTTCTGAAATAATTTTGCATATCTGTTAGACAGTAATAACATGAAAAACTCAAAATTACCTGAATAGTGCTGTTAGACAGCTGTCTAGTTTAGTATTAGTAAAGAAAACCAGTGCTTAGAATCAAGAAGGATATTCACAACAAGATTCGATCAAAACTCTCGCCACACATCAATGATTTCTGCAAACGGTTCTAGGTCACAGTGATATTGGTCCAATCAAACAAAATCACATCGTCCAACACATTATCAGTGTACACCCAACCATGAATAGAAGCCTTCAGATTAGAAATTAAACGGGGACATCAACATGTGATATGCAAATGACAATATAATGATATACGGTTTAGGAGAAAAACGGATGATAGTTACAAAGTTAGTTGAGACATCCAAATAAGTAGGAATATTGTGATTAGATTGTCCATTATATTAGGAAGTATTTTTTGCATTACGCAACTATTTTCTAATCCTATGCAATTTTGTTTCTATGCCCAATGTGATACATATCCACACGTTCAAACTTTCATATCAGGTTGAAAATCTCTTGTAGTAGCCCTTTGTTACTATGTGAATTAAATACTTATTGTAACTGTGTGAACTTATGTATAACAATGCGACTGTACAGCTTTTGAGGGTGAAATCGCTGAAAAATATCTTTGCTGAGTTTCTTATTCTATACCCTCGAACACTTAATTTTAGCAGCAATCAAATTCATATTTTACCGGTTAGAAGTAGATGGATTAGAAAAATTGACCCTAGCAGTACTCGCTTGGAACTTGGGCTACCGAAAACCTGCGTCAATGTACTCTATATAATTCATCTTAATTAGTTTGTTTAAATCTATGAAAATACGACCTCTAATAGTGCTGTTTACTCTGGCGGATATTTAAAATGTCCATAACCTGCTGATTTGCGCGTTTCTACGAAACATATGAATAGGCATTATCCTCGATGACAGCACATCCCAATACATGAGAAGACAGTTTCTGAGTAGTGTTCTTGACTAGCCGAATTTACTCCTAAACTTTTTACAATTGACATTCAACAAAATGTCATGTACTTCTCGAAGGAGTAAAAGAAGAGATATCATGATGGATTGATTTGCGCTTCAGGTGAGATAGAACTGTGTTACACGATCTACTGTCATTTGATCTTTTATTTGAAGATCCTGGACTAAGAGAGAATATGATGCAATAAACTCCTCTGGAAATTCTGTACATTATATAAACACTGTTCAGTCCCTTAAACAAATCCTCGAAATACCCAAAACCCGAATCAGCTGGCTGAGTGAGCAAATTATCATAGGTTCGTTGAAATGCTACGATACATATGTGTAACGGTAACCCAAAAGCAGAGTGACTCTCTCAATTTAAAATCAACGTTTGTAATGGCTTAGCATTACTAGTGAATAATTGGTTACTAGATTTCTGACTCAATTCTTTTGATATCCTTTCTTTACCCCTTTTAACTTATAAAATATCATAAAGCAAAAGAAAGCCAAAAAAATTAACAAAATCATTAGAAAACCAAAAAAGAAAATTCTACTAAAATAACGGCGTAAGTGGTGTGTTTGTGACATTACACTGCTCTTAAAGTATGGGAATGATGTCAAGTATGATGTGACGCCACGTCGGCCGGGCGACCTGTTTGGGTATGTATTTAAGGCCCCACATATGCTTTCAGAGTAGTGTTATATGTTTGTAAAATATGTTTACCTGAGTGGAACGTTGGTGTGGTAAGTCTGTTACTCTGCGGGGCCGCCTCGTGGAACCATACGATCTGACCTCTTGTCCATATTCTGTCTGTCTCTTGGCTATAGGCGGGTGCGGGGTCCCGGACAGGCAGAGTAGATGTGGTGACAGAGGTTGGAGGCCGTAGTATGTATGTGGACTGAATGACAGCCAGTATGGGTCATAAGACCTTGGTAACCCTAATCGGACAGTCGTAAGGGCATACGCTGTCCGCCAAGGTATATGATGAAGCGAGGTTGTGTGATTCGTGGATTGGAGGTGGGATCTCGTTTCAACGAGACATGTTAGGATGTCTCCGATGCGCAAGAGTCCTAATAAGATATTCCTGATTTCATAGCTTCGGGGAGATGCCAAGGGATATTATCTGCTTCGGTTATTAAAATAAAGAAAAAAATTCGGACAGAGAGTGGAGGAGGCGCTGTTTACATTGACTCACTCTGCTTACATTGAAATATGCTCTATCCCTCTCCTGGCCATAATACTGGCAACAGTTTGGAGCTTGTTATGAAACAACATGGGTAAAGACACAATAAATATTGTTCAAAATAAAGCTATTATTATTAATAATAGCAGTATAACTCAAATTCTATCTACCCTTACAATTCTAACAGAAGCAACCGTTGAAATCCCCTTTTAAAGACAGGAAAAAAAATACACTTCAACTTAAATTTTTTTAGATACAAAATAAAATTTTGGTCTGCTTAGTGTACAATAAAATTACAGGTTACTTATTTCACAACTCCGTAAATTACGGGTTATTGACTATGTTAGTGTTGATTTTACACAAATTAATTATATATCATTTCTACGAGCAAATTATTCTGAATACAGGGTAATATGAAACCTTCTCAACAGTTAGATGTTTATTTTTTTAATGCTAAAATGTGTAGGATGTATTATAAAATAAAGTGAATATTATAGTATGCTTAAACGACACTTTATCAAATGTGTGTCCTACTTCCAATGTACTTACAAATTTTTGCATGTAAATTGCCCCCGTGGGTTTAGCTTATTCAGTTGCATGGGCTTACCTCTTTTATGTGGATCATTATTAAGCGCTGCCTCGAACGAGTAAGATGACTGTATGGTGTTTCAATCGATTCCATATAGCTGGTGGGCACCATTTAGTGACGACGTTAGTGATTTCCATCAGTAGTAGGTAAATCGCATAGGTTCAGAAGATATGGTAAATTTACCAAGTGAATCCTTCCACCATCTTTTCTTTTGATAAATGACTTTAAAAAGTTTGAAGAATTTACTTACCTACTGACATACTGGGCGGCTGGATGCTTTATTCTCTGCGAAAAAACAACAACAAAACAATACTGACAGTATACACTATTGAAGTAAAACAAAGGCTTGAAAATAACACAGTGAACAGACAGTTCACAGGCAGTTTAAAATTTCATGTCTGCCTGATTCTTTTGGACTTTTGTGACAGTGCTTTAACACAGAAATATGACTTCAATGTGTAACATCGAAAAAATAGAAGAAGAAATACAAAGTAACAAAAACGACAAAAATCAGTTTTTCTTACACCTACTATATAGCCATGTTATTTAACAATGTACATCTATAAATAGTTTTTCGCATACGATGATGAATCATATGACCCTGTTATTCATCTAATGCTGTAGAGTATATTTCATATTCAAATTCAACTACGAAATGAAAAGAAAACATATTATTGGCGTTGAAAAGAAGTTTTTTGATACTTTTAGATGTAAGCGAATACGTCATAGGGAAATTTAGGTAATGCATTAGAAAGATTGTAAAGGGAAGAAAGTCCTATAGATGAAAATCAATTCACACAGAGGCTATGGGGTTGTTCTGGTGAACAAAGCTGATTATATACATAAAATGGTGACAGTTTTGAACGACACAGAGAAATTCCAAGAAGACAACAAAAAGGATGCCACAAGGTCACTTGAAAATAAAGTAAATAAATGTCTCAAAGAACTTCTGATGAAGAAACTAATCAACAGTGAAACATACAATGAACTGAAGTTAAAAGGTGGACGCTTGCCGTTTATGTACGGCCTACCAAAAATCCATAAAGTAAATGTGCCCTTAAGATCAGTCATATCAATGATTGACTAACAATGCCACAAGCTAGTTCGATGGTTAGCTGATTCTATAGAGCCGATTCGAATTAAATTTGCAACCCATAGCCTGAAAGATACCTATCAATTCTCCAGGGAAATAGACAATATTGATAAATCAGACAAACTCATGGTATCGTACAACGTGACCTCCTTGTTTACAAACGTACTACTGATGGAAACAATTGACATCATTTGTAAACAAACGGATCTACTACCATTACCTGAAACAGAGATGAAGCGACTACTGCTGCTTCGCGTGAAAGATTTACAATTCAAATTTAACAACCAACTTCACCGATAAATTGATGGGGTCATGATGGGTTCGCCTCTGGGACCTATTCTAGTTGGTATATTCATGGGCTACCTCGAACAGACACAACTAAGTTCTGCTATCAATGGAACAACCTACTATCGCCGATATGTTGATGACACATTTGTTGTTTGCAGTGACACGGACCACGCATCGACAGTATATGATCGCCTAAATGAGACCCATCCAAACATCAAATTCACCATGGAATATGAACAAAATAATGAGTTCAATTTCCTGGAACAAATGAAGGTACGATCGAAAAGTCCATCTACAGAAAAGAAACCTGGACTGGGTAATATCTTCACTATAACAGCTTTTGTCCCATAAGCTATAAACGTGGATAAGTGAGGATTTTGTACGACAGAGCAAGGAAGCTATGTTCACCGAACAAGGTCGAAGAAGAATAAGGTTTCGTTGAGAAATGCCTGAGAGAAAATGGATACCCCAAGGGATTTATACAAAAGTATAGCAGAGAAAAAGATAAGAAAGAAAAACACCCAACTGTAGAAAAGAAGAAAGTGTTTATTTGTCTCCCATTCAAAGGAGATGCAGTGTCACAAAAGATTGACAAAAGACTGAAAGGTGCAATAAAAAGAAGCTTCCCTGCAGCTGTGCACCTCGCAGAATGCAGGCACATCCGGGTGACGAGTTCCAAATAGGACGAAACGCGCATCCTGGATTCCACAGCTATTCACCATCCACCAATTAGCTTCTCTTTGTGGTTGTGTGATATTGTTGATAATGTGTTGTTTTGCAATTGTGATTTTGTTTAAATGAGGTCAAGGATGGCCGTGGGGATTTTGGTCTTGGACTATCTACTGAAAGTGTTTGGTGAGTAATTCTCGCTGGATCTATTCTCCTTGATTCTCATATACTTAACACCTTTGATTTCAGTTACATAACCTTGTTTTATAGTACTCGTTTTTCATTTGAGAATTTACTGGATCTGTAATGCTGCCTAACAGCATTGTTGAGGTAATTCTGATTTTTTAATATTTTAATACTGTTGAATAGTACTATAAATTTTCTCGCAAATAACCGTCTTTTTGTTATCATCGGGAGACTTTGGGACGGTGTGTTACTCGAGGAAGTTTTGTCTAGTTATACAGTATAACGCAAAGATTGGTTTCCAACGTTCAGACTATAGCACTTCAGTTTTGGTCACTAAAGCTTTATCTGTCATAATAGAGTACTTTTATTTCAGAAAACAGACCGTAGCTCAGTATGTTTTATTTACCGTTATAGAGACAAAGGTGTTATTTTGAGTTAATTACTAAGTCGAATAAATTGATCAACTCTTTAATCAGTTAGTATAAAATAAGAATAGACTGGTTATCTACGGAAAGAAATCTAGACTGATAACAAATAACTGTATTTCATCGGAGAACTTTTCGCAGACTTCTGAGCAATGAGTGATTTAGTGGTCAGAGGCAGAGAGTACAAGCACAAGGACATGGACAGGGCAGTGTGGACACAAAAAAACCAGATAGATTTCATTTTAGGCCGCTGGACAAAAAGTCGAAAAGTGGGGCAGATGTGGGATCAGATCAATGTCTGTCTCAACGAACCTTCTAGGTCAAGTTCTTATCCTTAAGAACAGCTGGAGATAGACAACAACCCAAGTTCACCACTCAAAAACTGAAGTTCAAAACTACAGAATTCACCCTCACTCCAGATATCAGAGCAAAGTAGAAGATACTACGTGGTATTACTGAGGAAACCGGCGTGGAAAAACATTGGAACTCTCTGAAGATGATTTTCAAGGAAACGTGTACAACTGTTTTAGGTAGAAGGAAGAGACAAGACAAGGAATGGTTTTCAACGATCACCTTCCTGGAAGTTAATAGAAGAGGGGAGGATGGTGAAAGAGAAGATGACTCAGTGAAAAGATGGACAGCAGAAGGAGAATCTGAGTTCAGTGTACACTGCACTGAATAAAGAAATAAAGAAGAGTGAGTTTTGGGAAAGACAAAAGACAATTCTATGACACACTGGCCGGCAACTGAAGCAGAACAGGCAGGCCGCAGGTAAAAGAGGCCTCAGGACATTATATCAGATAACCAGGCTGCTCACTATCTGGGAAGAGATCAACATAGATGAAACCTAATAAATGCTCAGCGGAACCTGTTTGCCTAAAGGGGAGACAAATCAAACATTAGGGCTATCATTTGAAAAGACTTTTGAACTGACTATCACCTGCAATCCCCATCTTCCATAAATACCACAACCATTAAAATCAGGCACAGAAATGCCAGTGGACACTTATCCAACGAAAGCAGAATTTCTGAATACTATCAAGCTACTGAAGATCGGAAAGGCAGCAGGACCAGACGGAATTTCCCCTGAAGTACTGAAAATGGACCCAGGGACTTCGGAAAATGTCCTCACGACATTATTACAAAAGGTTTGGAAGGAAGAGAAGGTACCTACTGATTGAAAGAAAGGCTAGCTAACTTGTCAAGCTGCCAAAGAAGGGCGACCCAGGCCTCTGCAAGAATTGGCTTGAAATAGTGCTTTTGCCCATGCCATGTGAAATATTATGTTGCATCATCCTGGAGAGAATAAAGGATGCACTGTATACAGAACTCCACCAGCAGGAACAAGCCGGATTCAGGAAAGGCAGATCGTGTGTTAGTCAAATTTCAACTCTACACATCGTCATTGAACAAAGCACATAATGGTAGTCAAACCTCTCTCTGCCTCAACTTCATCGACTTCGAAAAGGCCTTCGATAGAAAATGTTGGCCGAGAAGTAATTTGGAAAGTACTTCAACACGATGAGATGCAGTGCCTAAGTCTTTAACAACCTCATTTAACAGCTTTCTAGATTACAATGCAACGTGTCAAGTGATCCACAACTGAAAGCTCAGGGAGGCGTTCGAATTGCATACAAGAGTAAGACAATCTGCCTTCCTATTATCACCAATGATATTCTTAATTGTGTTGGACTGGATTATGTGTCAGAATTTGCGTGCGAAGTTAGAACACAGGAATACGCCGGACCACCGATAAGAAGACTCTAAAAGATCTGGATTTCGTGCATGGATGATTTATGTTTAATGTCACACAAACTTCAAGACTTAAAAGCGAAAATCAACAGTGTTTGAAGAGACTGGCAGTGAAGACAGGACTTTAGGTTACCATAGAAAAGATGGAGGTGATGAAGATAACCAACCAACAACAACAGTAACAACAACCAGCTCCGATCAGTATCAGCGGGAGAGATTTGACAGAGGTTACTTCCTTCACTTGTCCGTCTAGGAAGCACGGTTTCAAACCCAGTCAACCGGACGGATGAAGATGTCAAAGGAGGCCAGAAATAGTAAGGCAAGATACACCTTCATCAACGTGAAATCAATTTGGAAATCTGCACTGCACTCAGCCAACATAGACAACAAGATTCGGATTCTATTCAACACAAATGTGAAGTCACTCAGTCAGTCACTGCTTCTACACGGGTCGAAAACTTGCACTGCGTGTCACGAGGAGCATTTCTAACAGCCTGTTGTAAATTTTAATCAACAGCTGCCTACTTCGCTAACCCCATACTAAAGATCAAATGGCCAGAAAGAATTAGTAACAAGAAACTATGGCTGGGGACAGACCAACCAAGAGTCGATTGCTCAACAAATATGTAGGTGGAAATGGAGATGGAATTCTTGCACAATCAAGTGAGCTATGAATAGATATCGAAAAAATAAACAACATAGCATGAACATTGATCAAAATTTGACCACAGACTTATTATTTTTGTTAATCACTGTAAATAGTGTGTACTTTTACATTCAACTAAAGTTCATCGTCATACATGAATTTCTCATATTAACTTATGCATATTTGGTTGGAGGATTTCATCATGAGCTGACATCGGTAAGAGAACCATTGTGAAACCTGCAGGGAGTGCTGGACATCTATTTCATCTTAATTTGAGACTCTTCGTCAGTACGCACCACCGGGGTTTGAACCATATTTAGTACATAACCCATTTTGTCACTTGATGTTTAACTATGATGATAAGCGCAGATATTTTGTAGCAATTCACATTATTATTTTAAAAGTCTTATATATATATATATACATATATATATATAGCGACTGGCCCTATTCAGGCAGTTACCTGGGGTTCTAGTGGGAAGCCGTGACCAGAAGGGTTTCTCAGGTACAGTGTTATGTCCTGAATCGGCAGAAGTTAGAAAGTCTACGAGCTCCTGTTGTAACCAGAAAGTTCTCGGTTTGAACCCCTTACTGATGAGGAGCTCCAAAGTAGACTGAGAAAACAGCTCTCCATTACTCCCTTTAGGTTCATAAACATACAACTTGATAATAAACTCGTCGGAAAGAGTCTCTTCGCCGAATCACTTTTAATTTTCTATATGTCTTAATTGGTATTTTCTACACATTAAAAATTAGTAGCACAAATTATGAACTGTCAGCACAAACTTGACTATTCAAAGTTTAGGTTGGGGGGAGAGAGACTGTACAGACTTTTTCTGAACACAGAAATGGGTTGAAAAATCCTTATGCAACTGCCTCAGCTATGCTTGGCAACCAAAGACGTACCAACAAAAGGAGTTGAGGTGGCACCTTGTCTAGAATCGTAAAGGCTGAATGTTTGTCAATCTTGTGCTCCGTATCCACTAGGTGTGCCATTATGGAACTTATGATAGACTTTACGACTCCTTTGCCTAACCACTCTGAACAATGCTTCACAAGGTGACTGTGGGCTTGACGAGTCTTTCTACCTATGTAACTGTCACCACATGAGCAGTTAAATTTATTAATGCACATACAGGTGGACAGACTCGTTAGCTTACCCTTTGCCTGCATTAGAACTATGCAACGCGTGGCAAATTTTAAGCACATTTTTATGGCAAAGAGTGTTGTAGCTGTGATTTTCCGAAGTTCCAGTCCCAACAATTCAGTTGCTGCGTCTTCTTTAAACGGTAAAGTCATACATACAAGTTTCTTCCGCTTGGTTTGCAGGCATTTCTTCCCGTCTGTTCTCCTCATGGAGACTTTAGTAAATTTTCCGGGGTATTCGTTCTCATATAGAAAGTTTTCTATTTTCCTTATTTCATTGTCTAGAGTGTCGGTTGTGCAAATTTTTGTAAACACATCGAGTAATTCTATGTCATGACGTTTTGGTCTAGTTCATCGGTGCTTTTTGAGAAAAAATGCTTCGTGTTGTCACCAATTCAAATGTAGTACACATGAATGATAAAGAGCATTTCACCTTATATTTGGGTATTTAAAACCAGTTCTTCATTTTAAGTGTTTCAAAGAAAAACTAAAGCATTTGATTTAACAAGGATATCGTGCCTAATAAGAATAATATTTTCTAATTGGATAAATAAACCTGATGAATGAACACCTTCCATCACAAGAATTTACGTCTAGTAATAAACTGAATCTGCATTTTTTTCACAAGTCAGTTCAGTTTCCTTAGTTTTGTTTCCAATACTACTATTGATATAAGAATAAAACTTGTGCGCTGTGGTAGAGTGTAATTCCATTATGGGTAAATTTTGTTTTGATAAAGTCTCACAGTGTTATACAGTAATGTTTACTGATGACGTTTCGAGCACAATTTATTGCCCATAATCATATCATATGATTATCAAAACAAAATTTACCCATAATGGAACCAATACTACTATATTCAATAACCAATTCACAGAGCATACCGTATGAAAAATAGAGGAACTGAAAAAAATAGAAGCAGATGAGGACTAAAACACTAGTCTAGATACAGTATATTCATTGCAGTTATACGTCAATCACAGTTGAAGAAGTACTTCAAGAAAACGACTTTTCACCTAGACGATAATTAGCAAGATGAGCAAACTACGAAAATGAGTTGTCAATAAATATGTACAATTATGTAATTTGGACAGAAATGTATTTCAAGGAGAAAAAAATCATACATATAAACGTAATTAAACAACTCTGTGTCACTCATTACTCATTGGAAACTTTGGGAGATGTTTGTAATCAGTGCTGCTGAAATTAATATCTTGCTTTACAGAAAGTTTACCTTTCTGTGTATTATAATGACTCCATACATGGATTGTGGATTGATCAAGACTATTACCAATTCAGAGAGACGTTTGACTAAAGCAAAAGTCTTTTCACAGATATGGATATTTTTGGCTAAAATCAAAAATTGAAGGAGTAATATTTTCCCTCAGGCTTAATATTCACTGATTCACATGTCTTAGTTATAATGTGGGTAAAACTTTACCCAATAAATTAATTCGAGGGCAGTGTTTTATGATATGAAGTCTGAAATTTATATTTTCGACATTAAATGAAGTAGATTCTTGCGCACATTTCTACACGTCGACAGAAATCATATCATTGAATAAGCTATTGTGTTAAATATAATAATGAAATCAATGATAGTATAAAACGGTTTGTATATTTTATCAACAGAAAGCATCAATAAGATATTTGTATACGAATACGTGTAAGTCTTGATAAGTTTGCTCTAAAAGCTTTTGTTGCCTTTCAAGAATGGAAATCCAACAGATTTTAAGGTGAACTTCTTCACAAGTGAATATCACTTGAAAAAAACCCAATAAACCTTAATATCAGTTTACTTGGTCCCAGTCTGAAACTCTATACACCCGTGACTCGACCGGAAATCGAAGCTAGGATCTCCAAGTTAGCGAGTCAATGAGTCAAAATCTAATGGCCTATAAAATTCTTACTTTTGTTTCTGAGAAAGTGATTTCAGCAGTATGCTGAACATGCTTCTGACTGTTGTCCCGATCGTGAGAAATCGGAGATATTCAGGTTTATTTATTGTGATTTATTGTATGCTGTATTTATTCCAACAACTCGTATTCAGCGACATTCTGAAAATATGTCTTAACACTTTGATGCTACTGCATGGTTCAGTCAAGAGTAATTTAATCTATTTCGGTGAGAAAGACTGAGTTAATTACGATTGTGTATCAAGGCTTTTTATGGCTCAGAGACTTGGCTCAGGTCATGGAAAGCGTTTCCAATAGGTTGCTGCAGACTGTCACAAACAGACATCTTTACACTATACTGAAGGTCAAATGACCGGCCAGAAAGAATAAGAATTAAGAGACTGTGGTACTGATCCATTCAAGAACCTAATGACAAACAAACATACAAGAGGAATTGGAGATAGATAAGACATATGTTGCGACATTGTGCGCCAGGTCCTTGAGTGGAACCTCTATCTTGGCGTCTGAGCGTTACAGTGAGGAAGTCGTATAAGCGGGAGATGAGAGGTTATGGATAATCTTGGAGCCAGCTGAGAAGGACCGTAGAAGAAAGGCTGAAATGGAGATATACTGCTGCAGTCCCATATTCCACTAGGAAACCGAGGAAAAATAATGTTACAGTTTTTCAAAATTCTATATCGAAATTGCACTAGAAATAGGCAAAAACTTGAAAACTCACCATTTGTTTCTTAAAGTTAAACCCTTGAAATACGTGAGAAAATTACTATGAAAGCCAACAAACGGAATTTATATATCATGGGAGTGAAAGTAACATTGAAGATAGAACAACGGGAATGAGTGTAGATGAACCAATTTAGCTTTTCCACTACACAATAGTGTTATTTGATACAACAAGAATTGCTGCAGTAATATTCATTTATATACCACAGAATCTCATACTACATCACCTAAGTTTATTCTAATGCACTTCAGGATTTCTATTCTGATATGAAACCTAATAACAGTGTATATCATTGCAATGTATATCTGTATTTTTAGGTGACTGTGTGAATTACCGGTAATATCTCATTGAACACTAGTCAGTAACTAAATCATATATCTGTTACTTTGTTTGGTGCAAACTCAACTGGTTCGGTTAGCCAGAGAGGAAAAAAAATAGTAGCAGCTGCGTCCTTGGACACCTTGTCAGCACTGGATATCGAGCACTCCCGCATGAAGGCTTCACAGTGCTACACAGAGTCCCTCAGTATCGTACGAAATGGTTTCGAACACGCCGTCTGTACATAGCTGAACTCTGTCAGTCAAATTTGCAATGTGGACACCAAACTAGGTGGCTCGACATCATAGTGAACTAAGAATTGTCGTTATTAGATTGTCGGAGGCGATCATCAGGAAATTTTGGACGCAGATTTCGTGCTGGTTGGCACTTTTCAGCAAGGCATATCTGAAACCCTGAAGAAACTCACGTTCCACTTAATAACAACGATTCAGACATCAGCAATACCATTTAAAAGAACATTTTATCAACTTTCAGGCTATAGGTTGTATTCATTCCGTATATCTGATCATATCTTCCATATTGACTTCATCTGAGAACCTTTTTCAATGCATTTCCTATTTTCAATGTTTAACGGATATATTTTGACTTGAAATGAACTGGAAATTTTCAGGTATGGGGTTTAATAAGGACTGGAAATAGTTAAATTTATTTGGAGCGTTGTTTCTAAGCTTCATATACAAAATGTTTAAATTAATTTTCTAGATGAATTATTTCCTAGGCTGAGATTATGAAGTTTTCACCAAGGGAAATTAGTTCATGAATTGTTTTGCTGATTTAGGTGACGTAAGACTAACTATTGTTCATAGCAAAACAATTTTGTTTTTTCAGACTTTTTCTAGCACTTTTAAGAACGATTTGTACATAGCTTAGTGGAAAATCATATATTCAAATGCTTGCTTTTACTCCAAAGACCAGTGAACAGTAATTTCTGCCATTTCGTGATAGTCACTACTACCTTATACCAATCTCCGAGTATGTGTCTGTTCGTTTGAATTGCTCAACCTCACCGTTCAATAAATTCTCATTAGAACTCCAGGAATTTCATTCAATAGGCAGTGGGTTGTATTTCTAATGCTTAATTCCAAATATGTGATTGATATTAGGGAATATGTTATCATTAACCTAAATCACTTAAAGAACCATTGTCTTATAACGATATCTGCAGCTTTTACATTGTATCATCAATGCAAAAGTCCGGAGATGAAATATGCTGATAGTTTCTGTAAATTGTAAACTGATATAATTTAGTAAATCCAATTCACTCGACTTTAGTCTGCACGGTTTATCAGATAGGGACCTACTATCTACATTAGCATTGATTTTGCAATGAAAAATCAATGAATTTATAGAAACCGCTAATCACTATGGTTAAATGTTGTATCATTTTGTAAATAAACTAAGGAAATTACGAGTACATTAGGATCAAATGAATTATAAAAAATGAAAAAAGGATCATTTTGCTTTGATGCTTATTACCAACTGTGAAGTGTTTGAAAATACCAAGTTTATCTGAAAAATGAAAAAGCAATGGTTTTCTTAATATCAGTAAAAAGTTTGAGCATTGTGGATTAGATCAAATAAAGTATAATTATATTTCAATAGTTTACCATATTTCGAGCAAAATTACTGCCCGTGTTCACACCACTGTTGGAATTGTTTTATTCACACCTTTAATTTTTTGTACTCATAAATATAGGTCATTATTTTTGCTCATTCATGTTTTTTTGTATTTAAGTTATATTCCACATTCATTCATATTTTTGTATTCAGAATTATATTCCAAGTTTTTGATAGTGGTACTGAGTCACCCTTGTTACATGTATCCGGTGTGACTTTAATGAATATCGATTCTGTTATAAGTCTTTCTTTCCATTTGTTCATGTTAGTTTTTAGAATACACACATTATTCCAATCGATATTGTGGTTTTTGTCCCATGCATGTGCAGCTATCGATGAATTTTTTCCAAGATTTTTGTAGGCTTGTGTTCCTGTTGGTTGACCTTTGGTTAGGCGTTTATGTTCATTCACTCTTAATTTGAGTGATCTGGACGATTGCCCCACATATTTAGTCGGACATTCAGCACAAGATATTTTGTAAATCAAGTTGTTTTTATCCATCATTTTTATGGGATCTTTCAGTTGATTTATTTTATTTTTGATTAGATTTGTCGGTTTAAAAGTTGTGTGAATGCCGATATTTTTGAGGTTTCTTCGAATTGCCTCTGATGTACCATTTTTATATGGTATTGTGACTGTATTTTTTGCATTCTTCCATCTTGTGCGTCGGTGGCACAGTGGTTAGGACTCTCGCCGACCATGCACATGGTCCGGGGTTCGATCCCCTGCCGGCGCACACCCGATATCTATGGTCGGCCTGAATTTGGGCTACCGATATCCATGCTGAAAATTCCACACTTGTACTGAAAATACGGTGTGGAATCAAGCTGTAAATCAAAAAAAATAATAATAAAAAATTGTTACTCTCCTGTTTTATCCTCTTTTTTCTATTTTTTATATTATCGTTTATACTCATTATAATAAAGGTTTTTGTATTTCCCAATGAATGAAAAACAAAACGATATTGTTTATAAATTCTTTTGGGTAGTTGTTTTCGAGTAGCATTTTGAATAGGAAGTTTATTTCTTTACATTGGTCCTCTGGCGCTGTTGTAAGTCTACGTATTCTATCTGCAAGACCTTGTATTAATCCTCGTTTCACCGTGAGTGGATGAGCTGAGTGATAATCAAGGAATCTTCCAGAGTGTGTGGTTTTTCTATATAGCGTCGTTTTAATGCTACCATATGTTATTCTTTGTATTTTACAGTCTAACATAGGCAGTTCCCCAATTTCATTCTCTACTTCTATAGTGAATTTTATTGAGTCGACATGGCTGTTTATGTGTGAGAAGAGTTTCTCAATATCGTCTTTGTTTTCAATGTTTTTCGTCTGTTTGTGGATGAAGAATTCACCACGCAAATTAGGTGGTTATATCTCCAGTTGAGATAGCTAAAAACTTGCCTTTATGTGATAATCAGAATATGTAGTTCAAATTACAATAAAATAAGGTAAAATCTCTATCGAAAAGGAATAACAAGAAGTTTATGGACTTGATATCTCGTTTTCTTGTCTTAATAGAGACTGTAATGCAACATAGCCATTGTTTAATACTAAAATTTGAGAAAATTTAGAAAGGAATTATCTCTTCTATAGAGTTTTGGAGAAACAAGATATGTTCTTTTGCATAATCTTAATAGATAGACCTGAATGTAGCCTGTACAATGTTATGTCAATATATAAAGATAATACTTAGTATTGAAAAAGCTTAAATCAACCATGATTGACCTATGATGCTTGACAATTTTCATGGCATGAAAGCAGATAACAAAAACTAATCATATACTTATGGAGGGAAGGTAATTTACAAAGTTTTATCAAAAAATTTCATCTTGTTTAAACTGTTTATCTCGCCTATTCTACTACTCTCTTGGTGTCTAAAAACGAGAATACTTGGATCCAGAAAAACTTCGTAATTTTCACTACGTGATAGAAAGGAACTGGGTCTTCCTGTTGGCTGGAAATAAGACGGAGACTAGTTTTACTTCATATTCATGTAGACATATATCATCCAGCTTCTATGATCACTTTGAACAAAGCAAGAATTATTTTGTCATTTGGTCTAGAGGGCTACATTAAAGACAAAACTGACATCAGGTGTAACAGTTCAAAAACTATGATCTATATATATTTATCAGATGAAATAAATTTTTATCAGTAAATTGTGTGGAGTGTATGGGAAATATGACGTCCTTAACGGAAACTCGAAAGAAACAAGAAAAGTTGATAATAAAGGATTTAATAAATTCATAATATTTTGATAGTATTCATTAGTGTTAAAGATGGTTCACCTTTCTTTCATATTTTGCTTGAAATTCGAAAAATATGTGAATTCTATTTTAAAACAAATGAGAAAAACTAGAAGAGGAATTCAGAGGGTTTTTTCTTGATTCACCCGCCTATATCGCTTCATATGCGCATAACTTTTCTAATGCATCTCCGAGGTTTATGATCGATTCCGGAAAGTTCACAACGTATTTACAGGTCTACATGCTGCATCACGAGTACAGTGGAATTCGGCTGACGTCGAAGGTAGTCAATATTCAGTAGTTAATCAGTTTTAAATTACACCTTCCAATCAGAATCCAACTGTAATCAAAGAACACTGAAGATCTTAAGACAAGCTTTGAAAAATCAAGAACTTTGTTATCTTACAAATAACAAACAATGACGGGTAGCTCTTATGATAAAGCAAGACCACAGAAAAGATGTACAAAATACTTTTTAATGATTGATGTCAGTGCTGATAATCAAGCCATATTCATTGAAAGAGGAGTTGTATAACATCTATGAACATTTATAAAGAAATTTACTGATAAAATTACGTTGAGAAATATCACGAATCGCAGATCTATATTTCTTCATTCCTCTGCGTCTCTTGTGGAACAAACAACTTCAAGCTTTAACCTTTGAAGATTCAGTGGTGTTCGTGGTCTTACGGAATAAGGTTGCTAACCTCACACCCGAACTACCCACTTTTCTGGGCTTACCACCGACTAGGAGAGGCTTAGAACTGCACCGACCATAGGTCGAATCCATGCATATTAAAATAGAGTTAGGGTTAGGTTAAAGATAAAGAAGATTAAGATCAGATTGAGACTGGCGTGCATGATACCTAGTCAAAATTTATAGTGAGGAATAATCGCGCTGGAATTAGTTGAAAGCATTTTCTAGATTAAGTCTTTTCCCTGGTCACTATTTTTTATCAACACTTAGCTCAGTTCCTCTTTTCTTTTTATAGGAATTCGCCTCTTTGACACAAGTTTTATGTTTGAGATCACTAGTGAACTCGTTCAGCTGGAGTCCCACAGTTCAAACTGTTCCGTACTGAAACACTTGAATGCATGACAGTTAACTGGACAAAATCATAATTACCTAATAATTTGTGACACATTCAGCTGGTGTAAGATTGTGTGGGTAAAATATTTTCAAATTAGCATTCATTTATTAAATGTTATCTTTAGTAGAGTTATAGATAAGAACTGACTATAAGAAGTTCTCCTCTTAAATCACATTCCTTTCCATGTATATAATTAAAAGTGTGGCTCCTTTACGAAAATAAGAAAATGTTATCCAAAAGATTCAGTTTTTTTAACCTCGTGACCTTTAAATTGATTACTTTGTGTATTTATGATGGAAAAATGACTATAAATTGACAAGCTGAAGTGAAATCAGCTAAAAATGTGTTAAGGCATAGGAAGCAGAGACTTGTTTTAATGCACTGTACTACCTTCTAAATTTGGGATGTTTAAAGTTATTTTACTGTACATACATTTTACAAAACAACCTACAGTTTTGTAAGTAAAGCAGCAAGAGAATTTTACTGAGCACTTTAACAGTGATTCGCAGTAGTATTTAACATCATTTATTTAAAAATAGCTAGCTGAATGTACTCGCATTTCGGCGAGGAATAGCATAATACTGGGACTTCAGCCTTATGATTACCATTTGAAACACGGGAGCGTTATGCAATACACTTCTCATTCAGAATACTTATATTCCTTTGAATATACTTTAATTTGGTAGTGACATTTATAGATATTTCCAGCTTCGGTCTAAATCTAACATGTCCGCCTTATCATTAACCATTATGAAATATGCACTCAATGCTTTCTCCCCGTAAGATAAAGCCGTTAGTAATATGGAGTATAAATGAAGGCTAAAACTGACCAACTTAAACAGGCACGTTTACACAAAAATATGCCTAAAAGCAGCAAAACACCGCGCCATTTTCTAAGCATTTTAGAAGGTTGAAATGACATCTTCTAATCAGTGTTATACATTAGTTTGGTGTGCGCTACTGATTAGATTTATCAGTAGTATATCGAGAGATGTTCGTCAGCATAAAAACATCAAATAGAAGAGAGGTAGATATGATAGAGAAGATTTGTAGCTCAGGTGGATGATTTTGATGTGGTTGTGTTCGCTGAGTTGGATAGTTATTTATATTGGATAGTTAATTTGCGAAGCTTTCATTACCCTACTTGGAAGCATCTTCAGCACATACTTCAATTTGAAGTGAGCTTTTAGATTTCTCCACGAGTTTGTTAACCATCTCTCCCGGTGGGTGACCTTGGACGTGACTGGTTGATTTATGTGTTTTCGCACCTTCTCGGTTACTTGTATTGGAACTGATTGTTTCTTTGACCTGAACTTTGACTTTTGTGTGTGTGTGTGTTTGTGTAACAACTACGAAAAACACTACATTGGCCAAAGTGGACATCCCATTCGTCTTCGTATCCACGATCATAAACTAGCCATCAAAGGACATGATATTTACTCCCTCATAACACTACATACAGATAACCACCTCATCGATTCGACTGGGATAACATTCAAATATTAGACAGAGGAAACAACAAGAATGCTAGAGAATTTTTAGAAGCTTGGCATTCCAGGGAATCATCAATTAGTAGACCCATCGAAATAGACAAATTTTACCAACCGAGAAGAAAGAAACCTGACACACAAAAAGTCAAAGTTCAAGTCAAAGAAACAATCAGTTCCAATGCAAGTAACCTAGAAGGTGCGAAAACACACAAAAACAACCAATCACGTCCAAGGTCACCCACCGGGAGAGATGGTTAACAAACTCGTGGAGAAATCTAAAAGCTCACTTCAAATTGAAGTATATGTTGAAGATGTTTCCAAGTAGGGCAATGAAAGCTTCGCAAATTAACTATCCAACTCAGAGAACACAACCACATCAAAAGCAGAGAGATAGATTTGACATCAGAGAAAGTAAATGATTCAACGTTACGGAGAAACATGGGAGATGTGTGAGGAGCACAAAGAAACACAATATGAAGGCCAGAAGTATCACAACACTAAAGATCATTCCTTTACCGAGTGAGTCTCTTGTCTTTGACCGTTACACTACTACTTTCATTCCATTTAATTAACTAAAAATCTCTATATCAATATGAATTACTATTCAGTAAGTGAACGAAAGGAAAGTTTAGCTACACTGTATTTTTTTTCGGTGAACAAATCTTTCATTTTTCATATATGGATGTGTATATACATACTAAAAATAATTAATACTATCAATCTAATTTAGTTAATACATTATGCAATGTGAACACAACTGATCGTTTTTGTGTATTTACCCTGTGTAATTTATCTACTATTGTTTTTTCGTCTCTGCATAACAGAATTAAGATTTGTATTAATGCTTCATTACTTTCATTTGTGATTCAATCATTTGATACTAGTAGGAAACTGTAATTACTTAATTATTTCCTTTGATAAAGTAAATGAATATTATTACTCTTACTGTACTGTTGAATATCAGTTACTCTTATTTTTTATGTACCTCTATTTTATGCTGTTATGAATGAAATACGATACTTGATAAAGTGCAGTTAGTTAGCATTGTATAACTATGAATTATCGAGTTGAATGTCAGATATAATTTATTTAGCTTATATAATGTAAATATATTATATGTGAATGGTATACGCTTTTTTTAGAGAAAAAGTATACAATGGCGCAATTTGATATTTGTAATGAAATGCGAAACACAGCTGAATTAAAAAACGATGCATCTTAATAATCTTCGGTATCAGAATACATAAGAAATAGCCAATTTGTTTTAAAAGGAGTATTAATTATATTAATGCCTTTATTCAAAACGATGCCTCTGACACAATGTTGAATTCTCAACATTTCTTTTTTTTGGCTGGGTATCGAAGCAGTTGGTGGTAGATGGTTGGAGGCAATCGGCCACAGGAAGCCTTGGACCTAGGTTTCGTGCTAGTTGGCACTCATCAGTAAGGCGTATCTGCAACCTTGAAGGAACTCAAGTCCCTTCTGAGATTCGAATCCACGTCAGCCAGTGCTGCAGTCAGAGACGTTACCACTGAGCTATTCGGGCTCGCGATTGACCTCTTGAAGGACTGCATTGGATTTTTTTGATTGCACACTAGTCAGTAACTAGTGTAATGTGTCTGGTCCTATCTTCTGTACAGACTGAATTCTATCAGTCATGTTTGCAATGTGGTCACCATGCTAGGTGGCTCGCCATTACGATGCACTGTGAATTGTTGGCATTAGATGGTTGGAGGTAATCGGCAGGAAGTCTTGGACTGCAGCACTGGGTGATGTGGGTTCGAATCTCAGAAGGGACATCAGTTCCTTCAAGGTTTCAGATACGCCTTGCTGATGAGTGCCAACTAGCACGAAACCTAGGTCTAAGGCTTCCTACCGATTGCCTCCAACCATCTAATACCAACAATTCACAGTGCATCGTAACGGCGAGCCACCTAGCATGGTGGCCATATTGCAAGCTGGACTGATAGAATTCAGTCTGCAGCGAAAATAGGACTAGATGCATTACACTAGTTACTGACTAGTGTGCAATCAAAAATATCGAAGCAGTTATCAGATCTCCTATAACAATCGTCGTAAACTGCTAAAATGCGGAGATGTTGGTCAGATAATGGATCACAAGAATAAGCTGTCACTTAGTGATGTGTCTTGGAGAATTCCAGATATTAGAAACCTTATTTCTATTCTTGACTAGGTATATGTGTTAAAATTTTTTAATATATTCACTGGTTAAGAACTGGTGTGTCAGACATCGAGGGTAAACTGATCGACGGGGTTGTGAGGGTGAATCGATTTATTTGGATAGGACACGTGTCCTGCGTTCCTCGACAGGTAATGGTAGGTGAGATATGATTGGGGTGGGAAAGAGTTAGACATGGTCAAACCAAAACCTGGCATCAGTCTCTGAAGTCTATGACAGTTGGTTTAAACCAACAACGTAAGAAGGTGTAAGCTGTCTGATTGGGGTTCTCGAGGTGCTTAGAACCAATGGATAGAGACAATTGGTGATATGGTTCAAAATCATCGTTATTAGTATAGATGCATTCACTATATTTGATCTTCAATGTCCACTAAACTGTCATATTTTTCTATATTGCTAATCTCTCGCTGTCGTATTTCTGTTTAGTTTAAGTTCCTCTGAATATCTTTATTCTCTGCATTAGTCTGCTAGATGAAGTTTGACAACGTCAACTGGTGAAATCTTGTTAAAACTTAATTCATCAGGTAAATATACGCATCTGCGAAAATGTATAGTTTTCAGAAATCAAAAAAGTGCATGAGAATGAGTTTCAGCAATACATATTTTTCTTTTTTTTACGAGTTTGACCACAGATTGATATCAGTTGGAGAACCATTGAAAACCAGGGAGTACTGGACACCTGCTGTATCATCCTATTTTGGGAATCTTCGGCAGTACGCACCCACCACGAGGGTTCAAACTCAGGACCTTTTGGTTACAAGGCAAGTGCGTATACCATTTAGCCATTGTGACACAATTCATTGGCCAGCCCATGAATTCTAACTTTTACCAATTTATGATTTAGCGCGACCACCAACCAATGTCGTCGGTGGGAACTCCATCCTCACACTTGACTGGATGGATATCACTGGTCACGACTTCTCACTAGAACTCCAGGAAACTCCGTCCTATAATAAGTCACTAGCGAGTTGGTTTGTTAGAATTAAATTTACTTTTCCGAGTGTGACGACGGATTGATATCAGTTAGAGAACCATTGACTGACAACGTACAACAAAGTGATTCTGAATAGCTTCACAGAATTGATTAAGACTAGGAAAACCCACATCCTTGGAAATGATTTCTCTGCAGACTTCTACAACATTTCAGTAGAATTTCATTAAAAGACAATAAGCATTTACTCTTGTAACATTAGAAATAGCAGAAGATTTAGTGACTCGAGAAAATCGCCTTGAATACTTCTACGAAGAAATCTATTTTCAAGAGTTTGTCTGTAGGGATTCGACATGTTTCAAGTTTGATCATGGATTGGTACTATTCAGAATTGAAGGACCATTGAGTCGCGTCCCAGTGGCTGAATGGTCTAAGGGCTCGTCTTATTGCTGAAAAGTCCTCAGTTTGAATATAGACAGGTATGTACTGCCGATGAGTCCTAAACCAGAACGAAACAGCTGTTCAGTACTCCCTGGTTTTCAGTGGTTCTCTGACTGATATTATCCATGATAAAACATCAAATAAATGTATGTCATCAAATGACACTGATATGTGCTATCAGTTATACTTCATATTGATTAATTATGCCAACCCTACGATACTATAATGCCAGAGAATAAGTAGGACGATCTGGCAGGGGAATACACAGTCTAATGCCTAAATTGAATTCATGTTTCTCACCTGAATTCTAGCACCACTGATGGAATAAATACCTATGAGTGTAGACATTTCGTTTATCTTGTGAATTGTCTATTTTTAAGTAAACTAGTATACTCCATGCCTAAATTAAAAGTGCAGACTATACAAAAGTTTATTTACTGTTTTACCCGTAATAGACGAGATGGGAAGGTAGACATCAAAGATAAACCAAGATAAAGCTAACAAAGTTCTTGGTAAAGTCTATATTTCAATAACATCTGCGAGCTCATCGCGTCATTCCAGTAGTTTTACCTCCCAGGTCTTCAAGATACGAGGATTTAAATGTTAAAAAAATTCACCAACTTAAATTGGTTTTAGTAAGAAGGAATGTCTTGGAACTTCTTGTTAGGAAGACTTATATCTTACCCTTTGAAGAAGAAATCAAATCAAATTGGGAGGGGGCAAAGTAGCCTGTAAGATATTTTATTTAGACAATTGGTTATGAAATATAGAATCACACAGACTATTTTCATAGGCGAGTTTAACAAAGTCATAATTTTTCAATACATGCGATCACTTACAAAATATAAAATGAAGTTATCATTATGATAAACCTAATCGACAGTCTGAAAATCTCTTTCAAATGAAATACTGAGAATTTGTTTAGAATTTTAAATGAATAAAATTCAAATTACCGGTTTGGTCAAGAGTTGAAATCAGTTTTTGAGAATTACTCAAAATTAGGGAGTACTGAAGAGCTGTTTCATTTCAGTTTAGGACTTTTAAGCGGCACGAAAGCTCTAGGGTTTGAACCCAGTAGTTTCCGGTTAGAAGGCGAGCTCGTAGATGATTTAGTCACCTGGACCCCATCCAAAAGACGACTGATGAATTCCAACTCCTGCCAATTCGCGATATATAACGCAACCTCCAGCTGTTGTCATAAGCAAGTAGGTGATGCCTTACCTGACTTGGTGGACTACGCTGGTTACGACGTCTCACTGGCTCTATACAAGAAAATACCTGGAGTTCTCAAGGTTGGATGAAACAGCTGTCCACTACCCTTAAGCTCTTAAATGGTTCGCCAACTGGTGTCAACTTGTGATCATACCCGGTAACCAATTAAATCCGTGCAAAAGCCAACAATTGATAATTCAATATTCTTTTCTTTTCATCAATCTTCCTATGTAAAAGCTTCAGTAAAATTTAAATATATTTTCTTCTTTGTTGAACAGTGGAAATGTGGCCAGCTAGCGTTCAGTGGAAAACCAGTAAACCTTTTATTCTGATGACAGAAACTAACATACATTAATTGTTAAATTTCCCAACCGTATTGACGGCATTGTTATTTCATTGATTTTGACTTTACTTTTGTTGAAAATTACGTTTGTAATGTTTAAAAATGGATATTCATCACGTGAGTTCTAAATATAAGTAACAACTAAATAGGAGAATATATATGTATATATATGTTATCATCCGATATTGGGTTACGATATAGTATTGTAATAATGTCATTAGGAAAGGCGTTTCTCTTAATTTAACAATGGTTTCAGAGATGGAAATAGGAACAGTGAACTGACAAGCTTAACATTATACATTCATATTAAAGAATGGATGAAAATATGATCAACCAGGAAGTACTGTGTATATTTCTACTTAATATATTTTTAAATAAAAGATTTTTATTTCATTTATGTGATTTCTTAGAGATACTCTTGTATAATAAACAGTTGTCTCTGATTAAACACTAAGATATTGAAATGGAGGATAGTTTAAATGTATAAAGTTTTCCCACGGATTGATGTGAGTCAGAGAGCTATTGAAAACCACGGAGTACTTGAAATCCCAGTGTGAGACTCTTCAGAAGTACTCACCTATCGTGTGAACTGAGAACCTGCCTGTCACAAAGGAAATTCGTGTACCATTCATCCATTGATATAGATATCATTAGCCCATCAGGTCTAACCGTTGAGAATTTGTGGTTTTAGTGTGACCACCATCGGTGAGCATTTTTCCTTACTTCTAACCAGGTGTACCCCACTGGTCACGACTTCTCGCCAGAACTCCAGGCAACTGTAGCCAGTCACTAGGGAGCAGATTAATTTTCAAGAGTTAGTTTGTATGGTGTGTATTGCTGAAGTGTCGCAAACTAGGACTAAAAAGTTGGCCGGTACTCCCTGGTTTTCAGTGATTCTCTAGCTGACATCCATGATCAAATCTGAAACACATTAAATCCCCATAAACTAACTCGAAAATTAAATGTGTAAGTTAGTCTGGTTTATTTGACAGCCTATGTGCAACACTTGTCGTGTCAGGGGTTATGATGCTAAGCGGTTACCCAGGCTGAAGTAAGCGGCGAATGATTCATATACCTAAACCCAGCAACTGATAGTCTACTGCTAAAGGTAACACTAATAGCATCAGATATTAGATTGGCTGTTTGACCACCCATTATTTGCTACATTCAGTCATTAATGGTATGAATCAGACTCATTTAATGCAGGTTTTTAGGATACTTGAAGATTTACTGAGAGGAAAGCGAGATGACTGAAATACTTCAACAAATGAATATCAAAATAAAAGTGGTCCATATTTGATATTTTGAATTTGATTTTACATTCGAAATTTTATCATAACATTTTTCTTTCATCTCTTCGGCCCATACTTTGCATTAGTATGTGAAAAATAAAATGTCCTTCATTTTTGAACCATTTAGAAGCGCTAACTTGGCATTTTCTTCTTTGTACTGGGTGAGGCAGATTTCTACAACGATTTCAGAGTATTGAACTCCTATCTTATATTTCTGATCTGACATTCCAATTCATGCTGCGTGTAGTTTAAAGGATGCTGCTGAGATGTGTGGAAGAGATAACTTCTTTTAGATTTCTTCTCCTGAAAGTGACTGATACTTGTTCGGGATGCTTTCATATCTTCATCACCCCTGACTTCTCTGTGTCCACAAGAATTTCCATCTTGGCTTCGTCTTCTGCTTTCTTGTTGGTTTTTGATTGTGAGTTTCCAAGTCTAAGTGACATTAGACATAAATCATTGACGAAGTACAGATCTTTTAGAATCATATGACTATCTTTAAGGAAGTAGGTCTGCATAAAATCATTGTAATTGAGGCAAGGCATTTATTGCCTTTCTAGGCTCTATTCAGCAATAATACGCAGTGCAGCAACTGGATCCATGCATGACTTGTCTTTCTTAAACGAACGCTGTTCAGAGCCGAGTTTACCATCTAGAGCATATTTCAGTCTCTGGAGGACGATGTAGCTTCACATTTGACTTTGAGTGGACAGGAGTATGATTTTTAGCTAGTTCTTGCTTAGGAATAAGTCGCCTTTGTTTAGAGATTCGGTTAGGTGTCTTTTCTGCTTCGTAAACTTTCCACTAAGATCTCAGCTTTCAGTGTTACCTGGGGGTGGAGGTGAGAGAATATTACTTGCTTATAATATACGGAATGTGATGTAGAATAACACAAAATTAATTAGATAACTAAGGTCCATTAAAGTCTAAGCCGCTTCCTACAAATTTCTCAAACGAGAATGAAAATGATACTACTGCTTAACACGATGAAGCATATTCATAGGCGAACATAAATAAAAAGTTTTGATACATATCACTGACAGATATGAGTAATAAATTCAAAGAGTATAACACCAGTCTCCTAATGCTTTTGACTGAAGTGTGAAATGAAAATGAATATGCTACACGGAACATGAATAAAAACCTCTGTCCCTTGACCATTTGTCTATGTGAATCAAAAAATCAACTTAGGACAAATAAATAGAAAACTAAAGTTGTTCTTACACTTCTCTGAAGAAATAATGTTACAGATTACACGAATCTGCAAAAGTACAAATGCGACGGAATGTTTGTTACAAGGCTGTATAAACAATTTGAATGTCATAATTATAATGTATAGGAAACACAAGTTTATTATATTGTTTATTATGATTACAGCATTCTGTAATAATGAAAAAATATCATCAAATATATTACAGTTTTGTTTATATCAACTTCGTGTAACTGTGTCTCTTTTTATAACATTCTATTTATATGTGTGATATAGTTTAAAAAAATATGTATATATTCACTAAATGAAGTGACAGTTCAAGTTAGTTTTTGCTGTTTTTACTGAAGAAATGTCGAAATTTCTGACATCTAAAACAGCATAAGTAGTCAAATATTATTATCAGTTAAGGGCAATGAGTTTTTTTGGAAAAAAGTACACTACACTACTCATAACGAATTTCGTTTCCAGTTAAGTGAATTAACTGCCTAAACAGCTCAATGAAAATTCGTATGGACATACATACAGAAAGCAAAGTATCATACTCATATAAGAATAGTTTACGTTCATAATGAAGGCAAAGGCAGTTATCATTCAAACAGGTGATTAAACAAGTTGACAAGAAAGCTATTTCCTAATGGTACATTGTATATTCATATAATTTGTATCAAGCAATTAGAATACGTTGGCTTACTATCTCTATCTCAACTTCATCAACTTTGAAAAGGTCTACTATAGGGTTGACCGAGAAGTAATTTGGAAACTACTTCAACACTGTGGAGTCAATTGCTCCAAATCTTTATAAACCTCATTCAACTTCTGGCTATGTGACAATGCCGTATGTCAAGTGGTCTTCAGCAGAAAACTCAGAGGAGGCTCTAAAGTGAAGACAAGAGTTAGACAAGGCTGCCTATAGTCATGGATGATATTCCTAATTGCAGTGGACTGGATTATGCGTCAGACTGTGCGAGGGGAGTGAGAAGACAGGACCGACAGGAAGACTCTTGAAGATCTGAATTTCACGCGTGGATGATTTATGTTTAATGTCACACAGAGTCGAAGACTTGCAGGCGAAAATCAATAGACTGGCAGAAGAGGCAGGCAGTGGAGACAAGACTTCAGGTGGACATAGAAAAAACGAAGGTGATGAATGAAAACAACCAACATCAATTACGCTAGAAATTTCAGAGATCATTTCCTTCAATAATCTAACCAGCTTTGTTTCAACTAAAAGCCACAGTATGAATGTGCATGTCACAACCAGAATAGAAAAGGCAAGGCACACCTTCACCACTCTGGAATCCGTTTGAAAATCTTCTGCACTTATCACGTAGAAAAAAATTCAAACTTTCAACAAAAATATGAATTCACTTCTTCTCTATGGGTCGGAAACTTGGAGAGTCATGAAAAGCATTTCAAACAGGCTGCAAACTCTCATCAACAGCTACCGCCTTTCCATGCTGAAGATCAGTTTGCCAGAAAGAATTAGCAACAAGAAATTACGGTAACAAATCAACCAAGAGCCTATTACTCAAAAAATAATCCAAAGAAAATGTAGATAGATGGGACACGCGTTGGGGAGACATTCGGGTGATATATCACGCAAGACTGTCGAGTAGGACCCCAATGGGAAACAAAGAGTTGGGTGCGAGTCTGAGGGCGGCATAGAGGAGATCGTGTGAGGAGAAAATGAGAGATAATGGACAATCGTGAAGCCAACTGAATAGGACTGCAGAGAACCGGACAAAATGGAGACATGCTGTGGAAGTCCTATGTTCCATTCGGAACTCAAGAGACTAATAATAATAATAATGCTGCGTAATACTGTTTTAAAATATATTTAATATGAAATGAGTTTACATCATATAAATGGAGAAGTTGATTCTTATAAAGCCTTCAGATTTGGAACGTCTTTATTTTCTTAACTTTTTCAATCGTTACACCATGTAGATTTTGTATGATTAAGGTAATCTTTTTCTGGTACCTTATCGAGACAGCTGATTCTTTTCTAATTTTAAAGTCATAATACAAGAAAATTAATATATGTGCGTTAGAAATAAGTAGCTCCATGAAGAGAATACGTCTTTAAATTGATAATGATCTGGACAAGTTATAGGTAACAGTAGTAAGTAATATTAAAGTTTGTGTCTGGAGATATCTGTATTGTTAAATCATTTGTCTGCTTATAAACCTAAACATTTGAACTTCTGGATGTTTGAAGCGTACAGAACCCCGTCCACCTGCATCCTGAAACTCTCTACCCACAATTCTACAACAAGAGTGTCTCATGAGTTTGTCTGTAGGGATTTGATATCTTCCAAGTTTGAGAGAGGATTCATGTGAAATCCCTTGAAAATAAGTCTGAGGCCCCCTGTGACTGGCTACAGCAAGAAGTTCCCTGGAATTCTAGTCAGAAGTCATGATTAATGGGGACCACTGGATTGAACATGAGGAAGAATACTCGCCGATGACACTGGCTGGTAGTCGTAATAAAAGTCAGAATTGGTAGAAGCTGGGACTCATGTGCCTATCATTGAATCTAGTCCCAATTGCTGAATGGTCTAAGAGCTTGCCATGTAATCGGAAGATCCTGGTTTCGAAGCACAGTTGGTTCGTAACTCTAAAAAGTCCTGAACTAGGGATTTTACAGTTGTCCAGGACTGCCTGGTTTTCAACAGTTCTCCAAATGACACCAGTCTGTGATCAAAATTAAGAGTATTTCAGTCTATACTTAGTTTTAGGTGCATCAGTGGATTAAGACTCATAATATACATTGGCAAGTTTTGTTCACGTCGGTTTTAGATCTGAATATCGGCTGTTTTCTGTGACTTGTCTGACTGTACGCTGAAAATGAATATCTTCACACATGGTATTGTTTATTGTTACTCTCGGTAACCAGGGTCAAGCGGTTTCAAGGTACGCGTAGATAAAATATATTCTTTGCAAAAATTATATATTTATCCGTGAGACACTTATTCAGAATGTATGAGAAATAGAAACAAAAAATTAAAGAAACGGAAACTTTTGGCAAATGTGTGCCTATTTTAGCGGAGTATCCTTTGGATGTTTTAATAGCTCTGTGAACAGTATAGTGAACAAGTGAAATTTTAAAGAATTACTATCATCAGATAGATTCAAGAGATCTTTCCGAGTGCGATACATTATATGTATGCATTTGGGATCGCCATATTCAAGAAAAATACTTCATATCACTAATATAAAAAGCATGGATTTGCAATAATTGTCAACTTTACACTGGTTTAAATAATAACGTTTGTCGGACTTACAATGAGTCTAGTTGTCTTTGATAATAGCTTTCTGAATTCTGTCTCCCATTTCAGGCGGTATAATAGGGTGAGTAGTATTGAGATTAGACATGGAGTGTAAGATGAGGGAGGAAAGTCAGTCAATTGGGTTGTGATGCTACATCGACTGAGATGGCTAGGACATGAGTTACGCATGCCTACCTGTTGGCTTCCTCGATATAGGATTGGGTTGAAAAAGAACTAGTGGCTGTCAAAGTAAACTTGCAATCAGTCTTTGGCAATATTTGGCAGTTAGTCTGAACAGAGTAGGGAGGTGTAGGCTTCCTGGTTAGGGTCTCCAGGATTTCGAGAGCCAATGGTCTGAGACATTTGGTGGTATGGCTCAAAATCGTTCTCAGTGGCGCGGTTGTATTCACTTTTTCTAATCTACGACATCCATTAAACTGTCTAGTTTTTCAATGTTATTGTTCTTTCTCCCTCACATTACTGCATATTATCGTTCTTTCCAATGTCTTTTTCTCTGTTTTGTCTTCCTTTTTAGGCTACGTGGAGTTCGATAACTTGAACCGCTGCAATTCTGAGAAAAATTCTACATCGAAACCATCAGTCAGACAGTCTCATTTAATAATAACAGTGATAGCCTTATTCCAAACAGTAATTTTGGTACAAATATGGAATTTTCAGCATATAAAACAATATTGCATCTAATTTTCCCATAACAGGGGTAGTAATTAAAATAGGGAATTAACTTTAATAATAATTTACATTATTAATATTGTTCAAAAGGAAATGAATATAAAATTAAATCAGGTGAAAATATTAACGACAGTATAACAATGAGAACAAAAAATGCCATTTAATTAGAGTTTTTCAGTAAGTTGATAATTTCCTGCCTTACATTCTTCTCATCACATAAATGTGCGACAGATAAAGTACTGTTGAGTTTTTGTACTTAATCGTCCGACCATACAGTCTTCCATAGTTGCTTCTAGTTCTACCCGATGAGTTGCAAGAAGACAGAGTTGTGCATGGAGAGAATGTTCAGAGTCTGACAGGATAATATTTGCTAATTTCTTGCAGGAATCCAAGTGTCTATCTACAATATTAATAACGAGTTTGTTTAGTAACACCCTGCTTTTAGTGACCTGCGCTTTATAACAAAGTCTTCCTTAAGTTATTTAGTAAACAATAAATACCGAATTTGTGGAAGTAAGAATCCACGTGCCACTAGATTCCGTCTCAATGACTAACTGGTCAGCAACTTAGCCTCCTAACATGAAGGTTCTCGGTTTAAATCATAGATGGGGCCAAAAAGGGTCTGTACAGCCGTCCAGTGACTCCAGGTTACCGATGTTTCCCTAAATAATGTTGGCTTATGATTTGACTTGAAAATAATTACAAAGTTTTGAGAGAGAAAACTACCCACTGAAAATCACTCGCTCGATATTCACCTTTATAAATTTCATCAGGTCAAACTGTGATTGTAATGCCGACGGTTTATTGTGCGGTTAGTTGACTGGGCGTAGCAACTGTTATCAAAAGTTTGGTAAGTTCAGATCGCTTAGCGTTTTGACAAAGTCAAAATTACTCAGACTTATTTATACCACTCGTTTCTGACGTCAACTGAAAAGTTGTATTCGCATCCACACAAGATGAATTCATATTATATGCACAAACTATGGACAGTGTAATAATCTATGTAAATAAATGCAAAAGTAGTGAAAAAATATGTACATGTGTTCCATCTGAAATGTCACAGACAAAAATAGCTACTGCAACAGTATTCTTGTCAATTATTTATCGCGAAAAGAATTGCGAATAATATAAACATTCCCTGGACATAGATTTTCCCTAGCATCATATAACAACTTGGTTTTTAAACATATATTTGTCTTCGAAAGACTAATCACTGAAGAAAGAATATTCTTTTCGATAACACCTTTTTTCATCAAGTTCTACAGTTATATATCCACAACGAATAAAGAATTAGTGTTATTAACGACATTAATGTTGTTTAAATATCATGGAATCAATAATAATAATAATCATAATATCAATGGATTGCATTTCGATAGCGTCAACATAACAACACACTGAAAATCAGAAGAATTAGGAAAGACAATAATTCAAACTCGTAAATTTATAGTCTCCACTGAAGGGTGGCCACGGCAGTAGTAGTGGCTGGCTGCACTTGCTTTTTCTTCACACGGAGCACTGGTTGTTTAAAGCGAACCACGATAGCCTCTGTTGTTTGGAGCATGCGGTACCTTGATGTTTTCGCCAATTTATTTTGTACCCGGTAGATGATGGAGAAAGATTCTTGAGTACTGGCTTTGAGACCGGTTTAGAACAGGTGGTCTGATATTTTTCACCATATCTTTATTTATTCACACCGGTAGATGTTCTTGAGTGAGCTTTGAAAATCAAGTACCTAGAGCAACTGCTTTTGTAACTCGCTCCACCACAAGCGCAGTTGAATTGGTAGATACAATTAGAAGTGACTAGTCTAGTCCAAGTACTTCATCTGTGAATTGAAGAATTACCATCCATCGTGTAGAAAGTAAGACTTGTATTTCGCCTGCATTAAAACCTCTTTCAACTGATTTTCTTATTTTCTTCGTAATTATTTCACCAGATATATTGCCCTTGAATTGCAGTTGTATTTATAAATGCTTCTAGTTTACGGATAGTAAATAGCCCATTTCAACTTTCTTAGTCAAATGTTTCCTGATGAATTTTTTTAGACGGCTATTTTCAATCAGTGTATCATATACATTGCTTAGCTTCTCTTCTGAGCATGTAGCTGTAACCCCGTGTCTGAGGGTCCTTACTAAATTTTTTGTACTGGAGAGGAACGAAGCTATGAAAATGTGTATAATGTGCTGCCCATGTGCTTTTCCTATACGAATTTCTCTTTATACTACAGTCAGTTAATACATTTGTCTCCTACACTAACTATGAAAAAATTTACCCACAGATGGAATTCATCTAATGTTACCTGGCCTAGAAATTATTAGTTCTTGAGGCTAAGTAAAAGAGACCATTTAATGTCGTCCCTGTACAACAAATATTACTGAAGACGTCAACCGAATCATGATGACTTCCACATCATCTCAATAATACAGATGAGGAAAGTAAATTTTAGAGATCTAGAAAACTTTTATCAAAGATTTTTACGATTACTGTTTCGTTATCATCTGAATACTTGAAGAAATCAGAAAATACTAAACTTCTTTCTCGGTTTCAAATAAAAACTCGTCAATTAGGTCGTTTTATTACCATGCTTTTTGCCTATCATCAACGATATTTATCTGTGAATAGATCCATAAGCTTTCTAAGATACAAACCAGTAGGATTCAATGCTGCAGTCAACTATTTCATAGTAAGACTACATCATTTTGTTTATATTGGTGTATATTTAAGCAAAAGTATGAAAGTTTTCGTACAGCATTATGCCTCCTAACAGTTTCGAAAAAATCATAAGACTGCAGTAAGGAGCCTTAACTGGTGTTGAACACTTGTGTTGCTATAGATAATAAAGATATACCTGTGCTCTGTGGAGTCACTTAATATCGGTTAGTATGAAGAAAAACTTTGTAATCGTTCACTACAGCCATATGGTTGTACAGTCTCTCTAATTTAATAACAAAATATCAGTTAGGGCTATATTCTGACGTTAATTAGTACACTGAGCTATAGAATGGAAGACGAAAATCTCACCATAAGTTTGAAATAGTTGCCGGTACTGTACTATGTAGTAATTTTGCAGAAGTCACTTGGTAAATGCGAGTAAAATATTCCCTTTCTGATGGGAATTTGTCGAGGTAAGGGCATTTCAGATCTGTTAGAATTCTAAATTGAAATACATTGTGACAAGTATTACTTTATTCTTCTTCTTCTTCTCTTGAGTTCCATGTGTACATGCAAATCGCCATTTCATTCTGTTCTCCATAGTCTTTTTACCTGGCTCCACTACTTCTCATAAATCTTCCTTTCTTCTTCACATGACCCTGACAGCCATAAGTAACTCGTTGTTTCTCATTCGGGTTCCTCTCGAGGACCAAGAGTTTGATGTCACTCACCGGACTTCGCAGAATATTTTCTTTTCATCTCAATTTTATTAGACAGATTTCTTGGTTAGAAAACAGATGTTTGGCTGGTTCGTTGCTGGAGTTACCCCTTGAATATATTTTCCGGCTGATCGTCTGATCGTCAGTACTGATCGAAGGTGGTATTGATTAGTGTTCATTTGAAAAAAGAACATTTGAACCATATAGAACCACTGACTCGATATCACTGCTGAAAATCCTAGTCTTTTTCCATGTGCTGAGTGCGTGCTATAAGTGTCTACACTGTTTTCAGAGTAATGAAGGTCCACGTTTCATTTCAAACCGTAATTTTGACATCCTCATACATACCAGCTGTAGTTGAAACGATGCCGCCCAGATAAGTGGAGAACGTGACTTCCTTCAAATTTCTCTCGTTGACAGTAGTTGGTGCTTGTTGATGTTGGTTGGTTATCTCCATCACTTAGGTCTTCTCTATGTTCACTTGGAATCCTATCTTCCCTGCCTGCCTCTTCTGCCAATTTGTTGGTTTTCGTTTGAGGATCTTTGAGTTTGTTTGATAATGGGGGAAAAATTATCTGTGAATTCAAATAGTCTAAAGTATTCTCGTCGGCCTAATTTATTCCAGTCTCCTCGCTCTCATTGTCTCTTGCATGGTCTAGTTCACCCCAATCAGCAATACTATCGGTGACAGTATTGTCCTACTCAGTCAGTTCAATGGTTACAGAAATTGCAAAGTACAAAAACCCATAAAAACTTAACAAATTTTACTTTAAAATAAGTAAAATATGATAACAAGAACCCAGGTCATAATGATTTCAGCATTTTCTGTGAGTGAAACAGCTGGTCCTGATGCAAGAAGATGTGTTAGCGAATTCCCCTGGAGAGAGTTGAAATAAATAATGGAAAAACAATTCTCAATTGATAAGGCTTCCACAAACTATAAGATACGTCCCAAACACATTCTGAGATAGGTTTAAAAGACGTGTAAATATCAATTTCATGTCTTGTCCTTATAATATGTTTCTCAACAGAGGAGCTAAGTCGCCTGTTCGCACCATTAATGGGTTCTGGGGATTGTATTTGCTTCTGAAGCCATTTAGGAATAAAAATTGTAGCTCTTACTTGCAGAGATCGATGAGTCTTCCCTAAGATCATAATAATTGAGAATCTAAAGCCTATATGTCCATCTAATCCCTTAGGAAAATGATGTAATATCCCACTGTATTTAACAATTTTAATGTACGTTTGGCACACATACATAGGGAGAACTCATCGATCTTTGCAAGTAAGAGCTACAATTTATATTCCTAAATGGCTTCAGAAGCAATTACAATCCCCAGAAACTATTGATGGTGCGAACAGGCGACTTAGCTCCTCTACCGAGAAACATATTATAAAGACAGGACATGAAATTGATGTATACACGTCTTTTAAACTTATCTATGGAACGTGTTTGGGTTGTATCCTACAGTTTTTGGAAGCCCTAGCTGGCAATTAGAAAGTTCAAACCACCTTTATCCATTGAAAAATCTTTTTTTCACCATATTTCAACCCAGTATGTAGATTATGATATGTTTTGCAACAAACTTGACGATCATCAGTTCGACCAGCTAAAGATTTAAAGACATGGACTGCAGAAAGTAGTCCCAAAAGTGGTAAAAGACATCGCCATTGCTTAGTGACTTTTTTCCTTTCCTTGAAGATATTCACTGACGTCAAAGTCTCATTTGAATTCAGTTATCTACTTAACTGAAATAAGTATTTGGCGTAACAAAATGATTCAAATTATGAAGTGGGGTATTGCCTAAATGTACTACTATCTACCTTTCAGTTGGTTTGATAGAATATGAAAAGTTAGGCATCTAACACTACAAAAACTGGTTTTTGACCTCAAAGCCTAAATTGCTTCATCAAAAGCATATCCCAAAACTTTGGGACCAAACAAGGCTTTCCTCCTTTCATTATTATTCAAACTGATAGTGACTGTGTTGAAAATTTGTGGGGAATTCACTACCTTTTAAATTTTCGACGAACTTATCTTTCAAATAAGCACACAAACAGTAATTGCATACAAAAACACAAATAAGTTTGAAAGGAAATTCGCTTCTTTAGTCGAATTCGCATGCTTTTCAGTCATTTACTCCATTCTATTCATTTTACAATAAACAAGGGGAAGAACTTGAGACTGGCATACTGGTGTAGCAGTGTTACTCTCACAACTTTGTTTATTGTTCACTCTAAATTACCAGAAAATGTTGTACAACATTTATGTTCCAATTATGGTTATTTATGAAGGCGTCTGTAGAACTAATCGTGTACGTATTGACGTAAAGTATTTAGGCTAGTTGGAAAATGTCAATCAAAGAAGATTATTTACCTACCTTTTTCGTAAAGAATATTCCTGCTGCTTCTCTAAGCCGTATACAACCTTAAAATCGGCCCAAAACCGCGACACAGTGTTTATTATATTGTAAAAACAGAAGACAAGGGCCAGGCAACAGATGGCTTACTAAAGAAATCAAAGCATATTTATATATTTTCATGTACATTATTATAGATTATTTGAGCAAACAAACACAGTCTTCCGATTGGTTGTTTCTCACGTAAAGTTAATCTTTCATCTATTTGTGACTGTTTCTTGAATGTCAGATCATCTATATGTTAACTGTATCCGCCTACGCAAAGTCTGCTGTGGTCGGTTTTTGAATCAATCTTTGTTCACATTTTCTCACGACCCATCTTGAGAACATAAACATTGACGTAAATTACTGTCTACCAATTTAGCTAGTAGACAGCTCTCACCACAATATTACAAACACGATTTTTAGATTTCTGTCAGATGTGTAGCTGGTAAACAGTCAATTTTATGGTAAATGAAGATATGTATAAACAGACTGAAACTTCAAGGTTTCATGAGGAGCTGACATTGGTTGGAGGAGCATTGGAAAACCTGGGGAGTGCTGGAAAGTTGTTTCATCTTAGTTTGGGACTCATAGGCAGCACGCAACCATTGGAGTTCGAACAGCTCTCCAGTACCTTCAGGTTCTCTAACCAATGTCAGCATATGATGAAATCCTGAAACCAGTCAAATACCTGCAAACCAACACCTGAAGATTAAAATTTATAGTTACAATCAAAGATTCAATTAAATAAAGGTTAGATGTTTTCTTATTTCTTAAGTGAAAAAACTGTTACAACTATATTCATGGCTTTTTATATGGACAAAATGCTGGAATATAAGTAAAGTGAGACTTATCATCATCCAGTATAAGTCAGTAGTTCAGTGGTAGAATACTCGCCAAAAACAAAGGCCGTCCGAAGTTCGATCCCCGGTTGACGCATTCCTTGACCTCGCTTAGCCTGTAGTAATACAGATAAAGAGGGGAGTATGATCGTGTGGCTAGCAACTTCACCATATAGAAAATAAACATCACGGCTACAGAAACTTCAAAGTTCAAACTTGAAGCCTTAAGTTCCACTGGGAATACAAAGGAAAACGAAACTTATTCTGTTCAAATTTTAGAGTTTGATTCGGCCAATAGAATTTTTATCAAAACTAGTATACGTCAGATTTGTCTGATCTTCCATTTAGATGATGTTCCAAATAAAATGGAGTAATATGACTCACTCAATTAGGTCTTATGGAAAAAGGCTGATGAAGTTGACAAATATAGAAACTTTTAATCTTTAATTTCTAAACCAGCAATGCGTTAATAACCAAAATATCACATTAATAACTTATTTCTGCTTCAGTGTCTCGGAAAAAACAACAGTGAAATGAAATCCTAGACGCTACACCTTTGAAAGAACACAGACTTATTTTGGACTCATTAACTGATATGACTTTACCAATATTAAATAGTGAATAAGTTGACTTTTAAAATGTGTTATAAACCCCCTGATTTTGAGTAATCTTTAAACCAGTTGCAACAGATCAAAACCAGCTAAAACTAATCTGAACAAATTTAAAATGTTGAGCCAAGACAGAATATTATTGTAATTCAGTTGGACAAACTAAGGACTAGAGCTAATGCAATTAATTAAATTAATTATTCAAAGTACACAATACTTGTATATAATCTATTTTTGTATGATAAAGATGAATTCGTTTTCATGTGTTCGGACAAGTCTGTTTCCTGTATGCATTTGGCTGGACTCGTGGTGGCGGAAGTGATTGGAATTCAGAATTTGGTATTCGGTCTCCAGATGAGTTTTTTATCACCTTTGTGTATCACATCCTAGTCGCAGCTATTTTATAAGTGTCGATCATAAAACCCACATCAACTGTGGCCATCTTACCGAAACCAACGACCGGTAGCCTTGTCTTTCATATCAGAATGTTTTATTTTGCAATGCAAGTGTTTTGAAGGCAAATTTAAGAGAAACGCAACGGCAGAGATTGTTGAGATGTTTCACAGTCAGACTACTCATCAGTGTACAGAAACAAGTGGGATGTGGTTTGCATCCTTGCTGTAATTAACCAGCTTTATGAGGACTGCCCAATCACTTCTGAAAATAGTGGCGGCTTCAGAGAATAAGTCTGTTATGAACAGACTCAGGGATAACATGCTAGTAAGAGAGCTATAAAATTTCTCTTGAATGAACTACTGAAATATGCAATTAGTAGTTCAGTTCATTTAGCTAGTTTTAAAGAATTTCCTTTGAATAAAAAATATTCAAATGTTGAGTAGTCCTGAAGTCACGAAATGTTTTTCATGGTCATATTGGTTATTCAAATAAATTTTATTATTTGTGATAACCACAACCTTGTGCTGCTATTGTTTTTTAGATATATTCAGAAACTCGGTCAAATTTTCTATAGATGATGTTATCACTTTCATTATCTGGATACAATGAACTTAAACTGTAGGTAAATCTTCCATTTTAAAAGTTATTTTGATTATTATATCTTATGCTACATAGGCTATATGGTACTCGCTGCTATGACAAACAAATAACACAATAATTTACTACACCCAATATTAATAAAATCATTATATATATAAATAGAACGGTCATCAATTAATTGCTGAATATACGTGGTTGTGGTTTCTATAACAAATATGCGTAGCCTTAAAGAAAGAGTTTTGAAATAGCTATGTGGCTCGAGTGCAGCCACCTTTAATGCTATAGAGAGTTTAAGATATCATTTTTTTTTTTTTGATTTACAGCTTGATTCCACACCGTATTTTCAGTACAAGTATGGAATTTTCAGCATGGATATCGGTTGCCCAAATTCAGGCATACCATAGATATCGGGTGTGCGTCTGCCGGGGATTGAACCCCGGACCATGTGCATGGTTGCCAAGCGTCCTAAGTTATAGTTTATCTGTAAAGCATAATAAAAAGAAAAAGTGTCGAATCAGTATATTACAGTTGGATATAATCACATCAGAATACAGTAGAGGTGTAAGGAAAACCAACTGGAAGTTGTCACTATACTCAAGAACTAAATTCAACTCGAAGATATTTACAACTTTGTTTCTCTTCACATGTCCAAGAAAGGCAGCAAAGAACACGGCATAACAAGAATGAGAATGTTAATAAAAGTATTAAGAAGTTATATCATTTTAATTGATTATTAACAAGTGTCATTAGCTACTGATAAGATTTGTCAGTAGTATATGGAGAGACGTTCTTCGGCATAAAAATATCAAATAGCAGGGAAATAGATTTGGCGCCAAAGAAAGTAAATGATTTAGCGTTGCGGAAAAACACGCGAGACACCGAAAGAAGATAAAGAAACACAATACGTAGGGTAGAAATAGCATAACACGGAAGATCTGTGCAAATGGTGATTCGAAGAAAAGGTGTACATAATTTGGCTATATAGAGATACCAAATTTCTAATACACATTCCTCTACCAAGTCTCTTATCTTCTGCCGTTATAATAACAGCATAATTATTCAAAACTCTATACGCTTTAATAGTTCGATCATCACTCAGTCTTCTCGATAATTTATAAAACAGTTAATTATAACTAACCTTATATAAAGCTTTAATGTAATCTTGCCAAAGAAAAAGCTTAACTGTTGGACCACTGGATGTTGTCATCTTCTGCTTGACTAAAACTATGGTTTTTAAAGAAATAATCAGAATACTCTGGATGAATAAGCTACAGCTTATACGGCCAGAGGATGGGAATAATCTAATAAATAATAAGTGATTAAATAGTTTTATAATACTACAATTAGACTTGTCTCACAAATTTCTTAGTAGCAGTTATGTGGGATATTTCTACAATTATAAGATTGATAATACGATTCTATAAGAAGGTAAACACATTTAGACGAAATCAGAAATTGTTTGACTGCAAGCATCATTTTCTCTAAAAGATGTAAATAATCTTAAAAGATTTAGTATACAAAAAGTAATAAAAGTTAAATAGAGTAACTAGTTGGTCACATGCTGATTACTCATTATGTCATAGAAAACTATAAGAGTCTGAAACATAAAAATCGAAATATAACGTAATATGCAATGCATAATCCAAATGTACATAGTTATACAGGATTAAAATTGATGATTCATGGAAAACTCCTATTAGGAAATATAGAAAACCGAAACAAGTAATTCAGCAAAGAGACTATTTTCAAAGAATTTATTATCAATCTGCACAATCATATATATATTTATATAAACCTCTGGTAAAATTGTGAACTGTGACAAAAAATAACTGGTTAAATATTTTATAAATTAGGTTGTGAAAGGTATAAATTGGTTACAGGATTTCATTATGAGTTGACATCGGTTAGAGGACCATTGGAAAACCTGCAAAGGGTACTGGACAACTGTTTTGTCAGCCTAGTTTGGGACTCATTGGCAGTACGCACACATAGGGGGTTCGAATCCAGGACCTTCTGGCTACAAGACGAGCTCGTAGACCACTAAGGCACTGGGACCCAATCCAATGGTGAACCCATGAACTGCAACTTCTGACAGTTCATGATGTAGCGCGATCACAAGCCAATGTCATCTGTGGCGAGTATCTGTCTTCACATCAGGCAAATTCGTCATGTTGTCAGCCATTAGCGCTTGTCAGTCAAATATATTTGCAAGTCAAATGTGAATGATCAATCATCGATAGGATGGGTCATAATGACAACAGTCATCCTGAGTTCTAGTGAGAAGTCGTGACCAGTGGGATACACCAGGTCGTGCGTGAGGACAGATACTCGCCACAGATGACATTGGCTTGTGATCGCGCTATATCATGAATTGTCAGAAGTTGCAGTTCATGGGCTCACCACTGGATTGGGTCCCAGTGCCTTAGTGGTCTACGAGCTCGTCTTGTAGCCGAAAGGTCCTGGATTCGAACAATAAATTTTGTTCGAAACGTCATCCAGTAAACAATACTGTTCCACTGTGTGATATATCTAATAAACAAACTACTATGGAATTATTTGCAGGTATGATTGTTTACATTTTTCTGTCGGTACAAATGCCTACTGACGTGTGATCTTCTAAAGAAGTTCACTTTAATTTATGCAAGCTTTGACTGAACGCTTCAGTGGTTAATAAAATCCGAGTAATTCTTCTGAACTAGCTGTGGCTTACACAACAAAACGTTCAGAAAAATCTTGTTTTGATTTTCTAAACTCTTAGGGATTATTTTAGGTAATTTTATAAGGTTAAAACACTACGCAGTATAGCGATAGTTATGATAAGACAGCTGTCAGATATCTAGATAGCAAATATCCTGGACCTATCGCTGCTTTCAGAAGACTAAGCCTAATACGCAGAACACTATATACCGCAACAGACGCAGAACAACAGAAAACGGTTGGGCAACACGATTGCTTATTCGTCAACCGATAGCGAAACAGATTTACAATTGTTATTCAGTGACATAGTCTGTAAATAATACAATATACAATAATATATAAAAATATAATGAACAACAATACTTCTGATTATATTTCTCCAATCTTTTGCCAGCCGGGACATGATTAAGCAATAATAGCCTTCTTGTCTCCCACCAATATGGAGGCCATTTCGAACAAACAAACTATTCAATGTTCACTAACATTGACAACGCTGTAAAACATTATATAGAATTGAACAAATAAAGGTGACAAGTGAGGTGTTATTAGAAACTGTTCAAAGTGTCGGCAACTAATTTACATTTGAATTCTAAGTTCTTATACAGCATTTTCTTCGTTGCTTACATTAAATCACATTTCATAGGTTTTCATTGTATGTTTTTATCTATAAAACGTGGCGGTAATTCACCTTAAATTAGGATTTTTCTAAGAAGAATTAACTCTTCCTCCACAATATCAGGACTACATATGTGTCAAGTATGGGCGGCAACTGATCAAGTCAGACTCCGTTCGCGACCAGTGGACACTCAGTTGTAGAAATTTGTCAGCTGGCCAGTACATGATTAAATTCCATGTAATAGACAGGGATTAAATTAAACCACTGATATAAGAATAGAACTTTAATACTGTAGTAGAGTATAATTCCATTATGGAGAAAATTTATTTTAATAAAGTCTCACAATACTTTGCAGTATTACTTACTGTTGATGTTTCAAGCACAAATTATTGCTCATAATCATATAAACTTACTCACACAACTTTCCAACTTCGATTATGTAATCCCATTATTTTATAATTATTATTATAATTGACATGATTATGGACAATAAGTTTTGTTCGAAAAGTCATCCGGTAAATAACACTGTTTCACTGTGTGATACATCTAATAAACAAACTACTATGGAGTCCCATTATTTTTCATCTCTTGATTCAGTTGTATATTTCATATTTCCGGTATGAGTGATGAGTCATTCCTATTGCATGTGTTGGGTGTAGATTCGATGAACAGAGATTCAGTAATCAAATTATCTTTTCTCTACGTCTACCTACATTACCTTTTAGAATATTAACTCTTACCCACTACATTGTGTGGTTGTGTGTTAGTGCATGAAATGCAATTGCTGAACTTTTTCTAAATTACTTATCTTTGTAGGGTCAGTCATTTTTGCCTTGACTAAATTCTGATATTGTGACAATCTGACTACCCTCGCCCGATTTACTGGTGTTACTTATGCAGTTGACTTAACTCACAGTGATTGTAAGGTATTTTGTAAATTATATTACTTCGTCTAATTGGGTCAACAGGCTCCTTTAACTTATTCTCCTTATTTATTTTCCGATTCAAATGTGAATTTTATTCCCTTCACTAGTGATTTTATGTGTCAAGATGCTAGAGATTTGTTCTATTTTTAACACTGTAAAAGTGCCATCCACATATCTCCACCATATTTTTGGAGTAAAATTAAATATATTTAGAGCTATATTTTCGTAGCTTTCCATAAGTAAATCTGCTACTATAGGGGATATTGGTGATCCCATTGCTCCACCTTCTGTTAGTTTGTATATGTATATATTGCCCTGGAATTTAAAGACAGTAGATGTGAGGCATAACTGAATTCCTAAAATAATTTTCTCGATGGATAGCTTTGTCCTGTGACTAAGTTCAGGATCAGCAGTTAGTTCTCTTCTAACTGCTTCTAAGGCTAGGCTGATTGGTATAGTAGCATTAGACCATAGTAATCAGAAAAATGAGCATACAAAGGATACTTCACCGACAGACTAGATGAAAAATACTTTAATCTTGACTTCATACATCATCAGGTTACAATGGAGTTACAATATTACGAATAGAATGGCCAGCAGTTCCTATTGTTGCTGATAATATCATTCGAATGACTAGTAATATGATAATTTATTTGACACTGAATTTGAAAATGCAGTTCATAAATAATTTGATGTTCTGATAAAACGTAATATTCAGCGTTAATCCGTACCTTGTAGTTCTGCTTCTATTGATAACACTTTGTTCAGTATTCAGATAAGAAAAAAACATTTGTGACCTTAAATTTCTTCATTACTTTCTTCTTCTTGATAACAAATAATCATCAACACCAAAAACATTCTAGATCTCAAAAGCCTATCAATTAATCAGGTAACATGTATATTATCTTTGTGTCTTCAACACAACATAACTTTTAAGAAGTGAAAGCAATTATTCTGTCCAGTAATACCACTAAATATAAATATTATCTTTCGTGAGCATATGTGCATATCGTGAGCTTGACTAGTAAAGTCAGGGAGCTCTGGACAGGTGTTTTATCATCTCAGAAGTTATTTCAGCAGTAGATGTACATATCTTCAACAAGAACGGAATCCAAGAAGGTGAAATTATATGACTCAAACTTATCCCCCTCTAGTTAACTCATCTCAACAAGCTCAAAGTTTGAAAATTATTCTGCTTCCTGTTAGTCACTAACTTTAAGGTATATTTCCCGTTATATTTAAGCAGAGAATTGCAGGATACTTATCTTGTAATGCTGATTATGATGACGGATACTGATGCTGTTGGAGAAGTTTAAGGCTATACATCTGATCGATTTAGGTTAAAACTAGTGAGCTACTAAGATGAAAATCAGTAAGTGAATAGTGGTGCGTATCCTAACAATCCAGTGGTGGTGATCCAGTAATAGAACACTTGCCAACCAAACAGATGGTTGGGGGTTCGACCTCTGGATGACGCAATCCTTTACTTCTCTTAGCCGGTCATAAGCTTGGTAAGGAGGGGAAGTTGCGCATGAGGCTAGTAACCCCATTCCGTAGAGAAAAAACATCACTGCTACTGGAACTTCAAGTCTCTGACTTGAAGGCCTATGTTCCACTGGGAACGCAAAGGAATAAAATAATAACAGTAAATAAAAATAACCCTGGCAGTCCTAGATTCAATTCGTGACTAGTTCAGGAATTCAAATTTTTTAAGGAAATGGTTTATTAGACAAAAAGATTGAAGAAAGAATATTCATTTAGATAAGTTTTTCTTTTGGCTCCATAGTTATATAAATTAAAAAGTAATTGTGTATATAAATGTAAGGCCAGATGAGGAATTTATCAAAAACAAAATATCTATTATGTCTTCTTCTCTTCTAAATGGCTATATTCGACATAAATCACTGTTTTATTCACTCATCCGTGCATACTGCCTAACTGACTTTTCAGGATGTTTACTCCTCACAGTATTATTTTAGATGTTTGACAAATCTACTGTTTCTATTCGATGAAAGAAGGCTGGAATCTGGATTCTTCTACTAGGCATATTGGTTCTTATAAATCAGTTAACATTCTTTTAGTTGATTATCGGATAAGGTATTTACAAAATAAACCATAATAAATCACATTAAGACATTTGATGAAAAAGAAGGCCTAATTATAAGATCATTTTAGATGCTTTAAGTAATTTCAATTATAATAATAATAAAAATAATAGAAATAACTTTTTTCTAGGAAATGCATTTGCGTGTTTTATAATTCAAAACATTTACTTAACGTACAGAATACCCAGGTAAAACAATAATCAGAATAATGGTAATAATAATAATATTGTATTATTTAATCTATAATTTTCCAATCTGAAGCGTGCTCACTTCTATAATTTTGTTTGATTACATGAGAGAAATGCGAAAGTAATGGGTTGAAAACAATTTAAAAGTACAGAGGATCTACAAAGCGCAATTTTCAAAATTTAATTATGTGATTAAATCACTGTGCACTACATGAAATGTATTACGTTATACAGAGAGCATTAGATAGCCCAATAAATTTAATAGATTTTCTTGATGAAAACCTTGTGATTTAAGACTGAAAATAAAACTTCTTCAAGCCACGAAAGCATTGGCAATTCACACTGTTAAATCCGAAAGTCTGCATACTGAAGGGGTTTATTCAGTCACTAGGTCTACAGTGGATCTGATTTGTCTTCACACCGGGTACGTAGTTTTTATTTTTGTTTTTAATTTCATTTTAATGTTTCAAAATTATATCATTAGTCCTCTTCAGAAATAATGGCTCTGATAATAGCAGAGTTTCGAGAATCAAACCTTGTCTGTCATTAGAATGTATTTGAATACGAATTCCCAAGTGTTGGTCTTTAAGGATCTGACTGATTTCAATATTGATCATCAGCTGACTTCATTTAGAGGATAGCTGTTTCGTCTTTCTTGAGACTCTTCATCAGCACAATCTAAGACGCTTCAGGGGATCGAACCCAAGAATTTCAGGTCAGAAGGCGAGCTCGTATGATATCGGGCCACTGGAATTAAGTCAAATGGCCCATCTCAGCGCGACTGCCTACCAATGTCACCGGCGAGTGTTTATCCTCACATATGATTTGCTGGACCACACTGAACACAACTTCCAGATCGAATTTCACGTAACTTCATCTTGTGGTTCGTCACTGGATTAACTAACTTTCAGGTACTGACTGGCACGAATTTGATTTTTTTATATTTTCAATTTACTGAATATCTTATGTTATTCAGTTGAACTTTAGATTTTCCCGTGGACTGATTGGACCGAAGTGCTCGGTCTCAGGTTGAGATGTCGGCAGATGCTTCGACGATGTCTGGACATGTGATTAGAAGTTATTTAGGGAATGGTGACTAGCGGTGGAATCCAGGATGTGCATTCTGTCCTATTTTGGAGTCGTCAACTGGATGTACCTGCATTTCTCAGTGAGTGATGATGTTCCCACCGAGGCTGGAACTCAGTGCCCATAGTTTCAAACTTCAAGGCGTTATCCACTAGGCCACTTGGGCCACGAGAGCCACCTCTTATGCAACGGGTTCAAGTGGTCTAGTGGATAACGCTTTGGTGTTTGAAACTATGGGCAATGGGTTCAAGCCTCGGTGAGAACATCATCACTCACTGGGGAATGCAGACACATCCAGATGACGAGTCCCAGATGGGACGAAACGCGCATTCTGGATTCCAATGCTAGTCACCATCCACCAATTAAATTCTTATGCTATGCTTTAATGCTTATTTTGTACAAATGCATCATTACGCAATGCACCCATTGATATATAAGACTATTTGTAACAGATATAGTGTAGTTAGGATTTGACTTCCTTAAGCTCACCTTATTTGACTAAGACCCACAACTTTTACTGAAAACTCAATGTTGCTATGTAGGGTATTTATTATTTGTTGTCAGTTAGAATTGAGATCCAGAAGCTAATACAATGCTTTGATATAAAGAAAGCAAAATGTTCATCTATTACTGCTTTCATTAAAAAAAGAAACAAAAGCGTAAAATATTTGTTTTATGTGAGATAAGCAATAGCATATATTCACTGAAATTTGTATATTATTCTAGATGTATATATGTATAATTAAGTCAAGCAATCATGCATACTACTGTTGGTCAGAGCTAATCCATTATTCATGTGATTAATAAATCAGTATATAAAATAATACACACCGGAGTGGTACACATGAGTATTATTTATTATGACTATCAATGATAAATTTCCACTCAGTATGTGAATGACATATATGTGCATATTAAATAATGAAATAAATTATTAAGGATCTGATCCTTGGTCACTTGTTGACTAAACTGGTTTACTCCTCTTATCTATTAACAAATGCATAATTATTCATATTTGTAGCATTTATCTGAAGGTGATATATGCTTGTGTGCGTTGAAGGGAACAGATCTATGTAATTTGTAATAATAGACATATTTTTAGAGAAATTCGCATTATCTTGCTGTATAAGTTTCATACTTTAGTATGAATTTTACTAGTGATCCGCTGGATTGTTTTTAGTTCCATTGTGGATAAAATTTGTTTTGATTAAGTCTCACAATGTTGATGTTTCAAGCACAACTTATTGTTCATAATCATATCAAATTACTCACACAACTTTCTAACTTCGATTATGTAACCCATTACTTTTCATCTCTTGATTTTGTTAGTATTATTATTTTTCATATTTCTGGTATGAGTGATGAGTCATTCCTATTGCATGTGTTGGGTGTAGATTCGATGAACAGTAATCAACCTCTCTTTTCTCTCCGTTTACCTACACTACTCTTTAGAATATTAACTCTGTCCCACTATATTGTGTGGTTGTGTGTTAATGCATGCAGTGCAGTTGCTGAGCCTTTTTCTGAATTACTTATCTTCGCGGGATCAGTCAGTTTTGCCTTAGCTAAATTCTGATGTTCTGATAATCTCACCACTCCTGATTTACAAGTTTGATATATGTAGTTGACTTAACTCACAGTCATTACAAGTTATTTTGTAGATTGTATTATTTTGTTTAATTGGGACAACTGACTGGATCCTTTAGCCTACAGAGCTTGCCTATGAATGAGTTTGTAGGTTTAAATGCCACCCGAATTCCTGCTTTACTGAGAACTCTACGTAGAGTTTCAGATGTTTTCTCCTTATATGGTACAGCCGTAGCTGCCTTATATTCTGTCTTATTTATGTTATCATTATTAGTTTCACCGTCATTTGTATTTTGCGTTTCACCTTTTTTGATGTTCCTAATGGATTTTATAGGATAGTTATTTAACATCAACACCTCTTCTACATGTTTTGTTTCATCGTCTTATTTTTTTGTTGTACTACTTTATGCAATTACTCAGTTTAATTGAATTTTAGATTTTCCCGTCGATTGACTGGACCGAAGCGCTCGGTCTCATGCTGACATGTCGGCTTCTTGTGCAGGTGCTTTGACGATGTCTGGACATGTGATTAGAAGTTATTTAGTGACTAGCAATGGAATCCGGGATGCGCATTTCGTCCTATTTGGCACTCGTCATTTGGATGTACCTGCATTCCCCAGTCACTGAGTGATGATGTTCCCACCGAGGCTGGAACTCAGTGCCCATAGTTTCAAACGCCAAAGCGTTATCCACTAGACCACTATCCACCAGTTAAATACAGATTAAATGCCCAGACATCGTCGAAGCATCTGCAGAAGAAGCCGATATCTTAACCTGAAACAGAGCACTTCGGTCCAATCAATCGACGGAAAAATCTTAAATTCAATTAAATTAATATGACCCGTCGCACAAAAGGTGGCTCTCATGGCCCAAGTGGTCTAGTGGATAACGTTTTGGCGTTTGAAACTATGGGCACTGGGTTCCAGCTTTGGTGGGAACATCATGACTCACTGAGAAATGCAGGTACATCCAGATGACCAGTCCCAAATAGGACAAAATTCACATCCTGGATTCCACTGCTAGTCACAATCTACCAATTAAGTATATATTACTCAGTTTGTTAGACACGAAAATAACCCTGGCTCTACAGATAAGGGATAAGATGAATTAAAGTCTAAATATCTATTAGAATGCGTTAGCTTTTTATTAGCGCTAGTGTACAGTTTAGATTTTTCTATTCATTTTATTTTACAGTCTAACATATCTAATTCTCATTGTTCATTTTCTGATTGAAATGTGAATTTTATTTCCTTTACTAGTGAGTTTATAAGTTTTTAGAATAAATGGAAACGAAAAAGTGAACTTTAAATAAAGTGTATGCTTATGGATCATACTGCAAACTTGATAAGCAGTAAAGGCTAATGGGTTAAAAGGCGATTTAGACCCTGTAACTCATTCCTGTAGAAAAATGCACTTCTGAAAGAAATTAGAGGTAATTTAGTAGACTGATTCAGCATTTAGTGGTAGTTTCAGAATTTAAAAATAATATGAAGTTCAAAAGTTATCAGTAATAACTACCACCAATGATATTGTTGATTGTGGTAGACTAGATCTTGTGGGATACGAGAAGACAGGAATATGCAGAACCGCCAAGAAGACTTTGGAAAATTTGAACTATGCGTCCGATTTCCGTATCATATCACACAAAGATCTATAAGTGAAAATCAACAAGTTGACAGAAGGGGCGGGCAGTGATTTAAAAAAATGTTTACTCCTTCCCATTTTCAGTGGAACATAGAGCTTCAGGCTGCAGCTTTTGAAGTTTCAGTAGCAGTGGTGTTTTTCTACTGAGTAGGGCTTGTTCGCTTAACACCGGATCTCCACTCTTTGCCTGGCTTACTAGCGGCTAGGAGAGGTGAATGACTGCGCCGGCCGAAGATCAACCCCCCGTACCACTTGCATGGTTGGCCAGAGTTCTACCACTGTACTACCGGCAGACAGTGAACAGAAGGTTTAAAATGAACATAGAAAAGACAGAGGTAATGAAGACGCCTAATCAATCATAACAAGTACCAATCACCATAAACAGGATAAATTCCAAGGAAGTCTCTTCTTTCACTTAATTAGGTAGTATCATTTCAACTACAGGCTGCTTCCGTGATGATGTTCAAGGCAAGACATACCTTTCTTATTCTGAAATCAGTATGGAAACTTACTGCATCAAGAATAAAGAACATGATTTGAATCTTAAGCGCTTGTATTAAGTTAGTTGGTGTTTCTGTATGGTTCAGAGGTTTCACGCAAGTGCTATGACAAGCATTTCCGACAGAATGCAGATTTTCATCAACATATGCCTTTGATCCCTCGACACTGATGATTAGATGGCTAGTCAGATAGGATTAGCAACAAAGATCTCTGGCCATGAGTCAAGCCAGAACCAATCACACAAAATATTTGCTGAAGGAAATGTAGATAGATTAGATATACTCTGAACAGACCGTTGCGTGACATCGTACCCACACTTCTCGAATTAAACCTGAATGGAAATAGATGGGTTGATGGTGATATGGAGGGGATTGTATCAAAGGAGACAGTCATGAAGCAGCTGGAAATGACAGCAGACAAGAGAATGCAATGGAGATGTTCCATTCGGAATGCGAGGGTCTAATTATCATAATAATATAGTTGATATACCAGCAAATTCAGTCAATAAGCAATATCATCAGTGTAGTCGGAGTTTACTGAATACCGATTCAATACATAGATACTGTTCGTTTTCATATGAAAAGATGAATATACGCATACATATCGGGCTGATGCATTAGCAGTATGGAATACAAAGACAATCAGTTTAATCCTACAAGGTGTATGCAGCGATTTTTTGACAAATGGATCCTCTTATGAAATGTTGAATGAATCAAAATTGCTTTATTGTGTTATTCAAATAGTTAGCCAAGATTTATATTCTATTATAAATTATCCCGCATACAGCTCAGGATTTTCGAGCACACATCAATTGGAATTTCATACTGGAAAGTAACTCTAAAATTAAATTGACAAGTAAAATGAGGCCACATGAATTTTGATAAATAACGACGAGAAAGACTAAATAATTATATATTTAAATCCCATTATGCCAGCAAATGTAACACTACAAACTGCTGGAATCCAAACCAAACCACAAAGCATTTATATATACATATATATATTCTGTGCACACTTGAAATAAGACCCTATTTGTCGTCACTATAACGGTTTAAAAGACTTCAAAAAATGCAAACAAACATGAGAAATTCTTTCTTATGGACACTGGATTTTATAGTTTGGGTTTGTTTTTGTTTTGCTTCTAAATACAGTCTCTAAGAACGTTGTTTGAGTCAATCTTAAAAGGCTGACCTTAGGATGTCTATTTTTATTTTACCTCTCTACTCTGAAAACATCTATCCACAGAAAACCATCATGGAATGGCCAAAAGATAAAGTTCTACAGTGTGATACCTATCAGTAAAAAAACAGCTCTCATCATCCTGCTAGCTCACCGTACTAGAATAGTTTGTGGCTGTATTTGCTAAGAAGAAAAGCTTCTATTTCTTAAAAAACGTCCTAGCTCAAAATGGATACTCGGAGTATTTTGTGGAGAAGAAAAATAAAACCAAGGCCAAAAAGGGAAGAATTCCCTCCATTGCCAAAGAAAACACTGTATTCGAATCTGGAATTCAACGATACCTAGCAGCAGGTATCCTTAAAAGGAGAATCTCTAGTTCCCTAAACAAGACTTTTCCTACAGTGACTCTGTGAGTGTTATTTTCAATCCGGCAAGTGCTTCGGAGCAATGTGAAGGACAGACCTCCGCATATGACCACTCCGATGTGTATATATCAGTTCACCTACTCGTGCGGAGATAGGTAGATTGCTTGTTCTACCCGGGTCCTGTCGAAATGTATTAAACAGCATTACTCAGCATAGCTGCAAACAGGAGACACTGGTCCAATCAAGAGTGTCACAAATGAACACCTCGTCAACATCTGTCACAGCATCTCAACTGACTCTTAGTTGAGAGTCATTTAGAAATTAAACAAAAATCTAACAAAGACAGTGTGTTTCTTTGTAGTGCAGAAGCCCTCGCCATATGCATCGAAAAACCGTAGCTGTGTGCACAAAAGAAACTGGTTCAACCACTACACCTACCATGGATCTAGTTCGGTTAGTTTCCTTAGGTCTCCAATTTTCATCCCATTCATTTTCCTTTATTCCTCTTTTCTTCTTTTTCATTTTCAGTTCTTAAAATATTATTCTTTCATCTTGTTCCTATGCTTATACCGTTCACGCCTTCAGTCGTTAGTATCTATTTTCTAGCCCCTTGGAACCTATATTCACACCCTTGAACTTTCATATCAAGTTAAAATTAAAATTATTCTACCTGTTATCAAATATTAATTAAAAACAAAACAGCAACCTTTTTGATATGCATAGTAGCTATTTTCTAGTACTATGCAATCTTGTCTCTAAGCTCCTTGTAATCTATATTCACACCTTAAAACTTTCATGTCAAGTTGAAAACTATTATGACCTTTAATCACCTTCGTTACTACGTGGAATTAAACAAACAACAATTGTATCTATGTAAAATTATGTATCGAAATGTGATTGTACAGCTGCTTTTGAGAATGAAATCACCTAGATGATATCTTTACTGAACTTCTTGTTCTTTTCTCTCTCTGAGTAAGTATAATTCAATGATTTTAGATGATTGGACATCTAGTAGTCTACGGAGTAAAGTAGGTGATGATTATAGTGCTTCTCCGTATGTGAAGCACTATCTAGTGAGCTCTAGACAACTGTATTTATTACACCTAAGCAACCACCTAATTTGTATTTTTATTATTCACTTCTAAATGAATTGAAAGAATTCATAGCAAACTAAATGTGTTATAAATTTAACTTGTATCGCTTGTGGTCCACATTTAACATCATAAATTATTACAGATTTGCGAATTGCATTTTTAATGATACCGACCTTTTTTAAAATAAATGATTAACTGTGACCGTTGTAAGTAGAGAAAATGTCTTTAAAGGATTGTGGAAACTCCCAATGTTATTTTACAATGGTCGCTGACAGACCTACAGCAGTTTCCCCGTTAACTTCGAAAAACTTATTAACTTAGGATAGAAGTCGGCAGTCTTGTTTATACTGCTGTGTCAATTTTTAACCTTATTTTTATAATATTCATCATGTGTTCAATTAGACATTTATCATTTCTTCGTCTATCTAGGTGAATAAGGATATTTTTAGCATCACGGTTGATACTTAAGCCCTCTAGCTTACACATTTTTGACTTCAATTAAACCCACACACACACCATTTTTGACTACTGAGTATAAAGCATAAAATGCATAGTAATACTTACAACTCAAACCACCACACTAATTCAGTTTACCCAGGATTTAAATATTTAAACATCGCGTAAATGCACACCGACAATACTGGTTAAACGCTAAAAATCTAACCACAGGGTTCACTAGAAGGAAACATTGACATGAAACACTGAAACTGTAGGTGGTACACAGTGACAATTTAAAAATCCAACTCTGTATGTTCTGCGGTAAACATAAGCTATATTTCATTATGTGAAGTTATTTAAACTTATACACAGAAGTGTTGTGCGGAAAATATTGTATTTAGAAATGTTACGACTATTTTTAGAAAATTCTGAACAACAGAAGTAATTTGTGAAAAATGTGGAGCGGAATGATTTACAGTTCTTGAATGTCGACTAAATAATTTCCGTACAACACTGGCAGTGATGATGGGCATGAAATAAAAATATGTGTGGATTCATTAAAAAAATAAAATTCGTTGTATTCGCATGATAATGTTTCATTATTACAATGATAAGCAAATCGGGAATAATGTTACTTCCCGTCCTGACTGAAAGTAGTTTCTTTTTCCTGTTATTATTTCATTTTTCAGAAATTCTTGCAAGAAAAAAATCCCAGTTTCGCTTAATACATGCAAACCTTGTTATTCGCCAGGCAAACTGTAGTCTTTCATCGATCACTGTCTTCGCTCGATAATGAAGATTGAATAAGCAGAAAGCATAGGCGACAAAAAACTCCTTCAGCAAACCAACAGAAAAACTATCACCCAACAAATATGCCGAAGAAAATGGACATAGATTGGACATACTCTGAGAAGACCGCCGAATCACATGACACAGCACGCCCCTAAGTGGAATTCAAATTGGAAACAACCAGTCAAGCTTCCGAAGAGATTGTGCGAAGAGGAGACGAAGGAGGAGTCAACTAAAAGAATTACACAGAAGAGAATGAAATAGAGATGAGCTGTTTAAACCTTATGTTCCACTTAGAACCCAAGGAAGCAATATTAATATAATATTAATAAATAGCAATAATGTGATTGAAAAACACTCTGAAGTTCAAAGCAATAATTAGTGAATGTGAGCTCCGGTAAAGACACCAATGAAACCTCCATATCATTCCATCTAAGATCAATGGAGAAATGTTTCAATATGTTTATTCAAAGAAACGTCTTGAGAATTATATTCACTGACAGCCGAAACAACAACGACAATACGAGACAGCAAAGTCTAACAGCAGCAGGTAGAAAAAATAAACGTTAATTTTTGGTTTTGCACGAATTCAGGTAAAATGTGAGAAAATAACCAGAATCAACCCCCTGCGTTACATAAAAGAGCGTCTCTAGTTTCTTGATAGTTTTTGCCAAATATATATGGACACGAATTGAGGTGAAATTTGAAAAATGCTACAGTGTAATCTATGGTTTACATCAAAGAGTATGAAAATGAAATATGTGAATTTGTTACATTTGCAAATAGAATATTTTGTTTATTCCACCCCAACCCCCCCCCCCGTTGTTTTGGTTGATTTGACAGATTATTCACACAATAGTTGATGTGTTGTTGATCAAGTCGAAATTAAATTCAGTTAACAGTTAACAACGTTCACAAAGTGTTTATGCGAAGCGTTTTAAATGAAGAGAATTTCATTGTTGTGAATTTGACTATAAGAAAGAGATTAAAAAGTTAACAAATAATATTAGATTGCTTTTTGTTCACTATAGATTATATATGAAGCAATTTAATTTCATTGACATTGTGACAATTAATTTTAAAGATATGTAAACATTTGTTCCCTGTGAACTGAAATTTTTCCTTGTGACACTTTCTGTCTTCCATTTTCCACTCAAACGTTGTCAGTGCTGGTGAACATTGAATTGTTTGTTTGTTCGAACTGGTCTTCATATTGGCGGGAGACAAGAAGGCTATCATTGCTTAATCATGTACTGGTTGACAGAAGATTGGAGAAATACGACCAGAAGTACTTTTGCATATCATATTAACGTTTATTTACCGAATTTGTCACTGAATAACAATTGTAAATCTGTTTCGCTATCGCTTGATGAATAAACATTCGTCTTACCTAACCGTAATCTGTTGTTCTGCGTCAGTTACAGTGCACAGTGTTCTGCGTATTAGGTTTAGTCCTCTGAAAGCAGCGAAAGGATCAGGATCTTTGTCATCTGAACATTTGACAAATGTCTTCATTTAATTAGTGTGCTGAAAAAATATTATCTGGCAGAATTAAAAAGAACAATTTGGTGTTTCAAACGGATTTACCCAGGCTGAAGTTTTATTTTTATTGCAGGTTGGATGATGAGCTGATATCACTTGGCGAACAGTTGAAAAGCCAGGGAGAACCGGGAAATTGTTTCGTGCTAGTTTAGGACGTCTTGGCAATACGTGGTTTGAACTCAAGATCTTCTGTCTAAAAAGCGAGCTCTTAGATCACCCAGCCACTGGGACCTGATCCAATGGCCCATGAATTCTAACTTCTTCTAATTCGCGATATATATATATATAATACAATCTCTAGCCAACGTCATCAGTGAGTAACTGTTCCGTAACCTGACTTGGTGAACCTCACTGTTCACGATTTCTCACTAGAACTCTGGATGACTTCCTTTATACAGCCAGTCGCCAGTGAGCATTATATTAATTGTTAAGTGTTGGTTTACTGAGATTTGGTTGGTTACTGGTTCGATCACGAGCTAACATGTTATGTTGCAATGATACTGAAGGATAACAGGCCAACTATTATCCTTTTGTTTAAAATAAAATAGCGCTCGGGATTAACTTTTATTGTTTAAATAAATTTGGCATCATAATGAGCGGTAAAATTCAGTCAAATGGTCAATAAAACGGAGGAAAGGGATCCATTTTTGTCTATAGATTTATTCTTTGAAACGGATTCATCATAACACAATATCCTACTAATAACCTGTTTAAAAAAAGTAGGTAAAATTCTATTTTATTCCCAATAGTCAGGTGTGACCTTAACGATTATATAGATCAAGTTTGCAAACTAAACTTCACAAACTGTTGTCCATTGTTCTGACTAGATAAAAGTGGTGAAATTCCTTTTAAACGTTTTAACTCAACTTCCGGAGTATGAGAAAAAAGCTCATCATTAATTGATGTGTAGAAAATGACTTCTGTTTATTCTTGATATGGTGTCTCTACGTTACTGGAGAGAATAAAAAAAAGTTAAAGATGGAACAGTCCTCAGGATTCTCGTAGTTTCTACTTTGAAAAAGTAGTGTTCAGTAATTCTTCTTCGTGATGCAAAATGAATGCTTGCAGAAAATGCAGTTCTGAAGTTTGAAAATTCTCCAACTGTGAATTTCTGAAATTACATCAAGGTTATTTAACCGCCTATTTATTTGATAATAGGTATTTACGAGAGATACAATTTCTCGCCGTCACTGAAGTGCGTCCTCGATTTAGTAGCGAAATGATTGCCGACCAGGCACGTAGTCCAGAACTCGACCCCCGGATGACGAACTCCTACATTTATTACAGTCGGTAGTCAGCACAGTAAAATGCAAAGGTTGGACAGGAGGCTGGCAACTCTGTCTTGTAAAAAGACACCAGTGCCACTGAAACGTCAAAGACGGAACGCAAAGGCACAAAATAGTTCACCTCCACGATCGGTCTTTTGCAATAAACTTACTTATTATTCATTGTTCATAATCAACTGCACTAAAGATTCGATGCTGTTTTGACATCTCCACATTAGTAAATCAACCATTTTTAAGTATTTACACATCACTGGCCTAATTTATACCTGAAGGTTTTTTGTATTCACTAGTCTAACTAATTTTCATCTTAATCCATCTGAATGCATCTTATTTGCTTTATTCCATGTGTTTTTCTAACTATCCAGTCACTTCTTTGACTCAAAGTCACTACTCATAACCATTTTCAAATGGGTTTCACACAGTTTTTCAATTTTCCATATATTGTGATAGAGGAAATCTACTCTGAAAACACAAAAAAAGAGTATACTGCATACACTACATTAGTTTCATGACAATTAGTAAACAGAAACATTACGCAAATGTTTTTTAGACATCTATTTTTTATACTGTACGCCAATGAAACTCAATTTTCTGCAAAATACGTAAATGCGATACAGTGGAAACATCACATGAAAATTACTTTGTGTAACATTCACAATGATATATCTCTATCTATTATTTCTTTCCCAGAGTATAATATAATCTACTTTTGTAGTATGCATCATGGGAAAATTGCATAGCATGCGGAATCGGTACATCATGTGACTCAGTCTTGTTATATTGTTAACAATAGACACAAAACGATATCATTATAAACGTACAAAATAATTTCAGGTCTACTGAACAAAATATTTGTATTACAGGATTTCATCATGAGCTGACATTGGTTAGAGAACCATTAGGAAACCTGGGAGTACTGGACAGCTGTTTCGTCCTAGTTCGGGACTCTTCATCAGCACGCACCCACCGAGGTTGGAACCCAGGACCTTCTGGTTACAAGGCGAGCTAGCTCGTAGATCAGTAAACCACTGGGACTCGATCCAATGGCCCATGAAATCTAACTTCTGCCAATTCACGATATAGCGCAACCACTAGCCAATGTCTTCGGCGAGCATTTGTCCTCACACCCGACCTGCTGCAGCCTACTTGTCACGACTTCCCACTGGAACCGCAGGTAACTACCTAAAAATATGTATGTATTAGTCAAATCTTTAAATTTCTATTGATATTACAAGTTGAGATAGTAAATGAACACAGAATGCATAGTATCTTTTCGAAATGATATCTGAATATCACAGAAAGGTACTTGAAGTTACAATTAAAGCCAACTCGTTGTTGTTTAGGCGTAGGAAATAGATCTCTGAGTCCTACTGTATAGCTGGCTGAAACTTCCTTGAGACATGCTCAGTCACAAAACTCCCCAAATACAGCAAGAAGACGATTATTCTTCGATAAATCTGTGGTTCTGCTTAACATTATTACCATCGAGAACTCAGAATTACCTGAAGAGACCAGGCTATTTTCAAAGTACAAAACAAGTACCTAGAGTCAAGTAGAATATTTATTTTTTATTTATTTTGATTTACAGCTTGATTCCACACCGTATTTTCAGTACAAGTATGGAACTTTCAGCATGGATATCGGTAGCCCAAATTCAGGCCGACCATAGATATCGGGTGTGCGCCGGCAGGTGATCGAACCCCGGACCATGTGCATGGTCGGCGAGAGTCCTAACCACTGTGCCACCGACGCACAACAAGGTGGGATCAAACATTCTATCCACAGGTATTTCATATCAATGATCCCACAAACAGTTCAAGGTCGTAGTGACCTTGATTCACCCAAACAAAATCACGTCGTACAATACATTTTCAATGTACACACAGACACAAAGCGAAGCCTTCAAATTAGAGATTAAAGAGGAACAAAGACAAATAATAAGAATCAAATCAACCTGTGATATGCAATATAAGGATATACAGTTTAGGAGAAAACGTATAATAACTACAAAGTTAGTCAAAAAATCCAAATCAGTATGAATATTGTGATTTGATCGTCTAAGAGGGATTTTCCAAAAAATCTTTCCGTTACACATAACAGTCAACGATGATTACCAATTACGTTATGACCGATAACAATGAGCAGCTTTTTATCTGATGGTTTTGTTGCTTTACAAGATAAAAATGTTGTAGCCACCACAAGCATGGTGACCTCTCAGATTATATAGAAGTAAACAACTTTCCTAATAAATCCATACTATTTAGGTTCTTTCCTGTTCCTAATGAAATAAATCTTCCAACGTCATCATTGCATGTGTACTTATTCAGTTTAGTTTTTAATTAAGTATGACTCTGGCTTATTATTCCCCTCCCCCTTTTTATTCCATGTACATGACCCAACATGTCTTTCGCTTGAGATAATTAAAACTTTCATAGATTCTGTGGTATATACATACTGAAACTTATTTGTCAAGAAGTTAATTAACTTCATTGATATAATTGTCAATTACAACTTGGTACATTATGAATCTTTTGGGCTAACGAGCTTCCTGACTAGAAGATTTACGAACCTACTGTCAAAATTCTTATTTGCAACGACTACCACCACAATGAGGTACCACCAGTACGCGACGTAAAGAAGAAAGAAGACGAATGATTGAGTAGAGAGCTTTTAACGTCTTCGATCCACAGCGAAAATAACTTGACAGCAGTTCCATATATGGCCTTCATTTGATAAGATAAAAAAGTTAGCAACCAATAGAGTTCATGGGTCATAAGTGGTGGAAAATGCGAATGTCAGTGAACTGCAATAATAAATGTAAAATTTTGAAATAATCAGGTATATGCAACGCTTCATTTGAAAGTAAACGTTTCCAAAAAGACATTGAAACTGAAGAAAGAGTGATAAACAAAAGCCTTTCATTTTTTTAGATATTTTAGTTTGTTTTTCTAGTTTGACCATGGACAGATATCAGTCGAAGAACCATTGAAGACCAGAGAGTAATGACAGCTGCTTCGTTCTGGTTTATGAGTCATCATCAGTACGCACCCACCGGATTTTGAACCCAGGACCAAACTTGAAAAACAAATCAAATCCCTACAAACCAGCTCCTCAAAAATTTTAATTTTTGTATTTTCCTTTTTATTCTTACAGGCTTAGTCCCTTAACAATGTCAGCTTTCCATTCACTGAAGACTATAAAGGATAAGGAAATTGATATGCTACATTTGAAAGGCCCAATTTTCAGTATGCCCTTATGGTCACAGACAGACATGACCCAGAGATCATCGGAGTTTTTTGACTTGTTAGTTGGATCCACAAACAAAAACTGAGCCAATTTTTAAGCTTTTAATTCGTGATGTTGCTTAGTGACCATAATGCACTGTAATCCATGTGAAACTATATTCATAGCAAAGAAATCAATCTGAAACACAGATATTTCATGGCGCAATCTCATGAATTTCTCCTGATATCTGTTGTGTAGATATTTTGTCGTCCATTTATTTGATGCTTAAAAATAGTCTTTAAAATCCATCAGAATTTGACTCAAAGGCCTATGTACTGCCTTAATTATGACTGTTTATACATAATAATTATAGAATAAAACCATTGAATATTATGTGAATTAATCTGTAGTGAAAATATCCACACTACCAAATGCATGCGTCTGTCACCGACGTTTTTATTAATGTCTATAATTGATAAAAAGTAAAATAGCCTTAGTAAAGTAAAAATATCGGAATGCCAACAAAACGAAGGTAGTAGTAAAGAAAAGAAATGGAATTGTGTAACTGCCTTTATTTATTATTATTTTATTCCTTTGTGTCGCCAGTGGAACATAGGGCTTCAAGCTAGAGACTTGAATTTTCAGTAGCAGTGGTGATAATTGTTCTTACGGGATGTGATTGCTAGCCTCATGCTCAGCCTCCCCTCTTTACCATTCTTATTACTGGCTTAGCTAGGTAAAGGGGTGAGTCGGCTGGGCATTGAACCTTCAGGCACATGAGTCGTCGGCGAGCATTCTATCGCTGCGCTACCGACGCCGTAGCTCCCTTGGAAGTCATTTCTCTGATGAAGCGCATACACGACTCATATAATGAATTAAGTTTCTGAAATTCTTAAAGCATTTTCTAAGCTAAAATTAAACATATGCATGGGAAGGATAACTTATGTAATTATTTATCTCACTCCACTTTGAAATGCATACAAAGCAATAGTTTTTAGGAAGAGAAAACGATATATAAAGGCACAACTATCAGAAGTGCACAGACAATCTAATTCTAAAACTCCATGGAGCTTAATTTTTCGACGGTGTAAACGTCCATATAATAAGAATAACTTTCTTGCAAAACCTCATTTTCTGTTGTAGATATCAGCATTTTGACTCTTGTACACAGAACTGCGAAGACGATTGAGGTTTTATTAAGTTTTTAGTTTCATAATGTAAATTTTGAATGTATCTGTGAATGTCAATATATATGTATATATATGCACTTCTTCGATAACCAATCATGCTTAGGATTCATTCAACTTGCGGGGCTGTGAAAATACTAAACTATGGAAAAACATTATCAGTGACATCGATGGAAATGAATATTATGCCATTGAGATACACGGAACTTCAATGAACACCGTTTGAAAAGAAGTTTGTATTTGACAGTGTTGCACCACAATGTACTCAGTAGTCAGCATTACACTGTTTTTAACATATTATGTTTTACTCCAGTACCGTTCGAGATATAACATGAAAGTAGTTAAAAAAGGGTATCGTGCTCATCATCATAAAGATTCACAACTAACAGACACAAAAACTATTTTCAGTAACCTGAACATTGTTCTAGCAATTTAAACAGCTCAGGTAGACTAATTTGTCCAGGGATAATTATTAAGTTCCACATTCTCTACTTTTTGTGCACCCACCATCTTCCATCAAAACATCAGTGGTGCATACAGGTTTTCTGAAGTTTCATTGTAGATTTTACATGAATACATTAACTCTATCATGACCAGTCGACTTAATAAAGTACTGACTTGTGAATATTCGATAATGTATGCCCATAACTCCAAGTGGTTAACTGCTCAATATTATAACTGAACTGCAGATACGCATTAAACCCATGCATAGTGGCTCATAAGCGAGAGGAACCATATTATACCTGTTTTACATGGGGATGATTCCTGAGGGTTTGTGTCTTTTGGTTCATCCTGCAATAAGGTGAACCAACTGTCGTGATATTTGACAGGTTTACACTTTGTGCTAGTTTGTGAAAAAAATCTATTATGAACTAAGTCAAATCTCCACAAAACCGATAATCTTATCCAGAAGAACTGTATTCTGGTAATCTGCTGAATAAAAACAAATGAGACCGTATAAAAGAGACTGAACTTATTTGGTACGTATATAACACGTTGAAATAAAATGAGGAAAGTCATTATTCAGATGATAGTATAAACCAACTTCTGAGTGCATTTAACAAATAAACATCGTGTTAGTGGACGATATGAATACGAAACCATATATAGAACCTGGAATCTAGGCACTTCAAAATTTACTTAATTAGCTTATTCACAAGCCAAAACGTCATTCGGTATAAAAACTGTATGAAAATTCAGTAGTCATTTTCTAACACATTAAATATTCTAACCTCCTTGAAGCATTTGAAGAGAAAATAAGTGAATGAAAAGGCTGCCTATTACCAGTGATGGTCTTCTTGATTGTGGTGGGCTAGATGATGCAGTAGACCGTAATGGATGAGAAGCTTGGTATACAGTAGATGAACAAAACACTTTAGAAGATCTGGATTTTGTGAATTGCCTATGTATCCTGTTGCACAATCTCGAACATTATTTATTATTATTATTGTTTCCTTTAATTCCTACAGGCACATAGGGACTCAGCCGAGCGTCTCCATTGCGATCAGTTCTCTGCTAGAGTCTTCACCTCGCTCCAAGTCTGCTCACACGTTTTCATCTCCTCTTCACATGATCTCCTCCAAGTCACCCTTGCACTGACGACCAACTCGCCGCTTCCCTTTCGGCCGGGTTCCACTCGAGCGATGGCTTGTCTAGTGATGTCACTTGATGGCTTCCTTAAAGTATGGCCAATCCATCTCGATTTCTTCCTGCCTATTTGTTTCACAATCGGTTCCTGGTTGGTTCGCTCATTGCCAGAGATATCTATTGCTGATCTTTTCTGGCCGGCCATCTGATTTTGAGTATTGAGCGAAGACATCTGTTAATGAAGGTCTGTAGCTTGTTTGAGGTGCTCTTTGTGACACGCCAAGTCTCTGATCCGTATAGTAGTACTGACTTCACATTGGAGTTGAAAATCCGGATCTTATTATTGATGCTGAGTGCCGAGTGTTGACCCCTAAACAGACTTGAGAGTAGTGAAAGCTTGTCTTGCTTTTCCGATTCTTGCTTTGATATCCTCGTCAGTTCCGGCTGTAGTTGAAACGATGCTTCCCTGGTAGGTAAAAGAGGTTGTTTCTTTCAGGTTCCTTCCATATATGCTGATTGCTGTCTGTTGTTGTTGCTGTGGCTGTTGGTGTTGCCCTGGAATCTTCATTATCTCTGTTTTCTCTATGTTCACCTGAAGTCCTATCTTTGATGCTTCTTCTTTTCAACTTGTTGCTTTTCGCTTGCATATCTTCCAGTTTGGGGGAAATCAGACATATATCATCGGCGAAGTCCAGATCCTCCAAGTTTTTTGTGTGAGTCCATTTTATGCCTGTTTCCTCATTGCCCACTGTTTGTCGTATTATCCAATCTACTGCAATCAGAAAAATCATTGGCGATAGTAGGCAGCCAGCTTGTCTCACTCCTGTTCTCATTTCAAGGATTCCGTGAGTTTCCCGCTCTGGAATACTTGGCATGCAGCATTGTCGTACAGCTGTTGGATGAGATATATAATTGTCGGTGGCACCCCGTAGTAGCGAAGTGGTTCCCAAATTACCTCTCGATCGACGCTGTCAAAGGCCTTTTCAAATTCGATGAAGTTGAGGTAGAGGGGTGACTGCCATTCCAAGCTTTGTTCAATGATGATCCGTAATGTGGCGATCTGGTCAATGCATGACTTGTTTCTCCTGAATCCAGCCTGTTCCGGTCGAAGTGCAAATCGAAAATTTGGTAGGAGAACCAGCATAAATAAGATTTCATATGTCCATAAAGAAGAAAGAGGTGATGAAGGAACAAGATTGATTGATGACAACATCAGTCACCATCAACGGTAAAAGTCTAAGAGAGGTTGACTCTACCAGTGACTTAAACTGACCAATATCCTCTCAATTACAGCCGAGTACAATAATCATGTGTTGCTCAAGCCCTATATTCCACTCAGTCCTGAAGGATAACAATTATTCAAATCAGTGTGTTGCTTTGTACTCGTATTGTTGATGGGGGTGGAGTGGGTTAGCAGTCGTTTATTATTAAGAGAATGCAATTTAAGAATAGCTAAAAATCTTATCTTTGCATGGCCATAAACAATTTTTTTGCGATACTCATTCAACAACTAAGAATTACTTAGAAAAATATATTCAATGTAAATTCATTCATTTCATACTCAGAGAACATTAACGTAGTATATATATATATATATATTAGTATCAAATATCACCGAGTAGATGTGCTAGAATCATTCAAAATAATTAACAGACAAAGTACATCAAGTCTTCTTAGGTTTGCTGAAGCTATAGCAATAAAACGATTGAAGCCTGACTTATGTGTCCAAAAGGAATCCTTTGTTGGACTTCAATTACCCTGGTGACTCACATCTTAGTAACTCTTTGTTTTCTAATAGTGTTAATTTTGTTAACTTATCTTTTCACTCCACACACACACCGTTTTATTTTTCGCTTGACTCTCTTAAGAGATAATTTTTCTTGATCTTCTGAGTTCTGCTCACTGTATTATATCATCACCTTCTCATTTAACCTCATGTGCACCGAAATTTTAAAATTTTGATCTTCTCTTATCTAATTACGTAGCTATTACTAACTGTCTTTTGTTACTAACCCAACAACACAAATGTTAGTTAATTTATGTTTCAAGAAACTTCTCTCTAACAAAATATATATATGTATATGTCGTAACATTTTAGACACCCTGTAAATCGAAACGCCTTATTTTACTATGACGCTCTGACAATATGCTTGCTAATGGACAAAGGTTTGTTAAAATTGTACACCTTTTTATTTTATTAAAAATTTCAGGTTGTAAGCAGCTGATGAGAACCAAAGAAATAAAATGGATCCAAATTATTCTGCGCCAATGTTTCTTCTTTCTTTGTTCAAATTTATAAAAGGGAATCATTGTATGAAATATTTGTCTATATGTTAAAGGATTAAGGTCGCTATAAAGAATGAACATAAATATACATTGCCTGGAGACTTTTATTATTCTCATTTTAAACTTGCAGACACTCAAGTATACAGGTATTAATGTTGGGAAGCAAATGCTCTTGACTTTCCTTACTGTAGGATTTAACGTCTACCTAATTCAGCTGGTACTTTCTCATGCGTGCAAGAAAATTAGTCCCAGTACGCAACTGTTTGTTTCTTCAAAGAACTTGCGTGACATAATAAGATTACTACTAATTTAATGCTCTAACTATACAAAACTTTGAATATTTCGCCATTTCTTCCAACAAAATTATCATTGAATAATTTAACTTATTAAGCTTTATGAATCACCTGGCAACGTGGTGAAATTATTAAACTTTTTAAATTACTTCTCACTGCAGAAAAGAAATAAGGTGAAAATGAGGATAATTCACGCAATACCGTTAATGAAATAAAAGGGAGCAATTTCTTGAATGTTGCATTTTCATTTCTTGAATAGAAAAGCTATTTCAGTTATGATTGGTTAAACTGAAATTTGTAGGTAAAAAATAAATGGAAATAAATGCATATCCTGTCTAAAAGTGTTCAAGAACACTATCCCGCATGGCTGCAGAAAGATAGTAATGGCTCTGTAAAGAGTGAGATAATCGAACACCTTGTCAACACTGGTCATTCCATCTCAATAAACGTCTTCTTCAAAGTAATCTACAAAGTAAAGAATAATCTGCCAAAGGCAATACGCTTCTCTCTACTTTCTGGTACTGAAGCTTCAGCTATTCAGATAGAAAATCTGCATTTGTGCATACAAAAGGAAATTATTCAACCAATCCTGCTGTCATGGTAAGAAACTTGTTGATTTCTACTGTTTCGAGCGCTGTTTGCTTGTCTCATTTCAACATGAAATAAAAGTTTATCAAATAAAACGGACTTATAACGGCTTAAACAGTTTCAGTATGGAAATAAGAGATCCCGTCATATTTAAAAACAATATTTTTCTTTATTTTCAATTTGAATATCACTTAGGTTCACAAATAAGTGAATATTTATGTATATATCTTCATTTATGTACCATGTAATGTGGCAGGTATTTATTTGCCCACTGTGTTTGAGTTTCACGTTATATCATAACGCTAACTATCTTTGTGTTCATAACATATTTAAAATGTATGTGTTAAAAAAGCAGGTCAAGTAAATGGTATTGTAAAGCAAGTGATTACAGCATGAGTGTACTTTTTGAGAAAGAAATAAAATTTATTGATTTTCGAAACCTTCAATGTCTGAAACGTCTAATTTCAAAAAAGCCAGAAATACTGAAATTTATAACCAGTATAGAAAGACAACTTTAGAATACCAACTTCATGCCATATTATTTAGTTTTCGATTTCATTAAAAGAAGGACCTCTGAAAACGACATCTCCTACTGCGTCGTTGAGAATATCGTTTTCCAGTCAACCACTAATGGTCAATAACCTGAAGGAAAAGACCCAGCAGTTGACCAACTCCGTGTGAGTTTATCGATTCACCTTCTCATGCAGAGCTAAGTATATCGGTCATTCGACTCTAGTTTTGTACATGGGCTGCAACAACACTATTCTGCATGGTTATGAAGAGGTGGAAGTGGAGCTATAAAAAGCGCGATCATTGAACATCTGGTCGATAATGATCACCCTATCCCTATAGCCTCCGACAATAAAGTCATCCACAAGGCAAAGAGTAATTTGCCCAAATCACTACATATCCGACTCATCTGTACTGCTGAAGCTTTGACCAACAACATAGAGAAGCCAGATCACTGTATACAGAAAAACGTTTGTTCAACCCCTCCAACTTTAATTGTCTTAATCCCTCTATGCTAAAGTATAAGAATCCTCATTCATATTTTGGCTCTACTTATTTTTCGTTTTGTTTATTCAATTTGTATACTCTTCCTTTATTACGTCAATTGTTACTATTACGATTCTCACTCTGAATCGTCCGCAGTATAATTTCACTAGTCCCACTGGTCATTCTAAATCAATTTTGTTTTGCAACCTTAAATTCTATGTTATCAAATTTCAGACAGTGTTACGTAACGTTTTTATTTTTATTCTAACTGCCCATTAATCCTGTAATTTCACATCCCTTCCAAGTTCTATACATCCTGTGAATTGTTCAACATATATACATATATATATACCATTAGTTGTTGTGTCATTTAACTACGATTATAATCACAGTTTTTTTAATTGCATTTCATACTATTATTATTTAATGCATTCAATTCCCTCACCGGATGTAATTTCTTAAAAATCACATATATATACGATTGTACAACTTGATAATAAATTCGTTGAAAAAGGTCTCTTCGCTGAATCACTTGTTTTAATTTTCAAAACAATATGTGTTAATAATATGGTCTGACTTGTAAACCATTTAAAAGGTGGAAACATGCTGAAAAACTAACGGTTTCCTTCAGATGTTTATACTCACAAAAATTGTGAAAAAAAAACTTAATTCAGTCATATTTAATTTGAAGAATCTAAATATTTACTCTTGAACTGGTAAAATGTTTTCAGAGATCAGCTAAAATGATACAAACAGTTAACTCTTCATTTCTCCTTATCCCTACAATGATAGTCAACATTGCCATTTCTTTGACAGAAAAATAGTTGACAAATTAGTTTACAACTAGCTTCAAATTTACAGGATGGAACTTGTGAAATATTCATCGGAAATACTGAGTAGCGTTCACCACGAAAGAACTCTATCTACATATCATATTTGTAGGCTAAGGAATGAGTCATCATAATGAACAAACAACAGTTGAACACATTTTGACAGATTTTGTCAGTTAGCTAGTATTTTAATGGTTACAATATTGTCAGAAAATAAAGCAGTTGAAAGTAGTAAATGCTGCAGGTAGCATTTAATGGTTTATGTGCATTCCTATTCTAGTGATAGAGAAGAATTTCTCATGGGATACAAGAAACAAAGCCACAAGGACAAATTATTTTTCCTGGTTAATCTTCAGATAACGTTTAAATTGTAAAATAAAAACAAAGCTACTCAACACTTATTTACCATTTGTTCGGAAAAAGAGGATTTAATCCCTTCTGTATGACGTAACTATTTCTTAGAGAGAAAAGAACTAGAGGCTCAACAAAGATATCTTTTTGGTGACTTCTGTTTATCCAAGAGATAATAAATGATTTCAGTCAACTTATATGTTTACTTAAAAAAAGCAAAATTAACCACTTTCTATTCATTACAGTATGGTATTTTATCAACTGTAGTACATAAACAACGCATTATTCATTTGTGGTTCATACCGACTGCGTCACTAGGATCCTGGCAACCACGGTTAATATCAGTGTCATGTATCCAGTTATTCAATAAGCCAGTATTTTCCCGGATGAAATCCAGCATCAAGGCCAACCAAATTTTGTGGAAAGGGTTTCAGTAACGTTTTAAAATAACTACGAAGAAGTACTTAGACTCACACACATGTATTATCCAGTCTCACTTTAGCTTCTTCAATACAAAGTAATTAATATTGGTATCAAGAATGAGTTCAAAAGGTTTTACTGCAAGCGACACTGTTTCAGTGTGTTATCAAACTAAAATTATGACAAAATGTGGCATTACACTTGGTAATGCTTAGGGGATGTTGAGTTCCTAAATATGGTGAAAAGGAGGTTTTATATGATACTGAGGACCAAAGGTACTTTATTTCATCACCAGACAGATTTAGAGTAACATATGCTCCGCAAAAAGGTATTGGACACTAAAGATTACCACTAAAACTTGCTTAAGTAATGTAATTACATACATTTCACACAAATGTGAAACTAATGTCAGTGTGATTGATTAATACTATTATTATTGTCTCCTTTAGTTCCTAGACGACTTCAGCCGTACTTCTCCATTGCGTTCGGTTCTCCGCCAACGTTTTCATCTGGCTCCATATCTGCCCACGTGCTTTTATCTCCTCGTAACATGACCTCACCTTTGTCACCCTCGCACTGACAACCAACTGAATCACCGCTTCCCATTCGGGTTCCACTCGAGCAATGGCCTGTCGTGTTATGTCACTTGATGGCTTGTTTTCTCAGAGAATGATTAATCCACCTCCATTTCTCACTGCGAATTTGTTTCACAACTGGTTCCTGAGTGTAGCTGATTTCCGCTCAGACTTGAAAGTAATAAAAGCTTGTCTTGCTTTCACAATTCTCGCTTCGATATCTTCATCAGCACAGTACCTTTTCAATAGTCTAAAAAGTCAAATACCTCAAGTTTTTTCTACTTCTGTACCAACTAACTGTGCGACGAAGGAAGGTGTCAGATCAGTTTTTATACAGCAATATTATTTCTAATACAAATGAAATAAACGTAATACGCTAGAACCCTGTATTATGACACACAGTCAAGACAACCAGCTACACCCCACTGGGCGTATGTGTTGTATGGGAAAAATATTGATAATTAAAACGTTAAATTTAATTTCTAAATTCTGTCCATTCTGCGTCGGTGACACAGCGGTTATGACTCTTGCCGATTATGCACATGGTCCGGGGTTCGATCCCCTGCTGACGCACACCTGATATCCACGGTCGGCCTGCAAAATTTGGGCTCCCCATGTCACATACTGAAAATTCTATACCTGTACCAAAAATATGGTGTGGAATCAAGCTGTAATCAAAGATCAAAGCTAATTAATGTTTAATACCAAATTTAACACAATCAATAGTCTAATGCTTATTCTTTCTGTTGAAGGAGTTAGTTGATATGTGGCTAGACACGAAACCAGGAAATGTGTAATTCAAAGGAAAGAATTCATCTAATAAACTACGATATATTCAGTTATTTTGAAAAGAAAACAATTATGTGTGAATTCAAATGATCCTAAAGTGTTTGTTGTCTGCCGATGTGGTAAATTCTCATTATATTTGTTGGAATGAATGAATTACATCCTCTCCATTATTTGTTATAAGTGTAATGGAGTAGTTTCGGAAATCCCATCTCAACGATTTATTCACGATTTTTTTCCTTCACGTTCCCCAGTGAAACACAGGGCTTCAAGCTAGTGGCTTGAAGTTTCTGTAACAGTGTTTATTTTACAGGATGGGGTTGCTAGCCTCATGCCAAACCTTTCCTCTTCAGCAGAATTATTTCTGGCTTAGCTAGGTAAAGGAGTGCGTCGGCCTGGGATCGAACTCCGGACCATGTGCATGGTCGGCGAGCGTCCTAACCACTATACCACCACGATACTGCCACTTATCTAGACATTCCAACTATATGTATAATTATTATCCATTTTTCCGCTAGACTGTATATCATTGTTCCGACGTTTGCATTTCACCTGTTGACTTAGTCCTTGTTATTTGTCCTTATTACTGTTTGTTCTCTAACTGTAACACTTCTCTCTGTGGCTGTGCAATGATATTGATAATGTGTGTTGTACGATGTGATTTCGTTTGAGTGAACCAAGGTGGTTCTGATCTTGGAGTGTGTGTTGGTGTGAATTGTTTGTGTGTGATTCTTGTTGACACAGTATTGATCCCACCACTTTGGGAATATTCTATTTGATTCTCAGTACTTGTTTTGTATTGGAAACGTTTCTGATCTACATAGCTGCCTAACCGCATTGTTGGATACCTCATACTTTAGTACAAATAACTGCCATTGGTCCATTTTATGACTGTGCATGTCTCGAGGAAGTTTCGAACAGCTAGACAAAAGAACACAAAGATTGGTGTCCTGCGTTTAGTAATAATAATAATAATAATAGCTTTATTCCAAACAGTATTTGTGGTACAGGTATGGAATTTTCAGCGTGCATTACAATATTACAATATTGCATCTAATTACCTCATAAATTTTATAAGATTTTAAAAATAAAAAGCAACAACAACAAAAAGAAAAAAAGAGAAATAAAAGAAATAAAAAAAGAACAGCATTGCATTCACATATTTAAACAATGCACCACAGGATATGAAATATAAAATTAGTGTGTAGTAGAATATGTGAGCAACAATATAATAGTAACAAAGAAAGGAGAACAAAAGCTAATGGGAACTATTTGTTAGAGTGCCGCAGTAAGTTGATCGTGTCATACCTAACAGTTTTCTCATCAAATAACAGCTGTGCCAGATAAGGTATTGTGGAGTTTTTGTACTTGGTAGTCCTGGCATATAGCGTCCTATAGTTGCTTCTAGTTCTACCAGATGAAATGCAAGGAGAGAGGTGCGTATAGAGAGGGTGTTCGGGGTCTGACAATATAGAATTCGCTAATTTCTTACATGACATTATATGTCTATCCACAATAGTGTTAACCAGTTGGTTTAACGAAATCCCACCTCCCCTACTAACAGCCTTTAGTGCCCTACGCAGCGAAGCAAAGTCTTTCTTAAGTAGTCCAGGGAAGCTTAATGGGAAGCAGTAAACAGGGATGGGTAGAATACAGGAATTGACAAACTGAGGAAGCAAAGACTGCTTTATACCAGACTGCCTTAACTTCCTAACGTAGAACGTTAAGCGAAACATCTTTCTAGTCACTAGCAAGATGTGAGAGTACCAGGAAAGATCGGAGGAAATACTCAGTCCAAGGTACTTGACATCAGATGTAGTTTCAACCTCTATGCCGTCAATGATAGTGGGACCATGTGAGCTAGCTAGTTGCTGTAGGTCACTTTTTCGTCTGAAAGTGAAATTTACTACCTGACATTTAGACGGATTCAGCTTAAGACCGTTTGAAGAGGACCACTGACTAATTTCCGAGAGAAAGTTATTTAGTATGGAACAGTCTGACTGAGAGTTGACAGGCATGGAGACAGAGAGGTCATCAGCATACTTGACGAAAGTGGCCACATCAGAATGGGGCAAGTCATGTAAGAAAAAAGAAACCAGAAAAGGAGAAAAAACAGCCACAACACTTCAGTTTTGGTTGTTACAGCGACAGCTAAACAAACACTTAATAGGTATACAATATTTGGAATTATTTGGCTTTCATAATTAACACTGGTTTCATATGATTAACTTCACAGTTGACCGCCATTTTTAATCCTACTTTAAAGTCTGTATTTATCCTAGAAAAAGATGGATAACCTTAGAATTTTGAAGTGACCTAATTTACACAATAATAGCATATTCAGTTTTATTTGACAACAGCTTATAAAGAAAGGTCAAAATAAATTAAATAAGGATGGAATTTCGTATTGAAATCATAGTTAAACCGCCTTTATTATTTTCATTATATTAATCACGGTATATTAAACCTATAATTATAGGAAAAGTGCATTTGATATCATTACTCGTCATTTCACGCTGCTTTAATCTTAAACGCATTGATAGCAATAAATGGAAGATTTGAGGACAATTAACATCCGTATATTTGTCCCTTATGGCGTAATTATCTAATTGTCTGTCAACAATAATTTAAACAAAGAAAGAAACACAAATTAACGACGACATGAGGACATCTTATTTTGACAGATCCTGTCAACTATACACAAGCTAAACATAATTCAACTTCACTATACACACCTTAACTAGATATTGAGCACTGGTGTTACGTGATGGATATGTAAATTAGATGACACAAAATAGATAAAGTAAAGGAAGCAAATATTAAACAACACGCTCATGTGCATGAGTGATGATAAGACAATAAGGATTATGACATACATTGAAAAAAGCTTTCCAGAAAAGTTCATCAGGAAACATTTGACTAAGAAAGTAGCAAAGGACTATTCACTATCCGTAAACAAGAAGCATTTATACATACGACTGCAATTCAACGGCGATATATCTAGTGAAATAATTACGAAGAAGGTAAGAAAATCAGTTGAAAGAAGTTGACATGCTGGCGAACTACAAGTCTTATTTTCTACACGATCGATGGTGATTCCTCAGTTGCAAGATGAAGTACCTAGACTAGACTAGCTTCTTCTAATTGTATCTACCAATTCAACTGCGATTATGGTGGAGCGAGTTATATTCGCCGTTGCTCTGGGAAACTGATTTCTCGTGCTAGCTCGGGAACACCAACCAGTGTGGCTAAATAATGGTGTATTAAGAACCATCAGCAGTTTTTATATTAGACCACATGGTCCAAACAGGCCACAGAGCCAGCATTGAAGAATCCTTTTCTATCATCTACCAGGTACCAAATAAATCGTCGAAAACATCGAGGTATCACATACTCCGAACAGCAAAGACTATCGCGATCCGCCTTAAGCAACCAGTGGTCTGTGTTCAGAAGAAGCAAGTCCACTCAGCACTACTACTGCCATGGCTGGCCTTCAGTGGAGACTATAAATTCTTGAATCTGTATTATTATTTTCCCTAATTTCTGTTGTATTCGTTCAGTATATTGTTATGTTGATGCTATCGAAATGTAATCCATTGATATTATGATTATTAATATTGATTCCATGATATTTAAACAACATTAATGTCGTTAATAACACTAATTCTTTCATTACTGTGGATATATAACTGTAGAACTTGATGAAAAAGGTGTTATCGAAAAGAATATTCTTTCTTCAGTGATTAGTCTTTTGAAGACAAATATATGTTTAAAAACCAAGTTGTTATATGATGCTATGGGAAATATATGTCCAGGGAATGTTTATATTATTCGCAATTCTTTTCGCGATAAATAATTGACAAGAATACTGTTGCAGTAGCTATTTTTGTCTGTGACATTTCAGATGGAACACATGTGCATATTTTTTCACTACTTTTGCATTGATTTACATAGATTATTACACTGTCCATAGTTTGTGCATATAATATGAATTCATCTTGTGTGGATGCGAATACAACTTTTCAGTTGACGTCAGAAACGAGTGGTATAAATAAGTCTGAGTAATCTTGACTTTGTCAAAACGCTAAGCGATCTGAAATTACCAAGCTTTTGATAACAGTTGCTACACCCAGTCAACTAACCGCACAATAAACCGTCGACATTACAATCACAGTTTGACCTGATGAAATTTATAAAGGTGAATATCGAGCAAATGGTTTTCAGTGTGCTTTTGTTTCTCTTAAATATTTGAAATTATTTTGAAGTCAGATCATAAGCAAATATCATTTAGAGACATATCGGTAACCTGGAGTCATTGGACGGCTGTACGAACCCTTTTTGACCCTATCTATGATTTAAACCGAGAACATTCATGTTACGAGGCTAACCTGCTGACCAGTTAGGCACTGAGGCGGAATCCAGTGGCTCGTGGATTCTAACTTCTACAAATTCGGTATTTATTGTTTACTAAATAACAATATTTCCAGTTATTAGACTAACACGACTTGTATTTAATTCAATCGCTACTTTGTCAATAACTTGTGTGAAACAAGCGAATATTAGCAGCTGCCGATAACGCTATAAGTAGAGATAAACTAACTGGTGAAAAGGCAGCGTGCCCAACTCACACGATAGGAGAAAGAGCTGTTTAGGGCTTCCCTATTGAAGAGATATTTATCTGATCCTAGTTTGAAACTAAACAAAATTTTATTTTCTATCGTTTAAAATGTTACTTGCTTTCTTCTAACCGAGTTGGCTGGGGGAGGGTGCTAACCTTCAGTATTTTTTAGTAATAAATTGTGTTGTTTAACATAATTTCATATAGAACCTAGTTAACTGTGCAGTCTTTAGATTCTGCTTTGTCGTGAATGCATGTCTTACGAGGCAGAGAACATTATTTTGAAAGGAATGATACAGCGTATGCTTCCCCTGTACCTATCTTTATCTCTGATTAATCAGGACCCATGTTAAAACACCGAGGTTCTATACATAAACGTTAAAATTGGATAAGAGTGAAATTAAGCTAAAAGACTACACAGCTTTTGCAGCTTAATGAACGAAATTTAATCTCATTTAAATAAGATCAACGCAGAGATTCTATACATGCTTCGTATATTTCTGCTGTTATTTCCAAAATTTAGACACTGAAACTTTTCATTCTTAATTCATTTTTTTGTCTTCAGTTATAATAACTATTATTCAGTTTGCTTCTGTGGATATCCAGTTCAAATTTGTGTTCATTAAAATTTATTTTATATATCACTTAACTACTTCCTAATGCAATGTAATTCTGCCTTTATGCCCTCTGTAATCTGTATTCATACCTTGCAACTTCCATGTCAAGTTGAAAATTATCTCCGTTAATCTCTCTCTCTGTTACTATACTGAATCGAATAATAATTGTAACTATGCATACTTATATGGTGGATGGTGACTAGCAGTGGAATCCACGATGCGCATTTCGTCCTAGTTTAGACTCATCACTAGATATATCTGCATTTGGTAGTGACTGGGCGATGGAGTTCCCAGTGACGCTCGAACTCAATACCCAATAGGCCAAAGTACATCCAGATGGTGAGTCATAAATAGGAAAAAATGCACATCTTGGATTGCATTGCTAGTCACGATCCACCAGATTACATCAAGTTAATCCTTAGACATAGTCGAAGTATCTTCACAAGAAGCCGACATGGCAACGGAGGTCAAAGACTTCTATCTAATCAAATAACAGGAAAATCAGAATTGAATTAAACTTGTAAACTGTGTCTAAAAATGCGATTGTACAGCTTTCGAAGATGAAATCACCGGAAAGATCTTTTTGATGTGCTTCTTGTACTTTACACTCTAATGTCGTCGTGGTTATTTCCTATGTACTGAAAAAAACCAATGAATTACTCAATAACTTTCATTTTTCGGCAACTCATTTGATAAATACCAGCGAATAACAGGTTTAAACCTCAATGTCACTTTAGCAATATATAAATAACTTGTAATAACACAAGTTTGCGTTTTTACAATAAAGTATTTCGCAATTTCTAGGACGAAACAAGTTTATTTCAATTATATGACCTACGACTATTAGCTAACGTCACCTTATTGGTCCTAGAAACAGTTCAGCATTTCACCGATTCACATTAAATACTTCAGTTATTCCATATTTTTTGTCGGTTGAACATACTGAACTGAAACGCTCAGTCTTTGTTGACACGTTGGCTGCTAGGATGAATATCCCAAAGGTGTCTAGAGATTAACGTGATGCTATTCAGTTGGTGGTCACCAGCAGCTGATTTCAGGATCCGCGTATTTACGGCTGGTTAGCACGTTTTTGTTAAGGATAGAGCAGAAAAAGGAAAAAATGTCACTTTCATGCATAATGATAATGACAACAACGAAGTACTTTTAATTCGTTCCATAGTGTTACATTCATAAGTAAGGGCATGGAACAGATAATCTGAATGGGGTATAACAACCTTCAAGTTTACTCTTCGAAACCGTAACATACTTTTTTACCGTGTAACTGCATAAAATTATATACAAACACTTTTGCTGGGAGCTGATGGAAGTTCCTCTATCGTAAGTGTTGAGAAACTTCCATATTTATGTTAAAGAAAAATAAGAACCAAGTGTGGCGGAATAGTTGTATGGAAAATCCCTCCTGAATAATCTGCTTGCAATCTTGATACTAACTTGGATATTTTAACTAAAATTTGTATCCGTTTTACTCTTTTCTCCTAGGCTATATATCATTGTTCCGACGTTTGCATATCAGTGGTTGACTTGAACCTTATTATTTATCTTTGCTGCTGATTCATCTCTAACTGTAATGCTTTCCTTTGTGTTTGTGTGATGATACTGATAATGTGGTGTTTTACGAATGTGATATTGTCTGAGCGAGTCAAAGCCATAATGAACGTGGATTGTCTGTGAGAACTGTTTGGAGAGTGATTGTTTTCGCAGAGTTCTGATCCCACCATTTCGGGAATATTCTTCTTGGTTCGGAAGTACTTCTTACGGTTGAGTCTGGTTAAATAATTTTGTTGTACAGTTCTTCGTTTGTAACTGAGACTGAACTGTATTTGTATAGCTGCCTAAGGCCATTGTTGAGGTAATTCTGATTATTTGGTATGTTATTGTTGTTAAATAGTACCACAGAATTTACCAGAAATAACTGTCTTTTTACTATGGTGAGGACACGTTTTGTAAGGCGTGTAACTCAAGGAGGTTCTGATTACCTATGCAGTAGAAGGCAAAGATTCATTTCCTGCATTCATACCACAACACGTTGGTTTTGATAGTTTCAATGGATCCTTCCAAACAAAACTGTCTTAAAGTATTGGTTTTGTAGAGATTGTATTTGATTGGTTGGAAGATTTCATCATGAGCTGACATCAGTTACAGAACCATTGGAAATCCTGGGAGTAGTAGACAGCTGCTTCGTCCTAGCTTGGGACTCTTCATCAGTTCGCACCTACCATGGTTTTAACAATTTGCTCTTATTTCCATATTCGGAAAAGTATTTTTAAAGATGTCCATTTAGCTCCAGTGCATATATAGTAATAGAACCTCCACTTATTGTTTTTCACATATACTGTTCGCAAAATCTCACTTGACAGATGATTTCTTGAAATTACTGTTTAGATTTAGAAGTGTTATTATTATTATTATTTGATACTATCTGTTTAGACTTTAGATTGATGGATTTACTACCCTCTTGAGTAGGATCAAGATTTCTATGCGTAGTTTATAGTTAAGTGACGTTATTGGTCAATGTTATTATCTGAGTAGAATGAAGAATGCGACGGGTAGTGGTATAATCAAGAAATGAATAAATTCCTGTGACCAGGCATATATTCAAATATTTAACATTAGGCGAAATTCATTCAGGTACCAAATGTTTTGAATACAAAATCCCCATGTCACACATGGTCAAACGTCATCAATAATTAGACTTTAATAAAATTATAAAAATCATCTTGCAGTATCGCACTTTGATGTAGTTCAGTCCCATGAGCCGAATGGTTTATTTGTGAAGCTTTCATTGCCCTATTAGGCAACATCTTCAGAGCATTCTTCATTTTGAAGTGAGCTCTTAGATTTCTGCACGAGTTCATTGGTCATCTCTCCTGGTGACCTTGAACGTGATCGGTTGTTTGTGTGTGTGTTCACACCCTGTAGGCTACTTATATTGGTGTTGGTGTTGATTGTTCCCATGACCTGAAGTTTGACCCTTTGTGTATGAGATTTTCTTCTTCTCGATTGGCAAATCCTGTCTATTTGAATGTGTCTATTGATTGACGATTCACTTGAATACCAGGCTTCTAAAAATTCTCTTGCATTCTTGGTGATTCCACTGTCTAATATTTGAACCTTGTCCCAGTTGAATCGATATGCATGGTTGTCTGTATGCAACGAGGCGATATGAGGGAGTAGATGTCACATCTTTTGAAGGCTAGTTTATGAACATGGATATAAAAATGAAGGGGACGTTCACTTTGGCCAACTTAGTGTTTTTCGCAGTCGACTATGAAATAAAAAGAATGGCAGAGAATTTTTAGAAGCCTGGTATTCAAGTGAATCGTCAATCATTAGACACACTCACATAGACAGGATTTACCAATCGAGAAGAAGAAAATCTCATACACAAATGGTCAAACTTCAGGTCACGGGAACAATCAGCACCAACACCAATATAAGTAGCCTACAGAGTGTCAACACACAGAGAAACAACCGATCACGTTCAAGGTCACCAGGAGAGATGATTAATGAACTCGTGCAGAAATCTAAGAGCACACTTCAAAATGAAGTATGCTCTGAAGATGTTGCCTAGTAGGGCAATGGAAGTTCACAAATAAACCATCCATCTCACAGAATTCAAATACATCAAAATCATCCACCTGAGCTGGAAATCTCCATCATATCTAGTATCGGATATATGCATATATATATCTGATGTTCTCTAGTGACTGGCCCTATTGAGATAGGTAGTTACTTGAGTGTTCAAGTGAGAATACGTGATTAGTGGGCTACACCAGGTCAGGTGTTGGGACAAATAATTACCACAGAGAATATTGGCTAGTGGTCGCGCCATATCATGAATTTGCAGAAGTTGGGATTCATGGGTTGGCCATTGAATCGGGTCCCGGTACCTTAACGGTCTACGAGCTCGCCTGGTAACCGGGAGGTTATGAGTTCAAAACCAGGAGGTGGGCGCGTACCGATGAAGAGTCTCAAACTAGGACGAAACAACTGTCCAGTACAGCAAGGTTTTCCACAGGTTCTTTAAATGACCTCAGCTCATGATGAAATCCTGTAGCCAATCAAATCACATCCCCTCAAATCAATACTTGCATATATATATAATATATATATGTCTGAGCAGAGATTTTTATAAATTAGTCATAAAGTCGCTTACCGCAGTAAACAGTTACATTCAAATTCGAAAAATGGAAGAATAAAGTCTTGTACTAGTGAGTATGCCTTCTTACTAATGAGCACGAAATCGCAAAAACATAAGTGATTTCTAGCCTACACAAATCTACCGTTCAACTTTAGCACATAAATTAATGACCCATGAAGATATTTGTCTATTTTATTGTCAACAAACTAAGAGACTTTAATTTTTTTACAGTATGGCACTTAAATAAGGGAAAAAAAAGTTTTGTGTTAAATAAGTAATGCCCAAAATTGTCCATTGTGTTAAAACATACTACTGCTCTATGCTCAGGGAATTTTTCACTTCTCTTAAAGAATTTTGACAATAAATAGTTTTTCATGATGAGCAACAACTTTTCTGTTTTCCGTGAATAATTCATACTATCCATCTGAAGGAGAAGAAGCAATAGAAAGAGAAGAATAGCAAATATTCTCAATGATGTCAGTGTGTAACATTGTTTTTGACAGCTTTGCTCAAAATATCTACAGTCTATCTACAATACGACTAGGCGTCATAATGACTGACATATCTTTAAATGAATATACTCAGTCTATATATCACCTGGCTATTTTGTAATGAATACATAAATAGATTAGTAGAAAAAACGTCCAGTCTACCATAGCGTAGAATGTAACATGACGATGAATATTGCCCGAGTACTTTTCAGTCCTCACTAGATGATATGATAATTACGTGAAATGCTTTATACCTGATTCACAGTAATTTTAGTTATGAAGACTAAATATTCTATAAAATAGCAACCAGACGAAGTTTAAATATTGACTGTCACTTGAAAATGTGAGCAATGTCAGTGACATTTAATTGGTGAATGGTGACTGGCAGTGGAATCCAGGATGCGCACTTCGGTCCAATCATTCGACGGGAAAATCTAAAATTCAATTAAATGTCAGTGACAGTTCCCTTTCATTCAATAGTATAATTTTTCTATTATCAATTGAGATAATACTTGAACTTTTATCCCTCTACAAGGTAGACATCACTGTCTAGTACTTTCAAAATTGATATACTCTGAGTTACTCCATGGAGAAGTGAATATAGTTTATTTTCTCATTAGTATTACCAGAATACACTCAATTTAGGTTGTGTGATATAAACCATAATGAATCACTAGTCAAATGAATATTATAATTACATTCTATTCTGTCTGATTCCTACTGCTGTTGTGTTAGTCATTTCCATTTGCGTATATAATTGTGCAATTAGATGATGATTAGAAACAAGCTCTGTTGAGTGACTACTGTCTTATGAATCACTGTATTGCACGTCATCGAATTGATAACTTGTTATCCTAACAAAGCTGAAACCTTTGTTAACCATTCCCCAGTTTTAAAAAAAATAGCTGTATATCAGCTTGTCAGTTTATTTTATCTGATATCATACATAGTAATGAGATATTAACAACTGGATGGTGTTCAAGGCAAGAATGATTGCTCATAATCATATCACTTTGTTCACACGACTTCCTTACTTGCATCATGTGGTCCTTTACCACTGACATTGTCTCACTTTAATTGCATGTGATATGTATTGATTCTCTGAATAGAGATTCAGTGATTAGCTTTTCTTCCTACTTTTATATACTTCGACCTTGATTCATTCTAGATTGTGATTGCGTGTATATGCATGCATAGCAGTGACTGAGACATCTCTCTCTATCAATTGAATTGGAAGTATCTGTCGTTCTGTATCTAGGTAAATCTCTACTTTCTGCCTTTACAGCTATTATTTCCTATTTAGTAAAATAATAATAATAATATAAACTGCAAGAAATTGCCTAAGATTATAGTTACAGCTAAACACCAAACGACAAAATAGGTTGTGCAATTTATAGAATACTTGGTGGAATACATAAATCTTAGAAATATTATTATTATTATATTATTGTTTCCTTTAATTCCTAGAGGAACATAGGGCTTCAACCGTGCGTCTCCATTGCGTTCGGTTCTCCGCTAGAGTCTTCACCTGGCTCCAAGTCTGCCCACACGTTTTCATCTCCTCTTCACATGACTTCCTCCAAGTCACCCTTGCACTGACGACCAACTCGCCGCTTCCCTTCCGGGTTCCACTCGAGCAATGGCTTGTCTAGTGATGTCACTTGATGGTTTCCTCAGAGTATGGCCAATCCACCTTCATTTCTTCCTGCCTATTTGTTTCACAATCGGTTCCTGGTTGGTTCGCTCCCAGAGATCTCTGTTGCTGATCATTTCTGGCTGGCCATCTGATCTTGAGTAGTATTGGGCGAAGACAACTGTTAATGAAGGTCTGTAGTTTGTTTGAGATGCCCTTTATGATGCGCCAAGTCTTAGAAAAGGGTTGAGATTTTCTCGATGTGGAACAGGAGGAGAAAACCCTGGAAAGTTTGATTGTTAGACAGCTGTCATGGAGTGATAAGTTAAAACATTTTCATAAATGGGCACCCATTGGCTGAGAACGAAACCTGGTTCTATCACCTGCCGCTCGCATTTGGTGCATTTTAGTCCTGATGCTTTTGGAAGAGGAGTTAAATCTTCCAAGAAAAATCCTAGACGGAAATGAGTATTCGCTATATTTTACAGACAAATATACACACTTAGAAACCATGTAATGTGATTTGTTGTTAGTATTCAAGAAAGCACTACATATGAATCTGAAATTCAAAAGTGACCTAGCTAACGACGATGTCTCTGGAAATGGCTACGCTGCAGCATCGTTGAGAAGAGTGATTTCCAGTTGACCATTAATGTTCACTAGCTTGAAGGACAAGATATTGCAACTGACTAGCTGTGTGTATTTACCAGTTCACCTGTTTCTCTGGAGTTAGACATAATGGCCATTCAACACGTGTATTGTTCAAAAGGCAGAAAAAACATTATCTTGCGTGGCTATGAATTAAAAATTTGATCGACGCTGGTCATCTTACCTCTATAATCCCTTTCTTTGTAAGAAGAAAAATAACCTCTGAAATTTTTTGCATATTAGGGTCATTTGTGTTGCTAAGGCTTTGGACGTAAAAATAAAAAAATCTGAGTTCTGGTTGCAAAAAGAGTTTGTTCAACCGTCTTTTCTTTCATGATCCTAAGGCGTCTATGTCAAATCAATATGACCCTATAATTCGTCGCCAGGATTGTTCCGTGAGACTATCTGTCTTCAGAAGGTCCACCTAGATAGGACAATATCTAAATTATTGTAGTTTCTGCCCACTTCAGTATTAAAAGGAGTTAGTTCAATGCTTGGTCAGACGTACTCAGCATATGTGTATGGAGGATAATAATTCAGCAGTGATCCAAAACCCCATTAAATTTCATTAGATAGTAACCCACCTTTCTGAAATTCATTAGACGCCAAAGGAATATCAAAGAAAGGCCCCCACCAATCCAATCAGCTGCCTAAAAAGGATGTTTAATATCTTATAATCTAGTCTGTATACCTCTTCCTTATTATTTCTGTTTGAGTTATTATTGTCACTATAGAAAATTTTCAGTACTACCTCATTTGTCACTGCATATTTGTTCAATTCAGTATAATTTCTCGTAATGCTATCTTAACATTCTCTATTCGGATAGTCAATACCCAACGCGTACAACTAAAATGACGTAACATCAGTCACGGATATATGGAGAATTTCATTAGACAAAGCAAGATAGGAAGTTGTGTGAATAAATATGCATATGATTATGAATAACCAGTTGTGCTTTGAACGTCATCCAGTTATCACTACGTTTCACATCAAATAAACTTGGAATAGGTACACTCAGAGGTGAAAAGCAAAACACATTCCAGTCCGTTTTATGAATACATTTGCTTAATCAATTTTAGTTATTATGATATCTTGTCCTTTTATAGTTCTCTGAAAAAATCCTAATCATACCAAGGAATATTATATCCGTTTTCATTTCTATTTATAGTTAACTATTAGATCATATTTTGAGATTCTATTTATTTATTTAGAGAAGTATACCCGCATATAAGTAATTCAAAAATCATGTAACTTTGAATCTTTTATTAATACTGTTTTGAAAAATCAATTATTTATTTATTTTGTTTTTTGATTATAGCTTGATTCTACACAGTATTTTTGGTACAAGTATGGAATTTTCAGCATATGATATCGGTAGCCCAAATTTGCAGGCCAACCATAGATATCAGGTGTGCGTCGGCAGGGGATCGAACCCCGGACCATGTGCATGGTCGGCGAGAGTCCTAACCACTGTGCTACCGACGCACTGAACAAATATATTCAAAATATGACTGACACTACTACTGTAAAGCTTTAATCACAACAAAATATAATTGTCATCCCTATATGTGCGTCGGTGGCATAGTGGTTAGGACTCTTGCCGACCATGCACCTGGTCCGGGGTTCGATCCCCTGCTGACGCACACCTGATATCTATGGTCGGCCTGCGAAATTGGGGCTACTGATATCACATGCTGAAAATTCAATATTTGTACCAAAAATGCTGTGTGGAATCAAGCTGTAATCAAAAAAATATGTGAAATGGATCTGGAGACTGCTTAAACATTGTTAACGAACAACCACGTAAAATGTGCTTGGATTCTGTTGATAAATGCCTGCATATTTGTTTCCATATTCAAGGCGGGTTTAATGAAATGTAAATAGGGATATATTCGGCTATTCTAAACATGGTCAAATAAGAAATAAACAGAATACCTTATTAGATAAGTTTATTTTAAGTATCACACAGCCATGCAGTATTAGTACTGGATAACAGTTTAAGCGCAAATTATTCCTCATAGTCATATCATTTCAGTTACATGGTTTCATAGTTTGTTTCACATATTTTCTCTCTATTCTTGCTGACTAACTTCCCTTAGTTGTTTGTTGCCATTTTCCGTATCTCCAGTATAGGCGTTGAGGCATTCAGACTGCATGTGTGTGCTGTTGAGTCAATAAACAAAGCTTCAGTGATTAACCCGTCTCCGCATAACTATATTACTTTTTAATACACTTAGCCTCATTGCACCTCAATTCGTGATGATTACATGAAGGTAAATGCAGTACGATAGCTGAACTTTTTCCTAGGTTATTTAACTTAGCACTGTCGACCATTCTAGGTTCAGCTAATTTCCTATGTTCCAATAATCTAATTCTCCCGGATCTACTAGTTTCACCTATGTAGGTGACCTCACAGTCATTGCATGGTATTTGGTAACTTTCAGGTAAAAGTCAAGAAATTAACTTATGAGATATGGTTTCAGGATTTCGTCATGAGCTGACATCGGTTAGAGAATCATTTGAAAACCTGGAAGTACTGGATAGCTGTTTAGTCCTACTTTGAAACTCTTCATCAGTACGTACACACCACCTCGGGTTCGAACCCAGGACCTTCTGGTTACAAGGTAAGCTCTCAGAAATATGAATTCATAAATTAAAACGGTATATTTCAGTGAAAATTATTCTTTTCGTAACTTTACTTCAAAGTTGTATGGTTAGTCATATCAGTGAGTAACAAAATCTAAGAAATTACATATCAAGGAGAATAATAAATTATATAATCTAAAGACGATAAGTGGTGATTATCGCTCAGAAACGACTATCATCAGAACTACAACACTTCAAATAAAGAACATTGCTCAAAGGAGTAAGAGAGTTTCAGAATATTTGCAAAGTATAGGTAAACGTTAGAAATTTGAAAGGGAAGAATAATACGAAAGGAACCTAGTGAATGTAGATTGCATATCAACTTACTGTATGAGTTATAAAGATGGAAATATTAAAGTCATGCTAATAAAAAGGGATCGTATAGACCCCTTCAGTATACACAGTGCATCGTTTTCCTTAAACCTCCCTTCTTCTTAACTTGATATGCAATCCATATTTATTGGGTTCTTTTCCTCTTTCTCTTCCCTTTCAAAATCCTAAGTTTAAGCCATACTTGACACATATTCGGATTGTCTTACTCTTTTGAGTAATGTACCTTTTTCCAAACATTGTTTTTTTATTGGTACTCATTTCTGAGAGTTAATCACCACTCATAGCTTTTAGATTACATAGTTTATTAATTTTCATGATATGTAATTTAATGTATTTTTGTTACCAGTTAGGATGAACAACTGAGCTTATAAACATTCCCCTGGCCTTTTAGGGCATTGTATAACTGTACAACTTTGGAGTGAAGTTACAGAAAGAATATTCTTTACTGACCTATGTCTTTTTAAATATGTAATTGTTAATAAATACCGATAATTATTCACGCACTAATTCCATTTCAAAGGAAATTAAACTGTAAGAATAAAAGAGTAACAGTATAAAATATCATGGAAGTGTAAATATCAGGTATTGTTTACGTTCTTTTATGTTGTCATAACACTGGTTTCCATGTGTTTCATAACAACAGACCTTGTTTGTGCACCCCAAGATTCACTTAAATTTTCTTCAATGGCTGTTAATGGCTGAAGACATTCGTTATTTTTAAATTCTAACTTTCCTTCACCAAACTTGCATCAAAATCGTAAAAGATTTCTAATCATCTTTCGATTAAAGATTGACTACTATAAACCATTTACTGTTTTCGGCATTACCTTCATCTTTAGAAGCCAGTTTTATCTTTGTTACATTAATACTTACACACTAGAAGTTTCTTTGTAACCTCCAATTAGAATGCCTTATTGAAGTTCGAAGACGTCTCTAGCACAGTTGTAGGGTACTCAATAGTGAGCTCGATAACAGAATAAATATTAGAATAAAAATTCAAGTCAATGAAATAATATTATATTATAGTATATCATGAAAAATATAGTTAATGAATTATATAAATGAATGGTCACTTGCTGATACTGTTAAAGTCCGCTGCCATAAATTATCAATATAATCCACAATAGTGTTCAGTGCTGGAGTCGTGTCTACTGGTAGAAACTGTGCACCGGTTGTAGAATAGTCTTCGGATGAGGATGGGGATGAGAGGTTCCTGCAAAATCTGGAGGATACAACATGGTGAGTAGTGAAACAAGTAGACAGTATGTACCAGTGAGAAGAGGAAGCGTCGAGCAGCACACTGTATTTTAGATTGTACCCCGAAGTTAAGTATATTTTAGGATGAATCGTTTTGAATAAAAGCTTTGTACAATGTTTCTATTTATGACATCTAACAAAAACTGTACAGTCATGTTGTTCCAGGCAACATACAATTATCTAGAGCAGACAAAGCTAATGAGTGACTAATTTAAGTTAAATTCTTTAAATGTACTTCGTATACTTAACTATAAAACCTAAAAAAGATAGCCAGAAATAGAATAATTTAATTAAAAGTTTGACCACTGTTTAGTTATGGCTGTCAAAACCATCTTAAAATGTTCCTACATCTGATTTTGAAATTAAATTAAACATTTTTCACAGCGTGAAGGTTAGCTGCCAACACAAATAGAACTGCAGGAAGTCTCAGGCTTACTTGTTATTACTTGTTATCATTATACGCCAGAAGTCCTAGGGAATCTCTTGTTTTCTGAGAGATTTCTACCCACATTATCCATTTTTGAAGTACGCTACTTTGATAGTTACCTTTCTAAGTAATCAATAACCTCATATAAGATCTGATGATGTGCATGAATTGATTATTATTTGATCTTCAACATGGCCATTTTTGAACCAACTGAGTGAAGTCTATTGAAATCACCAGTTTCAGCTCTATAGATATCCATTCCAGCTATTTTATGTCGATTCAATTTTTATTAAAAACAGTTGTATCACCACAAATTACGTAAACACATGTGTGGCATGAAAAAAATGTTTGCTCACAGAATTTTGCTTAAACAGCCTGCATAGAACGTGATTTTATTTATCCTTTTTACATATGTAATCTTTCAAGACACCATTATGGTCTCAGATTCAAACTCATAATGTAGGCTATTGATTCTGTAAATATTCAGTGGCTTTATTCAGTATATGTGTATATCTCTTCTGATAATTCTAATTTAAATGAAGAAATAACAACAGTTTTCGCAGAATAAAATGGCACCATCATTTATATCGTTGGGATCTCAACAGCTGCGTCGGTGGCACAGTGGTTAGGACTCTCGCCGACCATGCACATGATCCGGGGTTCGATTCCCTGCCGGCGCACACCCGATATCTATGGTCGGCCTGAATTTGGGCTACCGATATCCATGCTGAAAATTCCATACTTGTACTGAAAATACGGTGTGGAATCAAGCTGTAAATCAAAATTAAAATTAAAAAAATTAAATTATTAAGTATATCTACAGAAACAGTTGTAAATGAATGTGAACATTGAACGTTAGTTCATTGGCCTTGGTCGCCATTGGCGGGCAACCCGAAGGTGTGAATGATTCAATCGTGAAAAAGTTGGAAGAAGACGAAAGAATATGAATAATAGTACGATACATTCCTTGTAAAACACTTGTTTATAGACTTTGTACAGAGTATTGGTTTCAACTGCCGAAGAATACAATTTCTTACTAGCCCTTGTGTTTTGGAGTTAAAGTCGATATTGTGCATAGTATATTTGCTGATTTGAGCTTCTTCGAAAATAATAGGAACTTAGGGTTAAGTCCCTTGACAACAGTTTTAACATTCTTGCACAGAGTTCATTTTTAAACTGAAATCAATCAGTAAATATATGTACACAATAATAATATACAATAATAAACACTTTATTCCAAATGCTGGATAGTTCAGGAGCGCGGTAGTGAATAGTGGTGCAAAATAGTCTAACTTAGTAAATTTAGAAACTTAGTAGTCTGCTCAACTAAGTGACAACCAAAAGTGAGCGGAATGTTATGCAGCAGAACAAAACACACGAGCGTACGAACAAAACAATTATGGTTACCAAGGTAGTGAGGGATTAGTCACACTCTCTCTTTCTGTATGCTTAGGTCGGGTCAAAGTATTTTGATGACACTGGCTTCTGAGAACCAGAGTAACTAAGGTTTTCGTTTTGTATTGATTATTTTGAAAGCCTGACTAATTTCCACTGTATGTCCGGTATCAATTAAGTGTCTGACGATTGCACTTGAGAATACTTTGCTGCCTTTTAAACGGAGACTTTTAGAGGTGTGCTCGGAGAATCTAGTAGAGGCTCTCCTCCTCTCACCCCTTCTTATGTACTTGCTGCCGCAAGTGCAGGTGAATTGGTGAATCCAGTTGGAGTTGACTGGGGTAACGAGCATACTGTGTTGTAAAGTGGAGTGAGTCTAGCGGCAGGAAATGTTCTTTTCAATGCACCTTTAATTCTGTTTCCCGTTTTTATTGATACTTCTTCGCCTTTGTAAACTAGACAGATAAAAACTGGTTTCTTTTCCACTAAATCAGGTTTCGGTTTAAGTGGTTTTTCTTTCTCATATTTAGATATGAACTTCCGAGGGTATCCATTTTCAATAAGGTTTCTTTTCGAATTTTTTATCCTTGAAAACAGTTTCATTTGGAAGCAGACGATAGCCAGACTATTTCTAGTCTCGATTCACCATTATTTTACAGTGAATCAGTGACAGTTTTCGTTCAACAATGACATTAACCCTGAAACTTCGAAAAAAATTTCGAAAGTAATATAGGCAGCGTAGTGCAAGATTAAGAGTTTTGCACTGGCACCGGCTATTCGAGCAGTCATATTTCTTCACGGCTTCTAGCATATCAACATGATATTTGTGAACTTTTTGACCTATAATTGTCAATTCACACTTCATAGTTTTAATTAGATTCTCAGGGATATCGACACAACAAGATATATATATGTATACTTTAGTTTTGGGGTCACTGCCTAAAATAAGATGTTTTCTCAGTAAAATGTTCTTACTCTTTTGAGGTCCGAGTGGAACGTAGGTTTTGAAATTGGAGCTTTGACGTTTCAGTAGCAGTGGTGTTATATTCTTTTACGGGGTGGGGTTGATTGCTTATGCTCAATCCCTCTCTTTACCGGGCTTTATATTATAAGCTAAGCGAGGTTTAGGAGTGAATCCGCTGAGGACCTACCCCGGAACACGTTCATTGTTGCAGAGCATTCTGTCACTGAAGGCTTTCTTAGTGAAGAATGTACTTTTTTAGGGTAATATGATATCTGCCGGTCATGGCATCATCTTCAACACTGAAAATTAGGGTACTCATATATATATATATATATATATATATATAGTCAGATCATATAAAAGTGCTATATAAATATAATAAAAGTACAATGGTGAGTCGACCGATGTCAGATTAAATAATCCACTAACTGATTTTAATTAAAAGCCCAGAAACTAAATAGTTTTTTTAGTTGTAATTTAGGTTGCATGCAGGATTTCATCATGAGCTGACATCAGTTAGAGAACCACTGGAAAACCTAGGAGTACTGGACAGCTTTTTCGTCCTAGGTTTTCCAGTGGTTCTCTAACTGATGTCAGCTCATGATGAAGTCCTCCATGCAATCAAACAAAATCCCTACAAAACAAATACTTGTAATTTAGGTATTTCACAATACTGCTGAGTTTTTCCTGTCAATGAATAAACAGTTGTAACCTTATCCTAGGCGAAATTATGACGTGAGGCATTGTTGTGCCAGTTACTCACCTACGATTTTGAAGTGATAAAAACGCCTAGTTATTGAAACTCATAGGCCTATTCGATGCTTTTATGTAATGTAAGACTACTTGTATGAAAATGATTGTCCTCATCAAAATATTTGAAGCCGAGATAAGAATGACAACTAGAAGTTCATCGAAAGCTGTTCCAAAAAACAGACAGAATGATACAGTGTAACTTCATAGACCCGAGACTTCATAGAGTTTTTAGTTCATTATGAGAATTATGATTTAGTTTATCTATACTTAAGCCGTCATAACATTACTGACTCGGTGTGCAGTGTACAAGAATACTCAAATACTATTATCGGGTTTTGTATTACCTTTGATGTTAAAAGTTAACAACTGAGGATAAAGGACAAAATCAGACGTTAATAATGTAAACTTAAGTCAAATTGTTAATGTGTGAGTATAACTTCGGCACTGTGGTAGGATGTAACTGATGCAGTGCTATCACAAATAGAAGCAAGATTTAAAAATCATCGCATTTCAAAATGAAATAATTTCTAAGTATCTTCGTAGATGCGTTCCGGTGGCATCAAGAAAGGTTACAGCAGCAGGATGGCGCCTTGGTAGACTTTGTTTAAGAGGAATTCACAGTGGTTAGGACGCTCGCCCTACCGTGCACATGGTCCGGGGTTCGATCCCCGGCCGACACACTTCATTAACTCGCTAAGCCAGAAATAAAAGCTGATAAAGAGGAAAGGTTGGGCTTGAGGCTAGCAACCCCATCCTGTAAAAATAAACACTGCTACAGAAACTTCAAGCCCTTAGCTTGAAGCCCTATATTCCACTGGGAACGTGAAGGAATAAAAAAATCTACCCTCAGATATTGGATAGAACAACCGAAATTACAATCCTACAATATTGTAAATACCAAGGACTATGAATTCACACTTGAGACATCTAAAAAGTCAAGTTCGTCTGCTTTCAATAAATCAAAAACTACTCGAATTGGAAGGTTCGAAAAATTAATGGAAGAAAAATGAATTCACCGACGAAGTATCACCAATCATCGATGAAACAAAGTAGGTGAATAACCTCTCGACAACACCATTAAGCTCTGATTAAAATAAAAGTGCTTGAAAAAGAATTAAACTTCAATGTAGCCGTTAACAGATTAAAATCTGAGGATGATATCCCTAGTTTAGAAGTAGCATTGAGTGAAACAGATAGCACAACTGCTGAACACTTCCATCACTTATCTAGGAAGCACGGTTTCAATCACAGGCGGAACGGATGAATGCGTCAAAGTCAGAATCGGAAAGGCAAGATACACTTCCATCAAATTGAAACCAGTTTGGAAATCGTCTGCACTGCATTCAGACACCATAAATAACAAGATTCGGATTTTCAACACAAATGTCAAGTCGGTCCTTCTGTACGGGTCAGATACTTAGCATATCATGAAAGGCATTTCCAACAGGTCATAGAATTGTACCAACAGCTGCCTCCACTCTATATTGAAGATGAAATGGTCAGAAAGATTTAGCAGCAAGAAACTATAGCTGGGAACAAACCAACCGAGAACCTATCGTTCAACAATTATGTAGGAGAAAATGGAGATGGACTGGGCGAACGCTGAGGAGACCGTCGAACGGGAAACAACGAGTGGGTCGACCTAGTGTGACATGGAAAAGATCGTGCGAGGAAGAGATGAAAAATCATGGGCAGTTGTTGGCCCAGATTAAGAGGACAGCAGAAAATAGAACAAAGTGGAGATGTGGTGTTGAAGACCTATGTTGCACTCGGAACCCAAGGGAATAATAATATAATATAATAATACTGCTAAGCAATTTAGAGTGCAATGCACATTGACACTGACACACCAGAAGAAAAAAAGAAACAGCATATCACAAGAAGAGATAGTGCTTTTAAAAGGCTTGAAGAATGACAGAAGCATCGAAACTACCAAATTGGGCAAAGATAATTCAACGGTAGTTATGCACAAATCAGATTATATCAGCAATCAATCAGCATACTGAAACAAGCCCTTATGAGGAAATTAAAAACCCGTAGACACTATTATGTTTCAGACCAAAACATCTACAGCTGATCTAGCACGCAAAAGATGGGTTAGATTCTAGGCTAACTAATTTCTACGAAAGCTAGGGGAGATTCAATTATCAAAAGATTAGTTTTGATACAAACAGTTTGTACAATGAAATTTCAATTATTGTAGCTCTGGAGGCAGTTAGGAATAAACTGGACATTAATCTGGAATTCAATAATACAACTAAGCCGTCGGATGATGAAACACTACTAGGTGTTCAGTTATGTATAACCTCCACTGTATTCAAATTTCAAATGAATGGAGTGCCAATAGGATCAGCAATACCTCCCATAGTGGCAGACATATTATTGACAGTTGGGAAGATAAATCTCTTAGAAAGTTTAGTCCTGGTCCTCGCTTATTCTAAAGATATGTAGATTAAACATTCAATTCTTCACGTATTTAAACTTAGTAGTATGCTGAATGCAATTCACCTTTGATTCAGAAAATGAACAAGGTGAGTTGGTCATGCGAGACTGTAAAGCGGAATGAAAACTGGGTGGTAGGTTAGATACTGGAATTTATAGGAAACCAACACACTCTAATAAATACTTAGACTTTAATTCATCCCATATTGAATTGCTAAAAGAGTAGATCCAATCAAATGTTTATATAGTTGATGGTTCAGTGGTAGAAACATTCGCCAACCACTCTCCACGTGGTCTGTGGTTCGATTCCGGCCAACGCACTTCTAAACATTGTTTAGTTAGTTGTAAGACCAGCGAAGCAGAAATGTTAGGCGTGAGGCTAGCAACCTGACCCCGTAGAAAAGAAACACCGCTGCTACTGGAACTTCATACCTGACGCTTGAAGATCTATGTCCTACTCAAAATGCAAAGGAATAAGATATAATAAATCAATATTCAGGCCAGGAACTTGACTAATAAGTCGGGAGATTCAAATAATGAAATCAAAGAAATAAGGGAAATAGTAATAGTGAATAACTACCCTTCAGAATTAATTCGAAAATGTATGAGGACCAATAGGAAAGATTAGAATACGAGTGAAAATGATGAAAACGACATAAATAATATGGAATTTAAAGCCTCAATAATGCTTCTGTATAAAGAATGTATATTAGAGGCCTTACTTAGGATTCTTAATAAGGTTGGATTAGTTAGGGTGGCATTTAAACTATTGAACTCTCTCTGATATAGACTTTGTCAGGTTAAGGACCCGATATATCCAATTAAGAAAAATTATATAATTTACCAAATACCATGTAATGTGCGCACTCCCTTACATTGGTAAGCCAGTAGTAAGACTGGTAAAGAGGGAAGTCTGGGCATGAGGCTAGCAACCCCATCCTGTAAAAATAATTACCATTGCTACCGAAAATTCAAGCCTCTAGCTTGAAGCCCTATGTTCCACTGGGGACGTAAATGAATAAAAAAATACCATGTAATGACTGTGAAGTCAATTACATATGTCAAACTAGTAGATCAGGGCCAACCAGATTACTGGAACATAAAAATTTAGCTAGACTTAGAATAACTGACCCTGCTGAGTTATATCATCTAGAAAAAAGTCCAGCCACTGCAGTACATTCATCTTCATGTAGTCATCATTAAATGAGATACAATGTGGTAAAGTGTTTGAAAAATAGTTGGGAGGAGATAGAGGTAAACCATTCAACCTTTTTTTACCAAATCGACACTGAACGCATTCAATAGAAACGACGTAACGCCTATACAAAAGACTTTGGAAATTACAGCAAACAACAAGGGATATATATATAAAGCAGATTTTGAAGCCGTGTGAATAAACTGATGTAATTATGAGCAATAAATAGTGCTCGAAACGTTATCCGGTTATGAGTACTGCATTGCTGTGAGTTACATCAAATAAACTTATCTAATATAGGATTTAGTCTATTCATATGTATGTATATCGATTAACAAGGACATATATATATATATATATATATATATATATTCGTATAAGTAATTGTGAAACAGTTTCCGGTTCGTTGAAACATTCCAAATAGAAGAGTAATATGTTCAATTTCCTGTTAGGTGAATTTTAATTCTGTGTCTTCCGGAAATGATGATATCAAAAAAAAAACTTGTTATCAATTGTATCATATTTTCTGTGACAGGAGATAATTCATAGTATGAAAACCCTATTCTGATAAAGAATTCATTTCGGCCACATGTTATATTTAAATGGTCACATATTATGTATTATATATTACAAATACACTATATGCATAGTAAAGGTAATTTCTGTAGATAACCAATATTCGTTGAGCAGGATGTGGCTTTTATAGCTCAGTGGCCTAGTAGATAGCTTATCTGTGTTTGAAAATTCGAGTGATGAGTTCGATCCTCAATGGGAACAATATCATTTACTGAGATGTTGGTACATCTGAGTTCTACGTCCCTAATCATCATTCACCATAGAAAGATATTTAGATGACTCAGCTACTAGAAACTGAATACGTAGGTTTTTGTATTCACTTTGTCATCAGCCTGTTCTGATTGCTCATAAGTAATTATTAAATATGATAAAATTTGAAAAAAAGTTTTTTGGACTAATATTTAAGTATTTTTGTGATAATAATTATTTTTTACGAGTTGATCATGGGTTGATATCAGTTAGAGAACCACTGGAAACCAACTAGGAGTACTGGACAGCTGCTGTTTCATCCTAGTTTGGGAATCATCAGTAGGACGCACTCACTGGGGTTCGAAACCAGGACCTTCCGGTTGCAAGGCAAGCTGGCATACCATTCAGCCATTGGGACACGATTCAACGGCCAACACATGAATTCCAACTTCTACTAACACGCGACCTCAACCAATGTCATCGGTGGTACATCCATCCTCATTCCTGACTAGATGGAATTCACTGGTTACGGCTTTTCACTAGAACTCCTGGAAATTCTGTGAACAGTGAGGTCCATCCAGTCAAGTGTGAAGATGGATGTACCACCGATGACTTTGGTTGGTGGTCGAGCTCCAGTTAGCAGTTTCTGTGCTTCACTTTGAACGTATTGAAAATTTGGTTTGGTAGTATGCACCAAATGGAAGTCATGCGTCCTACCTACTCCGATTATTTAACGACACACATACAAAAATCGATTTCACCATGCGACATAGAAATGAGTGAAAGTTTTATTTCTTTGGCACTTCATTACAATACCTGGAAAATTGCAGTCTCCAGGGGTCAATTTATCAAGAGCCTACATCCAATGGACATCAGCTACATTTTAATAGTCTTCATTCAAGTAGCTATAAATCAGCACTGGTGATAACTCTGTTTAATAGAGTAAGAAGAATATGCTCTGCAGAAAAATTATAGGCGGAATTTCTAGTTAGCAAAAAGATGTTGAGAAACAACGGTGACCCTCAGAAATTCATTAACAAGCATAGAAGATGTCACAGTTCAAATGCTGGAAAAATCACAGTGGAAAAGAAGCTTATCTTCATTCAACTCGATTTTAAGTGTGAAAATTTCGCAGGAATGCACAACAGAAGATTGAAAGAAGCAGTTATCAGTTATTCCTTGCTGTTATAACTAGATGTCCTTACTTTCTCTTACATTTGATTACGTGATTTTCGACTTAAGCCTATCCTCCCATTTGATACGGTGTAATTCTGATTGTATCTTATTTCTGTGATCTGAATTCAAACCTTCGCATAGCTACTCAGTTAATTAGTTACCCATCACCTTATTTACCCCTTGTCTTTACTAGGTAACTATTTTAGTATTCTATCTGCGACAATCTGGCTACTAAAGCTGAGAAGGCAACAGGCAAAAGGGACCTGAGGACACTATATCAGATAACCAAGTCTCCATCTGGGAAGAGATCAACACAAGTGAAACCTGTAAAAGACAGCCAAGGGAACCCAATTACCAAGGAAGAAAAACAGATTAAACAATGGGCGGAACACTTCAAAGGACTCTTGAACCGACCACCACCTACAACCCGTCCAGAAATACCAACAACAGCACGTACACAACTGCAAGTGGACACCAATCCTCCAACGAAAGCTGAAGTCATGAATGCAATCAAGCTTCTGAAAGCTGGAAAAGCAGCTGGACCAGATGGAATACCCCCGGAAGCACTGAAAGCGGATCCAGAAACGACGGCAGATATGCTGACTCCATTATTGCAAAAGATCTGGAAAGAGGGAAAGGTGCCTACTGACTGGAGGAAAGGTTACTACGTGAAACTACCAAAGAAGGGCGACCAAGGACTCTGCAAGAACTGGCGAGGAATCATGCTCCTGTCGACGCCAAGTTAAATCCTGAGTCGCATCATCCTGGAGAGAATAAAAGACGCACTGGATGCAGAATTCCGACCAGAACAAGCTGGATTCAGGAAAGGCAAATCATGTTCTGACCAAATTGCTACTCTACGCATTATCATCGAACAAAGCATGGAATGGCAATCAAATCTCTACCTCAACTTCATAGACTTTGAGAAGGCCTTCGACAGCGTTGACCGCGAAGTAATTTGGAAACTACTCGAGTACTACGGCGTGCCCCAAATATTCATCAACCTTATTCAACAGCTGTACGACAACGGCACATGTCAAGTGATCCACAACGGAAAACTCAGTGAGGCGTTTGGAGTAAACACCGGAGTCAGACAAGGGTGCTTATTATCACCAATGATATTCCTAATTGTGGTGTACTGGATTATGCGTCAGACAGTGCGAAACGAGGAGACAGGGATATCCTGGACCGATGTGAAGAACCTAGAAGACCTGGATTTCGCGCGTGGATGATTTATGTTTGATGTCACACAAAATTGAAGACTTACAAGCAAAAACCGACAAACTGGTCGAAGAAGCAGCCAGAGAAGACAGGACTGCAGGTGAACACAGACAAGACGGATGTTATGAAAATTACCAACCAACCAACAACAACGGCAGCAGCAACATCCAGCGCCAATCACCATCAACGGGAGGGATTTGAAAGAGGTTACTTCATTCACTTATCTAGGGAGCATTGTCTCAACTACAGGAGGAACGGACGAGGGTGTCAAATCGAGAATTGGGAAGGCGAGAAACACATTCATCTCCGTCACTCAGCATCAACAACAATATTTGGATTTTAAAGACAAACATCAAGTCAGTTTTGCTATACGGATCAGAAACTTGGCGGGTCACCAAGAATATTTCCAACAGCCTGTTGCAGACCTTTATCAACAACTGTCTTCGCTCCATACTGAAGATCAGATGGCCGGAAAGAATCACAAACAAGAAACTATGGGGACAAACGAAACAAGAACGAATCGCCCAACAAGTATGCAGGAGAAAGTGGAGATGGATTGAACACTCGCTGAGGAGGCCGTTGAGTGACATTTCGCATCAGGCCAGTGCTCGAGTGGAACCCGAAAGGGAAGCGGCGAGTGGGAAGTCCTAGAGTGACATGGAGGAGATCGTGTGAAGAGGAGTTGAAACAGTATGAACTGATGTGGATGCAAGTGAAAAGTACAGCAGAAGACAGAAGCAAGTGGAGACGTGCAGTTGAAGCCGTATGTTCCACTAGGAACCCAAGGGAACAATAATAATAATGATAATAATAATAATAATCTAAGCATTTACTTTTTGTTTAAACTTGAACTCTCTAGCTACAAACTACATAAAAGTAATTTCTGAGTACTGTTTATTAAGTTTGGAGCCTCTTGTCAATTGACATTACATAACATTTGGAAGCGTGTTAAAATTGTTCTGTACAGAATCTTAATAATTTCTTTATGCTGTAAGCAGATGACGAAATACCCACGAAATAAACAATGGTATCATCTTATACTGCACAAACTCTTGTTCTTGCTTTATTCAAATAATGAATTTTTCTTATTAACGATTTCAAAGTATTTATATCTTTCCATATGCATTTTAAATGTACACTTTTTTAGAAACTCAAAAATATTTGTGTACATACTGACCGATGAATTTCCCGATAGCCAAATAGAAGGAGACAGTCAGACATTATTAGGGTAGAAGTCAGTAGACCTGTCTTAACAATTTCATTCCACAAACTTTTGTCCACTAGATATATCAGTCATTTCATATAATTGTAGAAATACCAAAAAATATTCTTCTATTTAATAATAATAATAATATGCAGTGGCGTACTGTGAAGAGTCCCAAACTAGGACGAAACAGTTATCTTGTAGTCCCAGGTTTTCCAATGGTTCTCTAACCGATTTCAGCTCATGATGAAATCCTGTAAACAATAGCCTTATCTGAACATTATTTATATAATGTACAGAATTCTTGACGGAAATTATTTCATAATACTTTCTCTTTGTGCAGCATCTTCAGGTAAAATAGTAAACAAAAGTAACACGCGCGAAGCGAAAACCTCCCCTTTATGATATTTCTTCCTTGCCGCCTTCAAGAAATGCACAGCATTTGGTCGGTAGCCAATAAAAAAGGTGCAGGAATACTTCCATGTTAATTTGTTTATTAGATATATCACACAGTGAAACAGTATTATTTAATGAATGATGTTTCAAATATGATTTATTGTTCATAATCATACAGCTTCAAAACCTCAATTTAAAATTTTTTTTCTATTCTTTCGTATTTTTCGTGGGGTTAGAAGAATTTTCCTGGTGTCAGGTGTAGGAGTACATTTTTTGAATCAATGAAAAAAAAATCTGAATATGAACAAAGCAAGAACTACAGTTTTAGCATAATAAAATGGTATCATCTTTTATTTCGTTGCCTTCTCGTCAGCTGCTTACAGGGCAAAGAGATTATTAAATGTATCTACAAAAACAATTTTAACATACTTGCACAGAGTTCATTTTAAACAAAAATCAATTGATCAATATACGCATACACTAATAATATATACATATACATATGCAATATTAAACACAATTCCGAACAATAATAATCATACACAATGAAAACTTTTCAGCATCTCGCATTCGGATGAAAAATATCTAGTTACCAGGGCAAAGAAAGACTGATAACCGCTTCTTTCTGAACGCACAAATCAGGTTTCAGACGCTTGATGGAAATGGCTTCAGCAAACTTAAGGAGAATTGAACTCTTTTGCTTATTGATAATTTTGAACGACTTTTCGACGTTCACCTCATGACCCGTTTCGAGGAGATGCCTGGCGATGGCACTGTTTAAAGCATTTGTTCCCTTTAGACGTAAGCTTTTTGGTACATGTTCAGAAAATCGTAGATATGCCCTTCTTTCTGTTCTTCCAGTGTAACTGCTCCCGCGGATACATGTAAATTTGTATATACAGTTGGAGTTAACATGAGAAGGATATCTATGGATTTTTGATTGCATCAAAGAGCAAGTTGTCCGATAGACGGGAACGAGCTTAGCTGCAGGATAGGCTATGGCTAATGATGTGCTCAGCCTTCTGTTGATCATCGCTGCAATGTTTTCGCCTTTACAATCAAGCTCAAAGTAGATTGGCGTTTTTCCTACTGTGATTTGTTTTTCATTTGTGACGACCCGCTGAGGTTTATAGTTGACAGCTGCCAATATGATAAGACAGATGCTGTCGAAAAATGTATCACAAACGCACTGAGAGATCTTCTAAAGAAGAAATTGATTGACAACAATACGTACAATGATTTGAAACCCCGAGGGTCCCGCTTGCCACATATGTATGGCCTTCCGAATATACACAAAAGCAAGTCCCCCTGAGACCTTTACTTTCGATGATCAACTCGCCTCAACATAACGTGGCACGTTTGCTTGCGGAGAAGTGGGAACCTATTCGTCAGTGGCTATGCGTGCACACAGTGAAAGACTCATTTCATTTCTCTGAAAGTGTGATCCAGATGAACGTTATAAAATAAGTTCATGGTGTCATTTGATGTAACCTCTTTGTTCACAATGATTCCAATCAACGAAACTATTGAAATGATTTGTCAGCTGTCTGATCTTCTCCCACTGCCAGAGTCGGAATTCAAACGACTACTACTTATGCGTACCATGGATGTGCAATTCCAATTTGACAACACTCTTTACCGCCAAATAGATGGTGTAGATATGGGCAGTCCACTTAGCCCTGTTTTAGCAGATATATTCATGTCCAACCTTGAAAGAACAAAGCTGAAGCATGGAATCGATGAAACAACTTCCTACTGTCGATATGTTGATAACACATTTGTAGTGTGCAACAATGAAAGTCATGCTTCATACTTACTAAGACTTTTCAATGATGCACACGCCAATATTGAGTTCACTATGAAACATGAAAGTGAGGGAAAGTTCCACTTCCTCGACATCGCAGTGGAACGCCTAGAAGACGTTAGTCTTCAGAAGTCAATTTATAGAAAGCCTACTTGGAAAGCACAATACTTACATTTCAATAGCTTTTGTTCAAATAGCTTTAAACGTGGTTTAGTCAAGACTCTCTACTATAGAGCTAGGAGAATATGCTCTACAGAGAAACTACAGGGAGAATTTGGTTTTCTTGAAAAGACATTGAAGAGCAATGGGTAGCCTCAAAGGTTCATCAACAAGTATGCAAGATCTGAAGTCACAAATGAAAAACAAATCACAGTAGGAAAAACGCCAATCTACTTTGAGCTTGATTATAAAGGCGAAAACATTGCAGCGATGATCAACAGAAGGCTGAGCACATCACTAGCCATAGCCTATCCTGCAGCTAAGCTCGTTCCCGTCTATCGAACAACTTGCTCTTTGATGCAATCAAAAATCGATAGATATCCTTCTCATGTTAACTCCAACTGTATATACAAATTTACATGTATCTGCGGGAGCAGTTACATTGGAAGAACAGAAAGAAGGGCATATCTACGATTTTCTGAACATGTACCAAAAAGCTTACGTCTAAAGGGAACAAATGCTTTAAACAGTGCCATCGCCAGGCATCTCCTCGACACGGGTCATGAGGTGGACGTCGAAAAGTCGTTCAAAATTATCAATAAGCAAAAGAGCTCAATTCTCCTTAAGTTTGCTGAAGCCATTTCCATCAAGCGCCTGAAACCTGATTTGTGCGTTCAGAAAGAAGCGGTTATCAGTCTTTCTTTGCCCTGGTAACTAGATATTTTTCATCCGAATGCGAGATGCTGAAAAGTTTTCATTGTGTATGATTATTATTGTTCGGAATTGTGTTTAATATTGCATATATATATGTATATATTATTAGTGTATGCGTATATTGATCGATTGATTTTTGTTTAAAATGAACTCTGTGCAAGTATGTTAAAATTGTTTTTGTAGATACATTTAATAATGTCTTTGCCCTGTAAGCAGCTGACGAGAAGGCAACGAAATAAAAGATGGTACCATTTTATTCTGCTAAAACTGTAGTTCTTGCTTTGTTCAAATTCATTAAGGGGAATAAACGTATGAAATATCTGAATAATGGGAAACTACAGGCATATAGTTTTATTTGGAGTTATAATAAATATCAATAAAACACGAAGGATGTGGAAAATAAGAAAGGGTAGGAGGGTTTTATTTAGACTTAACCTAGGTCAGGGGAGAGACAAAGGTAGAACAAACTTCTTTTGTATGCGAAGAGTAGGATTGTTCTCTCGAATTCCCATAGCTTATTCATTGGTGAAAAACGCGGGTTCAAATTCTTTTAGAAATTTTCGATGGAATGCTATAGATAACTCTGAAGGCATTTCTACCCACTTGATGACCGCTTTCAGTCAAATCAATGAAAATAGAACTTCTCATAGATTTTATTTGGCCTTTTCCAAACCATGAAGGAAGATGCTGATTAATATGTTTGTTGAGCTGTCTAGTTGTTCGCCCTACCTTTATCTGTCCCTTGGCCTAGGTAAAGTCTAATTAAAAACCTCCCACGCTTTCTTATTTTCCATTTCCTTCGTAATTTTATGAGATTTATTTAAACTGATTATTTGTCCACTTCACCTTTAGTATTAAGTAACTTTTAAGATTTAACCTAATTTATTTATTGGAAGATCTCATTTTACAAATATTACTACCTTCGTTAATTAGTTTTATTTCTCAGGCAGTGACAGTTTGTACCAGAAATCTCAGGAACAGTTATCTCATGTTTTGGGAAACACTACCACCCAGGATTTCGCTTTTTCTCAAGTGTTTTTAGAAACTGACAAATCAGCAGGTTGTAAACACTCTACATACTTACAAGAGTAGAAAACAACATTACAGATAGTATTTTAATAGATTAAAACCAACTGAACAAGGGAAGTCTTGTACAATATATTGATGAAATATTTTAGTAGCACAAGTTTTAAACACTCCGCCAACTAGTAAAATTATGCTAACAAAGTTAGTAAACAGTTGAAAATTGAACCTGGAATTGGGCCAAACATAAATAACCATATCATATGCTTTTGACATTGTTATCAAAATGAATACAAATTACTTATTGACGTGCAGATGAATGTGATGACAGTTTATCTAACTTTATTATTTCATCTTCTGCTGTTACTCTAGGCCAAAATTTAATTTAGTTTTTGTCCAAAGCTAATGAAAATGGAAAAAGACCACGTCAGGTATATGCTTAATTGTGAAAGAGTAGTTTTTACATCTAAATTTAAAACCAAAACCAAATTTATGCAATTTGAGAAACTGTATATCATTCAATGTGACGAAATACACATACAGAAGTAGAGCTACTTCTGCATAAGGTTCTCTTAGATTTTTGTGATAAATGGCGATCAGACAATAATTACTCATAATTCAGATGCTTATTATTCCACAGTACAAAGAATGATAGCGTACTTTTGATGGAGAATAAAGTAACATTAGATTGAAGTTGAACGATTTTCATAACGTCATCTGCCAGTTCATTTAATTGCTTACTGGCTCTAAAACATGTTGAGATGAAAAAAATCAAGGTTTATAAAGAGGATAGAAGATTACGTAGTGAAATTTGTATGCTCTGTTTTCACCTAGGCAGTGCAAGATTCAACACTGTCTCTTTTTGACTACATACATCTGGTTTTAATCGTCTGATGGCAGTTTCCTCAGGAAAATGAAGCACGCTAGGTTTCTTTTGCCTGTTGATTATTTTTAACACCTTCAGTTTTTCGACAACAGGACCAGCGTCCAGTAGATGGCGTGTAATCCCACTGTTTAATGCTTGTGGGCCCTTTAATCTCAGGTTATTTGGTATGTGTTCACAAATGCGGACAATAACTCTTCTCTCTCTTCTTCCAGTGTATGTGCTTTGGCACGTAAATGTAAATTGGTAAACAGAGTTGAAGGTAACACGAGGAAAGAGTTTGTCCACTTTTGATTGCCTTAAACAACTGGTTGTTTGATAAACACATACAAACTTGGTGGCTGGGTATGTTCTTTCCAGGCAGGCGTTCAGTCCGCATTTTATTCTACTAGCAGTATCATTACCTATAAAGGAGAGCTGTAGAAAGATAGGTTTTTCTCTACTTTGATATGCTTCCCCTTGTCAAGACTACGTTTTCCACGTTTGTTGATAAACTTCTGTGAGTAACCATTATGACGTAGGTATTTTTCATCAGTGGACAGCTCATCCTCGACCTTCCCTTCTGAGCAAATATTTCCCACACCATCAAACGGTGTTCTCACCAATCCGTTTTTGTAACTTATAAGGCAGAAGCTTTTGAAGCTCAGGTAAATCGTCCTCCAGTTCCCCTTCCTATAGATGAACCTTAGGATTTTACAATTTTCATCACGTTCGATGCTAATGTCAAGAAAGTGAAAGTGGGAAGAATTGCATGAAGTTTTCTTAGTAGTTTAATACATAAATTTTAGTGTTACTCGTGATGAATGCAGTTGAAAGGTATACCTGAATCACAATAGGAAACTGACCTAATTATCATACACAGTACCTAAACTAGTAAAGTATTTTGTAGAGTACTCATTTAAAATGTAATCGTACTATTAACTTCGTACATGGTATTGAAGAGAAAAACTAATGTAGTAATTTTTGTAAGTCCATCGGTGACTTAGCGGTAGAATGCTCGCCAACCACGCATGTTGTCCGGGGTATGATCCCTGGCCGATGCACTCCTGTACCTCAACAAGCCGGTAACAAGACCGGTATAGAGAGGAGGTTCGGTATGAGGCTAGCAACCCTGCCCACTAAAATAAATATCACTGCTATCGAAACTTTGAAGCCCTATAATCCACTGGGAACGAAAAAGAAGAAGAAAATTTTCGTTCACGTTTCCTTTTGTCCTGACAAACTGGTAAAAACATTTCTACTTGAATTCATTTTTAAATTCTGTGCTATTCGTCTCTGAGTAATAATATTAGGTAAATAGTTATTATGTACAATATTGAACAATGACACAACGTCATGCTGACATGTAAAAATAATAGGTTTAAAAAAAATGTTTTTTTGACTTTCTAAATGTTTTCATTCCTTCGTTCTTTTCCTTAAGCAATTATACTTATCAGTATTAAGGCGGAAAAGACAAACTTAGGCTTAGTCAATTTCGTGCTAATGTTTTTTTCCTTTTCAAAGCTATTTCTGCTTACGTAAATATAGTTGTGTATTATACATTTTACAAACATTATTTATGTCGTATATATGTGTATATATGAGGCATTGAGCAATCTTATGACCCATTTGACTTTTGAGGAAAGCAATACAGATATGAATTGTTGATCTTGTGTACTTTAAGAAAACGAAACCTATGCGACGCTTATTCACCTACCATGCAAACAGTAAGTTTTGAGTCGTTGAACTTTTGTACTATTCGGTAATACAAAATAATAATAATAATCGTATGGAATGGATTATTAGTGCTAATTGAAAATAATTTATTTACCTAAAATTGATATTACTGGTTCAGAACAAATCTGAACTTCATCTTGTATGATATTTAATTAGTTACATTGTGGCGTGTGCTACTGATAAAATTTATCAGTAGTATATAAAGAGATGCCTACTGGCACAAAAATATCAAATAGTGGAGAGATAGATTTGATGTCAAAGAGAGGAAATCAACCAGTATTGCTGAAAAATATAGGAGACACCGAAAGAAGACAAAGAAACACAATACGTGATGGCCAGAAGTAGGACAACACGGGAGATCTTTACAAATGACGGTTTGCAGATAAAGTGTACATAATTTCACTATATAGTGATGCCAGATTCCGAATAAACATTCCATTTCATATATATAGCAAATCGACAGAAGTTGGAATTTATAGGCCATTCAGTCGGATTCCAAGCTCGCCTTGTAACGTGAATGTCCTAGGGTCGGAACCTGGTGGGTGGATATTGCTGAGAAGTCTTCTAACCGATATCAGGTCGTGATTAAACTTGTGACCAGTCAAACTGCTGCATATCAACACTTGATGATATTAGATTACATCGGCCAAAGTGGGCGTCCCCTTCGAGTCAGAATCCAAGAACACAAATCAGCCGTGAAAAGACACGATATGTATTCTTTAGTATCAATGCATATAGACAATTATGGTCATCAACTTGATTGGGATAATGTCAAAATCTTAGACAGAGGAAACACCAAAAGTGCCAGAGAATTCCTAGAAGCCTGGTACTCAAACAAAAATGCAACTAACAAGCACGTTAGTTAATCCAGACGAAATATACCAACTAATAAAAAGTAAATCAGGTGACCAGAACGTTTAAAATCCAAGTCAATAGAAAATGGTCAATACATATGTGAAGATAGTTACCAGGAGACGCAATTATATCACGCATGAAGAAATTTAAATCATCTCACTTTGTGCTAAATATGGCCCTGATGATGTTGTCCAGAAGGAGGACGGAAGCTCCGCAACTAAACCAACCAGCTCAGAGAACACTATTAATTGCAGATTCTCTCTACATTTACCTCTACTGTACATTTGCAATGGATTAATGACACATGACATGACTGAAATTAAATAATCCATACGCCTAAAGGAGTGTAAATTCGTTTATTAAAAATCACTCTTTTGTTAGGTTACAGGATTTCATCATGAGCTGACATCAGTTAGAGAACCATTGGAAAACCTGGGAGTACTGGGTAGATGTTTCGTCCTAGTTTCGGACTCTTCATCAGTGCGCACTCATCGTGGTTCGAACCAAGGACCTTCCAGTTACAAGGCGAGCTCGTATAGCATTCAGCCACTGGGACCCGATCCAATAGCCTGCCCATGAATTCTAACTTCTACCAATTCACGATATAGCGCAACCGCTAGCCAATGTTCTCGGCGAATATTTGTCCTCACACCCGACCTGCTGCACCCTACTGGTCACGACTTCCCACTAGAACCCTAAGTAACTACCTACCTGAATAGGACCAGTCGCCTCTTTTGTTAATTTTTCACCATCAATTTATCACGAAAAGTCATAATTATGTTTTTTAATCAACCCAAAAATCTCTCGAAGAAGATCACTAATAATAAAATGGTCTGAATTGAATAACTTACATTTGTGTGACTTTGATATGTACTACACCTAAGAAGAGCATAAACTAGGCAAATCATTTCCAGTGGACTTCAATAAACGCCGACTTTTACTTTGATCCCTCATGCAGAGTACTCATCAGTTCATGAATTTTACTTTCTTTTTACTCACCTTTAAAAATGACGCAGTAAATAAATAAATATTTCTAGTAATTTTGATATTTTCATGCGTGTCGATACATGACAGCCTACAAGTTGAACCATAACTCTATATAATATTATATATATTTCTTTTAACGAAGGCTGTTGATTGGGCATGCATTGAGCAGACCGTCGAGTGACATTGCTTTCGATGTAGGCAATCGCTGGAGTGGAATCCCAATGGGAAGTAACGAGTGAGTCGTCAGTCTGATGGTGTCATGAAGGTGATCGTTTGTGGAGGAAGAGATAAGAGATTGTGGGCAATCGCAGTCCAAGCTGAACAGGACGGCAGAAGATAGAAGAAAGCGGAGATGTGTTGTTGAAGCCCCATGTTCCACTGCGAACCCAAGGTAATAATAATAATATAACGAAGCCTGTAAACAAAATACTCATGAAAAACAAATTTCAAGTCATGATTAATTGTTTACAACTGAATAATCAAGATGCTGCAGATTATTCAACATAAATTAAGAACACATTTACACATCACTAACTTCAAAACATGAGCTTAAATGATTCTTTTTGAAGAGAGAAAGAGGAGATATCCACGATATGATAAAATACCTTGTTGTTATTATTATTGACATCATACCTGCTTCACACTATTCTCTTAAGTAAACATAAAACAAAAACAACTTGTCCACCTATTCACAATTATTTTCAGTAGGAATAATGAAAAATAGCATGTTTCTCTCTTCTCAGAAAATTAATTTGATCAAATTACACTTAGGACAAGGAAGGATTTTTCATTAAAGATTATGTCAATCAACGTGACAGTTAATAGATAATCTTATCTGACTTCTCTTATGTGTGTGTATTTTTTTCCCCTTCTTTATCAACATTTTAGATTAACATGAAAACATTTTTTTTGCTTTGTTTATCTTCTAAAGAGAAATTAATGAATACACAAATATCTACGTGTATTAAAACATTTTTATTTTATTTGACACATTAAATTTAAAAAGGTTTCGAAGTGGAATGGCATATTAAAAGCATCTTTCTATCTACTGATGGGAATGGAGATTATTTAAACAAAGTCATGTGTGTTTTATTCTCACATTCGATGTGTAAACAAGATTATACTTTGAAATTAAATTAAATTACGCTGATAATCATTTCATTGTATACATGTAAGAATGTAAAAACAAAAATGTCACTGCCTCTTTTTTACCCAATACTGATGAAGTGTTTTATTAAGATGTAATGAATTTCGGAGTTAAATGTGTTTTTGTTATTTTTAATTAAGATTTCCCATATGACAATCTCGAAAGTCGCATTAATTTGTTTCTCTTTTGTTTTTTAACAAACGCATGAATTTCATTAGGCTTGAGTAAAAACTAAAAGTTTGGTTAGTTCGAAATTTATCCTTCAAACATCAGATTTGAAGAATTTTAAGTTTTTAGGTATACAAAATGGAAACAGTCAATGCAGTCTTTCGTAGGTGACCCTAAACTATAGCCACTCAAACGAATTATTATTTGATTGCATGGAGGATTTCATCATGAGCTGAAATCAGTTAGAGAACCACTGGAAAACCTGGGAGTACTGGACACCTGTTTCGTCCTAGTTTCGGACTCTTCATCATATACGCATCCACCACCACCGTTCGAACCCAGGACCTTTCGGATACAAGGCGAGCTCGTAGAACATTGAGCCACTGGGACACGATCCAATGGGAAGCCGTGACCATTAGGGTGCAGCAGGTTGAAGATGAGGCAGTAACTCATCGAAGAAGACATTGCGAAATGGTCGCGCTATGTCGTGAATTGGCAGAAGTTAGAATTCATGGACCACTGGATTGAGTCCCAGTGGCTTAATGGTCTACGAGCTCGCCTTGTAACCAGAAGGTCCTGTGTTCGAACCGTGGTGTTGGGTGCGTACTACTGAAGAGTCCCAGACTAGGACGAAACAGCTGTCCAGTACTCCCAGGTTTTCCAGTGGTTCTCTAACTGATTTCAGCTCATGATAAAATCCTCCATGCAATCAAACAAAAATCCCTACAAAACCAATACTTGAGAATTATTATTTTTTTTATTATATTTATTAATTTATTCCTTTACTTTTCCAGTGGAACATAGGGCTTCAGGCTGGAGACTTGAAGTTTCGGTAGCAGTGATGTTTATTTTTATTGGATGGGGTTGCTAGCCCCAACTTTCCCTCTTTACCAGTCTTATTATTGGCTTAGCGAGCTAGAGGAGTGTATCGGCCGGGGATCGGACCACCTACGTGGTTGGCAAGTATTCTATCTCTGTGCCACCCAAACGAATGACCATCAAAATGATTTTGATAAATCTTTATCAGTTAACTGATTAAAAATACCCATCAAAATTTCTTCGAGAGAATGGTTATTGAACAATTAATATTCTTTTCGATAACTTCATCATTAGGTTCTAACAGTTATATGTACATAATAGTAAATGAATTAGTGTTATTTACAACAAAATAAATTGCCAAAAACATCCAGGTACTAAATACTCCAAACAGTAGAGGCTATCGCTATTCGCGTGAAACAGTCAGTGCATTGCTTAAAAAAGAAGCAAGTCCAGCCAGCCAATACTATTGCCCTGACCGGCTTTCAGTGGAGACTACGAATTCATGAACTTGTGCTATTATCTTTCTTAATTTTTTTACGGATATTGAGTGCGTTGTTATTGTTGATGCTATCGAATCGTAATCCACTGACATTATTATGATCAGTAATTCGATGTTGTTTAAACAATATTAATGTTGTTAATAACACTAATTCATTGAAAATTATGTATATGTAACTGCAGAACCTGATGAAGAAGGAGTTATCGAAAAGAATATTCTTTGTTCAGTAACCATTCTTTATCAGTTAATCAGATGATTCCAAAGTAAAAACGTGTAATTTACAAAAAACGTTTTACTGAAATCTAGAGTAATGTTAAAAAATAGTTATACAAGACTGCGTCTGTATATGTATTCCAAGAAAACCTCCCAATTCCTTATTTAAGTCTATACTGATAGGCCGAACCAATTTATGCACATAAATTCATCCAGATAACTGTATATCCTCCTGCTTCTTGACCCATTTACCGCTCTAATCCTCTATATTAAGTGACACCAAAAACTTTCGATGGAATTTTTGTGTGTGAGTGTCCCATCGAGACGATTAAAGGAATCATCTGTATGACTGAACACATTGTGGGTACAACCGAGAAATGACAGTTCGCTGTAACTACTCCATTGGTCTGTTTGTATAGTTGTACCTGGTAGCACCAGAAGTTGGATAAATTAGTAACAAATTATTGGTAATGCAGAGAAGTGTGAATTTTTGTTTCTCGTCTTTCAAGACGCATTTGTGGCATATCATGAGAATTTTCGTTAAAGACAACCTCATCTCGGCGAAAACAGTACCTACAACATTTATAAACCTAAAACAAAGGGAAGATATACCTTCTCGAACAGTTTTTCTGCTACGACAGTCTGGGCATCTGTGAACATACTCATAAGTAGTAGCTGCATATATCTATAAATATACTACCCCTCCACATCTACTTGTTTGATCCATTCCTATGAGCCTACTATCAAAACAGTAATGAAACAGGCTCTAGATGAAATCTGCAACGTGATTCGTGTACCTTATCCATAATTCCGTGTATTTACAATGGGCTTATCTGATTGGCTGATCAAAGTCATTATTATATCCATTCACTAGGGTTGCTATAGCTTAAAGTTACCACTTTCATACTGGATGACAAGTCATTTGACATTCAAAGCTCTTGGTACTTCCTAATACGCGAAAGTTGTTAAGCTGAAGGTGCAACTCATTATCTGAAAGCCGATTATGTAATCAAATAAGACGTATGATCACAAAATGATTCAAAAGGGTGAATGTTTGAAGTTGTTGTTATTCATCAAAACGTCTCTCACAAGATATGACCTCGTAACCAGAAGGTTCAAACCCTGTCGATGGATGCGTACTGTGAAGAGTCCCAAACCAGGATGAAACAGCTGTCCAGTACTCCCAGTTTTCCCAATGGTTCTCTAACTGATTTCAGCTCATGATGAAATCCTCCAACCAATCAAACAAAAAATCCTTACAAAAACCAATACTTGGCCAAATATCAAAACTAATCCAACACTTCCTTTCTGATGTAAGGATATGGGTAAATAACAACTGTGGAATAATATTACTTGAAGAAATGTTATACCCAGTATCATTTGCCAAACTTACAATTTAATCTATTCGCGGTTTGTATTTGTCTAATCAATGCGAAAACAAATTCATTTATTATCTCCAAAGCTGACTACATCTTTACGTTACTAGCTACCGCAGTATCTACACATGCAGTAATATCTAAAGGAAACCAAATGTAATCTTTATAATTATCTAACAGCAGCTTTTTCAACTACTGAACTAAATTGAGACGTATATTAAACCGAATATTCAGTGTATATGAAACACTTGAAACACTAGGGACATTTTTAGGTACTGAAGAGAAATGTGAATGTGCTTCGTCGGCACATCATATGATACAGCTAATATTTTACCACTAGTAAAGAGAAAACATTATGCTATATCATAAATTTTAGTACTGAACTAAAAGAATATTTCAGTATTGATACTCGGTTTAGGATCTACGTGAAAACACACTTACTAGTTGTGTAGTTTAGTGTTAATAGTCAAAAGGATACACACGTTTGACAAGGTATAGAACCGAACAACAGGTATAGAGAAACATGAAACTAATTAATATACTTATTCATGTACATAAATAAAGTTACCATTGAATTAAGAGTGAGCTTTGATGCGGTTTTTGTTACCAAACATCATTTGTGAAAGACCAGCGAAAACTAGAAAGCACTGAAAAGATTTTTGTGCGAAGTTTGATATATTTTTGGGAAAAAATAGCGAACCACAGACAGCACAAGTAATACACACTGGGCTTAATTCTGTCAGTTTTGTATTGATCTTAGTAACACTCGACTGAAATCCATTAGTTCACTATTTCTTTTTTCCTCTGTTTCATGATGTAACGCCCGCATTATGTGATATGATGAAAGTGTTTTTCTCAGGTGTGAATTAGTACCTACTACATACTACATTCCAATTCAAAGTTTTGACATGATAACATTCAAAGAAGTTTCCATGTAATGGCTAGTATCCAGTATATACATATATATATATATTTTCAAGTATTGGTTTTGTAGGGATTTTTTGTTTGATTGCATGGAGGATTTCAGGTTGAAGATGAGGCAGTAACTCATCGAAGAAGACATTGCGAAATGGTCTCGCTATGTCGTGAATTGGCAGAAGTTAGAATTCAAGGACCATTGGATCGAGTCGCAGTGGCTCAATGGTCTACGAGCACGCCTTGTAACCAGAAGGTCCTGTGTTCGAACCATGGTGTTGGGTGCATACAACTGAAGAGTCCGAAACTAGGACGAAACAGCTGTCCAGTACTCCCAGGTTTCCCAGTGGTTCTCTAAATATGTTGGATGAAGTTATACGAGAAGGCAAGTCATCTTTAGGTTACACCTTCACTCCAGGTGTGAAACGACTTTACAGCGTAGACTGTCCAAAAGCACAATAGTATCTTAATCGTAATTCCACAATATCTGAGAAATAAACTAAATTATCAAGGGTTGATATGCATGGATTTAACCGATCACAGGTTAGATCACAAGGTGACATCAGTTAGAGAACCACTGGAAGACGGTGAAGTGCTTGACAGTTGTTTAGTCCTAGTTCAAGACATTACAACAGTACGTAACCATGGGTTTCGAACCCAGGATCATCAGGTTACAAGCCAAGTTCGTAGAACATTCAGCCATTAGGAACCGATCAAATGGCCCACGAATTCCAACTTCTGCCAATTAGCAGTATTTTGCGCAACCGCCAGCCAACTTTATAATTGAGTAAATGTTCTCTTGCCTGACTCGGTGGATTCCACTAGAACTCCAGGTAACAGCCTTTAATGAAGCCAGTCGCTAGTGAGCGTCAGAATAATTATCAGGCGTTAGTTTGCAGGGATTTGATCGGTAATTGGTTCGATCACCAGCTGATATCAAGAATACCGTCAACAACGGCAAACATCGTTAAAATATTTGACTGGTTAGTAAGCAATTCATAGAAATTAAACAACGCTGGGATTAATACTTTATTTTATTTTAGTTATTTTTAAATATACAAGATATAAAAGTACAAAATGACTGTATGCATCCAGGCTTAGTTTTCGTTTGGAAAATTCTCATAATAACCAGTTTCTTTCACCTTGAACAGTAAATAATTTTGTCTGAAGGTAAGTGTTGCATTTCAACAGGTTCATGGTCAGTGTAGCTCCATATATCATATACAGAATTGATTTATTTGCTTTCTCATACTGAAAATGTTCTTTTATCATATCCTGTTTGTTAGGTATCTACAGGTTGCAGGTTTACAGGGATTTGCTTCAATTAAAATCGGATTCCATCACGAACCGACATCGGTTACAAAACCGATCAAGGTCGGTGAAATATGTTAATTTGTTTCATCCCATTACGGGACTCTTTTTCAGTGGCTGCAAGTGACCCAAACAAGGGTCAAACCCAAGACTTCAATGTCACCAAGAAAGAAAGTAGTCCATGATCCACTAAAGCATAAATTCTAACTTTTGTTAACTCTCAGTATACTCCTGTCACCGTCCAACTTCATCGACGAATATCTGTTCTTACATATGACTTAATAGACTCAATGAGTTTTGTTAGAAGCCAACTGAAGTATGGTCCCAATTAATTTAATAATTAAACTTTACATAAAGTTCAAACAATATACAACTTGGCACCTCATAGGTCAACACTACTCTTGCTTAATTGTTCATCAGTTCTCTTTTCGATAGAACATGGCATATCCGAAAATTTGTGGGACAAATTAGATATCAGACATCGAATTCCAGTGACTTGATGTCTCTTGCTGTACATATGTTAACGGTGCATTTGTTTTTGAATGAAAACAATGATAATAATTACTAAGTATATTAAGCAGGTGAAGATTTTTCTTTATGTTGAAAACTTTTAAAAATTAGTCTTTACTAAGTAAGTGATTTCTATCAAATAAACTGACATATATGTATATATGTAACGTATTAAATGAAGCTGAGGAGATCAGCAGAAAGGAAGTGAATCACATATGTACTGCTCTATCTTTTGATTCTGCTGCTTCCAAGGACAAACATATAATATTTGAAGATATTAAAAAGACTTTTCATGTGAACTTCTATGTCAAACATTTCTCGTAGAAATCAAGTGTATTTCAACGTGGGTCTGAATATTCAACATCTAAGATTATCAAGAATAGTTATCAACTGAAGATCATTACAACTATCAGAAGGAAGAATTTTTATTCAAAAAGTAGTGTAATTATTTTTTGAGTTAGACCATAGACTGATATTAGTAATCGACAGTTGTTTCATCTTAGTTTGGGACTCATTGGCAGTACGTACGCACTAGGTTTCGAACCCAGGACCTTCCAGTTACAAGCTCCTGGGATGCGGCTCAATGGCCTATCGTCTAACTTGAAAAACAAAACGAATCTCTACAAATCAACTCTTGAAAACTAACCTGATTTTCGCTAGTGACTGGTTACACAACAGAATTGCCTGGATTTATAGTGAGAAGTCGTGACCAGTGAGTTCCATCTTGTCGTGAGTGAGGATGCAGTTCCTACCGATGAAATTGGTTGGTGGTCGCGCTAAAACCACGAATTGGTAGAAGTTAGAATTCGTGGGCTGGTGATTCAATCGAGTCCCAGTGGCTGCATTGTACACCAGCTTTACTTGTAACTGGAAGGTCCTGGGTTCGAAACCCAACGAGTGTGTACTGCTGAAGAGTCCGAAACTAGGGTGAAACAGTTGTTCATTACTCCTCAGTGGTTTCCAGTGATTCTCTAATTCATATCAATCGGTCGCCAAACTCGAAAAACATCAAATCTTTACAAATCAACTCTTGAAAAGTGTAATTATTGTTACTGAATTAAATGAACTAGCCACCGTGGAGGGTATCACTTGTTATTTACTAGGTAGAAATTGTTTATCAATAAGACAAGAAAGTTGACAGTATTTCAACCTACGTGATACAACAATTTATTTTACAATGGAAGCTACTTCTCAATAGTGTTATATAGTGAAGTAGTTTTTTTTCTCTTGGCCTAGCAATTAATGGAATGTACACTTAGTAAAGTGACATGAGAATCTGCTGAAAATAGTCAACAGAAAAAAGTATACTCATTCTTACAGCTTTCGATTCAGTTATGTCTTGATTATCTATCATTGAAACGTAACTAAATCTTTGTCAAGATATTGCAATAAATAAAGAATCAACAGCTACCCACAAAAATCAAAAGAAGTGTTTTTTTTTTATAAACTAGATGCCATTCACAAATGAACTGTGAAGCTCTTAGCGTTAATTAGTTATTTCTCATAGCAGGTTTAATTCCTGACTGGAAATATTTGGAAAGTATCAGTAAAAACAGCCATACATATACGATTTCAAACAAATTAGCAACATGCACCAGCTGTCTCAAAAAGGAAAGTCGTCTAGGGCTTTTATATTTTGTCAGGAAGCAGGTTATTGTGTAAGAAGTGAGTAACACATTAACGTCACATTAATTTCAAGTTTGTTTCTCAAATAACTTTAATAGGATACATGGTGATAAACCAAGAAAGTATTTACTTTCTCTGCCTTCAAAGTGTTTATCAAAGCGAATAAAGGAATACATATTTTTTCTTTAACAGGAGTCAATTTAAACTGGCGCATAGAAAAACAAGAAGAAATTCTCAAAATCTAAATCTATTACTATTTTTGTTTCCTTTAGTTCCTAGAGAAACATAGGGCTTCAGCCACACGTCTCCACTACACTCACTTTTCCGCCAACGTTTTAACCTGGCTCCACGTCTTCCCACATGCTTTCATCTCTTCTTTACATGACCTCCTCCATGTCACCCTCGCGCTGACAACTAACTGACTCACCACTTATTATTCGGGTTCCACTCGAGAGAGAGAGTCTGGCGTGTGATGTCAATTGGTAGTTTGTTTTCTCAGAGAATGGCCAGTCCACCTCCATTTCTTCCTGCATATTTATTGCACAATTCATTCCTGGTTGGTTAGCTCCCATCGATCCCTGTTGCTGATCTTCTCTGGTCGGACATCTGATCTTGACTGGTAATGAGCGAAGATGGTTGTTGATGAAGGTGTGTAGTTTGTTCGAAGTGCCCTTCGTGATGCACCAAACTCTAGAACTACTCAGAAGAAAAAAACTAAAAATCAAAATCAAATATATGTAGCAGCTATCTAGCAAGTTATTTGCATCAGGAACAATGTCCACAATCCTGGTGCCTGGGTAGATGTTATTAGAAAATTTTGAAATGTAACACAGAATGGCCATTCGGTGTCTACGGGCTTTTAATTTTACATGTATTTCAGTGCTTAAGGGGGTGAATGCCAACCGGTGATGCGACTCCTGGAGAACGCACTCCTAAACCTTACCTAGACAGTATTAAGCACAGAAAGGGAATTTCGAGCATGATTCTAGCGCTACCCCACCCCGCGAAAGCACCACAAACTTATTGTAACTTCAGAGTGTACAGCTTAAAACCTGGCATTCCACTCAGAAAGTAGGGGAATGAAAAAGTTATTGTTTTGTGAAGAAACTGACTTCGAAATCTTTCAACCGTTCATTTTTTTATTCCTTCACGTTCCCAGTGGAACATAGGGCTTCAAGCATCTAGCTTGAAGTTTCTGTAGCAGGGTTTATTTTTACAGGATGGGGTTGCCAACCTCACGCCCAACCTTTCCTCTTCACCAGCTTTAATTCTGGCTTAGTGAGGTAAAGGAGTGCGCCGGCCGGAGATCGAACCCTGGACCATGTGCATGGTCGGCAAGCGTCCTTACCGCTGTGCCACCGACGCATCAACCGTTCATTACTGACTAATATTTAGTTGGATTTTTCAAATTTTAGTAGGGAAAAGATGAACAGAAATTATTTCCGCGATTTTCACAGTCTGAGATGATTATTTCGCTATATTTTCTTTATCATACCGAGATTATTCAGATCACAAAATGTGATCTGCTTGATACCATAAATGGTGATCCGGAGATCAAGGGTAAATACATAAAACTATATACTACTGATCCATTGAGATAAATAGTTGCATATCACTCACATCAAGCAGTAATGTTTGCTAACCAGCCAGATTGAGATGCTCTAAACACCGGGTAGCCGTTTCTGTCATTCGGAAAAAAATGGTAATTTGAATTATGACATTATCAGTTAGCTAAAGTAGCTACCCAGAAATCGGTTAATTTGAACTGATTCGATTCTCTTAGCCGAGTTAAACCTGGTCCTTGTATTGATGACCTCGGTCCCAAACAAGCTAAATGGTTGTCCAGGATTTAGATCACTTCTATCTAGCCAGCAAACACTACTGGTTGATATGAGTAGTATCCAGCTACTGATCTCAACCAGCCAGGAGTATATAGAGTGACTGAAATGATCAACCTTCAATTTTTGTACTAATAAATGTGTTTAACAGAATAACAATAATAATAATAATTTGCTTTATTCCAAAACAGTACTTGTGATACAGAATGGAATTCTCTGCATTTTTACTACAGTATTGCATCCAGTTAGTACATTATCCATAAATAAAATTCTACATAGATTGAGGAAATCTCAGTTCATCAAGACAACAACATATTTTCATGTCGGTAGCAAAGCCAAAGTTGAACAGTGTTTGAAGGTGTTAGAAAAGTAGGTGCTGTCATATTTACTGGCGTAAGCGAGAGAAAGAAACAAAGCAGCACAAAACGGAAAGAAAAACGAGAGAGAGAGAATAGGAAAAGAAAGAAAGGAAATGTTGTACCTATAAATGATATTAGTTGGAAAGACGAGTTCCAGTTGTTCTACTGACTATTTAATGAATTATAGGTGTCACGCCTAATGCTTTCTTAATCGCACAGAACACCAGCTAAGTAGGGTATGGTTGAGTTTTTGTACTTGTTGGTGTGAGCATATAGTTTTCTATATAGGCTTCTGGTTTTGCCTGGTGAGATGCAAGGGGAGAGTTGTGAGTGAAGAGGGTGGTGTGAGTTAGATAAAATGGATTTGACTCATTTCTCACAGGAGTCCATGTGCCTGTCGACCAGAATACTAACAAGCTGGTTAAGTGGCACGTTGCTTACCCTGCTGACAACCTTTAACATCCTGCGTAATATGTTATAGTCTTTCTTCTATAGCCCGGGAAAAACTAAGGGGGAACAATAGAGAATAATTGGCAGAATGCAAGAGTTAACGAATTGTAGGAGTAAGGGTTATACCAGAATGTCTTAACTTCTCGATGTAGAAGGTGAGACGGAATATTTTCTTAGATATCGCCAAGATATGAGGCGACCAGGAGAGATCAGCAGATAGAATGACTCCTAGGTATTTAATTTCCGACTTGGTTTCTATTTCAGTGCCATCTATGTTGCATACCTCGTGAGAGCCAACGAGTTTGTTTAGGTCGAATTTATGCCTCAAGGTGAAATTGACTCTTTGGCATTTGGAGGGGTTAAGACCGTTTTCCTCGGACCACTGGCTGATTTCTGACAGAAAGCCATTAAGTTTAGGGAAGTCACTCTGACATTTGACAGGCAAAGATACAGTCAGGTCATCAGCATATTTGACAAAATAAATGCCATTTGAAGATGCTAAGTCATGTAGAAAGAAAGAAAAGAGAAGTGGGGAGAGTACCGCACGTTGGGGGACACCGGCTTCAGTGAGTACAGCAGAGGATGATTTACCTTTGTATACGGTGTACTGCTTTCTGTTAGAGAAGCAGGAATGCAGCCAGTTTGTGACCCAGGACTCATTTTTTGTCATAGAGAGCTTATTTAGCAAGAGACATCTAGGTACAGAGTCAAAAGCCAAAGTGAAGTCGAGAAACGTGCGGCGGACGTATTTGGCACCTTTACCTAATGATGAGACGATACTGTTGTGTAAGACGGCTGCAGCATCTAAAGTGCTCCTACCCTGTCTATAGGCAAACTGTTTGGGGTCTTCAAAGTTTTTAAGGGAGGGTTCAAGTTTAAGAAGTACTAGTTTCTCCATAAACTTTGGAAACGGGGAAGTGATGGCAATGGGTCTGAACTTTACGTTCTTGCTTTTTCCAGGTTTGGGGACAGGGACAATTTTAATGTCTTTCCATGCATCAGGTACGACATTTTTGGAGAAAGAAGCATTTAGGATGTTAGTTAGTGGAGAACATTATAACGACTGATCGAAAATATTAACTGAATATAAAGGTATGTCTGAAAATATATGAAAATTTTATTTTTCCAAGTAACTATAGGTACAGGAACTTAGACTATTCCCCATTTAATTTTAACATTTCATTTCAGTATCATGTGAATGAATAGTCAGAATCTGTCAAGATGCATGGAAAGTGGTTGTTACATACTTTAGTTGACTAAATGAATAAAAAAGTGATTTTGGCGGAAAAAGTTTAAAAGTGGACATAAAAAGTATTGAAGCTTTTCTACCCCTGGAGTAGGATAAGACCTCTGGTGGTGTGAAAGGTTTTAAACTTCCAATAGGAAACATTAAAACTCTTTTACCTGCATCTTAATTATGTTGTAATACCTATTGGTACTTGAGTACGGAACGATAACGAAGGAATGATTGATTTATAAGTCTTAAGGCAGGAATAGTGTTTGACAGTCTACTCCAGAAATTACAAAAGAATTGTTTGATGGTGTTTTTGAAGATTATTGAAACAGTACTGAAAATTTCCAAATTAGATATCTATATTAAACAGTGTTAACAAAGCATGCAACTGGTTAATAATGAAGGGGGAAAAGACAGTTATGTCGTTCTAGTCTATGACTGCAGTTGTGTGCACGCAAGATCCCACTATGAGTGGTCGCGTCAGAATCACGAATTAGTAGAAGTTGAAATTCATGGTCAAATGAATCGGGTATCAGTGGCTGAATGGTCCACGAGCTTGACTTGTAACCGGAAGGTCCCGAGATGAGGAGTCCCAAACTAGACAAAACAGCGGTCCAGTACTCCCTAGTCTTCAATGGTTGTCTAACTGACATTATTACGCAATCAAAATTGGAACAAATCAAGTCCCTACAAACTAGCTCTTGGCAAAAGGAATCATTAAGTTTATGATCAGACATTCCACATAGCGATGTTAGTATTGGTGTTCTAGTTTCTCCCGACTTTCAATATAATGCAACCAGTGAATGTGTCGACAGTGCCAAGTAGGAAACAAAAACGTATCCTTGTTAAGTTGATTTTAAGTATTCATTTAAATATATTGAAATGTTTCCTATCAGTTCAATATTTCTTATGTTATGATTCTGGTGTAGAATATCTGTAAAATTAAAATCATTGGGTGTTTTTCTAGGAAAAGCTTTTGTATCCAGAAGGAAACTGTCTAAAATTAAGGTAATTATTTAAAAACCTTTTTGATACACATTGTTTTCGACCATAAGTCCATTTCTAAAACGCAAACCTGGAGTCAGTAAACTATGCAGAAATATTCTTCGAATAGTAAAAAATATAGGTGCATCAACAGAAGACAAGGGCCAGGCAACAGATCAGTTTTATTACGAAAACCAACAGGTATTTATATGTATTTTACGTACATTAATAGGCTTCTGCCCGCAGAAAGAAGGCGGTCTTCTGATTGGTTGTTTGCACACAAACGCAGTCTTCTGCTTTCATTATGGGTAAATTTTATTTTGATAGAGTCTCACAGTGTTATACAGTAATATTTACTGATGACGTTTCGAGCACAATTTATTGCTCATAATCATATCAAGGTAATCACACGACTTCCTAAATTCATTTATATAGTTCCATTATTTTTCACTTGATTTCCACTTGATTTGATTGGTAGTATTATTTTCCATATTTCAGGTAGGAGTGATGAATCATTCCTATTGCATGTGTTGGGTGTAGATTAGATGAACAAGGATTCAGTAATCAACCTCTCTCTCCACCTACCTAGATTACTTTTTAGAATTTTAACCCTCTCCCACCCTATTGTGTGGTTGTGTGTTAATGCATGCATTGCAATTGCCGAGCTTTTTTCTAAATTACTTATCTTTTCTGGGTCAACCATTCTTATCTTAGCTAAATTCTTATGTTCTGACAATCTGACTATTCCTGACCTACTAGTTTGACCTATGTAGTTGACCTCACAGTCATTGCAGGGTATTTTGTAAATTATATTATTTTGTCTAATTGGGTCCACTGGGTCCTTTAACCTACAGAGCTTGTCCCTGAGTGAGTTTGTAGGTTTAAATGCCACCCTAATTCCTGCTTTATTTAGAATCCTATGTAGGGTCTCAGATGTCCCCTCTTTATATGGTATAACTGTCGATGACTTATATTCTCTCTTAAGAGAGAGAATATAAGTCATCGACAGTTATACCATATAATAAGAGAGAATATAAGTCATCGACAGTTATACCATATAATAAGAGAGAATATAAGTCATCGACAGTTATACCATATAAAGAGGGGACATCTGAGACCCTACATAGGATTCTAAATAAAGCAGGAATTAGGGTGGCATTTAAACCTACAAACTCACTCAGGGACAAGCTCTGTAGGTTAAAGGACCCAGTGGACCCAATTAGACAAAATAATATAATTTACAAAATACCCTGCAATGACTGTGAGGTCAACTACATAGGTCAAACTAGTAGGTCAGGAATAGTCAGATTGTCAGAACATAAGAATTTAGCTAAGATAAGAATGGTTGACCCAGAAAAGATAAGTAATTTAGAAAAAAGCTCGGCAATTGCAATGCATGCATTAACACACAACCACACAATAGGGTGGGAGAGGGTTAAAATTCTAAAAAGTAATCTAGGTAGGTGGAGAGAGAGGTTGATTACTGAATCTTTGTTCATCGAATCTACACCCAACACGTGCAATAGGAATGAATCATCACTAATACCCGAAATATGGAAAATAACACTACCAATCAAATCAAGTGGAAATCAAGTGAAAAATAATGGAACTATATAAATGAATTTAGGAAGTCGTGTGATTACCTTGATATGATTATGAGCAATAAATTGTGCTCGAAACGTCATCAGTAAATATTACTGTATAACACTGTGAGACTCTATCAAAATAAAATTTACCCATAATGGAATTACACTCTACCACAGTGCCCAAGTTTTATTCTTATATCAGTCTTCTGCTTTCTCGTTTTCGATGTTTCTCGGAAATGCGAGCCACTTGTCTGCGAATCATATTTGTCCATGTCAAGGTCAGCTGTGATTGGTCCTTGAATCAGCCTAGATTAATTTCTACCAATCAGCGTAGATCAATGTCTACCAATTGGCTAGCAGCTTGCTCTCACCACATAGGAAAACGTTTACACGTTCTGCGAATGTTGAAATTCCTTGCAGGCTAATACCGGATGAAAAAGTACTGAAATAAAGGTTATATTTAGAGTTTTAAAATTTGATGTGGTTAGTTCTCTGAGCTGAATGGTTTAACTGGGAATCTGTCATTGTCTTTCTAGACTCTTTAGCACAAACTTCAATTTGAAGCAAATTTATTTGAATTCTCCCATGAATGATATAGCTGTCTCTCCTGGAAACCTTTTTTGTGATTGGTTGTTAATATGAAACAGTATTGATCTTTTTCATCGAGTTGGGATTTGCCTTATTTTGTCATGTAGCTTATTCTTGATTAGCTGATAAGTTTGATCTATAATAATATGTCTGTTAATCGTTGATTAATTTTAGTGCCAGCATTCTAAGAATCCTCTAGCATTTCTAGTCTTCCAACTGATTAAAATTTCTGGATTTTCCCAGTCAAATTGGTGTTCCTAGTTGTCTGCAGGCATCAATATGAAACAATACATGTGGTGTATTTTCACAGATAGTTTAGAGTCAAAGAGGATTCTCACTTTGATCAGTATAATACTCATTACAGTTCATGCAATTTTTAAATAGATGGTGTTGATTTTGTCTTCTTGTGCTTGTAAGTAAAATTCTGAAGGTTGTGAAGTAGTTAGTCAGGTTTAATCAATCCTCAGTTGATTTCATCACTTAGAGATATCATCCTTAGGTATAGAACAACTAATTCTTCCTGCCTATTATCACTGATGATATTATTAATTGTGACGGACTGGATTATGCGTCAGACTGTGCTTAGGAAGTGGGAAGACAGGAAAACGCTGGACCAACGATAAGGAAACTCTAGAAGATTTGAATTTTGTGCGTGGATGATTTATGCTTAACATCACAAGAACTCGATTACTTCATTGGTTAGTCACATAGTTCATTTAGATGATATATAATATTTCAGCCTTCAGAATCTACTGAATACTATCGGTTATACTTGATGCCTATTTAGTTTAACCTAGGTAACAGTGAGTTTCACTTTGAAAGTGTATGATTACGAGAAAGTGACAGAAGTTACTTTAACGTAGATTTACTGCATTTCACTACTCTTCAGTAAGAAGTGCGTTAAAATGTATGCAGAAAGTTGGTATGAAATGTATCAATAGCAGTGGATTGGTGGTCATGATCAGATGCTATGATACCAGTTTATCCGGTACTTCTTTTCGATGAGTAGCTCATTTAAACCTAAGAGATGACACCAGGTAACACAGTTAAAATTTAGGCATGTCAGTCTTTGGACTCTTGCTTCAAGCAGCACAAGAATGATAAGAATAAGGAAGCCTGGGAGAAAACAATTTCTTAGATAACTTTTAAACATGAAGAATCAGACTGAAGCTTGAAATCTGCATAAAATGGAGATACTTTCAGAAAAATCGAACTTACCATAGAATAAGACAAATGAATATGAGATTTATAAGCAATTGTATGTGCATTCACATGTTTTACACAGTAAACAAGTTGCATTTAATTAAAAATTTACATTCATACAGAATACACTTTCATAATAAATAGCTTCTTAATACCACACTTATAATCCTCATTATTATGAACATCTATTTGTGGTGAAAGATAGAATTGGTAGCAAGCACTACTGAGTGAAAGGAGTAGTATCTTACTACTCATATCAATCAGTCAGTAGTATATGGAATGAAATTTGCTTTCTTGGTTGCCATTTATCAAGCAGACCGCATATGGTGGTCTGAAAGGATTTCAATTTCCTTAGGAAACAGTGGTGAAATTTGAATTGTGTAATTTAAAAACTGGGAATTAAAAACATAATTTTTTTTAGCAAACAGTCAAAAGGATGCATAAATTCTACCACTTCAGACGCCAACAAATTTCCGACTTGATTAACACCACTTACTGTGTGTGATAAAAGAAATATATGCGTATTCACGGTTTGCGTAAAAAGTACAGCGTATACAAAGAATGCCTATTAGGCATTTAAAGTAATATTCTTCCAACCCATAAAGTCGATTAGAAACAAGCTTCGTCAGTTAAAGGATCAATCCTGTGGAGCCAATTAAACAAAACAATTCAGTTTATCTAATACTCTGCAATGATTTTCAGGTCAAAGACATAGGTCAGAGTAGTAGAACAGGGTTAATCAAACTAGAGGAGCACAAATACCTAGCAAAATCTAGATCAGATGACCTGAATAAGATAAAAAATCTGGAGGATAGTTCAGTCGTAACACTACATGCAATTACACACAACCACACAGTAGGATGGGTTAAGATGACAGTTTTAAAATCTAGTGTAACAGGGTGGAGTGAGGAACTGATAACGGAAGCTTTGTTTATCGAATCAACTGCAAATGCGTGTACCAGGAGTGATTCAACACCTCTCCCAGATATCTGGGAAATTCTACTACCCCTACGACAAATAGGAGAGAAAAAAGAAAACTATAAAACTCAAGTTTCGAAGTCGTGTGATTATAACTGATATTATTATGAACAATAAATTTTGTTCGAAACGTCATCCACTGTGTGATATATCTCATAGACAAATTAATATGGATTAATATCATGGGTCATTTTGCGTGCTTACAACTTAGACTAATGTAAGACAAGGAACCAAACTAAACTAATTAAAAAGAGTTATTACTATCAAAGTTAAAACCTTGAGTGGAAACATCCGTAAAGACTCCGAAATTCAGTGCTAAATAACGAGTAATTCATAATCTACTATTTACATTTTTTTATTTAGCTTATAATTCAGAGCTAGAATAGTGACTCATTAGTCACAGTCTGAAAGGATAACCTTTGAACAAGATACAGCTTTTGTAGAATTAATAGTATTCCCTAAGATTCTGAGGGGAACAAAGGCTTCAAAGACACATCTCCATTTCATCCTGTCCCCATCTCTGCAGTCCTCTTTCTCCGGCCCCACGATTACCCATAGGCCCTCATATCCTTCTCAGAGAATCCCCTCCATTTCACTCTCAGATACATTCCCATCTGCATTTTCTTCGGTGTAATTGTTGGGAAAATAGTTCTTGGTTGGTTTGTTCCCACAGTACCCTGTTGCTAATCTTTTCTGGCTATCTGATCTTCATTATGAAGCCAGCGAAAGCATCTGTTGATTTCCATACTGATTTCAAAGTAATGAAGGTCTACCTTGCATTTCCAATCCTAGTTTTGACATCTTCATCCATGGCGTCGCTTCGTCTTCTCTGTGGGTTCACTTGAAGTTTTCTTTCCGAAATAGGCCTTTTCTGTCAACCTGTTGGTGTTCAGTAGAACAAATATTCGAATGTAATTTTTATTTTTACCAAAGGAAAATAAAACACAAAGTAGGAACTTATCAGTTATAAGTTCTCTAGCTACCATTTTTTATTCAGCATTACGTATTCCGTTTTTTCTGAAATAACGTCTAGACACTTCCTTTTTCTACTTTACAATTATTTAAATTGTGATTATAATTTAGGTTTAAAGTAGTAAAATAGTTTACGAAAGACAATTTGTTTGTTTTTTTTTTTGAGGATAAAAATTTAATCTTCTCTGTACTCATCCTTAGTTTATAGTTAACTTGTGTGTACTTTTGTAAAATTTCAAAGGATACTTCTGAAGACGAAAAAACGATTGCAGCTTTTGAGCAAATTAAGAAAACGTGATTTTATGAAAGTTATGACGAATTATTCTTATATATTTTCTAAGGAAAAACTGAAATTTAAACGAATAATAAATAAGATATTATATAAATGTAATAATTTTACAAATATTTCGTTACTTGGTGGATGGTGACTAACACTGGAATCTAGGATGTGCATTTCGTCCTGTCTGGGATCCATCATCTGGATGTATCTGCATTCTCCATTAGGTGAAAATGTTCCTACTGAGAATTGCCATTTGAAAAGAACACCATCACTCATCGGGGAATTCAAGTACATCTAGTCACCAACAACAAAGTAACAACTTGTTAATCCCTAGACATCATCTAAACGTCCGTACAAGGAGCTGATATGTCGAATAAGACCTAACATTTCAGCTCAGTTTAATCAGTCAACGGGAAATACAAGATTAAATTGATAACTTTTTCAAACAGTTCATAAGCATAATAAACACCTACTATGCTCCTAGATCCAAGTCACTCAAATTTGCCGAAATATCGCTGGGTCCAAAATTCTGTGATATTTGGAAAAATTCGATTGACTTGGATACAAAAGTCCAGTTTGAAGCACTGATCCATCAGAAAAATGACCTCCCAGTGTCCAACAAATCACATAAACACCTACTATACTAAGAGATATGTTGGTATCAGTGCGCCGCATATTACTCATCAGATGTGTAATCAGTGTGTACCTGTTACTGTAAATTTCTCTGAGAAACAAGCTTTCGGAACATGATAAGATAAATTATGGAGAGGCTCTCTTATTCCATAGAGAAGCATGTGCCAAGCAACATTTGAAACTGTCATTTCATAGATCATTTTGTGTTATTATGAGAACTCAAACTTTTACAAGCATAGTCTAAATTTTGGCAAAGATTCGTTTCGAACAATAGCCTGTCATCAGGTGTTAATTTTGATAAAGGTATTGACTTCTGGTGTATTGATTTAATCATGCATATGGTTATTCGTCTCAAATACCTTGGTTCTAGGCAGTAAAGCATCCAAGAATTACAAAGTCATCTGATAATAAAACTTTCCTTTATTCTAGATTTGCCTACCTTCAAAACCTGATTCATTTTAGCATAGTGTATACAATCAGAAAGGTGTTTTTAGACATAATTATTCTGGATCTTGTTATTATTGGTGAATATGTCTACTGATTCGAACCCTACCTTGACTCAGATTTTCACTTTATCTTCAATCATCATTTATTTCATCTATATCAGTGTGACTCAGCGAAACTGTCTCAGATTATTTCAGATTGGACCACGGATTGATATCAGTTAGAAAACCATTGAAAACTAGCAGAGAGTACTGCACAGTTGTTTCATCCTAGGTTTGAGATTCATCGACAGTACACATTCATGGGGTTTCGAACCCAGAACCTTCTGGTTACATGGCAAGCTCGTAGATCATTCAGCCACTTGGACCCAATTCAATGGCCAATAAATTCTAACTTTTACCAATTCGCGATTTAGCGCGACCACCATCAAATGTCATCGGCGGGAACTGCATCCTTACTCCCGACTGGATGGACTACACTGATCACGACTTCTCACTAGAACTCCAGTCAACTTCGTTCTGTAGGCAGTCACTTGCGAGCATCAGACTAATTTTTTAAGAACTAGTTTGTGCGGATTCTATTTGAGTACGTAGTACCGATTAATCCCAAACTAGGATGAAACAGCAGCTGTCCAGTACTCCCTGGTTTTCAATGGTTCTCTAACTGATATCAATCCGTGTTCTAACTTGAAAAAGATACAATCCTTGCAAACTATTTCTTGAAAAGATCTCAAATTATGTCAGTATTATGCACTGTCTCCACTCTAAAACGCTAATACTGATTACAAATTTAACTTTCTCAGATTATCAACGTCAGAAATATTCATGTTACTTTATTGCTATGCATTGAATAACCATTTTCACTTTCACATCTAAATAAAATGAATATTATGAGTTATACTTTTGTATAGCGACAAAGTTAAAGACACTGAAATACAAAAAGGGCTAAAATGCATGTTTACGCAGGGTGGAAGGAACACAGAAAATGCGTAATTTGCAGTCTTCAGCCTAACATTTGAAGGCATTGGATTCATTGTGAAACTCTTAAAATGTAATAGACTTTTAGAACAGGTTTTGCATTTCTAAGAGAAACAATATCGAATTAACAAGGCTTAAATTCTGTCCTTATCCACATTACTACTTCTTTGTCATTAGTATCAAAGAAGAAAGATGTAAGTGGCTTTCTCATTAGGCAAAAAGTTCACTAAATATGAACTGATTTCTAACAGTTTGTTTGAAGATACTTGAACTAGTTCACATTTTCAAAGGATAAAAAAAATCTTTTTTTACGAATCTCTTTTATGAATTTCGAAAAATGTGACTTTTCTTTGATATATTCATCTATGTGCTTATCGGTTCAAAGTTGAGCATTATTATTATTATTGCTTTGTTTCTCTCACTTAATTACGATTTATAAGTTTGTTTGAGTTGAACAAAATGCTCATAATTTCTATCATTATTCCCCCCTCCCTGCTTAAACACACTAATATGATAACATAAAATCCATTTTAACGATTCTTCGTGGTATAATTCTACAGAAAATATCACGTATAAGAATGTTTTCAATAAGAAAAAACAATTTATGCTTAAACTGTTTAAATGCCTGCTTTATTTTGGTTAATTCATGAAAAGTATCATTATTATTATTGTTATTATTAACTTGAGTTCTACTACGGTGTGCCACCGACAATTATACATCTCATCCAACAGCTGTACGACAATGCTGTAGGCCAAGTAATCCACTACAGGAAACTCACGGAATCCATCGAAGTGAAGACAGGAGTAAGGCAAGGCTGCCCACTATCGCCAATGATTTTCCTGATTGCAGTAGATTGGATAATGCGACAAACAGCAGGCAATAAGGAAACAGGTATAAATGAACTCACACAAAAAACTTGGAAGATCTGGACTTCGCCGACGATATATGTCTGATTTCCCACAAACTGGAAGATATGCAAGCGAAAAGCAACAAGATGGCAGAAGAAGCATCAAAGATAGGACTTCAGGTGAACAAAGACAAAACAGAGGTAATGAAGATTTCTGGGCAACACCACCGGTAGCAACAACAACAACAGACAACAATCGGCATAAATGGGAGGAACCTGAAAGAAACAACCTCCTTTACCTACCTGGGAAGCATCGTTTTAACTACAGGCGGAACTGACGAGGATATCAAAGCAAGACAAGCTTTCACTACTCTCAAGTCTGTGTGGAGGTCAACAGCACTCAGCATGAAAAATAAGATCCGGATTTTCAACTCCAATGTGAAGTCAGTGCTACTCACTATACGGATCAGAGACTTGCACTGCGCGTCATAAAAAGCATCTCAAACAAACTACAGACCTTCATTAACAGTTGTCTTCACTCAGTACTCAAGATCAGATGGCCGGCCAGAAAAGATCAGCAACAGAGATCTCTGGCAATGAGCGAACCAACACAGCAGGAACCGATTGTGAAACAAATAAGCAGGAAGAAATGGAGATAGATTGGCCATACTCTGAGGAAACCATCAAGTGACATCACTAGACAAGCCATTGCTCGAGTGGAACCCGAAAGGGAAGTGGCGGCGAGTTGGTCGTCAGTGCAACGGTGACTTGGAGGAGGTCATGTGAAGAGGAGATGAAAGCGTGTGGGCAGACTTGAAGCCAGGTGAAGACTCTAGCAGAGAACCGAACGCAATGGAGACGCACGGCTGAAGCCCTATATTCCTCTAGGAATTAAAGGAAACAATAATAATAATATTTCCTATTGTTCCAATCATGCAGTTATATCAAATGAATCACTACATGAACTCGCACATATATATTTAATTAGCTGTCAACGAAATGCTATGCTATTCTTGAAGGAAATGAAAAAAATTGTACAGAATTGGTCCTCTCTGTATATGCAATAATACTACATCACATGAGTCACTTCATATTATTACTTTACATGTAAATCCTGTATGAAGAGGTAATGTTTTGGAACTAAATACGCTAAAAATTTCTGTACTGTGTGTTCACATATGGTTTGAAATAAAGCTTTATTATTATTATCATTATTATTATTAAAACTTGTCGTCTTGCATTCGGGTTCTAATCGGAGGCTTGCCCCACAATGTCACTCAACGGTCTTCTTGGAGTGAATTCGTTACATCTCCACTTTCTTCAGCGTGTTTGTTGAACAGTAGGTTCTTGATTGGTTCGTTCATAGATTTCCTAGTCACTGATTCTTTTCGAGCAATCATTATTAACGAAATAAATTTGAAACTGGTCACTTCACCCACTCACTTAGGCACTATTGTTTCAACTACAGTCTGTGGCACAGATGAGGATGTCAGTGCCAGTGAGGATCAGAGAGGCAAGAAAGACATTCATCAATCTGAAGTCAGTGTGGTAATTCTCTGCAATCAGCATACTGACCAAGATTAAGCTTTTTAAAATTACTGTCAAGTCAGTTCTTCTATATGGGTGAGAAACTCGACGGGCTTGTCACTAAAAGCATTTTCAACACGCAAATGTAGACTTTGATCAACGACTGTCTTCTATCCACATTGAAGATCAAATGGCCAACAAGGATTAGCTAGAACAGGCTCTGTAAACGAACCAGCCACGAACCTGCTTCTCAGCAAAATTCTGAAAAAAATGGAGATGGATAGGGAACACTGTGAGAAGACTGTTAAGTGACACTGCGCACCAGTCCATCTCTGGAGTGGAACCGAATGGGAAACGACGAGTACAGTGTTGCTCTGAGGGTGACGCAGAGGGGAAAATGAAAGCTCATGGATAATCTCGAGGCAGCTTAGGAGGACTGCAGGGAACAGGATAAAATAAAGGTGTGCTATTGAAGCCTTATATTCCACTCGGAACTCGGAATAATCATAGATAAGACAGCAATTCTTCGCAGTCAGCCATCTGACCTTCAGCATCGAGTGAAGTTATCTGTTGATGAAAGTCTCAGGCTGCTGAGAATGCCTTCAACTACGTGCCAAATCTCTCACACCTATGGAAGAAATGATTGGTTAAACAATGGTGTTGAAAACCCGAATATTTTCCTTGTGCTGAGTGTAGAAGATTTTCAAACTGACTTCATAACGATGAAAGTTTGTCTCTCCTTTCCGAACCTCGCTTTGACATCCTCATCCACGCCGTGTACCCAGAGTTAAAACGACACTGCCTAGATAAGTGAAGGAAGTGACCCCTTTTAGATTTCTCGTGTCGACAATGATTGGTTCTTGCCATTGTCTGGTGATTATCTTTATCCCCTCTATCTTCTATATGTTCATTTGAAGTCCTGTCTTTTTCTGCTTCTGTATAATTAATGGTTTCTGTCTGTAGACCTTCGAGTTTATGCGACACTGCACACAACTGTGAAAGACTATAATCATTGATGTTATCATGAAGAAATTCAAATTATAAACCTACTAATATCTTTGAATTTTGCCTACCTACCACCAGTTCAAGGTGCACCATTATGTCTATTTGCCCAGTTTGATGACCACATTCAAACTGCCTGATAGGATTTAGTCGGCACCAACACCAAATACTAGACATATGATACTGGATGCTCTCTAGTGATCATTGTTTCCATTACGGTCCTAAAGAACGCTAAACGTGAGCCTCAATATCTCACTTGTAACGTATCTGACTTTAGCATTAGGTTCGAGTCTTGAGTATTGCATCAGTTCTTTTAAGGTTGCAAATATGCCTCGCCAATAGGCAAGCAACTTAGTTCTATAGCTTCCTAATGACTGACTCCAAATATCTACCAAGTTAACAGTTTACATATACATCAATCTGGAAAAGTTTTAAGGCAACTTGAATTGGTTGTGCGTAGACATTATTCCAAATAACACAATGTGACGTTTGAAAATAAAATTTACTTACCTTCTGGCTATTTTTACTTTAAAAGAAGTGGAGGATTAAAGGTATGGACTGCTTTATGTTCTTCGAATAATATAAATTGCAATACGTAACACCCTGGCTTTAGAGCTTGAATTTTAGCCAGCGGGTCTAAGTTTCGATTCTCACTACCTAGATAACACGACCAGCTGTAACTTAGTTCTAACTGACAAAATTTCTGATTAGGTAAAGAAAAAGCAACTGTGTGAAATAATTTTGTGGAAGAAGAACTGTCTTGTCGTTAATGTTACAACTTTATTTCTCTGATAAAAGTTGGTTTTTAATTAATGAATTCAGTGGTTGGCAAAACTGCTTTTAATCAGTATTAAAGATTTTAGGTTTGTCTATGTTCTTTCTCTTTAACCATTTAACGTCAGCTGTCTGTAATTATATTTCAAGTTGTTGAGGTGAGACAAAAGTTAAAGCACTTTCCAGGAGTAAATTAAAACCTTAGGCGGTTTCAGGGGATCAATTCAAAGTAGATAATATACCATTTGGTAAAATGTCATAGTTCAACAATTCATCATTGAATCATCTTGTCGGGGACTAATCTTCTATAGAAATAGATGAGATATACGGCTTACTTAGTGCGGAGAATACACAGTTGGCCATCAACATCAAGCCATGAGCTTTGGTTCTACAAATAATCGAAGTCTTTGTAACAACTGAGCTTTTTATATTTGAATGCTAGTCCACTCGAAATTCACGAAAAACAAAAATGCAACTGGTTTTTCATCAAGAGTTATTTGCTGAGAATAAAGAATTACGCTAAAAGCATTCCGAATGTTCCACATTGTTGCAAATAGGCCATTTTAATGAGGAACGATAATCTCGAAGTCGAAGAAAAGTGAAATTTGTTCCAAACCAAATACCAACGACTTCTGTTTTCTTCATTATCGATTAATATTTGATAACTTGAAGTCTCCTTTGAAAACAACGAACAAGTACCATCAGATAACGAAATGCGTTTTTTGTGGTTCTATCCACCCTTACATTTAACCTTCCCAACTACTACTAATGTTTATTTGAATTAATATAACCCGTTGCACAAGAGGTGGCTCTCGTGGCCCAAGTGGTCTAGTGGTTAACACTTTGGCGTTTGAAACTACGGGGACTGGGTTCGAGCCTCGGTGTGAACATCACCATTCAGTGACTGGGGAATGCAGGCACATCCAGATGACGGGTCCCAAATAGGACGAAATGCGCGTTATCCTGGATTCCACTGCTAGTTACCATCCACCAGTTAAATACTTCTAATGTTGTCAAAATGCACTGAAATGTTATCTTCCATTATGCAGCTGATAAAACTGAACAACTTTTAGACAGTAGAGATACACTTCGCATTTAAATGTGACTATAAAATATACATTTGCTTTTTTATAAGTTTATACAATCACAATCCCTAGGAAATCAATCAAATCACAAATTAGACTGATTTTTTGTAAAGTATATCAGAACTAACCATTAAATATGTGAGGTAATATTACTTTCAAGGGTCAAAACTATAAGTATAAAACTATTAGAATCTAGAAGGGAAAAGTAGTAAAAATCTCCTCATCTTTGACGGTCGTCTCTATCACACACACGTACACAACACAGGAAATAAATCAACGCACATACGTTGCACCCAAATACGGAATGATTAATAAAAAGTATGGCAGATTTAAATCTGTTTGCATCATTAATATATGCCATTTTTCTTCGAAGTAATTCATATGAAAAGACTTAAACAATTCGAGTGGAACTAATTCTCAAGTGTATTATTTTCAAAATTAATACGTTCTAGACTTATATATAATATTTCAAAGCTTTCCTCAAGCATTCAAAGTTTAAATGCAACATCAGTTAGAGAACCACTGAAAACAAGAAACTGCTGGGCAGGAGTTTCCTCCTAGTCTGGAACTCTGCAGTAACAGACATCCATGAATTTACCAGAGGTGGAACCCAATACCTTCAGTTGATGAGTCCAGAACCATAGTGGATCGAGATCTCGTGAACACTGTCCATTAGTGTCTGACCACAGGATAAATTTGCTAGAGGTATCAAAGGAAGCATTCACCAAGTCAGGTGTCAACATATATACACTGAATAGAAATGGTGGAAAGAAGACAAGACTGAGGAGGCTGATAGGAATGTTTATCTGAGGAAACGTATGGTACATAGCTAAATTTGGTATACCATATTCTCAACCGGCCATTTGCACATCTTTACCACATTCTTGATGAATTGGTCGAATATCGTCTCATTTGATAGCTTCTTGGATTCTGCATCATATGGCAACATTCTCCTCATGGTTCTCTTCTTTGATTGCTCTTTCCAGTGTGCCAAACATATTGTTACTTCGTTTCTGATATACTACTTATATCGGATTATAAGTAGCACTCACCACAATGGCACCACGCCGTGAACTGGCTAATCCATAGATCATTGGTTTTAAACCCAATGACTGGATGGTAACGTGCTCACCTCATAACTCAAAGGTCCTTTGTTCCATTTATGGTGGAGTCACTACAGAGCTACAATCTGGCTCTTATCCAGTGCTTCCTGGCTTTCACTGGCTCTCAACTGACTTCAGCTTGAGATGAAATGCACCTTGAAATCAGTTAAATCCCTACAAGGCAGCTGTGCGAAGAATTAAAGCTTCTGTTGTGCTTTAGTACTTTCATTTTGATTACGCATTTGTTGACTGAACAAATTTTATATTTGTTTATGTTTTTAGCGATGAAGATGAGCTGGGATAATCTTTAAATTAAGTCAAAAACCAATTTACAAATTGACGTAACATTTTAGTTTTCCGTATAAAATGTTTTGTGTTTGTGTGTAACATGAATACAATGTAGTTGAAGTTATCATTGACGTTAGAAGTACTAGATAGTCTATGTGTACATATGTGCAGTAGACCAGTTAAAGATCATCTACATAATCTATATTGAAAAATACCCTGGATGACATGTTAATAACATATTATGTAGTTTTGATTTACATACATAATATGCGCTACGCTACTGTTAGTAAAGTTGGACTAGGATGTTTTGAAAAAATATCCTTCTGAATATTCAAAAGACACTTACTTGGTTTATGTAATAGTACAAGCATGATAAACATGTCACTTCTGTAAATGTCTTCCTCTGGGTAACTTTTTTCTCTCCTAGACAATACAAATAGATTTTCAAATTCAAAAAGTCCGCTGAAGTATTTTTCATACTCGCATATACATAAACTATTGAATAATTTACGATAACATTGAACATGTATTTCAATGTCCATCAGTGTCAGTGAAGTAGGATACAACTGTTGTTTTTCTTTTTTAATTTTGAATTTCAATCTAGAAAAAATATTCATTTAGACATTTAGAAAAAAATAACTGACCAAAGAATATCCCTTTGAATAATTTCCTCTTATGGCTCTACAATTATATATATATATATATATATATATATATATATATAGAATATTCCAGAATAATCGTCATTAACAATATTGATGTTTTTTATACTATCGATTTGTTAAGATTAATGAATTAAGTTCAGAAAGACGCTCAATTATTACAGCTTAAAAATGTACCAATAAATAGAATATCAAATAAAATTAGTGAAATTTCCATAACAAATTGAGGATCATTGAAACCTTGAAGGCTCAGGTAAAGATAGTGTCTGAACCAACTTCTCTTGGAAACATAATTTAGGTTTCTTAATGTAGATCGCAACAGCCTCAGCAATATGCAGTAAACGGACTCTTAAGGTAAAGTTAAGATTAGTTGGTATGTGGTGAATGATTTGGAAAGCCTCCTTAACATCAGTCGTGTGTTTTGTATCCACAAGATGAGGTAGAATAGCTCTATGAATGGATTTTTTTTGTCCCTTACTTAAATACGCAGGATGGTATTCGGAAATGTGACGCCTAATTGTGCTGCTTATGTAAATGGCTCAGAATTACCACCAACAGTACGCACAGAACTGCCAGTGGACACCAATCCTCAAACGAAAGCAGACATCCTAAATGCTATCAAGCTACTGAAATCCGGCCTGAAAGGCAGCAGGACCAGACGGAATTCCCCCCGAAGCACTGAAAATGGACCCAGAGATTGTTGCAGATGTGCTCACGCAAAGAGGTAAAGGTACCTACTGATTGGAAGAAAGGCTATCTCTTCAAGCTGTCAAAGAAAGGCGACTTAGGCCTGTGCAAGAACTGGCGTGGAATAATGCTCTTGTCCACGCCAAGTAAAATGCTAAGTCACATCATCCTGGAGAGAATAAAAGAAGCACTGGATACAGAACTCCGCCTGCAACATGCTGGATTCAGGAAAAGCAAATCATGTGCTGATCGAGTTGAAACTCTACGCATCGTCATCCCAGAAGCATCTAGGAAGCATCATCTCAACTACAGGCACACCGAACGTATGAAGATGACAAAGCCAGCTAACCAGAATTGGAAAGACAAGATACACCTTCATCAACAGGAAACCAGTTTAAAATTCTCTTGCACTGCACTCACCCAGCATAAAGAACAAGATTCGGATTCTATTCAGCACAAATGTGAAGTCAGTTAGTCAACTCTTCTATACGGGTCATAAACTTGGCCAGAGTGTCACGAAAAGCATTTCCAGCAACCTGTTACAAACTTTCATCAACAGCTGCCTTCGCTGACTGCATAGTGAAGATAAAGTGGCCAGGCACAAGGAATTAGCAACATGAAACTCTCGATGGGAACAGTTTGACGAAGAGCCGATTACTCAACAAATATATGGGAGAAAATGAATATGGATCGGGCATACACTGAGGAGACCGTCGAATGACATCGTGCACCAGGCCAGTTCAGGAAGCTGAACTGGTTCAAACCAACTGAATTTTGGCTAGTTATTTGAGCGAGTTGGTAAATAGCGAAGTGTGGATTTGATTCTGATCTTGTTGGTCAACTTTCTATTGACAGATTATTTGGCGAAATAATCACTCCCAATAACATTTCTTGAATTGTTAAAAAAGAATTATTATTGTTATTAAACCAGGTACAGAAAAATTATTATATTATTATTGTATCATTTAATTCCTAGAGGAACATAGGGCTTCAGCCGTGCGTCTCCATTGCGTTCGGTTCTCTGCTAGAGTCTTCACCTGGCTCCATGTCTGCCCACACGTTTTCATCTCCTCTTCACATGACCTCCTCCAAGTCACCGTTGCACTGACGACCAACTCGCCGCCGCTTCCCTTTCGGGTTCCACTCGAGCAATGGCTTGTCTAGTGATGTCACTTGATGCATTGTTTCCTCAGAGTATGGCCAATCCATCTCCATTTCTTCCTGCTTATTTGTTTCACAATCGGTTCCTGCTGTGTTGGTTCGCTCATTGCCAGAGATCTCTGTTGCTGATCTTTTCTGGCCGGCCATCTGATCTTGAGTATTGAGCGAAGACAACTGTTAATGAAAGTCTGTAGTTTGTTTGAGATGCTGTTTATGACGCATAATAATAATAATTTAACATATGCGAATTTTCGGGGCTCAGAAGATTTCAAATGTAAAATAACATTAAGTAAATAATTTCAGTAACTACTCACCAGAAATTATTACATGTAATCACAAAATAGTGTGCTGCAGCGTGAGAATATTAAAAAGCAATATAGTTAGGTGGAAAGAGAGGTTAACTTTTATTTTGCGCAATTTGCCTTCCAAAGTACGTTTTTTCATTGATACTCTGTTGATAAACTCAAGTGACAACGAGCAATAATTGCATCCAGTGTTTATTATTCACCTCGATCTGCCTAACTAGATCACTGCTTGACCTAAGTGATTTCCAGCGTATAGTATACACAGCCTTGTTATTTGGCTTGTTCTTTTGATTGGTCTTTATGACATTCAGCAGGTCATATGTTGTGATCTGAATACTTTGTGTTCCGAAAGGACACTGTGGTGGAATTTCTTCCCGAACTGTGTAGTTTGCAAATGAGGAATATTATTCGAAGTTTCAGGATAATTTGCCTTCATCATCAGGTCGTTTCTTCTGAAGAATGATTAAAGACGCTTCACAAGCTTGTTTTCCTGTAAAATAAATGGCTTTCATACAAATCAAGTTTCATTAATCAAAGATACTTTTGATTACTATGATATAAAGGATTCACACAACAGTACTCCTATACCATGCATATCAAATATCTCTGAAATAACAGTTAGATTATTAAGACTGTTTGAAATAGATGTAGTACACAAGCCAGCACGATCACTTCATTCCAACAAAAAAGAAGATAAAATTAGTACTACTTACAAGATGAATTGTATTGACTACAATACACATTACATCTGTCACAGTGGGCATCTCCTTCGAACCCGAGTCCAAAAACACAAATTGGCTGTAAAAAGACATGAGATATATTCTTTCATATCAGTTATATGCAGATAATTATGAACAACAATTTGATTGGGATAATGTAGAAATTTTAAACAGAGGAAACACCATAAATGCCAGGGAATTTCTAGAAACCTGGTACATAAATGAATCAGTAATAAACAGACGCATTACTATAGACCATGACACGAAAGTTCAAATTCCAAGTCAATAAGAATATGATCAATAGAGAAGTAAATCAACAACCAGTCACTACAATGGTTGCCACGACACAATTATATCATCCGTGCAGAATTCAAATAAGTTCACTTTACACTAAAACCTGCGCTGCAGTTGTTGTCTAGATGGTCAACGAAAGCTTCGCCATTAAATCAACCAGCTCAGAGAACACAACTAATTCAGAATCATCCACCTGAGCTACAAATCTTCTCCGCTGTTTCAGTGCTCTTACAATTTGTCCTCACTACTAATGCCTACATCTTGGATTTGATTTCAAACACTTAATAGAAGTTCATTCATAAACTCATAGCAAAATTGACATTTTGTTCAAATCTCTGGTCGGAAGGTTATAACTTTCCCGACAAAATACACAAAATTTAAACATAGAATTCAAATATGTTTGTTTTTGCTTTGTTTAAACCAATCGTGGGAACCGGGTGTATGAGAATTTAAGTAGTTTAACCACCTGAAATATTATTCTCAATATAGTGGCTAATTTTTTTAAAATTTCATAGCTTTTTTTTAATTACTAACATCCTAAAAATGACAATTTACTATGAATGCAAATATACAACATACTGCAAAATTATTTTAACACTAAGGTATCTAATAATTCTTAGCATAGTAGTAGATAAAGACGTATGAATACACCAGATAGTTATTGATTGAACTATCTAAGTTTATTTACACACAATATGATGGAGAGTGTAAGACGAAAGAGTGGGAGTGAGACAGTTTGGTAAGAATAAAGTTATTACGTAAGCAAACAGTTAGCTAAATTGAGGCATTAATAATGCGTCCAACTTAGTGAGTGAAAATCAGAATTACTTAAAGATTATGACGCAACTAAAAACACAGAAAAAACTAGAGGTATATTGTTACCAGCGTTGCGTAACGTCACGCATAACTTAGGTTGAAGTGATTTTACAGCAAAGTAACAAATTAACAGAGATCTGTTTCTGTATATTGATCCTTTTGAAGGTTTGGCTGAATTCAGGACCCTAGGGCGAAGAGATAATACCAATAGTACTTTAAATGCAAAATTTAATGGTATTAAAAGAATTCTAGAATAAAGACTATAACTTATAATAAATAATAAATTACAACAATGGTTATAATGAAAGAAAGAAATTATAATAAACAAAGTAAAAGAAAATGAGATAAGAGGAAAAGGCACTCTAGAAGGGAAGAAGAAATTTTAATCCAAGTTTAACCACGGTAAGAACAGCTCCCGAGAGTATCCTTTTTAAACACAATGTAGAAAGCGTTGGCGAACTGAGCGTGCCAATGGCTTTGGAGTGTGGTGTGTAGTGCTGAAGACTTTGTTAGTGTCAATGTGATGTTCTATGTCTACCAAGTATGATAGAATTGAACTTTTTGTGCACTTGATTTCACTCTTTCAGAACAAATAGTGGCATGTTCGTCAATGGATTCGAGAACGATTATCAGCTTGGCATTATTGTAACGAACCAGGAAAACCTCAAAAAATTAACTTTCAGTTCATGATTTGGGAATATTTCACACTCATAAGTTTCATAATTGCCTTTTACGCCCGACCGATAGTGACTGAATAAGACTTTTAAAAAACATGTTTATCAGGAATAGATTATAATTCTGAACAGGGACGCCTTTTTTACAAGACAGAATGGTTTCTTGTTCGTTTGTTTCGTCCTCACACTGCATGATTTCTCCTGTAGATTTGTTTAATTTCTATGACATTCACTTCTACCAGTGTATACATGCTATATTTTAGTCAACCGAAGCCTTCAGTGTAGTACAGAAACATAGAAAGTAAGGTAAATGATTTTAACTAATAAAGAAAATGAAAGTTTTGTGAAACTCACCAAAGATACCGTCCTCGCTAGCTCCAAACATTCTGTATTATAATATTGAAATAGATAGTGTGGAACGAATTTAACCTGTAAAATACACAATTATCATCACCAGAAGAAACCTTATCAGAAAATTCTCATTTTATTGCAGCTATATGGATGACACCTTCATTCTTTGTGATAATCATTCGAATAAGAACACAATGATAACTCTATCCAATGAACTACATTCTGATATGAAATTTACGTTGGAGGAGGGATACTAAAATACAATTACCTTCCTATATGTCCTACTTACAAGAAAACCAGATAGTAGTTTAAAGAAAACAGTGCATAGGAAAACCACATGGACATCACAATATATACATTTTCATAGCTTCGTTCCTCTTTCTAGTGCGTCGGTGGCACAGCAGTTAGGACGCTCGCCGACCATGCACATGGTCCGGGGTTTGATCTTCGGCCGATGCACTCCTTTACCTTGCTAAGCCAGAAATAATGTTGGTGAAGAGGAAAGGTTGGGCATGAGGCTAGCAACCCCATCCCGTAAAATAAACACTGCTACAGAAACTTGAAGCCCTATGTTCCACTGGGGAACGTGAAGGAAAAGAAAAATACCTAGAGAAATAATCACGAAGAAGTTGAGAAAATCAGTTGAATGAACCTTTAATACTGACGAGCTACAACTCTTATTCTTTACACGATCGATGGTGATTCCTCAATTGAAAAATGAAGTACCTAGACTAGACTAGCGTCTTCTAGCTGTATCTAACAATTCAACTGCGCTTGTGGTGGATTGAGTTACATTGGTCGTTGCTCTAGGAACTTGATTTTTCATGCTCGCTCACGAACATCTGCTAGTGTAGTATAATAATGGTGTAGTGAGAAGTATCAACAGTTGGATAATGGATCATTTGGTGGAAACTGGCCACAAAGCCAGCATTGAAGAGTCCTTCTCGATCATCTACCGGATACCAAACAAATTGACAAAAACATCCAGGTACCGCATACTCCAAACAGGAGAGGCTATCGTTATTCGCCTTAAACAACCTATGCTCTGTGTGGAGAAGAATCAAGTCCAGCCAGCACTACTCTTGCCGTGGCTGGCCTTTAGTGGAGACTATAAATTCATGAATTTGTATTATTATGATTTTTCCTAATTTCTCTGATATCCATTCAGTGTATAGTGTTATGTTGATGCTATCGAACCGTAATCCATTGACATTATTATTGATTCGATGTTATTTAAACATTATTAATGTTGTCAATAACATTAACTTATTAGCTATTTTGTATGTGTAACTGTAGAAGCTGATGAAGAAGGCGTTTTCGAAAAGAATAACCTTTGTTCAGTAGCCATTCTTTTGAAAATATTTTAATGGGCATTTTTAATCAGTTAAAATAAAAGACGCCAATATGACTCTCAGGTTTATGCCTTCCGTAAGCAAATAATGTTGTAATGAATCATTTCATCTAATACATAATGCAAATGAATTACCCTTTTGAGATAAGATTTGATATCTTAGAAAAAATGGCGACTTTAGACTGAGACTAAATTTTATTTTATTAAACACGCGATAAAATCATTTAGTTGCATAATTATAAAATATCTCCGTAAGCATTGTTGATTACTTTTTCACACTATTAATCATATAATGTTATTTAAATGCATTAAAAGTCACAAGGGTTGGCACAGGTTTCCTCTTATATTATCTGATCCCTTTTTGTTTTCTTTAGCAAGTTTTAAAGTGAAATCAACTTATAAAATAGAGTATGACAAAAAGCAGTGTGAGCATAGGTTATCTTCAATTGAAATGCTATGAGAGAAGGGAACAAGAAGTTCAGCAAAGATATCTTCTAGGCGATTTCATTCTCGAAGGCAGCTGCATAATCGCATTTGTGCACATAAGTTCACATAGATTTTTTTCTTTTCCTTCACGTTCCCCAGTGGAACATAGGGCTTCAAGCTAGTGGCTTGAAGTTTCTGTAACAGTGTTTATTTTACAGGATGGGGTTGCTAGCCTCATGCCCAACCTTTCCTCTTTACCAGCATTATTTCTGGCTCAACGAGGTAAAGGAGTGCGTCGGCCGGGAATCGAACCCCAGACCATGCGCATGGTCGGTGAGCGTCCTAACCGCTATACCACCGACGCACAAGTTCACATAGATACAATCACTATTTATTTCCACATTTTACTGGGGGAATTAAAGGTGATAATACTATTCAATTTGATCTGGAAGTTCGAAAATGTGAATATAAATTACAAGGGGCTTAGAAACAAAATTGCACAGGATTAGAATATTGTTTTTTAACGAATGCAGGTGTGAATGAGGAGAGCATGGAAATATGTTGAAATAATAGTTTTAATAAAAAACCTGAAAAGTCAAACGGGACTAGATCCTTGGTAAATGTAGACGTTGGACTAGTTTCTTTTGAACACATAGTTCCGGTTTTTTGATGCATATTTTGAAGGCTTCTGCAGCATGAAATAGTCAGAAACAATGCTTTTTGTAGATTTTTGTTTTCTAATTCTGTACAATTTTGTTTCTTATCCTCTTGTAATTTGCATGAAAAATAAGATCCGAATTCTCAACTCCAATGTGAAGTCAGTGCTACCATAAGGATCAGAGACTTGGTGCATGTATGTTAGAATTGTGTAGTAACTGGTTTTATTAAATATTACTGGTCGTACGCAGATGATGAGAACCAACGTGGATGTCTGTTCTGTCTCTGATCATACACCTCGGATACCTTCATCTTGTTTCCTTAAGGGTAAATAGAATTTAATAGTTTTAATAATATGTAACTTTTGATCTTTAACAGCTTCATTAAATTAGCTAGCAAAACCAACTTAAGAACAATGATTTACTGAAGGAATTGTTTTAAATGCATACAAATCAAGTTCACAATTTGCAGATTAGTTAGCGATTTTCAATTTATACAATTCAAGGGGTGGAAATTCCCACCAGAGTTTCCTTTGGAAACCCAAATTATTCAGATCATAATATGTAATCTGATTGATACCATAAATGATAATCAAGAAAGCAAATATATTTGCATAAAACTGTATATACTACTGATTGACTGAGTCAAACCTGGTGCACTGCACCGCTGATGCAGTCGACCAGAAACCATAGAAACGACCACTGGGTGTTTACATCACCTAGATCTAGCTAACGAACATATCTGTTTGATATGAGTGGTATAAAACTACTCATCCCAATCTATCAGTAGTATATAGTTAAATGAACACAAGCTGTGACGGTTAAAAGATTACAATATTTGACTTAACTAGACGAAATAGCAGTAAAATGTGCACAGATAAATTCTGAATGTCAAAATCATCAAAAGTATTTATTACGTATCTGATTTCCTTTGGAAAAGAAATATTGGCACTATTGACCACTGTCAACTGAAGGTTAGACAAAGACCAGGAGTTTTTTTTCGTAACAATTTTAAATTTCAAATAACAGTTTGCTTTGCAGACATTAGGAGTTGGTGTCAATCAAAAAGCATCTAAAAATATCTGTCTGACGACAATATTTTATAACTTCCGTTGCCTTAGAAATCTCACAATTAGATCTTATAATGTAAGTATTCCCTCCTTGCTGGTTATTAAATTTTGGAAAAAAGAAGTCTGCAAACATGGTTTCTAGAGCAATACAGAATAACGTGAATGTTTGTGGGACACTAAGTTGATATTTAAATAAAGATAAACTTCTGTACATGTTAATTCGCCTCAGTCAACGAAAAAGTGAGCAAGTTTAATCAATATCACAAAATAACAAGTGTGAAAATAAATGAAAGCATTATAAACTCACACATATATACTATTTGCTGAGAAAATATTGTCAAGGGGAAGTAATATAGTGTCTTGTATCAAATATGTCCTTCAGAGTGTGCTAATCTAACAGGTGCCTTATTTTACCATGAACGGTACCTGTGTGTATAGCCTAAAACTCTTGTGTCCTTTATTTGGATTGCTTCTTCATTTGAGTGCGTACTTTTGGTTATACTTCCGGTTTATTATCTGAAATTTTATTCGCTTGTGGAAATAAATAACTACTCAATGGGTTTTTGAGGCTTATTGGTTAATAAATTTAACATTAAGTGATTTGATTTGACTTGAAGAAATATTTTCACACAGTTGTCACATTGTATCCATATCGGATACGCAAACACTGCTTAAAGATAGGACTTCAGGTGAACATAGAGAAAACAGAGGGGATGAAGACTCTTGGCCAAACAGCAACAACAACAGACGACAATCAACATAAAAGGGAGAAATCTGAAAGAAGCAAACTCCTGCACCTACCACACCTGGGAAGCATCGTTTCAACTACAGGCGGATGCAATTAATTAGGATATGAAAGCGAAGATAGGGAAGACAAGGCAAACTTTCATTGCTCTCAAGTCTGTGTGGAGATCAACAGCGCCCAGCATGAAAAATAAGATCCAAATTCTCAACTCCAATGTGAAATCAGTGATACTTACTATACTGATCAGAGACTTGGCACCACGCCGCATCACGAACGGCACTTCGAACAAACTACACACCCTCATCAACAGCTGCCTTCACTAAATACTACTCGAGATCAGATGGCCGGCCAGAAAAGATCACCAACAAGGATGTATCTCTGTCAATGAGCCAACTGACCCAGCAGGAACGGATTGTGCAACTAATACGCAGGAAGAAAACGAGGTGAATTGGCCATTCTCTGAGAAAACAAATTATCAAGTGAGTGACAACACACGCCAAACTCTCTCTCTCGAGTGGATACCGAATGATAAGTGGTTAGTCAGTTGGTCATCATTGTGAGGGTGACATGGAGGAGGTGGTGGGAAGAGGAGATGAAAGCATGTGGGCAGATGTTGAGCCAGGTTGAAACGTTGGTGGAGAATCGAATGCAATCAAGACGGGCGGCTGAAGCCCCATGTTCCTCTAGGAATTAAAGGAAACAGTAATAATAACTGCACTGAAATGAATTAACCCATATCCATTTTGTTATGTCTGCAACTGCTAATTACTATAAAGCGGTAATGAACTCGACTGGTACGCTAATATGCTTATTAGTCTGTTGTACTTTCCGACTCACTGAGCCACGTAAATATCAAAAGACTAAGGCTGACCTGTGATTGCGAGATATTGTATTGTACATTTATTAGGAAACAAACATCATATTTATACATTTCTTTATCACAATAAAGTTGGCTCACAGCCGTTAGAATTGATTGTTCTTATTGACCGGAAATGTCTATCCTGATTGGTTGACGATCCAACAAAGACCAAGGTGAGACAAAAGGCGATGAATTGACTACACACTAAATCACAATATGCGTGAGAAATGATAGATCCACATAGTAACTGCATCACAAGGTAAATCACACGATTCGTGAGAAAGGACGATATACTATTTTATGCTGGGTGCTATCATATACTACAGAATTCTTGCCAAATGTATTTCTCAGAGTTCCGATTCGAAATCCGTGAATGAAGACATTTGTATACGATGTCAGTACATCGTTAAATGTGAGAAGTTGAAAACCAGGGGTTTTGTAGTGGAAATTCAGTAAAAGTCTCCCTATATTAAGCAAAAGTTTATGGATAATTATCGCAAACAGTACTCAGTTATCTAGTAACCGTCAAAATGTTTTAAAAACATTTTAGCTACTTACAATTTATAAGTAGGCAAAGCAAATGACAATTAATTACGAACTTAGTTACATTTGGTGAAATTTAAATTGTCAAGTGTTGGTTTTTGTAGGGATTTTGTTTGATTGCTTGGAGGATTCCATCATGAGCTTAAATTGATTTGTCAGCTTGTATAACTTTTTGCCTTTGACCAGCTGTTATATTATCATATCACATATGACTCATTTCTCAAACAAAATATGACTTTAAAGTGGAACTTGATGATGAGATCATATATCAAGTAAGGGATAATGAATAAGAGAATATACGAAATACCACAAAGATTAAAATGTCAGTGTTCACTTCTGCATACCATTTGTTGTTATTTGCTGTTCTAGAATGAAGTTTGTATCTCGATTACTGCTCAATCTACTTTAATATCTGTGCGTCGGTGGCACAGTGGTTAGGAATCTCGCCGACCATGCACATGATCCGAGGTTCGATCACCTGCCGACGCACACCCGATATCTATGGTCGGCCTGCGAAATTTGGGCTACCGATATCCATGCTGAAAATTCCATACCTGTACCAATAAATACGGTGTGGCATCAAGCTGTAAATGTAAAATATAAAAATAAAATAAGTAGCAGTGAAACTCATAATAACTCCTTATTATTTTCATATATATTGCTATGACAAGTCCGTGTGTGTTCGGCTGCTGTTAAAAACACAGCATATCTCTAGCTTCTTGACACATATAAACTCACTAGTAAAGGAAATAAAATTCACATTTCAATCAGAAAAATGAACAAGGATAATTAACCATATCAGATTGTAAAATAAAAAGAATATAAGAATCTAAACTGTACACAAGCGTTAATAAAAAGCCAACGCATTCTAATAGATATTTAGACTTCAGTTCACCTCATCCGTTTATCTGTCTTTGAAGGCAGGCTTAGTTGAGTGTCAAACAAACTGAGCAATAGCACAAAGCAGTACAACAAAAAACTTAAACGATGAAATGAAACAGATAGAAGAGTCACTGGTGTTGAATTACTATCCTATAAAATTCATTAGGAATATCAAAAAGGGTCAAAAGTAAAATAAAAATGATGCTGGAACTAATAATGATAACATAAATAAGAGAGAATATAAGGTATGCCACAGTTTTACCATATAAGGAGGGAGCATCTGGAACTCTACATAGGATTCTCAGTAAAGCAGGAATTAGGGTGGCATTTAAACCTACAAACTCACTCAGGGACAAGCTCTGTAGGCTAAAGGACTCTATCAGTTGTCCTAATTATACAAAGTAATATAATTTACAAAAGAACTTGCAAAGACTGTGAGTTAAGTCAACTACATAGGTCACACAAGTAGATCGGGGGTAGTCAGATTGTCGAAGCATAAGTTCGTGTGTAATTAGATGGTACTAAATGTGCTGTGCAAATACATTGCACATTGTAAAGAGAAGAGGGAAGGAAAAGAAAGTTATAAAGGTAAAATAAAAGTATGCTACCAAGGTAGATTCAAGCTAACCACTGTCTCCTTTTGTATAAAAAGATCCGGTGTCTTTAATCTGATTTTGTAGGCTTCAGCAAAATCAACAACTTTTTTACTACCATGCGTGATAATCACTATAAGGCTTTTACCCAACGTCGCTACATGATCACAATCTGATAAATTTCGCGTGACTGAGCTTCTTGGGATGCCTTCATGATTACTAGAAAGCCATTTGGGGCAGTGTTCGGCAATGTGAGCAGATAGACTTCTTTCCGTACGCCCAGTGTATTGGCTTACACAAGGACATATAAATAGATATAAACATTTTGATGTGACGAGGATCGATGTCTTATTTGTGTTTGTTGCATGCACTATCCTCTTTGTTGTATTTATGAGCAAAGCATCAGCTGTATAACAGGTTCGTCTGTTTTCATTCTCCAAGCGACGTTTCACCAATGGAGTAACGTTATCTCCCTTCAAAGGTGATTTTAAATAAGCCTTCCTCTTATTGGACACTAGTAACTAGTGTGATGAGTTCCTTCAAGGTTGCAGATACGCCTTACTGACGAGTGCCAACTAGAACGAAACCTAGGTCCAAGGCTTCCTGTCGATTGCCTCCAACCATCTAAACCTTCCCCTTTATAGAAACAGTCTCTGATACCGGATTCAACATCTTGCATAACCACTGTGCTAATTTTTGATATGGAGAATTTACCATAGACAGCACTGATTTAAGCAGGTTTTCCTATTCGTCTACCTTAACCTGACCATATATCTTTGATACATGAAATCCAGTCGGTTTTATTCCATTGCAAGTCTCATTACTGACGTATTTATTTTACAATAACTTTCTTAGATGCTCACCTATAACTTTTTCTATTGTCTCAATACGATCTTTACCTCTGCTTTAGACCTGAGATTTCATCTCATTTGATAGTATTGCTTTCATTTTACTCAAGCAGTCCTTCGTATCCATGATAACCACACACTACCCTTTATCAGGATGCACTATCATGATGTCATGTTACTTTTCGACGGTAACTATGATTTCCGGTGCTCCTTTGATATACTATTCATATGGTTAGTCGGCATTATCCTATATTAGTGTTAAATACCCACCATTTTCCATTTTAACCATACAACAGTATCACTAGAAGACGCTTTTAAGCTTTTTACTTGTGATTGAACAGATTTTCAAATTGACTGTATACATCACTTTGATCGATTTTCCCCATCGGTGCACAAGATTTGAAATTCAACGATAACATCTCTATTTATGATTTTGTTAGTGTGAAATTAGATAAATTCGGGACATATAAATCTGGTTTATGTGGGAAAATATCACTAATGTCATCATGAAGTAAAGATTTGTGCAATGTTTTATTTTCCATATCTCTTACTTTCCTTAGCGTGTAATGTAAATAAGTTTGGAGTTTCATATAGCAACGTAAATGAAGATCATTTTTCAAATGTATCATATTACTGGCAAGGACAGATAATGTCTTAATAATATTCAACTCCGAGTATATATGATACTCAATTAAACGTAATAGACTTGACCTATTAGGTTTTGAATTATCCTTTCTGACTGATTTATGAACAGATACTGAAAATACATGCATTTGTGGGTATTGATTAAAAATTCCTCATACAGTTCACGCATACTGAAACCAAACACTCTCATTTATGATGAAACTACCTATTCTCAGTTATCGAAACTTGAACGGAACTACCCGTGCATAGTGCAAACTCTCTGTTGGTAAAAAAAGTTCTGAAATTATATTGCTGGTGTCACTGAGGTACACACTGATAGTGTCAACATAATTTAAAACAATTAGTCCCTTTTATAAATTTGGGTAGTTTTATTAGAAGACGGAGATCATCTGAAAAATGTGATATATTTGCGCTATATATTTCGAACAATCTGATCATACATTTACTTGTCAAGTGAATACATATGAAAAAATAAAGGGCAATTAAATTAAACAAAGTATTTCAGTAAGCGCCATTGACAATTTTTATAGAAAACCGGAAAGGATCAGCAACAAAGATCTCTGGGAGCGAACCAACCAGGAACCGATTGTAGAACAAATAGGCAGGAAGAAATGGAGATGGATTGGCCACACTCTGAGGAAACCAGCAAGTGACATCACTAGACAAGCCATTGCTCGACTGGAACCCGAAAGGGAAGCGACGAGTTGGTCGTCCAAGGGTGACTTGGAGGAGGTCATGTGAAGAGGAGATGAAAGCATGTGGGCAGACCTGGAGCCAGGTGAAAACTCTAGCAGAGAACCGAACGCAATGGAGACGCATGGCTGAAGCCCTATGTTCCTCTAGGAACTAAAGGAAATAATAATAATAATAATAATAATAATAATAATAATAATAATAATAATAATAGAAAACCTTAAAGGCTGTGTTAACATCTGTCTTATGGTTCATTTAGATTAGGTGTTTAGCTATAGACGAAGTAGGTAGTCTGACACCTGCGTCTATTGATTTTCCACGATTCCTTTGTCTTTCTAACCATTTCAGGGTATGCTCTCCCACCCTCACATGCAATGCACAATTACTCCTCCCTATATATGTATGTCCACACACACACACAAAATAGTAAATAGTGTGGGATGTGACATAATCACTTGTGCACTTTTGAGGTTTGCAGTTGAGCATATTTTTTGGCTTTTTCGATAATTACAAGCCTGGCTGCATAATAGGTCCTACGGATGACAGAATTTAACCTTTGTCTCAAAATTCTGCTGTTTATTTCACCGTTGTATGGTAATTTGAGGAAAACGTTTTTCTTAGGGGCAGCATAGATTGTAGGTTTAAATACTAATTGACTTCTATACGTGTTTAGAAATTTTAAAGAATATCCGTTTTCAACAAGAGTATTCATCAATATTTCGTTTTCTTTCTCTATAACATCAGCCGTACAAATACGCTGAATTCTCTTAAATAAGCATTTCACCAAGTCTCTCTCATACTGTAGTGGACAGAAGGTGTGCAAATTAAGGTATTGCCTTGTCCAAGTAGGCTTTCTCTGAATGGATCGTCTTAGTAAACCATAATCTCTTCGACTCAGAAGTACGTCTAAAAATGCAAGCTGGTTGCAACTTTCTTCCTCGCATTTTAGACTTTATATGAGTTAAGTTTAACTAATAGATGACTCACATCTTCATGACCATCACATATAAAAATGATATCATCTATTTATCTCCCACAAAAGACATGTAAACGTCCGCTAACAAAGGTCCTAATGGACTCACCATAGCAACACCATCCGGTAGTCGAAAGTGCTCACTTTCAAACGTGAAATGGACGTTGTCAGTACATAATAGTAATAAATCTTTCAAATAAGTTAAATGAAAAGGGGATGAAAAACAACTAGAAGATATATAGTAGCAAAGAATATCAACGGCCTTAATCAATGGTACATTTTAAAATAATAGATCAAAGTTCATAACCAGTAGAAATTTAATTATTTACTTTCTTATTTTCTTTCTGCTTCTCTTCTCACTTTAAATGTGGTAGTTTCACGAAGAAAACAAAAGGGTGGGGAGAGAGGGTAGCAGAATCTGACTGACACAGGACATCAAGTAGACATCTTGAATTCCTTCAAAATAATTAGCAAACAAGCAAGCTCAAGTCTTTTACAGTTCACAGAAACCATGGCTATCAAAGTTGTGTTCAGAAAGTCTTTCTCTACCTTGGTAACACGTCTTTTAGCCTCAACTTATTGGATGTTATTGTCGATTCCTCTCCACTCTTACCTTGGTTGCGTCATCCTTTATTAAACTTTATGCCTCGTATTTCTGATATCAGACCAAATGAGCTTGACTCACAACAGCTGTTCACAACTCATTTGTTTATTAGCAGTTTTCTACTGACTTAAGTAATCTTGATATTATTATTATTATTATTATTATTATTATTATTATTGTATCCTTTAATTCCTACAGGAACATAGGGCTTCAGCCGTGCGTCTCCATTGCGTTCTGTTCTCTGCCAGAGTCTTCACCTGGCTCCAAGTCTGCCCACACGCTTTCATCTCCTCTTCACATGACCTCCTCCAAGTCACCATTGCACTGACGACCAACTCGCCGCTTCCCTTTCGGGTTCCAGTCGAGCAATGGCTTGTCTAGTGATGTCACTTGATGGTTTCCTCAGAGTATGGCCAATCCATCTCCATTTCTTCTTACCTATTTTTTTCACAATCGGTTCCTGGTTGGTTCGTTCCCAAAGATCCCTGTTGCTGATCTTTTCTGGCCATCTGATCATGATATTGCTTTGTTCAAATTCATCAAGCAGAATTCGTGCGTCAAAATTTATGCTGACTGGTATTCGTCGGCAAGGTGTGTTTGCGACCTTTATTGAACTTATATCCCTTCAGTGATTCGGGCCCACGTTATCCGGTGACGTATTTAGAGAGGTTATCGCTCAGCCATTCAGCGTCAGTGCAAGCCGAATTCTACATTTACGAAGGATTGCACTATTAGCTGCAGTAATGCAAAGATATTATTCAGATGACTGTGAAGAAAATATTTCAAATTCGACTACTTAAATTTGAAGACAGTAGTATCACAGCATTAGTCCAAAGAACTCATGCACTGACAGACATTGATCAATACAGTCGATTAAGATGAACAACGATGTAATACAACTATAGACAAAATATTCAAATTATTATATAATATTAACTTAGTTTAGTGGATTTTGTCTAAGTTTTAAGGGCAAATAGTTTTAGTGACTACTATAGTGATCACACCATACCAGCCTTACTTAACGTAATGAGTCTAACTATCTCTTAATCGGTACACTACCTAACTTGTACGCAACCGATAACCAGAGAAAAAATCAAAAGACTAAGTTATTTATCATGATGCTTTACTGAGTAAATATATTTAAGCAGAATACAAAGGTAAATTTATTAAGGAGGGAGATTTTAGGATTTATCTGGCTAGTATGGCTGAGCTACGAACTCTGAGAAATGCGCTTGATTACCAGCACAGCGTGGAAGCGCACACAAGCAAGAAAAAGATGGCGTAATGCCATCGTAGATGTATGCGTTAAAACAAAAGCTCAAAACATTCAAGGCGCACTACAAAGTCACAAAATAGTGTAATGTAATGTGAAAGTGATAAACTCAAATACCAGATTAATTTAGCTTAGAGGATTATTCATTCTTGTCATGTATCTTTTGTTCAATGACACATTACAATTTTAGACATGAATTGGATATTAGCAGTGTAATAACAGGGGTTTATTTAAACAAATTCACTAGAAACAACCATTTTAAGAGAATTTTATCAGATTTCAATGAATAAAAATTGAACTGACCCACAGATTGAAGATTAAGATCAGATTACCAGCATTCTTTTAATATGCATATGTATATGCATTATCAGAGTTGACATTCTAACCGTTTGTTCTGTGTCCAATTTATGCATTCATCAAAATTCTGTCAACATAATTGTTTATTTGTATAATACAATGTGGCGGTTCACTTAGATTTCTGTATACTTGGTGATTATTGATTTTATCTTTAAAACACAAAATAATTGAGCAAAGAATATCCTTTTCGATAATTTCATCTTCTGGCTCTACAATTACATATATAGATAAAGCAATAAGAAGAAATAACTTGTCTGAATCGTGCAATGTATTTGCGTAACACATTTCGAACAATCTGATCACACACGGACTTGTCATAGGAATATATATGAAATTAATAAAGAGGTAAGAGGTGAAGAAAATAGACTTAGGTTGAGTTAAAAGGACCTCTTTATTAATTTCATATATATTCCTATGACAAGTCTGTGTGTGATCAGATTGTTCGAAATGTGTTGCGCAAATAAATTACACGATTCAGCCAAATTGCGTCTTCTTATTGCTTTATCTAATTACATATATGTTTATATACATAGAATATTCTAGAATAGTAGTCAATAACAATATTCGTCTTTTTAAATAATATTGATTCGTTAAATGAGATCAATGGAATTACAGTTCATTAAAGATGCTTAAATTCTAATAATAATAAAGATATAATAGCAAATAGAATATCAACTAAAATTAGGAAAATTCCACAAAAATTCATGATCATTCAAACCTAGATGGCCAAGGTAATGATAATGTCTGAACTAACTTCTTTTGGACGCATAAATTAGGTTTATTAATATGGATCCCCACAGTCGAACTTTTAATGAGAAATTGAGATTTGTTGGTATGCGGTAAATGACGCTGAAAGCCTGGTTGACATCAATCTTGTGTTTTGTATCCACAAGATGAGATAAAATAGCGCTACGAATAGATTTTGTTTGTCCTTTATTTAACCACGCAGGGTGATGTTCGGAAATTCGACGAGAAACATGCCTAATTGTATGGCCTATGTAACTGGCTCCACAGGAGCAGTTAAATTGGTAGATACACATGGAAGAAGCGAAATTAGGCAGTTTGTCTTTTACTCCCTAACGCACAAGAGGAGTGGTTTTGAAGACACAGCACAATTCAGCAGCATAGAATGCTCCTTTTACCGCATTTCTAAGGCGTTGTGTAAGTATCTCGCTGATGTTGTCCCCGAGGAACTGTATTTGTAAGAATAAGACCTTTTTAGGAACTGTTGGTACCTTGGGCTGCTTTGATTTCAGATTCAGATTCTTATCAATAAACTTTTCTGGATAACCGTTTTCACTCAGCAACCATTTAATATTATTAAGTTCCTCATCAAGATATTCATCCGAGCAGATTGCTCTTGCTTTGTGAACAAAACACTTTATCAGATTGCGTTTGTATTTTGAAGGGTACGAAGATGAAAAAATGAGTATACTGACCCGTTGAAATAGGTTTTCTATATACACCTCTTCTTATTGTCCCATCCTCTTTTCTGGTCATAAAGACGTCTAGAAATGAAATACTTGAGTCTTTTTCTTTTGAATAGTAAAATTTATTGCAGAATGAACCTCGTTAAATTGCATTTGACCTAATCACTTCTAAAAATAATAGAATTTAAGTGAAAGGTAGGCGTAGAAATATAAAAGTAAATTCAGAAGTTAGACCATGAACTGACACCCAACTTGAAACCAGTCAAATCCTTGTAAATTCAGAGGCTCTTGGTATTTTCGAAGTGGACATAAGTTCGGTGTTCTTTTTGGAGAGTTTGACATCAACCTCTTACTCAGAAGAGGCTAGAAGCTAGAGTTAAAGTTTCATTTATATTAAACTACAAGATGTTTATTGGTTTTCCATGCCTCGAGGAAATATTTGTAACTGTTTAAGTTGTATTTTTCCCGTAATCTTCTAGATAACAATTTGATTTCACTGTCAAACATAACTGGTACTTCACTCGGTCACCGATACGTCATTGACTATAGTATTTTCGGTTAAATATAGATTTTTCTTGATAGGTGAGAGTGTAGCCTAATATCTATTTCGTGGACTTTTTTCATGCTTGTTCCGTCCCAAGCCAAAGTCTTAATAATTGACTGACTAGTTCAAGTGTGAAGTTATAACTAGTGGGGTACAGCAGGTCGGGTCTGAGGACAAATACCCCCCCCCCCCGCGATGAAATTGGCTAGTGATTGCTCTAAATCGTGAATCGGCAGAATTTGGAATTCATTGGCTGGCCATTAGATCGAATTCCAGTGGCATAACGGTCTGCGACTTCGCCTTGTAACCAGAAGGTCCTGGTTTCGAACCCCAGTGGGTGAGTGCTACTACAGTGTCCCAAAATAGGATGAAACAGCTGTCCAGTACTCCCAGGTTATCACATGTTTCTCTAACCGATATCAGCTCATGATGAAATCCTGTAACTAATCAAATTAAATCCCTGCAAGCCAACACTTGTGCGTCGGTGTCACAGTGGTTAGAATGCTCGCCAACCATGCACATGGTCCGGGGTTCGATCCACGGCCGACACACTCCCTCACCTCGCTAAGCCAGAAATAATGCTGGTGAAGAGGAAAGGTTGGGCATGAGGCTAGCAACCCCATCCTGTAAAATAAACACTGCTACAGAAACTTCAAGCCACTAGCTTGAATCCCTATGTTCCACTGGGGAACGTGAAGGAAAAAAAATACTGATAATAATATTAGTGCTAATAATAGTAACAATATTAATAATAATAATAAGGTTGAAACGAGTTAAGATTATGGTGATAATAAAAGATAGTTTTAAGTAAATCTGAAATAGTAATAATAAGAGGTAGAATAAAATCCTATTAATAATGACAGTTAATAAATAAAACATTTTACCATGGTAGATTCAGAGTGACGACCATTCTTTTGTACACAGAGACCTGGTTTATAAACTTGAATTGCGTAAGCCTCGGTAACTGCAAGCATTTTCCTGTTTCTCTGTCCGCTGACAACAGCGTCAATATCATGTCCCTAGTTCACAAGATGCTTTGTTATTGAACGTTTAAGCAACTTGACTTCAGTTGTTTTCAACCACCTTGGCAAGTACTCCATTATGCGAGTAGACCTATGTATTTGTTTCCACAAACAAACTCAAATTGATATGCTCAGTTTGAAGTGTCGAGGATTGGAGACTGGTCGTTCACAGATTGTTGAAGCACCGGCTTGGTGGTGTTTAGGAGGACGAGTTTTGCAGCATAATAAGTTCGACTGATAGCCTTGTGGAGTCTTCGTTTGAATGCCTCTTGTACACCATCTATCTTGAATGGAAAATTGATATATACAGACTTCTTTTGAACTGTTTGGATAGTTTTGCTGAGGATCACTTCTTCAGAGTATTTATTAGTGAACTTCTCAGGATATCCATTCCTAGTTAGCATATAGTTCAGAGTCTTTATTGTCTTCTATTGTACTGTCAGAACAGTTTTTCTCATACTCTACTGAACAGTGTTCTGAATAAAACGTTTTTAAATTGGATTGGAACAAAACTTCCAAAATGTATGTACTGTACTGTCCATGAAGACTTTCAAAATATAGATCTTACAATTGTGCTATCAGTCCTTTTTTCATTAGAGAAACGTCAAGAAATTTAATAGTTTCATTTTCCTCGTGTTCTATCGTGAAGTTAAGATTCGGATGGCATGAGCTGAATTTTATCACCAGATCTTTAGCTTTTAATCAGCTTTCACAGACAATTAATATATCATGAACATATCTTAGATATAATTCCATTTGTTGTACATGTTATTGCGAAATACCAGCTTCTAGGCCTGAAAAGAATAAATGTACAAAAGTGGTCCTAAGGGCTTCTCATTGCAACACCATCAACTTTATGGAATAGACGCTCATCCAATTGAAATTGAATATTATTAGTACACAAAAGCAACAATTTCCTCAATTCCGATGTTAACAATGGGTACGTCATAAGCTTCTGTACATATAAAGTCAATAGTCTCAATGACCGGAACATTTGTAAATAAGGAAGTAACATTGAAAGAGACCAAATGCTTACCAGTTATACTGGCATCATTAGTTTGCATAACAAACTGGAATGAATCAGAAAGTATATACGTTTCGAAACGTTTTCGCAAAAGCTGCAATAATTCACGTGACCACTGTGCTAATTTGTGGTATGATGAATTTATCACTGACACTGTAGTTTTTCGGGGCACTCCTGGTTTCTATATTTTAACATACCCATATAATTTTGGGGTCTATAACCCAATCGGTCTAATATTCCTATATGTATTCTCATCAATGTATTTCTTTTTTTTGAAAAGTTGCTATAAATGCTGCACGATTTTTCTTTCAGTCGACAATGTTTGATCTTTGGCATGATTATCCACTTTAAATTTAGATTCATCAGAGAAAATTTGACGCATTTTATCAAAATAATCCATCTTATTCATCACTACCACACACTGTCCTTTGTCAGGTTGTAAAATATCAACATTGTTGTCTTTTTGGAGTTTGTGTGAAGATCTCCAGTGCTCTTTGGTAATATATGACTTTTGATTGGTCAGTGTGATTCAAAATTGATGAACAATGTCAACCATCTTTGATTTCAACCAGCTTCCACTGTGGCGTAACGTAGCATGAAGCCTGATAAATTGTTCATAAAGATTCTCAAATTGCCATTCGATATTAATTTGCTTCACTTTTTTCATGGGCACACACACACAGACCCTAGAAATCATTGACAGAATTTCTGTTTATTCTTTTAACAAGGAAATATTAGATAAATTATGAACATAATTAGATATATCCAATGGGAAAATGTCACTTGGTGAATCAAGAATAAGTAACTTCTTTTCTTCTGTTACCTTCGTCTTTATCGAAGTAGCATGCAGATATTTTATGAACTTTGGATAACATGCGACGGGTAAGTCATTTTGAAAACTTAGCAGCTTGCTTGACAGTTAAAACTATCTTTTGTCACCACCGTTATCTTCGCTCGTTTCAACATTGTTATTATTATTACTATTATTACTATTATCAGCATTACTATTGTTACCAATATAATTTAGTTCGAAATACTTGATATCTTATCAGTCTTATAATGTCCCAACGTAATTCCAATAGTATATGTATCCTTGTATGTAGGGTAGCCAGCAGAAGAATTCTACCGAAATTTGATGAATTCATTAAATCCTGCTTTATTAACTTTTGTTGCTTGTCAGAGAAAATGATAATAGTTTTCTACACGAATTTAATTGCTGTTGGTATTCATCAGGATGGTGAAATCTTGACGGGACTCATATTTTCTTACCGAAGTACTGTCTCAAAGGGAAGTCAAGCGCCTTAGTTTAACTACCCTATATAGTTACATGTGACCACAATACACTGTATGATATATCAGTATCGAGTAACTAAGTCTAGTATATATATTCTTTTCCGTTCCAAGTGAAACATAGGGTTTCACGCTAGAAGTTTGATGTTCCGGTAGCAGTGGTTTTATTTTTACCTGGTGGAGTTGCTAGTCTCACGCACAAGCTTCTCTCTTCGCTGGTCTTATTACCAGCTTAGCGAGGTTTAGGAGTGCGTCAGCCGGGGATCGAACCCTGGACCAAATGAGTGGCTGGTGAGCATTCTACCTCTGCTCCACCGATGCATATATATACATTGTAGCAGTCGTAAATGTCACCTGATGTATTACCTTGTAATAATTTTAATATATACCCTTTATAAAGATAAAAACTGGTTTATTTTTGATAGATATGCCAGTGGACAACTATGGGCTCATAATGCAAAAAGCTGGTGTAATGAAATATCACGTATACTGGCCGGAAAAACTGAACTTATTCATCGTCCATCCTAATACACTTTGATGAGAAGAATGGAGATCTCAAGATGAAATAATAGTTGAAGTGCAACATGAATCCCTGCACTGTGAAGACTTGCAAAAAATGCTAAATCATTCAACTGGAAAAGTGTAAATTACTGAAGTGATAGAAAGTGCAATTGTATTACTGTTGAAATCGGCGGGTACAGATTTCGACTGGATGACTGAAATCGAAGTAAGGGTTGATTACCCAAGGTGAAATAAAATATTTTGATCTTAGAAGGCATTGAATCAAGTATGGTGTATGCTACTGATAAGCACATATAAGTAGGACAATATATTCTGTGATACGTTTCACACGAACTGTTACTGCATTATTCAACAGAGTCTCAAAGACGATGAAGTTCTCCGTCTACTGCTGTGTGCCACTCCATTCTACACAAAAGCTTCAAAGTCCTTCAGAAACGTTTTCAAATTTCCCTCCGATCACACCAATGACTTGGCAACAGTGAGCTACAAACCAGACTATTGTTGTCTTTTCTATTCCGCTTATACTATGGCATGTGTTGGTAATAAAATTTATCAATAGTATTTAAAGAGACGTTCATTGGCACAAAAATATCAAATAGCGGAGAGATAGATTTGACGTCAAAGAGAAGAAATGAACCAGTATTGCGACAAAACATGGGAGACACCGAAAGAAGACAAAGAAACACAATACGTGATGGCCAGAAGTAGGACAACACGGGAGATCTGAGCAAATGACGATTTTAATATGTGATATACATAATTCCCCTGTATTTTTTTCCCTTCACGTTCCCCAGTGGAACATAGGGCTTCAAGCTAGTGGCTTAAAGTTTCTGTAGCAGTGTTTATTTTACAGGATGGGATTGCTAGCCTCATGCCCAACCTTTCCTCTTCACCAGCATTATTTCTGGCTTAACGAGGTAAAGGAACGCGACGGCCGGGGATCGAACTAAGCACCATGTGCATGGTCGGCGAGCGTCTTAACCGCTATGCCACCGACGCACAATTCCCCAGTACATTTATATCAAATTGCAACTAAACATTTCGTTGCCAAGTCTCTCGTCCTCTTCCGTTACAAATCATTACTTGAAGTTAGGATTAGAAAGCTGATCATCAACTAATGGTTAGGACACTGTTGAATACAAATTCTCATGTCTCGTCTTCCCCCTAACCTTTTTGCCAAACCTTCTCGGTTAGAAGGAAGCTAAGACCTAGTTAACAGAGAATCTTATTGTTCACATGTTATGGCTAGCAGTGAAGATTGTTTTGAATCATGCGCATCAATAAATCTCGTGGTAAATGTTAATGATACTTTAAACTTCGAGCGAAATTCCCTTAGATTTTCGTGAGTATGTGAGATAAAATAGTAAAAAAAAAACATTTGATGATTATTTACTTTATTGATCACATGAATTTCTATGACATCATTTAATACTCCCAATGCTAAATTATTATCTGTTACTGACGTATTCAAATTGTCTCTAAGTTCCATTGACGTTAAATTTCCACCGATAGATAAGGTTTCTTAATCTTCAACTTAATTATGAGTGATGTATCAAAACAAAAAATAAAGACATGTGATTACTTCAAAATACACTTCTACAGACATTAAAATTACTGAATTTGACGTGAGATGTTTCAGTAGTAGTAGTATTGTGGTGAGAGCTGTCTGCAAGCCAAAATTGTAAACAACAATCTAAGTCTATGTTTGCGTCCCGAATCAGGGTCATGAGAAAAAAAACACGAACAAAGCCTAACCTTGAGGAACTCAACAACCAATCACAGCAGATTTAACGTGTGCAAATATGATTAGCAGATATATAAATAACTTGCTTGGTAAGCGACGGTCACAGGCAGTACAGAATAAACTTCAGCAAAACCAATCAGAAGACGTTGCTTGTCTACTAAAATAACGAAAAATAATGTAAATAAAAATCTATAAATATCTATTGGTTTTCTCAATAAACGATCTGTTGCCTGGCCCTTGTCTTCTGTCGTTACAACATGGTGAAACATTAAACTGCTTGAAAAAACTTCGAATTTGGCAAACTTGATGACTGTCGCATCTTACAATACTCAGTGTTACAAATAAACCTATTTTGAAAACAACTGCGACGAGAGACAGCTCCATTTATCTGAATGTTAGGTACTATTAGGTTTTCATTTTATTCATCAACAACCGATCTGAAAACTAAAGGATTCCGATGGTAGTAAGGGGTGGATTAGCACTTCTGTTTATCTTCCGACACTATATACGAAAATTGTCAGTTGATTATCAATTGTTACGATAAGGCAAATCTTAAGTATTTAATTTGTGGATGGTGACTAGCTGAGGAATCCAGGATGCGCCGACATGTCAACCTGAGACCGAGCACTTCGGTCCAATCAATTGACTGGAAAATCTAAAATTCAATTGAATTAATAAGACCCGTTGCACAAGAGGTGGCCCAAGTGGTCTAGTGGATAACGCTTTGGCGTTTGAAACTAAGGGCACTGGGTTCGAGCCTCGGTGGGAACATCATCACTCACTGGGAAATGCAGGTACATCCAGATGACGAGTCCCAAATAGGACGAAATGCGCATCCTGGATTCCACTGCTAGTCACCATCCACCAATTAAATTCTAATTACATGCCCAGATATAGTCGAAGCATCTGCACAAGAACCCGGTGATGTCAACTTGAGATCGAGCACTTCGGTCCAATCAATCGACGGGAAAATCTTAAATTTAATTAAACTGAGTAGTAACACAAAGTAGTACAACAAAAAACTTAGACGATGAAATAAAACATATAGAAGAGGTGTTGATGTTAAATAACTATCCTATAAAATCCATTAGAAATAACAAAAGAGGTGAAACGCAAATACAAATGATGGTGAAAATAATAATGATAACATAAATAAGAGAGAATATAAGGCAGCTACGGCTGTACCATATAAGGAGGGAACATCTGAAACCCTACGTAGAGTTATCAGAAAAGCAGGAATTTGGGTGGCATTTAAACCTACAAACTCACTCAGGAACAAGCTCTGTAGGCTAAAGGATTCTGTTGGTTGACTCAATTCGACCAAATAATATAATTTACAAAATACCTCCCAATCACTGTGAATTAAGTCAACTACATAGCTCAAACCAGTAGATCGGGAGAGGGTGGTCTGACTGTCAGAACATCAGAATTTTTCCAAATGCGCATTTTAGATTTTCCTGTCGAATGATTGGACCGAAATGCGCATCCTGGATTCCACTGCTAGTCACCATCCACAATTTAAATTCTAATTAAATGCTAAGACATCGTCGAAGCATCTGCACAAGAAGCCGACATGTCAACCTGAGACCAAGGACTTCGGTCCAATCAATCGACGGGAAAGTCTCAAATTCAATTAAATCTAAAGTTTAATTAAATATAATCGTGTTTGAACAGGAATTTAAATCACATGTTCACAATTTCTGACCTTTTTCATATGCGTTAACAAAATATGCAAACAGCAAAGATTCACGATTCAGAAAAAAACGTGTGTAAAATACAAACAATGGTTCACATTCTTCCTTATTCGATACACTAAAGATGACAGTTACTAGATAAAATAACAATATTGATTAGAGTACATTTTACTTGTACTTCTTTCTCCAGTCTGTCAGCTACTCCTACTCCTGTGGTATTTTCTTCTTGTAGTAATCTATATAAGTACTATTGGGACGGTAGAAGACGAAAGACTTGGCAAAGGAATGTTTATTCGCAATTTTGTATCTCTATATAGCCAAATTATGTACACCTTATCTTCAACGCACCATTTGCACACATCTTCCGTGTTGTGCTACTTCTGGCCTACATATTGTGTTTCTTTCACGTCTTCCGCGACCCGCTGTATCATTTGCTTTCTCTGCCATCAGATCTATCTCCCGGCTATTTGATGTTTTAACACCGATGAAAGTTCCTCTATGCAGTACTGATGAATTTCATCAGTACTATACGACATAAGATGAAGTGCGATAATGAAAGAATTGATACAGATTGGTAGCCAGTTAGCTGAGTGAAGAAATATTAACTTTTCAATTAGATTCTCATCTCTGGCTCTACACTAACGTATGAAGCATTTTAAAATGAACTGTCGTCAAGATTTGACAGAATAGTTCTAAAATATTTGGGCGCCGAGTGAGAAGTAGACATTTGTAAAAAATTATATTTGTAAAATCTCAGCGAGATTGAAATGAGTAATTCCAACGTTTCGTTCGCCAATCTGGTCCGAACTTCTTTAGGGAAATTAATCGAAATTAACATAACAGAGGTTTATATATAAAAGGAACATTTCTTGTTTCAAAAACTTTGTCCAATCATGATTCATAAAACAAGTATTAACAAGTATAATAAACAAAATTGTATGAGCGGTGATCAAAATTTGACCTCGGACTTACAAATATTGGTCTACCTTTGTTGAACACTTTAAACAGAGTGTGCATGCATGTGTGTGTAAACAGTTGTAAAACATCTCTTAACGTCTCCATAGGAAGATATAGACAGTCAGGAATTTGACCAAGTATTATTAATTAGTGATACATATCCATTATTATTTATTAATCAGGATTTCCTATGCATCAGCTAACATCTCGCCTGCATGTCTCTTCAAACTACTAGTATCTAGAATTTGATGATTAGACGTATTTTCAAAATTATTGTGTTTAGGATTAGAGTTTAGTTTAAGCACCCTGTCGAACTTATTGCATTGTCTTCTTTATGAATATTGAGCTGCTTCATTCGACCTACTGGAGTTGTGAATCTCGCTGAGATTTTACAAATATAATTTTTTACAAATATCTACTCCTCACTCGGCGCCCAAATATTTTAGAACTATCCTGTCAAATCTTGACGACAGTTCATTTAAATTATTTTGCAATCGAATTAAATTAACAAAGAAAGTGTGTAATTGGCACAATCATCGTGTTTTCACTCTCCGTTGTCTGCAACAGAATGCATATCCTAAATCCGTAGCTGTCGAGTCACCCGACAACACCATAATTTTGAAAATACGTCTAATCATCAAATTCTAGATACTAGCTGTTTGAAGAGACATGAAGGTGTGATGTTAGCTGATGCATAGGAAATCCTGATTAATAAATAAAAAATGGATATGTATCACTAATTAATAATACTAGGTCAAAATTCCTGACTGTCTATATCTTCTTATGGAGACGTTAAGAAATGTTTTACAACTGTTTACCCACACACGCATGCACACTCTTTTTTAAAGTGTTTATCATAATACACAATTTTAACTAATAAAAATACCAATTAAAATTTCTTCAAAAGAATGATTAGTGGACAAACAATATCCTTCTTCATCACGTTCTACATTGATATATACATAATAGTCGATGAATTAGTGTAATTAGCAACATTAATGTTGTTTAAATAACATAGAATCAATAATAATATCAATGGATTACAGTTCAATAGCGTCAGCATAACAATACACTGATTGAATATCAGAGGAATTAGGAAGTCATATAATTACGAATTCATTAATTTATAGTCTCCACTGAAGTCCGGCCAAAGCATTAGTAGTGATGGCCAAACTTGCTTCATCTGCAAACAGAGCATCAGTTGTTTAAGGCGAATCCCGATAGACTCTGCTGTTTGAAGTATGCGGTACCTGGATGCTTGTAGCAATTTATTTGGTAACCGGTAGAAGATAAAGAAGGATTCTTCAATGCTGGCTCTGGAGCCTGTTGGGACCACGTGGTCTAATATCGAAGTGCTGATGGTTTCTACTACATCTTTGTTTAACCACAATCGTAGATGTTCCCGAGCGAGCACGAAAAATCAAGTTCCTAGAGCAACGGCCAATATGACTCGCTCAACCACAAGCGGAGCTGAATTGGTAGATACAATTAGAAGAGGTTAGTTTAGTCTAGGTACTTCATCTTGCAATTGAGAAATCACTACCGACTGTGTAGTAAAAAAGACTTGTGGTTCACCAGCATTAAGTGTTCTTTCAACTGATTTTCTCAACTTCGCAATTATTTCGCTAGATTATCACCGTTGAACTGCAGTCGTATGTATAAGGGCTTCTTGTTTACGGATAATGAATAGTCCTTTTCCACTTAGTCAAATGCTACCTGATGAATTTCAATCATATGCAATCCTTAGTTCCTCGTCAATAACGTCTTCTGAGCATATAGCTGTGGCTGAGGGTCCACTTGATTGGCAAATTGTTGTGTAATGTATTGAAAATGCTAAATGTATTAAAGTAGAGTCAGAGATGAGGATCTAATTGGAAATTAAATATATACGAGCTCGGCTTGTAACCGGAAGGTCCTGGGTTCGAATCCCGGTGGGTGCGTACTGATGAAGAGTCCCAAACTAGGACGAAAAAGCTGTCGAGTACTCCCAGCTGGTTTTCCAATGGTTTTCTAACTAATGTCAGCTCATGATGAAAATCCTGTAACCAGCCAAATCCCTACAAACCAACACTTAAATATTTTTCGCTCAATCCTTTTACCTTCGAAAGAATAAAGGCTTGGATACAGTAGCAAAGGAGTTAAGTAATAACGACAAATGGTGAATAATTACGAAATTGGATGAAAATATAGTGAGTTCAGCTCAAATCATAGGAGCAACAGCCAAGCCAAGGTACACTATAGCGAAGGGGGTGGGGATAATCTTACTGTGATCTTCTCTTCTTTCACTTAACTTCAGCTTAGATGAATAACGACTTGAAATTACGCAAATGTGTTAGCAGCTGTCATTTCACTGCTGGGTTTTGTTGTGCTTATTACAATGACACTGTATAGCCTTTCGATAGGAAGACGCTATTTATTTGGATAGGGGACTGACTGACAAATATCATAAATTCTGTAATATACATCTGACATCTCATAGAATTAAAAAAATACGCTGGTGTAATAAAGGTAGAATTAAGACAGATTCAACATTATTCGACTAATCTCCTATTTTAACATCATAGAAAACCTATCAAATCTCATGAACGGAGCAGAAATGCCCTGCATACATCATCTAGTACACACAGCTACTTATTTGCTTATACGTAATCCACTTTAAGAAACTACAAATAGGCAACTGAACGATTTACGAATAATCGATTAGCTTAAAAGAAGTATTTTTATCACTAACTCTGCCTTCAACTAGAGAACCCTTGAGAGCTATACAGCAGCAGTTGCGCCAAGGATTGAGACGCTGTACAACTCTTTGGGAGATAGATAGAACCACGGGCGAAGTGAACATTATCATTAACATGTCTGAGTATATGGTTGGCGTGTGAACTACCCCTGTCAAAAGTAAGATAGATGGTGACGAAGCACTCACTAGTCTACACCAACTCCAATTTTAAGAATACAGAGTGAAATGATTGGATGCATTGACTATTTGACTTATTAGAGGAGTTGTATCAACCCCTCATGGAATGTTAACTCATGCAATGGATATAAAAGATCCAATTGATGTTTGCCAACCTGCACATCGTAATCATCATTATCGGTTTAGTGGTGGAACTCATCTATCCACTAAAGGATGAGCGTACTGAGTAGTAATTCGCTTCGTCTGACTTACCATCTGCGAGACACGGCCATCGAAGATGAAGGAAATGAGACTATACGTGCTTTGCTTATATTAGGCGGTGAAAGCAAATCAGTGGGATTAAAGAACTGCATCGATTAACATTGTGTTTTGTTAGCAGAGTTCCCGCCTTCCTCCATGAGCAGTGATCCCAAATCAGGACGAAACAACCATCCAATACTCTCTGGTAGACAACGAAAAACGCAAGGGTGAAGTGATATGACAGCATAACTTTCAGTTTACTAGGCTAATAATTTTATACTTTTAAAGTTTCTAGTCCGATAGAAAATTTCTTTTTAAGAAAAATCATTAGTTAGCCAGCTTTATTTTCAAACAAATGTGAACTGAATGGAAGAGAGAAAAAGAAATCAATATTAGTGAAAATTTGAGCAGAATATTACATTTATAATGGTATTTGACAATGCTAGCTAGTTATGTATATATATGTATGTGCGCACAATTAATTCAACACGATTTAATTTAACATATGCAAGTGGTTAAATGTTTCATGTCAACATTTGTTATTTTATCCTGATGAAGTAGGGAACACGGAGAGAGAGACAAGAGAGAGAGGTCAATGCAAACACAAAAACAAAGAAATACTCAGTAAACAGATGAACACATTTCTTTCAAACCAACAATTTTATATCTTGATATGATGATGATGATGATAACGACAATGATAAGGGGAACGCCACCTCAACAAGTATCTATCCCACATAAAAAAATAACAAAATACAATACAGAATATCCCAATTACCGGAAACGGGAAGCGAAATGTACAACTGACTGACTGACTGGATCATATGTGTAGTCCATTCGCAGGATAACAATAACAAAGGAATGTTAATCAACTCCATGTACATGTTTACACGCACAACAACAACAATAATAGTAATAATAATAATAGAGATGCTATAATGTACATATGTTCTAATAGTAATAATAACAACAAGAATGATGATTAAAAAATGTCTACTGAAACTTACAAAAATGACTAAATAATAAATGCTTGGAAGTCAGTTGTGAATGCAGAATACAGATTTGATATTATGACACACCAAAAAACAAATACATATATATATATTATAACTGTCCATTATCTATAATATATATATAGAGAGATAACAGCTACAAGAAACATGTTATTTTCCTTTTTCCATAAGAATAAACCAAATCGATGACAAAAACAACAGAGAGAGAGAGGGAAAAAGAAGACAAAGTGAAGCTGAAGAATGTCAACAACAACAACAACGAAAAAGGTAACTACTACTACTACTCTACAATAACCACCGCGACACATCCCTTCCATTTTCGAGTTTTATCAAATTGACACTACTTAGGGTTAATGCAAAAAGAGACAACGCAAAGATACGTTAAAATAAAACGAAACAAAAGTATACTGTATTGTATTGCATTCATTGCTAATTTCTGGATAATCTTCTCTCTAATACGCTAACATAACCAGTATGGATGCGGTGGACAAAATCATCATCCGTCTGTAATGTAAAGCAAAAAAAAAAACAAACAATAATGAATATTAACTTTCTGTTGGTTAGTAATGGTTGAATATACACGTTTGTGGTTCAGTGGTAGAACACTCGCCAACTACACACACACACATACACAAACACACGTGATACGGATTCTACTCCCGGCAGACGTACCCCCTAAACCTTGCTTAATCGGAAATAAGTCCGGTTGGATGTGAGGTTAGAGCAACTCTACCCCGTAAAAACAACAGCACCCCATTACTGAAACTTCAGGCCTCAAGCTCCACTCGGAAAGCAGAGGAATGAAGAAGAGTGCTACTTCACACAGTTAATCAATTCTCCTTAATGATGACAACTCTATATAATATACAAGTATTAAACTATCATCATCATTTTTTTTTATTACAGCTTGATTCCACATCGTATTTATTGGTACAAGTATGGAATTTTCAGCATGTGATATCGGTAGCCCAAATTTTGCAGGCCGACCATAGATATCAGGTGTGCGTCGGCAGGGGATCGAACCCCGGACCATGTGCATGGTCGGCGAGAGTCCTATCCACTAGTTCATCTCTAAACCTTTTCATCTTTGATGCGTGTAATTTATGAAGACCATTAGAACAATTAAAGACAGGTAATTTGCGACAGCATAGACCCTCGACTACAACGAGAGGTATTTTTACGGAGGCATGAATAACTTGAACAATGCTAACGGTTTAATGTACATATTGTGATAATCACATCAAGATTGTAAGATTTGGATGAATTTAATTTTAATTGTCAGATATTTCTTCACGAACCATTAATCTTCAGATCACTGACGGCTACTGAATGAATGTCCTGGAAAGTTGTAACCCAGTGGGGGGGGGGGGTCCACCACCATGTCAAAGTGCCATCAAAGACATTGGTGAGGGTAGTTCTATATCACTGATTCACGAATCATTACTGAATTTCAGCTCAAGTAGCTGAATGGTCAACAGACTTGCTTTTTTATAACCTGAAGGTTCTAGGTTCAATCTCTGGTGGGGGGGGGGGGTGGTTGTGAGTGTGCGCTGCTTAAGGTTCACAAAAGGATGAAACAGTTGTTTAGTGCTCCCTGGTTTTCAATCACATCTCTAACTGCGATACTGTTTCGTGAACAAATCCAACAACTGGAATTTCTGATTCACTGGGAGGAAAGAGAATGGCTACACTAATGGACCTTGAAAGCATAGATTTCGATTAACCAGAAAATATAAACTAAATAAAGTAGAACTTACTTGCAAAAGGTGGATCAGGGTCTCTTTTAATTGATCTTTTGTCAGACATTCACTGGAAAGTGTTCTCTCTGTGGATATAGTGGGAGTTTTATTTTCTTGGAATGAACCACTACCAAGTGCATGCTGCTTATCGCGTTTCAGTTCAGGATCGAATGCCGGTAAAATAGATGATGGATGATTAGTTAACATATCAGGTGTAACAAGTATTTCCTCTCCTATAATCGTATCACATATTGATTTGTTATCTGTAGACTTATTACGGCTGGTTAACCGACTACTACTAGATGGTGAAATCATTTCATCAGATAAATTATCTTGTTGATGACGCAAATGTCGTCGTTGTTTACGTTGTCCTACACCATAGGACTTTGGCAAACTACGATCATGATTACTCTCACTTTCCATATCATCTATATAACCAGCATCATCACTGAGTAAGCGACGATTTCGATCAATGTGACCTTCTCTACGAGCTTGATGACGATGTGCCGGAGATTCTGAAGCCGATGCATGTGATAAACCCTGATCATCTGTAGAACTATCGTCTGTTGGTGTTACTGCTTTTAATTCATTACAAAGCTTTGACAGTGAAATCAGCTGATTGACACTTTTAGGAGCCTAGAGAAATTGGGGATGACAGAATAAATGACACAATAATTTAAAATTAGTGTGATATAAATATCAAACTATTGAAAAATAACTCGTGTCATAAAGTACTAAAATTGATGAAAACGTGTGGCAGAAAAATTAAAAAATTCAAAGAAAAAGTGCACCAAAGACAGTCAGTTACAGAATAAATTGCACATTATAACGTGTAAAGGCCTCGAGAAAAATTTCAAAATCGGCCACGTGACTCAATATTAAGACGTATAAAGTCATGATTTGATGGACTACTCAGTTAATGTATCTCTTGAGTCAAGTATTACCGAAGTAACAAGAGCGTTAACCTTCCAGCATCCAAATTATACGTTATGTGATTGTATACACTACATGTTATCCACAATCATATTCCAGTACGTTCAGTGAATGTTGCAATCAGTATTGATGAAACTCATATACGAATAAAGATGTATGTCATTTCAAACAAATAATATATGACTCATAGCTTAAAACCTCGCCTAGATTACTAGGTCACTAGTATTCTAGCCGGTCCCAAGCCCGGATAAAGAGGGAGGGTTGGGGCGTGGTGCTAGCAACTCCACCCCCAAAACTTAACCAAATTGCTACAAAAACTTCAACGCACAAATATATTAAAAATTCTAAAAGTACAAACAATAACCTTATTTTTCGCTGGAATCGGGGAAGTGAAATGACGCAGGCTGGTGAAAGCCTTCGGGAAGCCAGTCAGCCGATGTGCCTTCTTTCGACGAAAGCAAAAATAAGGATGGGGACGTGGAATAAACAAGAACCAAACGCTCAACAAATATGCAGGAGAAAGTGGAGATGGATTGGACACTCACTGAGGAGGCCGCTGGGTGACATCGCGCGTCAGATCCTCGAGTGGAACCCGAAAGGGAAGCGGCAAGTGGGACGTCCAAGGGTGACATGGAGAAGATCGTGTGAAGAGGAACTGAAACAGTATGGATTAACATGGATGCAAGTGAAAAGTAAAGCAGAAGATAGAAGCAAGTGGAGGCGTGCAGTTGAAGCCCTATGTTCCACTAGGAACCCAAGGGAACAATAATAATAATACATAGCTTAAAAGGAGTCGAGAGTTGAAACAATGATAGCATACTGAATCAGGAAATCCCTTATTTTACAAGCTGGAAAATGTGAAAGAAATGTTTAAAAATAACGGTAATCTATTGCTATGGACTTAACATTTTTTATTATTTACAGACATTTGTGGAGAGTGGATTACTTTTTTGGGAAACCGAAATGAATTAGAGAACCAATGAAAACTCAACAGCAATGTAACCGGTCAAAAACACGCACCCATTGATGGGTCACTAGGGGGTAACTAATTTCATGTGCCTAGTCCTTGGTGTACACTGAATTCTGACAGTCAATTTCCTCACCAAGCTAGGTGGCACGCCATCGCATTGCACTCTGAATTGAAGTTAGACGATTGGAAGTGCTGGACCTAGGTTTTGTACTTGCTGGTACTCATCAGTAAGATGTACCTACCACACTGAAGGACTGACTGACTGACTGGTTTCAACATAGAACTATGCACCGATATGCAGCAGCTCGAGTCCCCACACTTCACTTAGCATACAAAACCAGAGAAGAAACGCAAAGTAGAGACAGTAAACAGAGATATGAGCCAAAGAGAATAGTAATATCGAAGAACAATATAGTTTTATTGGATATTATAAGTCACAAGGAGTGGGTGTAGCTGCGCTCAAGGAATCCGTATCCCCTCTGAGACTAGAACCCAACTCAACTAGTGCTGCTACCAGGAAGGTAAACACTGATATCAGTTACTTTCTAGTGACCAATGAATGCATCTTGTAGGAAGTGAATCGTCAGCCCAAATAACTCAGTGGTAACATCTCTGGGTGACGCGGGTTCCAATATCAGCGGGTATATGAACTCCTTAAAGAATTCAGATATACTCTGTTCACAAACGGCAACTAATCGAGAAACGTTCGTTCAGGTCGTCCTGGCGGATACCACCAACCATCTAGCGCTCATTAACACTAAAACATTTCCCAAAAATGAATCAGACTGTTAAATCTATACAGTCTAGTCAAGTTTTTCCCAATAATTTGGAACCATTTGACAAACAGATGAGTTACTTAATACTATTCCATCGATGGTTTAATAGTAGATTACACAGTAGCCAGTCGGATGCTCAGGGTTCAATTCCCAGCCAACACCCTCCTAAACCTCCCTTAACCGGTTCTAAGTCCAGGAGAGAGGTAGGGTTGGATAGCGGAGTGGTAAGAATGAAAACATTTCTACTGAATGGTAATTGACATAAAAGTTAATTTTAACTGGAATACAGATAAGAATACAAGAACAACACACTTAGCCGAATAAACGTATCATTTTGTCCTACCAAACTTTTCCCAACTGCTCAACAACCTTAAAGTTTTATTATCAGAATATCAAAGAGAATTCGGTGTAGTTTAGTTAATTTGGCAGGAGATAATACTGATATACTAGGTAACTGATGCAAGAGAATTGTGTCTGAAAGATAAACAAGTTCAGCTCCAGTGCATTACTCTGCCAAGCTTGCAGTAGCGAAGAACGAGAGAAACACAAGTCTTCAATAGTGTAAGCGTTCCGTAATCCAGTAGACAACAGTCTTGATATTGCTGTGGATCTTGAATTGTTTATGTTTTGTTACCCTGTTATCATTTTTGCTTCCTACTCTTCGGCTTTTTCAGTAGTATTCGGCTTTTGTTCATCCTTTAACTGTTATAATTTCTTATATAACAAATTTTTTCATCTCTTTGAACAGTGAAAGTTGTCCAATTACCATTATTATCTCTACTAAGCAACAGCAAAGACATCCTAAGTGAATAAGTGCATGTTGAATTAAAATGTGCGATCTTCAGTACACTATGTTTAAAGGTGTATATATATCGATCCAATTGCTACTGTGGAGGTACTTACTATATTGGCTACTGCTGCTCTATAAACTTAATTTATCGTGCTCGGGAACACCTACCAGTGTGACTAAATAAAGATGTAGTAAAAACCACCAACAGTTTGAAATTAGACCACCTCATCCAAACAGGCCAAGAAGTTACAATTGAAAAATCTTATGGGATACCAAATACATCTGTAAAGGCCTTTAAATACCGACTATTCCCAACAGAAGAAGTCATAGTAATCTCCGTAAAACAACCGGAATTCTGAATACAAAACAAACGTGTCCAACTACTATTGCAATCTTGGCCTGCTGTGGAACTTATGAATTCATAAATTCTGTGTTCAGTCACTTAACTTATCTGATATTGAATTTAGTGTTATTTTTATGCACATTATTATTGCATACATATATGTTTGCAACTGTAATCCAGTGACTTCACTGATCCGACGTTATTTTTTTTTAAATTATTATCAGTAACAATAATCCTTCAATTATTATGTATATTGGTTGGAGGATTTCATCATGAGCTGATATCAGTTAGAGAACCATTGGAAAACCTGGGAGTACTGGACAGCTATTTCGTCCCAGTTTGGGGCTCTTCACCAGTACCCACCCATCGGGGTTCGAACCCAGGACCTTCTGGTTACAAGACGAGTTCGTAGACCTATAAGCCACTGGGACCCGACCCAATGTTATGGATATGTATAGCTGTAAAACCTGATGAAAAAGTTATCGAAAACAATATTCTTTGTACATTTATCACTCTTTTTGAAAATATATGAAATAAAATCATCATATTGTGAGGAATTCGTTATCCTTAGTGTATATGCAATTTTATCAATAACAGTATTTCTACGAAATAATAACATTCAAAAGGAAGGACTTCAGGCAAATGCAGAGAAAACGGAGATGACCAACAACAACAACAAGCACCAATCGCTTTCCATGGAAGCTATTTGAAATACATCACTCTTCACTTATCTAGACAGACATCGTTTCAACTACAGGTGGAACAAGAATCGGAAAGGTAAGACAGACATTCATCACTCTTAAATCAGTTTGTAAATTTCCTACATTCAGCATCTTCTTTCTTCTTTTTTCCTTGACGTTCCCCAGTGGAACATAGGGCTTCAAGCCACAGGCTTGAAGTTTCGGTAGCAGTGTTTATTTTACAGGATGGGGTTGCTAGCCTCATGCCCAACCTTTCCTCTTCACCAGCATTATTTCTGGCTTAGCGAGGTAAAGGATTGCGTCGGCCGGGGATCGAACCCCGGACCATGTGCATGGTCGGCGAGCGTCCTAACCGCTATGCCACCGACGCACAAGTGGAACATAGACATCACTAAATCGGAAATACATCCAAGAAATCTGAATAACTAATAGAAAGGACCTGAACTAAGGTTTATATCCGGTTGCAGTAAGATCCAACCGTTTGATCGATTAAGTGAATGCATACACCAATGAGTCACAGCTTTGTTATTTAATGAAGATTTTACTAATCAACTAATGCACTCTACATATATATATCCTACAATACGATTGTTGGACATGGTTAAATTTAAAAATATATGATTAAAATTTACACTTGTATCATCATTGTTGTTGTCTCCTATGATATTGATTTTTATCGACATGTGTATGTTATATATATTTCAGTGAAGGAAAGAAATAAACCAAACACTAACTCTAATAACACTAATGAGAAACAACAACAACTCACAGATATATGCTCCTGAAGTAATTTCTCTTCAAGCTCAACAACAGAAATATGATTGACAGCATGAGATGAACCAGTTCCTGGTTTATTTTTCTTATTACTTCTAAAATTGAAAGAAGAAGAAGAAAAAGAAAAACACATAAGAGATTTCTTTCTCTCTCTCTTCAAGTGAAAAAGAGATAATCACAACATCCTAACAACTGAATATTCAAACAAAACAGAGTTATAATAATCATTCGAATGGTTGAAAGAAGAGTAAGAGATATTCACTAATTGAGCAATTGGTGTTTAGGCTAAGATCTGTTTCATTAAGCCTACGAAACTCTTGTCTGATTTTAACAACACTAAATAAAATCCAGTACGATAATACGACACGGTATGTCACACACACACACACACAATCTTATACCTAGACTTACTTATGAGAAGTGAGCTTTATACGGCTAATAATGGACAAAGTGACCGACTTTCAACATGGAACTTGCACAGAAGTGCAGCAGTTCAAATTGTCACACTCGCGATGTAGCACACAACGAATAGTAATACGGATACGGAGGATGCGCGTCTGAGTCATTGAGAACGATTTTAAGCCATACTCAACGATAGTCTTCAGACATTGGTTCATAGCATCCCCCGCTTATAAGACTAATGAACTAATCTCTATTTCAAAGTCATTAAAAGATGAATGAGTTTAGCGAAATCAATATTATGCATGAAATATGATGTGAATATATACTACATTCTGTAATAGATCTGAAATCTATGTAAAGTAAAATGCGGGTTAGTAAAACAGCAGATGATGGTATTTTACGCTCTAGTTGATCAACTCTATGAACAATATATAATGACCACTGGTTAACTTAATAAGGTTATTTTGCATAGTACAAACTATCTAACATCAACTGAAACTATTTTGCTCAACATACAGTATTACTTTGATGTAGTTGTGTTATCTGAGCTGGATGGTTTATTTGCGAAGCTTTCATTGCCCATCAAGGCAACATCTTCAACGCATACTTCAATATCTGTTGAAGTGAGCACTTAGATTTCTCCATGAGTTTATAAGTCATCTCTCTCTCTTTGGTGAACTTGAACGTGATTGGTCGTTTCTGTGTATGTTCACGCCCTCTAGGTTACTTGTATTGATATTGGTGTTGATTGTTTCCTTGACTTGAACTTTGACCTTTTGTGTGTGATATTTCCTTCTTATCGATTGGTAAATTTTGTCTATGTCAATGTGTCTATTGATTGACGATTCACTGGAATACCAGCCTTGTGAAAATTCTCTAGCATTCTTGGTGTTTAACAGTCGACTGCGAAAGACACTAAGTTGGCCGAAATGGACGTCCCCTTCGTCTTTGTATCCACGATCAGAAACTAGCCGTCAGAAGATACGACATTCACTCCCCCATATGGCTACATATGGACAACCACGGACATCAATTCGACTGGGACAACATTCAAATGTTAGACAGAGGAAACACCAAGAATGCTAGAGAATTTTCACAAGGCTGGTATTCCAGTGAATCGTCAATCAATAGACACATCGACATAGACAAAATTTACCAATCGATAAGAAGGAAATATCACACACAAAAGGTCAAAGTTCAAGTCAAGGAAACAATCAACACCAATATCAATACAAGTAACCTAGAGGACGTGAACATACACAGAAACGACTAATCACGTTCAAGTTCACCAAGAGAGAGAGATGACTTATAAACTCATGGAGAAATCTAAGTGCTCACTTCAACAGATATTGAAGTATGCGTTGAAGATGTTGCCTTGATGGGCGATGAAAGCTTCGCAAATAAACCATCCAGCTCAGGGAACACAACTATAACAAAATCATTTACCTGAGCCACAAATCAACCTGAAACCAATCTGGAAATCTTCGTCACTCAGCATCAACAACAACATTCTTCGGATTTTCAATACAAACGTCAAGTCAGTTCTTCTATACGGATCAGAAACTTGGCGGCGGGTCACAAAGAATATTTCCAACAGCCTGTTGCAGACCTTTATCAACAACTGTCTTCGTTCTATACTGAAGATTAGATGGCCGGAAAGAATCACAAACAAGAAGCTATGGGAACAAACAAAACAGGAACCAATCGCTCAAGAAATATGGAGGAGAAAGTGGAGATGGATTGGACACTCGCTGAGGAGGCCGTTGGGTGACATCGCACGTCAGGCCAGTGCTCTAGTGGAACCCGAAAGGGAAGCGGCGAGTGGGACGTCCAAGGGTCACATGGAGGAGATCGTGTGATGAGGAACTGAAACAGTATGGATTAACATGGATGCAAGTGAAAAGTAAAGCAGAAGATAGAAGCAAGTGGAGGCGTGCAGTTGAAGCCCTATGTTCCACTAGGAACCCAAGGGAACAATAATAATAATAATAATATATAGTAGTATTGTATTGGGTAAAGTAAGAAGGCCGAAATGTGACTAAACAAATCACGAAACACAGTGCTTAACAATTTGTATGAACTATGTGAATCACCTGATCAAAATGCTATATGTGTTACTGGAAAACCAATAACTCTACAAACTTTCTAATGACATAGATCACATGAATGTGCAAACGTTTCAACTTTTATCACATTCCCGGAGCTTTCCGTTTTTTATACACCTCTGTTTATTTATTGAAATATTATAATTACAATTCAAACTAATTGGTACTCCTGTATTGTTTTGATGTGCTACAAAATTAAATAAGTGAAGGATTAAATTTGCCTACAGATATTTTGTCCTCATTGTCAGTAATGAAGATACAGAGTCTAGGCCATACTATAGTTAAAACTCAGATACGAAGGCAACAATACACAAAGACAAGTGTCCTTCAAAGAAGAACACAGACATACCGATTAGTGTTAATGTGTGGAACAATAGACTTAGTGAATTACATTTACGTGCATATAAGAAATAGAATACAATACTAATCCAAGGTCAACCACCAGTGGTGAGAGTTTACATCAAAACAACTAATAATCACATGATAATCACGAGAAACCAAGGTTAGGTCATATTGATCGGTGGACTGTTTATAAGATCTATTTGTCGTGATTAACAGTAAGAGATGAACTTGAAGGTAAAAATTCTACTCCGATCCATCCATCATCAATTCACCATATAAGAAACAAAGCAATAATCAATGGAACACAGACATGATCTCTTGGGAATATAAGTGTTTATGTAGATCAAGTTGGATTTTTTATTAGTATTACAAAATACTTCAGTAAGCATATTCTTTGCGCGAAGTAAAAGCATTAAAAAGAAACTGAGGTGTATATATTATGTCACTAACCGAAATCAGGGAGCACCTGGCAACTGTTTCATCCTAATTTGAGACCCTTCAGCAGCGCGCAACTACGACCCCACCCATCACCAGAGATCAAACTCTACACCTTCAGAGGTTATAAGACCAAGTTCGTTGAACATTTGAGTCGGGACTCAATGGCCTGCGGATTCTGACTTGATATAGCACTACGGCTAAGTAATACCATCAATGAGCACTGACATGGTGGACCCCACTACTGGCTACGACTTCTAATTAAAACTATAGAACATCCATCCAGGAGCCAGGAGAACTATCTAATATTATTAACCAAAAAATATATATTAATTATTATTTGACCCTAAATTAGAAAAATAAGGATTTTATCAACAACTGGTATTTACAGCCTTAATAAAGTAAACAGACGATGAACAAGTCAGAGACAACATGGATTCTTTCACACCTACAAGTAAATTACAAGCATTATTCGCAGTCACTAAGTTTATTATAGAACAACATATGATAGGCCAAAACACATTTACACTGGCTTTGTAAATGGTAAAGTCATATTTTGAAAATAATGTAAGACTATGTTACAATGCAAACATAAAATATTACTTACGAAACGCCATTAGCTACAGGTTTAGAATACTCATTAGATGAATTATTTCCATTTGTAACAGGTAGATTACAAGCTGTACGGAAGCGCTGGAGTTCATCGTCAACAGTTAATTCTAGACAAAATGAGAAAAACCATGAAAAAAGAGCTCAAAAATCATATATATGTCTGTAAACAGACAGTTAAAGGATTGCGCATATATAAGAAAAAACTGGGATATTTGATTTATTGTGAGGGAATATACACTCAGGAAATTGAAAGCAAACAACGCATACACCATAATTTTTGGAAAATGTTTAGCTCTCCTCTTTTGGAGACGTGACTCATTAGCTTGAACATTTGACTTACGCGCCCACCGCGACTGGATAGTATGCAACAGCTCTTACATAATAAATGCTAATCACATCTTTCTAGAGTTTCCAGACATCCAAGTACATCGAAACACTAAATACTATACATGATACTGTTGTTGATAGGGTTGCTACGTGGGAAAGATTTCTCTTATATCAGTCTAGGAATCATACTTATTGTATGAAGTTTGATCAAATTACCCAGTTACCTAAGCTGAATTAAGTGTAGCAGGACTCAAATCTGAGACCAATTGGTCAGAAGTTGATTCCATACGCCGATGAACCATATCTCTCTGACATGTAACAGCAATGAAATCAGAATATACTGAATCAATATTTTAAAAATACCTTTTTCAGTATTACCTTATTCAATTGATGCACACAAATGAAAAACAGGATGAGATCACCTTTCACCACTGTTAAAAAGTGCTACGGAAATCACCTTAGCTTACACTTTTAGGTCAGCGCATAAACAATGTTTTACAGTTCATCATGCCAAAAAATATACACAAGAAAAGCTTAAGATTTGTTTTCTCATTATTTTTATTATCACTTAGCAATGCTGTCGTCTAATTAGTCTCCAATACTAACTGTCAAAGGAAGTTAGATACAACAACGCATACATTTGTAATGGTGAGCATCAAGTTACGTTGTCAACTACCACCACAACTATACACAGAAAAAAGATGCAGACAAAAGTAGAATGATACTAGGAGGAAAATAAAACGAATTCGGGATAAAAAAGAAATAATTACACCAGTTAGTGAACATATTAGAAGTCTTCAGTGTATAACTGACTGGTTTCAATGTAGAACTTTGCATCGATGTGCAGTAGTTCGAGTCGCCACACTCCATGTAGCACACAAAGCAAGAGAAGAAAGTAGAAGAAATGCATTATATAGACAGTGAACAGACAAAGGAATAGTAATAACGGAGAACAAAACAGTTTAACTGGAAATCATAAGTCACAAGGAGTGGATGCATCTGCGCCAGCCATTGGGAACGATTTTGAGCCATGTCACCAATTGTTTCCAACCATTGGTTTTTACTGTCCCGAGGACCCCAACCAGGAAGTCTACATCTTCCTACGTGGCTTAGACTGACTGTTGTAGATTTCATTGACTGGTGCTATGTTTTCGTTTGGCCACCACTGGCCAACTCTTTTCCAACCTGATCCATCCTATGTCAGCTAACATTGCCGGTTGAGGAAATCGATTGCTAGGCATGCGTAACACATGTCCTAACCATCTCAATCGATGTAGCTTCACAGCTTCTTCTATTGATTTCCCCCGTGTTTAAGAAAAATAACAAGACGTTATAGAAGTCGATCAATAAAAGCCACTGTTTAACTTTGGTTTCTTTCTTGTCGATAGCCATTAACAAGGCGTGTTTACGAACGAAAAGAAATTTATGTTGCCTTTATGATTCGACACTGTTTCACTCAGATGTGTAGAGAGTCAGAGATTTCATCATCACTACGCTATTCAGAAATACAAGTGACTTTCTTGTAGGACTGGTTTGTTTGTGAAAATAATGGCCTCGTGGCAATCAATGGTACCTGAGGGATATTTGGTGTCTTAGTCCAAGTCTGTCAAAAAAGTGAGACGTACAAACACAATGAAACTGCTCCACATATTTATTACAATACAACCGGATTCGCAGTATATTAATGAGCTATTTTTCAGTGACTTTTCCTATTGCTCGAGGATTTCAACAGAATGGACTATATTTCCATGTATGGTTCAGAATTGATCAAATTTATACAAATATTATGAATGCATTGTTAGCTGATAAATGCAGTAATACCCAATATTTTAATTTGAAACCTTTTTAGGTGTACTGACTCGGTATACTTACAACAAAACTATAAACAAAGACTACAACAACTAACACAAGCATAATCTTACCCGACTGAGATGCTGTTCGATTGCCCTATAAAAGATGAAAACAAAAATAAATAAATAAATAACTCAGTAGATACATTCGCAAGAAAAAAAAGCAAATATCTCTAGTTAATTACATGGAGAAAATAAATCAAAACGGTAATATTTAAAGGAAAAATCATCATGCTTGAGCACACCATTGAGTGAAATGATAATAATAAACAAAGAGATCGTAAACAGAGCGTCATTTGTTGCTCATAAAAAAGGATTTGTTATTCAGACATGATCTTGTAGCACTCCTATATGGTCTTATCCACTGTATTTACGCAATGAACTTGACTGGTGAATATACAAAGTCCTTCCCCACACACGGAGACGTTGGAAAACCTTAGTTTTAAAATAACGTGAATGCTTAGCGTACAATCTACTCTAACTTCAACGACTTTACCGGAGAAGTGTTCCACCTTTCTGAATTATCAACTCCTGAATACCTTATAAGCTGACAGTTTATTGCCACTAGACTGCGAAGTCTGCTCAAACACATGATTCAAACGAATTGTGACTAATAATGTTGACTTAAGATGTGGCTTATTGGTTTATAAGCATTTAACTTTCAACCTACTTGTCCAGGGTTCGAATCCCACTCCGTTTATTTCAACCTCAACAACTGATTAGCATTATCAATATGTGTGTGGTTCATAACGTGATACATGAAAAATCTGTTCCAGCTAAATACTAATCAATTAAACAAATCACTGATGAAATAAAAACACAGTTTCAATTAACTACTCAAAACTTACACTAGCCCCTGAATTGAAGTCAGCTTCAGCTTTGTGCAACATATCAAATATACTCGGTCCTTCTGAATGATTATGAACATTTGAATTGTTATTATCGTGAAGTTTTGATGGTTGTAATGGGCTTGTCTTGTTACTTTCATTTGATGCACGAACAAAATCCATTAATTGATTCAATCCTTTTGTTACTGTTTCAGGAGATTTCCGAGTATTAACCACAGAATCTGCAACAGGAGTGGAAGCATTTGATTGGGTTTTATTTGTGGATCGATCGGATTGTGCTACTCTTAATCCCAAACCACCAGCATCAAAAACAAGTCTAAGAAGTAAAAATACAATTAATTAGTTTCAGATAAATATGACAGTGAAAAATGGAGAGCTAGCACATATATATAGGTAGCGACAGAAAGATATGAAATGCGTATACGAATATGTTGTTTGCAGTGTACACAAATCGGTTATCAAGAAGGTTCACTGCCCTATGAAAACTAGATCATTTTCATACCGTTTTGAAATAAAAATCTTATAGTGATCTATTTATACACAAACGATGCGAAGGTATACAACTATTTCAGCTAACAATTGTCTTGAAACACCTGCATGGAATCCAAATATGCATTAGTCCATCGACGTGTACACCTACGACCGATTGTCAACAGCGATGAAGCCTTACATGTGTTCAGCATTTCAGTGAGAATGTCACCTGTGTTTTTAGGCAACAGTCAACACTTCTCTGAGAATCACAATGATAAGCATCCGGAGGTTACATCCGAAAGATAATTGATTACCTGCAGTCAGTAATTACTAAAAGTCAATATATTTCTATAGCTTCACTAAGACAGATCGATGCAGTGAGACTGTTCCCCATCGGCTCCAAACATGACAAAAAAAATTCATGCTGACTAAATCATTACAACGACTGTCTAACAAACATGGTTGTAGAGATCTCCCATTAACATTAACTAGTACAGGTTGGAAAAGCAAAGGGACAGGACCTCGTGTTTTCACTTCGGAACTGCTTAGAGGTGATAGTGATGATTTATTGACTGACCAGCCAATCAATGCATAACTTGGAACAGAAGTGCAACGCAAGTCGCCAAACTTCCGGAAATCGTACAAGGAGAGAGGAAAAGAACTCAGTGAAACTAAAAGACACGGAAATGTGAGGGAGAAAGAATAAATACATGAATAACAATGAAAATCCTCGGAATCTGAATGATCAGAATTAATGGATACATTCGCACCACTTAGAACTATTTTGAGTCATGTGGCCAACAGCTCCCGACCACTGATTCTTTGCGTCCGGAAACCCCCTCCCCCAACTAGGCACTCCACACCTAGTTACGTAGTTCAACCCAACAGTTAAAGACCCCATGGATCATCACCTTGTTTTGGCCTAAACCACTCTGGCCATTTTCCACCCATCACACATCAGCTAACATTTCTTGTAGAGGAAAGGAATGGCTCTGCTAGCCACATCAGTCGAATCAACAGTCAGACTTTGCTTCCTTACTCTACTTAACACGATAGTGAACATTTATACCTACAGTCAAGAAACCACTAATCTCACACGTTCCACCGTTAACAGCAATGTCTTACAGAGTCAAACTAGTAAGGGGAGAAGTGTTGCACAATACACACAACTGTTGATGACTACTGGATACCAAAGATGACACAAGTTGGCTAATGCCACATGTGCCTTTTGTCTTCGTGCTGCGATGATGTGAACAAGTCCCAGAGGGCTGATGCAACTTTGCGACGCGACTTCAGATATCTTCGACAGACAGCTTGCTACCATCAACTGGGAGGACAACTGTCCGTTCACTAATAAACACAAATCATACTCATTTTGCATTCCATCACAGTCAAACAGTACCACAGCATAGCAAATTCGACAGTTGAAAGCCGTCTTCTGGTAACAAAAAATTGCCAGTTTCAGACTAAAGTATGTTTGTGGTATTGAACTTATGAAAAGGGTTAAGATTTAATCAACACAGCATTCTGTTTTTCCTTTACTTTACTTAATATACTTAAGAATATGAACCCTAGAGTCTTAGATGATTTAGTGATTAGCTTGATATATCTGCTGTTACCAAAGGAGGGTTTGTTCCCCTTCTCATAAACTAGGAAAATCAATAATATACACTAGTTTGAAGGAACCATCTCGAGTTACCATAGAGTGATTATAACTTAAAATAATGCAAAACATCTATTCTACGTTAAACTTTAATGTTCTGTTCGTCAGAAGATGATTGGTGTACAAGGTGGGTATAAAACACTAGAAACGTTGCTTCGTGTCTTGAAAAGTCACCACAAACCAAAGTTTAAACAAAGCAAGTACTTACTTGCCTAATTTCTCCGCGATGCGCTCACAATCCTTAGCAGAGAAAAACCAGATTGAATAGATTTTGCCTATAGTATTGTAAGGTTTACAATTACAATTCCTTCTTACCTGTTACTGTTTTGTACAAAAGGAATGGAGTGTGTAGCTGAAGCTGTAAACTTGAAGTCACCAACTCCATTTGGTTCGCCGTTGGACTTTTGCGATTCAGAATCATGAAAGCGAAAAACGGAGCTTTAGACCTAAGAGAGATGCAATGACAGTATCTAGACACTTACCGTTTATATAAGAAAAATACTCCACCCGTTTTGGTTTTAGCCTGAAATCAAAAAAGAGAATTCCAAATGTTACTAAATATTTAAGGCACAATCGAATGTTGGCATTCAATATGAAAAATGAGATTCGTAATCGTTTATCGAACGACAGAGTAACACACATCGATTGTGTGACCTCCAATGATCTCGTTATGTCGATCTGACCACTAAATGTGGGGTTCACGGTAGGGTGGGTAAAATTCTACCTGTGAAACCTCACCTGAGATAAGGATGTCCAATGGCCTTGAATGTTTGATTATCAGTATCACTGCACGATGGTTTATATCTAATGGAAACACCATTTTCCGACAAACGAGCCAGTCTTTGAGGGTGTCATAGGATGAAACACGGTTTTCAGACTATATTGAGGCACATCCCGAATCAGCAACAACTTGGTGAACTACCAATATCTGGTTTAAATCGTAACATAACACTTCTATAACTACTTTATCGACGAACGAACAGTGGTTGTGGCATTGGAACCTTTGATATTCCCCTGGCATTTAATATTATTCCTTGATTGTGCACACCTTATAGTCCCAGGCAATGTGTATCGCAAGATGAGTAGATGAACCGCCCAAGTTTTTCAGATGGGACTGTGAAAATCCACTAAACACACTTCGGTAACACTTTAGTAGAATATGGTGAATATACGACTATGAAGCTGATTGGTGCATGCACTCTCGTGTCAACTGCTGTTACTTCGGCAATAAGGTATCTGATAATCTTGTTACCCCCTAATCGGCAGGAAGTTGGAACACCCATGCATCCCTAAAGTTCAAAAAGCTACAATTTTCTTTATCAAACGAGAGCTGAAAAATGAAAAAGTCATCAAAAAAATTAGTTTCATACTTCTTTGCAACAGCGTGCTGACATTGGCAGTGTTACAATGTGATATGATACAAACTTTCTGAAGATTAAAACTAATGAGCCACACTTAACGTGTGAGAGTTAGTCATACTACCTGGCTATTTAAACTTCAGCAGGTGGATCGGATTTCGAACCCATTACCAAGGGGTGGTAAGTCTAGCATGTAGACCAACCAGCCATAGCTCCACAGCCACTACTGTAAACATTAATTACGACGACTAGTTTCCAAATCTTTTATATAAGTTAGATCACCAATTAGACCTAATGCTCTAGGTCCATGTTATAGGCACAGGTTTACTGAATATGTAATTTACTAACAAAGTAAGAACAATTTCCGGAGTAATTACGTACACTTTTTAATGTCTGACCGTTTTAGGTAGTTTATTTTTATACATTTGTTAGCATTTCAAAAGTTTTAAACTTGGAGTACTTTGACTTAAATGTAAAGCTTTTGCTTTCTTCCTTGTTAGTGTGCCTTCATTTACTATGGTTTTTATGTTTGTCCGATGTTCCACAAGATAGGTCCGAGTCTATAGCAGACCGAAGTTTGAAGGATAACATAACACAAACGTTTCGGAATTTCTAATCTTAACTATCTGATCTACATTCGTAATCACACTAAGGTAGTTTTGTTCATAATTACCGAAAACGCGCAGTATCACTGGAAGGGATTGATGGTAAAAGCAGGGAACCAATCACAATAAAGTCACCATCCTTTGACGGTTGACGCTATCAGAGGTCATTCAGCCACTCGACGACTAAGTCTAATACTGAATGTTCATGCCTAGAGTAAGAGTACCATGTAATATATCTTACTAAGCGGTCTGCTTAGACCTTGGGCTACCATAAAAACGGTCATTACCCATATATTTTGTGCGGAGCAGACTCAGAACCACAATAAACAAATTATGACACTTCTAAGTACAGTTCAGAAAACCACAGCTAAACTTATAAATACTTATTACACGTGCTTAATTTCTGCTGAACAAATGTACACTAACTAACCAATACGTATACAGAGATAATGTAAAGGTAAGCATCTAGGTTACGAGTTATGCGACTTATACGAAAACATTTCATTTACTGTACATATAAGGGATACGATACCGATGAATGAGATAATTCCAGACTAATCGAAGTTATTGAGTTCATCTCAATCTCAAGGAAGTGGAGGCGCAGCCTACTGGACACAAAAGTAAGAAGAGGAGCACACGTTGGCTCAGACCACTATCTCGTACAAGGGACAATCCAAATCAAATTAAAAGCTTTCAGAGAAACAGGAGCTGCAGATAGACCACAAGCCAAGCTCAACACTAAAAACTGAAGGACCAGGACACAAAGAACATCTTCACTGCAAGCATAAAATACAAAACCAAGACACAAATCAACACTAGCGAAGAGGCCAGCGTCGAAAAGCACTGGAACAACTTGAAAACAGTGTGGAGTCAAACCTGCAAGGAAGTTCTAGGCAGAAAGAAGAGACAGGATAAACAGTGGTTCACTACGGACACTTGGAGACTGATAGAAGAGAGAGGGATGGTGAAACAATAGATTATCCAGTGCACCCAACGAGCAACAAAAACAGGATTTGAATGCAAGCTACAAGACACTGAACAAAAGAGTAAAGAAGAGTGCCAGGGAAGACAAAAGAAAATATTATGAAGCCATGGCAAGTGAAGCAGAACAAGCTGCAGGCAAAGGAGACCTCGCAACACTCTACCAAACAACTAGGTACCTATCGGGCAAACGTTTGACACAAATCAAACCGGTGAAAGATGACAACGGAAAGTCACTCAACAAAGAAGTGGAGCAAAGGAAACACTGGGCTGAACACTTCAAAAGACTCCTAAATCGACCACCACCTACAACGCGCCCAGCAACACCAACAACGGAGACAGAGCTACCAGTCAACACCAACCCCCCGACGAAATCAGAAGTCCTGAAGGCAATCAAGATGCTAAAAGCTGGAAAAGCAGCAGGGCCAGATGGAATCCCAGCAGAAGCACTGAAAATGGATACAGAGACAACAGCGGACTTGACGACGCCACTACTGGAGAAGGTGTGGAAAGAAGGCAAAGTACCCGAGGATTGGAAGAAAAGATACTTTTCCAAACTACCAAAGAAAGGAGACCTAAGTCAATGCAAGAACTGGCGCGGAATTATGCTCCTGTCCATCCCAAGCAAAATACTAAGCCGCATCATCCTGGAGAGAATCAAACATGCCCTGGATGAAAAACTTCGACCGGAACAGGCTGGATTCAGGAAAAACAAGTTATGCATTGATCAGATCGCCACATTACGGATCATCATTGAACAAAGCTTGGAGTGTCAGTCACCTCTCTATCTCAACTTCATCGACTTTGAAAAGGCATTCGACAGCGTCGATCGAGAGGTGATTTGGAAACTACTTCGCTACTACGGGGTGCCACCGACAACTATACATCTCATCCAACAGCTGTACGACAATGCTGCATGCCAAGTAATCCACAACGGGAAACTTACGGAACTTACGAACTTCGAAGTGAGGACAGGAGTGAGACAAGCTGGCTGCCTACTATCGCCAATGATTTTTCTGATTGCAGTAGATTGGATAATACGACAAACAGTGGGCAATGGGGAAACAGGCATAAAATGGACTCACACAAAAAACTTGGAGGATATGGACTTCGCCGATGATACATGTCTGATTTCCAACAAACTGGAAGATATGCAAGCGAAAAGCAACAAGTTGAAAAGAAGAAGCATCAAAGATAGGACTTCAGGTGAACATAGAGAAAACAGAGGTGATGAAGATTCCTGGGCAACACCACCAACAGTAACAACAACAGACAACAATCAGCATAAATGGAAGGAACCTGAAAGAAACAACCTCCTTTATCTACCTGGGAAGCATAGTTTCAACTACAGGCGGAACTGACGAGGATATCAAAGCAAGACAAGCTTTCACTACTCTCAAGTCTGTGTGGAGGTCAACACTCGGCACTCAGCATCAAAAATAAGATCCGGATTTTCAACTCCAATGTGAAGTCAGTGCTACTATACGGATCAGAGACTTGGTGCGTCATAAAGAGCACCCCAAACAAACTACAGACCTTCATTAACAATTGTCTTCAATCAATACTCAAGATCTGATGGTCGGCCAGAAAAGATCAGCAACAGGGATCTCTGGGAGCGAACCAACCAGGAACCGATTGTGAAACAAATAAGCAGGAAGAAATGGAGATGAATTGGCCATACTCTGAGGAAACCATCAAGTGACATCACTAGACAAGCCATTGCTCGAGTGGAACCCGGAAGGGAAGCGGTGAGTTGGTCGTCAGTGCAAGGGTGACTTGGAGGAGGTCATGTGAAGAGGAGATGAAAGCGTGTGGGCAGACTTGGAGCCAGGTGAAGACTCTAGCAGAGAACCAAACGCAATGGAGACGCACGGCTGAGGCCCTATGTTCCTCTAGGAATTAAAGGGTACAATAATAATAATAATCGAAGTTAATGCGCTTGGTGGTAAACGGATGCTTTTTTCTAGCCCTAAAGCATCTGTCATCCATCACATTGTGATGAAGTGACCTACGAAGTGATGGAAAAAACAGCACTCGATGGGCATAACCACCCAGTCAGTATCGGGAAGTCAAATCTGCTGACCAAAGAACGAGTAACTGGCATATTCCTGAATATTGTGACACAAGGAGTGCCAAATTTGGCAGTAACCCATCCCCAGCAAGGTTTATGCCAGCTATCATTGACTTCGGGCGCACTGCAGAATGTTTAGGGTAGACTTCGGGCGCATTGCAGAATGTTTGAGGTAGTCTTTAGGGCATTGTCCCACGTTCTGCAGTGCGCCCGAAGGAAATACTAGCTGGGTCAGGTTTGCGTCCAAGAAATGCTCACGTGAGCTCGCAAAAAAACCTCACAAGGTCTGAAAAACCGATAGGAATGAATGAAATATCCAAGATTAGCATATTTTGAAACCATACAATTATTCCTATACCAGTATCATAACACTTCTATAAACGCTAAAAAACTAGATTGGCAATAAAAAGACTATAGCCAACTTACCCAAGTATTTTTATCGCTCTGAAATGAATAAACATGTGCACTCGATGATTTATCAAGAATTTGGGTGCAATATTTGTCATAAGTCTGAATAACAAGGACGTTCAGGTTGTCTTCAACACTCATGTTACGGGAAAATTTTGAACTGGCGCTGAGATCTGAGGGATTTTATTTGTGTGAAATATAAGGAAACATGAGATTATTACTTCATGAAATTTGAAAAATATTCAAAGAAAAACCATTTCCTGAAATTGGTTGAGAACCTCCTACTGTTGTTATGACAACCTCCAGCGCAAACTTTTGAAAGTTTTATTGTTACCTTTGTTCTTCAACTGATGGCTGGTTTAGTCAGGCCCCCTCAACGATTCACTCACGAAGAGTGGACATATAGCAATAATCTAAAGTATCGAAGTGCAGAGAAAGAAAGAGAAATTTCCCAAGGGTTACAAAACGAGTGCGACAGATTCATTGAAGAAACTGCTAGACGCACTGAGAGAACACTTAAAGACGTCGAAAAAAAATTTGGTAGGCTAAATTTTCTTTCACTTTACTTTTGCAGATCAAAGAATCAAGGATATACAATACTGGAAGTCGGAAGTTAATAAAAAGCTCCAGGATGTGACAGAAGAAACTGATGTATTGGATGAATATTTCATTAGACTGAAAAAAACTCTTGAAGCCACGGAAGAGCCTCTTCATATTGCACAACAATGTTTGCTTAGCCGGTTGGTTTTATCCTCTTAAAGGGATTTGTTTATTTACCCTTAATGGCAGTGAGAAAAGAACAGGAATCGATCTCGTTCACGACGACGCACAGAAAGAACTTATCAAAGAGGTGGAGGTTATAAAAGGTGCACAAGGAGTTCTACAGAAGGCTATCGAACAAGCTAAGGAACAACTCAGGTTCGTCACTAGTAATAAAGATATTGGTGATAATGATTTATTCTATCATTTTACACATATAAAATATGTATTATGTGTATTACTATTGCTTTTCTCAAGTCAGTGTATATTTCTGGTAGAGTCTAGGGTAGATTCTGTCAGTGTTGCTTCTAAGGTACAAATAACTTTCTTTTCCTTAGCTGATATATTTGTATTGAAGCTAATCTTATTTTGCACCTCATTATTAAGATAAATCTAAATGATAAATTAATACTGAAGCAAGGGGGAAATTAATTCATAAACTGAAGTTACTCCTACAGATAAAACATTCAGTTTGAAGTTTCTTTCTTACAAACGGGTTCAGATTCAGATGATAAGGATTGTAGGCTCTTGTGGCCTGTGTTAATACTTGCAAAATATATCTCTGCAGAGGTCTGACTTCCCTTTGAAAGCGTTCACCGATGGAGCTGATACTACTGAATCAGGTAAGGAGTTCCAGTCGTTGAGCACTGTGTGACAGAATCTAAATTCTGCATGTATTTTAATCGTCCTCGGTTTGAGCACCTTTTTTGTGGTGACCCCGTAAATGTATCCAAGAAGGGTAGAAAGGTCAGTTCCTAAATCACCCGTAAGTATACGGTATGCTAAAATTAATTCGCCTCTCTTCCTTCGGTATGATAACGGGAAGAAATTTAAATGCTCCATCCTTTTGTCATAAGAAAGTTGTGAGATACCACTAACCAATTTGGTTCCTACCATTTGTACTCTTTCTAAGATATGTGCCTCCTTCTTGGAGCATGAACTAGCTGCTTGTATGCAGTATTCTAGATGAGGCCTGACATATGTTGCGTAGAGTACTTGGAACACAGACTCATCTAATTGTTTGAAAGCTTTTCGGAGTGACCAAAGCATTCGAAAAGCCTTAGTTGCGGCTTCATTGCCATTTGCAGTTGTTTTCAAATCATTACTGACAATGATTCCTAGGTCCTTCTGTCCGTTAACTTCAGGCAGTTCTGTGTCCCCTAGGGAGTACGACGTATAAGACTTCTGATCTGAGTGCATTACCGCACTTTTCCTAGAATTAATTTCTAAACTCCACAGGTTCGACCACTCAGCTAATTTATCTAGATCACTTTGTAGGGCCGACCTATCCTCGTTATTATTTACAGTTTTCCAGATCTTAGTGTCGACCGCAAATAATAATGAAGATGAAGTAAGAATCCCCGGTAGTTCATTAACGTATAGTAAGAATAGCAAGGGGCCTAATACAGTTCCCTGAGGCACTCCACTGGATACTGCTTTCCACCCTGACAGTACACCGTCAACTCTAACCTGCCTTCTATCCATTAGGTATTCCCTAAACCACTCACATAGGCATTGGTCTAGTCCGAAACCTTTAGGTCTACTAAGGAGATCTAAGTGGGATACTTTATCAAAGGCCTTACTGAGATCGATAAAAACCATGTCCAACAGAAGGCTTTTATCCCTGGCCTTAACCCAGTTTTCCCTAGCCAATAGTAGGTTTGCTAGGCAGAATCGTCCTGGTCGGAATCCATGCTGTTCCACAGCCAGCAAGCCATGTTTTTCCACATGAGCTAATAGCTAATCCCTTATAATAGTTTCCAATACCTTTGCTATAATGCATGTCAGACTTACCAGTCGGTAGTTAGATACCAATTGCCTGTTCCCTTCTTTGAAGATAGGGCTTATAATGGCATCCTTCCACTACCTGAGTAGATTAGCCTGGGTCGGAGACATTCGGAAAATCTCCATAAGTGGAATGTGTATTATATCCGCCAAGGAAATTAACAGTTTAGGCTGAAGCCCATCAGGCCTAGGTGATTTACCTGGCTTCAGTTTAGATGGTAGTTTGAGGACCTTTGTGTGCTCTACCACAATTGAGGGCATCTAAGTGGCTATGGCAGTGACCTCGCTATATTCCTGGGTGGTACGATCAGACGAGAAGACATCACAGAAGTATTCAGAGAGGTTTTCAGCCTTTCCCTCGTTTGACTCAGCCGCTTCTCCACCAATGCTTATGAGTGACGGTATACCACTGCTAGTTTTAGTCCTATGTTTAATAAACGAGTACAACCTTTTTGGGTAATGAACAAAATCCAGTACTAACCGTCTCTCGTACTCTACACGACTCTTGTCAATCACATACTTACAGACATTTCGAATTTTGCGGTAGTCCTTCTGGGAATTTTCCCTTCCTGTCATAATAAATTGTTCCTATAAGTTCTTCCTCCGTCTTAATAGCCTCCCTATTTCACTAGCAGTCCAAGGTGGCTTATGCGATAGCTTTCAAACGGTGTACCAGGTCAGATTCCTGCTTAAAGCAGAAAAATAGACTAAACTACATTAGCTCAAATCAAGATAGATTTACCTTTACTGAAGGCTTTTGAATATATATCAGAACGCTTGATTATTTTGAAATTTAACGAAAACTAGCAGTAAAATCTAAATGAAGTAATCAATCTGAAATCTGACTACGCTAATATGTGTGTAAAACTTGGGCACTGTGGCAGTAAGTACTTCCATATTAGTTTGTTTATTAGATGTATCATACAGTGAAACAGTATTACTTACTGGATGATGTTTCGAACACAATTTATTGTTCATAATCATATCAGTTTTGATTATTATTACTATTATTATCATAGTTGATATGATTATGAACAATAAATTGTGTTCGAAACGTCATCCAGTAGGTAATACTGTTTAACTGTGTGATACATTTAATAAACAAATTAATATGGAACTGACTGTGCTAAAACTAAAGCCTTTGTACGTTAAGTTTCACGTACGGAAAATTTTTTTTTCACGGTATCATTAACATCAGTATGATAATCTGTCGATTGTGTTCACTTCAGTGCGGATTTTCTTCATTTAGATTTGTACGCTTTTTAACCTCGAAATAGTCACTTGAATTAAGTTTCAAGAAATATCTTGTAAGAAACGATTAACTACTAAGCTGCTAGAGTCACTGATCAAAACCTCTATAGTGTACTCTTCTGCTATCTATACATGTTTATACAGGAGCTTTCAACAAACCATTTCTTACCATATCACTTTTATTTAAAGAGGTTATGTCCTAGAGTGCATAAGAATCCTGTCTATATAAAGATTGCAAATGCTTCAGTTATCTAAATTTTGAGAATTCTTTGAGGGGTAAACCCCTGTCTATTACTAAAGGTGATAATCTTATTGTGTCGTTCACTAATCTTCGACCCGTTCCCACTTGGCACATAATCACCTTATAATGGGCTAGAAAAATTAGTTTAAAATTAGTTCTCATTGCTTTTGGCCTAGTCTGATATCAAATCGTGATCAAACCAGTTACCAATTAAATCCCTGCAAACCGACACTTGATAATTAATCTGAGAGCGTTTAATATATGCAAAATAACTTTATAAGCCATGTTGTTAATGGATGACGCCTTGTCGTTTCGTTATGAAAAACAATTTATACCACACAAACAGCTTTTTTACTATCTCTAAGTACTGTTCATTTCCCTCTGGCAAGCTACGGAATCTTTCCATTCCACAGATGACGTAGTCCAAAAAAGAGACGTGGTAAGTATCTTCGGAGCCGAGCAAGTAATTAATATATATATATATATATATATATATATGATTCCTGAAAAAAAAGGATATTACACACGGCAGATTTACCAAAGACATTAAATAAGACTATATACTACTGATAGACTGAGGTGAGTAATTCTATACCACTCCTATCAACCGGTAGTGCTTGCTACCCAGATCATAGTGACCTAAACACCAGACGGCCATTTTCCTTGCTTCGGGCTGAGCTTATTAGAGATGCATTCAATATAAAGCAGATCAGATAGCTGAGTAAGTTCAGGCTAGTTACTTAGGCGAACAGATGTGCAAATGTCACCTTAAACTGTGTAAATTGCAAAGTGCTTTGCAAATTGCTAAATAGCTTTACTAAAGACATTTCCGGAACTTCATGAAACCCATATCTGTTCACACTTGAAGAAAAAAGTGACGATACACAACAGTAAGGATGTTCAATTCCAGTAGTTGCGGGCAAGAAATCAATGTGATTACATCGTACATGGTAGCATAACATAATACCACCTACATTCCAATGTCTAAATTTCGCTTTATGAACATACCATCTTGGTGGAAGTTCCTAGTGTTTATTTCCCAGATTGTTACTCAACGATTATTTTTTATGTGTAATGAATTAGTTTGACCCTATAAGTTTGTATACGATAGCATTTTGCTGCAGATAAACTACTTTTAATAATTAACCCTTATTTGTGCCTAAATGTACGGTTTAAATGAAGCAGTCTTTTTTATTCCTTCACATTCCCAGTGAACATAAGATTTCAAGCTAGAGCTTTGAAGTTTCACTAGCAGTGGCGTCTTTCTACAGGATTTGTTTGCTAGCCTCACGCCCAACCTTCCCTCTTTCCTGGACTGACTAATGGCTTAGTGAGATAAAGAAGTGCGTCGGCCCGCGATCGAAACCTAGGCCACTTGCTTGGTCGGCTAGTCTTTTACCCCTGAACCACCGACGTACAAATGAAGCAATAGATAAATTTTAGTAATTTCTACTGGTCAGTCACACTTTCGTACCTAGCTCAGCGTTGAAGTTGATTTGTTTCAATATATTTCATGTTAAAAAATTAGCTGAAACAATGCCACTCAACAACTGTTATTTTTTTCACAAAATGTAGAATGGGTAGGGGCATGAATCATCACCAACAAACTTTTGAATTCATATTATGTCAGACCCATAACTTTTAAGTATGTAAACCATGCGTATAAAGTTTTAATAAAATTGCAAAATCATCACGTGTTAACTAGTTCCATCAGTAAATAATAAGCCAAACAGTATTCAAGTATTTCAAAAGGTGGTCACACTTTTAGATATTCTGAAGTAATATGGTCAACCCTGAACGATGTAATCAAAGGTCTAAATGAAATATAATAAAGATAATTGCTGTCAGGTTTTAATAAATATAAAATCTCGTCTCAACTGTTATTCTTCTATGCACCTCTCTTCACATAGTTGTTCTCTTGGATTTGCAGTTATTTGTACACTTAACTGAATATAATAGTTTGATAACCAAATGATCTAAGTGATCGCATGCTGGTTGCATATAGTATTGTTTTTAAATATCATGTGACTTGAATTTTCAAGTAATAATAAACATTCATTGAAAGTTTTTTTTCCAAAGTTTTAATTTATACGCACTTTTCTATGCTACTTTAAGTATTCTGTACTCTAAAGTAAGAAGAGCTTTTCTCTTCACTTTCTTCGATTTGTACTATTAGTAAGTAAGTATTGAATCATATGGAATCATACCGAGGATTAATCATTAATCTGTTTTATCGAAAATCGATAAATACGTATACACTAAATATAATTTTAAGGAATACACATAGAATAAGTAAGCCTGTATTTTCAAAAGAAGATGAATCATGATATCAACTTTAAATCATAGACTGAAGTAGTCTTTAGTTATCATACAGAAAAATGTTTTCATAACTTGAGATACCTTAATTTTACTCCCTTTGATAGGTTTGATCGAATCTTGTATATTATTTTGAAAGATTTTTCGATTGGCGCTGAATGTCCTTAATTGACCAGATGTTCTGTCACTGAATTATATACACCTTTTCGTTCTCCTTTTACTAGCCAGGCTGGATAATGTTCACGAGTGCGTTTTTCAAGTTGGTGCATGGTACGGTCGATGTACTCAGCTACGCACGAGCAAGTTAACCGGTATATGCACGTTGAAGGGGTCCATTGCTACAGCTTGTCTTCCGCGTTCTGGCTGAACAGTTTCTTGCAGGAAACGTCAGTCGTAGGCTTGTGGCGAATTATGTTTTCCTCAGAGATTTGCAGAGGCATTTCCGAAGGATTTCTTCTTCAATGTCACCTTTGAATTCTAGATTAAGCAGAAGTATCTTCTTCGGGACGAATTGGACTTGTTCGGAAGTCTTCTTTGATTTGAGATTCTTGTCTTTGAACTTGGATGGAAAACCGTTTTCCATCAGGGTTCTTCGGATATTACGCAGTTCTTCGTCAATCACTTCTTTGCTGCATATCTTCCGAATCCTCTAGGAAACAGAGTTTATAAGGTTCCTCTTTCTGCTTAGGAGCACGAAGCTTTGAAAGTTGATGAATTGTCCATTCCATGTAGGCTTTTTGTACATGAACCTTTTCAGAGAATTGTCGGCGTTTCTTATCAGATGGACGTCGAGGAAGTGGAACATTCCGTCGGATTCAGCTTCAAGAGTAAAGTCGATGTTTTGGTGAGCGTTGCTGAAGGTTTGAAGTAAGTTTTCAAGGTCCAGGCTCTCATCACAAATGATGAAAGTATCATCAATGTATCTCTTGTAAAGATGGAGGTCAGTGATAGTCGATGACAAGTTGTTTTCGAGGCTGGCCATAAAACAGTCGGCCAAGAGGGGTCCCAGTGGAGAGCCCATTGCTACGCCATCTGTTTGTCTGTAGATTTCATCGTTGAATCTGAAGTAGAAATTGAAATTACAACGTAGTAACAGCTCTTTAAATAATGCATCGGTATGCCGACATCTATGCTGTTGCATTGGATGACATTCAGTGCCATTCAAAAAATCCTTCAAAACAATATACAAGATCCGATCAAACCTATCAAAGGGAGTAAAATTAAGACATCTTGGCATAGCCGAGGCACTAGCCATCGAAAAGCTCAAACCCACGCTATGTATCCAAAAGTAATTTGAGATACTAAAATACAATTACCGCCTGAAAAGAAGATTACGTTAGCTTCTCGAATTTGAAGCCAAAATTCACGAAATATCTAAGTTTTCCAAAGATGTTGGTTTTCTGAATCAATTATAGTGGAATTATTATAATTTTCTATAGTTTGGTTTGTAGGGGTTTGTTATGTTTTTTACGAGTTGATCACGAACTGATATCAGTTAGAGAACCATTGAAAACCAGGGTGTACTGGACGGCTGCTGTTTCATCCTAGTTTGGGAATCATCGGCAGTACGCACTCACTGGGATTCGAACCCAGGACCTTCCGGTTACAAGGCAAGCTCGTATACCATTCAGCCACTGGGACCCGATTCAATGGCTCATGAACACAATGTATTGCTCTTAATCACCTTGATATGATTATGAGCAATAAATTGTGTTCGAAACGTCATCAGTAAATATTACTGTATAACACTGTGCGACTTTATCAAAATAAATTTCACCGATAATGGAATCCCACAGTAATTTCTTTTCTCAAGTTTTTCAAATCGCTAATATAACTGTCGAAATGACTCTTAAAGTATAAGAATGTCACATCAGTGTTTCCTCATAATCTTACCTTGCAGATTAAATCGTAAGGCAATTTATAATCTGAAGAAAGATTCTTCTGACAAGCTTGAAGCACAACGTATTGATGAATACGCGTTAAGTTTGAAACCAACTGATGAATCATTACCTGGATTTGATCGCCTCCCAAAAATGGATGCCAAGTAAGTTGTGTAATTAAAATAACTTCAAAACTGATCTGTGATTATGATTGGTTAACAGTTCCTCAAATTCAATAGTCTAGGTGAAGTAGGTGGATGCAGTGTCGAAAAGTCAAATTATATATTTGCTTCTTCATCTTATTCTAGTAATATCCTACATTTATAGTTCATGTAAATCAATGAAAAAAAGAAATTTGCCAAGGGTACTTCTCTGTCGGTTACAATAATCAGCATAACACTTTCGATTTCTTTTATTTACAACTGGAAAAATTGTAAACTATTTAGTTAAAATGCGAATTTCGAGGTAGATTCCTTTATAAATCAAAATCAGTGGGCGCTAAACCCCTGTTATTCTAATATTAGACTGTTAAACATGGCTCAGCAGTGTGACATACTCTACCGATGAAATGAGACTCAGTGGCTGACTCAATTTATAAGCTAATGATTTTTGATGCAACATGTCATAGGACCCTTCCCCCCGCCCCGAAATATGCAGTGCCGAATAATTCCAAACTCAAAAGAAGTAATTGTTTTGTGTCTATTGCTTCTTAATAAAATTGGGCACAAAACTATCCGAACTCATGGAAACTTTCTGGATGAAAGTGTGAACTCTCATTTGGTGTAATCTGTATTCAGTCATAATATTATTACTCCGTTGGGTTGTGAGCGGAAAATACAACTTCAACAGAATATCTCTGTTTTATCCTGTTCTCTGTAGCCCATTTGTGCTAGTTCCACTGTTCCCCTAGTAGGCCTTCATTACTTCCTCACACTATTTCCTTTATGTCACCTTTGGACACACGCCCAGCTCATCGTTCCCTATTTGAGTTCCACTTGAACGATGGCCTGGAGTGCGATGTCACTCAAGGATCCCTTCAGAATATGCCCGATCTGTCTCCATTTCCTACTGCATATTTTCTGGGCAATAGGTACTTCATTGATTCGTTACCAGAGTTCATTGTTGCCTATCTTTCCTAGCCATCTGATCTTCACTCTGGAGGCAGCGAAAGCAGCTGCTGATAAAAGTCTGCAACAGGTGGATGGAAATGCTTTTCATGAAATATCAAGTTTCTCAACCACAAAGAAGCACTGACTGACTTGACATTAGTACTGACAATCCGAATCTTGTTCCGTATGCTGCCTTTGACATCCTATTCCATGCTATGCATGTTTATTTATTATAAAAAAAATAATCAACTACTGATGGTTATTCCTTTCTTTCACCTTATTTGTTGTATGTATTCCATAACAGATCATTTACACAAGAAGAGTGGCAGAATTTTTCAACTGCATCAATTGAAGCTGGGGATAAACAGTTACAAAACTCTCATGAACTACGCTCTATTATCGATGGGGTAATACAACAGGTAGCTGCTGATATAAAGCGTCAAATTGAAGCAACAAATCGTGCTTTAAAAAAACGAATAAGTGAAACTCGAAGTTCTAAAGCTAAGCTGGAAGAACACTTAAGCGCTGTAAGTTATATTAAAAAGAATAATATTCCCCTTAATTTATAAAGTTTTCTCAATATAACGCCATACACTAAGTGAAATGTTCATGATCACAATCGGTATATTACGGGTGTTACTCAAGATGCAGATGGTGAAGTATACTACAAAAACTTATCTGCATATGTATACATCATAGAGTCGAAAGGTTAGCTGACTAGTAAGTAATTACTACTGGGAGCTTGCGTTTTTAAATGAAAAGGCCAATGTTGCTTTCACTGACGTTTTGCTATCTGCCTGTAATTGCAATGGCTTTGTTACTCAACTAATATGTTGGAGATGAGCTAACTTGATTATGTATAGGAAGCAAAACTCATAATACGGCTTGCGTAGATGAAGCTACAGAAGGATAATTAACAAACTGGTTAGTAATTTATTAGATTCAGTCTTAATCCAGCCTTCATAAATAAAGATATTAGGGTAATAAGCCTGAATTAAGATTTTCGGTAGTTGTCTTTGTGAAGATCTGGCTTTTCTTAGAAGGCATTCACTGAATTAACTTTTACTGCAAACCGGTTCAAACCATCTGTGAGAAAAACTGGTACTCTGATTGAAAATAATTCAACTGTGACTTCCATCCATCTATAAAAATAAAATAAATTAAAAAGGAGCTCAAATGCTCATGTTTGATGCCTAGAAGAAATTGACCTGCATTTGTTGATCCGGGTTTCATGTCTACTAGTAATCATCAGTAAGGCATATCAGAGGGCTCGACAGCAATGATGTTCTCTTTGAGATCCTAACCTGAACTAGAGTGACGGAATTCAGCTGGCACCAACATCAAGGACCAGATACTTAACTGGCTACACCCAAAAGACCGATCAGTGAATCCATTACAGTACTACAGGATATAAATCTCCAACAGTAGCACTAGATGATATGGGTACGAAGCTCCCAGTAGACACTAGTCCCTTCAAGATTGTTGACACACCTTACTGACAAGTGTCAACAAACACGAAACCCAGGTTCAGAAATTTCTGTCGAGCTTCTTCTGGCTACCGAAAATCACTTCAGAGTGCACCGCGAACACAACGTATTATTCTTCATATGTGTGGTGACCTTAGATCACCATCGTGAAACTATGGCTTGATATAGTTTTTTCTATGTACATAGCTTTGTTTCCATAAATTTCAACTTTAATTTATCGTAAAGTAACAAAAGCTTTTAATCATATTACCTTTTGTACGATAAATCTTCATATAAATATATCAGTACAAGTAATATAACCCTTTGATATCGATTAGTCAACTCTAAATTTTTAATAAACCAAGCTATTACACCGTTGACTTCTTCATCTATTTTTATCAAAGACTTCAGGCAACGTAGATATCAATTTTAGTGTCACTCAGATAAAATCCCTTGTTTAGTGTCTTGCAAAAACTATGCAAAACTATACAATATACAATGAGCTTGTTTACATTTTTGTAGTAACTTTGGTCATTAACATACATTTTTAATAAACACAGCAAGCTTCATCGAATATTTCGTAATCATGATTTGGTTTTTATTCTTGTAAAATACGTTGTTGTTTAAATAACAAAAGGAGATGATTTAAGCGGTTCCTCAAGTGTACTGTATACGTGTCACCTGGAGTTCGGTGTCAGGGTTAACTGGAGGAATTTAACTAACTGAAATCGAGTAGAAAACTACTAAAAGTTTAAAACTACATAAATGTTTTCAGCAGCAAGTATCTTTGACTGTGTAAGGGATAGACAGGGTTTAAGGCCTACAGGTGATAGAATGAGCAAGTTATCATTCAGCTGATGCTTGAGAAAATTTAATAACATATGACTTTCAGTCTATACTACTAAAGTAGTGAGAAGTCGTGGCCAGTGGGCTGCACCATGTCAAGGTAAGTGCATGCTCATTGAAGATACTGGTAAGAGCAGAGCTATATCACAAGGTGGCAAAGTTAGAATTCATCCAATCCAAGTGGATGATTGGTCAGCGAGCTTTATCGTGTAACCTGAAGGTCTCGGGCAACGCTGTGAGCACACACTGACGAGTAGTTCTGAAATAGGACGTAACAGCTGTCCAGTGCTCCATGATTCCCAATGATCTATCTAACTTAAGTTGGTTTGTGAGTAAATCTAACAATTAAAGTAACATGAACTCAATTTAATTAAAGATGATTAGTTATGTAAGTAAGAAGAAAAATTCACGAAGTAAGTCCTGATATTAATTAGGCAAGCGCTAACATTGTTGTTCTACAGAATTATTTCAATTTCATCCAATTCCCAAATATAGCAAAAATATTCATTCAGACATCTAAAAAACACAAAATAATCGAGCAAAGAATATTCTTTTCGATAAATTCCTCTTTCAGGCTCTATAATTATATATATGTTTATATACACAGAATATTCTAGATTAGTAGTTAATAACAATATTAGTGTTTTTTTAAGTAATATCGATTTGTAAAGTATGATCAATGCAATTACAGTTCATTAAAGATGCTTAAATTATAATAATAATAAAGATATAATAGCGAATAGAATATCAACTAAAATTAGGGAAATTCCACAAAAATTCCGGATTATTCAAACCTGGATGGCCAAGGTAATGATAATGTCTGAACTAACTTCTTTTGGGTGCATAAATTAGGCTTGTTATTATGGATCCCCATAGCCTCAGCAATATTTAGTAGTCAAACTCTTAAGGCGAAATTGAGATTCTCAGGTATGCGGTAAATGACCCTGAAAGCCTGGTTAACATCAATCTTGTGTTCTGTATCCACAAGATGCGTCAGAATAGCGCTGCGAATAGATTTTGTTTGTCCGTTGCTTAACCAGGCAGGGTGATGTTCGGAAATTCGACGAGAAACACGCCTAATTGTACGGCCTATGTAACTGGCTCCACAGGAGCAGTTAATAGTCAACATTTATGGTATAAAGCCTCACTGTCCACCTGAATTAAATTACTCTTTAAAAATATTTGAATATTTCTGATAAACATAGTCTTAAAATGTATATGAATGAATGCTTGCGAATGAGACTGTAGGTAGCAATTTTATTTTCTGCTTTTATGGTGATTCAACAATCCTATTGTGATATTATTTTTTTTTAATTATTTGTGATTTTCATTGTGTAGGCTTTAAGCGAAATATTTTGACATGTCTACATGCATACTGAAAGTGATTCTTTTTAGAATTGCTTCAGTGTTAAACAGTATGGAGGCGCTGCTGAGTCACCTGAAGCAAATGAAGACTCCAAAACATAAAAGGCGATGCAGTGTTTAGTTAATTGAATCTATGCTCACTAACTTTATGAATAAACTATACAGTAATGATTACCAATATATATATATATATATACATATATATTGGAGTCTTCATTTGTTTCAATTGACTCAGCGCCTCCACATTGTTTAACACTGTAAAAATTCTAAAAAGAATCACTTTCATTATCGTGAACAATGAATCATCATTGGCCCCATGAGTTGGATTTACATAAACGCCTATTAAGTATAGCACACAATTCTCATAACGGTCAAAAACATAAATCTTAAAGTGTCTATAAGTTTATAAGGGTCTCAAAGAGACTTTTATAACAAAGAATTTTGTTAAAATGTATTTATGTTAATCATTGTTCACAAAACTATTTTCTTAGCTATTGACAACTCTTCAATCGAAAAAGCAAAAACAAAAACAAAATGTATGTGTTTATTGACTTGTTGTAAATTTCAATAAATTAGAAACAGAATGACACCCAAAGATGATAAGGTAAAAAATGATGATTTTTGGTGAATAAAAACATCTCTGGAGCAAATTTACTAGCCAGAAGTATATTACCAAATTACTTTTAAGCATAAATGCAATTACTGATGTAAAATGCCCGAAATATTTCGTTAATATAGAAAAAATCCCCATTTAGAAAACAGAAAGATTGAGCGAAGAAATATTTACTTTTCAATTAGATCCTCATCTCTGTCTCCACTCTAATATATATATATATATATATATATATATATATATATATATATATATATATATCACAATAGACAACAGTTTACCAATCAAGTGGCGATAAGTTTGTTAACAATAATTAAACAGTGTCAATATGTCAATGGGTTGATAAAAAAAGTTGTATTATTCAGGATTACTCACACTACCACCACAAACACTGCATTAGACTTTGGTAGACCTTTGTACTTTTTCGCATTTATAATTATTTTGTGTTTATCCTGTTTTTCTTTTGTTTTTGTTTTTTGCTGTTGGTGTCTTCAGATTTATTTTTTTGTTTGTTTAATACTTATTTTAAATGTCTGTAAAATTAGATGCAAATATTGTAGATATGTGCTGAAAATTCCACACTGTACCACTAGTACTGTTTCTGGAATAAAGCAAATTATTATTATTATTATTATTAAAATTAACGAAGAAAATCAATACACATTTAAAAGGTAGAAATGGTTAGAATAAATTAATTTTACAAGGATAACACGTAATTAAAGATGAAGTGGTCAAAATAAATAAAAATAAAATAATTTGGACAATTATAATTTTTATAGTTCTTAAAGGTTTAGGGGGAGGGGACGACGTAGTCCTGTTTATGCATTCTTGTAACGATGGGTACGGTAAGGAAAGTGGCTGCACAAATTTCTTCTGAACACATAGGCTTGGCTTCTTTAGGTGGATTCAGATTGCTTCAGCTGTCTGTAGAAGACGAACTCTTAGAGCAAAGTTAAGATTGGTCGGAATGCGATAAATAATTTTAAATGCAGTATTCACATCAACCTTGTGCTCAGTATCAACAAGGTGTGCTAAAATAGAACTACGAATAGATCTTGTTTGTCCCTTGCTTAACCATGTTGGATGATGTTCGGAAATACGACGATGAACCTGCCTAATTGTACGCCCAATGTAGCTGGCTCCGCAGCTGCAGTCAAACTGGTAGATACACATAAAAGAGGCAAATTTAGGTAGTTTATCCTTATTTCTCGAACGTAGAATAGGGGTGGTTGTGAAGAGACAACGTACCTCTGCTGCATAATAAGCTCTTTTAACTGCATTCTTCAAGCACTGTGTTATTATTTCGCTGATGTTGTCACTGAGGAACTGCAATTTTATGAACATCAGTTTTTTCGGAACTGTAGCTATACTTACTCTCCTTGGTGCTGAATTCATATTTTTCTCAATGAATTTATCTGGAAAACCATTTTTTTCTAAGTAATTCTCTAGTAATCTTAAGCTCTTCATTGAGGCAGTCGTCTGAACAGATTAACCTAGCTCTATGAACCAGACACTTTACCAGGTTAAGATTCTATAATTCTCCAACAGTGTACACTTCTGAATACAGAAAACTATACTGAATCCTAATTTGAAGATCGTAAGTCTAGACTGAATAAACAATGCAGTTAAACAAAGAACATTATCAAGGAATACTGGTCAATCTTCATTTTTCTGTATATTCACTACTTACAACTTTATAAGTAAATGAATTGAATATATATATATATATATATATATATATATATATATATATATATATAAAAAGGTAAATGCAGTCTTTGTTAGATCTGCGCAGATACTAAGCAACCATAGTAACCTTTCTGGCTTGATTTATCTGTGTTCTGTCTTCATTTTTCTCATTCACACTCATTATTTTTCTATTTATGAAATTTAAAAAAACTGTATTGCGAAGTTTTAAATGCTCATCTAAAAGTTGATTAAATATTCATCCAAATAACTTAACAAATTCAAGTTTATTTTACACCTTTATCAACATGATGAGTAGAAAATGGTACAAAGTTATCTAACTCACTATGAATAAAATGTGACATACATCGGTTTGTAAAAATGGTTTATACAACAATCTATCCCGTAATAGTTTTATCTAAATGCTAATAGTAAATCTTAGATGCTAGAAGCTTAACGTTGAAAAACAAAAACAGAGTAAGACTGTGACCACTGATGCACTTCAATGAATACATCATAGTAATGCGCACCTAGTTGTCTAAGTGTATTTCTAAATATAAAATTTGTCTTTCTTAAACTTAATACTACTAAATCACCAAAAGTAGTCAACCGTTATACACTGTAATGAAAGTCCAGTTTGACTTGAGGTCAAAGGCAAACACAGTTTTGGATTTTATTACTCTCTAGTATTTGTTTAATATACTTTTGTGTATAGGTAATTGATTTGCTCAGGGCTATTATATGCATATTTCATGTAATCTATAAACAATATGAAAATAATATTCTGATCACGAATCGACTTCCGTTAGAGAGCCATTGAAAACTACCAGACAGCTGTTTCGTGCTCGCGTGGGACTCTTCATCAGTACGTAACCGTTACCCCATCAGGGATTGAACCTGTAACCTTCAAGTTAGAAGGTGAAGTTGTATACAATCCAGTCACTGAAGCAGAGTTCCAGAGACCCATGAGTTCTAACTACTACCAATTCACGATACAGAGCGACCGTCAGCCAGTGTCATCGGTGAGTATCTGTCTTCAAGCTCAACTTGGTGGACCTAGCTAGTTACAGCTTTCCACTAGAACTTCAGGCAACTTCATCTTGTAGTGAGTTGTTAGTGAACACTAGTCGCGCTATATCGCGAAATGGGAGGAATTGGAATTGATTATTATTATTATTTCCTTTAATTCCTAGAGGAACATAAGGCTTCAGCCATGCGTCTCCATTGCGTTCGGTTCTCAGCTAGATTCTTCACCTGGCTCCAAGTCTGCCCACATGCTTTCATCTCCTCTTCACATGACCTCCTTCAAGTCACCCTTGGACAACCAACTCGCCGCTTCTCTTTCGGGTTCCACTCGGGTGATGGCTTGTCTAGTGATGTCACTTGATGGTTTTCTCAGAGTATGGCCAATCCATCTCCATTTCTTCCTGCCTATTTGTTTCACAATCGGTTCCTGGTTGGTTCGCTCATTACCAGAGATCCCTGTTACTGGTCCTTTCTGGCCATCTGATCTTGAGTATTGAGCGAAGACAACTTTTAATGAAGGTCTGTAGTTTGTTTGAGATGCTCTTTATGACGAGCAGTGCAAGTCTCTGATTCGTATAGTAGCATTGACTTCACATTGGAGTTGAAAATCCGGATCTTGGAATTGATGGGTTATTGGATTCCGTCCCAGTAGCTGAATAGCATACGAGTCCGCTCGTAACCTGAAGGCCCTGAACTCGACCCCAGATGGGGTCATGGACACGCACTGCCGGAGAATCTCAAGCAAAGACAAAACAGTTGTCTAGTACCCCCTAGTTTTCAATGGTTCTCTAACTGAAGTTATTTAGTGATCAAAATTGGAATCAATCAAATCCCTGCAGACTGATACTTGAAAATATCTTATCTACATGATTTCATATAGTGAAAAGTATTTTTTCAAACAACTGACATCAACTAAAAACACTTGGAAACCAAGCAGGCATTGTGTTTCAAGCCAGTAGTTGACTGATAAAGCAGTTGTTTCTAGATTCCATTCTAACTTGTCATAAAAGAACTCATTAAAAATTACACCAGAACAAAACAGCTTCTTTGTGATTCTGGGCTTTCAATAATTCTTTATTGACTATTAATCCGTCACAAAATCTAGTTCGAAATCAATCTGTTGTCTCCAAACTCAGCGAATTACTGTAAACAGCTCCACACATAGCACTCGTCTCATGATGCACTGTATTTACACTATTCCTATAAATTAAATGAAAGTTCCAATTTCCTCACCAAAAATGGAATAAATCTGGCATACTACTAGGCTATTTATGCATACAAGATTTCACCTGCAAACTGTATAATATACAACACCCTCAAATAATTTAGTATTCTAGCTATGCGACAAGTAACTCCAGTCTTGAAAAACACTGATAATTTTTATCGTTACTTGCTTATTCATCACAATTGTGGACAGACTAAGTGGACTGCCGTAAAATACTTCTCGGCTTCCGTTTCGTATTCTGTCCAATGGATAACTGGTAAAATTCATTAATATCTCACTGAATTTGCGGTCTAGGTTGAGACCAAGACATCCGCCTGCTTAATAGTTAAAGTAGCAAAGATAACTAATTTATAGAGAACACTCGGAGGTTGCTATGACTTTTTGTCCTACCAAACATAGATTTCAGCTTGTAAAGCCTACGACAAAACACTTGAAGTTGAAAACCTTATCAGTTAGTATTAAAACTATTTAAAAGACATGATCTTTGAACCACGCAATGATAATGTAAAGTGCACTGCGACTGAGGGTCCCTTAGTTTGTCAGTGGAATGCGGTCAACATTCAGGACTAGGTAACATACCACTAGCAGTTTCTTAATGATCAGGGAATAAAAGCAGTTACATAAAATCTGTGGGATTGAAGTTAATGGAAAAATTCAAAAACTCCATACAATTATTTTCTCTGATAAACTTGAACAAAGCAAGAGGGACACATTGAGCAGGATAAAATGACGTCATCGTATTTCGTTGGTTCTCTTCATCTGCATACAACTATGAACAATTTAACATCAGTATACAATATATACAAATTCACTCATCTCGTGTATCTGAGATATTGATTACAAGTAATTTACTATCAGGAACACAAAATGAGTGAAGATATTTTACCTTTTTACACTCTGTTTCACCTTTTATAAACGGTTATGTAAATACATTATAAATTATTTAAATTAATCCCAGCGTGTTAAGAAAATCAAAACAAGATTTTTCTGAACGTTTCGCTGTGTAAGCCACAGCTTCTTCAGAAGACTCGGCGCTCAAATTATTCCAGGAAGTTCGTAACACCTACGGCCTGGAAACCTATAAGGTTAGTAAATATTTTATTATTTGTATATCGAAATAAGCTGCGACTAACCTAAGTTTCGTATTCATCTTCACTTATTGGTAAATATCTACGATGTCGAAGAAGCTCACTTCTCCGCTAATATTCAAATCGGTATTATTAAGTGCATCGGTCAAAGATCTTACCATTAGGCAACTGGGAAGTCGTGACCAGTAGGGTGCAGCAGGTTGAAGATGAGGCAGTAACTCATCGAAGGAGACATTGCGAAATGGTCGCGCTATGTCGTGAATTGGCAGAAGTTAGAATACATGGGTCGTTGGATCGAGTCGCAGTGAGTTAATGGACTACGAACTTGCCTTGTAACCAGAAGGTCCTGGGTTCGAACCCCGCTGTGTGCGTACTGCCAAAGAGTCCCAAACTAGAATGAAACAGCTGTCCAGTACTCCTAGGTTTTCCAATGGTACTCTAACCAATGTCAGCTCATGATGAAATCCTGTAACCAATCAATTCTTTAGTGTTGACTGAGTGCTTGAATTGTTATTACTAATCCAAGTGATACAGTTTCGTACATTTTAATATACTTCGTTTCGGTGTTGAATTTCATACACCAGTCAGTAAGAGATTTTCGCCGATGAGTACCAGCCATCATGACACCTAGATTCTATACTTAATGCTGACTTAATGCCAACATCTAATAAAACGTTCAGTACAGTTGTCAGAAATGTTGAATCACTTAAGTTAGTGGCAACATTGCACACTTAATTGATACATTCCAATCACCACCAAAGAATAAAAGTATATACATCTGTTAGAAAAAAATAATTACTTGTACCAGTTACTCCATTTTTTCATATAAACAAAAACAGTCCAATGATAAACTGCATTCCTTAGAACTTGTGAAAAACACTTTTATTGCTTCACATTCTGTTTAAATTGAGAATATTGATTACTAATTCTCAGCATGAATGTAACCGAAATGTAAGTTCAAGTGTGTGGTTTTCATTTAAGTTCAAGACCACTATAACGCATAAAGGTTCAGACATTCCAATGGTCTTATCAGACCTCATAAAATAAGTATAAATCATGCGTTGATGTGTGTGAACCTTAAAATGGTGGTTCATTCATGTCACTTTTGTTTTCTATATATAAGTTAAAATTACTGACCAATGTAGAATGAGTTCTCCTACACTGTTATTTTCCTCAGTCATGTAACAATATTTCTATATGCAATGATTTAACCTTACTTTAATATGATGTCACCAATACCCAGTGACTTCTTCTTGTCTCCTAGTAATCCATATGTGCAATTGGTTGAGTCAGCGATTCAGTACCGGAGTTATTGTCAAACACGCTCGTAATTGAGGTGTGATTCCCAATCGACGCACTCCTAGGCATCACTCAGTCTACCAGTTGATTGTATACCCTTAAAACGAGGTAGAGGTGGACCTGAGCTTGACAATCTCATCTCACAATGTAGCACTACTGCTAGTGAAACTCTAAGGATTTAAGCCTTCCTAATGCGAGAAATATACATATATATAGTTAACGTTAACTGCTGATAATGGAAATGTCACGTACGGAAGATACCTTTTTAGTGTTTTTCCATATTAAAAAGTTTTTTTCATTAGTTCATTACAAAATTACACCGAATACACCATTTTATAGTCTTCTGCATATCTTAGCACCTATACACTGATCCAGTATATATGTATACATATTTGCTTTGTTCAATTCATTTGTTCACTTTCAGGTTATTAAAGAAATTTCTAATGTTGAAGACACTTTATATGAATTGGATAAAGCTATTAAAGACAAGGATGGAGCGCTTCGTTTGGCGGGAACACGTTTAGGCATACGTAAAGAAAGACCAAATATTGAATTGTGTCGTGATCCAGCTAACTATCGGTAAGAGTAGTGACATATATATTATAATATATATAATATATATATATATATATATATATATATATATATAGTAAGATTAATCATTATGTTTTGCTTAATTCATGGAACGCACTCAACTGCTTCTTTTGGTGTTTTAATAAATTGAAGATGTGTCACATGTTTCATTGGTAAAAGATTATGAACAGGAAGAAATATTTGTTAATACACAGAAGACAGTGTAAAACAATCTAGTAGTTGCTCGGATACTTAAAATGCAGGCATTGGTTAAAGAATACGTTCAACAACCTGAAGTCAGCTATAAAAATGAAATTGTCGAAAAGAGAATTTTCTTCTCTGAATTCCTTATTTTCAAAGATAAAAGAACAAAACAGTAGTCCAGTGCTTAGTGATTTTTGATAGTTTTCAGAAAAATAAGTTTGTCTTATAACCAATCGGCATCTCAGTTTTAATCTGTTGTTCATTGGTGTTATTCTTCTTGATGGATTACCCGTTACTTCAACGAGAAGTATCAGTAAGTAGGATCAAGGAAGTTAGCTGTGAGAAATATAAGTTTCCGGTAGCACTGATTGGTGTTAGGACTATACCATAGATTGGCAAGCTTTAAAAATAATGACTAGTTGAATCCTAAAGCAGTGGTTGGACTGCAACTCGTTTGCTTTTTAACCTTATAGTTCTAAATTTAATCTTTCATGATAAAAAAGTTCTAAAGTAAAGTCGAACGACTTGTTTTCAAGCGGTTAGCAATAACATTTAACTAAGTGAGGAGGAATTTTCAAGTTTCTTCCTAAATCACCGAATTCTGTGTTCTGGTTTGAAGGCGAATTCTATTAAATTTTTAAGTTACACTGTATAACAGAAACATTGTTGAATGCCTAAATGAAATCACACCAGCAGAGGTGGAATTTCATTCTGATAGAGAGCCTCAAGAAGACAAAAGTTGTTAATTGATAAAAATATATGCTGAAAACCTTCATAATGCATAGTTACCGCTACTGATAGATACAATAAAAATAGCATTTAGTTTTATAGTATACCACAGTTATCTCATTGAGTCTTTGGAGGCTGACGGTATCGACGTTCGCGAATTGTACGGAGTATACTGACGCAAGATCTTATACCAACAACTTCTATAGTATTCGTTTCTCGTGTACCAAATACAAAGCAAAACGCCACAAATGATCGTCCAAAGTACGTGATATATTTCGAGACCAAATAGTAAACTAGCTAGTGATCGTGCACGCACGTGACACGACGGAGTACCAAATGGCATGGATGCTTGACCGGAAGCCTTCAGCTAAACAAGTCGACTTAAGCAGTGAGGGTCAGTGATGATTGCTGTGGTCAATAATTTTGGGGAATTATTTACCGCTACAAGTCTCATAGACTGTCCATTAAACACAGGTACTACTGTGCAGCTTTGAAGAAGAGGCTTTTTCAGCCATTACGTCCCTCTGTTGATTTTTGTTGCCCACTTTGTTGTTGAAGATTTAGTTCATGTCTAAAACTAGAAGATATTGTTCACCCAACTGCCACATCATTCCGCAAAACCAATGTAATCAGCGAAAACTCGGATGCGTTTTACTATTATTTTAGACTTCAATAAAAATTATTATAAACTAACCTAACCACAATCTTTATTTACCTTAGATTAATTCAAGAAGTTGATGAAATAAATCGTGATATTGAACAACTGAAACAACGATTACATGCAGCACATGCTTCCTTGAAAGGATTATGCCGACGTCAGTTGGATTTAGAAGAAGAGATTCAAATTAAAGCAGCAACATTATTCATTGATGAAGTACAGTGTATGGGTATACGAGAGAGTATTAATTTTAGTGCATTCTAAACAATTTTATGCATAATTATGTTTGTATGTATGTATATTATTACAATAATTAGACAAGTTTTATGCTACAGAACAATGCTGAAGAGTATATATGCTTTCATCGAGATACACCGTCATTAGAGCACTATCTATATCTTATTGAGGAGACGACTACTGACAAACAAATTGATTTATTTGCCACCTTATTTTCTTTTGACTTCTAAACAATAGAGCTTTCATATATATTCTACTCTCTTAATGAACACTAATTTATTCTTGTAACAAAATCTCCATGCTCCTTCGAATATATATATATATATATATATATATATATATATATTATTGGACTATTTAGCCTTGTTTCTCATGACAGTAATATTCTTACCGCTGAGAAAGCCCATCAGGTAAATTTATGGATATTATAATTACTTAGCCTTCTCTTATGACATATTTTACTTGTAGCAATCTGTAATATGCTTCATTATAAACGAATAGTGATATTATATTAAATAAACTTCTAATTTCTTACTTAATGACTTCTCTTTATCTTTTTTTTCTGCCTAATTCAAAGTGATGCTTCCCAAAATAAGCGGTACGCTTTCACAATAGTGTACTGACTATAGATACTTATAAGTGACACTAGTTAAAATTATCCAGCTTTCGTCTGGTATCAGAAACTATAACCTTTGAAAAAAATTGAATATCTTGCACTTCTGACTTCCACCGTCCGTCATGGAAGTCAGTCGTGATTTTCTCTTTCTAGATTTGTTTAACTAACTGCCGTCCATTTGCATGAAATAATCTGCCAGGGAACAAGTAACACATAATTCGCACAAAAAATAGAGTACTAGTTAAGTTGAACTAGAGCTTGAAATTTACAGGGGCTGAATGTGTTGTTGTTGTGTAACACCCCGTCTGCCCTACCAAAAACAGAAGTTCACTCGTGCCTAAGTAATCAGTGGCTTATACAGCGTATAAATAATGAGGGAATAACTCTTTCAAGAGAGAGACAGACAAAGAATAAAAGTTATTTTGATTTTCGGCACAAAAATGCATCAGTTTATCTGACTAGTAGCAGCGATAAAGCTAGCAACACAGGGACCATGAATGTTAACTAACACAAAGGAAACACAAAAAGATGTCAATGCACCTTCGTTGATAGATAATGTATAACATCTTAAGTCTCCAGAGGTAAACTAACAGTTTACTCAGCTATTTCTGTTTAACTGATTTGTTTTAGTGGAAGTTTTTTGGTGATAAGAGAAGGCACTTCAAATTGATAAAGCAACTGTTAGAAGAAGAATATTTACTGACTAAACACAGTTCAGCCTTTTCCACGTAATTGAGTGATGATTGTGTACTTGTGTTTGTGTTATGTTCATTGGTCAAGATATGCTGTACTGATGGAACGTTTTTTTATGTTTAAATTTAGGGGTTCTACAGTTTCCACCAGCTGGCAGTGTATGTTATCCATGTCTTAGTATGTAGGAGTGCTTATCCAGTTAATTGCCTATGCATTTCACTGTCCTTCTTCTTCTTACTAATTTATTATGAAGCTCTATGGCTAACTAATATGATCTCGTTAACGGTTGAAACAATTACAATTGAAACTTATCAGCAGTGCCTCTTTGGTCAATTCGTTCTCTACAAACGTTTTGTGGAAATGTGCCTCGTAGGCTTAAGTGCTCAGTTTTCAGCAAATGGGCCATTTGGTCAATTACCCTGCATCTACTACAGGCTGGACAACTCGGTAGTGTCATCAGTCCTTACATCATAACTGTTGCTCTTAACCCACCAGTACTCATGGTAGCCGACATTTTCCTTGCGAAACTAGAGAACGGACCTTTGAAAGATGTAACTGATGAACTGGGATTCTACTGTCGGTACATGGATGGTACATTTTTGATTATGAAAAATGTGGATGAAGCAAAAGAACATACTGGACAAATTCAACGATGTGCATCCTGCAATAAATTTTACCATCGAGAAAGAAGGAGGCCCTAGTATTCCATTTTTAGACGTTCTTATGACTAGAAAAGGTGCGTCGGTGGCATAGCTCGCCGACCATGTATATCGTCCGGGGTTCGATCCCCAGCCGACGCACTCCTTTACCTCGCTAAGCCAAAACTAAAGCTGGTGAAGAGGAAAGGTGGGGCATGAGGCTAGCAACCCCATCCTGTAAAAATAAATACCACTGCTACAGAAACTTCAAGCCTGTAGCTTGAAGCCCTATGTTCCACTGGGAACGTGAAGGAATAAAAAAAATTTTTTTTAAACAGAATCAGTAGTCTGTCATCTCATGCTCAGGTCTCTGTATTCTCCTAGATAATCTGTCAGTGACAGCTAAACTTCCATCTCCCTACTTTTTGTTTCTTCGACTTTCCTGAGGTTAACAAAAAAGACATTCTTTCAGCTGTTCTGTATTTGTAAATTATCAGTGGGTTTATGGACTTCTGACAGGATTAGACATCTCTCTGTGGCCGCTTTGTGGATAGTTTCTCAAATAAAAATAACAGAATGAGTTATAAATAATGAAGGGGATGAGTCATTTAATAAAGTAGAATGAGTGTTATAAGGAAACAAAGTAAGTTAACAGCTATTCGGATAATAAATAATTAAAAGGCTGTGTTAGTGAACAAAAAGACAAATGATTTGCAAAGTCATCAGTACCGTTTAAATTTCCATGGTATAACATACAATATCTAGACTTTTCTGAGTTGTTTAAGGAAACACTCGGTTACTGTATCTTACAACATGGCACCCCACATAGTCAGACACCCTTTGAAATAAGAAGAAATTTCATCTCAGAGTAATACTGAATTCTTGGCTTGTAATATTAATTGTATCCACTTCAGATTATCCCTGCTTCTCATAAGAAGGACTCTTGTTAAGATGATATGCCCTGTGAATGTCTAAATAACGTATACTACATTGATCTGTTATGACGAAGATCCAGTTGCAGATCAATTGGATTTCCATTAAAATTGCTCTGAGCTTTATGCCAATACAAGTTCCCTGTCTTTACTCGTAGTTGTATCTTGGTTTACACTGCTCAACAACCTTTAGTTGGGCAGTGTCTGTCTATTTTCGACATAGAACTTTGCACATATGTGCGGCAGTTCAAGTCGCCACACTCCATGTAGCACACAAAGCAAGAGAAGAAAGTAGGAGAAATGCATATTAGAGACAGTAAACAGAGGTGTGAGACAAAGGAATAGTAATAACGAAGAACAAAACAGTTTAACTGGAAATCATAAGTCACAAGGAGTGGATGTATCTGCGCCACTGAGAACGATTTTGAGCCATGTCACCAATTGTTTCCAACCATTGGTTTTTACCGTCCCGAGGACCCCAACTAGTCAGGAAGTCTACATCTTCCTACGTGGCTTAGACTAACTGTTGTAGATTTCATTGACTGGTGCCATGTTTTCGTTTGACCACCGCTAGCTCTTTTCCAGCCTGACCCTATATCAGCTAACATTGCCCGTCGAGGAAGGCGATGGCTAGACATGCATGCGTAACACATGTCCTAACCATCTCAGTCAATGTAATTTCACAGTCTCGTCGATTGATTTCCCCTCCTTACCTAGCACTCGACGCCTAACCTCAATATTGCTCACCTTATTATACCACTTCACGTGGGAGATAGAACGCAGACACCTATGATCGAAGACAGCTAATCTTTTCGTGTCTTCCACTCTCAATGGCCATGTCTCACAGCCATAAAGGAGGACGGAGCGGACTGATGAGCAGTACACACGACCTTTGGGCAGTGTAAAATAATGAAAACTGTGAAGATATTCCAAGACTTAATAAGAATACTTCTGTTGGATAATAAATAGCATGTAGCGGTGGATAATTCCACAAAATTATTAGCCACAGCATTTATCACTGAACATTGGATGCTGGCCCTCACTGTTTAAGTCGACTTGTTTAGCAGAAGGCTCGAGGTCAAGCATCAATACCCATTCGGCACGCTGTTGTGTTACATCCGGTAGTTTGTGCACGACCCCTAACTAGTTAAGCAATCATCCTCACACTATGAATTCGGTGCAAAAATTTACTTCGTATTTTGGACGATCAATTTGATGTTTTGCTTTGTTTTTTTTCTCTATTCGGAACGAATGCTAAAGAACTTGAGGGTATAAGTTCTTGCGTTAGTTTACTTCGTAGTATCCATGATCATCAACACCCTCAGCCTCTGAAAGCTAAACATGAGGCACTGAATTATTTGCAATAAGAATCAAAAATGACATTTATTCTTGATATCATCTCTTTATGAGTAAGGACGGTGTTTAGCAGGTCACAGTAATTGAGACCGAGGTCCTTTCCTGTTAACACTTTGTTGATAGTTTTCCCGCCCAAATAGTACTCATCCGTCTCCGTTCTATGCGTCCATAAATATACTTACTGCAATGCACTTTCATGGTTGACGTTTTGATCACTCTATGGTTCTTAGGATTTGAGGCGCTGCAGGTATTGTCGGAGTGTTCTGGAATCATCCTCCATTCTAAAAATAATACGGGATGGTGCTTTCAATTAGATCTTATTGCTGTAAATGATTCCGTAGAATTAACCTACAGACCAATTGCCGTTCAAAATTAGGTGCTAACATCCACTTCCTAAGTCGACTGGATAAACTGAAGGTAGATGACAGAGCACTTACGCCACTTAGGTTACTGTTGTGTTACATTTGGTAGTTCGTGCACGATCTCGAATCGCGGTGTCACTCACCGATCCTAAAATATATCTCGTACTTGGTATTATCTAAATGTTGTTCTGACTTGGTTTACTGTTTTCTGGTCTATATCTAACAAGTACGTTTTGGGTTGGAATATGCCTCAGGTGTATTATTATTATTATTGTTTCCTTTCATTCCTAGAGGAACATAGGGCTTCAACCGTGTGTCTTCATTGCGTTCGGTTCTCAGCTAGATTCTCCACCTGGCTCCAAGTCTGTCCACACACTTTCATCTCCTCTTCACATGACCTCCTCCAAGTCACCCTTGCACTGACGACCAACTCGCCGCTTCCCTTTCGGGTTCCACTCAAGGGCTTGTCTAGTGATGTCAGACACATATCATCGGCGAAGTCCAGATCCTCCAAGTTTTTTGTGTGAGTCCATTTTATGCCTGTTTCCTCATTGCCCGCTGTTAGTCGCATTATCCAATCTACTGCAATCAGAAAAATCATTGGCGATAGTAGGCAGCCAGCTTGTCTCACTCCTGTCCTCACTTCGAAGGGTTCCGTAAGTTTCCTGTTGTGGATTACTTGGCATGCAGCATTGTCGTACAATTGTTGGATGAGATGTATAATTGTCGATGGCACTCTGTAGTAGCGAAGTAGTTGCCAAAGCACCTCTCGATCGACGATGCTCTATCGAAGGTCTTTCAAAGTCGATGAAGTTGAGATAGAGAGGTGACTGCCACTCCAGGCTTTGTTCAATGATGATCCGTAATGTGGCGATCTGATCAATGAATGACTTGTTTCTCCTGAATCCAGCTTGTTCCGGTCGAAGTTTTTCATCCAGGGCTTGTTTGATTCTCTCCAGGATGATGCGGCTTAGTATTTTGCTTGGGATGGACAGGAGCATAATTCCGCGCCAGTTCTCGCATTGACTTAAGTCTCCTTTCTTTGGTAGTTTGAATAAGTATCCTTTCTTCCGATCCTCAGGTACTTTGCCTTCTTTCCACACCTTCTCCAGTAGTGGCGTCATCGAGTTCGCTGTTGTCTCTGGGCCAATTTTCAACGCTTCTACTGGGATTCCATCTGGTCCTGCTGCTTTTCCAGCTTTTAGCATCTTGATTGCCTTCAGGACTTCTGATTTCGTCGGGGGGTTGTTGTTCACTGGTAGCTCTGTCTCCGTTGTTGGTATTGTTGGGCGCGTTGTAGGTGGTGGTCGATTTAGGAGTCTTTTGAAGTGTTCAGCCCAGTGTTTCCTTTGCTCCACTTCTTTGTTGAGTGACTTTCCGTTGTCATCTTTCACCGGTTTGATTTGTGTCAAACGTTTGCCCGATAGGTACCTAGTTGTTTGGTAGAGTGTTGCGAGGTCTCGTTTGCCTGCAGCCTCGGGCGTAGTATAACATAATCAGTCATCTTTGCTTGTCAGCACTCACCTCCCAAACTGGTGAGCTACAAACCAAATCTCGTTCAAATACCATTAGTGTCTCCCATTTTTGTTTTGTGTGACTAGAACGTGATACTCACATGCACTAGAGACGTTGCCGTATCAGTGCAGCTAATCTCATCTCGGTATAACGAAAGTTTCTTGCTTTCTACACGATCATGACATGATGGCTCACAACTCTCAGCAGTCAGAAGTGCTTTGTAGCAGAATTTGAACACATCGCATCATAAATGCTTATTCCGCAACTGAGTGACCTTTGCGATCTAAACAAAGTGTCAATGCTTATGAGATGCGACCAATCTGGTCGGTAAAGTCCCGATGACATTTCTCGTAATTCTTAGTGAGGCAACAGTCCGGAGACCCTCAGGAATGCGTGAAGTTATTGTACGTAGACATTTCGATGAGAACCCTTTGGAAAATTCGTTTTCCTTTGAGTCTCCACAGCCAACGCAAACTGTGGTTGTGACGCGATAACTGGTTTTCGTGATTCTGATACACTCACCTACAGAATACTGAGGACGCTCGACCATCTTCGGCTGTGCGCGTAGTTTTGGAAAAAGTGTCATATGGATCTCCTGCGATTTTATGATTATCACCTCGAAATTCATGTCACACTTGTCTGCCAATATCTGTGTATCTAGCAAGTACACGCATGTATTTTATGTAACCACATGTAACGATGCAGTTCAGAAGATTTCTATGCTTGGAGGACCTTCAGTGACTTTTCTGTAATACGGAAATCACCCATAATTTTACAATAAAAGGAAAGATTTAGATGTAACAGTGAATACGCTACTGACTCTGTCATTATACTCTAATTATCTGATGCTATAAGAGCATTCTTTTGGACAAGTTACACAAAATTACATAAGACCAAATACTTGAGGGAATTCAAACTGTTATTGACCTCCTCTCTTCCCCCTATTCAAGCATATTGAAACGAAAGCGCGGCAAGTTTGTCTTGCTGTAACTCAAACTGCACTCTTTCTGGCGCCACCATCATCCAATGTCTTAACACTTGTTATGCTTTACCTCATCGGTGATGACTTCCCACTGGAACCCCAGGCACCTTCGTCCTGGAGTCAGTCAATGGCGAACACTACACCAATTTTCATCATGAGCTGACATTAGTTAGAGAACCACTGGAAAACCTGGGAGTACTGGACAGCTGTTTCGTCCTAGTTTGGAACTCTTCATCAGTACGCACCCACAGGGATTCGAACCCAGGACCTTCTGGTTACAAGGCGAGCTCGTATACCATTAGGCCACTGGGACCCGATCCAATGACCCATGAATTCTAACTTCTGCCAATTCACGACATAGCGCAACCCCTAGCCAATGTCTTCGGCGAGTATATGCTGTCAGTGTTGGTAAACATCGGATGGTTTCATTTTCTATGGAGGTTACAATCTCTAACGTGACTCTGGTGTTTACTATCTGACAGACTTTTATTCAGCATATTTAAACTAACCGAGTATGAACTTGATGACGAAACCACTGTATGACTAAACTTGATATATTTGTCTATCCTCGAATGAGCAATAAGCAGTGTCGTTCCATGATCCCAAGATACCCGGTAGGAATAAACTATTCTCACATTGCATAATCACTATTGAGGCTTTACAATAATGTTACACGAATCCACGGTGATTGTTCCTACATTTGAAGAGTTGGGAGAAACTTTGACCAATAAGGAATTTCTGATCAGCCACGACCACTGATATATCAACGAGGCAAAGTGCAGTCATTAAATTCCTTTCTAGACGAAACAGTCGTTCACAAGCATCGTGTTCTGTTTAAATGAGAGTCTTTTGAAATCAGTCTCCGTGGTATATTTTCCAGACACACTGCTGGGGGAGATTCACCTTATTAATACGTTTTAGAGGCTGACGATATTGACGTTCGCGAATTGTACGGAGTATACTGACGCAAGATCTTATACCAACAACTTCTATAGTATTCGTTTCTCGTGGACCAAAGGCAAAGCAAAACAAGTGAATTGGTTGTCCAAACTACGAGATATATTTCGGAACCAAAACGGATTGTGAGTTGATTGCTAAGCTGGCTAGTGATCGTGCACGCACGTGACACGACGGAGTACCAAATGGCATGGATGCTTGACCGGAAGCCTTCAGCTAAAGAAGTCGACTTAAACAGTGAGGGTCAGCATCCGATGTTCAGTGATGATTGCTGTGGTCAATAATTTTGGGGAATTATTTACCGCTACAGCTCACTCCCCCCTTGTGTGGTTGTGAGGACCCTAAGACAGAACCAGCCGGAAGTAAGAAAAAAATCGGTGGTTCCCTTAAGGGTGAAAAAAACTATTCCGAGCGGCTTGATGGAGTGCCTACTGGTCCGTCTGCCTATGCTATAAGGGTGTTTGTACATGACTTCCTTGATGTTGTTCGTCGGATCTCGTGCTTCGTTTGTTTCTTGTCCAGTGCCCGTCTCACCTGGAAAAGAAAACAAGAATGCTAAGTACCTTGTTGGGGAAGATGTACCAAATCAGCGGTTTAAAGAAAATGATGTGCATCTACGATACAGTAGAATAATGTAAAGTTTAAAACATCGAAAAAAGTATACATCTAATTTTTTAGAGCATTTATAATGTACGTTACAGAAAAGAAAATCTTTTACTTGTGTTCAGTGATGCAACATAAAAAAGTTGATGTGTCTGAAAAGAAGGAATAATAATTGATACCACAAACGAATGAGTTGGGTGAATCGCACCACTCAGTTATGTGATACAGGTGTGATAGAGTTATGCAACTTCATTCAGCAGATGCTGAGGTCAAACATGCCTCATAATTCCTCTTACCGTCGTCCTAAACTCCCTCAACGGCAGAACGCACTTGGTCGATCTAAGCCCAAGCCAGGTTCACTAAAAGACCCTGACTGGTGTTGGCATCACAATACCTATGGCCAGGAAGCGAAATGTTGCCGTAAAACTTGTAATTTCGGTAATGTTTCAAAGTCTGTGGGAAACTATCCCGCCGGCACGCGTTAGTGGCAACCGTCGCCGGTCGCACTAGCCGCCTACTTTACATCCATGATGTGATCAGCCAGACTCGATATTTAGTCGACACAGGCACCGAAGTCAGCGTCCTTCCTGCCACAGCAGCAGATAGACAGAAGGAACCTACCTTCAACTTACAGGCTGCAAATGGAAAACCAATTGCAACTTTTGGTAGGAAATATGTCTATCTGAACGTAGGTTTACGCAAACCTATTCAGTGGATTTTCCTTCTCGCTGACGTCACAGTGCCCATTATTGGCACGGACCTACTTAATCATCATGATTTACTCGTAGACGTCCGCCGAAAACGACTGGTTGACAATACTACTAGTCTGTCTATCAAAGGCATCACCTACGTAGGTCCCAGCTTGTCACTCATCAAGATGAAGGTAATCCCTGATCCAACTCTCCAATCGATTGTTGATAAGTATCCGGAACTTAATCGCCCGTCTAACGACCTACCATGCACAACCAGCAATGTTATGCATCACAGCATAACCTCAGGACAACCCGTGATATCTAAATCACGACGGCTTGCTCCTGACAAACTGAGACTCGCTAGAAATGAGTTCGACCATATGCTCACCCTTGGTATCATTCGGCCATCGAATAGCCCATAGGCATCCCCACTGCATATGGTACCGAAGAAAGATAGCAACGATTGACGACCCACTGGTGATTACCGGTGAGTGAACGCCAAAACAACCCTCTGATTGCTAACCATTACCCCACATACACGACTTGACGGCAACATTATCTGGCGAAACTATGTTCTCTAAAATACACTTGGTTAAAGCGTATAACCAAATCCCGATGGCACCAGAAGATATTCCGAAAATGGCTATCATTACGCCTTTCGAGCTTTTTGAATTTTTACGCATGCCATTTGGTCTCCGGTGGTATAGCGGTTAGGACGCTCGCCGACCATACACATGGTCCGGGGTTCGATCCCCGGCCGACGCACTCCTTTACCTCGTTGAGCCAGAAATAATGCTGGTGAAGAGGAAAGGTTGGGCATGAGGCTAGCAACCCCATCCTGTAAAATAAACACTGCTACAGAAACTTCAAGACATTCGCTTGAAGCCCTATGTTCCACTGGGGAACGTGAAGGAAAAAAAAAATTTGGTCTCCGGAATGCAGCACAAGCATTCCAACGATTCATCGACGAAGTATTTCGCGGTCTCGACTTTGTATACACTGAGTTAGACGACTGCCCCATTGCCAGTCCAAACAAGGAAACTCACCTTAGAAACTTGGACTTGGCATTCGAAAGGTTACGCCCATATGGTGTAAGCATTATTACTCAAAAGTGTTAGATAGGTGTTGACTCACTCGACTTTCTGGGCCACAAACAGTGAAACGTCTGTGCACTTTCACCGGCTTGGTAAGTTATTACCGACGGTTTATTCCCAACTGTGCTTCTCTGATTCAGCCATTGACAGACCTTCTTCAAGAGAATAACAAGTCCATCGAACTAGATGCATCTGTTGAAAATGCTTTCACCGAGGTTAAGACAGCAATTGACGATGCCAGACTTCTAATGTTTTGGGATCCAACGGCACCGTTAAGTATCTGGCGGTACGCTCAAAACTGGTGACATTTTTGCACGTGTATTCTTTGATATTCATTTACTGCTTATTGCCATATAATCCTTGAAAGTATAGTCCAAATCTCTAGAAAACGTGTTCGTAGAAACACAATGTTTTAGATAGTGGCTCAAATTCGGTTATAACTGCATTATCGCCCTGTAATACTAGCACACAAAATGGCTTGAGTGCAGTTCTCACTCCTGTGATACAGGTGAAATATGTTCTGTTGGAGAACTCTGAGTTCTGCAAATGAAACCTCCTTGTGAAAAACATCCAGAGGCAAGTAAGTGAACTTCAGGAAAATTTAGGTCAGTTTGATAGCATGTTACTGTCAATCTCAAATATCACGGAGAGCCGTTCTGATATTGGCCATGTTAAGTCTCTACTGGATGTAACTCAAAACGAGCTTGCGGATTTAGACCCAATAGCCTGCCTGTTAAAAAAACATCCTAAAATGTGTCCAGACAACCTAAGTAAAGCTGAAAATCTGATTGACTGCTCGGCTGCGGAGGTGATGAAGCGTTTAACCTCTTCTCATCAAGCTATAGTCTACAACATCCCAGATTCAATGCCTCTGAAGACTGTAAAACACAAAATCCTCGACTGTTGCGGCATGGCTAGTGTTCCATGTGAATGCAAAAGACTTCGTAAAAAGTCTAACCAGGCTAATTGTCCCATCATTTTTAAGTTCAGTAATTCCCTTGATGCTAGTAAGTTTACTAAATGTCAGGATCACTTAAGACTGAATAGCAGTTATAAATCTGTAACCATAGCCCAGGATAAAACACCGTGTCAACGCAGAATAATGCGTAGTAATAACCTGGTCACCTCCTCTGGCTTAAATTTACCAAAAGTGGTTCGTGTACAGCAACAGTCACCTAGTGCTGACAGTAGCATTCAGCAAACTACACAACAACCACGCTTGCCAATGGAACTAGGAACTGATTTAGATACCAGTACCCCAGTGAATAAAGCCTCACCGAAAGATGTTAAAATAGCTAGAACTGCTGCGAGTTGTTCTAAGAAATTTTCACCCAAACGTAGTAACCTCACCACGATGAACAAATTTCGCAGGATTGAGACTAATGATGGGGAAGAATACTTTGTATTCAATAAGCCTGCTGAGAGTAAGAGTGTCAACAAACCCTCACTTGTTACGAAAAAATCCTCTCGAAACACAAGTATATCTGGAGGTTTTCAGCATGCTCCACCTTATAGAAAGTCAGGCCCCAAAACCCCCAAAGTCTTGCAACCAAAGCACCTTCCCTCACAATATCCTTTGAGTTATAAAAACAACACGAAGATGTGTATCGGTATGACGAATAGCAGATTGATAGGTAGACCTTTTGATGCTATGCTTTTTAACCGACAACCCAGGCCCAACCTCTACTACCCTTATATCCAGGAACACATGGTAAATTTTCCAGGTGTCCCGAATCACTGGTACAACCCACGGCACCTAGGACCACCTCATTGCACTCTAACCCTGATGTACGGACACCCCCCCTTATCATTCATAAACTCTTGCGGTGCTGACGCACAAACAGAATTAGGTTATGGTGATATTTTAAGCCAGTTTGTAGTATCCCGTGACTTATTCACGATATTGCTAATTAATGCACGTTCCTTAATCAATAAGATATCTGAACTAAGGACATTATTATTAATCGCCAAGCCTACTGTAGCTCTGATTACTGAATCATGGTGCTCATCCTCTGAACTTGATTACACTGTACACCGCGCAAATAGAGATTGCAAGTGTGGTGGAGGATATCTCATATATATACATAACTCATTCGTAGTCAGTAAGGTGGAAGATGAAATACTGAACGAGGTACCTGATTCACTCTGGACCGTCTTACATGGAGATAAGTACAAACTTCTCATAGGCTGTGTTTATCGAGCACCAAGCTCAACCAAAGAAACTGATGCGTTATAAGGCAAAATCGATTGCACACGCCTCCTCGTTTAGTACTAATTACAAAATAATTGCAGGGGACTTCAATCTTCCAGAAGTCAATTGGTTAAGTAGTTCCGGCCCCCAACGCTTCGACGAATTACTTGCCACTATCGACTGTTATGGATGGCAACAACACGTTCAGACACCTACCCGTGGTGACAACATGTTGGACCTTGTGTTTTGTCATGACACAATCCCAGTCTCCACCTATGTTGGTAACAGATTTTCCAGTAGTGACCATATAATGGTACTCTGCTCTCTGCCTTTCTCACCACTAGATACAGGAAACAAACAAGATTCAGGGAGCAATGATATGTCGTAGTTACAAACATACAGACTGGGGATAAGTCCAAGAACTCATTCGACTCTGTCAGTGGGATGACTATTTTACCACTGACTCCCTGGAGGCTGTAGTGTCCCTATTTTACAGGAATGTTACCCTTTGTCTAGATACTGTTGCTCCTAAGAAAACAGTGAAATTAAGTAGACACCAAGCTGAATACATTCCAAGGGCATACCGCAATAAGTTAAGGAAGTTGAAGAAACAGTACTATTCCACTAAGGATATATCTATTTTATTTATTTTTTAAAATTTTTGATTACAGCTTGATTCCACACCGTATTTATTGGTACAGGTATGGAATTTTCAGCATGTGATATCGGTAGCCCAAATTTTGCAGGCCGACCATAGATATCAGGTGTGCGTCGGGAGGGGATCGAACCCCGGACCATGTGCATGGTCGGCGAGATTCCTAACCACTGTACCACCGACTGCACTCAATCAACGAGTCCCTTGAATCTATCAAGTGCCTACGGTCTCAAAAGGACCTCGACGAAGAGTTAAGGGCACTTGAAAGTACCTCCAAAGTTTATAACCTAACAACACTTCTTAAAAAACGAATGCAGTCGACGAGGGACATCCCCTACTTACTTCACTACAAAGTAATCTACAATGAGCCTGCCACCATCTGTGAACTATTCAGTGAGTGGTTTGCAAACTTTAGTTTAGAAACGCGCATGCCTGGTGAAACCGCCCCCCTTACTAGCTCTTCCCTCGGAAGCATAGTGTTCACCAATCAATTAATAGAACAAGCAGTTAAAAGCCTTAGACCTTCTACTAGCACGGGACCGGATGGCCTTGCTTCAATAATTTTCAAAAACAGTGGGTGTGATATACCCCTATTACTTCTTAAATTCTTCTCAATATCTATGGACACTGGCACTTACCCTAATGAGTGGAAAACTAGCTTCATAATTCCACACTACAAATCTGGTGATAAGGCAAACGTTCGCAATTACAGACCTATAAATATAACCCCAGTTGTCTCGCGAATCATGGAGAAAGTTGTCAAAGATCAATTGTCAGACTATCTACTTAGGGAAGATCTTGTTACAAGGTCTCAACACGGATTTCTCAAAAATAGGTCCTGCGTTACTTGCCACTTCGACTTTTTCAACTGCATCACTAGTAGTCGCGAAGCACGTAAGCTAGTCGTTGTTCTCTACTTCGATATATCTAGGGCATTTGACATGGTATCTCACAGTATTCTCTTTGAGAAGCTGTACTCATGTGGAATTCGCAATCCATTACTGAACTGGTTAAAATCGTTTCTAAGCAACAGGGTACAAATAACCAAAGTCGGATCTGTATTGTCTCATTCTAGGCAGATCTCAAGTGGGGTTGTGCAAGGTAGTGTCCTAGGGCCACTTTTATTTACAGTCTACATTAACAGCATTTGCAACTGCTTCACCTCAGGTAAACCATTCCTATATGCTGACGACCTCAAAGTCGTTTACTCCTGCTACACTCATGAATTAAGCGATATGGTAAATAAAATACATCTTGAACTAAGTGGTCTCGCAACATGGTGTGCTGAATCCTGTCTAAAGTTTAACATTGACAAATGCGGCTGGATTTGTATCGGCAACAGTAACCTTGACCTAACTCTTGAAATAAATGGGCGAAAACTAGCCAAGCTCAACTCAGTCGTAGATCTCGGTATCAGATACTCTAGTAACTTAACGTTCTCTGAACAAACTGATTATGCCAGACGTAAAACACGAAGGCTCCTAGGATGCATAACTCGCAATTTCTTTTGTTGTGAAACTAGGGTTTTATTATACAAAGTATGTGTCCGACCTATTTTAGAATACTGCCCGTTTATTCTTAGCGGACTGCGACAAAATGACAAGCTTAAATTAGAGGGAGTGCAACGGCAATTTACCTCAAGAACTCTTGGTTTAGAAAGTGGTCTCGAATACTATGAGCGTTGCGACAGACTAAGATTAGAACCACTCTGGAAAAGACGTCTTAAGCTAAACCTTATTTTTTACTACAAGCTAACTAATCTTCTCTTGCACTCCTCCGAGCCAATAACTAAATCTACCGCTGTCATCAGTTACAATCTTAGAAATCATCACAACCTAGCTGCTATAGAGCATTGTCAGACTTACATGCGGTACAACTTCTTAAATAAGTTTTCAGTCATTTGGAATAGACTACCAGCTGATGTGCGTGATGCAAACACACTCCCAGTGTTCATCTCCTCAGTCACCAGACTGCTCAAAGATGACAATGCACTTCTGCGTCTGACTCTTACACCCTCTTTTTCACCCTACATAGATATTTTAAGTTCATTAAACGTGTAGTTACAACAAACTACAATTATAAATTTTAATATTATTGGAAGTACATGATAAACATTTCTACACAGGACAATAATATTAGTTCACACATAATATAAAAGTTAGCATAACGGGACTAGTTAGTTAGTGTACCAAAATAACCATAGTTACTACACAGAATATATATGTATATATTTATTAATCACTCCTTGAGGACTCCACTTGCTTTCTTTTGTGTTGCTGTTGTTTGTCTTCTTTTTTCTCTCACCATTTTAGCTTCCATATGACTTTTTGAATGAGAATGAAGAATGTGGATATTTGACCATTTACAATGACAAATGATCTGCAAACATTATTGGTCCCATATCTTACAATTGCCTCGTGAATTACGCATTACCTTCCCCCATGACGCAACCTGGATTACAGTTGTGGAATATACCTTTATACCAATGAAAAAGTATTAATTTATAATACTTCATGATTGTAATTTATAACATAACTGATCGTTTAAACAATTAGTCCCTTTGATAAATTTGAATAAGGCATTAAGAAGACAAATTTCGCGAGATGATATCATTTCATAGTTTCTTTACAACTGCTTTGCAACTAACATGGTTAACAATAATAAAATAAAGTTCATGACAATTACTCAGTTAAATAAAAAAACAAAAGTACATACTAATGACCAATCATATTTAGATAGGCCATGTTGTCCATGGTAGGCGAAGATTGAAGTCTATTGTTTTTTGTACACACCGTTTAGGCTGTATGTGATTAATCCAAAGTGCTTCTATCACCTTCAATAACCTTGAATTAGAGTTATGTGAAATAATCGTGAAACAGTCATTAATATTGATTTTGTGACCTGACATTATTAAGTGTTTTGCAATGGATGATGCTGGATTTCTATTCAGATTAATCGCGTTGGGATTTTCTATATGATTTTTTAGCCATTTTGGAACATGTTCTTTTCGACGACATTGGAACATTCTGTTGGTTCTACCTATATAGGTGTCACCGCAGCTGCAGGTGAACTTGTAGATACAGTTTGAAGTAGAGTCCATAGAATTTCGTCCTTTAATCGTAGGTACAGGGATCGAAAATGTTCGGCAAAGGAGAAAAAGAGATGCGGCGTAGAATGTGCGTTTGATGGCTGACCGAAGTCTTTGAGCTGTCAACTGCATAATCTGGTCGCCCTTGAATGGTAGGTTAATAAAGATAGCTTTCTTTGGTACAGAAGCTGTCTTTTCGAGATGTGGTTTTTCTTTACTGTGACAAGTGATAAAGTTCTCCGGATAACCATTAGCTAATAAAACTGAATGTATATGTCGAAACTCATCCATCAATGTGTCACTCGTGCATATTTTTCGGACCCTTGAGAACAAACACTTCACTAGGGGACGTTTATACTGGATAGGAACAAAACTGGTGAAATGAAAATATTGTCCACTCCATGTCTGTTTACGAAAAATAGATCGTTGAATCGTTCCATCATCTCTCCTAATCATAGTAATATCCAGGAAACCGAGTTTGTTATTCGATTCTAGTTCGCAAGTTACTCGGATATTTGGATGAATATGATTAAATAGGGTAACAAAGTTTTCAATAGATTTACTATTATTACCAATAATGAGAGTATCATCTACATAACGTTTATACAGCATAAATTCTCCAAGCATACCTTGCATTTGTCTCTCCAATTTCGACATGGAAATATCTGCTAATAGGGGCCCAAGAGGGCTACCCATCGCAACACCATCGATTTATTTGTATGCCTTTTCTTGGAAGGTGAATCTAATATTTTCTGTACACATTAAGATGATGTATTTGATGTAAGTTACAGGAATAGGTAAGTTTATCTCATTGCGTGTGATGTAATCGCAAATGAAATCAACAGTTTCATTAAGGGGAACATTGGTGAATAAAGATTCTATGTCAATTGAACACAACCTTTTCCTTAATGTTCAAGGTGTCTAGCATATCTGTCAGATCAAATGAACTTTTCGCAGAATGATTTGATAATCAGTCTCTTACAGGCGTAAGGACCTCTGTAATCCATTTTGCGATTTTATGGTATGGAGAACTCGACATGTCTGAGATGGGTCTCAGTGAGTTCTCAGTTTTGTGGATCTTCGGAAGGCCATAAAACCGGGGAGTATGTGACCCAATTGCTTTAAGTTGTTTATAAAGTTTTTCATTTATAAAACCATGCATCAGTAAAATCTGAAGCTGACGATTGATCTGCTTTTCCACAAGCAGCACATTATCAGTAGCATTGTCCACCAGAAATTTGGACTGATCTTTGAGGATATCATTCATTTTATTTTGATAATCCGATTTGTCTATAATGACAACGCCTTCTCCCTTATCAGGTTTAAGGATAATAAGATTATCTTTTTCGATTAATTCCTTGAGTGCGGCGTGGTGTTCTTTTGATAAACCATTTTTCTGGTGTATTCTAGCATTTAGAAATTGGTGAGAAATGTCCACCAGTTTAACTTTAAACCAGTCCAGATTATCTTTACTAGAAGGAGTTAAATCAGAGATTTGATCATAAAGGTTTTCATACTGTGACTGGACTTCCATTTTGTTTATTTTCATAGGAATAGTTTTGTACTTCAATCCATAAGATAATGCTTCCAACTTTAGTTGGGATAGAGTGCAGGTAGGTAAATTAATTACATGCTTATGGATATCTTGAGGAAATTCCAAAATATGATTCGTGTCTTTCAAAGATTTTGTTAATTTTTGTTCGATGGAACTTATGGTCTTTTTTACCATATCATTGCAAAATACAGTGAATTTAATTCGACATAATAAAGATAAATTATCCATAACGGGAATTAGTCTTTGGTGTGCTTCAATAAACTTCGAAAGTTTGTCAGTAATTTCATCAATTTCTGATTCAGCAGGATGGTGAAGGTCTTCTAAATCTGAGTTGCAACATTGTAATTAAGCGTGAACGATTAATGTTTTATCGCAACTGCATCCGAAATAGACATTATCCTATATCATTTTACAAATCACTACGTCGAAATAAGTCAAAGTCTTCACTCTCCAACCTTCAGCATCTTGCTGAATTAGAAATTGATGAAATTACTGACAAACTTTCGAAATTTATTGAAACACACCAAAGACTAATTCCCGTTATGGATAATTTATCTTTAGTATGTCGAATTAAATTCACTGTATTTTGCAATGATATGGTAAAAAAGACCATAAGTTCCACCGAACAAAAATTAACAAAATCTTTGAAAGACACGAATCATATTTTGGAATTTCCTCAAGATATCCACAAGCATATAATTAATTTATCTACCTGCACTCTATCCCAACTAAAGTTGGAAGCATTATCTTATGGATTGAAGTACAAAACTATTCCTATGAAAATAAACAAAATGGAAGTCCAGTCACAGTATGAAAACCTTTATGATCAAATCTCTGATTTAACTCCTTCTAGTAAAGATAATCTGGACTGGTTTAAAGTTAAACTGGTGGACATTTCTCACCAATTTCTAAATGCTAGAATACACCAGAAAAATGGTTTATCAAAAGAACACCACGCCGCACTTAAGGAATTAATCGAAAAAGATAATCTTATTATCCTTAAACCTGATAAGGGAGAAGGCGTTGTCATTATGGACAAATCGGATTATCAAAATAAAATGAATGATATCCTCAAAGATCAGTCCAAATTTCTGGTGGACAATGCTACTGATAATGTGCTGCTTGTGGAAAAGCAGATCAATCGTCAGCTTCAGATTTTACTGATGCATGGTTTTATAAATGAAAAACTTTATAAACAACTTAAAGCAATTGGGTCACATACTCCCCGGTTTTATGGCCTTCCGAAGATCCACAAAACTGAGAACTCACTGAGACCCATCTCAAACATGTCGAGTTCTCCATACCATAAAATCGCAAAATGGATTACAGAGGTCCTTATGCCTGTAAGAGACTGATTATCAAATCATTCTGCGAAAAGTTCATTTGATCTGACAGATATGCTAGACACCTTGAACATTAAGGAAAAGGTTGTGTTCAATTGACATAGAATCTTTATTCACCAATGTTCCCCTTAATGAAACTGTTGATTTCATTTGCGATTACATCACAAGCAATGAGATAAACTTACCTATTCCTGTAACTTACATCAAATACATCATCTTAATGTGTACAGAAAATATTAGATTCACCTTCCAAGAAAAGGCATACAAATAAATCGATGGTGTTGCGATGGGTAGCCCTCTTGGGCCCCTATTAGCAGATATTTTCATGTCGAAATTGGAGAGACAAATGCAAGGTATGCTTGGAGAATTTATGCTGTATAAACGTTATGTAGATGATACTCTCATTATTGGTAATAATAGTAAATCTATTGAAAACTTTGTTACCCTATTTAATCATATTCATCCAAATATCCGAGTAACTTGCGAACTAGAATCGAATAACAAACTCGGTTTCGTGGATATTACTATGATTAGGAGAGATGATGGAACGATTCAACGATCTATTTTTTCGTAGACAGACATGGAGTGGACAATATTTTCATTTCACCAGTTTTGTTCCTATCCAGTATAAACGTCCCCTAGTGAAGTGTTTGTTCTCAAGGGTCCGAAAAATATGCACGAGTGACACATTGATGGATGAGTTTCGACATATACATTCAGTTTTATTAGCTAATGGTTATCCGGAGAACTTTATCACTTGTCACAGTAAATAAAAACCACATCTCGAAAAGACAGCTTCTGTACCAAAGAAAGCTATCTTTATTAACCTACCATTCAAGGGCGACCAGATTATGCAGTTGACAGCTCAAAGACTTCGGTCAGCCATCAAACGCACATTCTACGCCGCATCTCTTTTTCTCCTTTGCCGAACATTTTCGATCCCTGTACCTACGATTAAAGGACGAAATTCTATGGACTCTACTTCAAACTGTATCTACAAGTTCACCTGCAGCTGCGGTGACACCTATATAGGTAGAACCAACAGAATGTTCCAATGTCGTCAAAAAGAACATGTTCCAAAATGGCTAAAAAATCATATAGAAAATCCCAACGCGATTAATCTGAATAGAAATCCAGCATCATCCATTGCAAAACACTTAATAATGTCAGGTCACAAAATCAATATTAATGACTGTTTCACGATTATTTCACATAACTCTAATTCAAGGTTATTGAAGGTGATAGAAGCACTTTGGATTAATCACATACAGCCTAAACGGTGTGTACAAAATACAATAGACTTCAATCTTCGCCTACCATGGACAACATGGCCTATCTAAATATGATTGGTCATTAGTATATACTTTTGTTTTTTTATTTAACTGAGTAATTGTCATGAACTTTATTTTATTATTGTTAACCATGTTATTTGCAAAGCAGTTGTAAAGAAACTATGAAATGATATCATCTCGCGAAATTTGTCTTCTTAATGCCTTATTCAAATTTATCAAAGGGACTAATTGTTTAAACGATCAGTTATGTTATAAATTACGATCATGAAGTATTATAAATTAATACTTTTTCATTGGTATAAAGGTATATTCCACAACTGTAATCCATGTTGCGTCATGGGGGGAGGTAATGCGTAATTCACGAGGCAACTGAAAGATATGGGACCAATAATGTTTGCAGATCATTTGTTATTGTAAATGGTCAAATATCCACATTCTTCATTCTCATTCAAAAAGTCATATGGAAGCTAAAATGGTGAGAGAAAAAAGAAGACAGACAACAGCAACACAAAAGAACGCAAGTGGAGTCCTCAAGGAGTGATTAACAAATATATACATACATATTCTGTGTAGTAATTATGGTTATTTTGGTACACTAACTAACTAGTCCCGTTATGCTAACTTTTATATTATGTGTGAACTAATATTATTGTCCTGTGTAGAAATGTTTATCATGTACTTCCAACAATACTAAAATTTATAATTGTAGTTTGTTGTAACTACACGTTTAATGAACTTAAAATATCTATGTAGGGTGAAAAAGAGGGTGCAAGAGTCAGACGCAGAAGTGCATTGTCATCATTCAGCAGTCTGGTGACTGAGGAGATGAACACTGCGAGTGTGTTTGCATCACGCACATCAGCTGGTAGCCTATTCTAAATGGCTGAAAACTTATTTAAGAAGTTGTACCGCATGTAAGTCTGACAATGCTCTATAGCAGCTAGGTTGTGATGATTTCTAAGATTGTAACTGATGACAGTGGTAGGTTTAGTTATTGGCTCGGAGGAGTGCAAGAGAAGATTAGTTAGCTTGTAGTAGAAAATAAGGTTTAGCTTAAGACGTCTTTTTCAGAGTGGTTCTAATCTTAGTCTGTCGCAACGCTCATAGTATTCGAGACCACTTTCTAAACCAAGAGTTCTTGAGGTAAATTGCCGTTGCACTCCCTCTAATTTAAGCTTGTCATTCTGTCGCAGTCCGCTAAGAATAAACGGGCAGTATTCTAAAATAGGTCGGACACATACTTTGTATAATAAAACCCTAGTTTCACAAGAAAAGAAATTGTGAGTTATGCATCCTAGGAGCCTTCGTGTTTTACGTCTGGCATAATCAGTTTGTTCAGAGAACGTTAAGTTACTAGAGTATCTGATACCGAGATCTACGACTGAGTTGAGCTTGGCTAGTTTTCGCCCATTTATTTCAAGAGTTAGGTCAAGGTTACTGTTGCCGATACAGATCCAGCCGCATTTGTCAATGTTAAACTTTAGACAGGATTCAGCACACCATGTTGCGAGACCACTTAGTTCAAGATGTATTTTATTTACCATATCGCTTAATTCATGAGTGTAGCAGGAGTAAACGACTTTGAGGTCGTCAGCATATAGGAATGGTTTACCTGAGGTGAAGCAGTTGCAAATGCTGTTAATGTAGACTGTAAATAAAAGTGGCCCTAGGACGCTACCTTGCACAACCCCACTTGAGATCTGCCTAGAATGAGACAATACAGATCCGACTTTGGTTATTTGTACCCTGTTGCTTAGAAACGATTTTAACCAGTTCAGTAATGGATTGCGAATTCCACATGAGTACAGCTTCTCAAAGAGAATACTGTGAGATACCATGTCAAATGCCCTAGATATATCGAAGTAGAGAACAACGACTAGCTTACGTGCTTCGCGACTACTAGTGATGCAGTTGAAAAAGTCGAAGTGGCAAGTAACGCAGGACCTATTTTTGAGAAATCCGTGTTGAGACCTTGTAACAAGATCTTCCCTAAGTAGATAGTCTGACAATTGATCTTTGACAACTTTCTCCATGATTCGCGAGACAACTGGGGTTATATTTATAGGTCTGAATTTGCGAACATTTGCCTTATCACCAGATTTGTAGTGTGGAATTATGAAGCTAGTTTTCCACTCATTAGGGTAAGTGCCAGTGTCCATAGATATTGAGAAGAATTTAAGAAGTAATAGGGGTATATCACACCCACTGTTTTTGAAAATTATTGAAGCAAGGCCATCCGGTCCCGTGCTAGTAGAAGGTCTAAGGCTTTTAACTGCTTGTTCTATTAATTGATTGGTGAACACTATGCTTCCGAGGGAAGAACTAGTAAGGGGGTAGGCATGCGCGTTTCTAAACTAAAGTTCGCAAACCACTGAATGAGAAGTTCGCAGATGTTGGCAGGCTCATTGTAGATTACTTTGTCGTGAAGTAAGTAGGGGATGTCCCTTGTCGACTGCATTCGTTTTTTAAGAAATGTTGTTAGGTTATAAACTTTGGAGGTACTTTCAAGTGCTCTTAACTCTTCGTCGAGGTCCTTTTGAGACCGCAGGCACTTGATAGATTCAAGGGACTCGTTGATTGAGTGCAGTCGGTGGTACAGTGGTTAGGAATCTCGCCGACCATGCACATGGTCCGGGGTTCGATCCCCTCCCGACGCACACCTGATATCTATGGTCGGCCTGCAAAATTTGGGCTACCGATATCACATGCTGAAAATTCCATACCTGTACCAATAAATACGGTGTGGAATCAAGCTGTAATCAAAAATTTTAAAAAATAAATAAAATAGATATATCCTTAGTGGAATAGTACTGTTTCTTCAACTTCCTTAACTTATTGCGGTATGCCCTTGGAATGTATTCAGCTTGGTGTCTACTTAATTTCACTGTTTTCTTAGGAGCAACAGTATCTAGACAAAGGGTAACATTCCTGTAAAATAGGGACACTACAGCCTCCAGGGAGTCAGTGGTAAAATAGTCATCCCACTGACAGAGTCGAATGAGTTCTTGGACTTATCCCCAGTCTGTATGTTTGTAACTACGACATATCATTGCTCCCTGAATCTTGTTTGTTTCCTGTATCTAGTGGTGAGAAAGGCAGAGAGCAGAGTACCATTATATGGTCACTACTGGAAAATCTGTTACCAACATAGGTGGAGACTGGGATTGTGTCATGACAAAACACAAGGTCCAACATGTTGTCACCACGGGTAGGTGTCTGGACGTGTTGTTGCCATCCATAACAGTCGATAGTGGCAAGTAATTCATCGAAGCGTTGGGGGCCGGAACTACTTAACCAATTGACTTCTGGAAGATTGAAGTCCCCTGCAATTATTTTGTAATTAGTACTAAACGAGGAGGCGTGTGCAATCGATTTTGCCTTATAACGCATCAGTTTCTTTGGTTGACCTTGGTGCTCGATAAACACAGCCTATGAGAAGTTTGTACTTATCTCCATGTAAGACGGTCCAGAGTGAATCAGGTACCTCGTTCAGTATTTCATCTTCCACCTTACTGACTACGAATGAGTTATGTATATATATGAGATATCCTCCACCACACTTGCAATCTCTATTTGCTCGGTGTTCAGTGTAATCAAGTTCAGAGGATGAGCACCATGATTCAGTAATCAGAGCTACAGTAGGCTTGGCGATTAATAATAATGTCCTCAGTTCAGATATCTTATTGATTAAGGAACGTGCATTAATTAGCAATATCGTGAATAAGTCACGGGATACTACAAACTGCCTTAAAATATCACCATAACCTAATTCTGTTTGTGCGTCAGCACCGCAAGAGTTTATGAATGATAAGGGGGTGTCCGTACATCAGGGTTAGAGTGCAATGAGGTGGTCCTAGGTGCCATGGGTCGTACCAGTGATTCGGGACACCTGGAAAATTTACCATGTGTTCCTGGATATAAGGGTAGTAGAGGTTGGGCCTGGGTTGTCGGTTAAAAAGCATAGCATCAAAAGGTCTACCTATCAATCTGCTATTCGTCATACCGGTACACATCTTCGTGTTGTTTTTATAACTTAAAGGATATTGTGAGGGAAGGTGCTTTGGTTGCAAGACTTTGGGGGTATTGGGGCCTGACTTTCTATAAGGTGAAGCATGCTGAAAACCTCCAGATATACTTGTGTTTCGAGAGGATTTTTTCGTAACAAGTGAGGGTTTGTTGACACTCTGAATCTCAGCAGGCTTATTGAATACAAAGTATTCTTCTCCATCATTATTCTCAATCCTGAGAAAATTTTCAGTCACGGTGAGGTTACTATGTTTGGGTGAAAATTTCTTAGAACAGCTTGCAGCAGTTCTAGCTATTTTAACATCTTTCGGTGAGGCTTTATTCACAGGGGTACTGGTATCTAAATCAGTTCCTAGTTCCATTGGCAAGCGTGGTTGTTGTGTAGTTTGCTGAATGCTACTGTCAGTACTAGGTGACTGTTGCTGTACACGATCCACTTTTGGTAAATTTAAGCCAGAGGAGGTGACCAGGTTATTACTACGCATTATTCTGCGCTGACACGGTGTTTTATCATGAGTTATGTTTACGGATTTATAACTGCTATTCAGTCTTAAGTGATCCTGACATTTAGTAAACTTACTAGCATCAAGGGAATTACTGAACTTAAAAATGATGGGACAATTAGCCTGGTTAGACTTTTTACGAAGTCTTTTGCATTCACATGGAACACTAGCCATGCCGCAACAGTCGAGGATTTTGTGTTTTACAGTCTTCAGAGGCATTGAATCTGGGATGTTGTAAACTATAGCCTGATGAGAAGAGGTTATACGCTTCATCACCTCCGCAGCCAAGCAGTCAATCAGATTTTCAG